>OX336388.2:759106436-760384655 GCA_946902985.2 Meconema thalassinum | reverse complement strand
AAGTCCAACCCCTCCTCCACGTGGTGGGAGACGGGCAACGGCATGAAGTAGGGGATTGCCTGTAGGGGTGAAGTACAGTGGGGACTTTGTATGCCCCGGGACTGCTACGGTAGCTGTGAAGGCTCTATGGGAACCCTGAAAAGTGACGGCTGACGGGGCTCTGGTGAAGCTACGATAGGCCTAGCAAGCCAGTAGTGGATATCATATTTGCTTTCAAACCAGGAACAGGCCTCGGAAAGGATGGATGCAAACGACAACGACCCGGATATGCTAATGGACTACGAGTTGGGACATTAAACATACAGACACTGATAGGAAAAGTGGAGGAGATTGTAGATGTGATGGAGAGAAGAAAACTGGATGTACTGGGCTTGGCAGAAACAAGATGGAAAGGAGAAGGTCGCAGAGAACTGAGGAAAGGGTACCGGTTGTACTGGAGTGGGAACAGTGAAGGAAGGAGCAGCGGAGTAGGAGTAGTTGTGAGAGATGGAATGAAGGAAGAGGTAAAGGGAATAAGTGACAGGATCATGAAGATCAGAGTAACTGTAAAGGGAAGAAGCCTGGAGATAGCCCAGGTATATGCCCCTCAAGTTGGATGTACAGCTCAAGAGAAGGAAGACTTTGAGGAGGAGCTACAACAGCAGTTGAATGGTCAGAGCATCATTGTCATGGGAGATTTGAATGCACATGTAGGAAGTGAAAGGAACGGATATGAAAATGTATTGGGAGCAGAAGGATGGGGTAGCAGGAATGAAGAAGGGAGAAAGTTGCTGGATTTTTGCAAAAGAAACGGTTTAGTGGTAGGCAACTCCTGGTTCCGGAAGAAAGAAAGCCACAAGGTAACGTGGTACAGCAGTGATTTAACAAAGAAATCTTTGGTAGATTACATGCTGTACGACTGGGAAATGAAGAGAAGTGTCAGAGATATAAAGGTAATACCATCAGAGGCCTTAGATAGCGACCACAGAATACTTGTAATGAACCTGGGAGTTGTTAAGGATAGCAAGAGGACAGAGTACCAGGAAAGGAGAATCAAAGTATGGAAACTCAAGGAAAATGAAGTCAAGGAAGAATTCCAGAAGATAATAAGGGAAAAGATGCCAACAGACAATCCTAAAACAGGGGAAGAGGAATGGAAGCAATTCAAAAACACAATGGTGGAAGCTGCAGTGGCAGTATGTGGAAGAACAAGCAACAGAAAGCGGTGTAAAGAGACACCATGGTGGAATGAGAGAGTAAAAGAAGCTGTGGGAAGGAAGAACAAGGCTTTCAGAGTGTGGTTCCAGGAAAGAACTGATCTGGCAAGGGAAGATTATAAGATAAAGAAGAAAGAAGCAAACAAGATTGTCGCAGAGGAGAGGAAGAAGTGGATGGTAAAGTGGACAGAGATGATGGAGGAAGACAGCAGAGGAAATAAGAAAGTACTTTATGGGATGGTCAAAAGTAAGAAAAGAGGTCTGCGAGAGGATGTGGTAATGATGGACAAAAACGGAACTGAGGTACACAACAACGAGACACTCAAGACAGTGTGGAAAGAGTACTTTGAGGATTTGCTGAATCCAAATGGTCATAGGGAGGAAGACAATGTATTGGAAGATGGAGAAGACAACACAGGAATGGAAAAGGACCTGACTTGGAGAGAACTGGAAATGGCTATAGACAAGATGAAAGGAGCAAGGGCACCAGGTGTGGATGAAGTGAGTGTTGAAATGGTGAAGGCAGCAGGGGAGGTTGGGAAACAGTGGCTGTACCGTGTGATGAGGGTGATATGGAAGGAGAAAAAGACCCCAGAAGATTGGAAGAAAGGATTAATTGTCCCAATATTTAAGAAAGGAAGCAGAAAGGAGTGTAGAAATTACAGGGGAGTCACTCTCATACCTCACTGTGCCAAGATATATGAAAAGATATTAGAAAGTAGAATACGAGCCAAAGTGGAGAGAAAATTGAGAGAGGAACAGTATGGATTCAGACCTGGGAGATCAACAGTGGATCTCATATTTTCAGTGAGACAGCTCCCGGAACACCACTACGAATTTGGAGAGGATCTGTTGATGGCCTTCCTGGACATCGAAAAGGCCTATGATAGTGTGTGTAGGGAGAAGGTTTGGAAAGCAATGGAAAACATGGGAGTGGAAAAAGAGACTGTAGGCAGAGTGAAGGAGATGTATTGTGGAAGTGTGAGTTGTGTGAAAGTTGGAGGGGAAAGAACAGACTGGTTCAGACAAATGAGTGGCCTGAAACAGGGTAGTGCGCTGTCACCTCTTCTCTTTATTGTGGTTATGGACGAGGTAATGACACGGATAGCAGGAAAGATAGGAGAAGATAAGATGAAGGCAATGGTGTTTGCAGATGATCTCATGGTCTGGGGAAACAAGGAGGAGGAAATCCAGGAGCAACTGAAGGCTTGGGAAGAAACAGTGGGAGAGTACGGATGGAAGTTCAACATCAGTAAATGTGAGAACCTGTTAACGACCAGGGAAAAGGACAGACCAATGAGTGGGATAACACTTGGAGGTGGACAGCTGAAGAAGGTGGAAAGTCTCAAGTACTTGGGAAGTATAGTGGAGGAAAATGGGAGAAATGACAAAGAGATTACGGAACGTGGCAGACAGGCAGAAGCATTTCTGAGAAGCATTAGGAGCTTAGTGTGGAATAAAGATGTCCCACAAAAAAGCAAGGAAGTGTTATACAGAAGCTACTATATCCCGATACTGACCTATGCTTCAGAAACGTGGACAATGAAGAAAAGAGACATAAGCAGAATACAGGCAGGTGAAATGAAGTTCCTGCGAAGTAGGATCGGAGTAACAAGAAGAGACAGGGTGAGGAATGAAAAGGTCAGGGAAATGGTGAAAGAGGAGCCCTTGCAAGGTAGGATTGAGACATCAAGACTGAGGTGGTATGGACACTTAAAGAGAATGGATGAGAAGAAGATTCCCAAGAGGATACATGAGATGCAGATGCAGAAGAAACGACCAAGGGGAAGACCAAGAGATCGATGGCTGAAAGGAGTGGAGGAATGTGTCAAGAAGAGAGGCGAGGACTGGACCAGAGTGACAGCAGAGAGATGGTGGGAAGAAAGAAATAAGTGGCAAGGCTTATGTTCCAAACAGACCCAGCCTGGGGCTGGAAACTGTACAAGATGATGATGATGATTTTGATGCTACATAGTACGATATAGTTAATCAATATAAATGAAGTTTACATCTTTAATCAGCCTATTATGCGACTGCCATAACCTCACTTATCCACCACTATTCCCGGCTATCCCCCAATGACTTGAACTACTATCCCTTGCTAAGCAAAAATCTTAGTATCAAAGAAATAGAATGGAATGGACAAAGCATATGACATGGAAATGCAAACTTCATTTTTATTTGAACATAGGGAGGAAGAATGCATCAATAGGGAATGAGTGATGCCGAACGATCACATCTCACTAACATTTGTAAACACAACCAAGTACGTATTATTCTCATATTTTACATTAATATACCAATAACGTGTCACACAAACGCTAACAGTTCTTGCAACGAATGAAATGTGTTTAAAAAAAACTGAGAAGAAGGCTGCCGCAAACACCACTTCGAGACACAATACAAAGAATACAAAACAAAAGAATGCAGGCAAGATATGAAACCATAACTTTCATTGGCCGGATTTTAAACTTGGTGCTTCTACTCGGCCAATAGTGTGGCATCTTCTATTGGATATCGGGTGAAGCCTATTGGCTACGCAATTCGATATCCTGCCCAATCGCGTACGCGATATGGTACACAAAATGGTGGTCATATCATCTGAATAACAAAATAATGTAACAAGAAAAATATTTTTGTCATAAAAGAGGATGAATTTCAGTTATAATTAAAAAAAAAAAAATTAAGAAATCGTCAATATCCAAGAATGTTGTATTTTGACTCTCAATAATTAAGGAAGGGTACTATAAGTGATTTCCAAGAATTTTGTATTTTGGCTCTCGAAAAGTAGGGGTACTATAGGCGAGGTGGTCCTGTATCCGAGTCATCATCATCTTGTACAGTTTCCAGCCCTAGGCTGGGTCAGTTTGGAACATAAGCCTCGCCACTTAGTCCTTTCTTCCCACCTCCTCTCTGCTGTCACTCTGGTCCAGTCCTCGCCTCTCTTCTTGACACATTCCTCCACTCCTTTCAGCCATCTATCTCTTGGTCTTCCCCTTGGTCGTTCCTTCTGCATCTGCGTCTCATGTATCCTCTTGGGAATCTTCTTCTCTTCCATTCTCTTTAAGTGTCCATACCACATCAGTCTAGATGTCTCAATCCTACCTTGCAAGGTCTCCTCTTTCACTATTTCCCTGACCTTTTCATTCCTCACCCTGTCTCTTCTTGTTACTCCGATCCTACTTCGCAGGAACTTCCATTTCACTTGCCTGTATTCTGCTTATGTCTCTTTTCTTCATTATCCACGTTTCTGCTGCATAGGTCAGTATCGGGATGTAGCAGCTTCTTTATAACACTTCTTTGCTTTTTTGTGGGACATCTTTATTCCACACTAAGCTCCTAATGCTTTTCAGAAATGCTTCTGCCTGTCTGCCACATTCTGTAATCTCTTTGTCATTCCTCCCATTTTCCTCCACTATACTTCCCAAGTACTTGAGACTTTCCACCTTCTTCAGATGTCCACCTCCAAGTGTTATCCCACTCATTGGTCTGTCCTTTTTGCTGGTCGTTAACAAGATCTCACATTTACTGATGTTGAACTTCCATCCGTACTCTCCTATTGTTTCTTCCCAAGCCTTCAGTTGCTCCTGAATTTCCTCCTCCTTGTTTCCTCAGACCATGAGATCATCTGCTAACACCATTGCTTTCATCTTATCTTCTCCTATCTTTCTTGCTACACGTGTCTTTACCTCGTCCATAACTACAATAAAGAGAAGGGGAGACAGTAGACTACCCTGTTTCAGGCCACTCATTTGTCTGAATGATAGCCGAGTAAATACGGTAATTTTATTCCATTTTAGTGCAGTGTACCATTTGTGTATTCACCACATCGAGATAATACAATACAAGTAGGTCACTAGTTTAAATAGGAACGGTTGATTTAGAACCTAAATAACAAAATATGGTAGTGTAGACATCATTCCTGGAATTATTCACAATAATAATTCAATAAATCACAGGCAACATTAATAATAACGCGACAACCGTAGAAGTGAAATACACTGTCTGTAAATAATTCTGACGCGTTATAAAAGTTTTTACAAACTTATGTAATCTTAATATTATATATACAGGGTCTTTCATATAAAGTAAGAACGGCAAGCGGCAGTTTTGTAATTCGCTGCTGCGGTGGCTTTGGCCAAGCTTGTGGCGCGCCAGGGCCCCTTGCTGTACTATTGAATGCGCGCGCATAGTACATACAAGAACTGTTTTTTTTTAATATATATATATTTTTTCAAGTTCCGATGGACTGTATAATAATAACAGATTGACATACCAAACTGATTTTACTACTAAATGTTTGCTTGTTTTATTCTTATGTCTCAACATCAACGCCAAAACGATTGAAGCATTTGTCGTATCGTTACACCAGCTTTCCAATGCCCTCGGCAAAATATTCTCCTGCCACTGAGGTGGGTACGTCTGGATAACCTCCTGAAGTTTTGCCTTTTTGGCGAATTGCCACCCAACCAAATCTTCAATTCTCGAAAAAGGTGAAAATAATTCACGACCACACTGTACCAACGTTACGATAGACTTTTTTACAAAGAATTCAAGTGTGTAAGTTTTTGACCATCTGCCGTTTAGTCCAAAACAGCACTGAATGATTTTCACCTTTTTCGAGAATGGAGGTATGGTTATGCGGCAACGCCTCGTCAAAAAAGAGAAACTTCAGGAGACTGTCCAGACGTACCCACCTCAGTAGTGGGAGAATATTTTGCCGAGGGCATTGGAAAGCTGGTGTAACGATACAACAAATGTTTCAATTGATTTGGCGATTACGTTGAGACATATGAATAAAACAAGCAAACATTTAGTAGCAAAATCAGTTTGGTATGTCAATCTGTTATTTTTATACAGTCCATGGGAACTTAGAAGAAAAAAAAGAAAAGAAAAAAACAACACAGCCCTCGTATGTACTATGCGCACACTTTCATGAGTACAGCAAGGGGCCATGGCGCGCCACAAGCTCGGCCAAGGCCACTGCTGCAGAGAATAACAAAACTGCCGCTTGCCTTTCTTACTTTGTATGAAAGACCCTGAATATACTGTATTTGTGCATGAGTGTAATCCATAAACATCGTACACTAATTAAGCCTTGGTGAACTGGATCTGAAGAACGCTTGACGTTCGAAACATGTCATCGAATTAAGTACCCATTTTGTACATAAAAGCGTGTTACTGTATTTTGTAATAATATCTCGTTTCTTTCAAGTTGGGGTATGTAAATACTTGTTTCCTGCCTAATGTACCATAATTGAGCACAATTTGTATTGATCAACTGGAAAACTTTGTTTAATAGAACTAGGCAACACTGGAAAATGGCTTCTATCACTTCAATTCACCAAGCAAGTAAATATATTTAAGAGTAAGACAATGTGAATAAATTAATGTACGGTTGCATGAATGAATGGAAAAGAATGTCTGGGTGATAGATAACGAAAATTATATAAGATTTAGTAGATTTGGGCTATAGAAGTAATGACAATTTAATTCAATTTTCTTACGAATTTTTTTTTATCACTGGGACCCTGTGCCCAACTGCAATGTATAATAATAATAATAAATTAATCATGAAAGATATCCCTACTGTTTAAAATTTCCAAATATTCCTGTATCAAATGTTCAACAGATTGAGGCAACTCGATCAATTGCTCAACAGACTGAGGCAACTGGATCAATTGTTCTACAGACTGAGACTACTGGATCAATTGTTCTACAGACTGAGACTACTGGATCAATTGTTCTACAGACTGAGACTACTGGATCAATTGTTCTACAGACTGAGACTACATGATCAATTGTTCTACAGACTGAGACTACTGGATCAATTGTTCTGCAGACAGACTACTGGATCAATTTTTCTACAGACTGAGACTACACGATCAATTGTTCTACAGCCTGAGACTACAAGATCAATTGTTCTACAGACTGAGTCTACACGATCAATTGTTCTACAGACTGAGACTACATGATCATTGCTCTACAGACTGAGACTACACGATCAATTGCTCTACAGACTGAGACTACTAGACCAATTGTTCTACAGACTGAGACTACACGATCAATTTTTCTACAGACTGTGACTACTGGATCAATTGTTCTACAGACTGAGACTACATGATCAATTGTTCAACAGACAGACTACTGGATCAATTGTTCTGCGGACTGAGACTACACGAACAATTGTTCTGCAGACTGAGACTACTGGATCAATTGTTCTACAGACTGAGACTACAAGATCAATTGTTCTACAGACTGAGACTACACAATCAATTGTTCTACAGACTGAGACTACACGATCAATTTTTCTACAGACAGACTACACGATCAATTATTCTACAGACTGAGACTACTGGATCAATTGTTGTACAGACTGAGACTACTGGATCAATTGTTGTACAGACTGAGACTACTGGATCAATTGTTGTACAGACTGAGACTACTGGATCAATTGTTGTACAGACTGAGACTACTGGATCAATTGTTCTACAGACTGAGACTACTGGATCAATTGTTGTACAGACTGAGACTACTGGATCAATTGTTCTACAGACTGAGACTACTGGATCAATTGTTCTACAGACTGAGACTACTGGATCAATTGTTCTACAGACTGAGACTACTGGATCAATTGTTCTACAGACTGAGACTACTGGATCAATTGTTCTACAGACTGAGACTACACGATCAATTGTTTTACAGACTGAGACAACACGATCAATTGCTCTACAGACTGAGACTACTGGACCAATTGTTCTACAGACTGAGACTACACGATCAATTGTTCTACAGACTGAGACTACACGATTGATTTTTCTACACACTGAGACTACACGATCGATCGTTCTACAGACTGAGACTACACGATCCATTGTTCTACTGACTGAGACTACACGATCCATTGTTCTACAGACTGAGACTACACGATCGATTTTTCTACAGACTGAGACTACTGGATCAATTGTTCTACAGCCTGAGACTACTGGATCAATTGTTCTACAGCCTGAGACTACTGGATCAATTGTTGTACAGACTGAGACTACTGGATCAATTTTCTACAGACTGTGACTACTGGATCAATGGTTCTACGTACTGAGACTACCGGATCAATTGTTCTACAGACTGAGACTACATGATCAATTTTTCAACAGACTACTGGATCAAATGTTCAACAGACAGACTACTGGATCAAATGATCAACAGACAGACTACAGGATCAATTGTTCTACAGACTGAGACTACACGATCAATTGTTCAACAGACAGACTAGTGGATCAATTGCGCTACCGATTGAGACTACTGGATCAATAGTTCTACAGATTGAGACTACTGGACCAATTGTTCTACAGACTGAGACTACTGGACCAATTGTTCTACAGACTGTGACTACTGGATCGATTGTTCTACAGACTGAGACTACATGATCAATTGTTCTACAGACTGACTACTGGATCAATTGTTCTACAGACTGAGACTACACGATCAATTGTTCTACAGACTGAGACTACTGGATCGATTTTTCTACATACTGAGACTACACGATCAATTGTTCTACAGACTGAGACTACACAATCAATTGTTCTGCAGGCTGAGACTACTGGATCAATTGTTCTACAGACTGAGACTACTACTGACTGTGACTACATGATCAATTGTTCTACTGACTGAGACTACAAGATCAATTTTTCTACAGACTGAGACTACATGATCAATTGTTCTACAGACTGAGACTACACAATCAATTGTTCTGCAGAGTGAGACTACTGGATCAATTGTTCTACAGACTGAGACTACACGATCAATTGTTCTACAGACTGAGACTACTGGACCAATTGTTCAACGGACTGAGACTACTGGATCAATTGTTCTACAGACTGAGACTACATGATCAATTGTTCAACAGACAGACTACTGGATCAATTGTTCTTCAGACTGAGACTACTGGATCAATTGTTCTTCAGACTGAGACTACTAGATCAATTGTTCAACAGACTGAGACTACTGGATCAATTGTTCTATAGACTGAGACTACTGGATCAATTGTTCTATAGACTAAGACTACACCATCAATAGTTCTACAGACTGAGACTACTGGACCAATTGTTCTACAGACTGAGACTACTGGATCAATTGTTCTATAGACTGAGACTACACGGTCAATTGTTCTACAGACTGAGACTACTGGATCAATTTTTCTGCAGACTGAGACTACACGATCAATTGTTCTACAGACTGAGACTACTGGATCATTTGTTCTGCAGACTGAGACTACACGATCAATTGTTCTGCAGACTGAGACTAGTGGATCAATTGTTCTGCAGAATGAGACTAGTGGATCAATTGTTGTACAGACTGAGACTACTGGATCAATTGTTCTACAGACTGAGACTACACGATCAATTGTTGTACAGACTGAGACTACTGGATCAATTGTTCTACAGCCTGAGACTACTGGATTAATTGTTCTACCGACTGAGACTACTGGATCAATTGTTCTACAGACTGAGACTATTGGATCAATTGTTCTACAGACTGTGACTACTGGATCAATTGTTCTACAGGCAGAGACTACTGGATCAATTGTTCTACAGCCTGAGACTACACGATCAATTGTTCTACAGACTGAGACTACACGATCAATTGTTCTACAGACTGAGACTGCTGGACCATTTGTTCTACAGACTGAGACTACACGATCAATTGTTCTACAGACTGAGACTACACGATCAATTGTTCTACAGACTGAGACTACACGATCAATTGTCCTACAGACTGAAACTACACGATCAATTGTCCTACAGACTGAGACTACACGATCAATTGTCCTACAGACTGAGACTACGCGATCAATTGTTCTACAGACTGAGACTACAAGATCAATTTTTCTACAGACAGACTACACGATCAATTTTTCTACAGACAGACTACACGATCAATTATTCTACAGACTGAGACTACTGGATCAATTGTTGTACAGACTGAGACTACTGGATCAATTGTTGTACAGACTGAGACTACTGGATCAATTGTTGTACAGACTGAGACTACTGGATCAATTGTTGTACAGACTGAGACTACTGGAGCAATTGTTGTACAGACTGAGACTACTGGATCAATTGTTGTACAGACTGAGACTACTGGATCAATTGTTGTACAGACTGAGACTACTGGATCAATTGTTCTACAGACTGAGACTACTGGATCAATTGTTCTACAGACTGAGACTACTGGATCAATTGTTCTACAGACTGAGACTACTGGATCAATTGTTCTACAGACTGAGACTACACGATCAATTGTTTTACAGACTGAGACTACACGATCAATTGTTTTACAGACTGAGACAACACGATCAATTGCTCTACAGACTGAGACTACACGATCAATTGTTCTACAGACTGAGACTACACGATTGATTGTTCTACAGACTGAGACTACACGATCCATTGTTCTACAGACTGAGACTACACGATCGATTTTTCTACAGACTGAGACTACTGGATCAATTGTTCTACATCCTGAGACTACTGGATCAATTGTTGAACAGACTGAGACTACTGGATCAATTGTTGTACAGACTGAGACTACTGGATCAATTTTCTACAGACTGTGACTACTGGATCAATGGTTCTACATACTGAGACTACCGGATCAATTGTTCTACAGACTGAGACTACATGATCAATTTTTCAACAGACTACTGGATCAAATGATCAACAGACAGATTACTGGATCAAATGATCAACAGACAGACTACTGGATCAAATGATCAACAGACAGACTACAGGATCAATTGTTCTACAGACTGAGACTACACGATCAATTGTTCTACAGACTGACTACTGGATCAATTGTTCTACAGACTGAGACTACACGATCAATTGTTCTACAGACTGAGACTACTGGATCGATTGTTCTACATACTGAGACTACACGATCAATTGTTCTACAGACTGAGACTACACAATCAATTGTTCTGCAGGCTGAGACTACTGGATCAATTGTTCTACAGACTGAGACTACATGATCAATTGACTACTGACTGAGACTACATGATCAATTTTTCTACAGACTGAGACTACAAGATCAATTTTTCTACAGACTGAGACTACATGATCAATTGTTCTACAGACTGAGACTACACAATCAATTGTTCTGCAGAGTGAGACTACTGGATCAATTGTTCTACAGACTGAGACTACACGATCAATTGTTCTACAGACTGAGACTACTGGACCAATTGTTCAACAGACTGAGACTACTGGATCAATTGTTCTACAGACTGAGACTACATGATCAATTGTTCAACAGACAGACTACTGGATCAATTGTTCTTCAGACTGAGACTACTGGATCAATTGTTCTTCAGACTGAGACTACTGGATCAATTGTTCAACAGACTGAGACTACTGGATCAATTGTTCTACAGACTGAGACTACTGGATCAATTGTTCTATAGACTAAGACTACACGATCAATTGTTCTACAGACTGAGACTACTGGACCAATTGTTCTACAGACTGAGACTACTGGATCAATTGTTCTGTAGACTGAGACTACACGGTCAATTGTTCTACAGACTGAGACTACTGGATCAATTGTTCTGCAGACTGAGACTACACGATCAATTGTTCTACAGACTGAGACTACTGGATCATTTGTTCTGCAGACTGAGACTACACGATCAATTGTTCTGCAGAATGAAACTAGTGGATCAATTGATGTACAGACTGAGACTACTGGATCAATTGTTCTACAGACTGAGACTACACGATCAATTGTTGTACAGACTGAGACTACTGGATCAATTGTTCTACAGCCTGAGACTACTGGATTAATTGTTCTACCGACTGAGACTACTGGATCAATTGTTCTACAGACTGAGACTATTGGATCAATTGTTCTACAGACTGTGACTACTGGATCAATTGTTCTACAGGCAGAGACTACTGGATCAATTGTTCTACAGCCTGAGACTACACGATCAATTGTTCTACAGACTGAGACTACACGATCAATTGTTCGACAGACTGAGACTGCTGGACCAATTGTTCTACAGACTGAGACTACACGATCAATTGTTCTACAGACTGAGACTACTCGATCAATTGTTCAACAGACAGACTACTGGATCAATTGTTCTACAGACTGAGACTACTGGATCAATTGTTCCACAGACTGGGACTACTGGATCAATTGTTCTACAGACTGAGACTACACGATCAATTGTTCTACAGACTGAGACTACACGATCAATTGTTCTACAGACTGAGACTACACGATCAATTGTTCTACAGACTGAAACTACACGATCAATTGTCCTACAGACTGAGACTACACGATCAATTGTCCTACAGACTGAGACTACACGATCAATTGTCCTACAGACTGAGACTACACGATCAATTGTTCTACAGTCTGAGACTACACGATCAATTGTTCTACAGACTGAGACTACTGATCCAATTATTCAACAGACTGAGACTACTGGAACAATTATTATACAGACTGAGACTACACGATCAATTGTTCTACAGACTGAGGCTACTGGATCAATTGTTCTACAGACAGACTACTGGATCAATTGTTCTATAGACTGAGACTACACGATCAATTGTTCTACAGACTGAGACTACTGGACCAATTGTTCTACAGACTGAGACTACTGGATCAATTGTTCTATAGACTGAGACTACACGATCAATTGTTCTACAGACTGAGACTACACAATCAATTGTTCTGCAGACTGAGACTACTGGATCAATTGTTCTGCAGACTGAGACTACACGATCAATTGTTCTACAGACTGAGACTACTGGATCATTTGTTCTGCAGACTGAGACTACATGATCAATTGTTCTACAGACTGAGACTACTGGACCAATTGTTCTACAGACTGAGACTACATGATCAATTGTTTTACAGACTGAGACTACACGTTCAATTGTTCTGCAAACTGAGACTACACGATCAATTGTTCTACAGACCGAGACTACTGGATCAATTGTTCTTCAGAATGAGACAACTGGATTAATTGTTGTACAGACTGAGACTACTGGATCAATTGTTCTACAGACTGAGACTACACGATCAATTGTTGTACAGACTGAGACTACTGGATCAATTGTTCTACAGACTGAGACTACATGATCAATTGTTCTACAGACTGAGACTACTGGACCAATTGTTCTACAGACTGAGACTACATGATCAATTGTTTTACAGACTGAGACTACGTGTTCAATTGTTCTGCAAACTGAGACTATTCGATCAATTGTTCTACAGACCGAGACTACTGGATCAATTGTTCTACAGCCCGAGACTACTGGATCAATTGTTCTACAGACTGGGACTACACGATCAATTGTTCTGCAGACTGAGACTACTGGATCAATTGTTGTACTGACTGAGACTACTGGATCAATTTTCTACAGACAGTGACTACTGGATCAATCGTTGTACAGACTGAGACTACTGGATCAATCGTTCTACAGACTGAGACTACTGGATCAATTGTTCTACAGACTGAGACTACTGGATCAATTGTTCTACAGCCTGAGACTACTGGATCAATTGTTCTACAGCCTGAGACTACTGGATCAATTGTTCTGCAGACTGAGACTACACGATCAATTGTTCTACAGACTGAGACTACACGATCAATTGTTCTACTGACTGAGACTACACGATCAATTGTTCTACTGACTGAGACTACACGATCAATTGTTCTACTGACTGAGACTACACGATGAATTGTTCTACAGACTGAGACTACTGGATCGATTGTCCTACAGACTGAGACTTCACGATCAATTGTCCTACAGACTGACTACTGGATCAATTGTTCTACTGACTGAGACTACACGATGAATTGTTCTACAGACCGAGACTACTGGATCAATTGTTCTTCAGAATGAGACAACTGGATTAATTGTTGTACAGACTGAGACTACTGGATCAATTGTTCTACAGACTGAGACTACACGATCAATTGTTCTACAGACTGAGACTACACGATCAATTGTTCTACTGTCTGAGACTACACGATGAATTGTTCTACAGACTGAGACTACTGGATCGATTGTCCTACAGACTGAGACTTCACGATCAATTGTCCTACAGACTGACTACTGGATCAATTGTTCTACAGACTGAGACTACTGGATCGATTGTCCTACAGACTGAGACTTCACGATCAATTGTCCTACAGACTGACTACTGGATCAATTGTTCTACAGACTGAGACTACACGATCAATTGTTCTACAGACCGAGGCAACTGGATCAATTGTTCTACTGACTGAGACTACACAATCAATTGTTCTACAGACCGAGGCAACTTGATCATTTGTTCTACAGAGCCGAGTCAACTGGATCTATTGTTCAATAGAGTGAGGCAACTGGATCAGTTGTAAATCAAATTGGTATTCAGCGTTCTTGTTGTCTTTTACAGGTTCGGAATTGAAACTGACTTGCATACATTATTTAGCCTGCATTGAATCAGATGAGACATTCTCGTGGCGACTAAGCCTGTTCCAGCTGGTGATATCAAGGGAAGATGCTAGCTTGGTAGCTAAAGCTGTTCGGAGTGTGCCACTGCTTCTGGCCGGTAGTTCCCGGAGGTGTATACAGGATGCTATTATAGACCTACTGATGCCGGCAATCAACTCTAGCGATACACACATCCAAATTGCAGTTTCTGATTCTTTCTCAAAGATCATGTGTGCTCTAGCTGGGACCTGTGTTATAATCAGGTTTGTGATTGTAGTAATACAGACTATTTATGAAGTTAAATTTTTCTTTGTTTGTTCTAGGTAGGGAGTTGTAATAAACAGAGTGTAACTATGTGGGAAAGCTTCGGGGATTCGATACAGGACCTGACAACAAGCAAAAAATGTCTTGTGAACATATGGTGTATGTGCGTTCATTGCCGTGTTACAAGCATGGTTTGTGGTGTACATAACTCAGACGGCGGCACGATGCTAGTTGGTCATTTGTGGAGGGCACACAGGCCACTTGTACGTTTCGTCACTATTCAAGTCTGTGTGCATTCCCTAACAAAAGTATAGGAGGGCGTCAGGGACCGACACCGTGACCTGCGCGTTCTCCCGATCTCAACCCATTAGACTTCTACTTATGGGGTCATTTAACGGTCATTGTGTCTGCTACACCTATTCATAACGTGGCCATGCTGCTTCAGCGAACAGAGCAAAGATGTCACCAAATACGACAGAGGCCAGGAATATGGGACCGTGTGAGACAGTTAATGATACGGCGCATAGATACCTGCATTACAGCTCGTGGTAGCTATTTTGAGAACCTTCTGTAGAGAGCTGTTAGTAGTAACGTACACTTTATCAACACAAATGGCCAATCTGTGTTCTGAAGCGGTCTGTGTTATGTACACCACAAACATTACTTGTAACAGGGAAACGAAAGCAAATGCACCATATACTCGTAGAATGCAAATGCAGGGTCTTTATTTTTGCTTGGCAAGGAGATTCCGCTCGACATTGGCCGGCAGTCCCCAGCCAATAACCGGCTGTTACAGGTTGACGCGCGCGGTCCCCGGCCGAATTCCCACGATCTTGCTGGTGTAGACAGTGAGCTCCGAGGTAATTGGGTATTTTATAAAGCTACTGTGCACTGTATATCGTATTGTATAGTGTTTTATTGTGGTTGTGTATAGTGCTCGAATGCCTTATGTGAAATATTCGTTAGTGTATGTGTATATCTGCACAATTTGTACACAAAGTGCAGGAAATCGTGCGCTAGAACAAGACAAAAGTTTCAAGTGAAATTTCCAGGGAGACCCATTCCTATAAATCAGACAATAAAACAACTGGCTAAGAGATTCAAACGTACAGGTTCAGTAAACTATAAAAATTGATGTAAAGGTCGTTATTTCCTTACTGAAGCTAAATTAACCGGAGTAACCGTAAACTTCATAAGTAGATGCCGATTATGCTTGGCTGAGGATGGGGAACATTTTCAGCATCTACTGTAAACATGGTGAGTAGAAATGCACGATACTGATTTTTAAGCACCGTATTCTTCCGTACATATGCGCACGCGGTCGCCGGCAACTGAGCTGTCACTGGCGGAGCGCGTGAGCGAGAATGTCCTTGCCAAGCAAATATAAAGACCCTGTACATCTGCCATCGATAGCACAATGTTTATTGATATCTGTATTGATAGATGAATTCTAAAGTTTAAAAGATACGCCAATCAATACTTAAACAAATATATCTATTATAAATTGTATATGTTTCACGCCAATCAATACTTAAACAAATATATCTATTATAAATTGTACATGTTTCAACCTGTCAAATATCTTGGTGAGATCATCACTTGGAATGCCAATGAAAGAGCATCAATAGATAACTTCGACATTATTTCTCCGTCGTTAAGGCAGAAGTAACATATGCAAGTGAAACTTTATTTAAACTAAACACCCGATCAACAACCGACAAACTACAGAAGGTTGATAGACGGATTCTTCGGACAATAATCAATAATAATAATAATAATGTTATTGGTTTTACGTCCCTTTTAACTAAATAATCAATAAAAAACACCAGGTTGAGAGCCAGTGGAGACTTTTGCCCAATTCAATACTTTACAAGGAAAATGTATCTATCATTGACACGATGCGAAAACGAAGGATTGCGTTTTTTGGACACATATCCCGCTTGCCAAATACTAGACTCCTGAAACAACTTCTTGACTTCTTTTGGAACAGTAAAACAAAAATCACATGGTTTAAAGAAATACAAATGGATTTAGACGAATTGAAAATTATTAAGCATCATATTGAACACAGAGAGGAGAAACGGCTTCTGAATAACAAATACACTCGACTAACATTCAAAATTTCACAGCGTAAGCAATATGTTATATCAGCAGAAGAACGAGCTGCAAGTTCTTCCAGAATGAAGAAGTATAGGGAAAGGAAAAAATTATCAAGAATTAAGAACTGAACATAGTATTTGAAGACTTTGTATATTTTGGTGCTCCAATGTGGGCGTAAACAGTGTAAATAAATAATAACTGAGCGGATTGGTTTCGACTCACACTACTTCGCCGCCGCCCCCCTTGTGCCTTGCCGCCCCCACCGCCGCCCCATGTGACGCCCCCCCCCCCCCATTCTTCTGTCGGTGCCCCTGGTCATTAATGTGATAAATAATCATTTCTGGATCAAGAGGAAGGAAAGAACATTTCTATCAAATAATTTGATTACTAAATAATATAAACAAATTGCTGGTCTACATTTGGGAGAATGTAGCCATTGTTGACTGTTTTGTGCATTGTTGATGTTTCTGAATTTGGCGCTCTCTAATTAAATTAACACAAGACTGGATAGCAAATCAGTAGTTGACACATCTGTGCTGATTGTGTTGCCAAGCTAACTTTAGTTCTGAACCTTGATTCGGCCATAAAGGTCTTAAGGATAAATTAATTCATCAGGTTGGCAATGTAAGTTGTGCCGGCCGATCTTCAGTTGTCTACTGGTTCAAAAGTGAGATCTGAGCATGCGCAAGATGGCTGCCAGATTGCTTTGAAGCCAAGCCAAGCTTGGAAGACAGACTTCTTAATGTGATTCTGTAGAGGCAAGACGTTGTGGCGTGGCCTGTCTCGGAGCCACTGCCGAAATAATTAAAACTGCATGATGTGAATTTCTGTAAAAAGGACGTGAGTGGCAGCCTCGGGCCATATTCTACTTTAGGCCATAAATAAGGTAAAACTGTTGATATATTAAAATGTGGGAACTCGTTGCTGACCGGCATAGGATTGCAGCATTCCGGACAATGATTGATATTTTTTAGCTTAGCTTGTTGAGGGCAAGTGGCGTTTGACCCTCGCGCTGCACATTGATGCTACAAACTTTAGTTTCTTTGGCTTGTTACGAGCATATCTTGTTCAAGATCATCATCATCTTGTACAGTTTCCAGCTCCAGGCTGGGTCTGTTTGAAACATAAGCCTCGCCACTTAGTTCTTTCTTCCCACCACCTCTCCGCTGTCACTCTGGTCCAGTCCTCGCCTCTCTTCTTGACACATTCCTCCACTCCTTTCAGCCATCTATCTCTTGGTCTTCCCCTTGGTCGTTTCTTCTGCATCTGCATCTCATGTATCCTCTTGGGAATCTTCTTCTCATCCATTCTCTTTAAGTGCCCATACCACCTCAGTCTTGATGTCTCAATCCTACCTTGCAAGGGCTCCTCTTTCACCATTTCCCTGACCTTTTCATTCCTCACCCTGTCTCTTCTTGTTACTCCGATCCTACTTCGCAGGAACTTCATTTCACCTGCCAGTATTCTGCTTATGTCTCTTTTCTTCATTGTCCACATTTCTGAAGCATAGGTCAATATCGGGATATAGTAGCTTCTGCATAACACTTCCTTGCTTTTTTGTGGGACATCTTTATTCCACAATAAGCTCCTAATGCTTCTCAGAAATGCTTCTGCCTGACTCCCACGTACCATAATCTCTTTGTCATTTCTCCCATTTTCCTCCACTATACTTCCCAAGTACTTGAGACTTTCCACCTTCTTCAGCTGTCCACCTCCAAGTGTTATCCCACTCATTGGTCTGTCCTTTTTCCTGGTCGTTAACAGGATCTCACATTTACTGATGTTGAACTTCCATCCGTACTCTCCCACTGTTTCTTCCCAAGCCTTCAGTTGCTCCTGAATTTCCTCCTCCTTGTTTCCCCAGACCATGAGATCATCTGCAAACACCATTGCTTTCATCTTATCTTCTCCTATCTTTCCTGCTATCCGTGTCATTACCTCGTCCATAACCACAATAAAGAGAAGGGGTGACAGCGCACTACCCTGTTTCAGGCCACTCATTTGTCTGAACCAGTCTGTTCTTTCCCCTCCAACTTTCACACAACTCACACTTCCACAATACATCTCCTTCACTCTGCCTACAGTCTCTTTTCCCACTCCCATGTTTTCCATTGCTTTCCAAACCTTCTCCCTACACACACTATCATAGGCCTTTTCGATGTCCAGGAAGGCCATCAACAGATCCTCTCCAAATTCGTAGTGGTGTTCCTGGAGCTGTCTCACTGAAAATATGAGATCCACTGTTGATCTCCCAGGTCTGAATCCATACTGCTCCTCTCTCAATTTTCTCTCCACTTTGGCTCGTATTCTACTTTCTAATATCTTTTCATATATTTTGGCACAGTGAGGTATGAGTGTGACTCCCCTGTAATTTCTGCACTCCTTTCTGCTTCCTTTCTTAAATATTGGGACAATTAATCCTTTCTTCCAATCTTCTGGGGTATTTTTCTCCTTCCATATCACCCTCATCACACGGTACAGCCACTGTTTCCCAACCTCCCCTGCTGCCTTCACCATTTCAACACTCACTTCATCCACACCTGGTGCCCTTCCTCCTTTCATCTTGTCTATAGCCATTTCCAGTTCTCTCCAAGTCAGGTCCTTTTCCATTCCTGTGTTGTCTTCTCCATCTTCCAATACATTGTCTTCCTCCCTATGACCATTTGGATTCAGCAAATCCTCAAAGTACTCTTTCCACACTATCTTGAGTGTCTCTTTGTTGTGTACCTCATTTCCGTTTTTGTCCATCATTACCACATCCTCTCGCAGACCTCTTCTCTTACTTTTGACCATCCCATAAAGTACTTTCTTATTTCCTCTGCTGTCTTCCTCCATCATCTCTGTCCACTTTACCATCCACTTCTTCCTCTCCTCTGCGACAATCTTGTTTGCTTCTTTCTTCCTTATCTTATAATCTTCCCTTGTCAGATCAGTTCTTTCCTGGAACCACACTCTGAAAGCCTTGTTCTTCCTTCCCACAGCTTCTTTTACTCTCTCATTCCACCATGGTGTCTCTTTACACCGCTTTCTGTTGCTTGTTCTTCCACATACTGCCACTGCAGCTTCCACCATTGTGTTTTTGAATTGCCTCCATTGTTCAAGATATTTAATTTATTTATGTGTGTATTTTTTTCTCCTTTATTTAAAGTGGGCCCATGATGATTTATTTATTAATTTACTTGAATGTTTGTTAGGGAACAAGCCTTTTATAATATAGGGTGCAGCACATGCGTAGGTTAAGGGGACTGAAGATTTGAACATTCCCGGTAAAATTGATAATTCTGATTTCGATCCTTTTGTAACAAGATCATAATAACTTTAAGTTTTATAATGTAATTGTCAGGATTTTGGTTATGGGAACCAGATAGTTTAATAATGACAAACGGCCCTTTGTCTTGAGTTTGTCATAGATGGCATAACTTTGGTTTTTTAAATGGCCGCTGAAGCACAGCATCCTTCCTGTTTGCAAAATGATTCTCGAAATGGCATTTGAAAAGATTGTAATAAATATCACTTGGTTGTTTAAAGATGTTCCAGTTTCTGTTATAAAATAATTAGCAAAAGGGTTTACTAAATACAGTTCTAAACTCCAAATTGATGGGAGAAGAAACAAACACCGACATCCATTGGTCACAACCGGAAACAGACGGTTATATTCAAAAAAGTACATTTGACTTGTACGGTATACAAAAACAAAGGAAGAACACTATGAGAAATACAAAAACAAAAGAAACACACTATGAGAATTTGTGAATGCAAACTCACACTTCCCCCCATTCACAAATTGCAAAAGAACAAAAAAACAAACAAAAATACATAACTAGCCTTACACTAACAACAAACATTTGCATATCATTCCTTGTATGGTAGCAAAGGGCAACATACAGACTAAAATACAGACATGGATCACATTTGCTTTGATTTAAGCCAAGCTTGACAAGTTGAGCCGTGATACAATTGTGCCAATCTTTCCCAGCTTGACATAAACCGTAAATACTCTTGTTGAGTTTTAGCACATATTCTGGGTATTCTACACTGCGGAAACCTTCTGGTTGATTTACAAATACAGTTTCCTTAATTTTGCTATTAAGGTATGCCGATACAATGTCCAAATGACAATTATCCCATTCACACTCTACTCCTATGGCTATAAGGGTCCTAATAGTTTTCCTTTTTACCACAGGACTGTAGGATTCAAGGAAATCTGTACCCTTTATCTGACTGAAACCTTGAGCTACTAAACGTGCTCTATACCTAAGTACTTCACCTTCTTGGTTTCGTTTAGTTTTATACACCCATTTGGTGCCTATGACAGTCTTGCCACCTGAATCTTCTGCAAGTGTCCACACATTATGTTTTTCCAAGAGGGCAATCTCTTGGTTCATTGCCTCAAACCATTTATCTTTGTCATCTCGTGAGGTGGCTTCTTGAAAAGACACCGGATCGTTATATTCTGACCTCAACATGACAATGCGACATTTGACCTTGACTTCATTACAACACACACACTTACTGGGAAGTTTTCTCTCTCTACTCGACCTGCGTAATACTGTGTGTTCAGGCTGTAATGGAGCGTCTATTACGACATCAGAATCTGACAAAGAGGCATCACTATCACTTGTTACAGAATTTTCATTTCCTGATTCGGCTACTTCGTGTTCAAACACGTCACCTCCACAATCTTTCTGCTCGACAAACACTTCTCCAACTGTTCTAGGTTCACAATCTATCTGAGTTACAGGTTTTTCCTGGGCTTTTACAGAAAACAGAAATACATCTTCAACAAATTCTACATTCCTGGATTTAATGACACATTTCTTTTCGATGTCCCATACACGGTAGCCCCTCGAGTCATCGGGGTACCCTAGCATTGCACCAACATTTGCCCTTGGCACTAACTTTTCCACATTACGTTTATGGATCCAAACTTTACAACCAAATGATTTTAACATAAGCAATTCCTGGTCTGACAACTTTCTACTCGTCCACAGTTCAAATGGGATGTTCTTTACAGTTGATGACACACACCTATTCTTTATATAGCAGGCTGTGTTGATGGCTTCCCCCCAAAATTGAACTGGCATGCCTGACTGAATGAGCATGCACCTACTAGTGGTGAGAAGTTGCTGGTTGAGGCGTTCAGCAACGCCATTCTGTTGGGGAGAGTAAGCCATTGTTAACCTACGAACAATACCTTCCTTTTCAAGATAGTTACAAAACTCTGTACTTAAATACTCTCCACCGTTGTCTGAATGGAAAGATTTCAACTTGGTCCCTTGTGCTGTCTCCATTAGGGCTTTAACCTTGAGAAACTCATTAAATGCATCACTCTTATGCTTAAGGAACCTTACATATGAGAATCTGGTACAATCATCAGTAAATGTAATAAAATATTTGCTACCTCCAATCGATGGGTGCTCTAACTGGCATACATCAGAGAACACAACATCTAATGGCTTCTGAGATACATGATCTCTTTCATTAAATTTAAGTCTTTTCATTTTACCTTGTTTACAAGTATCACAATCAAGATTCTTTTCTTTGGGTATAAAATCACGATCTGGAATGTTCAGAGCATGGCCAAAACACTGATGCCATATTCCGCTAGTTACAGCTTTGTTGCTCTTAGCATACACAACCTCCACCTCGTCATTACAAGCAAATTCTTTCCCTTGTTCTACCATAAAATAATCACAATTTACCTCATACATATTTCCAACGGCCTCACCCGTAAGGAATATACCCTCATGATCTGACAATACAACTTTGCTATCTTTAATGGTTACGACTGCACCTTTCCTGTCAAATTGACCTACAGATATTAAATTGTCTTGAAGACCTGGGACATACAACACTCTTTTCAGTTTCAGAAAAGAACCTCCACACTTGTCAGATAGCTTCATAAGCACACTTCCCATACCACATACAGGGGCGTGGTGGCTCAGCGGTCTAGCTGTATGCCTCTCACCAAGGCGGTCCGGGTTCGATTCCCGGTCAATGCATGTGAGATTTTCGATGTGAAATGCCATGTCCTGTGGTTCGGATTCCACGTAAAAAGGAGGTCCCGTGGCTCATAATCACAAGATTCACGGTCACGTAAAACTACAATCTTCCTTCCTTTTCCATACCACATACACTAACTACGGATCCATCAGCTGTGTCTACACTACCAGAAACCTTTGGGGTGTAATCATACAGAATATCCTTATAAGGTGTCAGGTGCTCAGTGGCTCCTGAATCTACATACCACCTGCATACACAATCAGATGCATCATCCTTGCTTTCAGTTGCCACATAAGCCTTTACCTTAACACTACTAGCATTAACCTGAACACATTCGTTTGCCGCCTCATTGTCCTTTACCGTGGCAATAACCTCACGATTCTTAACCTTAACATTTTCCTTGCGTCCATTACTACAATTCCGGGAAGTATGACCTATCTTGGCACAATTAAAACACAAAACTGAACCTTTCTTTCTTGCTTCATGAACTAAATCACAGAACTTCGCAATATGCCCCTGTTCTTGACACTTGTAGCACATGAATCCACCACTACCTGTTGGCTTGTTGACACTTTTGCTGCTGTTGACGACCTCCTTGGAATTTAAGCGCATGGCTGCCACCATTGCCTTCACGCTTTCACCCTCAGATTCTTCCTTCTTCAGCCTCGCATAAGTCTCCTGTTCTCGCTCCATCTTTAGTTTGTCCAACTTGTTCTTTCTCTCCTCCAACAATAGTTTGGCTCGCACTACCTTTACACTTAAGTTTTCTTCATTGCTTTCTAATGAACGTATCAAATTTTCGTACTCCCGCTTTTCCAGTCCTCTGAGAATAAAAGCAGCTTTGGCCTTATCTGTAAATTTTATACCTACATCGTCCAACCGTGCACACCAAGTAAGCACTTTATCAACAAATGTACGCATGCTAATGTCACTAGTTTTCTTAAAAAGACACAATTCTTCTAACATCGTCACAATTTGAAGGACTCCGGTATCGCAACATGAAGTCAGAAGATTCTGCCATGCTTCCTTAGCTGTCTCCGCTTCTTTGATATCACCTAGGAAAGGGTCGGTGACCAAACCTATGAGCAAGTTTTTCGCGTCTTGATCTTTGCCCAGTTGGGCCTCGGAGTACTCTTCAACGGGTGTATCTTCTACCTCTCCTGTATCGGTCTTTTGTGGGAAACCTTGAACCGCGTCCCACAGACGCCTTGTTTGAAGCAATGCCTTTGTTCGGGTGCTCCACGCTTCCCAATTGTCGTCCTGTAACCTCACTATTGCAACTACTCGCTCGCTGCTTCCCGTAGCTGAATCCATGTTAGTATGTATACTTAAAATAAAGCGTACAAATAGTCCTCACAATAGAAAAATCG
Organism: Meconema thalassinum; assembly: GCA_946902985.2. Taxonomy (NCBI): domain Eukaryota; kingdom Metazoa; phylum Arthropoda; class Insecta; order Orthoptera; family Tettigoniidae; genus Meconema; species Meconema thalassinum. Next base: position 760,360,229 of record OX336388.2, on the reverse strand, counting down.
TCCACAAAATTCACCAAAAACTACCTTGGATGCACACTTAACTGTCCACATGTGCGCCGCACATATCAACACCCTTTAACGTCCGACATTCTCCCATAACAAAGTCCACACATTAACAGCAATAAGCGTTTAACTGGGCTCATAACCTGTCATAAAATAATTAGCAAAAGGGTTTGCTAAATACAGTTCTAAACTCCAAATTGATGGGAGAAGAAACAAACACCGACATCCATTGGTCACAACTGGAAACAGACGGTTATATTCAAAAAAGTACATTTGACTTGTACGGTATACAAAAACAAAGGAAGAACACTATGAGAAATACAAAAACAAAAGAAACACACTAGAGAATTTGTGAATGCAAACTCACAGTTTCGGCTATAATTGAAAAATGTCAAACATGAAAGAATAATTTATTAGTGAAATGTATTGGAAATATCTGTTCCCGTAGGAAACAGGATGTAAAATTGTCCGATAGAGCTATGTACATTTACAAATTCACAAAGAAATTTGATACAATGGTCCGGCTAGCTCAAAACAGTTGCCAGCGTTTCGCTCCAGTGTACCAATGGGCTCTTCAGTTGGTTATGGTACACCTCACCAAGACGCGTGGCTAGTACATACTGTGAAGGCCGCTGCAAGGCACAAATGTTGCCACGAGCAGCGCCAATGTACTACGGAAGTCAAAACTTCCTTTCAAAAATAATGTTAGATTACCTTGCTAATCCATATTGGAAATATCTGTTCCCGTAGGAAACAGGATGTAAAATTGTCCGATTGAGCTATGTACATTAACAAATTCACAAAGAAATTTGATACAATGGTCCGGCTAGCTCAAAACAGTTGCCAGCGTTTCGCCCCAGTGTACCAATGGGCTCTTCAGTTGGTTATGGTACTCCTCACCGTTTCATGAAGGACTGTCTCGCCTTCTGATGGCCCATCTTTGGCTCGTGGACGCCTTAAGCAAAAATACCCTGTTCAAGCGCTCACCCATCTCTTGGAGGCAAATGGGTATTCACCAGCGCTACCAAATTCTGGCCTTGGTGTATCGAGACATTTTAGTGCTCAAGAGCATCCGACAATCCCGTCATATTTCCTTGTACCTTAAAAACTCTCATTTACTTACATACTACCCCCCTGTGTGACTTCTGATACGCCTGCCTGGAAGACCATCTCCTCCCACGCACCAATGGCTAGTACATTGTATCAAATTTCTTTGTGAATTTGTTAATGTACATAGCTCAATTGGACAATTTTACATCCTGTTTCCTACGGGAACAGATATTTCCAATATGGATTAGCAAGGTAAGCTAACATTATTTTTGAAAGGAAGTTTTGACTTCCGTAGTACATTGGCGCTGCTCGTGGCAACATTTGTGCCTTGCAGCGGCCTTCACAGTATGTACTAGCCACGCGTCTTGGTGAGGTGTACCATAACCAACTGAAGAGCCCATTGGTACACTGGGGCGAAACGCTGGCAACTGTTTTGAGCTAGCCGGACCATTGTATCAAATTTCTTTGTGAATTTGTTAAAGTAGTGAAATGTAGTCATGAAATGTGACCGGTTGATAATGCGGCGTTGTCATTAATAATGGGATTAATGTTGGCCTCCCCCTTTTCTTAAACGCAGGAGTGTATTTCAAGTGTTCCCTCCCTTAGCCTTTCGGCATTGTATTTTCACTTTCCCTTTGAAATATATCTTATTTTTACCTACTGCTGTTTGAATCCATGTTTTATTGAACGCAATAGAATTGTACGTAGTTACTTGCCTTCAGTGCTAGGACTTTGCCTTGCAAGTATGGTTGAAGCAGATTTATGGTAGCATCGCAGTGGTTTGATTTTCTGGAGCCCGTTGCCTGGTATTGTTTTGTGCCGTGGTATTGTATAGGATTAACTTACGTGGATTCGAGCAGCATGGGAGTAGTGATTAATGGGTTAACTAAGGTTAGGTAGGATGCCTACTGTAGTATTCTTGCTAATATGTGATTTTCTTTTCATGGCTGTGAATGGACAAAGCGTTGCTGGCATTCCTCAGTGTGTGAACGCACTGACGACGAGTCAAGTCCAGTTTTAATACTGGCACTCAGGAACATGGTCTCTCTGTAAGCATGGTAAAATTGGCTGTTGGATTCTCTCTATTGTCACACTCTGTGATGTTCCGTACTACAAGCTGCTTCCAAGGTGGGATCAAACCAGTACAGTAGATATTTGATTTAATAGTAGAAAGTTATCTATGCACAGCTGTTAAGTAAAGTGCTAATGGCTAATCGTTCTGTGTTCCTGTCTAGTTTGGTGAAAAGTGATCTATCATTTACATGTTGAGTTCTTTGCTGAAAATCTTTCTGGCATGGTTGCCATATTTGAATTGCTATTTGTTCTGGCTGTGTTGCCAATGAATTCTAAAGTCATCTAAGCAGTTAATGAAATATTTTGCTGTAATTCTGTGGGAAACATCTGTGCGCAGATACTTGTTGTCATCGAGTTGATTGTTGTAATGTCTGTGACTTGTTTATAATGAAGATTTCAGTGAACGTGCAGGTGAACGAGTAATGTACTGTGAGTACATATAACAGCAGTGTCGAGCTGAAGCTTTTCAGGTGGTGAAACAGCGAGTTCTAAAGTTTTGCTAGGGCCGAGGTTATGTTGTTACTTCTGCTGTGGTGATAGTTGTGAAACCCCGTTCGGTTGGTTGTGTGGTAGTTGTGAATGCAGCTGTTTCGTGCGACGTGTGGTCGAAATTTTATGGAAGCAGAGAGCTGTTCTAAGAAGAGCTGATCAGGTGATCGTGTTTTGGTCGTGTAAAGTTTTGATCTTCAGTCGGTGGACAGGAAATTTTGAAATTTAGTCAGGTCTGGTTTGGAGTTGAGAAACCAAAAGCTCTTCAGTCAGTCAACACGAATTGTGCCCAATTACATTAGTTTATGCGAGGTGGGGAAGAGATTGGTCATTAATAGTTGAGATTGTTCTTCACAATTAGGATATAATCATACAATCATACAGCTTAGATCATTGCCGGCCACATAACTATCTAACATAAAAAACAAGTCTTCTTCTTCTTCTTTAGCGTTTGTCCCACCTTGTGGCAGGGTCCGCTATCTGGGATCGTAGTCTCCATTTCCCTCGATCATGGGCCATGTCTGGATGAAGATTGACAGCCTTTAGATCATTGTGCAGTATATCGGCCCACCGTTGCCTTGGTCGCCCTCTGGGCCTCTTTCCAGCCACATCCAGTGTGTAAGCTGCTTTTGTCATTGTGTCGCCCTCTGTGCTCAGCACATGTCCAAACCATCTCAGACGGTTTTCCTGCATTTTTTTCCCGATTGGGGCAACACCAAACCGATTTCCGATGGCATCATTTGAAATATGATCCAGCCTAGTGAAACCTGCTGACCATCTAAGCATCTTCGTCTCCATGACACATAGGCGACGTTCTGCTTCCTTAGTAGATGGCCAGCACTCCGTGCCGTAGAGAGCGACAGGACGAATGACAGTCTGGTAGATCTTAGATTTCAGATGGTCATTCATCCTACGGTCATAGGTGACGCTAGTTGTCATTCGCCACTTCGTCCAGGCTGCGTGTATCCTTGTGTTGGCTTCGTCAGTAAGTCGCCCTTCATCAGAGATAGTGGAACCAAGATACTTAAATTTCGCTACACGTGGTAAATCTGAAAAATGAAACGGAAATGGGAAGGTAATGCAATGGAAACAATGAGCGCACGCGGTGGCGGAGATTGGTGCCACGACGTACTGTCGGCCATGAGGCTAAGTGGAATATAAATCGCAGTATTGATTTAAATTACTACTACGGATAGTGCTGATAACAGGTGGACTGAGCATTAATGATTAGTATTCAGAACAACTAACAGAGCTCAGCACGAGCGTACCACAAGCGACAGGATTAAACTTAGCATTTACACAGAGCGTTCAGTCCGCTGGAGGTACGCAGCGGAACCGGACATCACAAGTATCAGTTCTAAAATCCAGATAAATTGATGGAACTCCAGACTTCCAGTGCTTTTGTGTATTTTTGTATTTGTGTATTCACCACGCGAGACATTGCAATACAATTAGGCCAATAGTTTTAATAGGAACGGTTGATTTACAACAATAAAAAATTTACGAGCCTCACAGTAGTCGCATATTATGATGTGTAACATGTGACATGTTATCCTACTGTGTGTCTGCCGAGAGCGCAAATCCCTTGTTTACAGTGAACTCTGTTGGTCATTGAAATAACTACTTGTAAAACTCCTGTGCCAAATCCTCTCAGCAAATATGATATAATGAATATTTTCACACCAAAGAACGACAACATGAAGATGATTTTTTGTAGGAATATCTTTAATGTGGCCTCCAATCCTTGAAGTAAACCGTATGCTATATGTATTTTGGACGACAGTACCTCGAGTGCTTACATTAAATAAGAATATAGCAAAAGTAGTAAGATTTAATGAATCATCATTGTTTTCAGCAAATATGATATAATGAATATTTTCACACCAAAGAACGACAATTTGAAGATGATTTATTGTCGGAATATCTTTAATGGGGCCTCCAAACCTTCAAGTAAACTGTATGCGATTTACATTCCACATGGCCGACAGTACGTCGTGGTACCAATCTCCGCCACCACGCGCACTCGTTGTTTCCATTGCATTGCCGTCCCATTTCCGTTTCATTTTTCAGAATCACCCCCACAAATAATATACAGCAACCGGGTGGAAAGGTGTTACACATCAATAACGAAATAGTGCAGACAACTTCACTTCAGAAATTATTCATATCATTTCAACAGACAACAGGATTATAAATAATAATAATAACGCAACAACCATAGAAGTGTTCTATACTGTCTGTAAATAGTTGACACGTTGCACAAGTTTTATACAAACTTATGTAATATAAATATTGTATATATATATATATTTGTGTTAAGTGGGATCATAAACATCATACATTGATTAAGACTGATCTGAGGATGAACGCGTGACGTTCGAAACATGTGATCCAATTAAGTAGGTATTTGTACTTAAAAGCATGTTATTTTGTAGGGTATGTAAATACTTGTTTCCCGCCTAATGTAATTGGGCACGATTCGTGTTGACCGACTGAAAAGCTTTCTTTATTATTCACAGTGCTCCCGAGTTCAGCAAAGTGTACTAATATCACACCTCACATATCCCCGAACACTGTCACAAGCACTTTCCTAGCAGATCGAGTCACTTTGAATTTTTTCATTTCTGGGAAACCAGCATGTTTCCACTCCATAGAGGCCTTCTTGGTTTTGTAGTGGTACGCCCATGACTCGGCACCAGTGACGATTCCTGGAGACATTGCTACGGTCCATAAAGTTGTCCCCATACATGCTTTGCATGGCCTTGTGAATTTCACTTGGTTTATGCCCTTTGGCCCACAAATATCGAACTACACTTCGCTGGTCTTCACAAGTTGATGATAGTAACATGCATGCCATGTTTGTTTCGTAGTTCAAGCTTCTCTCGCCAGAGCTGCACATGAAAACAAAATACCCTTTGTAGCACAAACTTCAAACTATAACGTCGTGAAATTGCAACATTTCAGCTGTAATGCCAGGGGAGAAATAAATGATTGTGCATTACTTTCCTATCTGCCCTTGTATGTCTTGGGTTGGATCCAAAAGCCTAGCAATTCATAACTGTAGGTCACAGGCTATGCTATGCATTGCGATCTTGCTCATGATGTGAGGATTTGTGACCTAGAATTACATCACCGTATCGATGATCAGCTCAGGTTGCCAACTTTAAAGTCATCTTATCAGTGTCAGTGGTTGCAAATGATCTGCGAATATCATAAATTTGATACATGAGTGGTAATAGTGAATACATCCCTGATTGAACCCAACAACAAGAAATATTGTACTGTAGTTCTCCATGTTTGTAATGCTTGGCAACAAATGGTAATGTTACATTAATAGTAATTTATTTAAGGTAATGCAGACTATACTTTCCTTAGCCTTCCACCTGCCAATTCAGTCCCAAGAAAGTGTAATGAATTTCTTTTGGCTGGTTGTGATTAATTTTGTTTTGAGAAATTCAAATCCTAAGACTTCTCTGCAGATAAATGTGACGGTGCCCTGAAATCTCAGGGTTGGAAAAAGGAAAGGAAGTTTAACGTGACAGTTAATCTTGAGATCATGAGCCACGGGACCTCCTTTTAACGTGGAATCCGAACCACAGGACATGGCATTTCACATAGAAAATCTCACATGCATTGACCGGGAATCGAACCTGGTCCACCTTGGTGAGAGCCCAACAGCTTGACCGCTGCGCCACCAAGCCCCTCTAATCTCAGGGTTGCAATAATTATACTTGGAACTTTAACTTTTTTTAGAGATCCTATCTTGGTAATACGATGAAGAAAGTGTATATAAGTTGTGTTTTACTTTGGTTTTTCTCATACTTTTAGGGAGTCGGTGAATTCCATCATATGTCCCAGACTGATGTGCATGACATGTACTTATGAGGAGAGAAGTTATCCCTGCTACAGCTATGCTGGCACCGTGCAAGAGATGCTATTGAAATTGACGTCATTCATCATCTCTCCATTAGTTGAGATTCGACGCAACATGGCACTGTCTCTGACGAGTCTGTCGAACCATCTCCCGTCGTTCCGCGAGGTCATGTCCATGGCAGACTGGGGCCTATTCCTCAGAGACGTGGACCATGATGTTCGCTTGTATTTCTCACAGTATGCCAGCTGTCTTGTGTTTGATAGCAAGTGGATGCAAGCAAAGAAACAAGAATCTGAGGAATCTGGGGAGGAGTTCATCCCGCTCAGTCAGGTGGACCGTGAAGAACTGTGGACATCCGAGCCATTACTTGCTGAGTTTTGTGACATGTTGATTCATGCTGTACGACAGAGTTTAGAAATTCCTACTGATCCTTGTCAGGAAACTCTGATATACACTGTTAAGAATATTGGTTGGTAAGTATTCTCACTTCCATTTCCCCTGTTCCTTTTAAGAATCCTACTTGAGGATCATTTTGGGTGAAATAACAAATTAAAAAAAAAAAAAATCACCCATCTTCAGGAATTACTTGTTTATCTGAGCTATGACCTGAATGCAAATATTATAGTGTAATCATTCATGAGCCACGGTGGGCGAGTGGTTAACGTGTCGGACTACCAACCCAAGCTTGAAGGTTCGCTCCTGGCCGTGGTAAGTGATTTTTGAAAGGCGACAACAATCTCGGCATGCATGTCATACGTTGTTGGCATGTTAAAGAACCCATTTGAATTCAGTAGGCCGTGTTCATAATAGCAAAATTAATCTTGGGATTTTCCGCCAACACAAAGTTCCTCCTTTCTCTACTAGAAAGCGCTATAGTGTCAGGGAGCTTAGATATCTAACCTCCTTGACTTTCATAGCGCTCCAAGGAACGACAAAAATTTGACATGAAAGCTGCCCTCTGGACGTCAAATAACACAGCTGCACCCGGCACCCGAGGCCATATGATATTATTATTATTATTATTATTCAAGAGTCCATAAGCATTAAAAATTCTTATGTTAAATACAAGAAATTTCTTGACAGAATTAATATATTCTCAATGTTATTCACTTCCATAATGGTCCGTATTGACGTAATTAATTAAAAAAGAATTTAATTGCCCGCCTTTTCAATACTATAACTTTGTGACAAATTACAGGTACATGTTTCGGAGGTTAATGGCCTTCTTCTTCAGCCTGTCCTTTCTTAATACGTGAACATCACAAAAAGCACCAATTTTCATGGAGAAATACATACTTTGAAAACAATACCGAAAAATAACTTATATACATGCTTGTGGGAACAAATACATTTGGCTAATAATAATAATATCGTATGGCCTCGGGTGCCTGGTGCAAGCTTTGTTAATTGACACCCAGAGGGTAGCTTGCTTGTGAACATTTATTATGCATGTGACAACTGTCACATTCGAATTAGGAGCGTGATTGATTGAGTCTCCAGTACATATTGTTATTTTATGAGTTACATTCCCTATGTGCGACCTCTGCAATGTTGGTGTGACACACTACATAACGACCTCAAAAGCGTGAATCTCCGTCCTGATGCGGTCTCAGACAGAGCAAAATGGGGACAACAGATCCATGTAGCGGACCCCGTAGCTACGCGGGTCAAACGCTGAAGAAGAAGAAAAAGATGAGTTACATTCCTGGTGTTACTGTGGTCGTTAAAGTAAAATATGGATACATTAAATACAACACTTATAAACGCACAAAACACATTAAAACTGTCGGGTCCTTATTCCCTTATTCATGTTCAATGTACCCTATTGGGCTTGAAGGGCACTCTGTGATAAACCTTGGCTGAACTTGCTGTATGGTTTTTGATCTGTGTTCTTTTTCAACCTCACCAGATTTTTCACTTTATTCATTTTTCTCTTCCATACAGTTCAGTCTTGGTCTGCAAGCATTTATTTCCCAGTCTTATTCGCAAATAGGGGACCGTATATCGTTCACAAGGATTATGAAAGTAACGCCATACTCAGTCCCATTCAAATCTGACTCATTCGTCCGTGATTTACAGCAAGTTCAGCCAATGTTTATGACGGAGTGCTATATTGCATCACAATCTGGGCTGTATGTGGGCAGGGAACTGTTGACAGGAGTCATCTTTGGTGAGAAGGTGACTCTCCCTTTTTAACCATTCGGATATTATAATTTACCAAGTTTTACCCCACAGTGGTAATAAATTTTACAATATTTTATGCTGGCACAAACATTGCAACATCCACTAACACTTCATAAAATCCATAAGAAAGACATCAATCATGTTCTTGGTGAGGTGTACCATACCAACTGACGAGTGCGATGGTACACTGGGTCAAAACATTGACAATATTGAAATGAACTAACCAGATCAATGTTTTGAAATATTTGAAATTTGAAATGGTGTTATTACGCTCATTCAGAGTAAAAAATACATCCTTGATCCTTCGTGAAACAGTTATTCCAATATAGTTGGGCTGATTTTTGAATAAAGGGAGCATAGCTCTCATAGTACATTGGCACTGCTTGTGACATGATAGTAGCCTTCCCATTATGTACTAGCTAAGCGTCTTGGTAAGGTGTACCATACCAACTGGCAAGCCCAATGGTACAATGGAGCGTAACACTGGCAATACTGAATGGAGCTAACCGGTTCAACTTTTTGAAATATTTGCAATTTGATAATGTGTTAATATCCTCAATCACAGTTTTGAAGTGTGGATACTTGTCTCACATTATAACAACTTGTGCACTATAGCACAGAATGCTGTTAAAAACAAAGAATTCACTCATTTCCCACAAGTCACCGAAAGCGTGCCAATTCATTAGCTAGGTTGTTGACTCAGTATGAGAATTGAATTTCTTTGCATAAATCAGTCTTATAAAAGTAGCTAACAACAATACCAGGAACCCTAAATAACAATAATGTTCATTTGTGATAAGCACAACCCAGCCGTATTATTAAAAGTTGGACAGATTTATTCATATAGCTGTTTTCAAGGTCAGAAATTTTTAACTCGCCAACAACTCGTTACATATTCGTGGTTGCTTCCTTGAAGATAGACAATCCGTCATATTGTTACAGAGTGTTGTAACAGGGCATACTTGGGACCGCTGGAAGTCTTTGTGTTAGCCTCAACAAAGACTATAGAGTGGCTGGACAATTTATTTAAAAGTTCAAATTTATCAGGTGCCCAGTTGATTGTTTTGGAGATGTGTATTGTTTGTAATATGTTATACAGTATATTTTGTGTACGTTGCCATAAGCCTAATACGAAGTAATAACCACATAGAAAGTATTGATTGAAGCTTTATGGTTCATGGATGTTTGTGGAAGTCAGTTCTTGGATGCAGCATTAGAGGAATAATAAAATAGTAGATTGTGATTATGACAAAGTGGCAAACTCTAGACATGTTGGCAGTACCTATGTTATAACTAGATTGATAAGGTATACTTTGTTACATTTGATAACTCATCAATTGTGAAGTAATAAATAAATTAAATACAGGAATTTGTGCTCGGTCTGTATGAAAGGTCTAAGGATCTAAAACCTGCCCCTTGCCTCTTACCTTGGAGGTCTCGACTCTTATCAGGGGTTTTAGAAGTGACATGACGGCTGTAACTGGGTGCATTCACCTTCAAGAGGATAATCAATTAGTTGTCTGATCTGAGATGCTGCAAACCTTGTCAAGAAGACCAAGATATGGCTGAGGGGACACATTTTGCTGACCACATGTCAGCCCGTAATCTGCAGCCCTCATGGCTGAGCAGTAATCGCTTGGTAGGCCCAGGTCTTCAATGGACTGTAGAGCTATAGGTTCAAAAGAATGTAAAACAAACAGCAGCATTAGAGCTACAGAGAGGGATTACCATCTCTGTAAGAACATTTACAAGTACAAATCTCTTTTCCTTCGCCTGAGACTTTGACACTACGAATCTGTAGTAAGACCTTCGGTACTGTATGCATCAGAATGCTTGAACATGGTCGAAAAGGGACAACTCAAGAATTTGTAACTGAAAGAACGAAAAATCATGGGTCTCAGTTAAGAAGGAGGTGAATACAGAATCAGGCATAACAATGAGCTTTACCAACATTTAGAAAGCATAACATCAGCCATGAGAAAGAGGAGACTTATCTTCTGCGGTCACAAATTCAAAATGGAGAACAAGTGACTGATCTCAAGAATCTTCAACATCATTTCTAGAGGGAAGGGGACAAATGCCAAATGGACGAGACTTGTTCGAAAAGACCTCGAAATTTTAGAAATTGATACCAAGGATCAGCAGGTTACATTTAGAATGCTGATCAGAACATCCGACACTCTCCAGTCATTGACACTGCGTCCTGGAGTGGGAGTGAAGTGGACTCAGGAAAGGAAAGCAACCCACGGTGCATAAATGAAGGAATAGTGGGCTATGAAGAAAGCTCGCCAGAGTTAGGAACCACGTAGTCCAAGGGGCCTCAACGAACCCAGTAGAAGAGAGCTACAAAGACTGAAATTGTAATGTGAAACCTAGGGATAGCTCAATTCCTGTAAATATACCAGGGTGTCTACCGGTAACGAAAGTAACGAATTTTACTAATGGGTAACGAAAAAGTAACGAATTTTACAAACGGGTAACGAAAATTTTCTGAAGGCGGGTTGAATCATTTAAACTCGCGCCGCTAGGCTCAGAGATTGCGAGTTTCACGCAAGCGGCGCCGTGCCTATTGCATAATACTAAGCTATATCTCTCCGTGCCCGACCTCAAGGAAATACATACCGAGGATACCTTGAGCGGTATACATCGGTTCAACGTATATTTTCGGCCTCAAGAAGTCTTAAGTTTCGTGTGAAATATTTTTCTGTGTTACTGTATTAGGAAGCCTGACTTTTCGCGAGACGTTGATTCGCGAATACTTCCGAAACTAAGAAGAAATCTCTCATTTCTGTTATTTGGAAACTATGTCAAATTGAAGTCCAGAAATAACGCGAAAGAATTTAATGTCGCAATCTTGCAAAATGTTACCGTTTCGAAAAAATGCGAAAAATCTTCAAAATACATATAACTTATTTTAAAAATATGTCACGTAAATTTGCGACATTCAGTATGGTTAATTCGATATTCCGTTATAAGTCGATTTTTCCTTCGAACTTTCGTTCCATCGGATATATAATCTAACCGATTATTTCGCTAACTTGTTGATAATTCGTGGTTCTCAATCGAAATAAAACTTGCCCTCTTGTCGTATTATTCGTGCAATCCTCTCAGAACAATTCGTAATATTCGATACCGTACCTACTTCGAACGTTCATCCTCCAAAATCGCATCCTCAAGACGGCCGGCTGACCGCACGACTTGCCTGCGGGAATCTCGTCAAACGGACCGATATCGACGTCAGTTGCGTAAAATCATAAAACCCGTCCCCTATCGTGAACTTGTGAACACGAGGACTGCGGGAATCCTGTCAAAGATGATTGGGCACCCATCACGGGGCACCCATCACGAGACCTACTTGCCACTTTTCCCATGACCGTATACTTAAAAGCGTGCGGGGAGTGAGAAGTGCATCAACCCACATAAAAATGGCAGCCTACGTAGCATCGACATACTAAATCCTCCTCGTGATCCACCCTGAACTCATGAACTCCCAACTACAGCATAGGGACAAAGGGAATCACGGCGCCGACCGAACAACATGTTCATAACTACGCGTGAATTTTAACCATGCCCAACCTTGAGCTTGCCTCCGCCATTCTATCAGGACAGATATACAGGCAGACAATCGTTGAACGGCCGGGTGCGGCGACGATTGCATAATATCTCGAGGACAACGTAAAACGGCAGAGAGCGGCAGCGATTGCGTTACATCGCGATATTTCTCCGCTTTCAATGACGAGGACAACTGTATTCTTGTCAAACGGACAGCAAGTGGCGCCGATTGCGTAATAATGCTATATTTTCTTGTGCCCGAACTCAAGGACAATGGAAATCTCGTCGAATGACTAAAAGTGACGCTGATTATCTAAATCGCGATTTTTCTCCGTGTTCTCTCGTGAAAACTACGGGAAGCTCACCAAACAACTGAGACCAGCGCCGATCGTGTAACATCTCGATATTTCTCCGCAATTGACTGCGAAGACAGAATTCGGTGACGATCGTGTGACATCGCATGCATTTCTTCGCGACCTACCGCGGGGACGAAGGATATCTCGCCAAATGGTCAAGAGCTGAGCAACCTCTTGGTACCGTAATAATAACAACATATTGTGGACAAGACGACATATTAGCTGAAACAACTCATTGGATATTAAATATCTAGCATATATTTATTATTTTTAAAATTTTTATAACATCATGTGAATTTCATTTAAAGCGGTTTCGGTGGTGTAGTTGGTAGCATGCTGAACTGCTGTGCCCAAGATAGCGGGTTCAAACCCGGCCGAAGTCGTCGGATTTTTTAAAAGCGTTAAAAATCCTTTAGTATGCCTTCCTTCGGTGGGGAAGTAAAGCCGGCGGTCCCATGTCATGGATTTATGGCATGTAAAGGATTCTTCCACATACAAAACTTGTGTGAAGCTAAATTGTTTGGTTATATTTCGTCGGAACGCTCTATCAAAGTTCCAACGTTCACCACTAGGTATCATTGATATCTGGTTGCAACTTGAAATTGAACGGAACTTGTAGCTCACCCTAAGGGTGTCCGTTGGAAGCGGCTACAGACTCAGACGAGTTGAACATGTCCTCGGACACTCCCGGCACTAAAAGCCATACGATAAATAAAAAACTTCTTTAAAAACAGTTCATTGTTGTTTTTCTTCACCGCGTGATGAGCGCCTATGCTTGTAGACCGCAGACGTAACTTGAATTCAAAGGTAACTAAAATTAACTAAAAGGTAACTAAAAGGTACCTAAAAAGTAACTAATTTTTACTTCATCCTTACAGTAGACACCCTGGTGAAGCTAAATTGTTAGGTTATATTTCGTCGGAACGCTCTAACAAAGTTCCAACGCTCACCACTAGGTATCATTGATATCTGGTAGCAACTTGAAATTGAACGGAACTTGTAGCTCACCCTAAGGGTGTCCGTTGGAAGCAGCTACAGGCTCAGACGAGCTGAACATGTCCTCCGACACTCCCGGCACTAAAAGCCATACGGTAAATAAAAAACTTCTTTAAAAACAGTTCATTGTTGTTTTTCTTCACCGCGTGATGAGCGCCTATGCTTGTAGACAGCAGACGTAACTTGAATTCAAAGGTAACTAAAATTAACTAAAAGGTAACTAAAAGGTACCTAAAAAGTAACTAATTTTTACTTCATCCTAACAGTAGACACCCTGTATACAGGGCGGCAGGAAATGTTCTCCGCAGGGACTACGGGCTTCTGCCAGAGGTAGCATCAGCAGTTTAGTTGGCAGCACGGTGTCCTTGACAGGGTGAATCCCACACGTGTGGGCTCTAGGCTGTCGAAATCATCAGTGTGTATTGCAATAAGCGAGCGTGTGTGTCACCAACACTTCCAGCATCAGTTATGAATGACTGTGATGAGTACAAAGTTTACTGTTTGTTTGTTTTGATACAAGCGACAGGCGTGCTGCCGACGTAACTACTGGTGCTATCTTTCGCAGTAGCCCGTAGTCACTGCGGAGAAAATTTCCTGGCACCCTGTATTCTTTTGTCTGTAATGACAAGCCTGCAAATTAAGGTGTGGCTTTATCTTGATTCTAAATGAATGTAAAGATTTTGGCTAAATGTTATGGGTGCTGCTTTCTACACATCAATGACCCATTTAGAAGGGATTCTGGTATACAAGTGTAGATGCTTCTTAACAGTGAATCTGTCTTTTTCAGCATTGCACTGGATTGTGTTCTGTATCCCTCCTTGATGTTGTTGGTGACCTTTGTGGGCCATCCAAATGGGAACAATGCAGGTCTTGCCAAGATCTGCCTGGGGGACATTGCACGAGCTCACAATGCGGTGCCTAAAGACCTGTTTGTGCGCTACAAACCAGAACTCTGTTGGGTAAGTCTTCAGTGTAGTTTTTTTCTTTCTGTTGTGTGGCCTCCTGAGAGGCAGTGTAGTGAATGGTGAAGTGTCTAAAGTGGTGTAATATTATGATTATTCGTGCTATAACTAATACGAGGGTTGGAAAGAAAGTAGTGGAAACATATGCATGTACGAAGGGCGTTCTATATAATGCTACACCTTTTTATTCTAAAAGCAGGTTGGTTTTATTGAGGATTCAAATACACCATGTTACAATCCTTTGGTACAATACCCTATTTTTCAATATAGTCTCCGTTCAGTGCTATGGCCTTTCGCCACCGTAATGGTTGGAGGATGTTAGAAAATGTAAATTATAGTGTATTATCTTTTAAGTTACCTCTTTGGACTTAAAGTTACTGACATGAAGTGACATATCTCTACAGGAGCTAAGCTTTGACTTGGCGTTTTGTTGTCGTCATGAACTGACTTTTGTTACAGTAAAAAAGGAGAATAAATAGATTGGAGTCAGATAGAATATGTAAACCTGTGTTTTGATTATATTTTTAACAGCTTGTATATCTGCATGGTACCACTCGACTGGTCGATGTCGGAGCCAATGTCGTGCTGCATCGATAACTTCCCCATCATCCACGTAGTGCTTGCCGTGGAGTGCATCCTTCATTGGGCCAAACAGATGGAAGTCAGAAGGCGCAAGATCCAGGCTGTAGTGTGGATGAGGAAGAACAGTCCACTGAAGTTTTGTGAGCTCCAGTCGGGTGCGCAGACTTGCGTGAAGTCTTGCGTGAAGTCTTGCGTTGTCGTGGAGAAGGAGAAGTTCGTTCGCATTTTTGTGGCTACGAACATGCTGAAGTCGCTTCTTAATTTCCATAGGGTAGCACAATACACTTCAGAGTTGAACGTTTCACCACGAGGAAGAACATCGAACAAAATAACCCCTTCAGAGTCCCAGAAGACCGTAGCCATGACTTTACCAGCAGGGTGTGGTTTTGAACATTTTCTTCGTGGGAGAGTTGGTGTGGCGCCACTCCATGGATTGCCGTTTTGTTTCCGGTTCGAAGTGATGAATCCATGTTTCATCACCTGTGACAATGTTTGACAAGAAATTTTCACCTTCAGCCTCATAACGAGCAAGCAATTCCGCACAGATGTTTCTTCTTTGCTCTTTATGGTCTTCCGTTAGGTGTTGAGGAACCCAGCGGGAACAAAGCTTTGAATACTCCAACTGGTGGATAAGTGTGTCAGTACTACCAACAGAGACGTCAAGTTCAGCAGCGATGTGTTTGACTGTGATCCGTCGATCACCTCGAATAAGGGTGTTCGCACGTTCCAGCTTTGCAAGCGCCACAGCTGTGTGCTTTTGTCCACTGCCAGGTCTCCGAAGACATTCTGCAAGCGCCTATGAATATCTGTGATGCCCTGGTTTTTGCCAAAAGAAACTCAATAACTGGTCTCTGTTTGGTATGCACCTCTGTTACAGATGCTATTTTCAAGGCTAGTTATAGTGCTGCCACCTATCGGAACGTAATGGAACTCTACGAGATGAAGCGGGAATATTCAAAGATGTCCCAAACAAAATTTCAATTTTTAAAAACAGAAATTGGCAGAGAAATAAAAATGTGTTTTATTATAATTGAATGCCCCTCGTATATTAAATTGTTTGTTGTATACCTCTCTTTAGCATACAGTGAAATCTCATTTTACTACACTATATTCATACGATACTCATTATACTATACTACAGAAAAGTACAGTATACTCTCGATTATCCGGGCTGATGACTGGGGTGAATGGCACGGACAACTGGAAAATGCGGATAATCCAAAAGCATGTGTTTATTGCAAGAAAAATGCTTTCTATTTTTTCCTTTTAAACAGTACCATATAAAGTAGGCTATAATACGGTACATTTATAAAGATAACTCACCCACATTATTGTGCTCTGAAGAAGTCTGTAAAGGTTCTCTGCTTTTGGTTGTTCATCTGCTAATTTGCTTGCAGAGACTTCATTACTATCTAATTTCTGAATGATACCGTATTTAATATTTTTTCGATTGTTAGCACTACATTTTACACCGCAAATTGTTCACACAACAACTTACCGTATCTTACTGTATAACGATTTGTTAACAGCTGATGACCATTTATGCGGATCCCATAATGGAATGCAGACAGCACTTGCCTTGCAGCAACCTTGAAATATGCTTAACTCCACCTCCCTACAGAACTTACACTTCGCTGTTACAAAGCAAGAAGTTGTCGACCTGTCACAAAGTACCGTACTAAAAATAACTTAACCCCCCCGGGTCTACACTGCAAAAATATGTATGAAAAATACCGGGACTAGACTGCAAAAATATTTTATGTACGAAAAATAAATTCAAACATATTCACTTTACAGTACAAACATATTCAATTTACAGTAAATATCTATTACAGAGAATTTTTTCTACTGTGTGCTGTATTCTCAATTATTTTTAATAAGGCGAAAAACGTGCAGGTTAATCTGCAAACCGGATAATCCGCGCCTAAATAATCGGGAGTATATTGTAATGAAATTTCTGACTTGGCAAATGGGGTATTTTTATATAAATGTAGTATGATGAGAATTGGGAGTTACAATTATGACATGAAAAGTAATGGAAAGTACGGTACTAATGAAGAATGTGTTAAGGAGATTTCACTCTAATCCACTGTAACATTTTGCACTCATTACCATAACCCTGCAGAGTTGTTGTTGATTCATTTAGGGTCTTTGCAACATTGTGGTCATGCAGTCCTGTGTACTTAAGTTTGTTTCTTATGTCTTATAACCTGTGTCATTGTGATGGCTGTGTACATTTGTAATTAAGGCTAGGTTTGTGTAGAAGGTGGCTGTGGCCTTAAGTTAGGTATCATCCCGGCATTTCCCTGGAGTAGAAGTGGGAAACCATGGAAAACCATTTATTGGTTGGTTGAGATGGGAATCAAACACCCTCTTCTCATGGCTGTGTGTAGCCTGTTCCAGCTCTCATACCAGAATTAAATTTCTTGGCAGAGTTGGGAATTGAACCCAAACCTCTACAATGACAGCCAAGAATGCTAGTCACTACACCATGAGGTGGACTATTCTACAGAATGTTCTACTGCTCGAAGCCTGGCATCTTATACATGGACATGATTTGAAGTCTGATGAATAAGGTGGGTGATCCAGGCCACTCACCTTCACCATGCTAACAATTCTCTCTCTGGAACAGTATTGTGACAGCAGGTTTTGTTGTGCAAGGTTTCTGGATCATCTTCATCCTACACTGTACAGGAAACTACCCCATTTTCACATTCATTCCCCCGTTGTGTTGGATTTTGAAAGCAACGTGTAAGTAACTGTGCCACTCAGCTTGGCCTCATTATCATTATCCTTATTAAACAAAAGTTTGATGCTTTTCAGTCGGTCTACACTGGTACACAAATGAGGTGGGTTATTCCCTAATTTATTAATAAATTTATTAATTTTGTGTTTTTTTTACAAGATTAGGGAATAACCCACCTCATTTGGGTACAATCGTGTTGACCAACTCATAAGCATCAAACTTTCGTTTTCTAAGGCAACACTGAAAAATGGCTTTAAACACCATAACATTATCCTTATCTTTATCATGATTTCAAATAATCTCAAGCACTCTTTCAGTCTTGGCAGGAGGGGCATCGTGGTCAAGCTCTTTGCCTCTTACCAAAGCGGATTTGTTTCCTGGTTGATGCTTGCAAGATTTTTGAAATGAAATGTGACATACTGTGGTTTGGATTCTGGATAAAAAGGAGTTTCTGTGGCTCATGATTGTAAGATTATTGGTCGCTTAAAACTATCCACTTCCTTTCTTCAATCCTCAAAACAGCAGCTATAAGTATGAATTGCAGAAGACCATTGCCATTGCCATAGAAGTCCGGAGATCAGTGGATTGAATTTTGCTATCCTAAGTGGATTTTCCCTGGGATTTTCCACATTTCTTTCAAACAATAACCAGGCTGGCATCTAATACCAAGTCCTGGGGTATCCCAACCCTAATAATTAGTTACACCCATTGCTACAATCACCATAGACCAACAAGTTATCCAACTAAGGCTGATGGCCAAGATGACCCATGCTCCTAAAATCAGTCAACAACAGCCATATGGTTGCAGTAAAGTGGTGTTTTGAAATAGCTTTGGAATGTGATAGACTCCCTGAATTATTGATTTATAATATTGTTTGCAGGTCATGCTGATGGTTTCTATTGGTACCCATCTATCATCATCGAAAAAGAACTTTGTGTGTACAATGGCTAAGCTTTCAAAGCTGTTTGATTTTGATGGGGAGAAACAGTTTTTTCGTAAGGAGTCTCATCATATAATGCCGTGTCTGGTTGCTGAGTTGGTGAAGCATGTGCGGGCTCGACCTGTGCTAGATCAAGTGGCAGCACTCATGGGCACTACTCCTAAGGAACTAATTGAGGTTGAATTCCAGGTAGCGTATTGGTTATATTTTAGACTGACTTCAGAACATAATTTATTCCCGTTAGTGTATTGGTTATATTTTAGACAGAGTTCATAACATACTTGTCATTATCTCAAGATCTAGGTTGCTTTTTCAATGTTCTAGAACAGTCATGTCAATGTATACTCGCAGTGAGTGTTTGAGCCATGCCCACCGTGAACTCAGCAAATTCCCCTCTTCTGCCTACAGTCGAGGCTGGAAGGGAGAGTGTAGCATTTGGCCAGCTAAGAACAGAGAAGCTAGCAAACATAGTGCTGCTGTGTGTTCAGCACTGAATTTTTAAGGCTATATTTCTACCATGAACATGATGGAGAAGCATAATTTCTATCTCCCAAGCAGTGACGTAGCCAGGATATCATTTCGGGAAAAGGTTTAAAGAAAAGTATAATTCCTCCTTTTCCCAACTACGGGCCTGATGATCTTTCTGCAGAACATATACCAATACCCCCTCTCACACAGCTTGGGGTTTTTGGACTAATTTTTTAATTAATTTTTTACATTATACATAATATACAATTTTCCTTTTTCAAGTTAGACACACACATAAGCCAGACTTGTGTGCGGGCTTTCATAGTAATTTTCTATCGTAATTTATATAAAGGTGGCAAAGTATTTTCAGAAAATAAATCTTTTGCATAGAAAATGGTATATTGGCACAAACCTAGAAGAATTGCTGAGTTTTAATTCACTGGCCGTGATAGCCAATATACCATCTTTTTTTTTTCGGAAGCCTTCATAGGGAGGTTATGGCTGCTTGAGCTTACAGTTCTCGCATTAAATAAGCGCAGGAGTGCACTCACTATATAAAGGGAGGTAGTGCGCAGTTCGCTAATCCTGTGGGGGTCCGGGCGGGGACACCAAGAGCCCGCTGATGAGCCAGCTTGGTGTTCTAGGCGAAACCCACACAAGACACGACACAAACCTAGAAGAATTGCTGACTTTTACATAGACATTATTTTGATAATTTCTTAAGGTACATGACTATTATTTAATTACTATTTTAACATAAAATGGTGGAGAGAAGGGTTAAAAAAAAAGAAAAGGATTATAATAGAGATGTAGGACAAAAAACATGTCAACATAGACTCACAGTGTTTGCAAAACAAAAAAATTAAAGAAACTCAAGAACATAAAAATAAGATTTTAACAAAAAATAGAAAAACGGCAGACAGTCAAAAGAGTATTTACAGATGAGGAATACCAAAGTAGATCAGAATGAATGAAATGCTACTGGGCAATTCGGGAAAAAAATTTACTGAAGAAGAGGACCAGGAAATGATGTGTGACTGAAGGGGTCCAATGTGGCCGTAAAAGAAGAAGATGATGATGATGTAGGACACACTTGGAAATTTTACATGCAGTGGTGAAAACTTATTATTTGGTAACAATCATTATTTCTAAGTAGCTATTTTTTAACATTTATTTTTAATCTGTAGGGTTTACTGTGCATGATATGTACTGGAAGAGAATTGTATATACAGTACGAGGGTCTACTGTGTCTCCCGCCATGAAGTGTATTACATCTTCCTGCGGAATGTATACCAATGTCATGTCACCCCCCCATACACACACACTCATACAACTGCAGGGATGACCTAGCTGTTCCGCTCCTTAAAAAATATATACCAATACTAACAAAACATGTGATCCAAATGTCCGGCATAACTCAACAAATTGCTAGCGTTTCGCCCCAGTGTACCAATTGGGCTCTTCAGTTGTTAAAGGTGGTACCAAGACGCGTAGCTGGCACAGAGAAGACCATTGCAAGACATTTCGCTGCATGTGTAACTACGTCACAAGCAAGCCAGTGCACTACGGGAGTCAAAACTCCACTCCAAAGCAATAAAATCCTTACCTTGGTGTACCTTTTGAATATCTATGACTTTAGTCATTATTCTAAATTTTCCCGTATTGATTATGATGTTACACAAATATCCACTTTACAATACAAAACTTTTTTTATCACTCGATGCCCTTATACACTTTGATACATGTTTCGGCTCTATGAGCCTTCTTCAGTCAAACACACTAATAATTCTCATTGTAAAGTGGATATTTGTGTAACATATTGGTGTACCTTTACCAACTGAAAAGCCCAATTGGTACACTGGGGTGAAATGCTAGCAATTTGTTGAGTTATGTCAGACATTTTTATCACATTTTGTGTTAATATACTTGTATAATGGCTCAACAGACAATACACGTTTTCTTTCGAGAACATTTTGAATTTATATACCAATACCCGCTATCTTCACACACACAGTCAATGAAAATTACACATTGGAATTAATAGACCATTTGGAATAGATCAAAAGTTAGGGATTTTATCAAACTGAGATGCCACAGAAAAATGCCGAAATACTATTTTTATTGAATACAAAACATGCAAATAACATAAATGAGTTTCAAAAATGATATAAGACCAGGTTTCAATCAAACTGTGCCCACACTGGCAACAAGTCGCTCGCAGCGACATGGCTGTTCTAGACTATGAGGGGGCTATTGCTTTGGGAAAAGGGTTCTATTTTCACTGGTTGTTATTGGGGCATGGGAATTGTCAGGGTACAGTATTGTATTTTTATATGTTTTGATTTAGTAACTTAAATAAAATGGTATATTGGCTTTCACAGCCAGTAAATTAAAACTCAGCAATTTTTCGAGGTTTATGCCGTGTCTTGTGTGCGGTTCCGGCTAGGAACTCCAAGCTGGCTCATCAGCGGGCTCTTGGTGTCTGTGCCCGGACCCCCACACTTTCTATGTGACGATATGTGCACAGCACGGATAGAGTTTAGTCAGGGGACTACTTAAAATGTGTAAAAAATATCAAGTAGAATCCGTTCATTTCTTTACTTCCACATAGCTATGAACAGAACAAATACATTCTAGACTGTCTTACTGTAGTTTGTTTACAATGTTGTCCTTTATCGCCAGTTTAATGGAAGAAACTTGTTTTAATGTTCCAACTTGTTTGTTCAGTGAGTGTCTGACTTGGTAACCTAAGCGTCCCTTAGTGTTTTCAGTTACCCTCTTGTGGGCTGTTTGGACTGTTAGGATTGTTGAAATGTGTGGCATCATCATCATCATCATCTTGCACAGTTTCCAGCCACTGGCCGGGTCTGTTTGGAACACAAGCCTCTCCAACGTCTTCTGTCTTCCCACCATCTCTCAGCCTCCACCCTTGTCCAGTCTTCTCCTCTCTTCTTCACGCTTTCTTCCACCCCCTTCAGCCACCTGTCTCTCGGTCTTCCTCTCGGTCTCTTTCCTTCCCACTTCGTCTCGTGTATCCTGGGTAACCTCTTCTCCTCCATTCGTTTTACATGTCCATACCATCTAAGTCTAGATTTCTCTACACCATCCTGTATTGGTTCCTCCTTCATTAATTCTCTGGTCCTCTCATTTCTTATTCTGTCCATCTTTGTAGCTCCAATACTACTTCTCAAGAACCTCATCTCACTGGCCTGTATTTTGCTCTTCTCCCTTCATTTCATAACCCAGGTCTCCGAGGCATGCGTCAGGATAGGGACATAGTACGTCCGATATATGATCTTTTTGCTGTTCTGAGGGACATCCTTGCTCCATAACATGCTTCTCACACTCCTCCGGAATGCTTCTGCCTGTCTCCCCTGCTCATTTATTTCTTTTTCGTTTCTTCCATTATCTTGTATCAGGCTTCCCAGATTCTTGAAACTCTCCACTTTCTTCAGTTGCTCCCCACCAATTGTTATTCCCATTGTGGTTCTTTCCTTCTTCCTTGTTGTGATCACCATCTCACTCTTATTTAAGCTAAATTTCATCCCATATCCTTGTATTATTCCTTCCACACGTCCAACTGTTCCTGTACCTCCTCCTCCTTGTTTCCCCAAATCATCTGCAAACACCATTGCTTTCATCTTTCCTTCCCCAATTACTTGTGCCACTCGGGTCATTATGTCATCCATCACCACAATGAAAAGTAACGGTGACAGTGCACTTCCTTGTTTCAGGCCGTTTCTCTGTTCCAACCAATCCGATCTCTCTCCTCCCACTTTCACACAGCTCACGCTTCCCTTGTACATCTCCTTTATCCTCCTTATAGTCCATTTTTCTACTCCTCTATCCTCCAGGGACTTCCTTACTTTGTTTCTGCATACACTGTCATATGCTTTCTCAATGTCCAGGAAGGCCATCAGTAGATCTGTTCCATACTCATAGTGCTGTTCTTGTAACTGCCTTACAGCAAAAATCAAATCCACTGTGGACCTTCCTGCTCTGAAGCCATGTTGTTCTTCCCTCATCCCTCCTTCAATCCTTGTCCTAATTCTCCTTTCCAAAACTTTCTCAAACATCTTTGCACAATGACTCATCAGTGTTATTCCCCGATAGTTTCTGCAATCTGTTCTACTACCTTTCTTGAAAATCGGGACAATTATTCCTTTTTTTCCAGTCCTCTGGGGTGTTCCTTTCCTTCCATGCTGTCCTCATCACTCGGTACAACCACTGTATCCCCACCTCTCCTGCTGCTCTCACCATCTCCACACTCAACTCATCCACACCCGGTGCCTTCCCTTCTTTCATCTTGTTCACTGCATCTTCCACTTCTTTCCATGTTAAGTCCTTTTCTGTTTGCAGTTCATCTTCCTCTTCCCCGATTTCTTCCTCCTCACAATCTTTTCCATTTGGGTTCAGAAGTTCTTCAAAATATTCTTTCCACATTTTCTTCAGTTCTTCCCTATTTTCTATCTCTTGTCCCCTTTTGTTCACCATTCTAACATAATCCGTAGGATCCATCCGCCTCCTATTTTTTACCATCCCATACAGGACCTTTTTTGTACCTTCACTATCCTCCTTCCATCATCTTTGTCCACTCTTCCATCCACTTTCTTCTCTTCTCAGCCACTACTCTCTTTGCCTCCTTCTTTCTTTCCTGGTACTCTTCCCTTGTCTCTACCATCCTATTTTGATGTATGTGTATGTCTACCCCTTATTATTCCCGTTTTCCAACGGGGTCGGGGATGAGATGCGATGGAAGTCTTTGTGGCGATGGTTTTTACGGCCGGATGCCCTTCCTGACGCCAACCTCATGAGAGGAATTAATGAGAGATGAAATGAATGATGGTGCATGAAATTGGGCAAGGATGTGGAAGGAAGCGGCCGTGGCCTGTCAGAAGGTACCGTCCCAGCATTTGCCTGGTGTTGAAAATGGGAAACCACGGAAAACCATTTCAAGGACGGCCGACGGTGGGGCTGGAACCCACGCGTCTACCGAGTCAGCAAAGAGCTTGGCCCCATGAACTAAAAGCCATACGATAAATAATCATAATGATACCACCTCCTAAAGGCTCTATTATTTTCCTTTACTATATCTTTTGTCTTCTCATTGCACCATGGTGTTTCCTTCCACCTGTTCTTACTACTTGTCCTCCCACATACTGCTTCTGCTGCACCTACTAGTGTCTTCTTAAATCTAGCCCATTCCTCTTCCAGCCCTCTTTCTTCATCTGTTGGAATTCCTTTACCATTTTGAGGTACTCGACCCTTCTATCTCCTTTCAGTTTCCATATCCTTATACGTCTTTCCTGGTTCTCAGCCCCTTTCTTCTCCTTAGTCCCTCTCAGGTTCATTACCAGCAATCGATGGTTGCTATCCAGGTTCTCCGATGGTATAACCTTGATGTCCGTGACGTTCTTATTTAATTCCTTCTCATACAGTATAGAGTCTACCACCGACTTCCTGGTCAAGTCATCACTGTACCATGTTATTGTGTGGCTCTTCCTTTTCTTGAACCAGGAGTTCCCAATTAGCAGGCTGTTCCTTTGGCAGAAGCCCAACAGTCTCTTTCCTTCCTCATTTCTTCCGCCCCAACCCTCTGGTCCAAGTACACTCTCATACCCTTGTCTTTCTCTTCCTACATGGACATTCAGATTCCCCATAACAATCATATTTCTTCCTACCAGCTGCTTCTGCAATTCCTCATCAAACTCCTCCTCTCTTCAGAGGCGCAGCCTACTTGTGGAGCATACACTTGCACTATTTCTACGGTCTCTCCCCTCAGTGCTACTTTCACTTTGATCATCCTATCACTTATTCTCTTCACTTCTTCTTTTAAACCATCTCGTACAACTACTCCCACTCCGTTCCTCTTTCCCTCTTCATTCCCACTCCAGTATAGTCTATAACCTTTTCTCAGTTCTCTCCTTCTTTTCCCTTTCCACTTTGTTTCTGCCAATCCCAATAAATCCAACTTCCTTCTTTCCATCATATCCACTATCTCCTCCACCTTCCCCGTCAGCATTCTTATGTTTAAAGTTCCAAATCTTAGTCCGTGTTTACAGCCGTGTCGTCGTCTATTATATCCGTCATGTCTGAGGCTCGTTCCATTTTTGAAAGCATTTGGTTTCATCCACTACTGGCTTGCTTGGCCTATCGTAGCTTCACCAGAGCCCCATTAGCCGTCACTTTTCAGGGTTCCTGTAGGACCTTCACAGCTACCGTAACGGTCCCGGGGCACACGAAGTCCCTACTGTACTTCACCCCTACAGGCAATCCCCTACTTTGTGCCGTTGCCCGTCTCCCACGACGTGGACGAGGGGTCGGACTTACGGCATGGTGTTTTACTTGTACCTGTGTGAAAAACATTGTTTTAATCCATTCTGTTATGGAAGCATTAAGATGAGTCTCAATGTGGTTGCTGTCTGGAGAAGCAACTGCCGGAATGCTAGTTGTGTGTATTAAAGCCATGTTGGTATATGCTTGTGCTTGCCCAGAAGACTCCTACATCTCTGTCCTCTTCTCCTCTCCGCTTCTTCCCTTGCTAAGGGATGGTCCATATTGATGTATCCATTTCCAGCACATCTACCCTCATATCGTGGTTTTGGAGAATGAGGCAGTGTTTGGAGAGTGCATCAAGTTGTGCATACGATGATGGTATTGTTAACTAATTGGTAGGGACCTGAAATTTTAGCATCTATTTTCCTTTAAATTAGCATTCATTTTTTCCCTATTTAGCATCTATTTTTGGAAAATTAGCATCTATTTTTTCCGGATTTTTACGGACTATATGACTTTATTGGCGACACTTGAGATACAATTTAATGTTCAAATGAAAGCATTGTAAATAACTCTGTAACAATTGTATTGTAGTGTGACAAAACACGCTCACTGTCCACATTGTTTGTTGGTGTCCACAAAAGATCTAAAGAACTCTTGGTAAAATGTTCATATTGAACAGCAGTCAAGGCACGTAATACTTCACACTCCTCATTTTGTTTTAACTGCGATTCAATAATATTCTTGAAAGAATCATAGCCCTTCCTTATTTCATGACATGGAATGTTTGTAAAGCTCGGAAGTTTTTGAATATCGGTTTCTTTGTCATTGTTCAATACCACGTGCCTAGGATAAAATATCTGTGCTATGGCTTCAAAGTTTTTACGACTGGGATCACTTGCCTTTAGTCTAGCAAGCTTGCTTCTAGCAGACTGAGCTACTTTTTACAAACAAATCTTTCCTTGTAGCACATTCTAAGGCTGTGAGTTTAGCTAAGGCATTATCTGTCGCTTCAGAATAATGGCCTTGAATTATTTCACCAAAATTAGCATCTAAGTTTTCAAGTTTGGGATAAAGCAAATGTGAGGTTGGATACTGGGACCCCTCAAGCAGAGTGATAAGTTCAACAAGTTCATTAGCATGCTCTTTCACAAAAATTATTTCAGAATAAATCGTATCTACATCTCTATCTGTCAAGCCTCGCAGAAATGTAACACCACTGTTACTAACATCTTTCATGTCAGGTAGCTTAAAAAAACCTCACAACATCATGAAAATAACTCGCTAAGTAAAAAACAGCTTCAAACCAGCTGTTCCTTCGAGTAAGTAAGATGGAAAAAGTTTTGCTGCCTTTTAAGTCCCCATTTTTTGACTTCAGAAAGTGCAAGTAGTTATATTTGCGCTTCCTTGTGTTTAGAAAGGCCGACTTGACCATTGTTACAACCTGTTTTAAATCGGACATAGCTGCTGTCCAACAATTACCAACAAGGCAAAGTTTGTGTGCCCAACACTGCACATGGAGCAAATGATCCCCAATGATGATCTTCAGTGTTTTATAACAACGAGTCATATATGGAGCACTGTCACTTACAAATACTTTCACGTCATCATATTGCACACTGTGATCACGCAATGAATCTAACACAGCACGGGAACAGTTTGTAGCATTTCCGGATTCGAGGTATTTCACTCCAGCAACAAATAATTTCTTCTCAATTGCTGTTGGCACTTGGAACAGTACAACAAAAACACAGCGTCCCATTCTGTCTGTGGTTTCATCACTTAAAATGTTAATTTTATTCCCAACTAGAGCTTAAGTTGTTGATTTCTTGTGATCAGCTGCAACTTCTGAAAATAAAAGACGATTTGTGTTAGCCATAGGAATTCAGTGATATTTATTTTATTTCATTTTTTAGTGGCTATGATGGGCATGGCTCAAACCAAATAACAGAATTATCACATTAGCTTCTCCTATAGTAATATAGACGGACGGGTTCTGTTAGGTATTATATTATGAAGTTGGAATACCTTCACAATTTTATAGGTTAAGGTATGTCTTGGAAAGGTTATGGAAGCACTGGCTGTAAGCTTAGCCTCTACAGAAGTTGGATTAGCTTTAATTTGTATAGGTTATATGAGCATGAGAGAATCAAAATGCAAATGTATTTATTTAAACCGTACTTCCAGGCAAATATTTTTCGCGGAGAGTTCTCGCGTTAGGCAGCTCTTCTTGACTTGAAAATTCAGCAGTCCACGCTCTTACAGTTTCATTTTCAAGCTTTTCCAAGGGAATATTTGCTTTAGCAAATACTTCAACAGTTCTTTTTGCGAAGTAGTCCTTGTCTTGCTTCCGTCGTTTGGCACCCTGTAATCTTTCAATAACAGAGGTTTGTTTGGGTTCAGAAACTGTTGCGCATTCTCATCGCTTTGCAACATGTTTTACAGATGTAATATGTTTCCGAATATTGTCCTTCTTCTCCCACCCAACACGGCAGTTACAATATTTGCAAAATACTGTTGCAGAGTCGAAAAAATAAAAGCCATGATAGCGTACTCCTGTGCTCTTTCATGAGCAGTCACAGCAGTACGTCCCTTTTCTAGAAAAAACTTTAAACCTTGAAGTGCTTGAAGGTTACAAAACGAATAAGGATACTATTCAAGCGGTAAGCCGCAAAATTTTCCGTTTAGTGAAGTCCACGTGTTCGACAAACCACCAGTCGCCGCGATGCGCCAAGTACACAAACGAGTTTCGTTCGTCAGCTGTCTGAATAAGTTATGGATAGTCAAAAAGTTCGTATCGATACAGAAATCTATTGTTATATCGACCAATATGCGTACGTAACACACTGAGAGTCCGAGATGAGGTATCGCTAGCGAGCGATTAGGCCAACTACTGAACATTTTCTTTTGTTTAATAAACAAATTCGCAAATAAATTAGCAGATTTAAAGTTATTTCGCTATAAAATCGCACTTATTTGGTATTTTTGCAATTTGGGTCACAATTCGCATTTTGTCGCACTTTGATTTACGCGTAAAAATGGATTTTTTCACATTAAAATTAACTTAGGCTTGGATTCTGTACGAAATTTAAAAATTTGCATTTATCGCAAATGCGATTTTTTCAGGTCCCTACTAATTGGTTAGTGAGCCCAATGGTACTGGGGTGAAATGCTGGTAAAATTAATTGAGATATCTGGACAATTTCAGTTTCTTCAAAATTTTGAATTGAAACTAATAACCTTGTTTTCCATTACAGCACATCTACCCTCACATTGTGGTTTCGGAGAATGAGGCAGTGCTGGCTGAGTGCATCGAGTACATGGAGGAGTTATGTTCTCAGCCTGTTGCTAGTCTGATATCCAGATCATTTGTTGTAAGTTCAATTTCTCTTATGTTTATTTTATCTGTATGATTTAGTAAAAATTATTCATAACCTTATACAACCTATTGTTTTCCAGGTGATCCGTAATGAGTTACTCTTGGACTTTGAGAGTAAACGAGACAGAGTATTGGAATCCCTGCGTTATCTTGCCAGTATTGACCCTAACTTCAAGACATCCACTTCATCTGATCTTTCTTTGGAACAAATTGTAAGTATTAGACCTGTACAGGCCACGATTGTTTGACAGCACATTTAGCCAGTAAAAATATATTTTGGTCAAGCGAGTATCGAATCTTCCAAACACCTGGTTTTTGTATGGATGGGGATCATCTTCAGTGCAGCCTGGGGCTCGATATAAAAGCTAGAAGACAAACAATTTGTTCGACTTGACTGGTGTACCCAACTCCTTCCTTTTCTCGCTAGTTGCTGCGATACCAGGATGTGCAGATTGTGAAATGAAACCACCTTCCACAAGCCCGTTGAGGCCCACAATCCACCCTTGCCTTTCCCTTGGAAGGTTGGCAAGAGACAGAGAAGGAGTGAGGGAGAGGTCACGAACCCTCTTTTTTCCCGGGTTGGTGTGAAGACTTAAGGGGTGAGGGTTCTTTCCAGGCGCTAACTACTGATGGAAGAAAGGAACGATTAGCAATTAGTGTGTATTAAAGAAAGAAAAAGAAACATACAACCGAGATAAAATGACAAACTCAAACAACATAATAATATAATAATTATAATAATAATAGCCTGAATGTCCCTAGAAGGGCAAAGGCCTCCTACATAGAGGGTAGCTCTTACTTCGCTAATAAGGTGAGCTATTCGCATTAGGTTTGTACGTGGTAACTTAAAGAGATTTCTTTCTTGCATTTACTAACGTATCATTTGACTTTAATTACTTTGACACATTCAGTAGTCTGTCTTCCATGGTCCTCCATGCGCTCCTGCTTCTTGCTGCTCTGGTCCATTGTGGGCCTGCTCACGCAGAATAGAAGTCCGCCTCGATCTCTCTCTCTGGCTCTTTCCCATTCTTGTGTCCCACATGGTAGTCTTGTGTGTCCATCTGTCATCTCGCAATATGACCTCCCCATTTCCATTTCTGCCTGGTGACCTTTTCTGCAATATCTGGTATTGTTGACAGTTTTGATAGTTGTTAATTTGAGATTCTGTCTTTCTGCGTTCTTCCCAATATCTTATGTTCCATCTTTCTTTCAAATACGACAATTTTCTTGAGATCTTGGGTTTCTTCAAACTCCTAGTATATGCCATTGGATTTACAATGACTAGATTAAGCCTCAGATAGCTATCTGTCATTATTCACACATTTGTGGTTTCAGGGAATGCAAGCCCTAGTATCCAAGATGAAGCGACAAATATTTGCTCATTATTTGAGATGTCTTGGAATGCAAGACCTACAATCTTAGATGAAGCAACCATTACTTGCTCATTGCTTGATGTGTCAGGGAATGCAAGTCCTAGTATCTGAGACAAAGCGACACTTGTTCACTCATCGTTTGAAATGTTGGGCATGTAATTCGTTTCTATATGAATCGACTTTTATTAGGAAGGGTCCCAGCAAAGGGTGGAGTGACATAATACAAAAAGATTTTGATTTGAATGATTTACAAAGCAATTCACTTTCCAGCTAACTGCCTTTGCTTTGGTTATGCTCAGTTATGTTATCATCCTTGATAAATGAAAGTCATATTATGGTATTTAATTTGCTATGTCTTCCAAGTACTGGCTTTTGTGAAATAGCATTATTTACTTGGCAGTTATTACATATATTTTTCGGACTATACCATAGGCACTGTTGTGGTGTAAAGTAAGTATAGTAGCTTCTTCCCAAATGGTTTGAGTTTAATGTCTGGTTCTGCCATGGAGAACTTTAATTCTAGTAAAATTATAATGAAAATATATATATATATATATGTAAAAGAAACAGTGTATTGACACTAAATAAGAGTCCCCTTA
This sequence comes from Meconema thalassinum, assembly GCA_946902985.2. NCBI lineage: Eukaryota > Metazoa > Arthropoda > Insecta > Orthoptera > Tettigoniidae > Meconema > Meconema thalassinum. Next base: position 760,329,325 of record OX336388.2, on the reverse strand, counting down.
ATGAGGTTTTGATTTGAATGATTTATAGGAGAGTACACTTTCCAGCTGACTGCCTCTGGTTTTTGTTATAGTTTGTGACTGTTTTGGTTTTATATGGCATGTTCATTCATTTACTGCTCCCAGTAAACTCTTGGCCCCATGCTTGTACTGAATTCCAGGTGATGGATAATATTTCTTGAATCATCATCATCATCATCAACTAGAACAGTTTCCAACCACAGGTTGGGTCTGCTTTGAGGACAAGCCTCTCCATTGTTTTCTGTCCATCCACCACTTTTCTTCTGTCACTGTTGTCCAAATCACTTCTTTTCTCTCGACATTCTTTTTCACCCCCTTTATCCACCTATCCCTTGGTCTTCCTCTAGGTCTCTTTTCCTTCCAATCCATTTCCAATATTTTCCGTGGTATTCTCTCTTCTCCCATTCTTTTCAAGTGTCCATACCACTGTAGCTCTTCCTTTAATATTTCTCTGACTCGATCATTTCTGACTCTGTCCATTCTTGCCATTTCTTGAATAGTGAATTTTAAAAGGTGTGGGCCATCAGCAGGTTGGAGCCCCTGATTATTGTTCAAAGGGGCAAAGCTGTGTATGATTGCTGGTTTTGGAATAAAGCAGTAATGTGTGTCACACTGTACGTATTTCTCTTCCATATTTACCCTCAAATCAGCCATAATTTTTTGATGACCCGGTGTAGAAGAGTATTAAGTTTGATCTTATATTCTTCCAGGCAGACTTTCTTCAACCATACTTCTTGGGTGTATTGGTGCATTTTGATGGCCGACTAACCACTAATGACGTGTCCGAGTCTGTAAAACAGAAGGCTCTACTCTCGTTGCCAGAACTGATCCGCCTTATGGGACCTCGACACATCACACTGGTGCGCTTCAAGGTGTTGGCGACGCTTCGCATTGCCCTGAGACTTAACTACAGTAACTTTCCAGATCTCAGTATTGCTGCGTGGGATGCTTTCGTTCACAGGTATGAGTGAGAATAGACTGAGTAATGCTTGTACCAAATACCATCTTCAGTACCTGCTGTGATTTTTGTTAGGATGGAGAATGATAAAGTACCAGATGACTGAAGTCATTTCCAGTGTACTGACACTAAATAAAAGTCCCCATAATGAGGTTTTGATTTGAATGATTTATGGTTTTGCTGGTTTTGGAATAAAGCAACAATGTGTGTCACACTGTATTTCTCTTCCATATTTACCTTCAAATCAGCCATCATGTTTTGTTTAATTGATCCCACATTTTACAAACTAGATATGGGAGGTGAGGACTGGACCAGAGTGACAGTGGAGAGGTGGTGGGAAGAAAGGACTAAGTGGCGAGGCTTATGTTCCAAACAGACCCAGCCTGGGGCTGGAAACTGTACAAGATGATGATGATATGCCATATATTATATTGTATCAATCTATTATTGTACAGGATGATTTTTGGCATGGGCATTGGGACTCTCACAGACAGCTGGCCGGGTATTGAGTGCTCGCCTCCCGAGCTACGTGTCTTGCACTGCTGGCTGTAGTACAGGGTCTTTCATATGTACCGTAGTAAGAACGGCGAGCGGTGGATTTGTTATCCGTTGCTGCAGTGGCCTTGGCTGAGCTTGTGGCGCGCCACGGCCCCCTGCTGTAGTATTGAAAGCGCGCACATAAGTATATACTTGACCTTGCAACAACCGAGCAGGTGTTCAGTTGCCAGTCTGACCATCAGATGCTAACATGGTGAGACAGTTATCATTACAACATCGTATTTTTGTATGTAAAACTTATTTTAAGTACGAGTCGGCTCGGCGGGTACGTGATGCATTTGTTCATCAATTTCATGATGAAGTGCCACCTTCACTAGCACGGATTCATGTAATTGAAAATAAGTTTGACACTACTGGATCAGTGCTCAATAAAAGACATAAAATAAAAGATCAAACATTACAGTGGCAGAACTCACTCGCATTTGCCAGAATGTGGTTACCAGATACAATGCCTGTATAACCCAGGAATGACGACACTTCCAGCATCTTTTATAAGGTAATATTCTATATAGGATTGTACACACGCTTAAAGCAGGGGGCCAAAGCCACCACAGCAGCGGGGGGGAAAAAAAAACGCCACTTGGCGTTCTTACTTTATATGAAAGACCCTGTACATTGGCACTGATCAGGCTTTATAGCAGCCTTGCTGTGGCCTTGACAGCATGTTCTAGCCAACATCCTGGCGAAGTCAGGGCTTCCAGCGACTCACTTTTCTCACTATTCACTATTTTCAAAGCAGCCTCACTTTTCTCACTATTTGATAAAATTACTCACTATTCTCACTTTTTTTTTACAAAACTGGTCACCTTCTGCGTTAAAAATGGTCTCGTGCACAATCAGATTGCTAGAAGCGACCCGTGATATACTCATGAATGGGTAGTTCATTTTTCTGCCACCGGTGCCTGAGCGCGTTGCTGGCAGCGAGCCAGGTGGCCAGAAAGCATTAAAAGCTTCCATAGTGCAATACCACAGCCGGAGCTGTGCAGCCCTCGCCGAAAATTGTAACAAAGCAATTTAAAAAAAAAGCACACATTTATATTTTTGTTTTATGATTTAAATTTCTTGAGTGTTGCATTTATTTTCCTATCCATTATTTCCAAGTGTCCTCTAACTACATGAAAAATCACAAACAGTACTCAGAGATATTAACATAGGTGCAATTTGGTTGACATTTTTGGGGGGCTAATTTGTTTTTCAGATACACATTCTTGAAAATTTTGTCTATTTCAATACAGTTTTGTCACATTTTTGGGAGGCTATGGTTGATTTTGGGGAGCTTAGCCACCCAAGACCCCCTTAATTGTGCCTGTAGATATCAAAAGTTAAAATTATGAATCAGATATATGGCCATAAATGCAAATAATGCTATGAATTTACTCACTATTTACTCACTTTTTCATACAAAAACTCACTTTTTTTTTCACTTTTTTGAAGAAAATCACTCGCTATTTCACTATTTTTGGACGAGTGAGTGGATGGAAGCCCTGGGCGAAGTGTACCATACCAACTGAAGAGCCCAATGGTACACTGGGGCAAAGCTCTGGCAAACCAATTTGAACTAGCTGGATTATGTTTTCAAAGTATCTATTTCTTTTGAAATTTGATGTGCTGCTGGCTGTTAGTGGCAAAGAAAGCTTTTTGTTAAATGTATGGTACCTACAAGTGCTGTCCCTTGGGTAGCAAGGATTGCCGACACTCTGGAATGAAATTTCATAGCCATACATTATTCATAATTATACCGACAGCAGTGGCTACGCTGGCTAAAGCGCAGCGTTAGGTCATGGGGCCAAGCTCTCTGCTGACTCTGTAGACACGTGGGTTCGAGCCCCACCGTCGGCCGTCCTTGAAATGGTTTTTCCGTGGTTTCCCATTTTGAACACCAGGAAAATGCTGGGGTGGTACCTTCTGATAGACCACGGTTGCTTCCTTCCACATCCTTGCCCAGTTTCATTCACCTTCATCCATTCCATCTCTCATCCCGACGTGCAGGTCGCCCACGGGCGTCGACTAGAAAGACCTGCACTCGGCCTCTCAGGAGGCCACACAACAACAAAATAAATAATAATAATTCATAATTATCTTTGAAAATTCACACAAAACCATCTTAGGTTCACATGACAATGTGGTGGTGAACTTACTCTGCTGAGCAACATGTCAGATTCATTTGCGAGGAGAATATTCAAAGCTAGAATGGATTTCATCCACTTTCTCTTGTCTACAAAGTCTCTTTTTAATAGCGATTTCTTGTTGGAAAAATGCCTTGGTTTTCTTTACTTTCTTTACCAACTTATGAATTGTGGATCTGTGTTGAACTCAACACCTGGGAATTTATAGAAAAAATTTCTTTGTTTATATGCAGCACTCCACACTGAAAAGTGACTTGCTTAAAGGTAAAGTCGTTTTAAAAACTTTCGTTTCCAACAGTTGAAAATATCTCGAGGAACTAGTAACGTAGAATATTGTGAAACATGCCCATTGTTAGTGTAACAAAGGACCATGGAGTATACACAAACTTGCTGTTATGTTCGCAGTGGAATGATGTGTTCTGCGAGTTGGAACTAGATTCTTCCCACTCTCCCTACTATGAGAGCCCTAAGTATGTCAACCATGGGTGTTCTTTTAGCTGAACCACCCGCCAAGCCGAGCTGAACCAAGCCAGGCTCGCGGGGTGAGTGGCCCCGAGATGTGTTTACATTCTCTGAGCAAGCAGAAAACCCTGGCATATTGAATTACCACCTATTACTTCCACGAGTGTAATTATCCAGACCTTCTAAATCCAAATGTAATGTACCTTAACATACAATCAGTTGAGAAACATTTAAGAGCATATGTCCTCAATTTTCCACCCCTTAGAACAATTATTATCATCGTTGAAAAACGTAGAACTAAATTTTAACTGAATTACTCTCCAAAGTGGTAGAATAAACATGGATCCTGCTTTTGTGATAATACAAAATTAATATCATCAGATCAAGCAAAAAATAATTTAATAATTGAATATCTCACAAATAAAATATGTCAAATAATCCAAAATATAACACTGTATCTACTCGCACAAATCATCCAATGACGATTCTGTCCAACAATAAATATACCTCCAACACACAAACACCCAGATATTACCCAAATACAGCAAAACCTAGTTAATTCAAAATTCAAGGGACCTAAACATTAATTTTGAATTACAGAGTGCCTCTTTAATTCAATATTTTAAAATGTTGCTATTGCAATATAGGATGATAGTAATTACATAATTCATAATACTGGAAGTCAAATGACCTCAATGTTCTGCCTCATTAAACTATGACCACCAATTTGCCAAAATTGAAAATGGTTCTGATTGGTCTAGTTTCAAATCATTGTAGAAATTAACTCGACTGAAATTTAATTTCAAATTCTCTGGAGCAGTTTTTTGGCTCTCCTTGCAATGTTGTCAATATTATTATTTCAATGATCATATTTGCCAGTTTATTGGACATGGATATTCAGCGGAAGTAGGAATTGTGATTTTAGTTTTTTACTTCTTTTATGTAGGAAGGGGAGTAGTAATCACTTTCTGTATGTAGTTTGGCAATAAATTCTTCATAGTTATGGGTATAGGCTGTTTATTACATATTGATGTTATTCTTCATTTTCAATTTGTAATGAAATACAGTCCTGTGTTTTTACTACATGCTACATGCGCTATGACCAAAGTATATTATTGGCGTTCAGAGATCTGGGGTTTGGGTCCTGATGCTGTCAGTAGTCATACTGAGTTTTCTCCTGTTCTTTTCCATAATCTCTCCTGACAAATGTCAGAGTGGTACCTTATTTCAAGTTCCAGATTGCCTACCCAAATCCTAGACCTTACAGTTACACACACTGCTGCAGTCATCACCAAAACAGGAGTTTTCAGCCAAAATCCTCACACCCAAGTGCAAGGTGCTGTTGGTCACAATTTCTTAGCCCTAGAGGCTTCGGTGACGTAGTCGGTAGCATGCTGAACTGCTGTGCCCAAGATAGCTGGTTCAATCCCGGCCGAAGTCGTCGGATTTTTTAAGAGCGTTAATAGTCCTTCAGTATGCCTTCCTTCGGAGGGGAAGTAAAGCCGGCGGTCCCATGTCATAGATTTATGGTATGTAAAAGATCCTTCCACAGACTAAACTTGTGTGCAGCTTAATTGTTAGGTTAGATTTCGTCAGAACGCTCTATCAAAAGTTCCAACGTTCACCACTAGGTATCATTCATATCTGGTAGCGAAAGTTGGAACTACTTGAAATTGAATGGAACTTGTAGCTCACCCTAAGGGTGTCCGCTGGAAGCAGCTACAGACTTAGGCGAGCCGAACATGTCCTCGGACACTCCCAGCACTAAAAGCCATACGATAAATAAATAAATAAATCTTAGCCCTTATATGAAACCACTACTACTTACTTCAAAATGTTGATATTGCAATATAGGATGATATTAATTACATAATTTATAATAATACTGGAAGGCAGATGACCTCGATATTCAGAATATTATTTTTGGATACTATTTTGTCTATGTTTTAGCTTGGAGGACTCCTCTCTTGGATCTCTTCTCAGCACCATCTTTGCCTCGCTATTGCCTCTGTTAGACCAGTTTCCTGAAGAGATTGCTTCAATCTTCAAGTATCTCATTGTGGATAAGCAGCAGGATCTCTGGTTCTACTTCAAGGAGTTGTACTTCGTACCTGCACACCCTGCACTGAAGGACATTCATGCCGTCGTCCAACAGTTCGCTAAGCGATATGGGTAAAGTATTGCTGTATAATTTTTTAATTCACAGAGAAACCTACATTTTATGGTTTTCCCTTATTTGAAGTTACCGTATTTCCTCGCATAATCATCGCCACCGCATAATCGTCGCACCCCACTTTTCAAACACTAAAATGGGTTTATAAAATTTTATCGCATAATCGTCGCATAGCATATTTGTATTTGTGTGCCAGTCGGTTGCACATGCTGCCGCGACTTTATAACCTGGCGCGACTTTGTCAGAAGAAAAATATCTCGTCTTTATGCTTGCGGGCTATGAACTGTGACGCGAGCGGTTAGCGCACATTCAGCGAGTTTATAGGCGTAATCTGGCGTGATCTTGTCAGGAGAAACTAATCTCGTCTTTATGCCTGCGAGCTATGAACCGCGACGCAAGCGGCCAGCTTCGTCAGCACATTCCTCGAGCTTTAACCTGTTGTGACCTTGTCAGAAGAAAGAAGCCTGTCTCTCTGACTGCAGGCTATGACTCAATGCTACGCGAACGATTGGCCCGTACAGCAAATAATGATACAGTATATTCATTGAACTTAAATATTCTTCGCATAATCGTCGCACCCTGCTTTTTTCCACGAATTTTAGGCTAAAAATTTGCAACGATTATGCAAGGAAATACGGTATTTGGAGTTAAGTTTCAAATCTGGGGCACCTGTGAATAAACCACTTAAAATTCATATTACCCCCTTTTCTGAGTATTAAATCAAGCTTTGTTGTTGGTTGGCTTCTGAAATGTTTTCTCCAATGTATAAGAAAGTATGTTCTTCTCCTTCTCCCTCCCCCCTCCCTCACCTACCCACCCCTCCCTCCTTTGCTTCTTCCCATGATATAATACGAGCAATGCCATGTGGTAATGTTGATTAACCATTCTTTGTCATGAACCATGAGTTCAAAACTGAGCTACGTAACTCTATATCTGTTAGGTAGGAATTGTTCAAGTTTATTTTATTAGTGTGCCATCTGCCAGCAGAGTTTGGAGATCGTCATGGCAGCACCGAAGATGGACGTTATAGTTTTTCCGTACCAGTCCTTCAAATTTTTCAGCCAAGATAGTGGTATGTACTATTCTGTACATCAAGGTGACCTCCTTAAACCAATTGCCAAACACCAAGTATTGATGTAATGATGCATCATTACAGCTGCATAGCAATATGTTGCGCTATCTGTTATCAATTTGTTTGGCGCTGTTGACACACAGTGCATTCAATGCCACCATATTTTCACTAGAGTTAGTAACTTACAGCAGCATTAGATTATAGCATTTCAATTATTTCAATTGGGATTAGCAACTTTAAAATCCCTTCGGTGATCTTTTTCGATTGATATTGGAAGTAGGTGATTTTTGCTTTGAAGTTGTTATATAAGTTTATGTTGGCCACTTGGACGGCATGAGGCATAATGTAATACTGGGTGTAGATTGCTGTTTTAAAGGGTAGAATATTAAGGTCTTTTGTTTCAGGTTACGAAGGCACATCTACAGTAATAAATCCTACAGAGAGAAAAAAAAAATTATTTGATGCACTGTCCACAAATTACTATAAATAAGCAACTCTTGAACAGGTGGAAAATGTATCCAAATATTTTGGTTAAAAAGTAGGGGTGTAGTTCTAATGTAGTAACAGTCCACATGGAAGTAATAACAATAGCCATATTTTTAGTGATGTTAAATACCCAGGTATTTATAAACCGGGGTAAATACCCAGGGTATTGTTTTAGATCCCTTATTTGGGGGTGGTAGGATCTAAAACGGAAGAGTTATTGTGTTGATTTAGAAGGAAGTGCCTAAAAGGGGGTAGCTTCCCGTAGTCGGGCAAGCTGACCAGTGTAGAGTGTTGTTTAGTGTTAGGAACTAGGGGGCGTTCCTATAAAAGATGTAGGTGTACTTTAGGGGATGGAACTTAGTGTACAGGCCAACGCGCTGGTCGTCCAGCTGGCTGGTTAGATAATCGACTTGCACGCGTCAGCTATATGGCGCGTGCCGCTCCTAGCAGTCAGGCCGGTACGGGAATACAATGATGCTTGCACTAGCAAGTATCTGGCTACTGTAAGTCACGTCTAATAGTGACGGAGGATTCAGGATGGACTTTAGGTCGTGAAGAGGCGTGTAAAATAGTAATACAGGTGTGTTGTACTGACCAAGTGTTTATTGGTCAGTAATAATGGAGTTATGCGTCCCTTTTAAGGGATGTAGTGATGTTACAATGTGTACAAACTTGTCTATACAAATTGGGGGTACGGGTTACAAAGTATAGGATTCTGAACAACTGCTGACTCACTCACCTGATGATACCAGCATAGCCTCTGGCCGCCACACTGTAAGACTGATAATGGAGAAGGGCCTGACCTCCTTAAGACTCCCTTTTATATTCTCCGGCGTTGCTTCGTCGACATTCTGATGGCATAGATGCCCTAGTTAATAGTGTGTTGCTGTTTGTAGTAGTGATGCAAGGATTGGGCCAGCTTTCCAGAATGGTAGGCTGTCCTTGCGGTGTTGATAGATGTTGGCCTGGGCTTACAAGGGTTGCCAGTTAGGGGTGATTTAGATAGATGATGGGGGGATGGTCTCCAGGGGGTGCACACCCCTGGGGGGTTGTACAAGCCTCTTCCCCTATTTAGTTCGCGTCCCCGCGAACGGGAATGGAACTTGGGGTTGGGATGTTGATGTTATAGATGTAGTCGATGTGGTTGTTTTTGAAGTCCCCTCGTATCTTCTGTAGATGTCTTCCTCGTCGTCGTCGTCGTCGTGTGGTGATGTCGTGTTGATGTGTGGGCGTGAGATCAGCTCGTGTTCAGAGGGGAGGGTTATGGGATATACATATATACATAACATTGACATTGGCATAAAAATATTGCAAAAGAAATCGACATTGGCATTTTGGAAGTTTGATGGAAGAAAAAAAAATACATGGTGCTGATGTTACATTGTTGTGCAGGGAGGAAAAAAACCCAGGGCCGAACGGGTGATTGCGTCGTCCGCCCTATCTTAGGGAAAAAGTGCTCCCTGCAATAAGAAAGGTAGAAGAAAATAGAAAAAATGGGTGTTCCAGGGTATAATTTAAGGGAAATATTCAAAGTGCATTTATTGGTTTGGGATAAAACGGAACACCCTGACAAATGGGGAAGTTAGAAGAAAGAAAAATGAAAGAAAACAAATCACAGACATTGTGTACATGTAATCTTAAAAAAATAGCATACTGTTTAATGTGATTTTGAGATGTGCATATATTAAGGTGTATGAATATCATTTGTCACCTCCGCAGACAATGTGGGGGTGCGGAGTATTCTTTGTACATTTGTAGGAGAATAATTGCCCGTGGGCGCATTAAGTTATAATCTTACATTTATCAATTACAATTATCTTATGGACTAACTTAAGCGCGCTAAATTTCTTATAATTCTAGTTCATATGGTACCTCATTGTTATCCTTTCTAACTACAATTTATGCTAATAGCTTTGCCCCCTGTGGGTGGGCGCGGCTATCATGGCGACACAACCCGTCCTGTACATAAGGAGTCCGCGTTGTGTGGCCGTATGTCACCTCTCATGTTAGGTGAGATGTTTACTAAATGTTGATCCGACCTGCGGTAGGGTATATCCCACAGGCATATCTCCCCCGTGGTGCGGATTTATTACCTGTAAGCAAGATGTGTGTAGAGGGGAGGAAATTGTGTGTGTGATTGGGGGTTGTCAAGACGTGTATGGGCGTGGGCAAAATATTTACAGGGGGCTATATACAATGTCGCCACCTGTTGGTAAAGAAAATAAATTAATGACATGTATGTGTATATATGGGGTGTTCGCCCTTGTTATGCGGCCTGTAAAACATGGTATCATGAGCCTGGTGCTCAACCCAGGGTTGCTACCTGGTAGCGGCTGCCGGTACCCAGTGGTCGGTTGTCGGCGCTGGACCGATACCTAGCGGGATGCAAGAGAATGTAACATGGTATATATATATAAGCATAACAGTAGCAATGGTATATCCATAAGAAATCTAGAGAGTGCCCATATTGGCGCCACTCTCTACGCTGATAAAAATAATGTCCATACTTATGGCTGTAAATCAAGCAAATATAAGATTAGTATCACTGTCCATATGAAATTGTTTTACTCCTGTCTACCAACGTGCTAGTGTACTCCTGTCTGCCAACTAACCTTATGGCTACTTATAGACTATAGATATGAAAAGTGGCTCCAAATATCGCCTTAATCTAGTGTTGTCTAACCTAATGTATTATCCTAACACCATATATCGTACTATGTTATTGGGCTTATCCCGGTAGCGAAATGTTAGTTACCGGGTGCTGAGATATTCTATCTTAATCTATTGTATTATAATGTGTTATCTTAATGTGTTGTCGGTCTTACCCCGGTAGCGGAATTGTGGTTACCGGGTGCCGAGCGGCGTTACCTTAACACTATCTATCTTAATTATGATTAAAAAATAAAAATAAAAATGGCTACTACTATTAAGCCGAATGGATGGTCTTATTCTATTGCCGAAATGTGCTGTGCCATTACCTGGCAACAGCGGTCAGTAAATTTGCTTAATCCTAGGTTGCGTGTCAAATGCAACCGTCTTACAGCTAAAATTTCGACCAGGGCGATCGCCCGGGGCAGGTTTTACCCTCCCCAGATCACCACCCGCACGAGTCCTAGAAACACCGGTTGTCTCTAGAATCGCCGGATTCCGCCCCCTTAATTCTAGTTGTCGACGTCTGTTCTAGGTGATTATGAACTAGTATTAACCTAGTCACAGGCGGCTTACGGTGCCCCTGAGCAAACCGTTTCGCCTGCTGTACCATCCTGCTCGTTGCCATTGTTCTCCATATGTTGTCATAGTTGGGTCTGCCCACTGTAACCCCTGTAGACAGCTCGTTGCATGTCTATTTAATGCCCTCTGACTGCCCGCTGCGTCGCCTTTTATGTGGGCATTGGACATTGTCCAATGGCATAATGTTATCTTCGCCTTCATTGGCAATCGTAGTCTGCTTTTCGCAGTAATATTTCTCTTCGCCTTTATCGGCCGCAGTAGTATGCTTTTCGCAATATTTCTCTTCGCCTTTATCGGCCGCAGTAGTATGCTTTTCGCAATAATATTTCTCTTCGCCTTTATCGGCCGCAGTAGTATGCTTTTCGCAGTAATATTTCACTCCAGCGCACAGGAGTCTTGCTTCCCGCTGTAGAAGCCCTACTTACTTAATTTTAGCTAGAAGTCTAGTCATAATGGGGTCGTCTCTAGGGTCATCCCCTGAGTCCAGCGCGGAGTGAGCTATTTCTCCCACCATCCTCAGAAAGACTTCCCTGCTGGTCTTGGCTTCGACGACCGTGGCACATAGTGGGTGTAGCATCCCTTCTTCCTAGGGGCAGTTGAGGCGCACCTAGGATTCCAGAGCTTGCCCGGCCAGGCCGCGAGTGCCTCAACCTTACGTGGTTCGTCCGTTTGGTCTAGTCGTCAAGTTACTAGGGTAAGGCTCATCATCGCCTTTTTTCCTCTCAAAGTGCGGTGCCTTTGGCCTTTGGCTTATGCCGTTATCACCAATCAGTGTGTTTCAGATTCCTTTACATTTAAAAAAAAATATGGGCGTAACCTTTGTAAATGATTTCTTTTGTGTAAAATGTAAAATATTTCAAGTGTTGTGGGGTTGTAGAGCTTCTAAGTACATAGACTACTTCTGGTCTACTATTGCTACGTCAGCTTTCCAGCGATAATGCTCTTTTTACCTTAATGGAGGTGTTAGTAGGGTCTGTGGCGTCAGGTACCCTGTTATTAGGATCTGGGGGTAGTTATTCGTAGAGTGGGCTGAAAGCATGGTAGGAAGAGGTTGCGCATCTTTGGGCTCCAATAAATGGTGGCCTTGAGCCGGTAATGCTACTAGGACTGCTCCTACAATGAGTGGACTGGGGCGGGTAATTCCCGGGATTGCAAAAATATAAAAATTCCATGCAGGTTTGATAGTAATAACCCTGGTAATTGGATGGGATACTCATGCAGGTATCTGGATATGAGGCATCTGCACTCATATAAGGATAGGCGTATGCTGAGGCGTAATAATAATATATCCCTGTCATGCGGGAGTATTTGATTAACAAAAAATGGTTAATATATATAATTGTGGCCTCATCTCTCACTTGGAGATGCGCATTATGCTTAATTGATGTTTGCCGACCCACCCCTAATACTCAGGTTGTAGCATCGTGATCCAAGGCGTAGTAGGCCTTCTCTTTAAACGCATGAAGTCTATCAACCCCTTATGTTTACTTTGTAATGTAGTGTAGCTGTTTTGATCGTGTTCATGTGTCTGCGTTGGTCGTGTTGGACGTGGGAAGGTTATTGGAAGGGAGTAAGGTGGTACGATGGTAGCCTGTGCTTCTGTCATCCTCCCTTGGTCCATGTCTGCTTTCTATCCGCTCCTTGGGATAGTAAAGCGTCACGACCTAATCTGGTCTGCCATTTGTAGTGTGAATGTGGCCAGTGGTCGTAGTGCGACTGGCCATGTCCTAATCGCCTGGAATGATTTATTTTAGGAATATAATCGCGAAAGGAAGTTATTAGGGGGGAGGTCTTGTTTCCTCAGAGCCCCTGTCTGTGTTCGCTCCTTATTAGTGAGCGCGTGTGTGTGTGTGACTATGTCCCGCTACACCACGCGGACGGTTGTTCTGTTATATGCTAAGTCGTAATATGTATCGCGTGTATGGGCGGGAGGTGCCCTTGGCCTGTCAACGTCTTTGAGAACGTGCTCCTATGGGCCCAAGATAAGTTCTGGTCTGTCACGTCTGTTCATTGCTAAATGTCACAATTGTTTTTGCGTGTTAAAAAAAATGTATTGCATGAAGATTGTTTTGTGCTTGTAATTTCATGGTCAATGCCGATAAACAATAGTGTCTTGTCACCAGCGGTATTGCAATGTGACGACGTCTGCAAGTCAGCGGTTTGTATGTGTAATGGCAGGCTGGGATGTTATGTATGTCATCCGCCGGCATGTGCTTTCCTGCACGTATGCGAGTGTTGTCATTGTTCTAGATTCCTGGCGGACTAATGTAGCAATTCGTACTATTTGCTAGTACTATTGTGTGGCCACTATTTCATAAGACCTTTGTCTTATGAAATTTCTATGCCTGTGTCTGGGAAATGTATTTTCCATGTCAGGTGTATTTGAAATTTTATGCCTGGCTTTTAGCCGAAGGAAATGTGGTATTATCTGGTTGTGTGGTTGTATGGGCCAATTTCAGTGTGATTGGAAGCCTGGATAGTTGTTTTCCCTGGTGTCCAATTTTTGCTGGGATTTGAACCCGTGATCTATGTAATTCTCTGTGTTTTGTGTCTGCGTTGTGTTTCAGGGATTGAGGTGTCCTCAGTGTGGTTTTTGCTTGTGTCTCTCGTACCAAAAATACCGTTGGTTAGTTAGTTTTTGGTACGAGTGTGGTGTGTGATCATGGGTTCGGACCCGGCTTAGTGTAAAGGCTTGTTACGACGGTATTTGTGCCGTATATATTATGTCCCATGTACCGTGTATTTGCAATGCGCAAATGAAAGTACGCCTTGCTGTGAAGAGTTTGCGTATTTTTGATTTCTCCTCGTAGTGTAATTTGCCGATTTGTGGGGTTCTGAACTCGGCTTAAATGATGTCGTGTGTTCTGCTCTGAGAGCTGCTAGTATATTGCTGTCTGTAAGCGTGGAGGTTATCCATGAGACTTGCGTTATCGCTGAGTGTGGCGGTATTGGATTACAATGTCGTGTGCGCTCACTTGTTACTTGTTTTGATAATGCTGTGTGTCCGGCACATGTGTGTCTAATCGGCTTGCTCTCTGTGACTGTGAGTAGTGCTTTTCGCACTGTAAAAAAAAGGAAGGAAACTTGTAGTTTAACATGACCGTTAATCTGTAGATCATGAGCCACGGGACTTCCGTTTTACGTGGAATCCAAACCACAGGCCATGGCATTTCACTTCGAAAGTCTCACATGCATTGGCCGCACTGTAAAAGAACCTCTCATTAACTACATTTGTGTCCCCAAATTTTGTGTTAACTGTAATGTGGTTCGAGTATGTCCCTATCCGTTGTACAAATTGTCGTTATTCACGAGTGTCTCCGGGCCGCTAGTCGCTTGTTTGGTGACTATGTGCCGGAGGTGATTTTGTTGTTTTTCATTTATGACCATCTGTTAGTGGAACTGTCCCAATCTATTTTAGCTTCCTACTTTTCTATCCTAGAACTGGATAGCTACCCGACCTTATATTCCTGGTATTCAGAAGGTTGCGGGTTTTGAGACCGTCTTTTCTCAGAGTAATTGTTTCTGGCGCCATTCTAGGCTGTGTCTCCGGGACAGTTCTGTTGAGTGTTAGGATCTTATCCCGGTGCGGTCAGTGAGGTTCGAAGGCTATTTCTTGGCCTTCTTTCCACGTCTGCCAGTGGGATCATTTCCTTTTCGTTTTACTGTCATGTGGCAATGTAAATTGATTGTGTGATTTCCAAAAATATGCAGTGTTTCCCAAAGTCTGGGATTTTCATCCTATGGTGTGTTTGCGTTTAGCCTGCGTGTTGTTATGGAGGTGAGAAAAAAGTCATATTATAGGCAGTGTAACGTGTCACGTATGCCTATGGATGCAATGTATATAGTTCAACTTGGCCAATTTTTCCTTCATCGGGCCTAATGACTGAGGCAGAGAAGAGAAAAAAAAAATGAGCTATGCCCCGCTCCGTATTAAGAGAGCACTTTGAAAAGGTATAAAAATATATTGTATCTCGCCTGCCCACTGCTTTATGGTTATCAAGGCGGGTTGCCCGACGGCGGTAGCCTGTAAAAATTGTGTCGTAAACACTATGAAAAATGCTTAAAAATGGTAAGTAGTACCTGAGCGTGCTATCCACCTAGTTGGTGACGTTAGTACTATAGTAATCTAGTTACGTCTCAGGGAAATCTACCACTTTTGAAAAATAGTTTGAGATTCTTAATTCTTGCTACAATGAGGGCTCTCGCCCGTCACAAGAGAATCTATCAAACTGTGGGACCGGATCATAGAACATTTAGTCATTTCCATTTAGAAAGACCCGCTTAAGCTCTATGCTGTGATTTGATGCTTAAGCTGTGTTCGGAATATCTCTTTCCGGCCTTAAGCCGCGTAGCTCACCTGATGGGCTTCTACTTGGCTTTGGATATTAGCAACTTTACGTTATCCAAGTTGTAATATGGACCCTATGTTCAGTAACCATTGATGGCCTGAGAAAAAAAAATGCTAGGTGCCCACAATAAAAATCAAGAAGGATTTAGAATTATATACTTTTGGTTTAGCCATGTTGTACTGCATATACGTGGAGAAAAAAAAAATGTGCCGTTTACGTTAGTGAGTCTTTATGTGTTTATTGGCGTATTTCTCCCGTGTAAATGAACTTATGTGTGTCCCTAATATAGGTTCAAGTGATATTAGCTTATTTCTGTGTCCCTGGTGGAAGTCGTTACTCCGGTCCGAGCGTCCTTGCTCGGAAAGGTGAAGGGTTCTGCCCTGTTATGAGATTATAGGCCCCTGAAATCCACTGAGGCGCTTCTTTGCCATTTTTCGGGGGAGTTTGTAGCAAAGTAAGCCTGGGCCTACTTCCACCGTAGCGCGTGTCTGTAGGTTTGAGTGTGCCTGTTTTCGAGGGCCTAATTGCGCTCTGTGCTACCCTAGTAGAGTTTACGGGGGTGTGTGTGTTTTTGCTTGAGTGGTTTTGTGGGGTAGGTAATAACACCTTTCCTGTACCCCGTGTACGGTGTGTGAGTGCGTGGTCACAATGTGCGTGCGTGTATCGTGCATCCTGAGGGACTGAATGCAACGCCCTCTTATGCATTCGTACCTGGGGTACTAATGCTGGTGTTCGCCTTCGTTCTGGCAAACTTGCCCTTTGAACTGGCGGTAAAGGCCGCTTAATTGCCTGTCTTTGCACTGGCACTGTGGTGGCGTGTAGCCTGACCGCTTTCTGGCCTGTGGCCACGGCAGACTCCTGCCATTGTGTTTGCCTAACTGTGTGGGTGTGTGTAGGCTTTATGTACTGTAGGGCGGGCTCTACGTACTCAGCCCATGACGTGGTTACGTCCCGTTGTCTCCCTGTCATGCTATGTGTGTCTGAGGGTCCTGGCTTCAACTCCCTCTCGTTCGTCCGTTCAGAGGGGATTGACGTAGGTCCTGCTCCTCGGTTTGGCAAAATTGCCTTCTGAGCCGGTGCTAAGGGATGTGTATTGGTGTAAGCTTGTCCCCGCAGTGTATTGGAGTCTAACCTGGCCGTCTCCTGGACTGTGGCCATGGTGACCTCCTTCCCATGTGTGGCAGTACATGGCGAGAGGGACATCCTCGCAAATTGCCGAGTTAGCGTATCTACACTTATGTCCTCTCTCTCGACTGGGCTGGTGGCCCTGCCATGAACTCAAAAAAATGGCCTAGTGAGCCCGGAGTTCCTTATGTCCGCCCCAAATTTGGGCGTACTGCCTGTTGAGGCTCATGGCCTGTTGGCAAATTGTTGTATCAGTGTGCTTGTGCTCTGTATAGTTTTGTGGCCGCTAGTTGGAGAAACGCTTGCTCGCGAATTAACTCCCTGTACTGAGCGTGTAAAGTCGTGTAGTGCACCCTCAACCTCTCGAGGGTTGCATTATTTATTACGGGACCCTGTGTGGTGATCAATTGGTCGTGTATTCTGTGTCTCTGGGTATGGATCCTATTGAGGTGTTCATGTATGTGATTCAAGAGCGTATGTGCGCATCTTAATCGCGCTGTCCTACCCTCTGACGGGGTGTATGGCTGTTTGTCCTGTATTGCCCCGATTTTTGTTTGGAGTGCCCGTATTTGTGTTTGCCGGCTTTGTATGTGTCTCTGGCATCTGGACAATAATGCTAATAATATTGGCGTACCCCTACTGCCTGTATGGCTTACAACTCTGTTGTTTCTGCATGAGGTGCCATTCCGAATGAAGTGTATGCGTCTTCTAAGAAAAAAAACTGTGCGTGTTTGCCAGTGTATCCTGTGTCTCTCTAATTCTTTCTGGGGCTGGGGGGTTGGTTTGGGAGAAAAAATTCCCTGTGTAAGTAGTACGGAGCAAAAATGCTGCTCTCTGTCTGGGAAAAAAAATTCACAATTTTTGCTTGGCTGTTTGCGGTACGGAAGGGGTCGTTCCTACTACGAGGGCTCGTTGGTTGAGTCCTATTTTACTGTGCGTAGTAGAGGCGCCTCCACCATCTGTTTTAGATCCCTTATTTGGGGGTGGTAGGATCTAAAACGGAAGAGTTATTGTGTTGATTTAGAAGGAAGTGCCTAAAAGGGGGTAGCTTCCCGTAGTCGGGCAAGCTGACCAGTGTAGAGTGTTGTTTAGTGTTAGGAACTAGGGGGCGTTCCTATAAAAGATGTAGGTGTACTTTAGGGGATGGAACTTAGTGTACAGGCCAACGCGCTGGTCGTCCAGCTGGCTGGTTAGATAATCGACTTGCACGCGTCAGCTATATGGCGCGTGCCGCTCCTAGCAGTCAGGCCGGTACGGGAATACAATGATGCTTGCACTAGCAAGTATCTGGCTACTGTAAGTCACGTCTAATAGTGACGGAGGATTCAGGATGGACTTTAGGTCGTGAAGAGGCGTGTAAAATAGTAATACAGGTGTGTTGTACTGACCAAGTGTTTATTGGTCAGTAATAATGGAGTTATGCGTCCCTTTTAAGGGATGTAGTGATGTTACAATGTGTACAAACTTGTCTATACAAATTGGGGGTACGGGTTACAAAGTATAGGATTCTGAACAACTGCTGACTCACTCACCTGATGATACCAGCATAGCCTCTGGCCGCCACACTGTAAGACTGATAATGGAGAAGGGCCTGACCTCCTTAAGACTCCCTTTTATATTCTCCGGCGTTGCTTCGTCGACATTCTGATGGCATAGATGCCCTAGTTAATAGTGTGTTGCTGTTTGTAGTAGTGATGCAAGGATTGGGCCAGCTTTCCAGAATGGTAGGCTGTCCTTGCGGTGTTGATAGATGTTGGCCTGGGCTTACAAGGGTTGCCAGTTAGGGGTGATTTAGATAGATGATGGGGGGATGGTCTCCAGGGGGTGCACACCCCTGGGGGGTTGTACAGTATATACCTGGGTAAATACCAGGGTATTATAGATTTTTCATTAAAAATCATGTGCCGTGGTAAGTTGAACCTTAAAAAAGGTGTCCGGTATGCAAACTATTCTATATTAACTTTTTAGAAATGTAACAACATACGATAGTTAATAAAATAAAATTTAATTAGAATTGGGACTTAAAAACAGAATTAGAATTGGGAATTAGATCAGGAGATAAAATTCAATAGTTATAACCTGAAAAACTCAGGGTTAGAATTGAACTCGGCTTTTTTTTTGGCAAACATTGAGATATAAGTTGGGGGAAATTTATTCAGAGCATTGGCCAAGTTCTACAAAAGGTGTAATGTACAGTTTGTAATATCATCTCTACTTAGTATAAAACTAAGTCCCCGATTCTTGGATGTCACAGGTAATCTCGAGAACCTCTGGATAGATTTTGATGCGGTTTTCACAATTCTGTAAAGGATATCTCGAGGATGATTTTTGTACAAAATAATTTATTTATGATCAAAGGAAGCAGAGCAGTAACGATTTCAGTGAAAAAATAAACAAAAAAACCTGGCGTCCGAGCGCTTTGTAAGTTTATTTTGGGCAAACCGTTAAACATATCTAAATACTATGAGTCTAAGAATTGTTCAGCATGAAAAGTTCTACATAAAATCCAGGAGAGCATATCTCTTATCTTCAATACATCGCCCACTATAAGTATTTTTACGTTTTCATTTCTTACAACCATGTCCATTCTATTATTGAGGCGACAGTTTACGAGCTAGCTAAGGGCGAGTCTTATCACCCCTGTTACAGCCTAACTATCGGGCGAACCTATTACCCCAGATACGCTGCATCAAACCGTCGAGTCGTGTTGAGTTAAGACTTCAGAGAAGGCTGGTTGTGTTTGGAGTTTCCCTGGAAGTTCAACTCGGTTTTTCTTCATTTCACCTGTGAACTTTCCGTTCCGCAAAATACACAGTCAAGTTAAGATTGGACAGAAGGGGTATTTGTGTTTCATGCAACTCGCCATTCACTGGAAGTGCAACTCGGCTTATCTTCATTTTGTCTGTGAACTTTTCGTTCTGCAAAATACACAGTCAATTTAAGATTGGACGGAAGGGGGATTTGTGTTTCATGCACCTCGCCATTCTTAAATTACATCTGACAAGAATTGTTTATAATTAATTGTCCAGTCAGTGATGTTAAGCCATCATGCCGAGATGTAAAACGGATATAGGTCATAGTTCATTGACATCGCAAAAAAAAAGTGCTTATCATGTAACAATGAAACAGAGCAACAAATAATTTCTAGATTGCCACAAGAGAAAGAAAGACTTCGTTCTCGGCACCTTCAAACCGTTGCTCAAGAAGAACACTGCCTGAACCACGATCGGAAACAAGCTTATAACACTAAGAAGGAAGGTAAGATTTTTTTTTTTCGATGCCCCTGTAGGCAAAGGCAAAACGTTCTTGATTAATGTGTTGCTCGCCAAAGTGAGGTCTGGTGGTAATATTGCTCTTGCCGTCGCATCATCTGGAATTGCAGCCACTCTTTTGGAAGGAGGAAGAACAGCACATGCAACATTTAAACTTCCTTTGAAAGTCAGCAGTAATGATGGAAATGTATGTAATATTTCAAAACAAAGTAACACTGCCAGTTTAATCCAAAATTGTTCTTCAGTTGTATGGGATGAGGCTACAAAGTCGCACAAAACTTCCATTGAAGCTGTAGACAGGACCTTGCGTGATCTAAGGAATCGGAACACACCTATGGGTGGCTGCACAGTTTTGTTCGCCGGAGATTTTAGTCATATCTTACCAGTTGTTACCAGAGGAATGAGAGCCGACGAAGTGAACGCTTCATTAAAAATATCTTACATCCTGCCAGATATAACAAATTGGCACTCAAAACTAACATGAGAGTAGGCTATTCTTTATCTTCAGAAGATAATAGTTTGTTTGCTAATTTGTTACTTAGAGCCGGTCATTGACGGGGAAATTACCCTCAGTGACGATTTCTGTGTTTTAGTAAGCAGTATTCAAGAATTGATTGATAGCGTTTATCCTCAAATCCATGGCCTATCTAACAAGTCTCATTCATGGTTTAAAGAACGAACAATATTATCGCCGACAAACGAACAAGTTGTGAAAACTAATGACTTGGTGTTCTCCAAATTCATTGCCCAGGCTCTAGTATATTACTCAGTAGGCTAGACGCAGTAGTCGATAGTGAAGAAGCTGTTCATTACCCTACAGAATTCCTCAATTCTTTATTTCCTTCTGGCTTGCCACCACACAAGCTTATTTTAAAAGTATGAGTGTCTATTATATTGCTACATAATTTACAGCACCAAAGTTATGCAATGGGACACGATTGGTAGTGAAAACTTTGAAAAACTGTTTCATTGAATCAACTATCTTAACTAGCTGTGGTACAGGAGAAATGGTCTTAATACCCAGAATCCCTATGATTCCTTCAGATTTGCCTTATCGTTTCAAACGAGTACAATTTCCAGTAAGAGTCTGCTTTGGTATGACTATAAACAAAGCACAGGATCAGACACTTAGCGTGACTGGAGTTGATCTTAATGGAGAATGTTTTTCTCATGGACAGCTTTATGTGGCTCTATCGCTTGTTCCATCAAATCGAAATCTTTTCGTGTTCACTGTTGGAGGGAAAACGACTATTGTCGTATACAAGGATATCTTATAAGACCTCCGTTAGAAGTAGCCTATCACCTTGCATTCATAACTGTTCCCGGGTGAAGCCGGGGTGGGTTGCTAGTTCATATATAAAATAATCAAATAACCAAAAAGGCTAGTAAATAGAAAATCAAACAAAGAATAGAAAATGGGAGGGAAGTACAGTGTCAGTTTGAATTATGGGTAGGATGAGCTAAGCAGTGTTGCCAACCCATATGCTTGCTGGCTTACAGTACATCTTCACCCATTATAGAGCCCACATACTACAAAAACTTCCTGACATGCATTTGTATTATTTAGAGTATGATTTAAAAAATTAATATTTCTTTAATATTTAAAATTGAATGAAAAATAACTTAAAAGCAATTTTACTAAGCTTTTTTTTTCTTTCTTTCAAATGTCCTTTCTATTGAATATATTTTATTACCTTTTGAGTTTTGGCAAACACTTTCAAATAATATGCAAATAGCCTACTCTTATTATTACAAAAGTAGCTTTTCCTCGACCTTCTCAATATCTTGGTATTTATTAAAAATTTAAAACACAAGACAACCCAAAGGTTTTATTCAATATTTTACTTTAGTTTAAGGAAAAACTAAACAATTAAAGACAATGTTACAGTGTCAAAACAACATATAAATACCCAAAAATACCTGGACATCCATTTTCCCTTTTTTTTTTTTTTAAGGATTAATATTGTTTCTGATTTCAATTTAAGGCATCAAATACCTGTGTTTCAGTCCTTGTTTGTCCAACACTTCATCAACACATCAAAAAGTGTTGTACAAAGCTCAAAAACTGAAAATACCCTCATTTTGGGTATTTAAAAGACCACTGGGTAAATACCCAGGTAAATACCCAATTTATATTTACCTACCCACTGGGTATTTACCCGTCCCACATCACTACATATTTTGGGTGTTTTGAATGTTTAGTGATCAATTTCTGCAGTGTTGTAATTTATCATCTCTTTGTGTCTATTGTTTGTTTGAAGCTCAAGATCTTTAATCCATTTACCATAATTATTATACGATAATTCACAATTGGCCATTTCCTTTATACTATCCTCTAGTTTCAGAGAAGCATTAGTAAGAATGATTTCACTTCTGTTTCTTCTTGTCTGTTTCATATAATTTTATTTTTATTCCACAATTTTGCTAATGTTAGATTTATTCAGTTGATTGTACTTGGTTCCATACTTTGTACAATTTAAATGTAGTGATTTGAAATCAGCTTCTTCTGCCCTGATATTCTTCTTGTCCTAGTCTACTGATCGCAGGTTTACAATGTGCTTCATATTTTGGGTTGAGGTGGATATTGTGTTGCTGTATTAACTGCATTGGTGATTTTGTACCTTTTGCATGCAGCACTGTAATGGAAGACGAAAGGTAAAATTGAATTTATATTTCTTTCAAGCTAAGTTAATAATAAGCAGTTATGAAAACAGAGGTTTGGAGTTAATTTAACTATAATAAAACATTAAATACCATAAGATGGATTATGGAAATTGAGGAAGATATGAGAAATTATAAATTAATATTGAGGAATTAAAAAACAAAACAGACAAAATTAAGAATCTCCAAGATAAACAAAGCACACTTATAACCAAGATCAACAAACGAATGATAGAAAGGGTGATTTTAGATGAAGAAAGAAGACTGCGATCCGACTGAATGAAGAAGTATTGGGCTGATAAAAAGAACAAAAATCCTACGATTTGTGTACCACCACGTGGGACTAAGTGGAGGGGACCCTAATCCTAGAGGGTGGAAGAGGAATACATACATATATTGCACTTAAATAAATACAACATTTGACCTTAAAGCTATGCCATGCCCATTTACATTTAATTTAAATTTAGTTATTAATTATTCTCTTGAATCACATTTCTTTACATTGCCTGAAATATTTACTGAAGACTCGACGACGGTTCGTATGGTATGCCAAATTTTCTAGTGTAGTGAAGACCCAGCGAGCTTTCAGACGTCAGTACAACGTTAAGGGATGTTCCATCACATCGGGACATTGTTAAATGGTACAACATGTTTTTCGAAAATGGATTGCAGATGCCTCACCCAGGTGGTAGGCGGCATGATAGCAACCAGGAGGAAGATATTTGACAAGCCATGACGCAGAGTCCACGAAAGTCACTCAGCCGCTTATCAGCAGAGCAGAATACACCATACACAACATGTCACAGGATTGTTAGGCGTTATCTTCACATGCATCCATACCGTATGCAGCGCCTGCAAGTATTGACACAGCTGAATTACAGAGCTCGACTCAGTTTTGTTACGACGATGTGTGAGCGGCAGGAAGGTGACTTCAGCGGGTGCAGGCACCAGCGGCTGTGTGAGTCAAATATGGGGAGGTTCTGATTCCTCCCCATTTATTAGAGAAGAAAGGAACTATGTGAGTTGAAATGACATTACTGGACTAATTTCAAATGGGTTAAATTAAAATCTGTAAATTATTTCATTTCATTTATTGATGTTGTACTGTTAATCTCAGGATAATATTATATGAGATGATTGAAGACATTGAATTTTAACTGATATAAAGGTATGATGTTCTTGAGAGTACTGTTCTCGTAGGGCCATATAAGCAAAAACAGCATGTACGGTATTATGTAATACTGGACATGGTTGGTCCGAAGTCGTGCTATGGCAAGATACATAGGAAGCTCACCTCTGTTTTATGTGTTACATGGTTAGTCCAAAGACGTGCTATGGCAAGATACGTGAAAAGCTCACTTATGTGATCCATGAAAATGTGGATGTGCGACTTCATGCTCTCAAGGATATGGGAGTTCTTCTCAGCGAGTCTCGCTTCCAGCTCAATGAGGCAACTGTCAACAAAGAGAAAGTGGAGCTGTGCATTATTGAGGTAGGCTATTACTTCTTTTAGGTAGATTTCATTAGAAAGCTAACTATTGCAATGGGTACCATGTTTCTACTTCCGGAAAATTTCGACATATCTTCACGTTTCACATCCCCTAGACCCCAAAACCACTGTCAGTTAAAAAGTTTATATATAATTTATGTATATATATATACATATATCACTTTCTTGTGGACATGATAACTACCGCAATTTTGCACCAATCAATTTGAATTTTTTACATAATATGTATCCCTATAAAATCTCGGTCGAGTTCGTTAATGGGCACAATCGGTCGACGGGGGTGAAAATGGGGGGCTTTTTTCGAAAAAGTGAAATATCGCTATAACTCTCTTAATATTTGAGATATCGAATCCATTCAAAGTTCATACTATGTGTCGAATAAGGCCCAAAAATTCATGTTTGAAAAGTTTTTTGATAGCACCAACCATTGACCAAAGGGGTGGGAAAAAGTGGGTTTTTCGGGAAACATTAATCATATCTCTCTTAACAGGCACAATATCAAAACCGTACAAAATGGACAGTATTCCCCTAATAATTACCTAAAACTTTTGTCTGAAAGAATTTTTGATATGACCCACCATTACGCCAAGGGATGAGAAAAATGATTTCGGAATTATAAGAAAATGCCAAGAGCTATCAGAGGTTGCCGTGACAACACTACTAAATTGATGAGGGATGTGCCATCAGACATTGCCATGACAACGCACTTGCACGCGATCACATTTAGTTTTCCATCTGACTAAGTGAGAAGCGGCCTCGGTGACGTAACTGGTAGTATGCTGAACTTCTATGCCAAAGTTCGCGGGTTCAATGCCGGCCGAAGTCGTCGGATGTTCTAAGAGCACTAAAAATCCCTCAGTATGCTTTCCTTTGGAGGGGAAGATCCAACGTTCGTTGCGAGTTGCTGGTTGCGGTGGCATCTCGTAGTCAAGTTCAGAGCTAGGTGTCGTTGACGGTAGTATCTGGTAGCAACATTAGGAACTACTGCGTGAAATTGACCGTCTGCAGTCCTTACCTGAATTACAGACTAATACAGCCATCACAATTCACACTGTTTATCAGACAGATTCTACACTCACCCAACACGGGGTTACTTGACCGCGTTGTCGCAGCCCCTAAACTGAGGAACCAACCAAAATCTCTGCGGGAGATATAATTTTGCGTGAAAAAGTAAGAGACCTTTAGATAGTTACACATCAGTGTCGAAACCTTGCATAAGGACAGTGTGACCACAAGTACAAAAATGTACCCCGAATGACAAGAAGGTTACCGTCCCCATAAGACAATAAAATGTTTAAAATATGCATAAAATACGAAAAACAAAGTTAATTAAGCTCCAATTATAAAATACTTTCTCGCAATAAATGAGGTCTGATCCTTCTACGAAAACGTGCATATTCTGCCTATTTTCGCCTATCCCCAAGTTTGCCCGATGAAATCTACCTCCGCCTTCCGGCGTGCCGAGAGGACTTTTTTAACATTGGCTTGATTTACTTACAATCTGGAGTTATAGTTTGAGAGTATGATATTTTTGATTAGTTATGCATAGCACTAATCATATGCTGACATACGTCATATACATTTATGAAGGGAAAGGGGAAAGTGAGGAAAGCTTACAAATCTGCTCAATAAGTAAATACTGAATTTCCCACCAAATCAATACTTTACTTACAGAAAAACTCTACGGGTACATGTTTCGGAAACCTGCTTTGTTTCCTTCCTCAGCCCTCATTTGGTATTAAAACATCATACAACACTATCGAAATCCTCATCAAACAACATAAAAAACAAATCATCAATTACAATACTAAAACATATTAAAAACTATCAGTTTAAGAAATACACTAATTAGAATATCAACAACACTCTTAAATATAGCATGCAATGCTCCACGGATATTCAGTCATTCGGTCCTGCGTTTGATTTGTGTTATTAGACACATTAAAATATTGCTTATGAACAAACAATTGTTAAAAGTGTCTTCAATGTCTAAAATACATATAACCATTCTATGACGATTCTTGCATTCAATAATGGACCTCACTGTATGTAGTAGGGTAAAGATACGAGAAAATAGCATTTTGAAATTGATTTTGTAGCACTTTCATTTTTAAAAATAGCATTTTGGAGCATTTTGAAATTTAAAAATTAGCATTTTGTAGCATTTAAAAGTTCGTCACCAGGTACAATAAACAGGTTCAAAATAATATGCACGGAAACTAATTCAAACATGTGCAGGATTGGAAATATGGGCGTTTCTGATAAACGGCATAAGCATTTAATATAAGTCTCCTGTTGTGTGTGTGGTTTTTATTTTCACTATGGGAGTGTTAGAAGTATTAAAATCCTAATATCAGTATTACAGAAATGTAGAAACTTGACATCATACATTTTTCAGAAATGTGAGATCTCTGAAAATAAAGGCATCAGCCTGGCTAATTGGCAAGATTGAGTTCAAGTGCTGTCGGTTGGTTGTATGACGTGAGACGAGGATACCTAAGCTATGCTCAAAAGATCCAAAGGTCATGTTCTCATTATGCAATCAACAATATCAGGTGTTGTGCAGCAACTCAAATAGTGAGGGCTGACGGAGAATTGTATTAGTTCACTGGTACTGTCCCCGTTTACCTGGATAGTAGGCTGTCAGATATCCGCCCCCTCAATCGGATTGCCAATTATCGATCGCACCGGCACAGTTACATCAATGAAAATGGCACTGACAGATACTATCGAGATAAGAGCACAGAAGTTCACAGGAAATCATTGTGGAACACACCAAAATAGACGGGGGTTCATACTTACCGTTACTTACCTCTTAATTATCTCGGGGTTTGAGTTGACAACAGGATCACTAAAAGTCTGTTCACACAATAACCTCCACCATGACATTTAAAAATGAGCCAAGACGAAGACGAGAACTTTGAACTGTACAAAATGCTTTATTTCTAATAAAGGGTATGATTTTACTAACACAACAAAATCAACGTGGCTATCAGTAGCCCAAGTCAATCTGACTACGTCCTCAGTAGGACTTGCAAAAATTATCATACAACATGATATAAAACATTTTAGCTCCCAAGAGCTCCAAATAACGTAATATTCATAACACTATTGGATTGGAAAAGGACGTAAGGGTGTGACATATATAGAGCATTTGGTTTCCTTTTAATAAACATGAGAATGGTATTTATAGTCGCAAGGTCGAAGTGCGGACGACCTCACTCTCTGTGAACCAGATGTTGGCCCAGCTGCGAGCTACCCTCGAACCTGTTGCATACTGGTCAAATGCATTCCCTTCTCACGAGCTATGTTGCGTAACATACAGCTTGCTCTCTCAAACTTTTAACTGTCTACAAGACAACTCACATTATATTTACGCAAATCTTTCAAGTACTTTGCTCACATCCTATTGAATCATTATGTTAATTCCCTAAATTTGTTAAGTTCAATCCAAATGTTTAATTAGCTCTTAAATGTTTATAACAAAATCACATAAATTATTTATAACAATTAGAAATTGTTTATAATATTTGTCAAAGACAATAAAAATATTATAAGCACGCCTTCAACACCACTCTCGTTTCACATTATTTTCAAAAATATTTACAGCAATTATTTACAATATTAACATTAAATTGTTTAAATTATTAATTTAATAAATACATTAACCACATGTTCATTCGTTTGGTAATTTTCATAATCGTGATTAATATAATCGACCAATGAAGGTTAGTTATACATGTTAATGTCACAATCTGGTTTAATAAAGGTTTTAATAATGATTTGTGACGGCAACCTTCATTCAAAATCTTATCTCAAATTCTTTCAAAACTCTTGTTAATTAAAACAGTAAATCACTTGATTTATTTTCAACGAACTATGACAATCTTACTCCAGCGGAAAATCCTTCGCTAACAAGTTAATGCGCAAACTGCATTAAAAAAATATGCCCAAAATCATCATATATTAATCTATATGGCATTAAACTTTCACATAACTTACAAAACTTCCACAAATAATTCTTTAACATTTATTCCTGTGGGAACTTCCTTCATATTCAAGGGCATTATACCTCAGCGACTTTCAACACGCGCTGCACTAGCGATTATACATTCATAGTTCCACTTAAAATTTTTTATAATCATTAATTGTTTCAAAACTGTTTTTTTTATTTAACCTTCGTGGATTTCATTCATGAACCGAAATGAAGTCAAAACTTGCCAATCACAAACAAATTTAATAGTGAATACGCTTATATACGCCTGTCTGGTCTATCAAAATTTAAGATTAACATCTTAAAAGAAATTGTAGTATGAAAATACTATCTTCAAATAAAGTGCGACTAAAATGCCAAGTAGTCGAATAGAATCCAATTAGACTGGGGAATGCAAACATCGTTCTATAAATCTCTAATTGAGAAAAACTCCTAACAAAAGTTCTTGACTTTAATGCATTCAATAATTCATTATTAAAGTTACTCTTTCACAAAAGTGTCTATAATGCAATGTTCATTCATAACTGACGATAAATATCTGTGTTGCAATCAATACAAATAACGACTAGTATTTCCAAGATCGTCGACAACGTAAGAGATTTTAACGCTCTAAAATCATTTAAATGTTCTTCCTTCTTGATGATGACAGAAAATTGGTCAAAGTAATTAAACAGGGGTAGAATTACTTTAATAAAAAGACACGCTGTCTGAATTTAAATCTGCCATTAAAAATCATTAACTTACAGTCAAATCGTGACTACAAAAATATTAATTACTGAAAATCTAAATATCAGTCTCAACTGATTCAAAATCGTTAACTATGCCCATGACAAAACAATGTCTTAATAAATCGTCGAAAAATGCAAAACTCATCAAGGTGTACTGAGAATAAGAATCTCAACAAGAAAATAGGGCAAAAATACATAAGGATAAAAATATGGGAAAAATGGTTGCTCAAACATCATTAATATACTCAAATACAATAAACGTTCACGACTACCTTATCTGCCGATTGACGTTCCAGAGGAAAATTCCCCAAAGAAGACTGCTGATGGATCCATTTCACCACGTTAAAGCTGAGCTCCATCCTCGAAATAGGAAATAGCACCCTCAGAGAATCGAACTGCTTCCTTCTCCGTGAATCGCTCTGCTCCTCGAAGACGAATAGACATCCTTCCGGCAATAATCTTCTTTGTGAGTCGGGTCCACCCTGACCTCTCTTGAAAAATTCCCTGAAGTTCCAGTAGACAATCGTCATGAAGTTTTGTAGAAATTTCCGAAGAAATTATTCATATTCAGAGTATGAAATTGTTTCTATGGCTGTTCGATGGTATTCAGCCTTTAATTACGAAACATGGGTGTAGATGGTATTCACCGCATGTTCGTTTGTGTAGAAACGCAATTAGCGAAGTTCCATGTCGCTATCTTACTCCGTTGAAGTATGTCCCAATTGCAATAAGCCCTTAGCCTTCCATCTGCTCTTCGGTTGTAGTGTCAGAAGAACAAACTGCCGTATTCAATTGCTCCATTATACTGTATCGTTCTGTAACCAAGCAATCTGAAGTCTTTCTATTCCACTCGCAGCGTTAGCCTTGCGTTGATTCTGGCTATACAAAAGTGCTTCTCTTGTGGCGAGATAATCACTTTTCTCATTCGTATAAAACTGCTAATATCTTTCGAACTAATCGGTCGAAATTGTTCAGCTTTTCTCTATAACTGCATGTAGCACTGCACAATACAATTAGCTTATCGTAGACCGCTAACTGTTCGAAGCTAAACTTGTAGAAGCTTTCTAAGGTCCGTTTCAACTTCACCTAGTTTGACTTGGATCTCGTTAATATAGTGGCCTCGCCACGCGTTATAAAGACGATTCTTTTCACTGCTGTTCACTTCGACGTCTCACTATAATGAATGTATAAGAAAAGAACTTTCACAAATATACTTCGATGCTCTGAGAATGAGATCTCAGAATGATCAGAGAACGAAAGAGGCTCCTCTCTTCTGCGCAAGCCCTTTTATTAACTTCACGAGGGGCGTTACCATCCCTTCCAAAGCGTGATACTGCGTCATCGCTAAAAGTTCCAACTTCGTTAATACATGACGGATTTTCAAAATTCAAAAACTGAAAATAAATTTCACCAAAATTCCAAATCAATGCTTTTACTGCAAAAGGATTTCCACAATTCTGCATTCCAAAAGTAATAAAAATACCCTAGTTTCAGCAATCTCCGTCTTCCTTTAAACTATCGTTGATTGGTTCATGCCTCTCCTCCAATAGCATAGTTTCTTCCTCAGCCGAATTCCTCGTTTCCTGCGACTGCGTCGTACATCTTGGAACATTCTCGACTAAATGCTGACGTCACTGAGAATCTCAGCTCAAGTAGCCTGCTGGTATAACATTTACGTCATCCGTGCTTACGTCATGACTACCCACGTCATAACTATGACAACCATAACTCTCCTAATAAATTCAAATACAGCCACCGTGGTCTCTACATAATTCAATTACGGGGGCAGTACCAAGGTGCCAATCGTTAGAATAAAGCAAGCTGTGGTCAGGCAACAATGCTTGTCTTACGAAGTTTACTGTGTGGCAGGTGGAATGACGACAATACCAGGCTGTCCTGGACTCGATGGACGAATTGGTTCAAATTCTGAGGATGTCTATGAAATCCTCTTGTGTGGTTTTCCTACTAACTCCTTGCCAAGTTCCATTCATTTCTTTTAATAACTTATGAGGTAGGATTCAAGAAGTGCCATTTGACCATTAAACCACCGGCAAATAGAAATTCAATGCCCCTCATCCATGGCCCTCATTGAAAAGAAAGTAATAATGTGAATCATACATTTACATAACTTTGTTTAAATATCACACAATGGATAATAAACTAAATAATAAAATGTATGTTTACTCCCTCATTATTTCCTGACCACACTGCGACTCTTGACTGACAATCTGTAAAACAGTATCCGAATTCACGGAGAAATCGCCGGACGACATGTAACATAACCTATAACTCACACATGGTAGAAAATACTTTCATCATATTATACAACATTTCCCAAAGCAAAGAGAACGCCTAACAAAAAATGTCTATTCATATCACGATACGTACTTGAGAGTTTTCATTTTCATTTCAAATACAAGAAATGAGGGCCGGCGCAATATAAACCTATATAAGCATAACCTTATTGCTCTAATTTTTAAAAAGAATCAGCACAAACGTTTGGAATATTCCTTTTATTAGCACAACCAACTGAAACTACGAAATAATTTCTCCAAAATCATCGTTTTACGGGCTATAAACAGTGGATATTATGCGGCAATAATAACAGCACCATTTTCAAATTAATTTTTACCGTAATCGATTGTTTTCACGACAATAATCGATGTTCGTACATATAGATTATTACTCGTAAATATCGATTATATAGCCGATATTACATTGCTGGGAACTCGCAAATTTCAATGTTGCGGCGCGAAAATGTAACAAAACATAATATTCAACATTAATCGGTAAATTCGGCACTTTTCGCATTTATCGCATTTATGGGAATAATTCGCAAGAACCCTTAGTTATCGCACTTTGTCGCACATTCAGTTTCGCAAATTTTGGGTATACATACTCATGTTAGTTACCAGGTAGTTGAAAAAAGGAGAAAAAAGTAAAATTCGCATTTATCGCAATTGCGATTTTCCCATAACTCTAAGTATGGGCTTGTTGAAAAATCCAGTATTTGCCTAGTGTCAATACTAAATACTGGATTTTTCAACAAGCTCATACTACTTACAGTGAGGTCCATTATTGAACGCAAGAATCGCCATAGAATGGTTATATGTATGTTAGACATTGAAGACACTTTTAACAATTAAGTGTTTGTTCATAAGCAATATTTTAATGTGTCTAATGACACAAATCAAATGCAGGACCGAATGACTGAATATGCGTGGAGCATTGCATGCTATATTTAAGAGTGTTGTTGATATTCTAATTAGTGTATTTCTTAAACTGATAGTTTTTAATATGTTTTAGTATTGTAATTGATGATTTGTGTTTTATGTTGTTTGATAAGGATTTCGATAGTGTTGTATGATGTTTTAATACCAAATGAGGACTGAGGAAGGAAACAAAGCAGGTTTCCGAAACATGTACCCGTAGAGTTTTTCTGTAAGTAAAGTATTGATTTGGCGGGAAATTCAGGATTTACTTATTGTAGACACGGTCAATACGGAACCTGGAATGAGTGCTGTTCCTAATAAATCTGCTCAATCCAACCCTTATAGGGTCATAGCATTGAAGAATTAATTATTCATTGGCTTGATAGTGTGTATGCCTACCTTTGAAGGTGATGGTGGTCTAGCTGTGGAGGTTGTCCTTGTTCTTTTTATGTTTGTGTTCATGTTTTGCTATTTATCTCTCCATCTGCCCACACTGGCTTGTCATTGTGTCTGTCTTTTTTGGCATGAAACTTCTTTCTTTTCGGTCAGTTGGTGGTTGCTTACTAAATCCGCACATACTAGAGAACATGTAAAACTAATATCGCTTATATCTTTGTAACTGTACTACCAAACGTCTTTCTTCGGTATTGTGTAGAGGAAAGAAGCTTGATCAAGCTTGTGTCATGTGCTCAGATTGTTGTCATGACACGCATGACACAATCACAGTAAAATATAATCTTGCCTGCGACGTTAATAGAGGCATAAGTCGACAGGACATTTATAGATAGATTTGAAGACATTTTTCACTGTTGCCTTCTTGATAATTGAATCGGTCAGAGCTGAAAAGCATTAAGTCAAAACTTGTCAGTTTTTAAAGAATTAGTATTGTGAAGTATTGACCCAAGGGCCTTGGTACGGCATAGGAAAGAATTAAGTCAGCCTTTTGTTTAAGCTACACACAAAACATTTTCATCTTACCAGCAGGAGAAAAAGAACGGAAGCTCACTGGCAAGGCAAATTCATAACAAAGCCAGAAACCACTGCTACATGTAGTGCAATCAGAGGAGAAAAGCCTTAAGTCATTGACTTGCTGCCTTTCAGTGCCATATTCCGTACTTAATGTTGGCCGCACTGCAAGATTCCCTGTGTTACTGTGCTATTGTAAATTACATTTGTCGAGGCTTTAGGTGGCTTTTATTTTAAAACTCCACTTTAAAATAAAATATCATGCGAAATATTCATTCTGGATGGCTTTATGCCGCACTAAACTGACCACGGAGCTGAAAGGCATTAAGTCACATTTCCAAAATAGATTAGAAAAATATGTTTATTAAATTTAAGTTGATATTCCGATAACCTAGATGTTAGGCCCCTTAAAACAGCAATTATCATCATCATCATCATCATCATCATCATCGTCTTTACTGTGGTGTTTCGTTTGCTTGGCAGTATATGTATCGCATGGTTCACAATTTAAAGTAGTCGTACGTTGATGCATATTGACATGCAATTATTTTTATGAGAAATAGTATTTATCTTCGAAAAATGTTCCATTCTGTTTAATGTGATTAAAATAAAACATACATTGACAAGGTGGAATATTGATCAAAGATTAGTACTATTTGTCATAAAATGTTAAAAGAATTAGGCCTAGTTTGGCAATTTGGAAGTATTTACCAGCTTGCATGTTGTAGATGCTGAACGTGCTCACTGATGCTTGCCATGATGCAGATGAGAGAGTCAAGATGGCTGCAGGACAATGTTTAGGAGAGATAGGGGCTGTTGATCCAGGGATAATACCTTATCGCAAGTTTGCTGAGGGTGAGTAGGTTATTTGTGAAAGTCTAATGTTCAGACCTCCTCTCTTTCCTAGCATATTGCCTGTTAATAGGGATCAATTG
Organism: Meconema thalassinum; assembly: GCA_946902985.2. Lineage (NCBI taxonomy): Eukaryota > Metazoa > Arthropoda > Insecta > Orthoptera > Tettigoniidae > Meconema > Meconema thalassinum. The sequence goes on along the minus strand of OX336388.2, from coordinate 760,295,489 downwards.
TCAGACCTCTAGCATATTAATATACCATATTTATCCCAACATGCACCCTCACAAAGTGAGACTCATCAAGACTTCAAACATCATATATATTATTTCAGTAGTATAGATCCCTACTGCAGCGCTCACAAGCGACCGATCGTAACAAATGAGCATTCAAATGAAAGAGAATAGACATTAGCAATGACTTATTGCACTATAATTTCATAAATATCTATAATTTCTTTAAAAAATAATTGTATGAAGTGTGCGATTTGCAAACACCGTTGATGTAGGAAAATACGCTCCATAATTGCTGTCCACGGGCCGCTGTGACGCCTGTTCCATGTCTGAAGTATTTCCTTTATCATTTTGCATGGATTTCAGAAACAGTAAATCAAAGGAATGAGTACTCAAATCGTATAAATTCATAAATATCGAATAACCGGTGAGTGTTATGACGATCCAATTTTCAGTGATTGCCTTCTTAAGTTAGGGAACGTAGAACTTGGAATTCTAACTGAAATGTAAATAGTGTTATATAATCATTTGATTGAAATTAAAACATAGCAATCTTTCTCCTTAAGTCTCTCATTATAAACCTATTGGAGAAATGGTATTATGAACATGCAAGATTTCTTGCACTGGTCTGCTAGTCAGAGATGACATTCCTGAGGTCCACCACCCAGAGAACCAAGATGGATAAGTTAAGGAATGAAGTGGTAAGGAGGGAAGCTGGGATTAAGACATGTCTACTTGCCAGAGTCAGCTCATCACGACTTTACTGGTTTGAACACGTGATGAGAATGGAACCTATGAGGTCAGCCGGAATACAGCTGGAAAGTGAGGTGGATGGTAAACGAAGGGTGGGAAGACCAAGAACTCGTTGGATGGATATGGTCGAGACAGACATTGCAACCAAGGGAGGGACACTAGATGGTGTCATGAAGAACAAGACGTACACGGACAGAGGAGAGTGGAAGAGGCTTAGAGCATTGTTCTCCATTTTAGGTCCGTATTGAATAATTCACTAACAAAACTATTAATAATTTCCGTCTTTTCAATACAATGTTGTTGATAATCTATTTATCCAACTGGGTACATGTTTCGTACAGTCGTCTACTACTTCAGCCCAAGTACATATTTAGACATAAACAAGTATGATGCACACTCTCAATCACATACAATGAAATTAACCCCGACAAAAACATATTACAGACTAAACATTGATACTACACGTTAAAATATGATGTGTCGTTACAATCGGTTAAAACACACAAAACATTGTCCGTCAGTCCAATATTCTCCTGATAACTTAAAATCTTCTTATTTGTTAAAAGGTTAAGAAACTATGCCTGTGTTTTTCCATGTACAAATTTTCACATCAAGTCAAGTCAACCCCTGGCACCATCCAGCCCATGACGGGCTAAGGCCAACCAAGCGACCGCTGCCCAGCCATTTGGCCTGCAGATATTGGGGTGACGCGTGATCAGCGCGTCGGGTCCCCTCGGCCGTTAATCTTGGTATTCGTGATCGGGGTGCTGTCTCACTGTCAGACAGCTACTCAATTGTCCTCACGAGGCTGAGTGCACCCCGTTCCAACCCTCACGTCAGTTTTAAAATCCCTGACGGAGCCGGGGATCGAACCCGGGGCCTCCGGGTGAGAGGCAGGCACGCTACCCCAACACCACGGGGCCGGCACGAATTTTCACATGTGTTCTCTAAAACATTGCATTTCTTGCTGCATCAGAGTGTGGTGAGATGACGAATGTCTTGTGCTGCTATTTTGTTGAGGAGCGGAAATTAAAAATAGTTTGAGTGTGGAAATCTTCTTGAATAAAACAGCACGATAGTTGGCGACATCTAAAAAACAAATACAATTATGTGGTAAAATGACACCAAAGCCCATTTGAGTGTTAAAAATGCCTGTATGCCTGATGATATAACCTTTGAAAATGTTGTGTGTTATCTCCTAATATGATGCTATCCCATTTGAACAGCGAGCAAATCTGAGAAAAATACAAAGAAAATTAAGTGACTGTCCTAAATGTACAAGTGAGAAAACATGAATCTACTGTAACCTCACTCTCGCCTCCTGACGCGAGTCATGCGAGGTCGTAGCTACATGTGAACTGGCGCAACCTTGTGCTGGACTGACTGCTGTTAGCTGTGTTGTGTGTGTCTGCCCTGTCCCGAGGTGGGGGAAGCCTAGGGGTGGGGACCTGTTTTTCATGTGTCCGTGACTCAGTTGAAGTTCAGTAGCGGACACCGGAAATATGTGATAACTACTGTTGCTAGCTACTGTTAATCTCAAATATATATAATTATGGGTCTCTGGATAGATGCTCTGCCGATTTAGCTTAATTTCTTTTGCTTGTAATTGTCTCAATCAATATGTATTTGGGCTGAAGAAGTACAGACGACTGTACGAAACATGCACCCACTTGGATAAATAGATTATCAACAACATTGTATTGAAAAGATGGAAATTATTAATAGTTTTGTTAGTGGAAGAGGCTTGTCAATAGTACCTGGGAAACTGAAACTGTAACTGGATGATGATGATGATGATGATGATGATGATGATGATGATGATGATGATGATGATGATGATGATGATGATGATGATGATGATGATGATGATGATGATGATGATGATGATGATGATGATGATGATGATGATGATGATGATGATGATGATGATGATGATGATGATGATGATGATGATGATGATGATGATGATGATGATGATGATGATGATGATGATGATGATGATGATGATTTATCATCTAAATACAAGACTAGATAAGAAAAGAAAATAAAAAAACAAAAAAAAAACTAAAGTTTGGCAGCGTTTTAAAATTACCGTACATATTCGGGGGCAGTGTATTCTATGTTGTGTTGTACAAAGCCGTGATACACATCGCTGACACAATAATTCTCCTTTGTGCAACTGAAACCAAAATGTAAAAAAACAAATAATATCTTGACTTTAATTTATGATGAATGCTTAGTTTGTTTTTAATTATCTGGATTGTTTGCATTTAGGCTTAAAATATTTGGCATGATAAAAGTGGATCGTGATTTAGTTGGGGGAAACGTGCAATCTTCAAGTTTCCAGTTGACAGTTATGAACTGGTTTACACAGACATTACAGTGCAAACATTAAATTAATGGTTATCATTGAAGCAGAGGCCTCTTAATCACTGCATGGTAGGAATAAAATTTGATGCCATGGAAGCAAATTTTTGTGGGTTGCACATTCAAGGCCTAGTTCACGAATGCTAATTATTTACCCAAATATACAGTGGACCTAAGAAGGGGAGATTAAGAGTAGTGGATTATTGAATAAGTGTGAGAGAAATGCTTCTCTATCATACAGCGCACTTGAGTTTCACCAATTAAAGTGCTTCAGGTATAGCAGCATTATAAACCTTTATTCCCATAATTTTTCCTTCAATCCTTGTTTTGGGAGGGGGGAAGATATGTGATATGTTTATTGCTATAAAGCAGAAAGACCTTCAACTTTGTGAATGCATTTCAGATTCCAGCTTATTTTCTTTGGATGTGGAACAATCAGAATTTGCTGTCCTTGCCATTAACCAACTGGCTAGAGGCTTTCAGAAGGCTACCAATATAACAACTGTTGATGCCTTCTCCTATGCAATTCAGGTGAGTATCTAATTGCAGGGTTAAACATTTTCTGCATGTTGAAAGCTTAATTATTTGTAGTTGGCATTTCTCTCTCCTATAATTAAATGATTTAGTATTTATGTGAGCCATATTATACCATTTCCCTTGCATACTTTCTTATTGTATATAACAATAAGGTACTGAGGCTGTGTATTCTACATAGTGAGGGGGCAACTGTTATGTGGCTTGCAGTGTTTTCCTACATAGATTTTTATTTTAAGATACTGTAAATACTGGAAGAAAATGGATCCAAGAAATCCAACAAGATCTCAAAGCAGTTGGACTCAAGATAACAGATGCCGAGGAGAAAAATAAAATTACACCATTCTTAATACTCACAAATTTTCTGCAGATTTCAGATGAGTTGAGAAAATGAAAATTAAAATCCACAGCCTGCTTCCAGTCTCCGACCGGGTCAGGAATGGAATGAATGAAGCCCCCATCTAGCGGCGAGGATATGAACTGTGCCGGCTGCCGAGGCCTGACGCACTTCTCTGGGGCAATGATTAAATGAATTACAGATGAAATGAAATGAAAGTGGAGAGTGTTGCTGGGATGAAATTGTGACAGGGAAAACCGGAGTACCCGGAGAAAAACCTGTCTGCCTCCGTTTTGTCCAGCACAGATCTCACATGGAGTGACCGGGATTTGAACCATGTGCCCAGTGGTGAGAGGCCGGCGTGCTGCCGCCTAAGCCACGGAGGCTCGAGTTGAGAAAATCCCGATCTGAAAGAATGATAAAGTACTGGAAAGAGCGCAAGAACCAAGCAGTACTATCTTCAAAGAAGAAGTGATTGTGGAATGACTCAAGTGGTCCAATGTGACCAATCAAGATTAATCTTCTTCTTCTTCGTCTTTTCCCGTTCATGCGGGGTCGACGTTTCTGACAAGTCGTTTCCATTTTCCTCGGTCCCAAACGGTGTTTTCTGTTAACTGCTTCTCCCGGAGATCATCATGCACGCAGTCCATCCATCTTCTTCTAGGCCTGCCTCTTTCCCTTTTGCCTTCCACCTCCAGACCAAGCACTCGCCTTCCTACATAACTCTCATCCCTGCGCTTAATGTGGCCATGCCAGGGCAAGCAACTTTCTTGCACCTTTTTTGATATTTGTCACTTTTACGCTGCCTCGTATGAAGGTGTTTTTGATGTGATCGTTCCTTGTAACACCACACATCCATCTTAGCATCTTCATTTCAGCTACTTCCAGTCGCTTGCACTGTGACTGCACTGTTGGCCAAGTTTCTGCTCCGTATAGCATTGCAGGTCTCACTGCACATTTATAGGCTTTACCCTTTACTTGGATATTCAGTCTCCTGTCACAGAGAATACCAGATAACCTTTTCCAGTTTAACCAGGCAGCCTGAATTCGGTGGGTAATTTCCAGATCTAGATTGCCATCGTTAGATACAGTGGATCCCAGATACTTGAAACTGTCTCTTGCCTGTAGCTGGCTGGCTACCATCCATCTGAATAGTTTCATTTCCAGTTCCTCCAAGGCACAGGTATTCGGTCTTATTCCTACTGATTTTAAGGCCTCTGTCCTCTATGGCTCTTCTCCAGCATTCCCGTTTATATTCAAGCTCTTCCCTGTGTGTGCTACATAAGACAATATCATCTGCAAATAGCATACACCAAGGAGCTGGTTCTCTTAAGTTTTCAGAGAAGACATCCATTATTAGATCAAAAATATAGGGGCTTAGTGCAGATCCTTGGTGAAGACCTACTTGAACCGGTATAGTATCTGACAATCCTACACTGCTTCTAATTCGTGTCTTTGCTCCACGGTACATATCCTGAACAATGCGCACATACTTCTCCTGTACTCCCTTGCATCTCATGCATCTACATACTTCCTGATGGGGCACTCGATCATACGCTTTCTCAAGGTCTATGAACACCATATGTAGGTCTTTTCTCTTCTCCCTGTGCTTTTCCATGACCTGCCTAAGTGCAAAAATAGCATCTGTTGTTCCTTTTCCCGGCATAAATCCAAACTGTTCGTCTCCTACTGTCGTCTCCACCCGAAGCCTACTTTCAATAACTTTCTCCCTGATCTTCATTGTGTGCGACATGAGTTTTATTCCTCTGTAATTTGCACAATCCTGAATGTCACCTTTCTCCTTGTAAATGGGAATTATGGTACTCTCCCGCCATTCCTTGGGCATTACTTCCTCTTGAAGTACCTGTTGGAATAGATTCCACAACATATCTATGCCCTCTTCATCCAGACATTTCATAGCCTCCACTGGAATTTCATCGGGGCCGGTTGCTTTTCCACATTTCATTTTCCTAATAGCAGTTACAACCTCTTCCCTGCATATGCCAGTTGTTACGTTGTGATTTGGGATACCATCCTCAAACACAAGCCGGGCATTTTCCTCATTTAGCAACTTTTCAAAATATTCCTCCCATCTCTTCTTAATATGCTCTTCATCTTGAATTGCAATTCCTTGTTCACTTTTCATCTGCCTGATGTGTGTGAGATCTTTTGAAGCCCTGTCTCGTTCCTTAGCGATTCTGAAAAGCTTGGCCTCCCCTGTGGTCTCTAGTTTTTCATAGACTTCCTTCCATGCAGCTGTCTTTGCTTTCCCTACAGCTCTTTTCACAACTTTATTTCCCTTTCTGTAGTGTTCTCTATCTTCGTCATTTCCAGACTTATCCCATTTCTTTTTTGCCTGTCGTTTTGCCTTGATGGCATCCTGAACCACATCATTCCACCACCATGTTTCTTTATCCAGGGGAGCACCTTTCCCAGACGTCTTCCCCAAAACTTCTACACCTGCTTTCCTGATTGCTTCTGCATTTACTGTCCACCATCTCTGAACTCCTTCCACTGGCCGTGTTCCTTGCAACACCTTTTCCGTGAATTCACTTCTCAAAATAGGATCTTTCAATTTCCACCATTTAATTCTTGGAGTAATTTTCCTTGCTGTTCTTTTCCTAATGCCCGTGAATTCATAATCAATAACTAGCACTCTGTGTTGTGGTGTAACATGTTCCCCCACAATAACTTTACAATTCTTAACCTCCTTCAAATGCATTCTTCTGCACAAAAGGAAATCTATTTGGCTCTCTCTTCCTCCACTTTTGTAGGTCACCAATTGCCTTTCGTTTTTCTTGAAGAAGGTGTTACATATTGCTAGATCTAATGCCAAGGCAAAACTTAGCACTCTCTCACCCTCCTCATTTCTCGTACCAAATCCCCAGCCTCCATGCACTCTCCTCACTGCTTCCCCTTCCACACTGGTGCCAAAATGTCCATTTAGATCTCCACCCAGAAATACCCTTTCATCTGCTGATATACTAGAAAGTTCCTGCTCCAGGTCCCTCCAAAAACCATCTTTTTCTTCCTCCTCACAGCCAACTTTAGGAGCATAGGCACTTACAATGGTAAACCCTTCCCCAAGGCACAGCTTCACACTCATCAAGCGATCACTTCTGTTTACACTGACTAGAGAGGGGATCAAATCGTTAGCCAGGATAATTCCAACACCATTTCTTCCCGCTCTCTTTGCTCCACTGTACAACAATTTAAAGCCACTTCCAAGCTCTCTTGCTTTATTTCCACCTAGTTTCTTGGACACACAGAATTCCAATTTTTCTTCTCATCATTAGGTCCACAACCTCTCTTCCTTTCCCAGTCATCGAACCAACATTCAGGGTTCCAATTCTAATCTGGTCTTGCTTCTTCAGCCGAGCCCGCCCATGACTCGGTAGCCTTTGCTCATTTCTCACAAGGGGCAGGCGGGACCTTTGCGCGTCGCTTCTGGGGGAATGCCCTAGCAGTTTCCGAGGCTAAATTTACAGAACTTGTCATATTTGTACGGTTTTGGCAGTTTGTTTTACAGCTGGATGCCCTTCCTGATGCTAACCCTTTACTAATTTCTGGGATAACAGAGAATAAAGCTGTCTACAATAAAACAAGTATTAAAAAACCATACATATAAAAATTGTAAGTAATAAATAAAAGTTAGGGATCGACAGCTACTTCACGGTGGACGCATAGAAGCGTACGCTATTTAATCGCTGAGTATGCATGCGATGAATCTGGTAATGACAATAGTTTAGGCTATAATTGTAACTGCTGGATTGATGTGGATATTGCGAACATAGCCTTATATATTTGTCCATTGATTGACTCCTGGAAAGATCGACCAACATATCAATGCGTGTGGGTATTAGACGTCAGGAGTTTCAAGTATCAAGGTGGCCGTGGAAGTTCATGATTAATAATAATAAATGCCATTAATTCTGAATGTGTAGCTTCTTTGCCAGTAATGTGAGAACAACTTCAGGTACTTGACCGAGATGGATTTGAAATTGATGTTGGTGGCAGCCCTACCCTAGAGTACCGTATATTTTTTGAGTTATTGCCAGGGTTTTCCCACATTCCCTCCAGGCGAATGCCGGGATAGTACCTTATTTCAAGTCCATAGGCACCCCCTCCATCGCATGGCACTGAGACCCTTAAGGGCCTTGGTCTTCCAAGCAATTGCTTCCTAGCCCTGGTGGCCTACAGATTGTGGGGTGATGTGAGGTCAGCACATCAGTTTCCCTCAGCCGGTAATCTTGGTTTTCTTGACTAGGGTGCTGCCTCTCTGATCAGACAACTACTTAATTGTCCTTACGAGGGTGAGTGCACCCCGTTTCAGCCATTGCGTCAGTTTCTAAAATCCCTGACGGAGTCGGTAATTGAACCTGGGACCTCTGGGTAAGAGGCAGGTGTGCTACTCTAACACCAAGGTCTTCCCCACCCACGTCTCTAATATGCCTACGCACACTGTTACAGTCGCCACTGAAACACGAGTTATCAGAAAAGTTCCACACATACCCAAATACATGGGGCTAATTGTCGCAACATAAAATATAGGGGCAACACCTTTAAAAGGATTTGCAAGACAATGCTCGTTGAGTGGCGGGAAGGCCAGCTTTCCAGAGCCGTGTCTTGTGGTCGCTTAACGAATGACTTAGCTCAAACTTGATTTAAAAAATATATACATATTGACAATCAACATAACAATGAATACATCTTCTTTGACAGTTGAACATAAAATACAAGTAACACACTCCTGAGAAAATGGTGGGGGACCCCATTAATATTTGAAAAGGCAAGGCCAAGAACACTCGGAAACTCCACGAAATTAGGTTGAGAAAATAATTTAAGTAAACATCAAGTGAAAAATAATTTCACATAACACCGAAAACACGCGCACTCATTTGGCAAGGTTTCAGTTAGCATAAGGCGCAAACAATTAAATTAGGAAGAATTGAAAATAAAAAAACCAAATTTCTCAAGATGGCGTCAGCCTGACGCTATCAACCACGCTTTAGCATGTATCATAAAACATCAAAATACTAACGAAATCTGGGTTCCGTATGCAAATCACATGTTCCACAACAAAGTTACACTTTAAGGAACTCGTAGCAGCTAAATAATGATATTCAAGTCTCATCAGACCGCAGTTTGCCAAACATTAAACAGAGCGATTATCTAGTACGTCAGAACGTACGGCCATCTTGCCAACAACTTCTTAAAATAAAATGAGAAACAAAAACTAGTGACGAAACAAAGGACAGTCGCCAGTAAATTTAAACACATAAATCCCACCAAAAGAAAACAGGTTCTTCATACAAAATTTAGGAAAACAGTGTTACATATTAAACCAAACCTAATTTACGTTGACACCACTAAATAAATTGGTAGCAAGCATTTAAAAGAAGAAAAATAATTAAACAAATCGGAACCTTTAAATCTGCGCAAATTTCAGGCCCTTAAGAAATAAAGTATTAGATCATAGAAAATAACACCAAGAAAATTAACTTATTAAGGCTTGCTTGCAATACCAGAAAGCTGAAGTCTTTCGTTTCCCTAAGTGGGTCAAGTGAATCACCACGACACAATGATTCAACCAAAATCTAAATATTTGAAGTAAAATGCATTATAAATAAGGTTCAAAATAAGTAATGTACGTTTCCAATTAATCAGTTAATATCAAGTTCCTCTCATACCTTCTGAGCTCGGCCAGGGCCGGAGCCCAGGCCACCACGTCCACTTTCGTTTCAAGTCATGTTGAGAGTCATAGAGCGTCACTTTTCCAAGAAGCAATTAGCCCGCCAGAGCGGCCTAGCGCATGCGCGCAACTCACGTCGTGCTGCCGAAGTTAGGCAGTGGCAGTTTTCAAACTAAAGAAACAAGTGAAGACAGAATGTTTCTGCAGGTTGGCCAACACAATTTCCCACATAAGTCTCCTTTTAAATGTCCGAAAACACTCCAGTTCGTAATTTATGTTGGTATTTAAAGAGCGGGAAAGCTCCTTGTGCTAATTGGTTACACGGCCACTTCTCAGGTTTAAATTTGAATTAGCGCAAATTCAGGACATGAATGTTCATAAGTAATTACTTCAGCAGACAATAATTGTCGTCAACAGACATTATTGAGACGATGCATTTTTAGGAAGGGTTCACTTTTGGACCATTTGGGAATGTTTTATTTCTTCTTGGGGTCCATAATCACTTTAGTGACCACTGGGTCAGAAGTTGGGTTTAGGGTTTAAGTGACCCCTGGGTTTAGAACTGGGTCCAGAGTTTATTTTCCACAAGTAGGGTTGGCGAGAGTTCGGGCAGGGGTAAAGTGTGCCGATTCGGCACATTAATGACATCCCAAAGCCCATAAAATGAATTAAAAACAACAAATAATGGTTTTCCATTTACAATTCTGGCAACTACCGATACTTTCCTTTCAACTAATTGCTGAACTTGATTCATTTTTCATTAACTCCTCTCATGAGGTTGGCATCAGGAAGGCCATCTGGCCATAAAATCATCAGCTACATAGAAATTCATCTCATTTCCATTCTAATAGAAATGGAAATACTATGGGGCAAAAATACTGCAGGAATGGGAAATACTGTACAAATCAGTAGGAATGTATTAAATTATAGTAATTTGTTCACTAGGAAACAAAATATGATTTTGATAGTCAGTAATGATAATAGTTGTTGTTTTAAGGGGCCTAACAGGTAGGTTATCAGCCCCATGATAGCTAGTCTAAGTTATTTAAAAATACATTTTTTTTCTTGTAAAACCTGTACCATTCTTTCAGGAATCTCTCAAAGTGTATGAAATCAAATGTGATAGTCCACTATGGCAGCGTTTTCCTCCTAATGTTCAAGATATCATGAAACCCTTGCTGAGATCATCCTATAGGAGCCTTGTCAAGTTGGAGGTATCATACCCAAAACCAATATATGGGTGAGTTATGATAAAATGGTCTTGGCAACAATTAAAATTTTGTTTTAATTTTTGGTCAAATGTTTTTGAGATTATAAAAATATGATGATTGTTGTGTTAACGGGTGAGGCATCAAAGTCATCTGCCACTATAGTGCATTCTAATAAAAGGTTTTGCATATACTATATCTCATCTATAAATGAGAGATTAATATATGATGGGTGGGTGTGTAAAGTGCGTTATGTCACAATTCATTAGTTTTGAGAAAATCAAGTTTTAAAGTTCAATTCGAAACCCAAAATCAAGTTGTGGCTTCCCCCAGGGGCTCACATCTTGTGGGCGTGGGTTGGCGACCACGGGGCCCTAGCTGAGTCCGGCATTGCTTCCACTTACTTGTGCCGGGCTCCTCTCCGTCTTCTTTCCTGTCGACCTCACTTGGTCAACTCTTGTTCTCTTCTGACCCCGACGGTATTAGGGTATCCGAGGCCTAGGGAGTCTCTTCCTTTCCCGCCTTAATTGGCCCTTGTCTCATCTTTTCTGATACCCTCCTTCTGCGAGGGGTCAGCCTTCTTTTCTCTTCCTTTTACCTCCTGCCTTGTGCTCTAGGCCCTTAAGGAGGCAGGGTGTATGTAGCCCCACCACTTCTGGTGCACCCTAGATAATGCTACACCCTCAGGGGCTCACGGCTGGTGAGTTCGGGAGTTGGCGACCCCGAGGGATTCCTGAGCTGGGTCCGTTTTCCCCTTTTGTCCCTTACCTTTGGGGCGGATCCTCTCCTCTTTCACTTTCCTATCTGCCTTTCATGGCTCTCCTTCCTTCCAAGTCCCTCAATCCGCCTTCTTCGAGGGTTGAGGGCATTTCTTTTCCTCCTGTCTTTTATTTGCCTTATTCTCCTTCAGTTTTCCATTTCTTCTTCTAGTGTGTAGGTTAGTAGTTAGTTTTAGTTTTAAGTTCGCTTTTCATTTTCATCTTCACCATCACCCAACCCATCAGGGGCCGATAACCTAGATGTTAGGCCCCTTAAAACAACAATTATCATCATCATATCAAGTTGTGGAATATATAAGGTGCGTTCAAAAAGTATCGAGCTGGAGGCTGGAATGCACAAACCGGTGACTACATCGGCTAATCGTTGCGTGTGTAACGAGGTGTGGTTCTGACCAGAGTGTGGAAGGTCACAGCCCGTCGCTAGAGGGCATGCATGCAGGTCACGTGACGATACAAAGCGAGCAGCAGCACGCATCAATCGTCCAACGCTGCCAGTCGCATTGCGAACAGTGACATGGAGGCGTCAACCGAAGAGCAAAGAGGTGTTGTTCGGTTTCTGACAGTGGAAGGAGTAGGGGGAACGGACATTCATCCCCGAATGTCACAAGTGTACGGCGAACACTGCATGTCCCTTGCAAGGGTCAAGGCGTGGCACAAGCGCTTCAGGGAAGGACGGGTGTCGTTAGCCGATGATGCCCGGTCTGGGGCACCCCCTGCATTACCGATGACAACGTCCAGCTGGTTGATTCACTCATTACCCAGGACCGCCGAGTGACAGTGAATGCCATAGCCGAGGTGGTCGCTCCACGATAATGCACTACCTCATACGGCCAACACAGTCGCGGCACTCCTGCAGAAATTCTCGGGCACCCTCCATACAGTCCAGACCTTAGGCCATGTTTGGTCCCCTGAAAAGGGCTCTGCGGGGCAAACGATTCACCTCGGACACCGACGTCCAGCTGTACTTGCGGAACTGGTTCATATCGCAGCCCAGGGAATTTTATGAGACAGCCATTCACTTCCTCGTGTCACAGTGGGACAAGTGCCTCAACAGCCAGGGCCAATACTTCTAACATACAGTTACTGGTTTCTGTAATTATGCCTCCGGCTCGTTACTTTTTGAACGTACGTTATACGTAATTTGAATTGTCTTAAGGAGCCTAATACTGTTCACAAAAATGGGGTAACTCGTCATAATAAATTCCATGTAAATTCACGTAGCTACAGAGCCAAACAACATGAGGTGTTTCATAAATTATGAGTTAACACACTTTGCACACCCACATCTAGCCTATATAGGCTAATATAAAGCTCAATGTTGGTTTATCTATCTGTCTGTTATTTATTCAAATCTTCACCGTTTCACCGATCTGTACCTAATTTTACTTAGTTATCCTTTGGGTCTGGCTGCGTGGCTCAGGGGTAATGTTCTCGCTTGCTGAGCCCAAGGTTGCAGGTTCGAAACCTGACGCAGTCAGCTGGCATTTGAGGGTGCGCAAATGCGAGGGAGCCGTGTCAGTACATTTACTGGTACGTTAAAGATCCCCTTCGGGGCAAAATTCCGGCACCCCGGCGTCTCTAAAAGCCAGTGTAGTTAAAAGGGACGTAAAACCAATAACATTATTATTATTATTATTATCCTTTGGAATCCTGCGGGTAACACTGTCCACTTGAAATTTCAGACAGACCTCTCCATTCCCTGCATTTAGGCCCTTTGACACATATCTACACCGTTTCACCGATCTGGACCAAATTTTACGTACTTTCCCTTTGGAACCCGACGAGTAACACTGTCCTCTTGAAATTTCGGACAGATCTCTCCATTCCCTGCATTTAGGCCCATTGGCACACATCTACACCGTTTCCCCGACCAGAACCAAATTGTATGTACTTACCCTTTGAAACCCGACGAGTAACACTGTCCACTTGAAATTTTGGACAGCCCTCTCCATTCACTGCATTTAGGCCATTTGGCACTAATCTATACCATTTCACCGAACTGAACAAAATTTTTCGTACTTACCATTCGAAACCTAACAGATAACAGTGTTTACCTGAAATTTGGACATCCCTATCCATTTCCTAGATTTAGGCCGTTTGGCACATAGACGAAGGATCGAATTTGTAGTAGAAGGACCAATCTAGGCTCATTTTAAACCTCGCAAGGCAAGAAACAAAACTTGGGACGTAAACTTTATTTTAGTTTCGTTTAGTTTGGTGAAATGGTGCAGATTTGTATAAATAACAGACAAATGGACCTGCAAAATCATGTTTTGAAGCCATAGAACCAATCGTGTCGGAAGTAGTGTAACTGCAAGAATATTTAAATAAGTCTCTTGTTGACTGGCATGGCCAAGGACTAGGATCTTATGATCAATGCTTATTAAAGCAAATAAAAAAATATTTTCCGCTCTGGAAGACATAATGCTTTTTAACTAAGCTCATAACTTACACTGTGAAAATCTCCTGTCAGCAAAGCAAGGTACCGCAAGAAGGCTTGTCACTAGCCAACAAGCAGAAAGGCTGGGAAATGACGATTGACAATGGACTATGTGACCTTCCAGTTGGCGGGAATTTAATTTAATAATCACACAGTGATAATGAGTGATGCTTAGTGTAAGAATTCATTAATTTTATTGTTGGGCAACTTCACGAGGAGCGCGAATGATTAATGCGCTTAGTCACTACCAAACTGACATATCGCTCTTTGCACGCTCAGAATGAAGTGTTGAACAGTGCTCAGTGTGGTAAGTCATGACGGGAAGGACATAACGCACTTTGCACACCCGAAGTCTGGCCGAAGTCAATATAACACGTAATACACAACTCAATAACCTTGTAACCGTCCACAATGTGATATAATGCACTATACACGCGCAAGCCAGTATTAACTCAGTTCACACCATTTCTTGACTTAACGCACTTTACACACCCACCCGTCATATCTCATCTACGTTTTGCAGAGATTTAAATCAGGCCTAGATCAGATTATGTTCGGCAGCATTGGAGAGGTCAACAGTTTAAAAAGTCATTTTATCTTTTTTTTTTTTTTATGGTTTTAATTTTACACTTGAGACACTTATGCACACGCCCATTCACTACAATAGGTGCAATGCGAAGACATATAAATGTGAAATGTCTAAAAGAAGTCTTGCTGTGTTATCTCCTCAGAGAGCAATCTGTATTTCTCCAAAATGCATAGCTGTGGCTTTTTAGCACTGAAGACTTAGGAGACACCAGCAGTTTCATCTGAATCCAAACCCTGGCAAATTTGCATAATGCAAAAGGGATGAAGACTGTGATAGCTTCACACATTCGTTCTTCGATTTGTGGGTTGACTAAAACAGGGCATAATGCATTCCATTTATGTTTTGTTGGGACAGTGAGATCAGTCACTAAACAACGGACAGTCTTGCTAAACCCCCAAGGGGTTCAGGACTAGTGGGACGTGGGTTTGCGACCACGGGACCCCAGCTGAGTTTGACATTGCTTCAACTAACTTGTGCCGGGCTCCTCTGTTTTCTTTCCTGTTGACCTCCCTCAACTCTTGTTCTCTTCCAACCCCAGTGGTATTAAAAGTATCCAAGGCCTACAGTTCATCTTTCATGATACCCTCATTCTTTGAGGGGTCAGCGTCTTCTTTTTCTTTTCATGGTATCTCCTGCATTCTGCTCAAGGCTCTCAAGAAGGCAGGGTGTGTGTAGCCCCACCACTTAACCTGTATAGCATTACACCCTCAAGGGCTTACGGCTGGTGAGTTTGGGAGTAGTGACTACAAGGGATTCCTGAGCTGGGTCGGGTTTTCCCCTTCTCTATCGGCTCTGGGGTCCTCTTCTTGTTTCCTTATCTATCTGGCTTTCATGGCTCTTTGTCCTTCCAATTCCTTCAATACTCATTTCTCGAGCGTTGTGGGCATTTCTTTTCCCTGTCTTTTATTTCCCTTATTCCTGTTTTGTCCAGTTCTTCTAGTATATAGGATAGTTGTAGTAAATAGTTTTCAATTCATTAAACGTACTTTCTTCACTACAATATAACCCTAACTATTAGGGGTCGATAACTGAGATGTTAGCCCCTTAAAACATCAATAATTATCATCAGCGTTGTCTGTCTGTCTTGCTAAGCATGGAACATCTGGTCACCATATTGCAATTTAAATTGTGATTACAAAAAATGTTCATTTGTTTGTATTAATCATTTGCAAACTTGATGCTTCCACAAAATGTGACACCCATTCATTAAGATGGTATATTGGCTTTCACGGCCGGTGAATTAAAACTCAGCAATTCTTCTAGGTTTGTGCCGTGTCTTGTGTGGGGTTTCGCCTAGGACACCAAGCTGGCTCATCGGCGGGCTCTTGGTGTCCCCGCCCGGACCCCCACAGGAGTAACGAACTGCGCGCTACCTCCCTTTATATAGAGTGCAACTGCACTCCTTGACTGCGAGAACTAAAAGCTCAAGCAGCCTGAACCTCCCTATGAAGGATTCCAAAAAGATGGTATATTGGCTTTCACGGCCGGTGAATTAAAACTCAGCAATTCTTCTAGGTTTGTGCCGTGTCTTGTGTGGGGTTTCGCCTAGACACCAAGCTGGCTCATCGGCGGGCTCTTGGTGTCCCCGCCCGGACCCCCACAGGAGTAACGAACTGAGCGCTACCTCCCTTTATATAGAGTGCAACTGCACTCCTTGACTGCGAGAACTAAAAGCTCAAGCAGACTGAACCTCCCTAGTTGGCACCACTGTTGCCGGTTGTCTTCACTGTACTTATTTGATGGTTGACATGTCCTCCAGAGAAGAAGTCAAACTCTCATATACCGTATTTACTCGCATATAAGACCCTACTCACTTTTTTTAAGTTTGGAAAAAATCAATTTTTTTGACTCGCATATTGGACCCATTATTAACTAATGATGCGCATTTACTACAGAGTTCCTGGTATTCCTATTTTCGATGCGGTATTCCGCAGACGTTCCTGCATTACTGTAAATATCAGGAGTGTGCCAATTGCTGTTCCAGTACTTTGTTAAATGCATTGTTAAATGCATTTAATGTAAACAAGTGTCTATTGAATTGTCCTAATGATCTAAGAATTTATTCAATAAATGATGTCAGTATATCATCATATATTTGCATAATTTGGTTTACAAAAATGTATGATAGATAATAATGATGTTGAATGCTCAGGTCGAAGCTAGGCTCGTCTCTCCGGGACTGGTCGAGCAACTGGGCGCTGCAGCTGCTGTCATTGGTGGGTGACAAGCGAGCACAAAATGTGTTCAACTCCTGTACTCTGGTCTTCAAGCGAGACCTGCCCACTGTGATGTTCTTCTTGCCGTACATACTGTGTGAGTATAGTAGTGTAAGATGAACATGAATGGCAGATAAAACCCATTTGTATTTGTATCGTTACTTATCTGACCAGCAGAAGCCTCCGTGGCTCAGGCGGTAGCACACTGGCCTCTCACCGCTGGGTTCGTGGTTCAAATCCCGGTCACTCCATGTGAGATCTGTGCTGGACAAAACGGAGGCAGACAGGTTTTTCTCCGGGTACTCCGGTTTTCCCTGTCACAATTTCATTCCAGCAACACTCTCCACTATCATTTCATTTCATCTGTCATTCATTTAATCATTGCCCCAGAGGAGTGCGTCAGGCCTCGGTAGCCGGCACAGTCCATATCCTCGCCGTTAGATGGGGGCTTCATTCATTCCATTCCTGACCCGGTCGGAGACTGGAAGCAGGCTGTGGATTTTCATTTCACTTATCTGACCAGCATGGAAAACACAGTAAACCACATATTGCCTAATCATTTATGTACCCCTTCCCGCCCTGCACAAGATGGTTCATGAGAAGACAATATCAAGTTACCACTGACAATTCAAAACTTTTTATAATTCGAACACTTCAATATAAATGAACTGGTTTCCTGACTGGCCCCAGGGCTGATGAACATCATTTCAAAAAAGATGATTTACAAATTTAAAAAAATTTAAAAAGCAAAGACAATTATTTAAAATTGTCCCCTTGTCTTGTAGTAAAAATGAAGCCTCCGTGGCTTAGGCGGCAGCACGTCGGCCTTTCACCACTGGGTCCATGGTTCAAATCCCGGTCACTCCATGTGTGATTTGTGCTGGACAAAACGGAGGCAGACAGGTTTTTCTCCGGGTACTCCGGTTTTCCCTGTCACTAATTTCATTCCAGCAACACTCTCCCCTGTCATTTCATTTCATCTGTCATTCATTTAATCATTGCCCCAGCGGAGTGCGACAGGCTTTGGCAGCCGGCACAGTTCATATCCTCGCCGCTAGATGGGGGCTTCATTCATTCCATTCCTGACCCGGTCGGAGACTGGAAGCAGGCTGTGGATTTTCATTTTCATCCCCAGAACAAGCAACAGAAACGGGGTAAAGAGACACCATGGTGGAATGAGAGAGTAAAAGAAGCTGTGGGAAGGAAGAACAAGGCTTTCAGAGTGTGGTTCCAGGAAAGAACTGATCTAGCAAGGGAAGATTATAAGATAAAGAAGAAAGAAGCAAACAAGATTGTCGCAGAGGAGAGGAAGAAGTGGATGGTAAAGTGGACAGAGATGATGGAGGAAGACAGCAGAGGAAATAAGAAAGTACTTTATGGGATGGTCAAAAGTAAGAGAAGAGGTCTGCGAGAGGATGTGGTAATGATGGACAAAAACGGAAATGAGGTACACAACAAAGAGACACTCAAGACAGTGTGGAAAGAGTACTTTGAGGATTTGCTGAATCCAAATGGTCATAGGGAGGAAGACAATGTATTGGAAGATGGAGAAGACAACACAGGAATGGAAAAGGACCTGACTTGGAGAGAACTGGAGATGGCTATAGACAAGATGAAAGGAGGAAGGGCACCGGGTGTGGATAGATAGATAGATAGATAGATTTATTTTGACTGGCAAGATTAGGGCCATTGGGCCCTCTCTTCGATCTAACCAGATAATACAAATAATAAATGATAAACAATACAAATACAACTTAAATCTAACAATATTACAATGTTGATATAATATAAAATACATATTAAATGGATTAGCTTGATAATATACAATACAAATACAACTTAAATCTAACAATTTTACAATATTTATACAATATAAAATACATATAAACTGGATTAGCTTGGTGGTGTAGGCTGTAAATTGTTGCATTGTTAGGGTGAATAACTAAGATACTTAGGAGTAAGTTTAAAATTACAGTAAGGTAAAGGAAATAGGCTACTGAAAAAAAGTAGACTAATGATGGTGATGAAGATGATGATGAAGATAATTAGTCGTTACTGAAGAAGGTTATTTAGATATCTAAATAGAGAGTAAATGAGAAAGTGAGAATTGGAAAGTTTGAATATATGTAATACGACGTAAGAATATAAGCATAAATGTTGAGTTCAACTTTCATTTACTTAGTGAGTATGTACTGCTGGCAACGCTGCTTGAAGCTGGACGGGGTTGCTCCTCTGACAGAGCGAGGCAGATTGTTCCACAGTCGTGCAGTAGCAACAACGAAGGAGTTGGTATAGCGTACTGTGCGGTGTATGGGTATCAGCAAGAGTGTGTCGTTTTTTGACCGTGTTCCAAGAGTATGCTCGTACGAGAGGCGGTGAAGCTGAGAGTGCAGGTAAGCTGGAGTTGAAGTTGAGAGTATTTGTTGAAGAATACATAAAGAATGGAGGTCGCGGCGTTGATTTAGACGTAACCAGTTAAGTTGCTCATAAGCGGGGGTGACATGGTCATAGTACCGTAAATTAAATATGTAGCGTACACAGGCATTTTGTGCATGTTGGAGTTTGTTTTTAAGAGTAACAGTGAGATCTTTGTATACCACATCGCAGTAATCAAAATGATTCAATATTAGGGAGGAAACAAGTCGTTCCTTTAATACACGAGAGAAAATATTCCAGAATCTTCTAAGTGAATTCAATGCGGAAAATACTTTTCTGGAAACATTGCAGACGTGCTGCGTCCAGGAAAGATGTTTATCTATAATAACGCCTAGATCTTTAACTGACTCACGGAATTCGATTGGGGAATCGCACAAGCGTAATTTTGGTAATGTGGGTTCATTTTTTAATTTTAGGAGGATTTTCGGGTGGGAGATTATGATTGCTTGGGTTTTAGCCTCATTGAGTCGTAGTCCATGTAAACGAGTCCAGTTACAGATTTCAGTTAAGTCTTCATTAAAGGTGCCGATTGCTTCCGATAGTTTTTCTGGTGCTGAATGCAGGTAGATTTGTACATCATCAGCATATAGGTGGTGTTTGCATTTAGTGATTGATGACGGAATGTCGTTTATATATATTGAAAACAGGAGCTGTCCAAGGACTGACCCCTGAGGGACTCCTCTCTCAACTGGACGCCATGAAGACATTTGATTTAAGTTAATTTTAACACATTGTTGACGTCCACGTAGATAAGAGTCCATCCATTGGATACTGTTTTTGGAGAGATGAATTTTAAATAGACAAGAGAGTAATATGTCATGGTCAACAGAATCGAAGGCTTTACTGAAATCAAGCAGTGTTAGGATTGTTACTAGCCCACTATCCATAGCCTTTCTTATGTCATCCGTGACCTTGAGTAGTGCAGTACTAGTACTATGATTTTTGCGGAAGCCGGATTGGTGTTCATCAAGGATATTGTGCTCTAGCAAATAGGAGGAGAGTTGTTCGTGGACGATAAATTCCAGTGATTTGGAGAGGGATGATAGTATACTGACTGGGCGATAATCGCTTACATGTTTAGCCTGTGTATTTTTTGGGATTGGGATGACGAAGGCCGCTTTCCAAAGCGATGGGTACATACCTGTCATTAACGAGTGATTGAATATGTGTGTTATTGTGGGAAGTATAATATCAATGATACGTTTGAATAATTCGATTTCTATATTATCAATCCCTTTAGATTTCGATTTTATTCGGAGAATAGCACGTCTGACTTGTGAGGGGGTAACATGCGAGAAATGGAATGTTTCACTGTTAGGGGTGGGGATGCTGTAGTTATTGATCAAAGTTCTGTGTTTCATGTCAGGGTCAACTGAGTGTCCGATAGTTGTAAAATGTTCGTTGAGTGTGTCAAGAGGTAGATTAATGGGGTTGTCAATTTTCTCTCTACCTATTCCCATATTTCTTAGTTCCTTCCACGCCGCAGAGGGTTTAATATTACCTCCTAGCAGGTTATGAGCATGTCTGATTCGAGCATTACGTACCGTTTGGGAAGTTTTGTTTCGAAGTTTTTTGTAATCATCATAATTCTGTTGAGTTGGTAATCTCTTAAACTTTCTGTGTGCCACATCGCGCTTAGCCATCAGTACTTTAAGTTCCGGGCTGAGCCAAGGTGCGGGAGGTCGCGTTGCTCGAACAGATTTTACTGGAGCATGTCTGTCATAAAGTTCTGTCAAGTATTCGGTCATTGTGTGTACCTTATCATCTATGTTGTGAATAGTCAGTATATCGTGCCATGGGATACATAGAGCATCTTCTGTCAAGGAGTTCATATCAATTTTAGAGAGGTCTCTGTACATGATGGTCCTTGGTTTGGTCTTGGGACATTTTAATGAGTAGGAGATATAGATTAAATCATGGGCTGAAATTCCGGGTACAGATGTCTGACCAAACTGAAGCACCCTGTCAGTGTTCTTTACTGATATCAAGTCAATTGTCGTGTGTGAAGTACGCGTGTGATGTGTTGGTAATAGTTCTAATATTTTCATGTCTCGTGACGAAAGCATATTCAGCAGTTGCCGAGTTTCAGACTTGGTGTTGTCGCCTATATTAGTATTGAAATCGCCCATGACTATTACATGTTGGTAAAGTGGTAGGATTCTTAGTAACGCATTCTCCACGTCCTCCAAGTGACCCAGTGAAGGTGCTTTGTAAACAACACAGACAGCGCACTTTTGATGGGCGGCATCAATTTCAAATAGCATAAATTCAGGCCTCCTATTATACTGGCTATCAGAACATGCTAAGACATTAGGATTAAGGTTTGACTTAACGAAAGCTCCTACCCCACCTCCTCTCTTCCCAACACGGTCATTACGTATTAGAGTGTAGCCGGGAAAGTGGAATGATTTAGATTGATTTAGCGGTGATAGCCACGTCTCGCTCATCAAACAAATATGGAACAAATCAGGTATAATGAGTTCAAGTTCATGAAAATGTGCCGATAAGGATTGTACATTCACGTGGGCTATATGGATTCCGGTTGGGTGAAGTGACACATTTTCAAACAGTCGATCTCGAGTCGAGATAAGGTCATTGTTTGCGGGAGCTAATTGTAGCCTGTTATTTGAAGTGAATAGAAACGGTTCGGTAGGGGAGGGGAGTGTTGAAATGGTGAAGGCAGCAGGGGAGGTTGGGAAACGGTGGCTGTACCGTGTGATGAGGGTGATATGGAAGGAGAAAAAGACCCCAGAAGATTGGAAGAAAGGATTAATTGTCCCAATATTTAAGAAAGGAAGCAGAAAGAAGTGCAGAAATTACAGGGGAGTCACACTCATACCTCACTGTGCCAAGATATATGAAGAGATATTAGAAAGTAGAATACGAGCCAAAGTGGAGAGAAAATTGAGAGAGGAGCAGTATGGATTCAGACCTGGGAGATCAACAGTGGATCTCATATTTTCAGTGAGACAGCTCCAGGAACACCACTACGAATTTGGAGAGGATCTGTTGATGGCCTTCCTGGACATCGAAAAGGCCTATGATAGTGTGTAGGGAGAAGGTTTGGAAAGCAATGGAAAACATGGGAGTGGAAAAAGGGACTGTAGGCAGAGTGAAGGATATGTATTGTGGAAGTGTGAGTTGTGTGAAAGTTGGAGGGGAAAGAACAGACTGGTTCAGACAAATGAGTGGCCTGAAACAGGGTAGAGCGCTGTCACCCTTTCTCTTTATTGTGGTTATGGACGAGGTAATGGCACGGATAGCAGGAAAGATAGGAGAAGATAAGATGAAAGCAATGGTGTTTGCAGATGATCTCATGGTCTGGGGAAACAAGGAGGAGGAAATTCAGGAGCAACTGAAGGCTTGGGAAGAAACAGTGGGAGAGTACAGATGGAAGTTCAACATCAGTAAATGTGAGATCCTGTTAACGACCAGGAAAAAGGACAGACCAATGAGTGGGATAACACTTGGAGGTGGACAGCTGAAGAAGGTGGAAAGTCTCAAGTACTTGGGAAGTATAGTGGAGGAGAATGGGAGAATTGACAAAAAGATTACGGAACGTGGCAGACAGGCAGAAGCATTTCTGAGAAGCATTAGGAGCTTAGTGTGGAATAAAGATGTCCCACAAAAAAGCAAGGAAGTGTTATACAGAAGCTACTATATCCCGATACTGACCTATGCTTCAGAAACATGGACAATGAAGAAAAGAGACATAAGGAGAATACAGGCAGGTGAAATGAAGTTCCTGCGAAGTAGGATCGGAGTAACAAGAAGGGACAGGGTGAGAAATGAAAAGGCCAGGGAAATGGTGAAAGAGGAACCCTTGCAAGGTAGGATTGAGACATCAAGACTGAGGTGGTATGGACACTTAAAGAGAATGGATGAGAGGAAGATTCCCAAGAGGATACATGAGATGCAGATGCAGAGAAAACGACCAAGGGGAAGACCAAGAGATGGATGGCTGAAAGGAGTGGAGGAATGTGTCAAGAAGAGAGGTGAGGACTGGACTAGAGTGACAGCGGAGAGGTGGTGGGAAGAAAGGACTAAGTGGCGAGGCTTATGTTCCAAACAGACCCAGCCTAGGGCTGGAAACTTTACAAGATAATGATGATGATCCCCACCCTGAAATACGATGTATCCATGTGGTAACTCTTGGCAAAATACAGGCCTACAAATTAGATATACAATTTCATAAAACCAATCGCCCAACACACAGTGGTGCCATAACTTAACCTGCAAATGAAGATAGCTATACACTAATAGCTCACAGATTAAGCATGAAAGCAATATGTTACATACAATAATCACATCCCACATGATGCAAAACAAAATATGAACCCAAGCACACAAAATACCACACAATAATCTCAAAATTTAGCAATGAACATGAAACAAATTACGTACACTAAACAAGTGCAGTTTCCCCACTAACAACCTTTCACAGTTTTTAATTTCAATGGGAAAGTAACCGGTTGGTGACGGATGTTTGGCTGCTGTTTGACCGTCGGAACTAGAACAGCTTGCGGCTGTTACAACTGGTATCAAAAGTTTAAGTAATTTTTTTCTTTTTTGGGTGGGGGTTGGAGAGACTTTTCGACTGTTCCTCGTATTCCATGAAACAGATACGAAATCTTAAAAGTAAATTCCTTCACCAGCGTGCATCTCGGGAGGGGTGGGAGGGGAGGAGAGGTGGAGGTTATTCCAAAATTTGTGACCACTGTCACATAAATATTGTTGTTTCATGTAGGGTATTAGACGTCATGGTAATCTGTCATGTGTACTGGATTTTGTTATGTTCTGAATTTGTCTGATGAGCTGTGTTATTGTAGTATCTGTAGTAGTATGAATACTGTATTTGTGGTCCATTTGAAGTGATGATGCAAGTTAGGAACTACACATTTACAGCTGTTGCTGATCTTACATTGGCTCAGTGAACTCCTGTTTTCCGCACTAGGATAAACAAGCAACTGCACAGCCTTCCTCAGCAGCAGACGTTATGAACTTGTCGCCTAGTTCTTATTTGTAATTTGTAAGTTGTTGATGTTGATTGAGCATTGGTAGGAGTTCAGTATATGGTGCTTTGCTTTATGTTTTCGAAACTTTCAATTTGGGGGACTATAGTAAAGCCATCAATACTTCCGATTTGACATTTAAGTACTATGCTAAAGTTTCGTTCGCTAAATCGTGACATCGCGAACGAAACTCAATTTGTTGTGATATATCGATTTGAATGGCTGCCTGTGATTGTCTAGTTAAATTGATTTTCCTTCTGACCGCTAGATAACTAGGCTAAATTTTTGGGATGGGGGTAGTCGTCGTGTCCTGGCTTTGTTCTTGTGGTTGCATCCTGTCATGGATAGTCCGCCAATTCAGTCATTATCTGGACTTGGTCACAACTGGAGACGCTCTGATCAGTAATAGTAACTACGGCTCCTGGCGACTGAACGTTGGAACTTAAGAGCGTTGTGCAAATGCTTAACCTATAATTTAGCTTCACACAGGTGTAATTAGTGGAAGGATCTTTGTTGTTGTTGTTGTTGTTTGAGTCTTCAGTCTTTTGACTGGTTTGATGCAGCTCTCCATGCCTCCCTGTCCTGAGCTAATAGTTTCATCTCTACATAGCTCCGACACCCTACATCCGAGGCAATCTGTTTAACATAACATTCCACGCTCCGATCCGTAGAATGTCAGATTTCCTCTTTGTCACTTCTGTGATGTTAACCCCCTCTTGAGTAGTCCCCACCCGGAGATCCGAACGGGGGACTAGTTTACCTCCGGATTGAAATTTTACAAGGGAGGAGGCCATCATCACATGTAATTATGCATAGAGAGGTGCATATCCTCGGGAATAGCATACGGCTGTAGTTTCCCGTTGCTTTCAGCCGTGCAGCAGGACGCAGTGTAGCCATTATTTGGCTTATATTATCAATATCTTAACCATCTATAAGACTAGTAAAGAATTGATTTATTCTGAAAGGCTGCTACTCCCTGCCATAAATAGTTTTGGAAGTTGCAATTTCACTTGTGCACCAGTATGCTGTAATTAATTGTTTTGCTGCTTTAATATTTTCTGCTTGTTTAGGTGTGTTTTATTATTGTAATTTAAAAGTTGTCATCAGGCTATTTGATAAGACTATTCACCCTAACCCGGGGAGAGTGATCAACGTGTCGGTCTACCAACCCCCAAGCTTGCAGGTTCGCTCCTGGCCGTGGTAAGTGATTTTTGAAAGGCGGAAAAAATTACGACACCATGTCATACGATGTTGGCATGTCAAAGAACCCATTTGAAATCAGTAGGCCGTGTTCATAATGGCAAAATTAATCTCTGAATTTGCCGCCAACACAAAGTTCCTCATTTCTCTACTAGAAAGTGCTATAGTGTTCAAGGAGCTTAGATATTTAACCTCCTTGACTTTCATAGTGCTTCAAGGAACAACGAAATTCGACATGCAAGATACCCTTTGGGTGTCAAATAACAAAGCTTGCACCCGGCACCCTAGGCCATACGATATTATTATTATTATTAACTGTTGTCCAGAACTTTCATTTTTGGCAGACTTATAATCTGAGAATCTCTGTGTTAAATTTTGGTTTCATAACTTGGTAATTGAAGTACAGTAAAACCCCTCAAATCCGAACCCCAGAAATCCGAATTCCCGGGTAATCCGAACGAGTTTATTGTTGTTGGCAATTTAAAGTTTGAAAAACACATGCAAAAAAGAGGAACTAATTTATTTAGTCATAAGACAAATATATATTCTACATTATTTTACATAAATAGTTGAAAAAATTAACAAAGAAGTAACAATGTGGTTGGTTGGTTCCACAGTTTAGGGGCTGCGACAACGCGGTCATGTAGCCCCGTGTACTTTGGGTGTGTGTAGAATCTGTCTGATAACCGGTGTTAATTGTGATGGCTGTATTAGTGTGTGTTATCTGTAATTGAAGAAAGGACTGCAGACATTGAATTTCAAGTAGTTCCTACTTTTGCCGCCAAAACGCCACCGCCAACGACTACTAGTTCAGAACTTGGTTACTAGATTCCACTGCAGTCGGCTCCTGGCGACTGAATGTTGGAACTTAAGAGCGTTGTGCAAATGTTTAACCTATAATTTAGCTTCACACTGGTGTAATTAGTGGAAGGATCTTTCACATGCCATAAATAGATGACATGGGACCGCCTGCTTTACTTCCCCTCTGAAGGAAGGCATACTGAGGGATTTTAAGGCTCTTAAAAAAACTGACGACTTTGGCTGGGTTTGAACCCGCGATCTTGGGCATAGAAGCTCAGCATGCTACCAACTACGCCACCGAAGCCGCTTCCTAACAATGTGTAAATGTGCCTGCATACTTATCTCATCCAGGATTGAAAAACAGAAAAGTTGGTTATTATAATCCTTAGGTTAATCACTTTGCAAAAACAATGAAATGACATTAGAAACACACAAAATTCATCTTAATCTTTCACTTTAAATCCGTTATCTTCAATTGTCGATGTGACAAAAACCTTCCCGCAGAGGCAATTTCGCGCCAGCGACGCATGAAGATGGCATCGTTTGGCGTGGCCGCTGCGTGTTGTCCTACGAAGCGCAATGCAATGATAAGAGCAGATGCAGCTTCAGTGTAAGTCATATTGTCAGTCCTATACCGTAACAAGGGCTGGTTATTACGTTATAGATATGTTTTGGCTAATCCGAACAAATTGAAATCCGAACATACTACAGCCCCAATTAGTTGGGATTTGAGGGGTTTCACTGTACCAGTTTGTTTGTTAGACACTTTTCTTTGCAGTACTTGTTTTAGTTTATTGTTTGGCTGGGGTTAACTACTTGTTATTCTGGTCCAGATGAAGTGATAGGCCTTTTAGGATATTGGATTAGGGTATAGGTATTTTAGAATTGTAAGAACTCAACTTGTTTCTGTATTATTTATTATTAGGTGCTTGTTGTACAAGGTACAATGAATTGGCCTTTGGTAAACAGTTTTGTTAATAGGCCTAGCTATTCATTTTTGTGTTTTGAAGGGCCCTCCTTTCAGTCCACAGACTAGACTTGGTTCCCCTCTCGTATTCCTTTCCTCGAGGTTAAGAAAAATGGGACAGTGTTATATTACACTACTGTATTTACGAATAGATCTTGTATTATAATACTATTTATTTACTCAAATAAAATACACCAGATACGGTAGTTGATTGTTAATAATTAAGAGGTGTTTAAAAATGGGGTTACTTTTTCTGACGATACAGTATGTTGAATTAAAATTAAAATCGTGGAACTTTGTGTTTTTTATTCCTGGGTGAAAACACTTGTGTACATTAAATATTGGTTGGTTCCTCAGTTTAGGGGCTGTGACAACGCGGTCATGTAGCCCCGTATACTTTGGGTGTGTGTAGAATCTGCCTGATAACCGTGTTAGTTGTGATGGCTGTATTAGTGTGTGTTATCTGTAATTCAGGTAAGGACTGCAGACGATCAATTTCAAGAAGTTCCTACTTTTGCTACCAAATGCTCCCGTCAACGACACCTAGCTGTATACTTGGCTACTAGATGCCACCACAACCGGCACCTTGTGGTGAACATTGCAACTTAATAGCTTCACACAATTGTAGTTAGTGAAAGGTTCTTTTACATGCCATAAATCTATGACATGGGCTTGCCGGCTTTACCTTCCCTCTGAAAGAAGGCGTACTGAGGGATTTTGAATGCTCTTAAAAAATCCGACGACTTCAGCCGAGTTTGAAGCCGCAATCTTGGGCATAGAAGGTCAGCATGCTAGCAAGTACGCCACTGAAGCCGCTCTGCAAATATCATACGTACTGTATGTACATTTTCATTTAAGACTGTTTTGCTTTTCTGTGTTCAGTCTTGTCTGCAAGCCTCTGTTGGTGAACAAGTCACCTCCATGACCCCCTATTAGCATGAAATCAGAAATAGGAAAAGTGGTAATACCCTGCGAATAGAACGAGTTTTCCCATGTTTAGAAGGTGGCAATTGTCTACATGGACCAATGAATTAAAATTAACCTAAAGCAGTACAGTATTTGTTTTTATTGTAAATTAACAAAAACAAGCACTTCTTCCTATGGTTAAATCTCCTTGATTGAGGACTGGGTGTTTGTGTAGCCTTTATAATTCATTTCATCCTCATGAGGCAGCGTTACTCAAAAGATCTGCACAGGCCTCCTCAAAGGTCACACCCTATTCTTATTGTTGTTATTGTGCATGATTACAGTACATGCTCTGATATCGTGCAGTGAAGACCAACGCTCAGATATTCTGCTGGAGCTGACCACTCTGCTAGAGAATTCTGATCCAGCTCGTCTGTCAGGCAAGGGGTCCGGTCCACTGAGAGAACCACTCATGCTGGCTGTTCAAAACCAGGCTGCAGATAGCATTCTTCCTAGGAGCATAGACCCTGCGGACCATGTCCGCTGCTGCCGCACTGTCTTTCAACTGGTGGACTTCTTGGCTCGCTGGCTCAGGCAGTTCCGCAACTCATGTGGGAGACATGTCGATCCCATGAAGAACAAGAACTTCAAGACCATCTATGGTATGTTTCTTATTAGTAGACAGAGCCAAAATTTGTGAATTTCTAAAGAAATTTTTAGGCTTTCTATTCATTATTCCATTGCACTAAAAATACTCACAAATTATCTTATTGATTGATGGATATCTGAGTGTAAGTATTTTCAATCAACAAGGTGGGAAGCAATGGAAAACATGGGAGTGGAAAAAGGGACTGTAGGCAGAGTAAAGGAGATGTATTGTGGAAGTGTGAGTTGTGTGAAAGTTGGAGGGGAAATGATGATAATTAATGATGATGATAATTGTTTTTTTAAGGGGCCTAACATCTAGGTTATCGGCCCTGGAGGGGAAAGAACAGACTGGTTCAGACAAATGAGTGGCCTGAAACAGGGTAGTGCACTGTCACCCCTTCTCTTTATTGTGGTTATGGACGAGATAATGACACGGGTAGCAGGAAAGATAGGAGAAGATAAGATGAAAGCAATGGTGTTTGCAGATGATCTCATGGTCTGGGGAAACAAGGGGGAGGAAATTCAGGAGCAACTGAAGGCTTGGGAAGAAACAGTGGGAGAGTACGGATGGAAGTTCAACATCAGTAAATGTGAGATCCTGTTAACGGCCAGGAAAAAGGACAGACCAACGAGTGGGATAACACTTGGAAGTGGACAGCTGAAGAAGGTGGAGAGTCTCAAGTACTTGGGAAGTATAGTGACGGAAAATGGGAGAAATGACAAAGAGATTACGGAACATGGCAGACAGGCAGAAGCATTTCTGAGAAGCATTAGGAGCTCAGTGTGGAATAAAGATGTCCCACAAAAAAGGAAGGAAGTGTTATACAGAAGCTAGTATATCCCGATACTGACCTATGCATCAGAAACTTGGATAATGAAGAAAAGGGACATGAGCAGAATACAGGCAAGTGAAATGAAGGTTCTACGATGTAGGATAGGAGTAACAAGAAGAGTCAGGGTGAGGAATGAAAAGGTCAGGGAAATAGTGAAAGAGGAGCCCTTGCAAGGTAGGATTGAGACATCAAGACTGAGGTGGTATTGACACTTAAAGAGAATGGAAGAGAAGAAGATTCCCAAGAGGATACATGAGATGCAGATGCAGAAGAAACAACCAAGGAGAAGACCAAGAGATAGATGGCTGAAAGGATTGGAGGAATGTGTCAAGAAGAAAGGCGAGGACTGGACCAGAGTGACAGAAGAGAGGTGGTGGGAAGAAAGGACTAAGTGGCGAGGCTTATGTTCCAAACAGACCCAGCCTGGGGCTGGAAACTGTACAAGATGATGATGATGATGATGAAGGGAGAGTTTTTACTTTCAGGATTTCAATCATGAACTCTGCACTTGTTTACGATGGATGCACATTGACTGCGAATGTTTTAGGCATGGAATAGTTGTGAAATAACACTTCCATAAAATTATTCACTGTTAAAAGTATGAATTGTTTGAGCCTATTTGTGTGCTTCCAATAGAAGTAATTTGTTGCCATGTATATACCAATTTTTCAAAAGAAAGTCATACTTGCACAAAAGCTGCCTCCGTCAAATATTTTCATTATTATTCATCACTATTTGAAAGAGGAGCCCTTGCAAGGTAGGATTGAGACATCAAGACTGAGGTGGTATTGACACTTAAAGAGAATGGAAGAGAAGAAGATTCCCAAGAGGATACATGAGATGCAGATGCAGAAGATAGCTACTAAGATCCAACATTATAAAACTGTAACTCTCCCTGAAGCCACTTATGCTTGTGAAACACTGTTCCAAATTAAAAATGAACAAAGAACTGATCAGCTCCTCAAAACGGAAAGAAGAATCATTAGAACGTGCATAAATAAAAAGTATCAGGTTGAGGGAGTCTGGAGGATTCTCTCAAATGAAACTGTCTATCGTGAGATTGATCCAATCACCAGCACAATGAAGAAGAAAAGAATTTCATATTTTTTTCACATCTTACGGCTTCCAGAAAACAGAATTGTACGCCAACTGGTGATGAGAAATCTAGGAAAGAAAACTGGAGGAAAATGGATCCAAGAAATCCAACAAGACCTCAAAGCAGTTGGACTCAAGATAACAGATGCCGAGGAGAAAAATAAAATTAACACCATTCTTAAAACTCACAAATTTTCTGCAGAAATGACACACAGAAAGCCTATGGAGATTTCAGATGAGTTGAGAAAATCCCGATCTGAAAGAATGAAAAAGTACTGGAAAGAGCGCAAGAACCAAGCGGTACTACCTTCAAAGAAGAAGTGATTGTGGAACGACTCAAGTGGTCCAATGTGACCAATCAAGATTAATAATAATATTTGAAGTGATATTTCCCAGTAGGCAACAGTATGAAATTTGATGAGTAAACAAAACTGATTATAAACTTGTGTACACCCAAAGAAATTTTGCTGCATGCTTCTCGCTATCTATTTGTCTTCTTTAGCCAGTGCCCAATGCATTTAATGTTATGATTTTTCTCTTTAGAACATGAGACTTCAAAGGATTTTTTTTTTGTGGTCAGCTACTATAACATTCCTACAGGGTGAGTTAGCCGTGGTCGTTTCAGCGTGGCTGCAGGCAGTCGCTCACATCCGGGAGGCGAAGAGGTTCGAATCCCCCCCGCCGGCAACCTTGAAGATGGTCTTCTGTGGTTTCCCATCTTCCTTCCAGGCAAATGCCGGGGTTAGTCCCTACTATAGGCCACAGCTGCTACCTTCCAAATTCAGCTATTTTTTCAGTGAACGTTTGCACTTCTACAGAAATTTAAGTTGCTGACTGAAGGCTCGACGAGTTGAAAATCCAAAGCCTGCTTCCAGTCAACTGACCGGGTCAGGGATATGAACTGTGCCGGCTGCCGAAGCCTATCGCTTAATCTAAAAATCTGGCTGTGGGTTACACTACTATACTGAGAGTGAGAATGTCTCGATAAACCTAAAGATAGCTCAATTTGTATGAAGAAAATTAAAGTTTTATCCACAGTATTGTAGTCTGCAAATTAGGCTGCTCTTGAATGGAACAATGATTTAATTTTTTTGTTTAAAATGTATGTGATTCTGGTTGATATGTGGGGAAATACAGTATTTTTTACCTCTTGAGTAATGCAAAAATACTACATTCAATTGCAAAAAAAATCTTTTATAATTTTGTTGATTAATAAAATGTTAATTAATTTTATCACTGTTTTGATGAAGACATACTTTTGGCTTATACTCTTAAGCCCTGGCACAAAAGAATTCGGATCCATATGGTCACTCACTATTAGTGAGCTGATATAATCTCAAAAACTATATTTTTGAACCTCAAATATAGGCGAGTATGGTATATTGTTTGTTATACTAGATTTCCTCAACAATATGTCGAAACTGTCGATTGCTCGAGGGAACTATGAGTGCCAGGAGTATGCAAGAGCTCTCATGTATCTGGAGCAGTACATCAAGGAGAACGAAGTGGAGTTGCAGAACCAGCTATGGTTCTTCGAGGTAAGACTCTACTATTTCTATTAGGTAATGTATAAGCCATATAGATGGAAGGTAATGAATTCAAATGTCTGATGCATGCAGGATTTATACCCGTGATCTTCGGATTTAAACGTAATGCGCTATAGTAGAGATACTCAGTGCCTGCCATTAAATTCAGGTTGTGGACTCTTTAACAACACTTCTAGTTCTTCTGCAGTGTGTCTCAACAACTGGTATTGGCTAGACCAGGAGTTCTCAACCTTTATGAGACACTGTGCACAACCCTCATGTCATACCTAGTGCCAGAGCATCATTGAATCGAATATAATAATAATAATGCAACAAGCATGTTGTTGTCTCTCTCTTCCTCAGAAGTGCTGAAACAGTTAACAGTTCATCATTCACCTGGCATGCTGCAACTACTTGCATGACTCAAGCAGATAAGATACAATTGTGTGTGGACATTCAAGTCGAATAATGACTACAATGAAACCTCTCTATATTGGACACCCTTGGGACCGTAAATACTGTCCACTAAAGAGCGGTGCCCACTATGTAGAGGGTTGGAGAAAATGATTGCAATTTGGCACATGTATAGCCCGACACAGCGATCTCTGCCGCGGCATGACCGGAGAGGCGTGGCTACTGAACAGTGGGAGGAGTGGGACTGTTCTAGCTCGACTCATCGCTCGCGTCACTTTTGAACGCGATACGAATTGTCACGCGCACCGCTGGGTATAGTTTGGCAGGACACAGTTTCCAGATATGAATAGGATGAAAGGCAGCATTTTTCTGAATATATAGAAACATGTATCACAATTCTACGTCCAGTAGTTTATTTTCTATGTTATTTTAAAATTGGCTGGCTGCGTGGCTCAGCGGCAACGTTCTCGCTTGCTCTGCCCAAGGTTGCAGGATAGAATCCTGGCGCAGTCAGCTGGCATTTGAGGGTGCGCAAATGCGAGGGACCATGTCGGTAGATTTACTGGCACGTTAAAGCTCCCCTTTGGGGCAAAATTCTGGCACCCTGGCGTCTCTAAAAGCCGCAGTAGTTAAAAGGGACGTAGAACAAATAACAATAATATTTTAAAATTATTTGAAAGAGGACACCACCCATCTATCATTAATCACTCGCTCATCAATTACTGCCCGTAAAACCTTCTGCAATGTAAGCGTGGTTTTATATCAATATTGTTGTTGCAAAACACTTTCAGTGTGCAATGTTTTTTAACATGTCTTGTCATAATAGAAACAAGCCTTAAAGAAAACTAATCAGTTAGCACATCACACAAAATAAAATAAAATATAAAGAAAAGTATGGTACATGAAAATAGACAAACCCAAAAAATAGGAAACTGGGAATTTATTTATTTTGTGCTCAATAATGCATTTCGTTCTTTGAGGACGCATGTCCTGCCTCTCCGTCAAAACTGTTCTGTTATTCGGTGTCTTCCTCCACTTGAATTCCATTTTACGTGAAAGACGTCGTAATCTCTCTCTACTGCCTCAAAAATTAGTGTCCTGTTGTAACTTAGAAAGTAACAGTCGAAGCGTGGGAATTTTCATTTCGTGCAAAGCAAAATCATATATACATCGTCGTCTTACTTCTTGATTGAAATTATCCGCTGAAGATTTGGTGGCTGCTCGCGGTCTTGCTTTACCGGGTGTGGATAAAAATGTATACAGGCCTTCCATCTACTCTAAAACTTTTTTTTTTTTTCACTTACTATCGTCCTAATTGTACACTCAGGAACTCCAGCGGCCGCCGCTGCCCGTTTGCCGAATTTATTTATAGGTATATCAACACCCCTTTCCGCTTCTTGTTTCATGAAATTGTGCACATTAGATATTATTTCTCTCGCCTGACTGTGTAATGTTTTTGTTTTTAACTTGGACAACACCGGAGGCATTGCGACCGTGGATCGTCAGTGTCTTTCAAACCCGTGGCCTACTATAAGAACACAACAAGACGTTTACTGGTGTATCAATATTACGCACGTATTCAGTCGAGAGCAAAGGATTTAAACACACACAAAACCTGTGATTTCAACTAGGCTAGAAAGAGCATCCGGGAAAACCAAGGTAAAGAGCAAACTGCTTCGATACTAGCCGCTACTGAGGTGGAGAGCCAATGTACGGTAATGTTGCCAAGTTGTTACACAATGACGAGCGGGTGAGCGGAGCTCTCGTCTACATTGCGTAGCATTATGTTATCACGGCCAAGTCAAAGCAGAGAATGAACGATGTTGCTACATCGGGACTCGGGGAGTCAGGACGTGTCACGTGTGCCAGAGGAGGTGGGAACGAATTAAAGTGCGTAACTGAGTCGCGGCAGACATTCCTGGGTCGGGCTTTACTTGAGCAGTAGTGTACTTACATGAAAACGTAGGGTCATGCGGTAAAACAGTCCAATTTTGTCCGCATTTAAAATGTTTTCCGGCGAATAGCCGTCAGTGATGGAAGGCAATTTTTCTTCCCAGCTTGAAATATTATCTATATCAACAGTGGAGGATTCTCCGCAAATTGCTCTAAATTTTATATCGTGGCGCTTTCTGAAATTCTCAAGCCAGCCATTCGAGGCTTTGAAATCTCCGATACCTAATTCTGCCATCATTGGTCCGGACGCAGGAACATTCTGACTTCTTATTTTGCTGAACCACCTTATCACTGCCTTACCAATAACAGCTCGATTACACTTTGAAACTGTCTAATTTGCAGTTCATTACCATTAAGACGCCATACCTTATCTCTTCTTGTTTTTTCACAATTTCTGCTGCCTGTGTCTTTCCAATCTTAAACACTTCTCAAGGTTTCCGTACACCACATTTCTCACGTTTGTGATAATCTACGATCTCTACGTTCTCTTTTTAAGTTAAACTTTTACGAGGAGCCATTTCAAATTCACTCACTTGATACTGTAACGCACAGGTCCTACAATAGATTTAAGAAGTTTCATGGTAAAACTGACTAGATAGTGAAAGTATGAATTCCCTTATCCCGACCATTTCAAGTTCTAGAGAACAATGAAAGCGATACCGTTAGGCCTAGGTTTATTTTTGGAACAGTGCAGAAGATAGGGGATGGGAAGGTTAGCGCTAACTGGCTTCCAGGAAGCACAGGATGTGTCGAAAGTACATTAACACAACAGTGTGTTCATACAAGACTAATAGACCTACAGAGGTGCAATTTCTTTTCAATACAAGTGTCCGCTAAGAGAGGTTGGTTGATTCTTTTTAATGCGACCGGGGTGTCCGTGTCCGTAATAGGCCGAGTGTCCGCCTAAGAGAGATTAATTACTAATATACTTAATAGGGGTTTGGTCGCGGACCTAGAAAATCGTCCGTTATGAAGGTGTCCGCCTTAGAGGACTGTCCATTAAGAGAGGTTTCACTGTACATACACTTAGCACACATTTCTTAAGCAATCTCCGAAGTACAAGTGACACCACTGCAAGGTCATCCTGATGTGTGCGCAACCCTGCGCCAGTGTTTTTACAATATTGTGAAACCTTCAGTTATTAGGACAAAGTGGCCTGGGATAAAGCCCCAATGCTTGTCTTATGAAGTTCACCGTGTGGTAGCTGGCGACGGAATGGCAATAATGAAACATTTGACAACGTTGAATGGACTCTCCTTACTGACTGCAAGTCACTCTTTTTGCGGCAGATCCTGCAACATGGAAGACTAGAGGGGCAAAGGGGAGCCTAGTAGCTCACATTATTTTCTGGAGCTTCAGATGAACTTGTCGCGCTGTAAAACAATCAATCTTGGCTCCGCCTGATCATGGATGATCATTGTGTCTGTGTATTACTGTGCTGAGGAGAGATTATGCTGTCAATGTTCTGAAGGAACACACTGGCATGACTTAACTCCTGGCATCATTGTCTATGGTCTGAGGTCGGCTATGGTAATGATTCAGGGGAATCTGAGAGCACAGTGCTACATCAGTGAGATTCTGTACCTGCCTGTCGTACCTGTCTTGGGAGAGCAGCCTGGTACAGTCTTTTAACAGTACACACACGTCTGCTCATGATACTCGTGTGTACGGATTATCTTCGTCATGCTCAGATCTTTCAGTATCTAGCCCAGTCCCAGGATCTTTCCATAGCTGAGCATGTGTGGAATCAGCTTGGACGTCAAATCCCCATCCAGTGCAAAGTAGGGTAGAAACACAGAAAACCAAATAATGTTCTTGTCTCCTTCAGCGCTTGTCCTGTGTGTTTCAACTTCACTTCTATTATTTAAATCACTCATGATGGTTCCGTATTGATGTGCTCAAATAGTTTTTAATAAGAATTATATAACCGCCTGAATCAATACTTTAATGAATTATTTATCTATTTATCGTATGGCTTTTAGTGCCGGGAGTGTCCGAGGACATGTTCGGCTCGCCTGAGTCTGTAGCTGCTTCCAGCGGACACCCTAAAGGGTGAGCTACAAGTTCCGTTCAATTTCAAGTAGTTCCAACTTTCGCCACCAGATATCAATGATACCTAGTGGTGATCGTTGGAACTTTGATAGAGCGTTCTGACGAAATCTAACCTAACAATTTTGCTTTACACAAGTTTAGTCTGTGAAAGGATCTTTTACATGCCAAAAATCTATGACATGGGACCGCCGGCTTTACTTCCCCTCCGAAGGAAGGCATACTGAAGGATTTTTAACGCTCTTAAAAATCCGACTTCGGCCGGGTTTGAACCCGCTATCTTGGGCACAGCAGTTCTGCATGCTACCAACTAAGCCACCGAAGCCGCTTTAATGAAAATAATTATTAATCAAGTTGTTCTTGGTACATGTTTCAGGGATTAATTAACAATTTTTATCCCCTTCATCAGCCAATTGTAAAGCATTAATATAATGAAATTATGATAAAGTGTAGCACTGAAATATGGTTATTTAACCTAATACGGTGCACCATATATATAGGTTGTAGAAAAATTAAGGTATAGATCAAAATGAAGTAGTTTGTGACGGTGATAGTATTCGGCCTGAAAATGTTAATGAAGATGTATGAAGACAACCATTAAAATCTTTAAAGTATTGATTCAGGCAGTTATATAATTCTTATTAAAAACTATTTTTCAACTTCATTTGTCCAGTTATCTTTTTTACTTTCCGTCTTTCTTTTCTGTGACTGTCTAGATTTCTCTGCATCCTATACCTTCCACTTCAAGACAGAAGCTCTCTTTGAAGAATCCACACCCTATCCTTACAGCTATGCACTACTTTTAGGCTTCCAATGAGACTGGGAGGTTAAAAGCGTGAAGAAGTGTAACTGGTTGGATTAATTGTGGAGTTGACCAGAACCGGAACCAAACCAGAACATGGTATTGAACATATATCATTCACATACTTTTCTGGGTATCATTAGGAATTGAAAATACTGTCAAATATCACTAATATACCTATACTGTCAAATATCACTAATATACCTATACTGTCAAATATCACTAATATTGCTTAAATGAAGGTTTTTATTTGTAGCTTGTTCAACGATGGCAGATGTTTGTGGCCGACACATTGACGTCATATTGTGTTGCCAACATGTCCGATACAAAATATACCACACGACACACGTTACTTTGTAATTATGTGAAAAAAGAAGTAATTGGCAAAACCATTGGCCTGGTTAAAGATTTTTGATGCGTGACAACCCCCACTGTGCGTGACAAAAGCCAGGGGTGTTTATATTAGCTAGGGCTGCGCTTCCTAACAATTATTGTTCTAGGCGAAAACCATTGGTCTGCCGGATACTATATAGTACCGAATACGTGGGGTAGGCAATACTGTACATGATGCTAAAAATGTGGAGTCAGCTGAAATTTCATCTATATATTTCTATCTATATTTGGGATGGCTGGGTGGGTTACAGACAGCAGAGGAGTAAATTTATTACTATAACATCTCCAGAATTTTTCCCCACCATTACTACAGTTATTTTGGCTAATTTCAGTAGGTTAAGAATTTTTTACTTCGGTTCAGGTAAACTCCACTCTTGCCCTGTTAGGAATGATAACTTGAATCAGAAAGGATGGCTGAGGATATTTTACTGTAATTATAATATGTTTGCCCTTTTTTAAAATCTCTTACCTGCCTGCACATGCCAGTCATTTCGTCCTTTTTCCGTGTTTCTATCCTACTGTTATAAGTTGGATATAATATTTATTTATTTACATAGTTTACGCCCACATTGGAGCACTTAAATCAATCCATATACACTACAGTCTTTACAATATTAGTTGTAATGGCTTCTCAACTTCCTCTTCTCCTTCCAGTGCTTCTTTAATCTCTCCGACCTGGACGCCCTCTCTTCATTTGTAATGGTGTACTGTTTTCGTTTGACTGTTTTTAATTTCAATCTTGTATCCCTACTTCTCAGAATCCTCTTCTCTTTTCTCTCTGCAATTTGTTTCATTGTAATATTCAGCTCGTCTAAATCATTCTGGACCTCAACGAACCAGTTGTTCTTGGTTTTACTTTTCCAAAAGAAATTGAATAATTGTTTCAGTAGTCTCGTGTCTGGTAGTCTTACTATGTCGCTGAAAAAGGCAATTCTCCTTTTTCGCATTGTATCCACAATTGATTCATTTTCCCGATAGACTATTTAGGCTGCAGTCTCCATTGTCCATTTACTTGATGTTTTTTATTGATGATTGTCCTGATGATCCTTCTATTTTTTTGATTTTATCTGTTGTTGCTTTAGTAGTTGGATATAATATTGTATTCTTTTCAGAAATGATTGAAATAGTATGTATGTGGCCACTATTCACTATGAAGCATTTTGCAGGAACTGTATGTTCACCTTGATGATCCAGACGCAGTGGCTGGGACTCTTGCTATCCAAGGACAGGAGCCGTCTCTCAAACAAATGGCTCGAGCTCACGAAGTGACTGGACAATACCAGGTCAGGAGCATCTTCTTCAAATTAAAATCTTATTTTTTGTTGTAATTTTCATTTTTGGTTTGGTTTTTGGTATGTGTTTTTTGACACTGAGATCAGCTGATTGATATAGTCATTGGTTTCAGTTGTAGGCTATTGGTATGGACTCCGACTTTTCGTGAGACGTTTATTTGAAAAATCTTCCAAAACTCAACAGAAATCTGTCACTAAATTGGAAAACATCTCAAATTGAAGTCACAAAATAACATGAAATCATATTGCTTCAAAAAGTTATTCTTGAAATAACATAGAAATGTTTTAAAATTCTACAGTCTTGTAAGTTAGCGATATTCTTTATCCCATTAATTGTGTTATTATGTCGAATTTTCCTTCAAACTTTGTTTCCACCGGATATCTAATCTATATTATACCAATACCAAGGTACTGTATATGGCATATTAACGTTGCACTTCCCCCCTACCCTTCTAAAATACTCCTGCTACCAAAGAGGGAGAGGAAAACAACCGGGACAGTTGCCCATTGAAGGAAAAGAGCTTGGGCCCAGAGATTTCGTTTAATTTAACCTAGAAGCCTGGTAAATAAGATAACAAAATACAGAACACAAAGCAATTTAATTTGAGCAAGATGGAAACTACAGTACGAATTTACAAGTGATTAGTACTCAAAACAAAACATGCAGGTAACAACTTTTGAACATTTACAATGAAACCACCACACATATGCAAATAACAATTTAGAATTACAAAGGTAGGTAGGTACTCACCACAATTCTGTGATATATAAGGACATTTCCTTTTTACCTTTTCTTTACTTATCGTATGCATGGATTATTTGTGAGGAGAATCATTCTTGCTCGTCCACATGAGCCTAGTACGCTCCTGATCTGGGCCTTTTGGATGTAAATTAAAATACTAAGTATGAAATTACCTATTGCTTGGCCAAACTAAGTATTTAAGTTTCTAAAATTGTATTCAAATCAAATTCTTGTCTAAATTTAGCAAACAAGAACCATTTGTGAAGTGCTCGACTCTTTGTTGAATGTGACATTATAGCTATGTACGAATTGTCTGGGCTGGACCTGCCAACCTGGACCATAGCGTACAAGCCCAGACAACTTGCGCATTGCTATGAACGCTGGCAGTGGAAGTCTTAGCTGTTAAGACTGCATTATGACAAACCTTGGTTACAGTACATCAGCTAAAGGAGAGTGTTTGTGGAACATGGAAGGTCCATTATTAACGATAAGTAAATATTATCATGTTAGAAGCCATTTTTCAGTGTTACCTTAGTAATCAAAATTTTATGCTTTTCAGTCTGTCAATGACCAACTGAAAAGCATTAAATTTTGAATAAGTAAATACATATGACCAGTCGTCGGATTTTTTAAGACATTAAAAATTCTTCAGTATGCCTTCCTTCGGAGGTGAAGTAAAGCCGGCGGTCCCATGTCATAGATTTATGGCATGTAAAAGATCCTTCCACAGACTAAACTTGTGTGAAGCTAAATTTGTTAGGTTTGATTTCGTCAGAACGCTCTATCAAAGTTCCAACGTTCACCACTAGGTATCTTTGATATCTGGCAGCGAAAGTTAGAACTACTTGAAATTGAACGGAACTTGTAGCTCACCCTAGGGTGTCCGCTGGAAGCAGCTACAGACTCAGGCGAGCCGAACATGTCCTCGGACACTGCCGGCACTAAAAGCCATACGATAAATAAATACCTGGTGCAAGTATTCAAAATTGCTACTGGACCGAGCACTTATATATCAACGATACTGTTCCAATATTTCAAACCAGAATAAAATACTTTGGCAAAGCCGGGAATTCAACCTGGGTCTCCAGGGTGGCAGCTAAGTATGCTAACCATTACACTACAAGGCATACATTATTAACATTAATGTTGATTGATAGTATATATTCTGAATCATCAAATATTTCCATTGTATGTGTGTGAACCAGTGTGTATTTGTTCATAACTCGTGCAAACACCATGAAGTGGTTTGCAGTAAAAACTAGGGTCAGATTAATATTCAGAAAATCTAGCATTAAAAGAAGAGCACAGAAACTTGAAGAAAAATCAAACAAGTGAGTGGCTGTTTCTTCAAATATTCAGTATTTCCAATTTCTGTGCAAAGTGCAATTAC
The DNA here is from genome assembly GCA_946902985.2 of Meconema thalassinum. Lineage (NCBI taxonomy): Eukaryota > Metazoa > Arthropoda > Insecta > Orthoptera > Tettigoniidae > Meconema > Meconema thalassinum. The sequence continues at coordinate 760,254,118 of OX336388.2, read as the reverse complement.
TGTATTTGCATTATCCATGGTGATATGGACATATGTAGTAAATGTTCAATATTTCTACTGGAAATACGGCCTGTTCCATCCTCCCCCATCTGAATTGAGGAGCAGCTTCTTCTGGAATTTGTGTGTGGTTCGTTTTAACTTGATATGGTGGATGTATTTGTTGTGTAGAATGCTGCAGCGTGCTACGAGCAGATGGCTCAAGAGCAGATGCTGACTCCAGAGCAAGTCCAGGGAATGGTCCGCTGCTATCTGAGCCTGGACCAGCCCTTCACTTCACTTAAGATAGCTGAGGGTGTAATAGCAGAGAGGTATGCTGTTCTTTAGGGGATGGGATGCCTTGATATTTGTCAATGATCTCTCAATATGCATGTTTTGCACCTGTAACAATGTGATTGTCCTTTCCTAGCCACGCTTGATTTCACCGGATTGTCCTAAAAATGAAATTGAAGCTACCATAAAAGGTCGCTATTTTGCCACCCCTGTGCCTCATTTTCGGTAATCTTAAAATTGGATCCCTTCATTTTAGACCCAGCAGCATGCACTCTAGGGCAAGCGCCTCATGGTCGGAAATTCGAAAATCAGATCTTGCTTTAGATTTGGCAGCACTCCCTCCATGGCAAATGCATGGCCCATAACTCTTAAGCCTAATTGTCAAAAAATTCTAAACTCAGGTCCCATCACCTTACATCAGAAAGCATGTAAATTGCAAAAGGTGCTTTATAGCCATTAAGAACGTGACTTCTAGGAGGCATTCCAAAAATGTCAGAAGGGCTGGGATTGATGTATAATACAAAGGGGACCACTTTGAATAGATGGTAGTCAAATTTAAATCAGGTAATTTTGCTTCCATTTATGGGACTAGGCTTGGAATTTAATGAACACACCTCATAGTCTTCTATCCTGATCTAAATTTCATGCTTATAGCTGTTATAGGTTCTGAAAATAGACAATTTAGAAATTCACATGGCCATAACTTTGGTTATGTCCTTATCCTGGTTTCAATTGTTACCTGTGTGAATTACCGTATTTCCTCGCATAATCGTCGCCACCGCGTAATCGTCGCACCCCACTTTTCGAACACTAAAATAGGTTTATAAAATTTAATCACATAATCGCCGCATAGCATATTCGTATTTGTGCGCCAGTCAGTTGCACATGCTGCCGCGACTTTATAACCTGACGCGACTTTGACAGAAGAAAAATATCTCGTATTTATGCTTGCGGGCTATGAACTGTGACGCGAACGGCCAGCAAACATTCCGCGAGCTTATAGGCCGAATCTGGCGTGATCTTGTCAGCAAAAAGTAATCTCGTCTTTATGGCTGCGGCCTATGAACCACGACGCGAACGGCCAGCGCACATTCCGCGAGCTTATAGGCCTAATCTGGCGTGATCTTGTAAGCATAAAGTAAATTGTCTCCATGCCTGCGGGCTATGAACTTTGACGCGAGCGGCCAGCGCACATTCCGCGAGCTTATAGGCCTAATCTGGCATGATTTTGACGGCAGAAAGTAATTTCGTCTTAATGCCTGCGGGCTATGAACTGTGACGCGAGTGGCCAGCGCACATTCCGCTTGCTTATAGGCCTAATCTGGCGTGATCTTGTCAGCAGAAAGTAATCTCGTCTTTATGCCTGCGGGCTACGACTGTGACGCGAGCGGCCGCGCACATTCCGCGAGCTTATAGGCCTAATCTGGCGCGATCTTGTCAGCATAAAGTAAATTCTCTCCATGCCTGCGGGCTATGAACTGTGACGCGAGCGGCCAGCGCACATTCCGCGAATTTATAGGCCTAATCTGGTGTGATCTTGTCGGCAGAAAGTAATTTCGTCTTTATGCCTACGGGCTATGAACTGTGACGCGAGCGACCAGTGCCCATTCCGCGAGCTTATAGGCCTAATCTGGCGTGATCTTGTCAGGAGAAAGTAATCTCGTCTTTATGCCAGCGGGCTATGAACCGCGACGCGAACGGCCAGCTTCGTCAGCACATTCCGCAAGCTTTTACCTGTCGTGACCATGTTAGAAAGAAGTCTGTCTCTGACTGCAGGCTATGACTCACGCCTGACTCAAGCTACGCGAATGACTGGCCCGTGCAGCAAATAATGATACAGTATATTCCTTGAACTTAAATATTCTTCACATAATCGTCGCACCCTGCTTTTTCCCCATGAATTTTAGGCTAAAAAAGTGCGACGATTATGCAAGGAAATACGGTAGTATTGTAGTCTTCTATAATGATAAAAAGTTTGTGTAACTGTCGTGTTGGTTTCATGCTAGTCACTGTTTTGAAAGTCACATCTCTGAATTCATATTACAGTCTGCTATTGTGATACAAGATTTGTGTTAGGTAAGTGTGTTAGGTGTTAAATAAAGACAACTGAATTTCGAAAACTCCAATGGCAGACATATTGTTGTCATAATTTTTATGTTTTGAAAGTCATATTACTTAAATTCTTGACAAAATACTGGAACTGAATACAGTACAAAATAACTTTTATCTGAAAGGGGAAGCAGATTAATGATGGACGACTGTGTCTCTTCCCAGGCCTGAGCTAGCCCAGGATATCCATCAAGAGTATGCAGAGTCACTTTGGAGGATGCACAAATTTACTGAGCTAGAGCAGTTGGTTTCGTCGCCACCCTTGGCCAATAACCGGTCGTGGGGTGTGCAGATAGGACGAGCTCTATTACACTTCCGACGTGGGGACCATGCCGACCTGGCCAGTGTTCTAGCAGATACGAAGCGTTGTGTTCTGGAGAGCCTTGGCTCAATGGAACGTCAGCGTGGGATGTATTACCACAGTTACAGTGATGTGGTCAAGTAAGTAAATAACAATATAATACCAAACTTAGAACAGACTGATGGAAAGCAGTAGTATGTCATCATTAAAGATACGAGATAATAGCATTTTGAAATTAATTTTGTAGCACTTTCATTTCCAAAATAGCATTTTGGAGCATTTTGAAATTTAAAAATTAGCATTTTGTAGCATTTAAAAGTTCGTCACCAGGTACAATAAACAGGTTCAAAATAATATGCACGGAAACTAATTCAAACATGTGCAGGTTTGGAAATATGGGCGTTTCTGATAAACGGCATAAGCATTTAATATGTCTCCCGTTGTGTGTGTGGTTTTTATTTTTACTAAGGGAGTGTTAGAAGTATTAAAATCCTAATATCAGTATTACAGAAATGTAGAAACTTGACATCATACATTTTTCAGAAATGTGAGATCTCTGAAAATAAAGGCATCAGCCTGGCTAATTGGCAAGATTGAGTTCAAGTGCTGTCGGTTGGTTGTATGACGTGAGACGAGGGTACCTAAGCTATGCTCAAAATATCCAAAGGTCATGTTCTCATTATGCAATTAACAATATCAGGTGTTGTGCAGCAACTCAAATATTGAGGGCCGGCGAAGAGTTGTATTAGTTCACTGGTACCAAGGTGCCAATTGTTAGAATAAAGCGAGCTGTGGTCAGGCAACAATGCTTGTCTTACGAAGTTTACTGTGTGGCAGGTGGAATGACGACAATACCAGGCTGTCCTGGGCTCGATGGACGAATTGGTTCAAATTCTGAGGATGTCTATGAAATCCTTTAGTGTGGTTTTCCTACTAACTCCTTGCCAAGTTCCATTCATTTCTTTTAATAACTTATCTTATGAGGTAGTATTCAAGAAGTGTAGGGGCCGATAACCTAGATGTTAGGCCCCTTAAAACAACAATTATCATCATCATTCAAGAAGTGCCATTTGACCATTAAACCACCGGCAAATAGAAATTCAATGCCCCTCATCCATGGCCCTCATTGAAAAGGAAGTAATAATGTGAATCATATATTTACTTAACTTTGTGTAAATATCACACAATGGATAATTAACTAAATAATAAAATGTTTGTTTACTCCCTCATTATTTCCTGACCACACTGCGACTCTTGACCGACAATCTGTTAAACAGTATCCGAATTCACGGAGAAATCGCCGGACGACATGTAACATAACCTATAACTCACACATGGTAGAGAATACTTTCATCATATTATACAAAATTTCCCAAAGCAAAGAGAACGCCTAATAAAAATTGTCTATTCATATCACGATATGTACTTGAGAGTTTTCATTTTCATTTCAAATACAACAAATGAGGGCCGGCACGATATAAACCTATATAAGCATAACCTTATTGCTCTGATTTTTAAAAGGAATCGGCACTAACGATTGGAATATTCCTTTTATTAGCACAACCAACTGAAACTACTAAATGATTTCTCCAAAATCATCGTTTTACTGGCGATAAACAGTGGATATTATGCGGCAATAATAACAGCAACATTTTCAAAATAATTTTTACCGTAATCGATTGTTTTCACGACAATAATCGATGTTCGTACATATCGATTATTACTCGTAAATATCGATTATAATGTCGAAATTTTCATTGCTGGAAACTCGCAAATTTCAAAGTTGAGCGCGAAAATGTAATAAAACATAATACTCAACATTAATCGGTAAATTCGGCACTTTTCGCATTTATCGCATTTGTGGGAATAATTCGCAAGAACCCTCAGTAATCGCACCTTGTCGCACATTCAGTTTCGCAAATTTTGGGTATACATAGTCATATTAGTTACCAGGTAGTGTACCCATGAGAGTAATTTCCATGGAAAACATGCTTCTGCCTCCAGCCAGCATCAGTCCTCAGGCGTGTACCGTCCACCCACTGAGCAGTTGCATATTTTTGATCTGAGACTAAAAGGTATCAACTCTACAATGATAAAGCACAACTCTATTCTAAAGACTTTAATTCAGCGCTAAATCATGGCTTCAAACACACAAAAACACAATCCCAACAATGTAACACACAACAAAGCAAAATTACCCCTACAATCCACTAATATTCACACTTTATCCTTGCAAATCCAGATGATTATTCATTCATTTACCATGAGATTGACATCAAAATTCATTCTCAAGTGCGCTGATGCACATGTAAATTACACATAAACTGTACTTATAATCTTATGTCACCTGTTGTGACCTCTTTAATTTCACAAGCTTAATTGTTTACTCTCAACACATCTTAGTTCACATTATGCGTACACTTGTGATTTGTATATCTTTTCCCACCAAAATGCTTTACCATGCATTAGCCAATTCATGGGTTGCACATCAAATTTACTTGCAACTCCACAATTATATGTAGTCATACCCCATTCTGCAGTTTCCTTCTGCAGCCCCCTTTTCTACAGTTCCACCATATGCTGTTGTGATTTCAATTTCAAAAATTCCGTTACCGCTGTGTCGGATGGTATATTATGCTACCCTTGCGTGGGCATAGCCTATGGCATCTAGTGCCGACCTTCAGAGCTAAGTAATACTGTCAGTATAAAAAAATGTAACTTCCAACAACTCATAAGGTTGCCAAGTATTACGTTATAAGAACGATCCTTAATTAATAATGTGTTTCAAACCACACAAATTCATTATACAATACAACAATGACTCTTTTCATTACAAACAGGGTTTCAAAGTCTGTCCCTTCTAAATGTCAACCTTCAATGGTCGTTTAAAACTCTCCCCCTCGGAGCCACTTGTATACAATGGGACTGAGTCGAGCGGTCACAACACGTGCGCTGTCCATTCCTGACTCCCTTCTTCTTTATCCTCCAAACAGTAACAAGATTTTAAATATGATAGTGCAGTCTCAATGACCCACATATCCCATATGATTTCAACTAAATTGTATGCAAGACAGGTTATGGGCGTGTTTAAATATTTATTCCTAACCTTAAGATATTAATAACTGGCCTCAATAGGTCCATTTCATTATATGAAGGAACGAGATTCATCAATCACTGGTCGAACTGGCTAGCCGGCATCTCATTAAATGCTACGGTAAGGCACACCCTGCCGCTAATTAAATTCGCTTCTCAGGAGCTGAATTATTTCAATAACAAGTTCTCGGTCGACATCAGGTATCATGCAGAGGTTTCCATTGTTATCCTCTCATACACCACAGGATTCGAACCCGGAACATTTCATGGCAATCCACAGAGCTAGGGTCAATCACTAAAATACGCTCTGGCCATAATAAATATCTCTGTATGCCCTAGGCTATACGAGATTCCACACGTCGAATAGATTACCTGGCTTCCGTGACCATCGTGCTATGATCTCGTCCTTTAATTAGTAAGATAAATCTATCACTTACTCTACAAGCTTATTCACAAGCTGCAAATTCAATTCTCTATTAAACTCTTCCATTCCCTAGATTCTTGCATATTTATTCCCATTATCACAATATACTCTGATATTAAATTGCTTTTCTTAGCCCTTCATGTATAATATTACTGCTTGGATAGATAAATATTCCAATTAGCATATATATTTTGCTTACAACCATTTTTCCCTGATGTGTATTCATTTATTCTTTTATTATTATTATTATTATTATTATTATTACTAAGCCTCCGTGGCTTAGGCGGTAGCACGCCGGCCTCTCACCGCTGGGTCCGTGGTTCAAATCCCGGTCACTCCATGTGAGATCTGTGCTGGACAAAACGGAGGCAGACAGGTTTTTCTCCGGGTACTCCGGTTTTCCCTGTCAGAATTTCATTCCAGCAACACTCTCCACTATCATTTCATTTCATCTGTCATTCATTTAATCATTGCCCCAGAGGAGTGCGTCAGGCCTCGGCAGCCGGCACAGTTCATATCCTCGCCCCTACATGGGGGGCTTCATTCACTCCATTCCTGACCCGGTCGGTGACCGGAAGCAGGCTGTGGATTTTCATTTCATTATTATTACTGACATGAATTACAATAACCCGACACAACGTAACCCTTTATATAACCGAACATCCGTGTTCGTTACGTTAAGTTTTTATATAACTGAATTGCTATTTTACAATAGTGGTAACGATTTATCCACTCAATGATGTACAAAAACATCTCAACTTGACTAAAATCAACACAACAATACTAATTTGAGGCTCTACCTCCTAAAATTGATTCTTATTGGCATATTTTATAATTTTGAAATCACTCAACATACAGTGCTACAAACTGCTACAAAATCATGGTTTTTGGGTATTTACAGCGGCTAGTCTGGTGGCTCCAACCACGCATTTCTTCCAGTTATGCCCGCCATTATTTGCAAAATTAGCAAGGCATTCTTACACTGATAACACACATTTTACATAACTTTTGCCTTACAAGACACACGGCACTTTTCCTTTCCATATTGAAGCTGTTGCCTCCTTATTCACACACCACTTTATAGCACTTGTTATAATATTAATTTTACAGATATTTAACAGATCATCACTACAATCACACGCTCACTATTTACATTTCTTACTGGTTGACTTTTCCTGGCAAGATATCAGAAATGCAGACGTTGACGAACTCCCCCTCGCTGCTATCCGCATCCTGATTGAAAGTCGCGATTCTGCCTAAGGATTCCTATCGATTCCCCAAACTGTATATCAATCTTTATCCTTCGATAAACTTCCTGATATTGCATAAATATGCTTGCATATCGTCCTGAGCGTTAATTATATTGGTATTCTTATGAAATTTCACCAATCACATAATAAAGTTTATCTCTACGCAGTCTAACATCCTATGATCTGTCTAACCAATAGTTTACATACTGCGCTCAACCATTGTACATTGTACTTGTACAAATTATCACTCTCAATTGTCCTACCTTGTATATCACACGGCACACTTCCTACGTGCACAATAACAATCGCTCGTAATGCCGACTATACAAATATGGCACGACTGTCCTTAATAACTGGTATTAATAAATGTCTTACTGCACGGCTCTTCATGTTGAAGTCCGAGCATCCCTTCTCGACTTCGGTAATGCGCACTTCGTACTAGACTGCGGTTCAACTGATTACATTACTCGTTACTAATTCATGACTTAATGCATGATTATATGTTGCTGCACTTAGAATGTTACAGTCCGCGCCTTTCTTCTCTGAGCTAGGGTGACGTGCTCCTCGCTCTCAAGTATGGTTCGACTGACTACATCTGACTCCCTCTGTCTTGGGTCCACCCCCTTATATTCGTTTGGAGAGAAAAAGTAGACCGGAAATTTCCCTGCAGTGTCATCTTTTCTCACAGTATGATTCTGTTCTTGAATTAACGTTCATATGGTTCCTTTTTCCTCGCTGGTCACAGATCTGTATGCGTGCTCGAGGATCGATCGGCCAATTAATTAATATTAATTGCCTTTGTCAGCGCGTGCCCACGCGGCATCATCTAAAAATCCCCGAAACCATGGTTAGATCTTTCCGCTAACCTCCAATTACTGTGTCACTGCGCGTTCCACTAAATCTGCCTCGATTTCAATGTTTAATGGCTTGATAATTAGCCTCCCGGCTAAACATTCACATAGGTGCAAACCTCATGTCACTGCGTTGCTCCAATCACGAGTAATCATTAAATTACGCTGGTATCTCCTCACTCCACCAGCCTCTCCATTCTGAAACGGGGAATAACTTGACAATAATTTAGCCCCCTGACCTGCTCCAGACGACTTAAGTAGGTCACGTAGAGTGACAAGGCTCCAAGAAACTACGCCCCTCTTCCAGAGTAATTAGACAAACGTCAAGCGCTTCAACTTCTGTGCTCCAGTCCAGAATTGTATGCCTCATACAGCCCAGTAATGCAGTATTCTATTAATATTCCCTGTATTATATTAATAAATAATGTCAGCATTAGTTCATATCACAACAGTGATTTAATATGTATTTTCTCTAGGGGTTTTTATAACTTAAACTCCCTCAAAAGATCTCGTGTTCGTTCCTTGCTGGAACCTCTATTCTGAGCTCACTATCTCTGAGATCCACATTTGACACCAGTCAGCCTAACCCCGTTGGGTTCATATTCCCCTTGCAAAACTTATAGAAGTCAATTGCAAGTGACCTTCTGTAAGTCACCGGCTGACTGTCCCAATCGTCTGTGTTTACACTAAGCGGTCCTTCACCTCGTCTGCCTGTGAGTGGGTCTGTCTGCTTCCCCATTCCACTCTGAGCTCAGCCCTTAGACGTGCATTCTCTTGGCGGAGGGTTTCATTCATTGCTTCAACCTTCCTAGCGACTTCGACCATGTCTTTGTAAAGCAGTCGCAGACACTGGCATTCCGGCTGTCTGCTCCCTTCTCTGGGCAAGCTGCTTGTCTCTCTTCCCGTCCCGCTGCGTGAGCCTTCAAGCCTGACTGCCTGGCCGACTTTGCTGTCCACGTCCACTTGGGTGTGTGCTGCTATTACTTCCTCTTGTTCATCAAATTCCTCTGGTGAATAATAAATTTTGAGGTTGGCCACATTCATAACGACCTCGTTTCCCATTTCTAAATGCCTTATTCTATATGCATTATTCTATAGGTCTCTTTAAAGATGCAGGAATAACAATTCTTTGACGGGTATGTTCTACATCATCCCACTTGTGTAGCATCTGATTGTACCATACATAATCTGTTGATAATGCCTCTGCCTTTCTGTATATTGCTGTTCCCCTTGCTAAGCGTCCCTCGAAGTAATCAATCATCTTTTTCAACCACGGATCTTCGCGTTGTAGGTTGATAAGATTCTTCAAGTCATCCAAGGTCTTCTGATCTCGATTTTCAATCTGGACGGCTAGAGTTTCCTCTTCTCTTGGATATCGGCCTCTTTCCCTGGACAGTATTCTATTTCCACATTGAACTGTTGAATATACAGGGTCCATCTTGTCAACCTCTGGCTAGACAAATCCGTCTTTAATAAAAATGTTAAAGCTTTATGGTCTGTTCTGAGGACGATTTGTAAGCCATAGATGAGTTTGCGCCAGTACTGCAATGCGTACAGAATTGCGAGCAACTCTATCTCTGTGATCGTGTAATTTTTCTCATGGGCCTTCAATCTCCTACTTATAAAGGCAATAAAAATTTTCTTCTCGGGCTTATCAACATTTTCTTGGAATAGCATCGCTCCTATCCCAACAAGTTTTGCATCCGTCTGTATTATGAACTTCTAGGTATAATCAGGGTATCCCAGCTTCACATATTCCAAAAGCATTTGTTTTGACCTCACGAATGCTTCTTGACATTGCTCCGTCCAATTCCACCTGCCGCCTTTCTTCAATAGATCCTGCAGGGGTGCCACAGTTGTAGTATAGTTTGGGCAGTGGTTAGAAAAGAATCCAATTACTCCCAAATACTGTCGGACGTGCTTTACTTTCGTGGGTCGAGGAAAATTTCGAATTACCTCTAATTTCTCTGGGTTTGGCTTAACTCCATTTTCATCGATAACGTGCCCTAGGAATTTAACTTCCCTCTGACAGAAGTGCGATTTCTTGATATTAACCTTAAAATTAGCTTCTCGAAGGTTATCCAGCAACTTCTTCAGGTCTCTCATGTGCTCCTCCAGAGATTCTGATGTGAGTAGAATGTCGTCTACGTATCTGATGGTGCTCTCTTTAACATCATCCGATAGATTGCGATCTAACGCTCTTATCAAAGCTGAACCAGCTGTTTTCAAACCAAAAGGTAATCTTAAAAACGTGTATGTATGTTGATCAAACATAAATCCTGTCAACAGACTAGTTTTCTTCTCCAATTCAAGATGGTGAAAGCTCGAAGTGATATCTAAATTTGTAAATATGGTCTTCCCTTTAAATTTTCTGAGGATTTCTTTAATAGGTGGCACTTGGTCGAATTCCGGTATTACCTTCATATTTAAATGCCTCAGATCCAGGCATACTCTGACAGTCCCGTCTGTCTTAGGTACGATTACCAATGGGCTTACATAAGGCGTAGGTGTTTTCTCAATAACACCGGCCTCCAACATCTCCTGAATTGCTTCTTTGACCTTAGCATAGTGCTTTTCGGCTATAGAGTAGGGTTTCTGCCTAAATGGTGTCCAGTCGCTAACTTGGAAAGCATAAGTGAAGTTCTTCATACGACCAGGTCTCGAGTCAAAGACTTCCTTCTGTTCCAATAATAATTTCTTTAAAATTTCTTTATCTCTTGGACCAATTTTTGCTTCTTCTAGTTTTTCCGAAATATGTTCTTCCAGTTCGGGTTCCAGATCTTTCTCCATGTCTGCGGCTAGTGTTTTCAGTTCATCTTCTAACTGTTCGATAGCTAAGACTTCTTCCTCAGCCATGTCTCTGTATGTATGCCATACTTGTTCATCTGTCCCTGGTTCATTCTGTTTGAGTGAGACCTCTAAGCCTTCGGCTTCCTCGTTCACACGGAACATAACTCTGTCCTGTGATAGGTCTATTACCACTCTGTATTCCCTTATAAACTCTGCCCCAATAATAAGGTTAAAAGGCAATTTGTTTACTAGTAGAAAACTCTGTGAAAAAATAGAGTCTCCTATCTGTAAATCTAGGAATACCTGATATTTGCATATCATCGTTTTGTCAGGAATGACACCTTTTATTTTGACACTTGAGATAGGTATTTTCAAAACATTTTCTCTCTGCGCTATCTCATTTTACAAAGCTTGTGTCATTCATAAGACACACCGTTGAACCCGTTTCTAACAGACTTCTTATCTTCAACCCTGCCACTCTTACTGATATAATGGGCAATTCTCGTTTGATCATGACCTGTGATCCTCCTGTATCCTCTATTAATTCTTCCGGTTTGGCTATCCAATTAATGATGTTGACCGCCTTCCATCCATCATTCTCAAATTCTTCTAATTTTGGAGTTTTTTTTTTTTCTACAGCGCCCGTCCCCTTAGAGTCTCTTCTCTCCTGTTCACTGCGCTGTAACTCCAAACTTTTGGCTCCGTCTCCATATCTGTCTGGTGACGTCCTATTTTGCATAGCTTCTTGCCAGCGGACTTGCTGCTTCTGGGGTTCTTCTCCCCTTTCAGTGAGGTATTGCAATGAAGCGTGATAACGTTCCTCTACCTCGTCATCAAAGTTACGTCTTCTTTCCTGGGGTCTCCAATTCCGATTGTTGCCTTCTTGGCCATTATTACCCCCATTATTTTGGTACGGTCTACCCCTAGTATTCTGTTGATTCCAAGAATTTCGGCCTCCTCTTCCTCTACCAGCATTCCCTTTATACTTCGGTTGCCATCTTCTGGGTTCATGTTCCCATTGACGTCCGTTGGAATCTAACGTTTCAGTGCTAGTAGCTTTATTATTCTTCGGAGCTTTATACTGGTCAGTCTGCGTGTTGGTCACGTGTACCTGTTCCACGGTTCGATTCTGACGCATAGTATTGGATGTTGTGAGGTCTAGTTGCCTAAGAACTGCCTCCATTTCCATAGCGGTTTTTGCATTTGCCGAAATCAGCAGCCTTTGGATTTCATAAGGAAGTTGCTTGGCAATAGCAATACATAGCTCCAGCTCGCTAGGTTTTTGGTCAAGTTCCTTAAACCGACACATCTGAGATATGAAGAATTCAGAGTACTTCGTTGGATTGTTGGTGTTGTAACTTTTCGAATACAAATCCAATCGTAAATTCTGTTGGGTCATCGGGTCCCAGTATCGCTTCAAAAAAGCTTCCCGAAACTCCTCGACAGTATCGAAGGTATAACGGAAACTGCGAAACCATAACGCACATTCTCCCTCCGTTAGTTTCTCTATGGCTCGTAGCCTGCGCTCTTGTGGTATCCGCACATCGTTTAAATATTCAGACACTTCTTTCAACCAATACTTCGGTGTCATATTACAATGGCTACCTGAAAATTTTCTTGGTTTCTCTTCTCTTGCTCTAATTACATTTATCACTTGGGTGTGCATAGCGTTTTCATGCGGCGTAGAGGCTGCAATCGGTGCACCTGGCGTCATATAAGTACTTTCGCCTGGGCCTGTAGCATTCCTTATTATAGGTTGGGTTTCTAAATCTGCCCACCTGGTTTTCCTCATATCTTCCACGCTGCCTTCACTTGACTTAGGATCTTTCATTAGGATTTCCTCCTGTGCTATTATCCTAGTCTCCATTGATTGTGGCATATCTCTGCTCTTTCCAATCGAGTGATTACCTCTTTTTCTATTCTGCTAAGCCTATCCCTATTTTCTTCTGCCACTAGAAATATTTTCTTCTTATCTTCCTTCAGGCTTTGCTTGATATGGGAGATTTCATCCTCTACATCTTCCTTTATTTGAGCAAGGGTCTTGTCGCTTGCCTCTGTCTTTTGGCCTTCTCTCACTTCGAGTTCTTCTCTCAACCCTTTAATTTCCTCTTGGATGTGTCCAGTGACCTTTGATATTTCATTTCGGACCTTAACGATTTCCCCTCTGTTTTCCTCTTGTCTTTTGTTAACGATAACAACGTCGCTTTGAATTTGGTCCAGTTCTTGATGAACTTTGCTCATCTGACCCTTTATGTTGCCTACCATCTCTTTACTTTCGTTAGTGATAGCCTTAATCTCTCCTATTTCCTGGCATTGATCTAATATGTTCTGATCCTGCTTCTTTAGATCACCGTTAGTCGCTCTAGCATAACCTTTCAACTTTTCATCCCGTTTATTGTCGTTTTCTTCTAATCTCTGATCTACCGTTCTAGTAAATTCTGAAAACTGTTTCGCTTGGCGTTCGAGGTTCGCCTCATTTTGGATTTGAATATCCTTAATGTCATTAGACAGCGCCTCTAACCTACTGTTCGTTTCATCCTGCACGTGCTTACATGCCTGTAAATTACTTTCAAGTTTGGCTTCTATCGCCTCGAAACGCTTATCGGTCTTAACCTGCATTTCTGATATAATGCTTACAACGGTTTCTGTTACCTCGGTCTTAATTGTTTCTTGCATTTGACCTAGCTTAGCATTTATTTCTGCCTTATTTGCATCCAATCGGTTGTTTATTTCAACCTGATTAGCATCTAAACGATTACTCAATTCAACCTGATTCTTATTAGTTGCCAACTGATCAGCATCTAAACAATTACTCAATTCAACCTGATTATTATTCATTGCAACCTGATTTGCATTAATTGCCTCCTGATTGGCATCTAAAAGATTGTTTATTTCATCCTGGAAAGCCTTGGCTTCCAGCTTATTCTGTTCATTAACAGCGTCAAAATGCTGTTTTAGCTCCGCAATCCCCTGCAAAATTCCCTCCGTACCGGCCATTCTTACTACAATACACTTTGAGATATAGGCAGGCTTCCTGGATACATGTGTGGATTCGTTTTGAAGAGAAATACAAGACACTGTATGCATATTGTAAGATTGTACTAAAAATTTGGATTTTGGATAAATTGTGGATTGGGTGTGTAGCGCTCATACCCTTGGGTAATTCTCTTCTCAATAGAGAGATTCTGCATTACTTCAAAAGCCTACTGAACTCAAAAATCACTCAAATACAGTTTGAGGCAAAAAAATAATTATGGCTTTCCCCATGAAATACCATAAAAAATCTATGGAGTTTCCCTAAATCCCATAAGCTCCACAAACGTTGGGCGCCATGATAAATAAAATACTCACCTGCGCTTATGGTGACCTGTATTTTAAACTGGCCCCACATATCAGCGCCATGATAAATAAAATAGGTGGTCTTACCATGTTTTATAAATGAAGGTCAGGTCTTGCAATGCCAAGATACACATATTGCACTAATTAGGCGATTCCACGATAGAATAATACCGCCCCATGTTACCTGGATAATGGTAAGTATAAGGTGTTCATCAAAATTTATATTGTTTGTATCGGAGCTTAGCTAAGGTTAGGTGCAGTCATTCCCCTAATTCATTTTATTCGTTAATTTAATAGAGTTGTTTACACTAGATCTTGACCGACTTAAGTTGTACCTATAGCTCAAATCACTGTACAGGACATCAATTTCCATGTACCCATGTGAGTAATTTCCATGGAAAACATGCTTCTGCCTCCAGCCAGCATCAGTCCTCAGGCGTGTACCGTCCACTCACTGAGCAGTTGCATATTTTTGATCTGAGACTAAAAGGTATCAACTCTACAATGATAAAGCACAACTCTATTCTAAAGACTTTAATTCAGCTCTAAATCATGGCTTCAAACACACAAAAACACAATCCCAACAATGTAACACACATCAAAGCAAAATTACCCCTACAATCCACTAATATTCACACTTTATCCTTGCAAATCCAGATGATTATTCATTCATTTACCATGAGATTGACATCAAAATTCATTCTCAAGTGCGCTGATGCACATGTAAATTACACATAAACTGTACTTATAATCTTATGTCACCTGTTGTGACCTCTTTAATTTCACAAGCTTAATTGTTTACTCTCAACACATCATAGTTCACATTATGCATACACTTGTGTTTTGTATCTCTTTTCCCACCAAAATGCTTTACCATGCATTAGCCAATTCATGGGTTGCACATCAAATTTACTTGCAACTCCACAATTATATGTAGTCATACCCCATTCTGCAGTTTCCTTCTGCAGCCCCCTTTTCTACAGTTCCACCGTATGCCGTTGTGATTTCAATTTCAAAAATTCCGTTACCGCTGTGTCGGATGGTATATTATGCTACCCTTGCGTGGGCATAACCTATGGCATCTAGTGCCGACCTTCAGAGCTAAGTAATACTGTCAGTATAAAAAAATGTAACTTCCAACAACTCATAAGTTTGCCAAGTATTACGTTATAAGAATGATCCTTAATTAATAATGAGTTTCAAACCACACAAATTCATTATACAATACAACAATGACTCTTTTCATTACAAACAGGGTTTCAAAGTCTGTCCCTTCTAAATGTCAACCTTCAATGGTCGTTTAAAACTCTCCCCCTCGGAGCCACTTGTATACAATGGGACTGAGTCGAGCGGTCACAACACGTGCGCTGTCCATTCCTGACTCCCTTCTTCTTTATCCTCCAAGCAGTAACAAGATTTTAAATACAATAGTGCAGTCTCAATGACCCACATATCCCATATGATTTCAACTAAATTGTATGCAAGACAGATTATGGGCATGTTTAAATATTTATTCCTAACCTTAGGATATTAATAACTGGCCTCAATAGATCCATTTCATTATATGAAGGAACGAGATTCATCAATCACTGGTCGAACTGGCTAGCCGGCATCTCATTAAATGCTACGGTCAGGCACACCCTGCCGCCAATTAAATTCGCTTCTCAGGAGCTGAATTATTTCAATAACAAGTTCTCGGTCGACATCAGGTATCATGCAGAGGTTTCCATTGTTATCCTCTCATACACCACAGGATTCGAACCCGGAACATTTCATGGCAATCCACAGAGCTAGGGTCGATCACTAAAATACGCTCTGGCCATAATAAATATCTCTGTATGCCCTAGGCTATACGAGATTCCACACGTCGAATAGATTACCTGGCTTCCGTGACCATCGTGCTATGATCTTGTCCTTTAATTAGTAAGATAAATCTATCACTTACTCGACAAGCTTATTCACAAGCTGCAAATTCAATTCTCTATTAAACTCTTCCATTCCCTAAATTCTTGCATATTTATTCCCATCATCACAATATACTCTGATATTAAATTGCTTTTCTTAGCCCTTCATGTATAATATTACTGCTTGGATAGATAAATATTCCAATTAGTATATATATTTTGCTTACAACCATTTTTCCCTGATGTGTATTCATTTATTCTTTTTATTATTATTGTTATTATTATTATTATTATTATTATTATTACTGACCTGAATTACAATAACCCGACACAACGTAACCCTTTATATAACCGAACATCCGTGTTCGTTACGTTAAGTTTTTATATAACTGAATTGCCATTTTACAATAGTGGTAACGATTTATCCACTCAATGATGTACAACAACATCTCAACTTGACTAAAATCAACACAACAATACTAATTTGAGGCTCTACCTCCTAAAATTGATTCTTATTGGCATATTTTATAATTTTGAAATCACTCAACATACAGTGCTACAAACTGCTACAAAATCATGGTTTTTGGGTACTTACATCGGCTAGTCTGGTGGCTCCAACCACGCATTTCTTCCAGTTATGCCCGCCATTATTTGCAAAATTAGCAAGGCATTCTTACACTGATAACACACATTTTACATAACTTTTGCCTTACAAGACACACGGCACTTTTCCTTTCCATATTGAAGCTGTTGCCTCCTTATTCACACACCACTTTATAGCACTTGTTATAAAATTAATTTTACAGATATTTAACAGATCATCACTACAATCACACGCTCACTTTTTACATTTCTTACTGGTTGACTTTTCCTGGCAAGATATCAGAAATGCAGACGTTGACGAACTCCCCCTCGCTGCTATCCACATCCTGATTGAAAGTCGCGATTCTGCCTAAGGATTCCTATCGATTCCCCAAACTGTATATCAATCTTTATCCTTCGATAAACTTCCTGATATTGCATAAATATGCTTGCATATCGTCCTGAGCGTTAATTATATTGGTATTCTTATGAAATTTCACCAATCACATAATAAAGTTTATCTCGACGCAGTCTAACATCCTATGATCTGTCTAACCAATAGTTTACATACTGCGCTCAACCATTGTACATTGTACTTGTACAAATTATCACTCTCAATTGTCCCACCTTGTATATCACACGGTACACTTCCTACGTGCACAATAACAATCGCTCGTAATGCCGACTATACAAATGGCACGACTGTCCTTAATAACTGGTATTAATAATTGTCTTACTGCACGGCTCTTCATGTTGAAGTCCGAGCATCCCTTCTCGACTTCGGTAATGCGCACTTCGTACTAGACTGCGGTTCAACTGATTACATTACTCGTTACTAATTCATGACTTAATGCATGATTATATGTTGCTGCACTTAGAGTGTTACAGTCCGCGCCTTTCTTCTCTGAGCTATGGTGACGTGGTCCTCGCTCTCTAGTATGGTTCGACTGCCTCGACTGACCACATCTGACTCGACTGACTACATCTGACTCCGTCTGTCCTGGGTCCACCCCCTTATATTCGTTTGGAGAGAAAAAGTAGACCGGAAATTTCCCTGCAGTGTCATCTTTTCTCACAGTATGATTCTGTTCTTGAATTAACGTTCATATGGTTCCTTTTTCCTCGCTGGTCACAGATCTGTATGCGTGCTCGAGGATCGATCGGCCAATTAATTAATATTAATTCCCTTTGTCAGCGCGTGTCCACGAGGCGTCATCTAAAAATCCCCGAAACCATAGTTAGATCTTTCCGCTAACCTCCAATTACTGTGTCACTGCGCGTTCCACTAAATCTGCCTCGATTTCAATGTTTAATGGCTTGATAATTAGCCTCCCGGCTAAACATTCACATAGGTGCAAACCTCATGTCACTGCGTTGCTCCAATCACGAGTAATCATTAAATTACGCTGGTATCTCCTCACTCCACCATCCTCTCCATTCTGAAACGGGGAATAACTTGACAATAATTTAGCCCCCTGACCTGCTCCAGACGACTTAAGTAGGTCACTTAGAGTGACAAGGCTCCAAGAAACTACGCCCCTTTTCCAGAGTCATTAGACAAACGTCAAGCGCTCCAACTTCTGTGCTCCAGTCCAGAATTGTATGCCTCATACAGCCCAATAATGCAGTATTCTATTAATATTTCCTGCATATATTAATAAATAATGTCAGCATTAGTTCATATCACAACAGTGATTTAATATGTATTTTCTCTAGGGGTTTTTATAACTTAAACTCCCTCAAAAGATCTCGTGTTCGTTCCTTGCTGGAACCTCTATTCTGAGCTCACTATCTCTGAGATCCACGTTCGACACCAGTCAGCCTAACCCCGTTGGGTTCAGTAGTTGAAAAAAGGAGAAAAAAGTAAAATTCACATTTATCGCAATTGCGATTTTCCCGTATCTCTAGTCATCATGCAAGTGTAAGACTGGTTTTAGTTAATCCTAGGTAAAAAATACCAATGACGCTCGGTAAAGCGCAGCGCTAGTCCATGAAGCCAAGCTCTTGGTAGACGTTGGTTTGAGCCCCACCGTCGGCTGTCCTTGAAATGGTTTTCCATGTTTTCCCATTTTCAACTCCAGGTAAATGCTGGGACGGTATCTTCTGACAGGCTACGGCCGCTTCCTTACACATCCTTGCCCAGTTTCATTCATCATCATTCATTTCATCTCTCATTAACTCCTCTCATTAGGTTGGCATCAGGGAGGGCATCCGGCCGTAAAAACCATCCACCACAAAGACTTTCATCGCATCTCATCCCCGACCCCATTTGAAAAAGGGAATAATAAGGGGCAGACATACAATCTTTAGGTTAAAAATGAAAAATTTGGAACTTAACTGACAATAGGCATGTGGTTTAAACTAAATTTGCTTTACACAATGTTCAAATCTGTGAAACATTCAGTGCTAAAGCATGACATCTGCCACTGTATTTGCTAAAAGCTCAACTTCTAGAATTTTTTAAAATATAAATTTTAGGCTATGAAGAAAATGGAAATAACGAAGTGAGAACACTTCACACCCTCGTTTCTCCAAAACCTAATTTTGCACTTGTCGCAGTCTTACACTGGCAAGATGATGCCTGAGAATATACTCAAAGGAATGATACCACAAAATTCATCATCCATAAAGACATTCATTGATGGTGTTATGGGATGGATGAGGAGGGAAACAGGAGGTATGAGGGAATATCTTTTTTGCTTAGATCAGGTGCATTTCTCTATTGATAACAACTTTAGGCGCAGCCCAGAATACTAGATGTCTTGTGTCCTTTTAGATTTGTGCCATTTGAATAGCTTTAAAAAGCAACTATTTGAAGGTATTTGAGACATAGATCCATGAGTGATTTTTAGTTAATATTGAATTGCAGATTCCTTCAAAGCAAGGCACTGAGAGGATAAGGGGTTGGTAGCTTAAGATTTTAAGGATGTGTGATAGGAAAATTTTCTTTGTATCTACTTGATAACTGACTGTAGGTACTGCCAAGAATCCCTGTTGGGGATCTACTGTATACTGCAGTGGTCACATAACCATAGAACTATTATATGGCAGTTAGATTGATCTAAAAGAGCCCCCTTCTTCCTTTCCCTTCTTTCTTCGTCCACTTATACTTACCAGCATCAAGGTATACTTTTTTCTGGTGAACCATTCTTCTTTTTGTCTCTGGATATTTTTGATCTCTCTTTGTTCTTCCAATTGTGAAATGAGCTACATTCCATTGGTATGTTTGCTCATTACCTTTACATGGGTGACACATCAATGTCATCTGACCATCATCAAGATCATCTGCCCTTATCAGACTGTTGGTCACATTTAAATCATTAATACTTTTCATTTTAATCTATTCCTTACAGTGGCTTACTATCAGTATCAATAACATTCAGTTTTAAAAAGAGAAGTACCAGGATCTTCTTAATTATGCAATTTAATTAAATAAAAGACAAATTTAAAGTTTCCTTTAGTTGGCCACAATGCAAATGTTTATTTATTTCTATTTATATCCTGTAATTTCTTTTGAATTTTTCTTTTCCTCCCACTGCCCGTTGTTAATTGATTCAGTTGAACTTCTGTTTCTAGGTTACATATCCTATATGAACTGGAGAAAATGTCAGAAATGTTGGCATCAGTGGTAGAATTCAGCCAGGGCTCTGCTGCTTCGTCTGGTGCTGCCTCGGTGCTGGTTCGTAACCTCCTGGAGGAGTGGGACCAGCGTCTAGCTGTCGTGCAGAAGAGCTCTCGTGCTGTGGAGCCCATCTTGTGCCTTCGCCGTATTGTTCTTGACCAAGCTCGCCACATTTTGAAAGATAGAGATCCCGAGTCAGCTACTCTCCTCAACGCTGAGATTGGAAACTGTTGGTTACGGAGTGCCAAGGCAGCCCGCAAGTGAGTACCTTCACAGGCTAACCCCCTCAGAAACCGTAAGGAATGCTAACACCCCTGAGGTCTGGGTTTGATTCCCGGCTCTGCCAAGAGATTTAATTCTGGTCTGAGGGCTGGATCGGGGTACACTCAGCCTTATGATGCCCGTTGCTCGCGATAAAATTTTCCTTCAAATTTATTGTACAATAATTTAATTTTATAATATTTCTGTTGTTCATGGTCAAATTCAAGTTTTATAAAACCTTTGATAAAACTTTCCATAAAATAGGACATGTTCTATTCCGTAAAATTAATTTTACGAAACGAACCAATCAGGGAAGCTGACATGAAGATGTTGCTGGTGCCATGTGGTGAGAAGATTGTGAAGCTCGCTTGTAAACAAACACTTCGAAAATGGCAGGCTCCGGCTGGACTAAGGAAGCTGTTAGTGGACGAGTACCAGAAATATCAGTGTTTGTATGAGGTTAAAATGCCCATATACCACAATAGAAATGCAAGAAGGGAGGCAGAAATCTCAATCGCCGAATATGTTTCACAAATTCGACCGAACACAAACCAGGCTGATGTGAAGGCGAAGATAAACGGGCTTCGAACTCACTTGCAGTCTCATTTCAGGAGAAATGGCTTGCCTCATGTTAGTGTCCTGTTGAATAATTTTGGGACCAACAAGATCTAGGTGTTTTTTAAAACTGCTTTCCTCCATTCTTAGAAAATTCCTATATGAATTCGAATCTTCTAACCTCAACTCATTTTCGACCAAGGACAGCATTCCTGTACTCTTCTCTTCTTTTGTCCATTTCCGAGTCCAGGACTTCCTAGCATTTCTTTTCTTCGTTTTTACCACTGTACGACATAATTGTAGCTAAAGGAGCAATTTTTTCAATTTTTGTTTTGTTTGTTGGAGCCATACTCTCAAACCAATGTGTGTTGAACAGCTTGGTTCAGAAGTTTATCGGTAGATGGCGAACCTGATACATCCACGGATTTTATAAAATAATTTTACTGTGAACAACACAGCTTGCTTTCGTCAAATTTTTATAAAATTAGTTGTAAAATAAATTTTAAGAAACATTTTACCGTGAGCAACGCGCATTAGGCAATACTGAGAAGAGGTGGGTTGATTTCCACCTTGGCCATCCTAGAAGTGGTTTTCTGTGGTTTCCTCACTTTTATTCAAGGCAAATGCTGGGATGATTCCTAACTTAAGGCTATAGCTGCCTCGTACCCAAATCTTAGTCCCAATTACAATCACTCACACTAATACAGACATCAAAATGTCACAGATTATCAGACAAATTCAACACCACAAGTAGGCAAGGCTGCATCAGCATATCACAAAGCTTCTGATGAATCAACAACAACAACCACATTTTTATGATTTTGCACTTTAGGGCAGGAATGGAAGTATGCATGTAATGTGTATTGTTTATAGAGAGAGCTATCACCAGCAAGCGTACATCTATATCCTGAATGCGGAGAAGTACAAACCACCATCACTGTTCATTGAGAAAGCCAAGTTGTACTGGGAGAAGGGTGACCAGGAGTCAGCATTCCACACACTCAAGAGGTGTTTGGAAGAGCAGTTCCCTGATGCCCATCTCTTCAAGAACATGACCGACCGCAAAAATGAGCGCATGCTCTGTGCTAAGGTGAGATGGTCAATACCCCAAGACAGCAATAGAGAGCTGCAATCTTAGAAATCCAAAATATTCAATTCCCTGCAGTGATAGCTGCCAGCCTGTGTGGTTTTTCTTTGTTTTATTTTTTCATACTCCCTCCAGGATAGAACATTAAGTCACACTGTGTGACTTGAATCACAGAGATATGAAGTTCAAATCCTGGTGTTGATTGTGGCCAAGCTGTATGAATTTTACTTGTTGTTTTCCATAATTTCCAGGAAAGGCTGAAATGATATAGTCAGTCAAGTTATTTACAGTGAACTCCCGATTTAGCGTTTCTCGAAATAACGTATGCCCGCAATTAACGTACATTTCCGTAGGTCCCGGCTATTATCCCATAAGACGCAATGTATATCAGGCTTCATTTTAACGTTTGTCGATTTTACGTTTAACCTCCATTTTAGGCTCGAATTCTTGGACCCCTGGAATAAAATGTGTGTCGATTTAACGTTGGTATTTTCTCCCTTCCTACGTGAAGAGTATGACGTCACTCCCTCTACGATGACTAAAGATAAACAAATCACTAACTTAAGCCGTGCGACAATTTGTTGTGAATGGGAACACACTTTTAAAAAAATGTCAAGTTATTGCTGAACAACGGCGAGCCAGTAGATACCCACGCGTTTCCTGCTCGAAGTCTTAAATGCCCGAGGAAATGTATGAATGTCTATGCGTGTTCCAGCTGTATTTCCAAACATCAGCGAGAAGATGCTCTGTTATTGGCAAGTCACGCAGCAACCTTGAGAAGCTGACCAATCACTGCAGGCGTACCGCAAGCGGGCTCGGGCGCATTTATTATCATGAGTCTAGTTAAAGGAACAAGGAAGGAATAGTTAATGAAAAATATATAAATCCCTTTCGCTGGCTTTTAAAAACTTAATCGAACAATAAATCCCCCATATTTTTCCAATTCTGAGTTATCGGAACGAAATGACAAAGCGATTTTTTAACGGCAAGCCGGACGTACATTTGGCAGTGTATCGTCCCACGTAGTTGCGGTTAGTCTACGCGTGGACCAGCTTGCTTGATACTCAGCGCCCGTCGGAACGGTGTAGGCCTACTTCCAAACATCCGCGATAAGACGCTCTGTTATTGGCAAGTCACACAGCAACCTTGAGAAGCTGACCAATCACTGCAGGCGTACCGCAAGCGGGCTCGGACGCATTTATTATTGCGATTCCAGTTGACTATTTCATGAAAATTATATCGATCCCTGTCGATGGCTTTTAAAAACGTAATCGAATAGAATATTCACCACATTTTTTCTAATTCGGAGTTATCGGAACGAAATGACAAAGTGATTTTTTGACGACAAGCTATCTCGTATGTTTGGCCGTGTATCGTCCCGCCGATGTGGCTAGCCTGCTGTATGCACTTCTAAGTTCCTCGATTCTATTGTTTGGAGATTTGTGCGTAGTAAGACTTGTATAACCATATCTTTTTTTAGCTTCTTATTTAAATCTTTGCTCGATTCCTTACGTCCTATTTATACCCATTAATTTAATACAAAAAAGGAACTTATTTCCTGGAATTGTGACGCATAGAATCACAACTTTCTCTTTTTGTTTGGTTGGTGTAGTTATAAGAGCATCCAGCTTAAATTTTAGCTTATAATTTAAATATTTTTCCAAATTATCTTTGTGTGTATTCAAGCCTCCGTGGCTCAGGCGGCAGCACGCCGGCCTCTCACCGCTGGGTCCGTGGTTCAAATCCCGGTCACTCCATGTGAGATCTGTGCTGGACAAAACTGAGGCAGACAGGTTTTTCTCCGGGTACTCCGGTTTTCCCTGTCATAATTTCATTCCAGCAACACTCTCCACTATCATTTCATTGCATCTGTCATTCATTTAATCATTGCCCCAGAGGAGTGCGTCAGGCCTCGACAGCCGGCACGTTCATATCCTCGCCGCTAGATAGGGGCTTCATTCATTCCATTCCTGACCCGGTCGGAGACTGGAAGCAGGCTGTGGATTTTCATCTTTGTGTGTATTCGTTGTGTGCTGTGATAGTTTTGACTAGTGGTGAATTTTGTAGAAATGGCAACAAAGAGGATTAAGCTCACTATTAGTGAAAAACAAGACATTATTCGGCAAGTGGAGGCAAGCCCTAATGTTACAAGAATAGAAATGGCAAAACGTTTGGGGATGGTGCCATCATCTTTGAGCACTATTATGTTGTCAAAGGAGAAGATTATGGCAACAGAGTGTGCTTCTCGGAGCCAAATAAAAAAAAGAAATAATATAAAGGCCGGCAAGCATGAAGAATTGGAGAAAATCCTCATTGAATGGTTTCAACAGGTGAGGTCAAAAAATGTTCCGATAGATGGGCCGATTCTAAGGGAGAAGGCTGGTGTAATTGCTTTGAGGCTAGGCATTGATGACTTTGTTTGTTCTAATGGCTGGCTTCATCGCTTCAAACAAAGGCATGGCATTAGTTTCAAGACAATTAGTGGGGAATGCAAAAGCGTTGACGAAGAAACAGTAGAGTTATGGAAAGAAGAAAATCTTCCAAAGCTTTCGGAAGGCTATGACATGAACATCTTCAATGCTGATGAGACAGCTCTATTTTATAATCTGTTGCCTGATCGAACCTTCCATGTGAAAGGCAATTCTTGTCATGGTGGTAAGAAGAGTAAGGAGAGGCTATCAGTGCTGCTTTGTGTCAATGCAGATGGAAGCGAGAAATTGAAGCCCCTCGTAATAGGAAAATTTGCCAAGCCACGCTGCTTTAAGGGCATTAATACATTGCCATGCACCTATACCAGCAACACCAATGCCTGGATGATGTGTGCTATTTTCACAAACTTTCTCCAGCAGCTGGATGTAAAAATGAAAGCAGCCAACAGGAAAATCCTTCTTTTTATTGACCGATGTCCCAGTCATCCTCCAGATACAAAATTTTTGGCAAACATTAAAGTTGTGTTCCTGCCAGTCAATTGCACCAGCAGGCTACAACCCCTGGATCTTGGGGTAATTTACTCCATGAAAAGGAAATACAGGAAGTCTCTGGTCCACAAAGCGATTGCAGCAATCGATAGAAATGCTGAGTTGAAGATTAATGTTCTACAGGCCATTCACCTCCTCTGTGCTGCCTGGAATGCAGTTACTCCTCAAACTGTAGCCAACTGCTTCAGGAAAGCTGGATTTTCTCCAAAAACACAAATGCTTGAAGAAGAGAATGAAGATGAGTTATGTGGCGAGGACTGGAATCTACTTGTTCACGATGAGCCGATAGTGTTTGAAGATTTCATTCAATGCGATGAGGATGTAGCAACAGCAGGAACACAGTCTGTGGAGGATTTATGCGATGCTGCTGCAGATAAGGAAGCAGAAGATGTTGACGAAGAAGATGAGGAACTACCACTTCCCACACCATCTTTTGGTGAAGCTGTTGCTTCCTTTGAAGTTGTGAAGCGGTACATGTCATCATTCAACTTGGATGACACAAATCTGCTGAGACTGGGGCAAATGGAGAGAGAACTTCTCTTTCTCCGAAGAACATGCAAAAGCAAGCAGACTACAATAAAGGATTACTTCAAAACTTAACTGGTAAGGTTTCGAAAATAAAATTCTGTATTTTTATGGTGTTTTCAACTATTAGAATACAAGCATTATAGGCCTAAATGTCTAATTAAATCCTCCTTACATCCTTCCAGATTGGTGTGGTCCTTACTGCCCAGAGCTGAGGCAACAACATATGAAGACTGACTTCTCTTAGTGATTTAGCCTATGTTATGTTTTTTTTTTTTCCTTCGTGTTAATGTACAATTTTATTTTTAATGGATTATAGTTTAATATTTAATGGCCTAGAAGTTGCATTATGAGGCAGTCTGATTTTTTGGTAAAAATATAATGTACAGTACCACAGTAGAAGATAGTGATCATGTTTTGAAAACTTTTTATTTAACAGTGATGTAAAATACTTTGTATTAAGAGTAATTTGTATATATAATAGCCAATATAGTAGTCTAAAATGTTTAATTCATCATAAAAGGGCATTACATTGCTTTATTCACAAAACCCCCATTTAAAGTTAACCTCGATTTAAGGCTCAAATCTGGAGGTCCCAGGGCGAATGTTAAATGGGGGTTTCACTGTATTTCTTGAAGACAAAGTTGCCAACATACAGTAGATATTCGCTTTCATAACAATAGTAAAATCTCGCTGTGATAACATAACAGTAGGTTAATTATAGATGCACCAAGGTGGCCCGGGCTCGATTCCCGGTCAATGCATGTGAGATTTTCGAAGTGAAATGCCATGTCCTGTGGTTCGGATTCCATGTAAAAAGGAGGTCCCGTGGCTCATGATCTCAAGATTAACGGTCACGTTAAACTACAAGCTTCCTTTTTAATTATAGATGGCAGCATTTTGTTCCAATCATATACAGTGATATGTACTAGGTAGAATACTGTATGCTGTCTACATGATGTGAAGTGTACCGTATCAGGTTATGTTTCACATTGTTATCTGCCAAGTTCGATTCCCAGTTATTGCATGTGGGATTTTCGAGTTGACATGTCATGTCCGGTTATTTAGATTCCACGTATAATTACAGTAGTTCACGGAACATCAGTTCACATGTATCCTGACGTGAGGTTTGAATATTGAATGTACTTAACCGAACTACAGTAGACTTGGGTAATACTTAAAGTTGTGGTTTTCTTCTTCTTCTTCTTCGTCGCGAATGGGTCTCTTAGGACCACGAGGAATCAACAATGGTTAGCCTTTCTTGCAGCCCATTACTCCATCATACACAACGATTGGGTTTGCTTCCGTTGTGCAGACCAGATATGGTGGTATGGCCGTCTTTCTTCCTCCTCGAAACCCCGTGTGAGTGCAAGTGTTCTGATGACATTTCGGTCTAGGAGATTTGGGGATCCTAATTCTTGCTAGTCTTTTTCAGTCTGTTTGTACCAATTTGATCTAGTTGTTTTGTTTTTCAAGTATGTGTGAATTTTGTGAGTTAATCTATTTGGGTCCATTCTTTCCAGGTGCCCCAAGAATTGGATTCGTCGCATACGCATTTTGTCTGTGATTTTGGAGATGGTTTTATATATTTCAGCATTTGGCTTTGGAAGATGAACACCATCTTTGATTCTCGGCCCTAAGATTTTCCTCATTATTTTACGTTCCTTCACTTCCAACTGATCTCGAAGTGTTCTATGTTGAAGAGTGAGAGTTTCTGAAGCGTAGAGAGCTTCGGGCCCGATCACTGTTGTATAATGTTGAATTTTGCATTTCCAGGAAAGACTCTTTTTGTTGTAAGTATTTTTCGTTAACTGAAAAGCAGTTTCCATTTTTTGAATTCTTGTTGTAATGGACCTCTTTTCATTACAATTGTCGGTAATCCATTCACCCAAATATTTAAATTCCTTCACACAAGATATATGGTCAGTACCAATTTCAATTTCAGATGGGGCATTCTTTATATAGGTCATAAATTTTGTTTTATCAAATGAGATTTGCAATCCAATTTTCTTTGCTTGTTCTTGTAGAAGTTCAAGTTGGTATTGCGCATCAGAGATGTTTTGGGCAATTAATGCCATGTCATCAGCAAATGCCAAACAGTCTAATTCTATGCCTTTAAGTTTTGGTCCTATCCTATGCGTCGGTGCACCTGCTTTTCGCCATTCTCGTACAACCTTCTCTAGTGCACAATTGAAAAGCAACAGGGACAATCCATCTCCTTGTCGGACTCCTGTGTCAATGGGGAATTCTCTGCTCAGTTCTCCCATAAATTTAACCTTAGATTTGGTTTCCATGAGTGTTTCCTTAATAATATTTGTTGTCTTTTGATCTAATCCAAATTCTTTGAGTATTTCGAAAAGGGATTCACGGTCGATGCTATCATACGCCTTTTGGAAGTCAACAAATGTAATGACATAGTGTTTGTTCGATGTATTGCGGAAATATTTCATTGAGTTTTTTAAATTGATAATTTGTTCCACACACGACCTGCCTTTCCTGAAGCCACCTTGGTATTCGCCGATTACTGGATCCAATTGAATTTCTGCACGATTCAGGAGAGCTTTAGACAAAACTTTGTATGTTATGGATAGTAATGAAATTCCACGATAATTGTTGGGATCCGTCAGATTTCCTTTTTTGTGCAAGGGATGTATGAGTGCCATCTTCCAGTCAGCGGGGATTTTTTCAGTTCGCCAAACTTCTTCTAAAATTTCTTGGAGTTTTACAATGAGATTTTCTCCTGCATTTTTCCACAACTCTGCAACAATTTGGTCTTCCCCCGACGCTTTGTTGTTTTTCAATGATTTAATTATCTCTCTTATTTCCTGAACGTTGGGTGGATGCGAATCTTGGTTTTGTTGCGTGTGGATAAATGTGAATGTTTCTTGGGGTTTCTCACAATTGAGCAATACCGAAAAGTAGTTTGCAAGGATTTCACAGTTTTCTGTGTTACTATGAGCAATATCCCCATGTTCATTTTTGAATTGAAGTGATGGAGGGGAATATTTAGTGAGCTTCTGGCAAAAAGTTCTATAGTAGTTTCTAGAATTATGTTGTTTGAAGTCAGCTTCTATTTCTTGTAATATTTTGTTGTCATTCTGCTTGCGAATTCTTCGTATTGATTTCGTGACTGTTCTTCTGACATCCTTGAGATCTTGCAGAGTCTTAGGAGTTTTGTTGCAAGACCAATTGTGCCAAGCCTGTTGCCTGAGCCTTACAAGGTCATCACATTCGGCTGTCCACCACGGATGTTTGCGTGTTCTCATGTGTGGTGCTATTTTCTCGGCTGTTTTTATTAATCCTGTTTGGAGCTGTTGCCAGTTTTGTGGATTCAATTGTTGAGTCTCGTTTTTAAATTTATCATTACCTTGAATATTTTGAACATCATATTTACGGGGTGGGATTTTCTGAGAGAATCGCCTTTTCTCTGGAATAATATTTAATGAAAATTTTGTAGGGTAATGGTCAGAATCCAGAGCTAATCCCTTAAGGACTTTAAGTTTCATTATTTCGAGAGTATTTACTCTGGAGATCAGCACATGGTCCAATTGATATTCTCCTAACAGTGGATTAGGTGACACCCACGTCTTGGACTGAGAGGTTTTCTTTTTGAAAAATGTTGATTTGAAGAATAAGTCATGGTTCTTGCAGATTTCAAGAAGACGCATACCATTCCGAATGGTCTGATTATGTCCTGACCATTTACCTATCCAATATCTATATTTTTTTTCTTTGCCAATTTGGGCATTAAAATCACCCATAAGTATTTTAACATGATTCCTCGGGATTCTTTGAAGTATATCATCTAATTGGTTCCAAAATTCTTCGACTTTTCCTACAGCCTTTCTGTTGGTGATATTAGTTGGGGCATGTCCATTAATGAGAGTGTAAATTTTGTTTGCTGATTTTATTGTCATGGTGGAGAGACGACCGGAGGGAGAGTGGAAGGCTGTAACTGAATCAAGTATGGAATGATGGACTATAAATCCAGTACCAAATTGTGGGCAATTTTTCATAGCTCGTTCTCCTGGCTTCCCTTTGTAAATCCTGTAACCTTCAGAATTGAAAGGATATTCATCTGTAAATCTAGATTCTTGAAAAGCAATGATCTTGATTTTACGTTCTCGTGATTTGTCTAAAATGGATTTGAGTTTCCCCATCTTCAAGAGAGAATTTACGTTAAACGTCATTAGCCAAATCTTTGACTTAGGTTTAATTTTCTTACGGCGTGTCGAGGCACTCCGACTTACCTCATCGTACACGTCTGTGGTCTCCCCAGAATCCGAATAGACCACGTTGGTGTCTTCATGTATTAAGGCCTCTACATGAAGATTTTGGCAGTTTTACATTCGTGATATAATTGTATACCACACCCGGGAAACTGGAGCTGGAAAATGATGATATAATTGGCCCAAAATAAAAATTGTCACGCCCTTGCGATACGGAAACCTATCCCGCTCTCGTAGGTGCGTAACTCTGGCGACCATTACCAATAATGGCCAGCCAGGCAAGTTGAATACTTGGGGTGTGGAATTGGGTCTTGTGTTTCAGAGGCGAGGGACTGGAAAATGCTACAAGGTGGCATAAAAGAAATACTGAAGAAAAGATCCATGGGTAAAATCAACCAAAGAAAGAACAATATATTAAATAAACAAAATACAAAGTGGAAACATAATAAACATCAAACATGAACAAATATACTCCTATCCGTATCTACTCCCCACATGGTAGCTTGGAAGCCAACGGTCACGTTTGGCGAAAAACTAATAAAATACATTTAAATGGAAGCATATCCCCTGGAGACGAGGAATACTATTTCCCCAGCAATGGGTTGAATTAAAACAACGGTTAAATAAGAGCAGAAATTGCTCTTCGACAACACAAGCGAAGGCCATGAGGCTTCGAGAAAAATACTAAGATCACAACCAAGAAAATCTCAGAAGGAGAAAACCCGAGCAGAAACTCGGTATAAAATAGAAAAGATATTACCATAGTAATACGTAGCACAGAACTAGAGAACAGAACTAGAAGTTAATTAAAATACCAAAAGGCAGAACAAAAGCCTTAGAGCAGGAGCTCATTGCAACACGTCCTCACATGACCGCTGCCAACACTCGAGTTATTTGCCGGCTACTACCCAACACGAGGCAAGCCGTTAGCAAATGTCCATGCCTGCGACAATGCTCGGCATTGTCGCCCTCACCATAGTACCCTCCCAAAATAATGGTATAAAATACAAAATCTTAAATTAACGAACAATAATCAAGTATTATATTCGCACGCAAAAGAATAAAAAATGTCCGATGGAACAGGTTAAAATATCAGCCTTCTACAAGGCAGGAACTATAGGACGAACGCCTAGCAGTTTATCAGTTCAAAATAATATCAAGTCCTAAAGCTTAACGCAAAATTAGGCAAAAGGCAGTTCACTCATGTCGACACCATGAGGTTAATGTTTCTCTTGTTACTTGAAGAAATAAAACGTCATTTCACAGGTTTTAGGAAGTAGACCAGAAATGTTACCTTAGTTTGTAGTACAGGCCATGCGGCCTGGAATGGCCGAGCCCCGAGGAGCTCGCCCGCAGTTTTGCAGTTCTTTACATTGCTCAAGTCGTAGTGGGAAGAGACATGCTTGCACAACTCACAGGTCGGCGGGCAACAAGTGGTGTCGCGCGCGCCTTGCGGAGAAATAGGGAAGTGGACGCTGCTAACCTTAGCAGGTCCCCACAGTCACAGTCCGCTACACGCTCGCCTAGCCAGAAGGATATTTGGGTTGGCAAACCTGAGCCTACCCATAAAGCAAGTTATTTATATGGGAGCACACAATTGGTTCCTTTCAAACTGCCGGACCAATAGCGTCCAAGAAGATCGGCAAGAGTTAGTCTTGCCTGGCAAAGGATCACAACTTTCGCCTGGCCGGAACAGTTGACTCGCCGAGAAGTGAAATGGCGGCTGTCACCGGCGGGACATTCGAATGTGCCTCACAGAAAATATACAAAGTCTCGTAGAAAGGGTTGCCGGGGGAGCTGGCGGCAGGGGCAGAAACGTGTGCCAGACTTTAGGGTGGCACAGCCTCCCCCTCGTAAAGGCATCAGTAGGGGTGAGTCGACAGGAAGAAGACCCCGCAAGTTCTCTCGAAGATATCTTGGTCCACCAAGGAGGCAAAATAGTGTTTATCAATGCGTCACTCACTGCACCAGGAAGTCGAAACCACGGGAAGGTAGATTGTGCCCAAACTAATGATGTCGTGAAGACCATAGGGGTTGGCAAGAAGGAATGCCAACATCACCATACCACCACCATATGACCACCATATCACCACTCCAGCCGTTCAGCATCCAGGGTTGACGTCAGGGAAGAGATCACCATCCGCACCGACCAGCAGGCATCAGGATCACCAACAGATGGAGGACGACATTATGACAGTGGCCTTGGCACAGGCCACCATCATCTCCAGGTGTGAGGGGTGCCACCCCCACACTGGACCACCCCTGAAACAGCCAAGGACAAGAGAAGACACAGCACGCAGAGCAGACGCAACACTAGGTTGGGTCGGGTTCTTCACCAGCAGGGTCGAAGAATGCCACCGATCTGACATGAGACCAGGGCGAGAGCTTGAGCAACTTCCGTTGCACATATTTGGACTTTTCACTGAGTGAGGTAGGACTCGGCAATTCACTTGCCTTAGTGATACGAGATCACATTCACATTATTAAGGGCGATGCACACGCAGACTTTAGGACTTTGCAGAATTACGTCAATGTTAAGTTATTTAAGATGAGAAGAAGTACTGAACAGTGTTCTCTTGAACTTTGTATCGCCTCCACTTCATTGGAGTAAATAAAACTACTAGAACTGGTACCCAACCAAAATCCTAAGTTTACAATACTAAATTGAATAGACTAGAAAATCTTTAAACATCATTCCAACTTTAGTGAGAAAATACTGAGATGGGGCCACACGAAAGAAATCTAGGGGACCCATGACCACAGGAATGGCTCAGCTCTCTTAGTACAGGGAATAAAACATTGAAACAGTTGCCTCGTCACAACACAGATTACAACTGGCGTCAACAAATTTCCAACATTTACATTTACAGTTAACATTAAATATTACATTACTTACACATCAAATGCCCCTAGAACAGGAAACACAGAACTGAAAACACACCTAGACGGAACGCAGAGAAGAGAACAGGAACACACTTCTCGAACACCTTCACAACTTACCAACACAATGACAGGAACAGTGACTCAAGAAAACGGAGAAATTTTTTTTACCAATTCAACCAAAACGGATCATACTCAACTTCGAACACCAACTTAGCTCTCTGCAACAGAGCTTCACTTCACAGACGGAACACAACCCTCGTCTGGCACCTCAAACAGCAGTAAAATCATCACATCGCAGAACTGCAGAACACACCTCCACGGTTTTCCATCACACGGACTCCTTCACTGCGACATCAAGGCGCCTGCGAGCAAATGCAGGGCGACCTTCACCTCCTCCCAGTAAGTAGACACAGATACTACTTCACAATGTGCACCACGCACAATGAATTGATCAACGGTCCTTGACAACTCCATGCCATACACAGCGAGCAGTCAAAATTCAACGAGGAAAGGTCCGACATCAGGGCTGCGAGCAAATGCAGGAACCCCTGATATCCAAACACTCCAGAACAAGAGTACCACGACTCAGAACATACCTTATGTTCACTACAACAGTATCAAACACAGAAGGAAGAAATAAGCCACAAGGGGCGTAGAAAGACTTCAAGCAGGTCCCACTGACAAGAACGAAAACTTGAAAAGAAATTTAGAAAACCCCTTATGTCTCTCGCTAGACGAAATAAGGCTTCGCCGAAGAACTGACTCACAAGGCACTTGTGGAGATATTGCACAATCACTGCAAATTGTACCCGACAGAAGCACAACTTCAACTCCAACCTCACGCCTGTTGAAACAGTGTCATACCAAAACAGCACCACACACACGACTCCAAGAACTTTACACGGTACCAAAAATACAATAAAAGAGATCACTGTTACCAAATCACTGCACAGGAAAAAATCTACACTTACACCTCACATCCTGCGTTCTCTGCTTCCTCGGCTTCCTCTGCCTCTCGTTCACCAGCACGTTTACAATATGACAAGTGAGTTCGAAAAATACGCCTTCTTTCATTGTCCTCCAACAGGACAGTGACATCGGTAGGAAAGGATAAAATCCTATATGGACCATGGAATTTTGGCATGAGCTTGCCACTCACTTGATGACCAGGAGTTTTCCTCCAGAAATTTTTGACATAGACTAGATCGTCAACTTTAAATTTGCTCTGACCACGACCTTGATTGTACCTCTGGGCCAGCTTGTCGTGAGATATCTTGATTGCATGCTGAGCTTCCTTCCAAATTTCACGAACGCGCACAGGACTAGGCTGATCAGGAAGAAGTTCATGAAGAGACCAAGGATTTGACAACGGAGAATTTGGCACAAACGCGTGCATCAAAGAAAACGGGGTTTTACCATGACTATCGTGCTCAGCCGTATTGAAAGCATAGGCCAACCAATGCAATGAGGAATCCCATTTAGCATGATTGTCCCGATGATAAGCGATTAACGCAGCTCTCAAGTTCCTATTGACCCTCTCGGCCAAACTAGGGTTAGGATAATACGGAGTAGTTGTAACATGAGAGATTGAGTACTCGAAACAGAAGTTACGGAATTGATTAGAAGTAAAGGTATGGGCATTGTCAGAAATGAGGTACCGACAGGGACCAAATGAAGTAAAAATAACCTCAAGCACTTAATGACAGCAGCAGTGTTGCTCATCTTGGTGGGAAAAATCCAGCAAAATCTCGAGAATCCATCGACACAGACTAGCGCGAAACGGTTACCTCACCTGGATCTCGGAAAAGGTCCAACAAAATCTATATACAACCTCTCCATAGGACGTAACACGGGCTCGGAAGACAGAAATCCCACTCTACTATTGACAGCAGGTTTACTAACGTTGCAACTACGACAACCTAAAACAAATCTTTTTATGTCCCGGTCCATACACTTCCAAGTAAAGGATTGCTTCACCTTTTGACGAGTTTTGAAGACTCCTAAATGACCACCCACTGGTGACTCATGAAAATATCTTAGCATTGCATCCACTAACTGGACAGGCTAGACGACTTTCGGCTTCTTGTCATGCCTGGCAACGCAGCATAACACGCCTGACCTAAGAAAATAAGGTTTTACAACCTCACCAGCATCTAATTTCGAAATAATTAATTTTAGCTCTTGATCTTCCTTTTGATGAATGACTATATCTTTAAACAAAAGAGGAGAATTGTTCAACATATGTTGGGCGGAACAAACACCAATAACATCAGCTTCCACAGGAACAGGTTCCGGTTTCTTAAGGGGAGATTCCTCGTACATCCTACTAAGCGAATCTGCAATGACATTGTCTGTCCCCTTTATGTGACAAACGGTGAAATTAAAAGATGAAATACGAGTAGCCCACCGAGCGATACGCCCAGTGTTCCTCGATCTGGCCAAGACCCAGCTCAGGGCCTGGTTATCGGTCTCCAACTCGAACGGCACGTGTTCGACATACATCTTAAACTTTTCCAAACCGAACATGACAGCGAGACCTTCGAGCTCATATACAGAATAACGAGACTCGGCAACAGTTAAGGTTCTCGAAGCAAAAGCTATAGGACGACGACCTTCTTCACACTCCTGTAAAAGAACAGCTGCAACGGCACCTAAAGAGGCATCAGTCTGCATAATAAATCTCTTCCTAAAATCAGGAACAGCGAGAACAGGAGCATTACACAAGGCTTCCTTTAACTCATTGAAAGCGGCCTGTTGAGACTCTCCCCACTCGAACAGAACCGTCTTTTGACGTAGCCTATTTAAGGGCATAGCCTTACGAGCGAAATCAGGGATAAACTTGCAAAAGAAATTGGCCATGCCAACGAAACGAGCCACGCCTTTGACATTGACGGGCCTTTTGAAGTCACGTATGCCCTGGGTGCGAGAGCTGTCGATCGACACACCAGCGGCGGAGATAACATGCCCCAGAAAGGAGATTTGAGGTTTAGCGAAAAATACCTTAGAAAGCTTTACAGTTAGCCCAGTGTTCTTCAAACGCTCGAACACCTCACGAAGATGACGAACATGATCTTCAAATGTCTTACTGTACACCACGACATCGTCCAAATAGTGGTACAGATACTCAAACTTAATGCCAGCGAAGACCTTATCTAACAATCTACTTAACCCAGCTCCTCCAGTAGTGAGACCAAAGGGAAGTCTATTAAATTCATAAAGATTCCAATCCGTCGCGAAGGCAGTGAGATGCTTACTCTCCTCGGCCAAGGGAACCTGATAATAGGCCTGGTTCAGGTCTATGAGACTGTAGTACTTAGCATCCTTGAATCACGAAAAGCATGAGTGAAGATCAGGAAGGGGGATAGATTCCATCGCTACCTTCTTATTGAGCCTTCGGTAATCAACAACGGGTCTAAAACCACCATTCGTCTTCGGCACTAGAAACATAGCCGATGAATATGAAGAAATAGAGAGGCGAATAACACCGTCTGACAACATCTGATCAATTATCTTCTTAAGTTCTTTCATTTTAGGCGGACTAAGTCTGTACGGAGGGTGCCTAACTGGAATATTGTCCGACATGACAATCTTGTAAGAAATCAAATCAGTGACTCCTTACTTGTCGGTAAAAACTTCCGGAAAACAAGAACACAAATCACGTATAATCGTTGCTTGACCATCAGAAAGATTACTGAGATCCAGGTCGTTGACACTACTTGACAACTCGGGAACGTCTTCACCATCGATGTCCACCGCACTGGTGCCAACATCGTACCTCTCAGTAGCAGAAAATTTCAATTTCAAATCTGGACAGAAATTAAACCAGAAGGTTTCTCTTTTAATGTCCAGCGACAAACCGGAATGAGAGAAAAAATTAGCGCCTAAAATCACAGGGCAAGACAAATTTGACACAATCCAAAACGGAAACTTCCACGCGAAACTATGAATCTTAACTTTTAACTTGACAGCACCTAAAACTATTAATTGAGAATTATTAGCAGAAACTAAACGAACATCGACCTTAGAGAGAGGGGGAAACTTGCAGATGCCTTTCATGGCCCTATACCATTCCTCACTCATCAGTGACGCAGCACTGCCAGAATCTAACAAAGCTTTGACGTTGGCATCATTGATCAAAATGCCTGCAATAGGTGCAGGTAATAAGGAACTCACAGGAACTTTCGAACATCCTCCCATACTGCTGTCGTCCACATTAACGACTGATGACATCGATATCACATCACATCTCCGGATGTCATTCCTGAAGAGAATTACAGGTGCGGTCCGAATGACCCGCACGACCACAAGCGTTACATTTCACGGAACTACTATTTACTCGACCTTGAGCTCCCTGACGATTTGAATTTTCACCACGGTTAGTATTTTCTTGGTGTCTGACATCACCTTTACTATTCGAAGGACCTTGGAAGCGGACGTTCCTTACAGAATTAAAATTTCCAGAATTTCTAACTTCTTCATTGCTAACAGGACCACTCTGAGACTGATTATTTGACCATCGACCTCCTGTACCTTGAGGTTTACGATTTCCCCAATTACCTTGTTTACCTTGGAAACGACCGTTGTTCCAACGGTTAGAAGAACCTTGCGATTTGTAAGAATTAAATTGCGAGGGTTGATCAACAGAACCTCTACCATAATCAGACTGGCGTACGGACTCTCCACGCACAGCAGCAGCACACAATTTAGCAATGGTACTCGGGTGAGACCCTAAGCATAAAAATGAACGGTAGTCTGGCATCACACCATCCAAAATGTGTTCCACCATTTCTTGCTCAGTGGAGTTAACAGAAAACATCTTAGCTAGCTTTAACATATCTTGCATGTACACGTCCAACGACTCACCATACTTCTGTACACGATACAAATGATGCTGAATTACAGTACCCATCTTCCTATACGGAATGAAATTTGACATTACTTGTTCACAGAACACTTCGATACCTGTGTTACGGGACATAGCCTCAACAACCATACTTCTCATCATACCAGAAGTGAACGGGAACATAAGTTGGTACACCTGAGTGTAACTCACACCAAATACAGCAGCGTACTCATAAATTTCCACCAGCTCGCGCAGAAAATGAATAATACCATCAGTGGTATCGGTATTCATGTGTTTCAACTTAGCTACACATTCGGACAACGGGTGGGCGAGATTCCCAAAATTACGGTTTGAAAAAACTGAACGACCAGAACCTGGACCTCTCTGTTCGCCACGAACAGGTCCACTATCATCACTCGGGCTATTCAAATCCCAACCTTGAGGTTCTACACGAGAAGAAACTCTATTCTTGCTGCACCAAACTTTATCTTTAGGCCAACGGAAATTAAGAGGCTTAATACCTAATGAAGGAGGATAGTTACCACTAGAAACGTCTTGAGGAGAACTTCGTTTTGGAGCAGGATACATACCCCGACTGCGGATATTTACTTCTTGAATACCCCTCGCACTGGGCGTAAGAACAGAGCAAGTAGGACGAGAAAAGGCACTTGAATAAGAATACGTCACTCCACCATTGGAGTTACTTGTGGTGTACACAGGAGTTGCACCACACACAGAACGAGGCATTTCAGTTGACAAGAACAACTCTCTAGCACTTGGTTGCAAAATCTCGGAAACGGAAGGATTACAATTTACATCTCCATAAGAATTGTTTGCAGCAGAAACAGAATGAACGGACACTGGTACATTAAAACTAGAATTAGTACCCAAATCATTCATCCATGAAGCGTTTGACACTTCGACCAAATTCGTGTCGGACGATAACCCTTGACTAAAATTTAACCGGCTAAATTCAGTCGCCAAAACACTATCGAGTGGTTTCCTCTCAGTAACCTGGAGGTATTGCGTCGACAATTTAACAACACTTGCGTTACCACCAGCATCGACACTACTGGCTGGCAACCTTGACATGGACATGATCTGCCTGTAGCAGCTCTTTCACGATAAACATAAGCAGAATAATCCACAGGAGGGAAAGAACAGGGATTAGCAACATCTACTTCAGCTACTGGCAACCTTGTACTACTACTATCTACTGTAGCACTATTGTTAGTAGAAACCGGAAAGACATCATTGTTGCGACCAACAGATCGAGACATACTTGCATTATTAGAGACTTCACAACTCAACCGAACTGAATTTAACAGATTAGCAGTACACGTCGGAACATAAGGCTGATTATCACCTTCACTGGTAGGAAAAACCATTTCAGAACTGTCTAAACTAACTGCGTGGGCTGCATCCATACCATCACAACCACCAGAATTTTCATCAAAAACTTTATTAGCACATTCGGCTATTATACGTTGGATTTCAAAAATATTAGCTAATTCATCATGCGACGAAACGAATAAAACATCTTCGCAACGAGTGAACAAATACTGTAAGCGAGCGTGCAATTTCTTATATTAGGCAGATGTACCATAATCATCAAGCAAAAACAAATTAATAAGGTTAGCACAAACTTCTACTTTTTGGAAAATTTGCGACTCACCAATTGCAAATTCTGCTTCGGACAGCTCCGGCAACAATACAGGTTCCTGAAGGGCAGGCTTTAAAACTGCTCGAGCCACCTTCGTGTTCATGGGGACCTCCAAACCCCTTATATCCAGTTCGTACTGAATCTCTTCATGATCCAAATACTTTGGATTAGGTACGTGACGCTCCATCACAGTAGCGTGAAAAGAAAATACCAAAAATATTAGACAATAAAATTTCACAGCACCTTAACTCTAACGTTTTAAGTTTCCACATCAAAAAACTGGAATTTCAAAATTTAACTTATAGTTGCCCATGGTAGAACGTTACACTTACAAAAAAAACACATTCCAATCCTCAGTATTCTCATCCTGATAAATAGCCCGGCAGAGTAGACAATGTTGCCACATGGCTTCTATCTACCACCATCGGTAGCAAAACCAGACAAAAATCGACAACCACGATGCTCTGCTAACACTAACTGTCACGCCCTTGCGATACGGAAACCTATCCCGCTCTCGTAGGTGCGTAACTCTGGCGACCATTACCAATAATGGCCAGCCGGGCAAGTTGAATACTTGGGGTGTGGAATTGGGTCTCGCGTTTCAGAGGCGAGGAACTGGAAAATACTACAAGGTGGCATAAAAGAAATACTGAAGAAAAGATCCATGGGTAAAATCAACCAAAGAAAGAACAATATATTAAATAAACAAAATACAAAGTGGAAACATAATAAACATCAAACATGAACAAATACACTCCTATCCGTATCTACACCCCACATGGTAGCTTGGAAGCCAACGGTCACGTTTGGCGAAAAACTAATAAAATACATTTAAATGGAAGCATATCCCCTGCAGACAAGGAATACTATTTCCCCAGCAATGGGTTGAAGTAAAACAACGGTTAAATAAGAGCAGAAATTGCCCTTCGACAACACAAGCGAAGGCCATGAGGCTTCGAGTAAAATACTAAGATCACAACCAAGAAAATCTCAGAAGGAGAAAACCCGAGCAGAAACTCGGTATAAAATAGAAAAGATATTACCATAGTAATACGTAGCACAGAACTAGAGAACAGAACTAGAAGTTAATTAAAATACCAAAAGGCAGAACAAAAGCCTTAGAGCAGGAGCTCATTGCAACACGTCCTCACATGACCGCTGCCAACACTCGAGTTATTTGCCGGCGACTACCCAACACGAGGCAAGCCGTTAGCAAATGTCCATGCCTGCGACAATGCTCGGCATTGTCGCCCTCACCATAGTACCCTCCCAAAATAATGGTATAAAATACAAAATCTTAAATTAACGAACAATAATCAAGTATTATATTCGCACGCAAAAGAATAAAAAATGTCCTATGGAACAGGTTAAAATATCAGCCTTCTACAAGGCAGGAACTATAGGACGAATGCCTAGCAGTTTATCAGTTCAAAATAATATCAAGTCCTAAAGCTTAACGCAAAATTAGGCAAAATGCAGTTCACTCATGTCGACACCATGAGGTTAATGTTTCTCTTGTTACTTGAAGAAATAAAACGTCATTTCACAGGTTTTAGGAAGTAGACCAGAAATGTTACCTTAGTTTGTAGTACAGGCCATGCGGCCTGGAATGGCCGAGCCCCGAGGAGCTCGCCCGCAGTTTTGCAGTTCTTTACATTGCTCAAGTCGTAGTGGGAAGAGACATGCTTGCACAACACACAGGTCGGCGGGCAACAAGTGGTGTCGCGCGCGCCTTGCGGAGAAATAGGGAAGTGGACTCTGCCAACCTTAGCAGGTCCCCACAGTCACAGTCTGCTACACGCTGGCCTAGCCAGAAGGATATTTGGGTTGGCAAACCTGAGCAAGGCCTACCCATAATGCAAGTTATTTATATGGGAGCGCGCAATTGGTTCCTTTCAAACTGCCGGACCAATAGCGTCCAAGAAGATCGGCAAGAGTTAGTCTTGCCTGGCAAAGGATCACAACTTTCGCCTGGCCGGAACAGTTGACTCGCCGAGAAGTGAAATGGCGGCAGTCACCGGCGGGACATTCAAATGTGCCGCACAGAAAATATACAAAGTCTCGTAGAAAGGGTTGCCTGGGGAGCTGGCGGCAGGGGCAGAAACGTGTGCCAGACTTTAGGGTGGCACAAAAATAAAATAATTGAATGAAAATCCACAGCCTGCTTTCAGTCTCCGACCGGGTCAGGAATGGAATGAATGAAGCCCCCATCTAGCGGCGAGGATATGGACTGTGCCGGCTGCCGAGGCCTGACGCACTCCTCTGGGGCAATGATTAAATGGATGACAGGTGAAATGAAATGATAGTGGAGAGTGTTGCTGGAATGAAATTTGGACAGGGAAAACCGGAGTACCCGGAGAAAAACCTGTCTGCCTCCGTTTTGTCCAGCACAGATCTCACATGGAGTGACCGGGATTTGAACCACGGACCCAGCGGTGAGAGGCCGGCGTGCTGCCGCCTAAGCCACGGAGGCTTACACAAAAATAAAATAATTGCATTCTGTTAAATAAATGCGATATTTTTGTTTGGAAAGGATTTTTTCTTAGTAAATTAAAACTTATGACCACTTCGGAGTATAGTGGCTGTCACCCGTCGGGTCTAGGCTTAATTCCTAGGTCTTCCAAGAAATGTAATTCTGATCTGAGAACTGGAATGGGGTACCGTATTTCCTCGCATAATCGTCGCACTTTTTAGCCTAAAATTCGTGGAAAAAATCAGGGTGCGACGATTATGCGAAGAATATTTAAGTTCAAAGAATATACTGTATCATTATTTGCTGCACGGGCCAGTGATTCGCGTAGCGTGAGTCTGGCGTGAGTCATAGTCTGCAGTCAGAGACAGGCTTCTTTCTTCTAACAAGGTCACAATAGGTTGAAGCTCGCGGAATGTGTTGACGAAGCTGGCCGTTCACGTCGCGGTTCATATCCCGCAGGCATAAAGACGAGATTACTTTCTGCTGACAAGATCACGCCAGATTAGGCCAATAATCTCGCGGAATGTGCGCTGGCCGCTCGCGTTACAGTTCACAGCCCGCAGGCATAAAGACGAGATTACTTTTTCCAGACAAGATCACGCTCGAATAGGCCTATAAACTCGCGGAATGTGCGCTGGCCGCTCGCGTCACAGTTCATAGCCCACAGGCATTAAGACGAGATTATATTCTGTTGACAAGATCTCGCCGGATTAGGCCTATAAGCTCGCGGAATGTGCGCTGGCCGCTCGCGTCACAGTTCATAGCCCGCAGGCATAAAGGCGAGATTACTTCCTGCTGACAAGATCACGCCAGATTAGGCCTATAAGCTCACGGAATGTGCTAAGTGATGAGGCTAGCCGCTCGTGTCACAGTTCATAGCCCACAGGCATAAAGACAAGATTACTTTCTCCAGACAAGATCACTCCAGATTAGGCCTATAAGCTCGCGGAATGTGCTAAGTGATGAGGCTGGCCACTTGTGTCACAGTTCATAGCCCGCAGGCATAAAGGCGAGATTACTTTTTCCAGACAAGATCAAGCCCGATTAGGCCTATAAACTCGCAGTTAGTTATGCTATGTTTCTGTCTGTGTGTTCAGCCAAGCTGATCATTGACATGTGCAGTTGTGAATTTATGAAATAAATAGCTAATTGAGGGCAGAAATTTATGTCCCCAGACCCGGCAATAGCTGGAACGGGGTTTGGATATGTATGTATGTATGTACAGTAGTGACATAAATTCTGTGTTGTAACATGTTACTGTCCTGCAGTGTGTCAGGGAGGTTATAGTTTTGTAATTGCAAATGGGGGTACATTTTATGTGACACAGAATGGTCAGTACGGTTCAAGATAACTTCTGCTCATTTAATAAGCTCGCAACTGCACAATGAGTCACGGAAATTGGACATGGACCATTGAAGTGATAGAAGCCATTCTTCATTGTTGCCTAGTTCTATTAAAGAAAGCTTTCCAGTCGGTCAACACATGTTGTGCCCAATTACATCAGGCGGGAAAACAAGTATTTATATGCCCTAACATAAAAATAGTACATAAGATACTTAACACAAAATAACATACTTTTATGTACAAAATACCATACTCGTTTTCCCGCCTAATGTAATTGGACACAATTTGTGTTGACCGACTGAAAAGCTTTCTTTGATAGGACCAGTCTGTACTAATGCCTGTCTTTGTTTGTGTCCAGGCAAAGCTTCTCATTGCCATGTACAATGATGAAACGCTCAAGGTGGACACAGACCAGTCTGTGAAAAACTATACCAGTGCTGTGCATGCTTGCCAGCAGTGGGAGAAGAGCTTGGTATGTCTTGCCCAGTTCTACGATCGGCTCTTCCAGGGTCTTTCGGATGATGAGAAGGACACCAAGGGAGGGTAAGGTCTCATTAGTATTGCTGAGCAACACATAATAAATAAAGTTTTAATTGATAAATAATATGTTATTTTCAAGCATTGAACTTCGAAGGAATTCAAGGCTCCTC
The DNA here is from genome assembly GCA_946902985.2 of Meconema thalassinum. Lineage (NCBI taxonomy): Eukaryota > Metazoa > Arthropoda > Insecta > Orthoptera > Tettigoniidae > Meconema > Meconema thalassinum. The sequence continues at coordinate 760,210,092 of OX336388.2, read as the reverse complement.
TTAACAAACAAGAATTCTTAGGGGAACATAACTTTTACACTCCACAGGTAAATGAGTTCTCACAATTAACAATATTTGATTTTATATTCCAGAATATTTCAAACACATAATACTGTAACCGAACTTTTCAATAGGTTGTTTCTTTCAATTTTTTTATTTTGTTTATTTTTATTTTTATCTGGTTGCCAGCCGTGGCCACAATTGGTAGACCACCACAGGGTGTCTTATGTGTTCTGGGCCATAGAGATTCTCGGTGGTGGTCTGGCTGTTGCTGGTAGGTGGCTTTGCAATATAACCAGGTGGCCTTGGCTGATTGGCAAAGGTTCCTTGATCTTAGGGCAAGGTTGCCATGGGAGTGTTATTGATAATTGCCATGCTGAATGGGAGACAAGGGGAATGAATGATTCATAGTGTTGATTTGATGGTACGGAGGCTGGCTTTTGAAGAAATAATGTTCTGGCTGATATTTTGACAAACAAGGATTTGTTAGTTTGATTTGCCAGAGGTCCAGGTATTGGAAGTTGGATTTTATCAATAAATAGTGAATTTTGTGTAGTTGGTGTCCTGGTCTTTGTGAATTCATTTTAAGCTAGTACAGTCGAACCTGCCCTAACGGACACCCTTATTCAGCGGACACCTGCCTATACGGACATTTTTCCTTGGAACTGATTTTATTTTACATAAGACAAGTGTTAAATTAGCCTCATTTCAGCGGACACCTTGAAGTCCGGACAGCGGACATCGCCATCTGTCCCGACCACTTTACTTAAGCGGACACTTCACATGCTGCATGACATTTTTTACACCGGACCATGTCATCCTTTCTTTTAAAACCATTCTGCAGAAATACGGAATGTCTGTACTACACCTATTTCGAGTCAAAGGAGAGAGAGTGAAATACAGGCTACATGGCAACGCTGTAGTAGCTGTAAAGTTAATTCTTCTATACATTCCTCTTTCCAAACCTTTTGTTATGGTGTTCTACCTACTGGTGTACATTCTGAGAATTCTAATTGTCCAGGATTGCTGCCAGTGACTGTTTACTCACGAGTTACCTGGGGATTTTCTTCCCTGCTTGCATCATTGTATTCATAACTCAGATTGCCACCGATAAGGTCGAGCTCAGGTAGTCAACTTGAGAAGGAAAACACTTGCAGTACATGAGCTAATTAGTGAGACAAAACAAGAATTTTCATCCTTATCCTCAGAATATGGGAATCAAGAAAGGTACCTGGAGACCTAAAGAATGCCACTATCATCACTATCTTTTAAAAAGGTGATCGCAGTGTTTGTGGCAACTACCGTGGTATATCACTGCTATCAATTGTGGGGAATATTCTTGCAAGAATTCTACTTAACCGCCTCAAGGTTATCTCTGAGGGGATCCTCCCAGAGTCACAATGCAGATTTAGAACTTCCAGAAGCACAATTGACTTGATTTTCTGTGTGAGACAGCTACAAGAAAAATGTAGAGAACAACAGAATCCACTCTTCTTAGTCTTTTATGACTTGGAAAAGGCATTTGATTCGGTTCCAAGACCAGCCATGTGGGCAGTGCTGAAGCGGTTTGGTTGCCCTCAGCGTTTAGTAGATCTAATCAAAGCTCTCCATGATGGCATGACAGGTCAGGTTTGCCATCAGAATAAGATGTCCAATGAATTTCCCATTACCCATGGACTGAAACATGGATGTGTACTGGCTCCAATGCTTTTTGCTCTGTACTTGGCTGCAATGCTTTATGATTCACCCACAAACATCCCAGGTGTGGAGATCAAGTATCGTTTTGATGGAGGGCTTTTCAACCTAACTCGTCTCCGCTCCTTGAGGAAAACTCAGGTTACTAAGGTTACTAACATGTTGTATGCAGATGATGCTGCGTCACCAACTCTCACACCAGAAGAGCTGCAAGAGTCAGTTAACTGTTACAAAAGTGCATGTGATCGCTTTGGTCTTACCATAAATGTCAATAAGACTAAAGTCTTGGCACAACCTTCACCAGGCACACCACTTCCTCAGTTCAATATCTCCATTTCAAATTTGCCATTAGAACAGGTTGACCACTTCTCGTACCTGGGCAGTACCATTTCTGTGAGCTGTACCTGTGAGCAGGATGTGGATAAGAGAATTGGCGCAGCCCATGCAGCATATGGACGATTAGCGCACCGGGTCTTCATGAATAAAGATCTGTCCACGAGTACAAAGCTTATGGTGTACAAAGCAGTAGTCATTTCTACATTGTTGTATGGCTGTGAAACGTGGACCCTTTACCGATGTGATCTTAGGAAGCTTGAGCGTTTCCACCTACAAAAACTTCGATCAATCCTGAGGATTAAATGGGAAGACCGCATTACCAATATTGCTGTTCTGGAAAAGGCTCAAATCAACAGCATAGAATCATCCATAATAGGTCACCAATTTAGATGGATTGGTCATGTCCATCGGATGGATGATGTGAGATTATCTCGTCAAATGCTATATGGTGAGTTATGCTATGGCTCCAGACCTCATGGTGGTCCTAAGAGGTGCTACAAGGACCAATTTAAGCAGACCCTGAAATTGACAGGTCTTGATTCACAAACCTGGGACATGCTGGCTGAAGACCGCTCAACTTGGCGCCGTACCATCTCGGATACTGTAAAGACGTTTGAAAGGGATCGACGCATACATGAAGAGGCCAAGCGTCAAGCTAGGAAACTTCGAGCAGCCCAACCACGCCCTCCTCCAGCAATACTATGCGACTTGTGTGGTCGCTTGTTCCATGCCAGGATTGGACTCTTTAGTCACCGTAAACACATCCACAAACTGGACTGAAGGAAGAAGATTTATAAAGATTAACTGGAGGGATGATACTCGGATTCGAGTTAAAGCCGATGATGATGATGAGTGAGACAGATATACCGTAGCATTTCAGTCGTCGAGTAAACATGAGTAACAAGGGTCGAACGTGTTTAGACCTCGAAACAAGAAGAAATGTGATTGTAGAAAGTGACAAGGGACTTTCAGTGAGAAAGCTTGCCGAAAAATTCAAATGCTCAAATGCGGGAAAACTCAAATAAACAAATAATCAAAATAAAGATGTGTATGTTTATGTTTAAGGTGGATGTACTTTGCCGTTAAAATGTTCGATTATTTTTGCAAACTTGTTTCAGTGGGCACCTCTCATAACGGACATTTTCCCTTGGAACCGACGGTGTCCGCAGAAGGGAGGTTCAACTGTATATTGCCCACTACCTGAGGTGGCTAGCTCGCAGTATTATATAAATTACAATGGCGACCAACGTGAAAGCACGAAGAATTCATGATATCTCACGAATAACGAAATAAGAAATATGGGGGAAAATAAGTTAAGTTTTGAAGCTGAAATGATAGCCATAATGAAGAAGATCTTACGAGGTGCAGGATAGGATGATCAACCGGCAGAAGGCTGTGAAGAGAGTGGTGAAGCTTGACAAGGTCAAAGAGCAGGTGGCTAGCGTATGCATCATAGAAGAGAAAATTGAGATGGTAGAACCTGTGAGTGTGGTTGTGGAGGAGAAGAATGAGAAGAAGGAGCAGGAGGAAGAAAAAGGAAAGTTGTAAGAACAGAGAGTGGAGGTCATATGCATTGTGGAAGAGAAAGTTGAAATAGTAGAATCTGTGAGTGTGTCTGTAGAGGAAGAGGAGAAGATCTATGAAGTACTTGATGATAGGGGGCATAAGAAAAATAATCAAGAAGTGGAAAAGATAAGACGAGGTTGTAGAGGTATATATTGGAGAGACCATAGCAGGCGAAGAAGAGAGATCAGTTGTGAGGGTAGACACAGAGGTCGCCGCCGACGTAACAGAAGAGGACGTCAAATGTAGGAGGGGAATAAAACTGAAAACAAGGAGAAAGATAAGATAGAAGATAACGTGAACAAGCGTTGGAGGAGAAGGATAGGCAGGAGAACAAGTTGGAGGAAGAAATGGACCAGATGGAAGGCAAACAGAAGGAGTAAGAAGAGGAAGAGATGTCAGGCAGATCAAGATAAGAGAGTGAAGGATCAGAAGAAGAAAAAGGAGAAGATAAAAGGGAAAAAGGCAAAGAGAAAAGATGAGAAGAAAGAATTGCTGAGCAAGATAAGGCAGATGAAGAAAAAGAAGGAAAAGGAGGAGAGAATGAAGGCGGAAGGCAAGTGGCTGACGCCCAAGCACAAAGCAGACTGTGCGCGTGATCAGGCCTTGATGCAGGCTCGCATGGCCCAAGGCATGAAGCTGCCTGCGGCGGATGACCGCAAGTTTCCTCGACCCGGCACCAGGATACGGCCCGACAAGACCAAGCAGCAAGCTACTGCCGACCAAGAAGAACAGAAGGTGGAGGTGGAGAATGTGGACCAGGTCCTCATGCCGTCAGAGGGCAGCACGGAACACAAGAAGGGTGACGAAGTGTAAGGAAGTAACATGAAATCTCGGGCGCAGAAGAAGAGAGAGAAGGAGGAAAGGGAGGGGCAGAAGAAACTGGAACAGAAGAAGGAGGTAGCCAAGACTGAAGGAGCAGGCAAGACACAGTCGGAAAACAGTGAAGCAGAAGAGGAAGACCGAAAGCATAAGAGAAAGAAGAAGAAAGGAAAAGACTTGATGATGATGATGATGATGATGATGATGATGATGATGATGATGATGATGATGATGATGATGATGATGATGATGATGATGATGATGATGATGAAGACGAAGATGATTATGATAACGGAACAGACAGGTCTGATGATCATTCAGCTGTTCCTTCTGAAGAAAAAGCTTGTGGTGACACACCGAATGTCAACAATCCCGTTGATATGTCTGGCAGTGGAGGATTTCGTAACCACGTCTGTTGATGATGACGAAGATGATGCATATTTGTAACTTTGTGATTTTTTGTTTTTGTTAGTGTTTGTTTCATGTATTTTGTTTTGAGGGTTGAAAGTGAATTTCTAACCTTCAGTTAGAAAGTCGCTCTCAAGGGGGCATTTCTGTAACTGAACTTTTCAGTAGGTTACAGAGACTGCTTTTTGTTTCTTTCAATTTAGTTATTTATTTTTTATTTTTATCTGGTTGCCAGCCGTGGCAACAATTGGTAGACCACCACAGGGTGTCTTATGTGTTCTGGGCCATAGAGATTCTCGGTGGTGGTCTGGCTGTTGCTGGTAGGTGGCTTTGCAATATAACCAGGTGGCCTTGGCTGATTGGCAAAGGTTCCTTGATCTTAGGGCAAGGTTGCCATGGGAGTGTTATTGATAATTGCCATGCTGAATGGGAGACAAGGGGAATGAATGATTCATAGTGTTGATTTGATGGTACGGAGGCTGGCTTTTGAAGAAATAATGTTCTGGCTGATATTTTGACAAACAAGGATTTGTTAGTTTGATTTGCCAGAGGTCCAGGTATTGGAAGTTTGCTTTTATCAATAAATAGTGAATTTTGTGTAGTTGGTGTCCTGGTCTTTGTGAATTCATTTTGAGCCAGTATTATAGCCCACTATCCTGAGGTGGCTAGCTTTTATTTATATTCATCATCCTCATCATCATCATTTCCCCTTACCCAGCTCCTGCCGGGTCGGGGTATTTATGGCACTTCTCCACTTTCCTCTTTCCTTCCACAATTCTTCTTCCACGATCTTGTCCCAGTCCAGATTTCTTTTTCTTACGCTGTTCTTCACTGAATTGATCCACCTTGTTCTAGGTCTTCCCCTTGCTCTCTTACCCTTGCACTTGGCCTCCAGCGTCTGTCTTGGTATTCTATTTTCCTCCATCCTCTTTACATGTCCAAACCACCTTAGTTTATTCTTCTCAATTCTCTCATTTAGTTTTCCCATCCCAACTTCCTTCCTAACATCTTCATTCCACACTCTGTCTTTCCTTGTCTTTCCTATCATACTTCTTAGGAATTTCATTTCACTGGCTTGGATTCTACTCTCTTGCCTGCTTGTCAGGGTCCAAGTCTCAGCTGCATAGGTCAATATGGGTACATAGTACACTTTATACATTGCCTCTTTGCTTTTCCTTGGTACTTCCTTATCCCAAACAAGTTTTTTTACACTTTGATAGAATGCATTGCTCTGCTGTACCCTCTTGCCAATCTCCACGTCCAACCTACCAGTTTGCATCAATTCATTTCCTAGGTATTTGAACGTGTCCACAATTTCCAAACTCTGACTTCAAATTTTCACAGTGCCCTTTCCTTGTCTTTTCCCTCTTGTCATCACCATGGTCTTGCTTTTCTCTATACTGATTTTCAGGCCGTACTTCTGAATATTTTCGTTCAGTGCATCTAGTTGTTTTTGCACTTCTTCGGTGTTCCTTCCCCAGACCACAATATTGTCTGAAAATAATAGTAACTTCATTTCTTTATGTCCATATGCTTCCTTTGTTTCCTTTACAATTTCATCCATTACCATTATGAACAAAAGAGGTGACAGCACACTCCCCTGTCTTAGTCCAGTCTTGTTCTTAAACCAATCTGTCTTTCCAACTGGTGTCAGTACCCTGCTAACACAGTTGTTGTACATTGCTTGCACCATTTCCAACATTTCTTTTTCCAGTCTCTTCTTAACCATGGTTTCCCATACCTTCTCTCTGGGGACACTATCATATGCCTTTTCTAGATCTATGAAAGTCATGACCAAATCCTCTCCATATTCCCAGTTCATCATCTGCCTCAAGCTAAAGATTGGGTCCACTGTGGATCTTCCACTCCTGAAGCCATACTGTTCCTCTTGCAACTCTCCTTCCACCTTTCTTCTCATTCTTCTTTCTAATATCCTTTGCAGTATTTTTACTATCTGTGATATGAGGGTGATCCCTCTACAGTTATCACACACTTTCTTGTCCCATTTCTTCAACACTGGTATTATTAGCCCTTTCTCCCAGTCATCTGGTTGATGATAAAGGTAACTTTCAGGAACATATATGGCAGGTATATTGTAAAAAGTACCAGTTTTTGGCGGGTTTCGAGGGAAACTTCGATTTAAGAGATTCATAACTCTCAACGCCGTTGTGCTACAGTAACCAAATTTAAATATGTGTTTGTCATGTTATTTGTAGATATGTGAAGTTTCATCTCTAACATAATCAATAATGTGAAAGGCTCGCATTTTGAAACTGGACTTCCTTAGAGGTTCTTTCTTGGGTGCGTTGTAATCCACATATACTAAGCGTTCACGATATGTAACTTTCCGTAATGTAAATAAATGGATTTATTTTATATGGATTGATATTTATTATGATTTTGGTGGCTGTTGTCGGCAGGCGAGATCCACAGGAAAGTTGGTGCGCTTGCTCTGACCCGTCAGAGAAGGTCACTGACTGATCAGCACTCTGACTCTGTTGACTCTGCTTCAAAATGCAATACGTCTGTTGGAAAGTAGTACATTCATATTAAGTAGATTTGTATTGTACTAGAAAGTACTTCTACAGCACCACCTGTAGGACATTGACCTCCCGGCGTAGGGAAGTGGTGACCCCATCATTCAGTGGGCAACCGCTGCAATCAGCCACCCGAGTATTGGCAGGAAAACCATAGCCTCTGGGACTGGAGGAAATGCCCACCCCCAGCCCTGAACGTGGGAGTAAATAAGCTTTGAGGGAAAGCACCGCACGCTGTCGCTGGGCTAATCACCCACACAGTGTATCTACTTATTCAGAGAATAAAAGATGGCCTCGGAAATGGACGGATCAACAGACCAAGACAACTACGCAAGGAAACCACGACTGTATATGGAGGCGAGAGTGCAGGACAGAAGAAGACCCATTGGACGACCGAGGACAACATGGGAAGAGAAGATGATGCAGGTTGCAGCCAGTAGAGGAAAGGCCATGCAGCAGCTCCGCGGTCTCGCCGGGAACAATTAAGATGACGCTCGATTGTAATAAAATATAAAGAATAAAATAAAAACAGAGAAAGCTAGTCCCAGAAGCTTGATGTGTAAATAGATAGATAAATAAGAATTACAAATTAATTCACACGCTCGCAATAAAATTAGTAAGAAAAAGAAATAATATGTTATATTGTCGCCAGTCAGTTCAAAACAGAATTATTTTATTCATGTTTACTAAAAGGAAACTATTTAGTTCTAAACAAACTCTGAATATTTAGCTAGTACAAAATACACCAATAAATCCTGAAGAAATTATCAGACATATTTTGTCTTTCTTGGATGAGGTGCCTTGAATAACGAAAGGATCGCATTCTCCGCCAGTTTCAACATTCACTGTTCAACTCTGCCCTTGGATGTGTCTGTACACACATCAGTGAGTCACTGTTTATCTTTGTATCTCTGACATTGTCTTAGTGTGTAGAGAGTAGATGCCTTCACAATGCCTCCAAGAACCCCGTTTACGGAGTGTGGAATTTGTATGATTTTGAGTGCCATTTGTTTCTTTAAGAGGGAGAGATGGCGATAAGCTATATCCGGTGCTCCAGCGAGTTGTTGATTGTCTTGGAATGACCCTTCGCTCGGTTAAAAAGGTGGCTGTTAATTCTTTTAGGGAATTTGCGACATCGGAGTCGTGTAGCCCCGTGTACTTAGGTGGGTGTAGAATTTGTCTGATAACCTGTGTCACTGTGATGTCTGTACTAATGTGTGCAGTTGTGCATTGAAGTAGGTTTTGGGTAGGAAGCGGCTGTGGCCGTAAGTTAGGCCCCATCCCGGCATTTGCCTGGAGTAAAAGTGGGAAACCACAGGAAACCACTTCCAGGATGCTGAGGTAGGAATCAAACCCGCTTCTACTCAGTTTTGCCGCACGAGGCTGAGTGTACCCCGTTCCAGCCCTCAGACGAGATTTAAATTTCTTGGCAGAGCCGAGAATCGAACCCGTACCTTCGCGGTTTTGAACGATTACGTTTTGACACTGTTGCAACTTTAAGGGCGTCGAAAGATCAACTTCGCAACATATAACTAGCTATGACTGAAACCTTGATGACGCAAATAGACCTTCACGTTCGAGAGTTTCCCCTTGGGCTCGACCGATTGTGATAAAGTACGCCAAGCGAATTGGAAATTGGAAAATTGAAGTGTTTATCAGAAGATGATAAATCAAGTCGAAGGTATAGTTCTCTTCGCATTAAGTGATTTGCCTCCCGATATACTTTAAAAGTTTGAGCCATAGAGCTAAAACAATATTTCCCCCGTTTTTAATTCTCATAAACAAAGATCTCAGTAAGACGCGGCGGGATCCGCCATTCCTCTGGAGGAATGGAGCCATTGTGTGCAAGCGCGGGAGCGACAAATATTACATTATTCTTTAATAATTTAAAAATTATACCCTAACATATATATTTTCCTTTGAAAGACACTCTGCAAATCTACATGCCAAGAGCTCTCGTTTGAATGCATTACGAAGCCAATCGGTTAAGACGTTTTCTCAATCTCGCGGTAACAACAATCACCTTAAGCGTTTTTCAGCATTTATTACTGCCATGATTGTCTCGTTTTATTTCTCTGAGTCGTCGTCGGCTTTAACTCGTTTCCGAGTATACATCTTCTTCCAAAACAGTCTAAAATAATCTAAGGTTGAGGTCTGTGGGCATGTTTGCGGTGACTGAACAGCCCAATGCGTGCATGAAACAAACGTCCACACAGATCACACAGAACTGTTGGTGGAGGGCGTGGCTGTGCTGCACGGAGCTTACGTGCTTGTCGCTTGGCCTTAACAATTCTACGACGTTCTTCTTCAAACATTTTGACAGCAGCCGGGATGGTCTGGCGCCAAGTTGAACGGTCTTTAGCAAGCTGGTCCCAGGTTTGTGGATTGAGACCTGTCAACTTCATATTCTGCTTGAATTGGTCCTTGTAACGTCTCTTAGGGCCTCCATGAGGTCTGGTGCCGGAGGTGAGTTCACCATACAGAACCTGGCGTGGTAGTCTCGTATCATCCATCCGTTGGACATGTCCAATCCATCTAAGTTGATGACCAATGATGGATGATTCTATACTATTAGCAAGCGCTGTCTCAAGAACATCAAGATTGGTGATGTGGTCTTCCCACTTTATCTTAAGGATGGATCGAAGCTTCTGTTGATGGAAGCGCTCAAGCTTTCGGAAGTCATGTCGATAGAGGGTCCAGGTTTCACAGCCATACAACAATGTTGAGATAACAACAGCTTGGTACACCATGAGCTTCGTCTTCACGGTCAGATCTTTATTCAAGAAGACCCGGTGCGATAGTCGCCCAAATGCCGCATGGGCAGCACCGATTCTCTTCTCAACATCCTGCCCACAATTGCCGTGTACAGATAGCAGACTGCCCAGATACGAGAAGTGGTCTACCTGCTCCAATGGAGTATCTGAGATAGAAATGTTGAAGTGCGGAAGGGAAGTGCCTGGTGAGGGTTGTGCCAGAACCTTGGTCTTCTGAACATTAATGGTGAGACCAAAACGTTCACATGCATTCTTGTAGCAATTAACAGTCTGTTGCAACTCCACTGGCGTGAGTGTAGGCGATGCTGCATCATCTGCATACAACATATTGGTTATCTTCGTAACCTGAGTTAGCTTCTTGGAGCGAAATCGAGCTAGGTTGAAGAGCCCTCCATCAAATCGGTACCTGACATCTACACCTGGGATGTTTGTGGGCGATTTATAGAGCATTGCAGCCAAATACAATGCAAACAGTGTTGGAGCAAGTACGCAGCCTTGTTTCAGTCCATGAGTGATAGGAAATTCGTCAGAGATCTTATTTTGCTGACAAACCTGACCGGTCATGCCATCATGGAGAGCTTGGATTAGATCAACAAAGCGTCGAGGACAGCCAAAGCGTTGTAGCACCGCCCACATAGCAGATCTTGGAACTGAGTCAAAGGCCTTTTCCAGATCATAAAAGACTAAGAAGAGTGGATTCTGTTGCTCACTACATTTTTCTTGTAGTTGTCTTATGCAGAAAATCAAGTCAGTTGTGCTTCTGGAAGATCGAAATCCACACTGGGACTCGGGGAGGATCTTTTCTGAGATAACCTGAAGGCGGTTAAGTAAAATTCTGGCGAGAATTTTACCCACAGTAGATAGTAGCGATATACCGCGATAGTTGCCACAAACACTAATTCCAGTGGGATGTTATCTGGGCCTTTCTCTGAGTACGCGTATTATGAACTAGTTAATTAAATACTCTTTATTTGCATAATAAATAAATGTATAAACATCAAAATTAGAGAAATAAAAGTAACGTTATTAATATTATTATAATAATTAATCGATTGTTTTCACGACAAAAATCGATGTTCGTACATATCGATTATTACTCCTAAATATCGATTATTTAGCCGATGTGTAGGGTGGGTATATTGTAAGTATTTTTATTCTCAATTGCATTTTGTGAGTATTTTGAATCTAAATTACATTTTGTAGGTATTTTCTATCTAAATTGCATTTTGTAAATATTGTCAATTCAAATAACAGTACAGTACGTATGTAGTTAGTTTTAGTTGTAATTAGGTAGTTAGTTTGTTTATTAGATATATGTCATTGTTCAATTAGACTGTGGTGTGTGAGTGTGTCTGGTAGCAGTTGCATTGTTTATTAGTTATAGTTCATTGTTTCAGTAGACTGTGATGTGTGAGGGTGCATGTGAGTGTGCCTGGTGACAGACTGTTTTAGTGGTAGTATTTGTTGTTGGTGGAACTTTAGTATTTTTTTCGTTAGTAGAATTTCGGTATTTAATTGTTAGTACGGTAGAATGTTAGTATTTTTGTTAGTAGAATTGCTCTTTACTTATTCTGAAAGGGAGTAGCAGCCTTTCAGAATAAATCAATTCTTTACTAGTCTTATAGACGGTTAAGATATTGATAATATAAGCCAAATAATGGCTACACTGCGTCCTGCTGCACGGCTGAAAGCAACGGGAAACTACAGCCGTATGCTATTCCCGAGGATATGCACCTCTCTATGCATAATTACATGTGATGATGGCCTCCTCTCTTGTAAAATTTCAATCCGGAGCTAAACTAGTCCCACGTTCGGATCTCCGGGTGGGGACTACTCGAGAGGGGGTTAACATCACCGAAGTGACAAAGAGGAAATCTGACATTCTACGGATCGGAGCGTGGAATGTTAGAAGTCTGCTAGGAAGTGGAAGGTTAGAAAACTTAGAAAGGGAAATGGATAAGTTGAGGTTGGATTTGTTTGGGATTAGAGAAATGCGCTGGCAGGAAGAACATGACTTTTGGTCAGGAGACTATAGGGTCATTAGCACTAAATCAAACAATGGCCAAGCAGGGGTTGGCCTCATATTGAGTAGGAAACTTGGACAGCGGGTGGAATATTATGAACAATATAGTGAACGGATTATTGTAGCAAAAATCAATACTAAACCTACCTGCACCACAGTGGTACAAGTCTATATGCCTACCAGTCAAGCTGACGATGAGGATGTTGAAAAGGTCTACGAAGAAATAGACGAAATTCTGAGGTATATCAAGGGTGATGAGAATGTTATAGTAATGGGAGATTGGAATGCTGTGGTAGGAAAAGGGAGAGAAGGGAAGATAGTAGGAGATTTCGGATTAGGTGAAAGGAATGATCGAGGAAGCAGGCTGGTAGAATTCTTCACCGAGCATGAGTTGGTCATAGCTAACACCTTATTCAATAACCACAATAGAAGAATATACACATGGATGAGACCAGGAGATACAGGGCGTTACCAAATCGACTTCATTATGGTCAAGCAGAGGTTTCGAAACCAGATTTTGGATTGTAAAACATATCCTGGTGCTGACATAAACTCTGACCACAATCTGGTTGTAATGAAATGCAGATTAAAGTTGAAGAAACTGAAGAAAAGTCAAAAGCCAAAAAGGTGGGCAATAGACAGACTGAAAGAGAAGGATGTAAACGAAAGATTCAAGAAGAGTATAAAGGAAGGACTAATGAAAAACCCTAAACAAACTTCAATTGCAGACGAATGGGCACTTTTGAAGAATGAAATAACAAAATCCACAGAAGAAAACATTGGTAGGAAAGAAAGAATAGGTAGAAAACTGTGGATCACTCAGGATATACTAGAATTGATGGATGAAAGGCGGAAACACAAGAATGTAAGAGATGAAAAGGGGAAAGTAGAATACAGACGTCTGAGAAATGAGGTTAACAAGAAGTGCAAGGAAGCGAAAGAAGAATGGTTGAAAGAGAAATGTGCAGGTATAGAGAATTTTCTGAAATTAGGAAAAGTAGACACAGCTTATCGAAGGAATAAGAATACCTTTGGGGAAAAGAAGACTAAGTGCTGTAATATTAAGGACACAAATGGAAAGCCTCTAACAGATGGGGAAGAAAAGGTTGAGAGATGGAAAGCTTACATAGAGAGTTTGTATAAGGGAAAGGAGATTGAGAATCATGTAATGGAAAGGGAGGAGGAAATTGATGAGGATGCAAAAGGAGATTTAATATTGAGATCAGAATTTGATAGAGCTTTGGAAGACTTAAGCAGGAACAAAGCACCAGGCATATATGATATACCGATTGAGTTGCTACGCTGCATAGGAGATGAAGGTCTGATCAGGTTATTTCACTTGGTGTGTAGGATTTATGAGACAGGTGAGGTACCCCCTAATTTCAAGAAGAATGTAATCATCCCTATACCAAAGAAAGTGGGAGCTGACCGATGTGAAGATTACCGTACAATCAGCTTGATTACTCATGCTTCAAAGATCCTGTCTAGAATAATTTACAAGAGGATTGAAAGCCAGATAGAAACGGAGTTGGGTGAAGACCAGTTTGGTTTCAGGAGAAATGTAGGAACAAGGGAAGCTGTACTAAGTCTTAGGCTGATTTTGGAAGGTAGAATAAGGAAAGATAAGAGAACGTTCAAAAGATAAGAGAACGTTCATGGCTTTTGTAGACTTAGAAAAGGCTTTTGATAACGTTGATTGGACTAAATTGTTTGACATTTTGAAATCGATTGGAATAAAGTACAGGGATAGGAGGGTGATATACAATCTATACAGAAACCAGACAGCAGTCATTCGAGTTGAAGGACATGAGAGAGAAGCTGGTATTCAGAAAGGTGTAAGGCAAGGCTGCAACTTATCACCCATACTTATCAATCTTTACATTGAACAAGCAATGAAGGAAATTAGAGAAAAATTTAAAGTGGGAGTTAAGATTCAAGGAGAAATAATTTCAACTCTGAGATTTGCTGATGACATCGTCATTTTGGCCGACAAGCCTGTGGATTTGAATGAGTTTTTGAATGGTATAGACTCCGTCTTACGGAAAGAATTCATGATGAAAATTAATAAATGTAAAACAAAAATACTGGAATGCAGCCGAAATAAATCAGAAACCTCTATGGAGATCAAATTGACAGGTGAAAAGCTGAAGGAAGTAGGAGACTTCTGTTACTTAGGAAGCAGAATAACCAGTGATGGACGAAGCAAAGAGGATATAAAAAGTAGGTTGGCTCAGGCAAAGAAAGCATTTCTACAGAAAAGGAATCTGCTGACATCGAATATAGATTTAGGTATTAGGAAGTCATTTTTGAAAGCCTTTGTCTGGAGCGTGGCGCTCTATGGAAGTGAAACTTGGACTATTGGTGCAGCAGAAAAGAGGAGAATTGAAGCATTTGAAATGTGGTGTTACAGGAGAATGATGAAGATCAGATGGGTAGATAGGGTTACAAACGACGAGGTATTAAGACGAGTGGGAGAGGAGAGATGTTTCTGGCGACTGCTAATGAAGAGAAGAGATAGGTTGGTAGGACACGTACTAAGACACCCAGGAATAGCAAGCTTAGTTATGGAAGGAAGGGTCGAGGACAAGAACTGAAGGGGTAGGCCAAGGTTAGAATATGTTAAACAGATTGCCTCAGATGTAGGGTGTGGTAGCTATGTAGAGATGAAACGATTAGCTCAGGACAGGGAGGCATGGAGGGCTGCATCAAACCAGTCAAAAGACTGAAGACTCAAACAACTCCCAGTCATCTGGTACACATTTCCGTTTCCACACACACTTTAGCAGTCGATACAACCATTGCATACCAACAAGTCCAGCAGCCTTTATAATTTCTACACTGATTTCATCCACCCCTGTTGCTTTTCCCATCTTCATTTTCTGTACTGCTAATTCCACCTCCAGCATTGTTATATCATCTTCTGTTATAGAGTCGTCAGGCTGTGTCACTACCATCTCACCTGAACAATTGTTCACATTCAATAGCTTATCGAAATACTCCTTCCATCGTCCCTTTATTTCTTCTGGGTGTGTTAACAACTCTCCATCTTCCTTTTTCACTAGCTTTGTAGTAACTCTTTCTTTCCTCTTACTTCTTAGAAGTCCATACAGCATCCTTTTACTGCCACTTACATCTGTTTCCATTCTTCATGTAAATTCTTCCCAACTTTTCTTCTTTTCTTCTCCTACCACTTTCTTACACCTCCGTTTGCTGTCGTGATACTTCCTTTTGCTTTCTTCTGTTTGATCTCGGTTCCATTCTTTCCATGCAGACTTCTTTTCTTTCACTGCTTTCCTCACTTCCTCATTCCACCACGGTGTCCTTCTCTTTCACTCTTCCCGGTCAAAGCATGTGAGATTTTCGAAGTGAAATGCCATGTCCTGTGGTTCGGATTCCACGTAAAAAGTAGATCCCGTGGCTCATAATCACAAGATTCACGGTCACGTAAAACTACAATCTTCCTTCTTCCTTCTTTCACTCTTGTTGACGTCCTACCACAAGCACTCTCTGCTGCACCAGCAAATGCCTTTTTAAAGTGGGACCATTCCTCTTGTACGTTTTCCACTTCAGTAACTGGGATTTGTTGCTTCAATTTCTCCTGAAAATCTTCCTGTACAGTTTTGTCTTTCAATTTCCATACTTTTATTTTACTTTCTCTGATCTCCTTTAGGTTTTCCAATTTTTCCCATTAAATTTTGCCACCACAGCTCTATGGTCCCCATCAAATGCTTCTCCTGGTAAAGCTGTCACATCTATCAGCTTTCTGCGATTTGTCCTTTCCACCAGAAAGTAGTCAATTACTGATTTTGTTCTTCTATCACCCCACCCATATCTCGTAACTTTCCTGCTGTTTTTCTTCCGAAACCATGAATTACCCACTATCAATCCATTCCTTTCACAAAAGTTTACAAGTTCCTCTCCTTCCCGGTTCTTTTTCCCATATCCATATGGTCCAATGACTTCTTCCTTTCCTTGTCTCTCGTTTCCGACTTGTGCATTCATATCTCCCATGATAACCACTTCTACATCTGAAATTACTCTTTCTGCATCCTCCAGGAATACTTCAATATCTTCTTCTCTGTTTCCAGTCTGTGGTGCATTCTCTTGTATGAAGTCCATCATGTCATTCTTCATCTTCATTCTAATTTTCATTATTCTGTCACTCACACACTCTACCACTTCAACATACTCCTCGAGTTGTTTCGAGGTTATCAGTCCCACGCCATGTTTTGCCTCTTGGCCACCACTCCAGTATAATGTATATCCTTTCCTCAATTTCTTCCTTCCCTTACCTTTCCATTTCACTTCACTCAGCCCCATCATTCCAACCTTCTCCCTCTCCATGAAGTCTACCACCTCCTCCACCTTGCCTGTCTGGGTCATGACATTCATGATTCCCACTTTCATTTCGGTTACTGGTCGCCCATTTCTCACAGTTCCCCCAGTACCAAAGGAACTGCGCGTCGCCTGCAGGGTACGCCCTAACCTTTTTCAAATCATTGGAAGTGCCATTTCCATTTTAGGCTATTATTACGATGGGGTCGCCACTCCCAAAGGCATTTTATGGAGCTACTGCCAGCTATTATACAGGCCGCCCCTAACATGCAGAACAGACGCCCTTGCAGCCGCCCCTAACATGGGAAACAGACGCTGCTGATTGGTGCTGTACTCATACTATTCCCTGAATACTGGGTTGCCTCTTCCGCAATCTCCACCGTTCCGAAGTCCATCTTCTCCGCTGCAGATTCCGTTGAGGTCTTCGCACGTAACCCTGTGCACGGGGCCTATGTTATACCCCATAGGACTGGGTCCTCACCAGAACTTAGCCGGTACTGTAGTTCCATGGTATATTACAGTACCGTTACCCACCCCCGCGACGTGGACGCGCCTGGCAAGAATTATCCATGTAGCCAATTATGATTGACTCATGGACCGGGTTAAGGAGCTGTCTAAATCCAGCCTCCAATATTACAATACAATATTATTTCCTTCTTTTTAAATTTTAAACACGACTTCATATTCTACTAGAAGAAAATTTCTGTACTGACTATGTGATGTCATTCTCCTACAGTATACCAAAAATATTTTACTACAAGAGGTTTATTATGGACTTGCAATCCTACCATAAGTAATTCCATTATGACTATTGAAGCTTTATGTTGATTACCATTTGGGAATAGAGACTAAGTTGTATACATTTTAGCAAATAATTTATTTTTAAGGGAAATAACTAAATGAATTTTCGATGCTTACTGAAAATATTTTTAGTGATACCAAGATGTCCTTATAATTACGAATGTTTAAGGGCCGGTTTCACCAGTTCTGCTTAACGAACTAAGGGTGGTTTAAACTATCCTCAAGGATCTGGCCCGTTGCACCAGACCACAAGCAATGGCTTAAACTAGGCTAAGATTGAGCGGCCGTGCTCGTTGGTTTAAGACATAAGGATGGTTTAAGCCGTTCATTCATACGCCAAAATGGCGGCCGGCCCCATTGTGTCTGTCCATTTCTCAATAGGTTGGAGGTGTAGTTATATAATTTGAACGAAATAATAAAAAAAAATATTATTAAATGATTTAGGCACAATACACTGAAGAGATATTTTCTTCCGTGTGATCATTTGCTAAGCAGCAGTATCCTATACCTGTTGATAAAGCACTAACGTATATCGTCATCTATGGTTGAGTGGATAGCAGTACAGACTCCTGCCCGGAGTGCCGGGGTTCGATTACCAGTGGGGAGGAATATTTTTGCTTGACTTTTATTGTTTTTATAGTTTTATAATTACTCAGTCGTTATAATATAAAGCATACATAGTGTGGATTTTGTGATGCAAATTAAATATAAAATTAAATATATACGTATAACATTCTTCCAATGCGCTGCCACAGAGATTTCTTTCATGTTCCTAAAATCGCGGTAGCTTGTACTACAGACATCATAGCTTTTGACAACGTAAAATGAAATACTCTTCTTTATATTGTCAGTACCGCAATGTACATTTTTGGTTGTTAAACTAAATATTAGCCCATGGACGGATGTAGAAATCCTTAGCCAATGATGAACTAGCCTATTGTGGATGCTTACAATACAACATGCTGTGTCATTCGTATACATAACATAATGTATATATATATATCATTAGAAAATACGCACTATATGTGCTTAATGCTATAATGTATGCGTATTTATAAAACAAGAGATATAATGAAAACCAAGTAAGGAAACATAACCTTCGCAAGATGTGACTATCTCAATGTCGGGTGTAGTCAATAACATGTTCAGGAAGTACCGTAATAAGGAAAAATACACAGCATTATATTTCAACAACGGTTTTCCCAGCGTCTACTACAGCTGATGCTCACGTCTCGCAAACACAGTAGGCAATTCTTTCTACAACTAGTAATGTATTTTTTGGTCGCCAACCCAAAAGTAGAACAGCTTTAGTCGTGGAAAATTATTGCGACGGCTAGAAACAAATGATAACCGTGACCAACATGACAAACAAAATCAATCTCGGAGGATCAATACTGCCGAAATTATTTCATATTATATGTATGATGCGAATACAATAATAGCGTTCAAATAGCTCCCTAGATACTTAAGTTGTCATTCTTTCCTTATATTGCATATGATCGTTATGCAAGTAATTCTGCACGGCTGGGATTATGTTGGCATAACGGTAAGATTAAGTGTTCTTTGCTGCAGGGTGCATTACTCACGCAACGAAGATCTTTGACTCCCACCGTAAACTCAGTTCACCTAAGCGAAGTACGAGTCGGGCTGGTGCAACACCCAGCCTTAAGCGGTCGTATTTAAGATCGCTTAACCGTAAACCACCCTTAGCAAAGCAGGGTTTAAGCGGTCTCGTGGTGAAACTGGCCCTAAATTGAAAACGATGCATTGAAGATGAGTTGCAGTATGACTTGAATCATGTACTGAACACATCTTAATTTAATTAAATGTATAAGTATTGACCAGTGGATCAAATATATTTTAATAATTGATAGATATTGTAATTCAATACAGAATTTCCAGAATATTGAACCAAAATGGTTCATGTCAAAGCATTATTGTAATAAATCGTGTTTCACAATTTAAAACATGTAAAAATTTAAAAAAGGGAAACTGTCTTCAATTTACAAAAAATCTTGGGCATTAAATCCCATGGGAGAATGTATACACTTCATATCTTCGATATTGTTATGTGCCACCCCCCTAGTGACACTTTTGTTAACTGGATTACGGTGGGTTGAAGCACAACACAGATTGTTCCTTTAAAGAAATAATTAACTTTATTGCGGCCAGAAAGATACACTACTCATCAGCATATACAAGCAATTAGAACCTTACTCCAGTTTCGTCAAGTCTCTTCCTTATGGAGAGCTCTTGCCCCCTTTCACTTGTCAACAAACCACAGAAGTTAATCCGTCCTAATGAGTCCGGTGGCCTTGACAGAAACTACCTGCACCTCTCCCTTATGTACACAAACTACAGTTACTTACGATAACCTGATACACGCTGCTTCGCTGCCCACGAATTGGGAAGCAATGTAACTGGATTTCGTAACTCGCACGGCACTCCGCCACAATACCTCTGTCGCTCAGTGAAATCACACTCGCTCAAAACACAGGCAGTCCCCTGTATGCTTCTCACTCCCTCGCTGTCAAGAGAATCGGCTTCACTAGGGGTTTCGCAAGTCACCACACTTCTGTCGCTCAGGATAAACGCTCGCACTAGCTCGTAAAACACACACTCACTGCTTGACAGGTCGCTCTTGTATAGCAGGCCGGTGACTCAATAAATGCTTCTAGACCCATCCAGGGTTCACGACTTCTCGAGGTTTCCATCGCTGGCTGGGTCACGAATATTCTGGACCATCCCTTGTCCTAGTAGACCTGTTGCATAAGGCGCACGCAATACACTGAGGCAGAGCACAGCCAAGCCCTGGGGCAGTTGTGACTCATGCGGCGAGCGATGAAACAAACTCACAGCCGTAACACCACCCCCTTCCTAAAAGGCTGATCGTCCCGATCAATCATTGGTCCGTCTGTCCCTCCGTAGGCTGCCAGGCGATCTCGATGCACGATCTTCATCTTCGCCCTCGGGCTCCGCTAGATCCTGTAGTCGACATCGTTGATCTGTTTCAAGACTCCCTCCCAGGACTTCTGCAGTTTGGGTGACAGGCCTTTCTTCCATAATGGGTTGAAGAGCCACACCA
The DNA here is from genome assembly GCA_946902985.2 of Meconema thalassinum. Lineage (NCBI taxonomy): Eukaryota > Metazoa > Arthropoda > Insecta > Orthoptera > Tettigoniidae > Meconema > Meconema thalassinum. The sequence goes on along the minus strand of OX336388.2, from coordinate 760,189,713 downwards.
GGTCGTTCTCGAGGAATCCGCCGGCATCCGTCTGTTGGTCGTATCGGGTCTTCATTCGGTCTCGATCCGCAGTTTCCTCCTCGCAAACGCGTGCACGTCCTCCAGTTGGTCGACCAGTTCTTGACAATACTGGCTTACCGGGACCGGATCATTCCCAGGTCGGCCGAAGGCAAGATCGACAGGTAGACGGAGTTCCCTCCCAAACATGGCCCGGGCTGGTGTTCACCCTGTGGCTTCATGCACGGCGGCGCAGTAGGCCAGGAGAAATAGTGGAAGATGTTTGTCTCAATCCCTCTGGTGCTCGCTGACGACTATTCGGAGATGGTTCTCGATGGTGCGATTGAATCGCTCTACCATCCCGTTGGACTGATGGTGTAGCGGCGTTGTCCTTGTCTTCCGGATTTCCAGCAGCTGGCATAGGTTCTGGAACACCTGCGACTCGAAGTTCCTCTCTTGGTCGGAGTGCAGCTCCAGGGGTACTCCGTACCAGCTGACGAATTCCTTCACCAGGGTCTCTGCGATCGTCGCGGCTTCTTGGTTAGGGAGCGCATACGCCTCCGGCCATTTGGTAAAGTAGTCGCTGACGACCAATATGTAGCGGTTCCCTGCCTCGCTTAACGGGAATGGCCCAGCAACATCGATGGCCACTCTCTCCATGGGGCCGCCCACGTTGTAGGTCTTCAGTGGACCCCGTCGTCTTCGTCCTGGGCCCTTGCTGGCTGCGCAATCGTGGCACCTCACGCAGTGGTTCTCCACGTCAGTTCGGCATCCGATCCAGTAGAACCGCTCTCTCAGCTTCTCCAGGGTCTTCTTTATCCCTAGGTGTCCACCAGATGATCCTCCATGGACTTCCTTCCGGACTTCCTCCGTCATAGCCTTTGGAACGACGACTTGTTCCCGAGATGTCTTCCCGTCGGTGCTCTCCCAGGCGCGGCAGATGAGGCCATCCCTTACAATCAGCGAGTCCCACTGCGCCCAGTAGGACTTAAACTTTGGGCTGCAGTCACTCACAATGTTCCACCCGGGTCTGGGGACACAGGCCCTCTTCCATTCGGCTATCAGTCCCAGGTCTTGTGCCCGCGTGAAAGATTCTCGGCTCCAGTTCCCTTGAAGTTCAACAGTAGTCCGTTGGCACTGTATCCCGGTGTTCTCCTCCCTCCTAGTACAGAAGGTGCAGTCCTCGGGGCACGGTCTTCGTGACAGGGCGTCGGCATTAGGATGCAGTTGGCCTTTCCTGTGCTGGATCTCGAAGTTGTACGGTTGAAGCCTCTCTAATCACCGCGCGAGTTGTCCCTTGGGCTGTTTGTAGTTCAGGAGCCACCGCAGGGATGCATGATCGGTCCTGATGAGAAATTCTTGCCCGTACAGGTACTTGTGGAAGTGTTCGATGGTCTTCACGATGGCGAGCAGTTCCTTCCTGGTGACGCAGTAGTTCCTCTCTGGCTTTGACAAGGCTTTGCTGAAGTAGGCCACTACTCTCTCCTCGCAGTCCACTTGTGTGGGCGTGGGTTCGAATCCCACTTCTGACACCAGTTGTTGCGTGCCACCCCCCTAGTGACACTTTTGTTAACTGGATTACGGTGGGTTGAAGCACAACACAGATTATTCCTTTAAAGAAATAATTAACTTTATTGCGGCCAGAAAGATACACTACTCATCAGCAAATACAAGCAATTAGAACCTTACTCCAGTTTCCTCAAGTCTCTTCCTTACGGAGAGCTCTTGCCCCCTTTCACTTGTCAACAAACCACAGAAGTTAATCCGTCCTAATGAGTCCGGTGGCCTTGACAGAAACTACCTGCAGTTCTCCCTTATGTACACAAACTACAGTTACTTACGATAACCTGCTACACGCTGCTTCGCTGCCCACGAGCTGGGAAGCAATGTCACTGGATTTCGTAACTCGCACGGCACTCCGCCACAATACCTCTGTCGCTCAGTGAAATCACACTCGCTCAAAACACAGGCAGTCCCCTGTATGCTTCTCACTCCCTCGTTGTCAAGGGAATCGGCTTCACTAGGGGTTTCGCAAGTCACCACACTTCTGTCGCTCAGGATAAACGCTCGCACTAGCTCGTAAAATACACACTCACTGCTTGACAGGTCGCTCTTGTATAGCAGGCCGGTGACTCAATAAATGCTTCTAGACCCATCCAGGGTTCACGGCTTCTCGAGGTTTCCATCGCTGGCTGGGTCACGAATATTCTGGACCATCCCTTTGTCCTAGTAGACCTGTTGCATAAGGCGCACGCAATACACTGAGGCAGAGCACAGCCCAGCCCTGGGGCAGTTGTGACTCATGCGGCGAGCGATGAAACAAACTCACAGCCGTAACAATATTAAATATTAACAATTTTGTCATTGTTATTAAAAAAAAAAAATTTTTAAAGTCACAAATTGAACATTTGCAAAGTTCTAAAGTAAATTTGATTGTATATGACAGTGTGATATATCACTTAATTAAGCTGAAAACAGACAAATGTGAATCATTTCATTGTAAAATTACTATTATTTTATTTACATATTTTACGCCCACATTGGAGCACTTAAATCAATACATTTGAGTAAATTTCTTCTTTTTCTCCTCCCAGAACTTTCTCATCCTCTCCGACCTGGAAGCCCTTTGTGTGTCCGTTATAGTATATTGTTTCCGTTCAACTGTTATTAGTTTGAGACTTATGCTTTTGTTCTTCAACATCCTCTTCTCTTCTCTGTCTTTGATTTGTTGCCGAGTTATACCCAATTCTTCCAAATCATCCTGAACTTCTTTGAAACAATTATTATTGATTTTATTTTTCAAAAAGTAATCAAATAGTTGTTTCAATATCCTGGTTTCTGGCAGTCTTGATATGTGACAGAAAAAGGAAATTCTTCTTTTACGCATTGTAGTTATTATTGATTCACATTCACGACGTTAATCTTGTGTAAATTGTTTTCAGGATTAGGGAATAACCCATCTCATTTGGGTACAATCATGTTGACCGACTGAAAAGCATCAAACTTTTGATTAATTACAAGTTCGCAAAAATACAAAAATAAACAGGGAAATGTTCGAAATTTGCAGATAAGTCAATCCCAATATGCCTCGAACACCCCATAAAAGTGCTCATTTTACCGAAAAATATTGAATATGTTTTATTACATTTTCGCGCCGCACTTTGAAAGTTGCGATTACCTTGCAATGTAAATATTGGCTAAATAATCAATATTTATGAGTAATAATCGATATGTATGAACATTGATTATTGTTGTGAAAACAATCGATTACGGTAGATATAAATTTGAAAATGGCTGCTGTTATTGCCGCATGACCACTGTTTATCGCCAATAAAATGATGATTTTGGAGAAATTATTTCATAGTTTCATTTGATTGTGCTAATAAAAGGAATACAGTATTCCAATCATTTGCATAGATTCTTTTAAAAAAATTAGAGTAAGGTTTTGCTTATATTGGTTGATATCACGCCGGCCCTCATTTCTAGTGAATGAAAATCCACAGCCTGCTTCCAGTCTCCGACCGGGTCAGGAATGGAATGAATGAAGCCCCCATCTAGCGGCGATGATATGAACTGTGCCGGCTGGCGAGACCTGACGCACTCCTCTGGGGAAATGATTAAATGAATGACAGATGAAATGAAATGATAGTGGAGAGTGTTGCTGGAATGAAATTTTGACAGGGAAAACCGGAGTACCCGGAGAGAAACCTGTCTGCCTCCGTTTTGTCCTGCACAGATCTCACATGGAGTGACCAGGATTTGAACCACGGACCCAGCGGTGAGAGGCTGGCGTGCTGCCGCCTAAGCCACGGAGGCTTCCCTCATTTCTAGTATTTGATGATTATAAATAAAACTGTAAAGTTCGTATCAGGGTATGTATAGACAATGTTTGGTAGATGTTCTCCTCGCTTTGGAGAATGTTGTATAATATGATGAAAGTATTCTCTACAATGTGTGAGTTATAGGTTATGTTACATGTCGTCCGGCGATTTCTCTTTGAATTTGGATATTGTTTTACAGATTGTTGGTCAAGAGTTGCTAAAAGGTATATCAGTAATTGCATGTTTGCTTATTCTGTTTAACTTAACTTCAGAAAATCTTTGAGACTGATAAAATGTATTCAATTAAATCATTGGAGTACACATGAAAGATGCACAACAAAGTTCACATGATTGTAAATATTGGTCCATAAAAGTTGCATTGGCAGCAGTGTTAAATCTCCTGTTGCTTTTTTTTTTTTTTTTTACTAACAGAGGCAGACAGGTTTCTCTCCGGGTACTCCGGTTTTCCCTGTCAAAATTTCATTCCAGCAACACTCTCCACTATCATTTCATTTCATCTGTCATTCATTTAATCATTTCCCAATATCAGTATTAAAGAAATGTAGAAATTTGATACCAAACATTTTTCAGAAATTTGAAATCTCTGAAAATAAAGGCATCTGCCTGGCCACTTGGCAAGATTGAGTTCAAGTGCTGTCAGTTGGTTGTATGACATCAGCTCTGCTGGTGAGATTCAGAGGTCATGTTCTCATTATGCAATCAACAAATTCAGGTGTTGTGTAGCAACTCAAATTACCCTGAGCTGCTGGTGTTATCGGTACGGTGCTAACTCCACAAGCGAGATGGACAGAATGTCGAGGGTCAGAGGAGAGTTGTATTAGGTCACTGATACCAAGGTGCCGATTGTTAGAATAAAGCGAGCTGTGGTCAGGCGACAATGCTTGTCTTATGAAGTTTACCGTGAGGCCGGTGGAATGATACCGGGTTGTCCTGGACTCGGTGGACGAATTGGTTCAAATTCTGTGAGATATCTATGAAATCCTTTTGTGTTGTTTCCCTATTAACTTCTTGCCAAGTTCCATTCATTTCCTTTAATAACTTGTCTTGAGGTTGGATTCAAGAAGTGTTATTTGACCATTAAACCACCCGGCAAATAGAAATTCAATGCACCTCATTGAAATGGGAATAATGAGGGAGTAAACATACATTTTATTATTTAGTTAATTATCCGTTGTATGGTATTTACCTGAAGTTAGGCTATTGTGAATCGTACATTTACTTATTATATTAAATGCTTATGCCGTTGATCAGAAACACCCATATATCCAATCCTGCGCAAGTTTGAATAAGTTTCAGTACATATTAATTTTGAACCTGTTAAATTGTTATCGTACCTGGTGACAAACTTTTAAATGCTATAAAATGCTAATTTTTAAAATGAAAGTGCTACAAAATTAATTTCAAAATGCTATTTTCTCGCATCTTTACTTATGGGACCAGGCTATTTCTGGAGTTGGTAGATGAGTGGGTTCGAACTGGCCATCCGTGAAATAGTTTCTCATTGTCTACTCCAGGCAAGTGCTAATTGGTCAGAGTCGCTTCCTTCAGACTCCTTGCCCAGTTTCATTAATCTTTATTCATTTCATCTCTCGTGAGAATGGCAGCAGAAAGGACATCAGGCCATAATCTATCTGCCACATGTAAATTCATCACCTTTCATTCTTGATACTATAGAAACGGGAACAATATAATGTTGGACATACTCCTTTTCCTGTTTTAAGATTGCATGTTTGTTGGCTGTTATTTTCCTGTTAGTGTTGTCTTATTATTGCTGTAGTGTGTTTCTGTTGTGCTGTTTCTTGACTGATTCTGTACTATTTGGTCTTCATTTTATTGAATTGTTAGCTGTAATCCCTCTGTTGTTTCTCAAAATATGGCTACAGTCAAAGTGTTGTAAATAGTATTCATAGCAAAGAAAGCAACTATACACAAACAGGACCTACAAACATACTTCAACCAGCTTTAAGACAGCCAAAAGTCTTGTAGAAACACAAGAGAAGTTCTTTCAAGATGCCACTGTTATCCAGCAACACGCAGTGGCAAAATATTAGGTCAATCCAGGAAATCAACAAAAATAAACCAAGGAAACATGGCAGCAAATTTGTGACTCAATACAGGCCTTGCTGCACATCTTTATCATTTCAAAATGCCTGTTTTGTTTTAGTAAGGGTATACATCTCCACTCCCATTACTGGTGACATGTTCGCTGTCATGATGACTAATATTTCACACATAGTCGTATTCTCTGCTTCTTTTAGAAGTTTCATAACACCTCTACAATCACATAATTCTTCAAAATTCAGTACTTTTGTAGACATGCCACTTGCACAGTCTGTCCTCTTTGGTGGGGCGTGGTGGCACAGTGGTCAAGCTGTATGCCTCTCACCAAGGCGGACCGGGTTCGATTCGATTCCAGGTCACTGCATGTGAGATTTTCGATGTGAAATGTCATGTCCTGTGGTTCGGATTCCACGTAAAACGGAGGTCCCGTGGCTTATGATCGCGAGATTAACGGTCATGTTAAACTACAAGCTTCCTTTTTTTTATCCTCTTTGCCTTCAGAAATAACACCAAAAGTTTCAAAAATAACACTGACATCTGCTATGGAATGAAACAGTTTTCCTGTCCCTGTGCTTTCAGCGAGATGCAGTTGGGCATGGTGAACTACTTTGGCAAGTCAATGCACCATGGCACCAAGTACATCTACCAGTCCATGCCTCGGTTGCTCACTCTCTGGCTCGATTATGGGTCACGTCATGCGGAGGTGGTTAAGAAAGGAGAAGCTACTCCATCACAGAACTCAGATGTGGAAACCCTCACAAGGAAGTTGACTGAACTTATTGGTGAGTATTCAGTGTCTCATTGCTTAAATTACTGCTTTAAATTGGGATAGGAATACAGTATGCATGCCTTGTTTCATTTGTCAGCAAGGTCTAGGCCATTTTCTGTATTCAGTTGAAGCAGGAGTCTGTGTTACAAATCCTACGGACATTATTTCCTTCTCTCGTACCAAGCATTGAGGATCAAAAAGTTTAATGCAAGAATGACATATTGGGGCAGATCTATGTAATGTACTTAAAAAGAAAGATAGCTCCTTGCTTCCTCTCATATCACAGTATGTTCTTACTGACAAATGTGAACTTAATGAAACTTAAATACCAGGCTATTAAGTCTGAACCTATCCAAGAAATTTAATAGCTCATGAAAGAGATGTCTTGTGTTGAGAAATATATAGTTCATGTACTGTATTTACTCACATATGGGCCACATTGCACAAGATATTAATCTCCTAATGTTAAACCAAAAAAAAAGAATTGCATCTTAAGACCCTAACATTTATTTGCAGATTTAGTAACTTATTACATTACAACAAATCCAAGAATTTTTCTTTCTTTGTAGGGTTGGAGCATTCTCATCAGATTTAACCTTGGTATTCCACCCCTTAAAACAACAATTATCATCATCCATCCCTTAAAACAACAGTCAGCATCACAACTATACTAGCTTTATGTTACACACTTAAATCATCGCCACCAGAATGGCCAACGCTAATTTATGTAACTGAAAGAATTGATGGGTTCCTGTATCAATCGAGAAAGAGATATTTCTATCACTGAAAGCATTTTGAAAGGTGCTCGATCTCTTTTTAAACAATAGAAATGTTCCAATGTCATGTCGGTTAGAACTAGTGAAATAATTGTTACATTGAATGTATTGCACACTGACCACAACAGATACCAACAGGAAGTGTGATTCTAGTAATAATAACAATAATAATTTCTATAGAGGATTCTATAAAACTGTTGTGCTTTCAGCTTCCTTTACCAAGAGCCTTCCACCACTGAAAACCGTTGCTGTCGAAATTTCCCCTATTAGGAAAAGGAAAAAGCATGCATGGTGGAATGCGGAATGTGATGCTGCAATTCGGAAAAGACACACAGCATGGCTCAATGATCAGCAAAAGAGGACCACACAATCGCGAGAAGAATTAACCATTGTTTGAAGGGAAACTGCCAAAGAAATTAGGAGAATTAAAAGAGAAAATCAAAAAAAGTCCATACAAATTATTGATGATTCCTTTAAGCAACACAAAACAAGGGACTATTACAGGACATTTCGTCAATATCATTCTAAATACAGCCCTCCTACACTATTAATGAAAGATAAATCAGGTAAACTAGCCCACAATGATACTGATAATGCTAAAATTCTAGCAGATTATTTTAGAGAACTACTAAATGCTGATTAACCTAAGGAATATCTTGATTTTGAGCCTAATCCAAAAAATAAAACAAATTTACAGAACATTATTCCTCCTGACTTGACTGAAGTATGTGCAGCGATTAATTGGCTCAAAAATTATAGAGCAGCAGGAGAGAATTCATTGGTAGCAGAACTATGGAAATATGCAAATGAACAAACCATCTCCAACCTCCATAAACGCCTCATCGAAGTATGGAATTCGGAACAAATACCAGAGGAATGGAGAATGGCTGTAATCCACCCAATTCATAAAAAGGGTGATAGATCAGACCCGAACAACTACCGTGGGATTTCTTTGCTTGATGTAACATACAAGATTCTATCTAGAATTATCTTGACAAGAATTCCAACAACAACTCGATCAAGAACTAGGAGAATATCAAGGAGGATTCCGACCAGGTCGCAGCTGTCCGGATCAGATCATCAGTCTGAAATGGATAATGAAATATCATAGAATGAGACAAAAGGATTTGGTCATTACTTTTGTGGATATTAAGAAAGCTTATGACAGTATCCATCGAGGGTCATTACTTAACATCCTTAGGGAATTTGGGTTACATCAAAAGCTTATCATCCTCATCGGCGTTTCTTTGAAAGATACTAAATCATCATCATCATCATCTTGCACAGTTTCCAGCCACTGGCCGGGTCTGTTTGGAACACAAGCCTCTCCAACGTCTTCTGTCTTCCCACCATCTCTCAGCCTCCACCCTTGTCCAGTCTTCTCCTCTCTTCTTCACGCTTTCTTCCACCCCCTTCAGCCACCTGTCTCTCGGTCTTCCCCTCGGTCTCTTTCCTTCCCACTTCGTCTCATGTACTCTCCTGGGTACCCTCTTCTCCTCCATTCGTTTTACATGTCCATACCATCTAAGTCTAGATTTCTCTATACCATCCTGTAATGGTTCCTCCTTCATTAATTCTCTGGTCCTCTCATTTCTTATTCTGTCCATCTTTGTAGCTCCAATACTGCTTCTCAAGAACCTCATCTCGCTGGCCTGTATTTTGCTCTTCTCCCTTCCTTTCATAACCCAGGTCTCCGAGGCATACGTCAGGATAGGGATATAGTACGTCCGATATATGATCTTTTTGCTGTTCTGAGGGACATCCTTGCTCCATAACATGCTTCTCACACTCCTCCGAAATGCTTCTGCCTGCCTCCCCCGCTCATTTATTTCTCTATCGTTTCTTCCATTATCTTGTATCAGGCTTCCCAGATACTTGAAACTCTCCACTTTCTTCAGCTGTTCCCCACCAATTGTTATTCCCGTTGTGGTTCTTTCCTTCTTCCTTGTTGTGATCACCATCTCACTCTTATTTATGCTAAATTTCATCCCATATCCTTGTATTATTCCTTCCCACACGTCCAACTGTTCCTGTACCACCTCCTCCTTGTTTCCCCAAATCATCAAATCATCTGCAAACACCATTGCTTTCATCTTTCTGTCCCCAATTACTTGTGCCACTCGGGTCATTATGTCATCCATCACCACAATGAAAAGTAACGGTGACAGTGCACTTCCTTGTTTCAGGCCGTTTCTCTGTTCCAACCAGTCTGATCTCTCTAATCCCACATTCACACAGCCCACGCTTCCCTTGTACATCTCCTTTATCCTCTTTATAGTCCATTTCTCTACTCCTCTATCCTCCAGGGACTTCCATACTTTGTTTCTGCATACACTGTCATATGCTTTCTCAATGTCCAGGAAGGCCATCAGTAGATCTGTTCCATACTCATAGTGCTGTTCTTGTAACTGCCTTACAGCAAAAATCAAATCCACTGTGGACCTTCCTGCTCTGAAGCCATGTTGTTCTTCCCTCATCCCTCCTTCTATCCTTGTCCTAATTCTCTTTTCCAAAACTTTCTCGAAGATCTTTGCACAATGACACATCAATGTTATTCACCGATAGTTTCTGCAATCTGTTCTACTACCTTTCTTGAAGATCGGGACAATGATTCCTTTTTTCCAGTCCTCTGGGGTCTTCCTTTCCTTCCATGCTGTCCTCATCACTCGGTACAGCCACTGTATCCCCACCTCTCCTGCTGCTCTCACCATCTCCACACTCAACTCATCCACACCCGGTGCCTTCCCTCCTTTCATCTTGTTCACTGCATCTTCCACTTCTTTCCATGTTAAGTCCTTTTCTGTTTGCAGTTCATCTTCCTCTTCCCCGATTTCTTCCTCCTCACCATCTTTTCCATTTGGGTTCAGAAGTTCTTCAAAATATTCTTTCCACATTTTCTTCAGTTCTTCCCTATTTTCTATCTCTTGTCCCCTTTTGTTCACCATTCTAACATAATCCGTAGGATCCTTCCGCCTCTTATTTTTTACCATCCCATACAGGACCTTTTTTGTACCTTCACTATCCTCCTCCATCATCTTTGTCCACTCATCCATCCACTTCCTTCTCTCCTCAGCCACCACTCTCTTCGCCTCCTTCTTTCTTTCCTGGTACTCTTCCCTTGTCTCTACCGTCCTATTTTGATACCACCTCCTAAAGGCTCTATTCTTTTCCCTTACTATATCTTTTGTCTTCTCATTCCACCATGGTGTTTCCTTCCACCTCTTCTTACTACTTGTCCTCCCACATACTGCTTCTGCTGCACCTACTAGTGTCTTCTTAAATCTAGCCCATTCCTCTTCCACCCCTCTTTCTTCATCTGTTGGAATTCCTTCCTTTACCATTTTGAGGTACTCGACCCTTCTATCCCCTTCTTTCAGTTTCCATATCCTTATACGTCTTTCCTGGTTCTCAGTCCCTTTCTTCTCCTTACTCCCTCTCAGGTTCATTACCAGCAATCGATGGTCGCTATCCAGGTTCTCCGATGGTATAACCTTGATGTCCGTGATGTTCTTATTTAGTTCTTTCTCATACAGTATATAGTCGACCACCGACTTCCTGGTCAAGTCATCACTGTACCATGTGATTGTGTGGCTCTCTCTTTTCTTAAACCAGGAGTTCCCAACTAGCAGGCTGTTCCTCTGGCAGAAGTCCAACAGTCTCTTTCCTTCCTCATTTCTTCCGCCCCAACCCTCTGGTCCTAGATCACTCTCATAACCTTGTCTTTCTCTTCCTACATGGGCATTGAGGTCCCCCATAACAATCATATTTCTTCCTACCAGCTGCTTCTGCAATTCCTCTTCAAACTCCTCCTTCTCTTCAGAGGCGCAGCCTACTTGTGGAGCATACACTTGCACTATTTCTACGGTCTCTCCCCTCAGTGCTACTTTCACTTTCATCATCCTATCACTTATTCTCCTCACTTCTTCTTTTAAACCATCTCGTACTACTACTCCCACTCCATTCCTCTTTCCCTCTTCGTTCCCACTCCAGTACAGTCTATAGCCTTTTCTCAGTACTCTCCTTCCTTCCCCTTTCTACTTTGTTTCTGCCAATCCCAATAAATCCAACTTCCTTCTTTCCATCATATCCACTATCTCCTCCACCTTCCCCGTCAGCGTTCTTAGGTTTAAAGTTCCAAATCTTAGTCCGTGTGTACAGCCGTGTCGTCGTCTATTAAATCCATCCTGTCCGAGGCTCGTTCCATTTTTGAAAGCTTTTGGTTTCATCCACTACTGGCTTGCTGGGCCTATCGTAGCTTCACCAGAGCCCCATTAGCCGTCACTTTTCAGGGTTCCTGTAGGACCTTCACAGCTACCGTAACGGTCCCGGGGCACACGAAGTCCCCGCTGTACTTCGCCCCTACAGGCAATCCCCTACTTTGTGCCGTTGCCAGTCTCCGACGACGTGGACGAGGGGTTGGACTTATGGGAGACTGAAAGATACTAAATCAAAGGTTAAATTTCGAGGTGCCTTGTCTGAACCATTTGATATCCGGACTGGACTTCGACAGGGAGATGGTCTATCACCGTTATTATTTACCGTATATACCCGAATGTAAGACAAGCCCTAGTTATCAACTGCCTCTTACAGATTTTTTCAAAAAAATACTCGCTAACTCATCTTGCACAATATATGCCCTTGAGGTCGTGCGTTCATTTTTATAACATCTCTTGTTATCGGTAATCCCTCTGCCCACTTTTCCAAGACATACTCTATAATTTCTTTGTTCAAAAATGGGAGACGTTATTAAATTAAGATAAGTTGATCACAAAATTACTGCTCGTAAAACTGACTGGTTGTTCTTGTAAAGTTTGTTTTAAAACATATTTCCGTATGCTTTTGAACATATAATTTATCCGCTTGAAATGACGTGTATGCGTAAATCCTAACCTCAAAATGTACGCTGTTCGTATATGCAAGGTAATTAAACGTAACAAACCATATTTTAATCTTCATAAACGCTTTGATTCGTTGCGAGTTACAAGATGCCAACACCACATACTACTTTGCAAATAATAACAATTTTTAAAAACCTTGAAAAAAAAAAATTTTTTTTTTAATACCCTGAATATAAGACGATCCCAAGTTTTTATAACACAAAAAGTGGGAAAAAACCTCTTCTTACATTCGGGTATATACGGTAATTGTGTTCTTGAAAAGATCATGCATGAGTGGAACAAAACTTGTCCTCCAAATGTAAAGATTGGTACTAATATAAAACTGAATTGCTTGGCCTTTGCGGATGACCTTGCACTGCTTGCAACCAGTATAGATGAGGCTAAACACCAAATTGAAGAACTTGGGTCTATTGCAGCAAAAGTAGGACTTCAAATTTCATTTGAAAAGACTGAAATAATGGCATCCTTTGATGTGGAAACACAAGCTATTACATTGATCAACAATAAAGAAATTAAAGTTGTACATAAATTTAAATATTTAGGGGAGATTATAACATGGAATTTGAATGAGAAAGCGTCAATCGAAAATAGAACAACAAAGTTAAGACAAGCGCAATATATTACTTGGTCTAGTTACAAAAAAATCACTCTCCATAAATGCCAAATTACGACATTACGAATCGGTTATTAAACCGGAAGCAATATATGCTTGTGAAACACTTTTCAAGTTAAACACTCGATCAGTTACTGACACATTACAGAAGATTGATAGAAGAATTCTCAGAACTATAATTAATAAAAAACATCAGGTGGATGGTCAATGGCGTCTATTACCAAATGAAGTGGTTTATAAAGAAACTGAGTCTATAGTCGATACTATGCGAAAAAGGCGAATTGCTTTTTTTTGTCATATCTCACGCCTGCCGGATACCAGACAATTAAAAGTATTATTTATTTTTTCAAAAGTAAAACAAAGAACTCTTGGTTTATGGAAATTCAAAATGATCTGGATGAGCTCGGCTTGACAATGTCCCAAATTGCTAACAAAGATGAGGAGAATATCTTGAAAAACAAGAACATCCGACTTCCCTTAAAAACCTTTACCCGCAAAACTTACACCATAAGCGATGCAGAGAGAGCGGCAAGGTCGACTAGAATGAAAATGTTTTGGGAAAAGAAGAAAAATAAGAAGCTGAATCTTTAATATTGTTTTTGAGATATGTATATACTTGTTTTGGTTAAGTGCTCCAATGAGGGTGTAACATATGTAAATAAATAAATAAATAAATAAATAAACTGTTGTGCTTTCAGCTTCCTTTACCAAGAGCCTTCCACCATATCAGTTCTTCACAGCTTTTTCTCAACTGGTGTCTCGGATCTGCCATCCAAAACCTATTGTGTGGGAGCAGCTGAAGACCATCATAGTGAACATTCTCATTGCCTATCCTCAACATGCTCTCTGGATGCTCATGGCTCCTCTCAAGGTAAGTCTGCCATATCTATCTTTTTGATGTTGTCCTCATTACTAGTACAGTCAAACCTCATTAACATGTTTCTGCAGGGGATGAGAATAAAAACCCGCAAAACTATTTTAAACACAGTAATAAGTCGCCAATTAATCATTGGAGAAATTCCTTTTTTTTTTTTAGCCTGTTTTCATCATTTGAAGGCTTTTGTCCGTGTGTGTGTGTGTGTGTGTGTGTGTGCGCATGTGCGTATGTGCGTATGTGTGTGTCCCAACCGTGCCCTTCAAATTTGAATAAGTTTCACCAATTCAACATGGCGGCCACGCAAAATATTTAACCAGCATTCTATATCTCCAAAACTATTACTGATATCTCCCTGAAATTGTGTATTGTGATAGAGAACACTAAGGTTAGTTCAGATACATGACTCTCAAAAACATGTTAAGTACAAAACCAACTTGGCGGCCAAGTGAATTTAAAATGTTTAAATGGCATTTTCTCGAGATTTAATCAATTGATCGCAGTGAAACTTGGTACAATAAATGTTTATAGAAGATTTAATCTACTGGCATTTAATTCAAATATATTTGTTTCATAAAAGCAAGATGGCGGCTGTGCAAAATTTAAAATTTTTTATTTTTTTTTATTTTTTGTATCTTAATCATGTGATCAAAGTGAATATTTGAATAATGAAACTATGCAATAATCTTCATCTAATGGTGCATAACTCTATGGCCTACCTATAGAACTATCCAACATGGCGATCATCCGAAATATTTAGACTGCAAATCTATTACAGCAATCAAACTAAAATTTTGTATGTTGATAGAGACAATTAACATAAGTTCACCTATGGGCCTTTCAATAACCTAATGAACACAAATCCAACATGGCTACGACACAAAATTTAAATATTTATATGGATTTTTCTTGTGACTTATTTATCCGATAGCAGTGACACTTTACACGGTAAATCATCATACAAGGCTTCATATATTGATGTTTATTTTAATTCAATTTCTATAAGAACTTAAAAATGGCAGCTGTGCTAAATTTTTAAAATCATGTTTATATGTCTTGTGCCCTCAAAAAACGATAGGAATGTAGGTTGGTATAATGAACAATGATTATATTATTCATCTGGTGGCATATAATTCTATAGCATATATATAAAACAATCCAACATGGCGTGCATACGATACATTTCTCTGGTTCTCAATAACTCCGAAACTAAGCATTCGAATTGAAATTTTGTATGGTGTTAGAGGACAAATTTGTGACTTTCCCTAATCCTGAGAAACACAAAACATCATAGCGGCGAAGTGAGTTTTAAATATTGCATATCATTTTCCTGGCGATGTAATCACTCGAGCGCAATGAAACTCGGCACAGTGAATATTTTACAGAGCTGTAGATACATCTAATGATGATCAATTGATTTCAAAAATTCAAGATGCATCAGTTCGAAATTTTAAAACTTTTTTTTTTCAAAATGAGGTGTCTGGGAATGCCCACTTTGGAAAGGGCTTGCCATAGATTCTCCCACTAAACTTGGTGTAGTCAATAAGTAATAACACAGGTGATTAGTAGGAGTTGGAATTTGCTGCTGTTTCCAGTCTACTGTCAGATATTAAGCAGTTGTTCTCTAGTCCCCTTACCTTTGACAAAACAGCTTGTTTAGGTAGAATCTGCAAAGCAAGGAAAACCTGAAGCCTTTCTTTCAGAACATGCAGCATGATGTTGCTGGCATGCGATATTGAGCTGAATTCCTGTAATTGTCACATTTGACTATGTCTTTCTTACGCAATAGGATAAAGATGAATCTGACCCAATTATTTGACCAAATGCCAGATTTCCATATTATGTAGCAGAATTTAGTCATGGTCCCCTCACCAGTGTGTCTCATTACATTAAGTAATTCAGCTGTGTAGGCCTATATGAAAATTTAAATCGGCATTCTGCACTGACCCCTTTTATTTCCTTTAGGATCCTCAGAGGTCCCCAGACCACCAGTTGGGAAACTGCCCCAGAGTGTTCAGTCTGTGAGTAACATGCTGATTGTTTCTTGCAGTCCTGCTATGCAGTTCGGGCGAAGCGGTGCCAGGAGATCCTCCAGCACCCGAAGGTTCAAGAAGCTAACATCATGAAGATGGTCACCGACTACAACAACTTGACAGACAAACTTATTGATCTCACCAACGTGCCTGTTCCAGATGTAAGGATTTTTACAGAATGTTCCGAAATTCGGGGGTTAACAACATATACTGTATTATGGGAAGTGAATACCATTCGTGAAGTCATGTCCAGGTACCCTGCACATGTACCACCATACAATATTGCCATGAGACTGACATCCTAACTTTGGGTATCAATAAAGGATCTATGCGGAAGTTAAGAAAAATCACTCTAAGGTTTGGAAATGATTCATATGTGATAAGATAACCACAATCTTACTGTTATTTGAAAAAAAAATTGGCATGACACATAAATCACCACCTTGCACATTCAAACACTTCAGTATTGAGTGTAGGGATCAGTAGCATAAAGCAAAGAACACTATTTGACAAAGCCTAGCACCTATTGCTTGTACTGTTTGATATGAGTTCATGGATTGAATTTACTTCCCATAATCTCTTCAGTTTCCTCTCAGATTTAGGGTAATGGATTTTGGAATGTCCTACATACTGTATAAACCTGCTGTTTACTTTCCAGTAGATATGGTTTTCTTTTCTCTCCCAATCATAGCTGTTCCTGAAGTATTCGTGATCAGCAACTGTGATTTCATAGAACCTCATCTCTCAAGAAAAATAATTACATTTTTATTGCACCAAACTTCTTATGGCACCATATGACTAGGATAATGCTTATATAATGCTGTGTCTCTGCTATTTCCTTTGCAATGTGAACATTTAATTTCATTGAAAATTATATTTTGGCATACATTCTAATTGACTGCATTTTGCTTTCTGCTGTATGTGTGATTATTGTTGTGTCAGTAATCTGTATCATAATGACTAGCTCAAACTCTATATATTCCCGGCTTTGCCAAGAAATTTAATTCTGGCCGAGTGTTGACCGTGTTGACCGACTGAAAAGCACCAAACTTTTGTTCCTTTACTCCAGGTAAATTCTGGAATGGTACCTAATTTAAGGCCATGGCTGCCGCCATCCCAACCCCTACCTGCATTACAAAAACACACACTACTACTGACACCATGATAACACAGGTTATCAGACAAATTCTGTACATACACACACACACACCCAAGTACATGTGGTTAAATGACCGCAATGTTGCAAAGCCTCTCAATGAATTAACAACATCAACAACAGCAAACTCTGTGTAATGTTTGGCTTTCTCATCGAAACTTTGCAGTACCTACTCACACTGCTTGCCAAAGAAAAAAACACTCTTAACCCCAGTAGTAGTGTCTCCATTGCAGCAATTTTGTTGTTAGATGTTGCTATTTTTTAATGCCATTTTGTGCTTCTTTATTATGAATATAAGGTTTCAGATACTTCTTATACTGCTTTAAGTGACAAAAATAATATGGCATATGACTTCAATTGATCCAGGAAGCAGATGTTGTGCTCCATGTTCTTCTCACATACGTGATGAATTGTGAGGATCGAGTCCTGAATACTTCTCTCTCCGCATAATTGAGAAAATAAATACACAAAATTAACACTCCAGATTCCTATACACCGAACCATGAAGTACAATAAATCGTCTGTTTGCACCGCCTCTCGCCTCTTCAACACCTTCGATTTATATAAGTTTGTCAACATTGCAAGCACTGCAGCTCTCAAAAGATGTCTTTCATCCTTCTTCTTGGAGCAGTACACCTCTCACATCTGATTACTGCATTATGTTAAAATACTATTACTTACGTTAATATATTTTCTTGTTTATGGTGGTTTCTTTTTCAGGCTGATACTGTGTCTGTATGCACTCTTTTGTATATAATTTTTTTCTCTTATTATTATTATTATTATATTTGTAATATTACTGTCTTTTTGTTACTATCATTGTTATGCCCGTTGCTCACGGTAAAAATGTTTCTTAAAATTTATTTTACAACTAATTTTATAAAAATTTGACGAAAGCAAGCTGTGTTGTTCACGGTAAAATTATTTTATAAAATCCGTGGATGTATCAGGATCGCCATCTACCGATAAACTTCTGAACCAAGCTGTTCAACACACAATGGTTTGAGAGTATGGCTCCAACAAACAAAGCAAACATTGCAAAAATTGCTGCTTTAGCTACAATTAAATGTCGTACAATGGTAAAAAGGAAGAAAAGAAATGCTAGGAAGTCCTGGACTCGGGAATGGATAAAAAGAAGAGAAGAGTAGAGGAATACTCTCCTTGGTCGAAAATGAGTTGAGGTTAGAAATCGGAATTCATTAGGAATTTTCTAAGAGTGGAGGAAAGCAGTTTTAAAAAACTCCTAGATCTTGTTGGTCCCAAAATTATTCGACAGGACACTTAACATGAGGCAAGGCATTTCTCCTGAAATGAGTCTGCAAGTGAGTTCGAAGCCCGTTTATCTTCGCCTTCACATCAGCCTGACTTGTGTTCGGTCGAATTTGTGAAACATATTCGGCGATTGAGATTTCTGCCTCTCTTCTTGCATTTCTATTGTGGTATATGGGCGTTTTAACCTCATACAAACACTGATATTTCTGGTACTCGTCCACTAACAGCTTGGGAGCCCGTATCACACGACACTAGTTAGTATGAAAGCTTCTACCAGTACTGGTGTACACGCTGGTATAGACGCGTCTAGCACCGTGTGATATGTACCGTCCATGCTAGGTTCTGCCTTCCATAATAGCTTCCATACAACTCACGAAATTGAACAGGTGCCTTTTTTCCTGGCAGTTTTCATGGAAGTTTGAGTACAACCACCAATCGGATTGCTTTTCTTGTTCAGGTAGATATCCTAGGGGCAACATAAACAAGTAGATTTGTTATGTGGGTAGGCCTACGAATAAATACATCAGAATTAAACTATATTTTCTTTAAACGGCGTCTGTGTGATAAGCGCTAGCTATATCCAGTAAATACAGAACGTGTCATATTATTATTATTATTCTGGGATAAATATTTAACTATTTAAATTCTAATAGTTATCACGAATGGTATCCGTCCATGGTTACAGTATTTAGGGAAAATATGAATTTTAAATGGGAGAAAACACAAAACAAAGTTGCAATATTGCTGTACGACGTAAGGAGGAAATTATGAATGAAAATCCACAGCCTGCTTCCAGTCTCCGACCGGGTCAGGAATGGAATGAATGAAGCCCCCATTTAGCGGCGAGGATATGGACTGAGCCGGCTGCCGAGGCCTGACGCACTCCTCTGGGGCAATGATTAAATGAATAACAGATGAAATGAAATGATAGTGGAGAGTGTTGCTGGAATGAAATTTTGACAGGGAAAACCGGACTACCCGGAGAAAAACCTGTCTGCCTCCGTTTTGACCAGCACAGATCTCACATGGAGTGACCGGGATTTGAACCACGGACCCAGCGGTGAGAGGCCGGCGTGCTGCCGCCTAAGCCACGGAGGCTTCGTAAGGAGGAAATTATAAAATAATTAAAAGGAAGTAAAAATCTCCGCCCCTGGATAGCCTTGAACCCGGGTTCTTCAAATCAGCAAGCGAGCGCGATACCACTAGCACTTTTCCAACTGACTATACAGCAATTTGTTGCACTTCTTATGAGCGCATATGGTTAAATATCCAATTATTACAATTATATCTTAAATATTGATTGGAATGAATTCATTCAGTACGACGCATATTTTCAAATGTACTTAAAGCAAGTTTCATGACCGCTTTGCGTTAATAATGTGAATCGACTGTAAATTTTACCCCCAAACGACAACCGTCCTCCATGTTTTATTTTCGAAGAGTTTGTTTACAAGCGACCTTCACAATCTTCTCACCACGTGGCGCCAGCATCATCTTCATGTCAGCTTCCCTGATTGGTCCTATTTTATGGAAAGTTTTATCAAAGGTTTTATAAAACTTGAATTTGACCGTGAGCAACATAAATTTTATAAAATTAAATAATTGTACAATAAATTTGAAGGAAAATTTTACCGTGAGCAACGGGCATAAGACTATTATTATTATTATTATTATTATTATTTATATTGTGAATGTAAGCGAAATGTTTTATTTCCTTAAGCCCAAATCTTATTGTATGTAGGGCGCTACTGTAAAGGAGCTCTTAAGCTCTAAGTGTAGCTATGGAAATCAATCAATCGATCAATCAATCCCCCATAGCTGGTCCCAAGCCCAAAGGAGAAGGGTTTCTAGTTTGCACCTGAGGGAGACTAAGACAAATTTTCTGTCTCAGGAAGTAACTGCCTGAAACGGCAGTGAAGCGACCTGATGGTAAGCTTGGATGCCACAAGGAGCAGCCTCTCACCAGGGTAGGAATTGGTAGGCCAGTTACCAGCTATTCTAAAATTACACCTACAAACAACCCTATTTACTGTTGAAATATCAGCAATACAGAGAGTGTAAAATTCGAAAAACTGTTTTATTGATACACGAAGGTTAACAAAACAAAAACCAAGATAATGAAATGTACTCCGGATGGTAAACAGGATGTTAACGTTAACGATCAGTTGGAAGGAGAAAGATTGGCTCAAGTAAATCATCTTCTTCTTCTGCCTTACCGGATACGAACGATGGCTACCGCCATGGCTAACACTTTCGTATCCTGTGCAATTCTGAAGTGTAAATCAGTTCAGTTATTTGGGAAGCATCATCGCATCTAATGGGAGATGTGACAAGGACGTCCGTTCTCAAATAGTCAAGGGTAAAGAAGCTTAAAAAAAGAAGCCTATTGACCTCAAAGGCTATATTCCTACCAGTGAGGAAGCATTTCAATAAGAGCTTTATTTGGAGCATTGCGACCTATGGCTCTGAAACCTGGACTCTATTAAAGGCTGATAAGTAAAGAATAAATGCATATGAAATGTGGTGCTGGCGCCGAATGTTACGAGTACCCTGGACTGACAGGTTAACAAATGAAGAAGTCCTCAAGAGAGCTGAAGGAAATGATCACGAAAAGAAGATATACAGTAGTTGGATTGGTCACTTACTCTGACATTCATCATGGTGCACCACACTGTTTGAAGGGAAACTGGAAGGGAATACTAGAAGAGGACGACCAGGTGCAGGGTTCCTCGATGGCATTAAAGGGCGACATCCATATCAACTAATCAAGCAGTTGGCTCAAGATAGAGGGTCATTGGATGAAGAGTCATGCTACCCACCAACCATCAGGGTGAGGAGAATGAGAGAGATTGATACACATTGTGCATCACAGATGTGACTTGCCTATTCTATGCCACTTTAATGCAGCTCGTTTTGCTAGCATGCACTTATAGTTCTGGATGTTTACGTAATTAGTATCCACTGTATGAGGTGTCAACCAGCTGTGGGAATATGTCCACTAGAACCTACGTTCATCCTATGTGGAGTCCATTTAAGTGAGTTGACGTGCACTAATAGCTGACTGGTTTGTCATTTCTGTCTACGGAGTAATGACTTGGGTTTAGGTCCCAGGCGAGTCCAGCATTTTCTACTGAATCAATATTTGAGCTTAAATGCTCATGAGGTGCTTAAACTCTGTGTATTATTTTCCAGAAAACTGATACTACTACTGTTAGTGTCTTGGTCCAGAGTCTACCTGCCTTACTAACATCTGGTGGCTTCAGTGAGATTGTCATGCCCACAGAGCAATATCTCAACTTTGTGCTGCCGACAATGGGCTCACCGCAGAACCATAATCCATTCCCTCAGTAAGTTACTACCTAAACTACATTCATCCATGATATCAGACTTGTGAATTGCCATCATAACTGTGTCTGACATGGACTAGTTAACGATCATTGTTAGCTGGTCACCCACACTAAAGAAATGTCTAACAGCTGTCTGAACAAAGGCAGCTTCGGTGGTATAGTTGGTAGCAGGCTGAGCTTCTATGCCCAAGGTCACGGGTTCAAGCCTGGCCGAAGTCGTCGGATTTTTGAAGAGCGTTTCAAATCCTTCAGTATGCCTTCCTTCCGAGGGGAAGTGAATCCAGAGGTCCCTTGTCGTAGATTCATGGCACGAAAAAGAACCTTCCACTAACTACATTTGTGAAGCAAAAATTTGTAGGTTGGAATTGATAACGCTATATTAGTTCCAACGTTCGCCGCCAGGTGCTGACTGCGATGGCATCTAGTAGCCAAATTCGCAAGCTAGGTGTCGTGGACGGTAGCATTTTGTAGCAAAAGTAGGAACTACTTGAAATTAAAGTCTGCAGTCCTTACTTGAATTAAAACAGGTAACACACACTAATACAGCAATCACAATTAACACCGGTTATCAGACAGAATCTACACACACCCAAAGTACTCGGGGCTACATGACCGCGTTGTCGCAGCCCCTAAACTAAGGAACCAACCAATTGTCTGAACAAACATACTGTATCTGTTCATTCAAAACTGTGTGTGTGGTGGTGGTACTCGGGACAAAAAGTTCTGTTGCATCCAGAATTCTATCCATGCACCACCTACACAGAACTAACAAAACTGTAGTGTGTGGGCTTCTCAGTCACTAAATGTATTTATTTGTTTGTTAAATTAATTAATTATTAATTTTTTACTAGTCTTTGAACCTTTCCCGAGCGGATGCTTTTATGGCTCTGAGTGGATTTATTAAAAAAAATTGTAGATTATATTTTTCATGCACTAAATTAAATTAGAACTGGCATGTATTTCGAATACCTGTTGATACTTGTTTGAGTATCATCTGAGGATTGTAAAGTTAATTATGATTATTAATTATTAATAAGTAAGTTTGGAAACACTTCAAACCATCACTCAAATCCAAAGCAGACACTAGATCTTCATCATTCCATGGCCTTTTCTATGAAATTATGCTCACATCACCATATAAACTGTACAAAATTTCACTCACCTCACCAACTATGCAATAAGACACGTGCGTTCATCTGAAGCAACAACTGCCTGCGTATATTTGTGAAGTCAAAGAGCCTCTAAGGGTGACGTAATTGACTATCAAACATGTGTCTGCATAGTGGTGCAATCTCCTGGATTTAACATGAACTATGTTTTCGGAAAACGGTGCCAGATTTTCTGGATATATCCGTGTTCCGCTCGCGGCTGAAAAGTACGCTCGGGAAGAGTTGAAACGTGTAGAACGTAACTTGTTGGATTTCATCTACAGTCTTTTATATGCTAAAATTGTTCTCAATTATATCAGGGAGGTTGTGTTTATTATACTAATATTTGATATAAACTAATACAAACATAGGAGGGGCAGATGGAAAGCAGCAGATGACCAGGTGAGCACATCATATAAACACTCTTCTCCACCAATGAAGGAATATCAATTTTGGACAGCATGTGACATTATCCTTTTATGTTTCTGTGGTGTTCTTGGGAGGTAAATTGCTGCTTTCCATCGGTCATCTTTGATGTTAGTATTATACCACTCCCTGTTAGCTTTCCTTCTTGGGTACTTTCTCTTACATTCTAGTTTTTTTTTTTTTTTTATCAGACTTTTGTAAATTAAAAATAGGGAGGCCAGAGATGGCAAATGTTTTGGTGAAATAAATTCTTTTCAGCAAGAGCAGCCTCAGTTGACCAGTGGTATAACTGTACCAGAAATGATGGGCAGTTCTAACCTTTACCGTCAGCATGTGAAGCATTAGAACCCAGCACCGCTTGTCAGTCAAAAAGATTAGACTTGTTTGCCATTCAGGACTAAGTTTATATTTTTATTTCTCTAGGAAGCTGATTTATATCAAGAGCATCAAGGAGGAAGTGACAATCCTTGCCTCTCTGCAGAAACCTCGGAAAATAACTTTCATTGGCTCTGATGGCGTGTCATATCCAATGATGTGCAAACCAAAAGTAAGTTTCAGTATAGCGTTCAAGCTAACATACATTTAGTACTTTTGTACCTCCTTTGATCCATATGGCATTGTTTCTCAACTGCTGATTCCTGGGATGAATTTTACTGGGCTGTGGGTTAATCTTACAATAAACAATGACTACACCGATATAGATCATTTAAAAAATTAAGAATGCTACTTGTCTAAAATTCACACATACTGAACTTCAAGCTTGAATTTGTAAAGCTTTTCTTACAACAAACAGATTGAAGAGTGCCGTTACTAGCCCCTTTTACTATATAAATGTCTTGGTTTGTAGTAGAAATACGGGAAAATCGCCACCGCAGTAGATGTGTATTTCACTTTTTTCTCAATATTTCAGCTCTTTATTGGCGATTAGGACTGTATATCAGGTGGTCTATCTGCCCTTTGCAATCTAGATTTATGCAACCCATCACATTTTTTTACAATTCTCAAAAACATCCGTCTTTCTCCCTAATGTGGGGTATTGTAACAAAATGTGTTGTTATTGGCTAGAAGACAGCAGGAATTGTTAGCACCACTATAAATTCATTATAGAAACCACAAGTTAACTCATAAAACGAGCACAGGTACGAAGAACAGGAGGTGCACACAGACCAGGAACAGGTGTTTTATAGGCTGGGATCTGTCCACTGTAATAAGGCAAGCCTCTCAATAGCGAACTTGGCAGGAGCGCGGTCAGAATAATGGACAAGGTCTGAAGATATGAAGGTTTGAAATCCACCTCATGTTTTCTTGTTTGTTTTTTTGTTCTTTTTTTGAACCACCATGGTTATTTGTCTATAAAAAGTGCTGTTTGTATTGTGGCATAGGGTATGGAGTTGGGATACATCCATAAATACGGTAGGATAGTCGTTAAAAAGGCAGAATACGTCTCCACATGCAGTAGGGTCCATTGACAGAATGCTACCTGGGCTTCGAAATCATGACCATGGAGCCCCTGCTTTGAGCTGCAGAAATAAATTCCCCTACCACAATCTAATAAAGCTTGGAAAACATTGCCATGTGGAACTTTCCTGTAAATCATGTTAAAAGTGACTCCTTAGAACTCGTGTTGCTGTTGATGCTGTTATCGGGAGTACGTATTTACTCGCCTATAACTCTCCCCCTCAATTTTCTACTATTATTGGGGGGAAAAAATAATTGTAGAATGAAAATGGATTTGGGAAGGAGAAATAATCAGAAAAATGTAGCAAATAAGCCTACAACATTCCAGTTAATGGTAAAACCCGCACTTTTGCCTGCACCACCTGTGCATTGTTGACCTCCACAATGGCAACTCGCTCCCCCTACCCCCCAAGCTTATAAGTTCTGTGTCTCGCGTCCCGCACGGCGTGTGTAGTGTATAATTAAGAAGCGTGCAGTACACAAGCAGGACTGAAAATGAGCAAGAGAACAAGTTTTACGGCATCCTTCAAGTTGCTGCAGAAAATGAAGTGAAAGCGGCGAGTAGTAAGTACGAAGTGCAGCCATGTATGATTCGTTATTGGCGCAACCAAAAGGACAAATTATTGGGATCCAAGAAAAGTCCTTCCACGGTGTGAAAACAGAAAAGTACGAACATGTGGACATAAAAAGTTATGGAGTGGGTTCGAGAAATAAGAGACAATGGCCACGCGAAATGGTGCAGTTTAAAGCACGCGAAATTGCACGAAGTCTTGGCATTGCAGGGAATGAATTTAAAGCTAGTAGAGGTTGGGCAGAACGCTTTATGCGCCGGAATGGACTAAGTTTGCGGAGAAGATCGGCACTGTGCCGGCAACTTTCATTGGATTATACCGAAAAAGTGATCGAATTTCACCGCTTTGTTATAAGACTTCGGAAAGACCAACAGTTTCTCTGTTCTCAAATTGGTAGCGCCGATCAGATGCCACTGTTCTTCGATATGCCGTGAAATACCACAATCAATGCAGCCGGTGCATCAAGTGTTCTAGTTAAAACTACTGGAAATGGAAAAATTACGATGCACTGTGATGTTAGCAGTGACCGCAGACTGCAGGAAGCTCCCGCCGTATTGCATATTTAAAAGGAAAATACTGCCGAAAGAAGATTTCCCCCTGGGCATACATGCCTGACTACAAGAGAAAGGTTGAATGGAGTCAAAATTAATCAAGGACTGGTTAAAGACAGTGTGGGAACGTCGACCAGGAGCCCTACTGAAAAAGAAGTCAATTCTGGTGTTGAACAGCTTCCGCGGATACTTAGTGGATGCCGTGAAAAAGCAGATGGAAATGAGGCAGACCTATCCAGTCATCATCCCAGGAGGCCTTACTTCAATTTTACAACCGTTGGACGTCTCCATCAACGAGCCATTCAAAGATCACATTAGGAAGTTCTACGTGCATTGGATGGTGAATGACAAGCACGAGCTAACAAAAGTCGGCAAAATCAAGCGACCGTCTCTTCGTGTAATCTGCGAGTAGGTTGTGAGAGCGTGGGAACTAATCACTCCCGATACGTAGTAAAGAGTTAAATACGTAGTAAAGAGTTAAAAAAAAAACAGGAATTTCTTCCGCTCTGGATGGAACTGACAACCATCTACTTTGGGAAGGGGAGAGTGAAACTGACGATCCGGATCAGCCACCCAGCAACGATGGCGACGATTCCACGGAGTGATTTCGAGCACACTTGCACAAAAGGTAAGAAGAAATACATTTTTAATATTTCTTATTTGAGTACTTTATAAAAGTCGGTCGATATTAGAAAGAAATCTTTCGTATTTCAGTTGCCGTGTAACATTGCAACACTGCGTAACCTTGAACTCTACGCACACACTATTGTGTGGCTGCAACATTGACTTTCTCCTGTGGCCAGTCAGCTGTGATGGGCTGTGATGATGCTAGAGAGTGGCTATTTAAATGGGCTATTATCACTTTTATCGTAAATAAAGTATAGGTTAAAATAACTATTTTGTGTGTTGATTTAAGGACGCTAGGTGCTCCTTTGTGTGCCTTTATACCACGCCATCCTAACTTATATCAAGAGAAATTTTCACCTACTATACCCCCCCCCCCCATTTTTGAAGCCGAAGATTCGGAAAAAAAAGGGGATATTATAGGCAAGTAAATACGGTATTATTATCTTTGACCCACCTTGTTCTTCCAACCATACCCAGGATAAAACACTTGTCAATAATATTCCTTAATTTTTTAATTTTTTGTTGTATATATAGGATGACCTGCGAAAGGATTTCAGACTGATGGAGTTCAATGGAATTGTGAATAGATATCTACGCAAAGATCCCGATTCTCGTCAGCGCGGTCTTCATATCCGGACATATGTAAGTATTGAATTTGTTCTCACAAGTAAATGCAATTTTCTTCTTTCTTGTCAGCATGCACTCAAAATTACATTGGACCAATATTGGACTACTTGAATAAATTGCATTTGGCCTGGCAAATGTCATGTTCTGCTGAGAACATTGTGATGGACACACACACATGTTTTGCAGTTTGTAGCTCACCACACTTGCAGGAGGTACCTTTAGATGGAATGGCCAACTTCAATCCCCTGTCAGTCGAGCAATTTCCACGTGGTCCAGGTCTCATTATGTCCAGCCGGTAGACCTTAAGTTCCATCCAATCCCTAAGATGGGATGCCCGAGCCTTCTGTAGTTGTTTTCTGACTTTGGCAGGTGATTCTTCCAGCGACTTTGTTAATTTATAGAAACTCTCTCTAGACTCCATTCTGGACTCGTAATCAACTGCAATCTCACACCAAATTTAAGGCTGGGCAATACAAGTGAGGATGTGAACTTTCTCCTTAGGGGTTGCTTTAAGCATCCTACATTCTACATGCCCTGTTCAAGGCCGTGTCTATTTGTCTTGCATGTGCTGATCTATACCGTACAGGACATGCATATTCTCCAGCAGAGTACTAAGGCTTACAATTTGGCAGTAGAACAGTAGAACCCCTTTTTAACGAATCTCAGGGGGATTTGATATTTCTTCCTTAGAAGGGGGTTTTCCTTAAAAGGGGGTTCGAAGAAAATAGGCTATATATCACAAGAAATAATGATACCGGTACATTTATGTCTTCAACTAATGTAATGTCAAGAAATAATAAATGAACATGTTAAGAAATACTAAAAAGTCAAATTAACACAAGAATAACAGAAAATATTTACGAAACAGCACAGGTAACGGATTCCTTAGTGGTCCATTGGGAGCACAAGCTGCAGCAAGGAAAGGAGAAATAGGTTTTACTGACTTGTAATTGTAACTTGAAGGAACAGAGGCCTAACATATATTAAGGATATTTGTGAAGGCAGACCATGAGTACTATGAGAATAAGCATAAGGTATTACCCTTCACTTTCTGAAGTAGTCCAGTAAAGTAGTTTGCTTCCTCTTGCCCAGGTGTCTCACGGAATGAAGTTTTCTCTCAATTTGGTTGAGTGTGTTGATGAGCTCTTCATCCACACTGAAGGAGGAGAAGTACCGGCGGACAATATCCTGTCCTTCCACTACTGCCCCAAAACTTGGTTCTGCTGGATCCTCTTTGTGCCAGTCGCTTCGACTGACACAATGTTTTGTCCCCACCCCCTCTCTCCCGGTTCTGTCGTCCCCTGGGAGAGAGCTCTATACATTGGAACATTTCTGAACTTTGAAATTCCCGCTTCCCCCTCTCCTTACTAGACTCTCTTTCGGCTAGAATATGGTGGCTGTGGCCGTGTGTACGCAGTGACACATCCTGTTGGCTTCCTATTGGATCGGCCGTGCTCACTCTGTTACACAGTGGGTTGATAGTGAAGCATGCTTGGCGTCTGACGCCAAGAGAGTTGAACTTGGATCGATGTAACGAGAGGAAGTGTCCTGGTCGACTCCTCGGAGGTCGGCCAAGAGTGAAATTTATTGGCAAATGGGCTAATTACAAGGTACTGTGGACTGTTTCTTTTAGTGCATATTACGCCATCCATTTTGAGCTATTTCACTCCCGATGGAGATTTTTCTTTATTTAAATATTTTCGTTTCAGTGTGGGCGGAAACAAAGCGTCCATAAACTTGGAACTTTCATATGTGGTACCACAAACCCAATCTATTTGGTTCTGCAATTCACATCTTACTAGTTTAATATTCAACATATAATGAAGGGATTTTCTCCGTCTGATTTCCGAAACTCTGGACTGTTTCGCATGTTGGCAAAATGCTACGCATTTTCTTCAGCACATGGTAGCCACAACGTAAGATGTATGCGGGACGCCAACCTAACTGTTTGCGTTAAATTATTTTTTGGTTTAAACTTCAAAAGGACAAATTTGGAATACTATTACTCATGTAATTTTGGTGGGATTTAGTTAATTTGTCATGGCGGCATGCCCTTTGAATTGTCGCCCGTTATGGTCGGTCCATTGTTGGCGTGTTTCTGCACGCGGGCCTTGCTAACCCTAGTTTTCCTCCCCCCTCTCTGCGTTTGCTTGCATGCTGTTTTATTATGAGCCGTTTGGCGCTCAGAAACCTTCCTAGGTTATTTAATTTAAATGCTCTCCTTGATTGTAGCACGTGCTCGTGATAACTGACTAACTTCTATGGCATCGGACAACTCGTTCTTGCCCGCTCGCTAGCCCCTCAGTTTGGGCATTTGATTAAACTTTTGGTCCGCTCTCCTGAGCCAATATTTTCCTTTTTGGTTAATTTAACCCTTAGGCCTTGTGAAAGACCAGCTCATTCTTCTTCGTCTTCCTCTTCAGTACTTTGCCTTTTTGCATCATCACAAAGGTTTCCAACATCCATCTGTGGTGGTGAGGTTAGGATATCATCATCACAAGTAACAAATTCTTCAAATGTTGTGACAGTAGAATCCTTTGATACAACCCCCCAATCTTCCCCAATGTCATCAGTAGCGTCTTCTTCATTAAAAACTTCTGAAATAGCACCAAAACCTGCATGGCCAAAGCAGTTTTGAATAGTGGTCGTTGTGACTAGTTGCCATGCTGCTACAAACATACCGTATTTACTCGAAAACGACCCGCCACCGAATAAGACCCGCACCCTGATTTTGAAGAACAAAATTTAAAAAAAAAATTTTTTTTTACTCAAAATTATTTACAATCTTAACTAAATAAACTAATAATAACAATAGGAGGAAATTTGATCCATCTACCTTAATAAAAAATATAGAGTACTGTGAAAGAACAGGAGAAGAGTCTCTCAACACTAAAACATTGGACGAATTAATCACTAAATTAAAATCAATAGCAGAGGAGTTAGCACCAATAAATCCAAGGAAAAAACATGAATGGTGGAATGTAGATTGTGATCAAGCAATAGAGAAAAGACACCAAGCATGGATAAAACATCAAGCTCTAAAGTCAGAAGAATCAAATTTAGAACTAACTATACAAAGAAAATTAACCCATAAAATCATCAGACAAACGAAACGTAATCATCTTAAAAATACACTGGAAAAGATAGAAGACGATTTCAAGAAAAAGCAATCTCGAGATTATTACAAAACATTTGGTAAATATCTAAAAAAATTTGAAGCTCCAACATTAATGTTGAAAAATCAAACAGGAAAGTTAGCACATTCTAACCAAGAAAATACAGAGATCCTTGCAGAAGCATTCGAGAAACTGTTAAATTGTGATGATCCACTGGAAACCCTGCAAGTAAACACTGATACACCTATTTTAACTTCACCTGATTTAATAAATCCTCCAAACATTAATGAAGTAGAACTCGCAATTAAAGAACAAAAAAATTACAAAACTTGTGGCGAAGACTTAGTCTTTGCTGAAATCTGGAAAAATGCTGGTAAACCTGCGATTATAAATCTTCATCAACATCTAATTAAAATGTGGATTACTGAAGAAATTCCTGCACACTGGACCACAGGAATAATCCATCCATTATTTAAGAAAGGAGACAAAACGAACCCAGATAACTACAGAGGAATTACCCTTCTGGACTGCACATATAAAATTTTCTCTCGTATAATTTACAACAGGATCAAAAACATTCTGGAACCACAACTTGGAGAATATCAAGGAGGATTTCGCCCTTACAGAAGTTGTCCAGACCAAATCCTTAGCCTGAAATTAATAATGGAATATTACAAAAACAGAAATAAGCAACTCTTTATCACTTTTATAGATTTCAAGAAAGCCTATGATAGTATTCATAGACTGACACTGCTAAAAATCCTCAGATCATACGGTCTCCATCCTAAATTGATAAAAATCATTCAATTAACATTATCAAACACAAATTCGAAAGTTAAATTTAGGGGAGAAATATCAACAGCTTTCACAGTAAAAACTGGTCTCAGACAAGGTGATGGATTATCCCCTCTGCTTTTCAATGTGGCTCTTGATTATATCATGAAGGTTTGGCAAAAGGAAAACCCTCCTAAGATCAAAATTGGAACAAAACCATCAATAAAAATAAACTGCTTAGGATTTGCAGATGACTTGGCTCTTTTAGCACTAGACAAGGAAGAGGTTTGTACTCAGATCACTAGTCTCCAAGAAATTGCTCAAGGGATAGGATTACAGATATCCTTTGAAAAAACTGAGATCATGCCTATGAAACCCTTAGATATAAATGAAGTCTATATAAATGATCATAAAATTAACCTAGTTCCTCAATTTAAGTATCTTGGAGAAATTATAACACATAACTTAAACGAAAAAGTAACTTGGATAAATAGAACAAATAAAATGAAAAAGGCACAATCTCTAACCTGGTCAACATATAATAAAAAATGCCTATCAATAGCTACTAAGATCCAACATTATAAAACTGTAACTCTCCCTGAAGCCACTTATGCTTGTGAAACACTGTTCCAAATTAAAAATGAACAAAGAACTGATCAGCTCCTCAAAACGGAAAGAAGAATCATTAGAACGTGCATAAATAAAAAGTATCAGGTTGAGGGAGTCTGGAGGATTCTCCCAAATGAAACTGTCTATCGTGAGATTGATCCAATCACCAGCACAATGAAGAAGAAAAGAATTTCATATTTTTTTCACATCTTACGGCTTCCAGAAAACAGAATTGTAAGCCAACTGGTGATGAGAAATCTAGGAAAGAAAACTGGAGGTAAATGGATCCAAGAAATCCAACAAGATCTCAAAGCAGTTGGACTCAAGATAACAGATGCCGAGGAGAAAAATAAAATTAACACCATACTTAAAACTCACAAATTTTCTGCAGAAATGACACACAGAAAGCCTATGGAGATTTCAGATGAGTTGAGAAAATCCCGATCTGAAAGAATGAAAAAGTACTGGAAAGAGCGCAAGAACCAAGCAGTACTACCTTCAAAGAAGAAGTGATTGTGGAACGACTCAAGTGGTCCAATGTGACCAATCAAGATTAATAATAATAATAAACAGAATAGCATTTATCCAAAATAGTTTCCAACAGTTTTGAAGTCGTCGTAAATTAACACACATCAAACGATTAAAAATACAAATAAAAGTACACAAACACTTCATTCATCGTCATCAGAAGTACCAACTTCGGAACTTTTATCACCATCACTTTCCCACTAAATGTCGTCATCACTGACACCCATAGCATTCGAAATACTACATTTCTTGAAGCTCTTCCGTATGAGATCTCCAAAGATACGATTCCATGCCGTCAAAATCCACGAACACAGCAGCTGAACTTCCGGGCGCTGAATACGACCAGTTGGAGTCAGTGTGTGCTTATCGGCCACCATCCGCTCCGTATACAGCTGTTTCAAGGCTGCTTTAAACGGGCGGTTCACGCAGACATCCCGTGGTTGTAGCATAGACGTCATCCCGCTCAATCACAAATACATGACTCGTCAATATCATATTTCCTACCGGGCACGATTTCCAATAACTTCAGCTTCCCTCACAACTTTCAATTTCTCACTCGCTGTAAATGACCGCAAACGTTTCGTAGCATTCATGTTTACACTCGGAAAACGCGTGCGTGACTGTATGACGCCGCGTGCTTACGGTAAAACAAAGTTATAGCCGGAAGAAGGCTAGCACCATCTAGCGGATACTCGCAACACACGATATCGCGCGTGGCGGGCAATTTAGATCTTTCAAATTTGGATGACTCAAATAAGACCCGCACCCCTATTTTTCCCGTCCGAATTTGTTTAAAAATGTGCGGGTGGTATTCGAGTATATACGGTATGCATGGCTTGGAGTATGTTCAATTTCATTACCTCATTTCTTTCGAGGAAAGAAACAGCTCTTTGAACCAGGGCCTTCCTGTACTTCACTTTCACAGAATGAATAATGCCAAGGTCCAAAGGCTGCAGGTGACTGGTGCAGTTAGGAGGAAAGAAAACCACTTTGATATTCCGCAGGAAAGACGTATCTGAAGGATGAGCTGGACATCTATCACCAGCACTATTTTCCTTCCTGCCGATCCCATCTTGGCATCCAAGATTGTAAAAATTTTCGAAATATCTCCGATGTCATCCATGCACTTTTGTTAAAATCATATTTACATGGGAGTGTACGGGTGTTCTTGAAACATCTTGGATTCTTAAATTTTCCAATTATTAGTGGGGGTAATTTTTCACTCCCGTTGCTGTTAACACATAACAACGCTGTCAGTCAGTCTTTCTTTACTTTTTTTTGCCTCCGTGGCATTTTTCTCCACGAACAGCGTATGTTTTGGACGGGAGCAAGTTGTAAAACACTCCCGTTTCATCGGCGTTAAAAATATCCTTAGCATCATATCCTTCCAGAAGTCGAGGCAACGTTTTCTCTTTCCAGTATACAACTGTATCGTCATTAACTTCCGCACTCTCGCCGCACATGTTTTGGAACGAAAGATTGTGCCGTTCTTTGAAGCAATCAAACCAGCCATTAGAAGCATGGAAATCGACCAAACCCAGCTTAAGTGCGATTTCTTGAGCTTTTTGTTTAAGTATGTTCCCGTCAATTGGAGCGTTCTCACTCCTTCTTCCCTCGAACCATTTCATTAAAATGTTTTCAAGTTCCTCGTACGGCGAAGAACAAATATTCTTCCGTATTTTTGCCCCAGAACCGCACTCAACTTCCGCGGTCAGAATAGCTTCCTTCTGTTTCATGATGCCAAACAGCGTAGAGGGTGCCAAGTCATATTTTTTTGCAATCTGTGACAAAGGTACTTGGCTATCCCTTTCATCATCCCTGATGATGTCTATCTTTTTCTGAAGAGTCAGCTTCTTACGTTTTGCAGCCATAATGAATGTGGTCCGCCGTAACTCGCAGACACACAAAACTCGTAGCACAACTTCCAACAACACAGGAACAAAAACAGAGAATGAGCCTTCAGTCCGCACCCCTCGCGTCCGCGTGATTCCTAAGCAGCGATTGGAGCAGCGGGACAGAAGTGCCTAGCCGGTGTAAGAGCGCTGCGGCTATACGTTAAGGCAGCTGACGTCACTGTAGACATTACCCGACTAAAACTGTCCTAACTCCCTAACGGTTGGAGATAAGTATATGCGTTCGCGGACTTTTTTGTAGAGCTTGAACAGCTCTACATTTTGTACGCATATACTTGGGGTCTATCAATAACGGTTCAGGCAGCGTAAGCCATGGAAGGCACGACTTTCTTCTTATTCCGTAATTTTTTCTAGAATACATTTTCATTTTGTAGAATATCCATAAACATTTTCAGTTTCTTATTGCTTATTGCTTTTAATCTTTCACCTAAATCACGTGAAGTTTGCAAGAGACCTTTGGCCTAAATATTTATATTTCGTGAAGTTACCAGAGTCTCGCGGCATTTACGCGTAGGCCCTACGTCAGTCATGCCTCTAGGCTGTATAGCTAGTCTCAAGGTAAACCGCACTTCGTTCCCATACAGCCGTCATTCCAGTACTACCTACAGTTCAATGGACATAACTAACCAACAGCGTCTAGCGTGATAGTGACTGCTGCTTGCTGGTAACAGTGATTTCCAGCGGCCGCGCCAATTTATCACGGTTCTATACATCGCTAAAGGAGCGATTTCGTTTAGAGCGTCAACTTCGGACTGAGATTACGTCAAAACGGAAGTTAATTTACATTCAAAACAAGTTTAGAAAAATGTATCTTATCGACATATTCGTTACAACGGGATGCGCGATCGTAATTTATGTGAAATATATTCCTTAGTAGTGGACTTTTCCTTATATCGGGGTTCGTTAGAAGGGGGTTTAAATAACACTGTGCTTATGGCGATTTGGCTGGGACTTACAAAAATCTTCGTTAAAAGCGGGCACGTTAAAACGGGGTTTTGCTGTAGTTCCTACTAGCTTTCTCATGGTGTTACTGTACCTTTTGCTTGATGTAGCAATGCCATTAAAAATGATATAATAGTACATTATGCAACGAGCCTATAATGGCTATAATTAAGACACGAGTATCTTTATAAAACGAGCGTATGCGAGTTTTATAATTTCCATACGAGTGTCTTAATTACCATTATAGGCGAGTTGGATACGACTGTTTATGTTCGACGATAATTATAACTTTCTTCTTCTTTGTTCGATTTTGGCCTACTTTGGACCACGGGAAACAATTGACTTGCTGATTAGTCCTTTTTTCTGCTCCCAGAAACTCTTCATCCTTTCACTGTGGATTCTCTTCCTTTCTTTCGACCAGAGGCTCTTCTCCTTTCATTTTCCTGGAACCCCTTGAATGCATCAATCCTACCTCGAAACACCTCTCTATTCCAGATCTCATTTGGACTGACCCCAACTTCCTCCAAATCCTTTCTTATTTCATCTACCCATTTTGTAGTCGCTTTTATCTTGGTGATGTAATTAAAGATCTTCTTCGTTAGTCGACTATCGCTCATTCTCGTAAGGTGTCCATAGAACTTCAATCTTCTCTTCCGTATGGTATCTGTGATTTTTTCTGCTTGTCCGTAAAGATCTTTGTTTCGCCTCTTCCGCCATGTACCATCATTTCTATTTTCGGGTCCTAAGATCTTCCTCAAGATTTTTCTTTCTTTCTTCTCCAGTTCCTCTAATTCACCTTTCTTGTTCAGTATCAAACATTCTGAACTATACAATGCCTCAGGCTTGACAACCGTGGTATAGTGTCTTATCTTCGCTCCGTAAGATATTGTTCTTTTGTTGTACCTATTCTGTACTAATTTAAAAGCTAATTCCATCTTTCTGATCCTCCCTTTGTTTGCTGCATTATCCAGTCCATTAGGCTGGATCCATTCACCAAGATATTTAAACTTATCCGACCTCTTGATCTTCCCATATTTTGTTTCTAAGTACTTTTCGTTATCATGTTTGTATTCCATGTATTCTGTTTTTTCATACGAAATCCTGAGTCCAGTTTTACCTGCTATTTCGTGTAATTTTTCAAGCATTATTTTAATTTCTTCTTTATCTTCAGCTAGCAATGCCATATCATCCACAAACGCTAAGCAATCAACCTTCACTCCTTGTTTCTTTGTACCTAAACATATTCCTTCTATCCCTTCTTCTCTCATGGCATTCCTCCATGTTCTCATTATTTTTTCCAGGACAACGTTAAACAGAATTGGTGAAAGCCCATCTCCTTGTCTGACTCCTGTCCGAATTTTAAAGGGCTCAGAGATTTCCCCCTGAAATTTAATTTTGGAATCAGTTTCTGTTAATGTTTGAGTTATAATCGCCCTTGTTTTGCTGTCAATTCCAAATTCTTCCAAAACATTGAATAGGGTTTTCCAGTCTATGGAGTCGTAGGCTTTTTTGAAGTCAACAAACGCAACTACCGTATTTCTACTTCATAAAGCTCTTACTCTCAAGATGCTTTTCATAAAGCCTCCTTGATATTCGCCTATTTGATGCTCTACCTGAACTTCAACTATGTGCAATAGCGCCTTAGATAGTACTTTGTACGATATCGCTAGCAAGGAAATTCCTCTGTAGTTGTTTGGATCAGTTCGGTCACCTTTCTTATGGAGTGGATGTATTAGGGTGCTTTTCCAGTCATCTGGGATAATTTCATTTTCCCAGATATCACAAATGAGGCGATGTAAGTTCTCCACAGCCGTATCTCCTCCAATATTCCACATTTCAGCTACTATGCCATCTTCCCCTGGTGCTTTATTGTTTTTGAGATCCTTGATGATGTTTTTGATTTCTAAGAGGCTCGGTGGGTTGGACAGTGGATTTATACTCATTGGCTGCTCGAAATCCAGCCTTTCTCTTGGCTCCTCACAGTTTAGAAGTGTTTCAAAATAATTAGGCCAAAATGTAACAATTCTCCTTGTTACTCACGGCCAATGTACCGTCCTTTCTTTTAAAGCAAAGACTTGGAGGTTGGTATTGTTGTAATTCATCCCTAAATATCTTATAAAATTCCCGGGTATTATTTTTCTTAAAATCTTCTTCTATATTTTCCAACCGGCTTCTGTCATACAGTCTCTTTTCTCCTCTGATGATCTTGGCAGTTTCTTTCCTTTGTTGCTTGAAGACATTCCAATGTTGTTCTGTGCGGTTGGAGTGCCATCTCTTTCACGCCTTGAGCCTCATATCAAGAGCATCATCTCATCTTTTGTTCCACCATCTGTGTTTCCGTTGCCCTAAGTTTTCAGCCGCTCTTGTTAACGATTCTTTCATTTCTCTCCAATTGTTCATCTGTAACCTGGAAAGATTTTCCTGATACATATTTTTGTTTTGCTGGAGAATTTCTGTGTCAATCCTAGTTTTCCTTTGACATATGCGTCGTTGTCGATTCGGATGAAATTTTACTTTGATTTCCGACAAGAAATGGTCTGTGTCAATGTTACAACTTTTTCGTACTTGGACATTCAGAATCTCGCGACTGTTTCCAGTTGTAATTCCAACGTGATCAATTTGAAATTCGCCTAATAGAGGATTTGGGGAGATCCAAGTCTTCTTTTTTTTTAGGGAGAGCTTTGAAATATGTAGACATAAGTTTGAGATTGAATTGGTTACAAAAAGCAATTAACCTTTCTCCCATTTTTATTTGTTCTTTTATGGGCTGGGTAATCTCCAACAATCTTGTTGTATTTCTCTTCTTTTCCTATCTGGGCGTTGAAATCGCCCATCAAGATTTTCACATTCTCATAGGGGATTTTAGAAGTTTCATTTTCAAGTGTTTCCCAGAAGTCTTCTACTTTCTCCTTGTTCCTTTTGTTGTCTTGGTTTTTGAGAGCATGTGCATTGATGACCGTGTATAATTTGTTTCCAGATTTGAAGGATAAGAACAATATTCTCTCTGACGGTGAACTGAAGTTTACTATCGAATTCACTATAGTTCTGTTGACCACGAAAGCTGTTCCTAAGATTGGCAGTCTCCCTTTTGAAATGGTATGACCTGGTTTTCCTTTATATATTCTAAAACCAGCCGACTCTTATCGTATTTTCATCCAGATATCTTGTTTCTTGTACTGCCAGAATGAGTATGTTTCTTTTCTCCAAAATGGTAGTCAGTTGTTTTAACTTCCCTACTTGACGGAGAGTATTGATGTTTAATGTTCCCAGCAGATGTTTTCGCTTAGGTCTTATCTTCTGTAAGGAGGTTCCAGGAAGCTCCGACTCTTCCTTACATGACGTTCCAGGCTCTCCAGAATCCAAAGGCCTAGTTGCACCACTATTCGTGGTGAGGGATTTCCGTTTCCGGCTGCCCCCTGGAGTAGTTTCATTCGAAGATGGTTTCATCATGTCAACTGTTGAAGTCATTGGGAAAACAGGATATCCTGTTTTCGAGGGTAGAACTGAGGTTGTAAGCCCCAGAGCCCTTTTCTCTCGTGGCAGGTCCCCAAGCCTTTGAGAATCCCTTCTCTACCCACAAGGCAGGGGTTGCCTACTCATACGAAACCCCTGAGTAGAGGGTTGCCTCTTCCGTCATCTACACCGTACCAAAGTCCATCTTCTCCGCTGTAGATATCGTTGAGGTCTTCACCGTTACCCTGGCACGTGGCCCAGAACATGGTACTATCAGCTGGAGCCAGCTGACCCAAGGTTTTTTTGAGAGGTGTTACTGCTCTAACACTCGCCCTTGGTCCTGGCTTGTGACAGGCAGAGCCTGGCTTCCCTACATTGGGTCCAGGTTGGCGGGTTTAATTATAACTTTATTATATGTTTTAACATAACGAAGTGGGAAGGAAAGAGACCGAGAGGAAGACCGAGAGACAGGTGGCTGAAGGGGGTGGAAGAAAGCGTGAAGAAGAGAGGAGAAGACTGGACAAGGGTGGAGGCTGAGAGATGGTGGGAAGACAGAAGACGTTGGAGAGGCTTGTGTTCCAAACAGACCCGGCCAGTGGCTGGAAACTGTGCAAGATGATGATGATATGTTTTAACATAAATATTCATAAATATCTGGGGGATTCAGTTATTAGTGAACAAGGCTTTGGTGATTGAACAGAGCGCATGCGTGGTCAAGGCACTCCGGAAGCAGAGACCATTCACTTTGCTTGACAACACAGAAATATGTTGGATTTTGAGCGCATGCGCGAAGGTATCTTTATCTAATTGGCCACACAACTGTTTCTTGAGTTCTGATTGGTGGGAGAAACTGTTTCATAATGAAAGATTGTGTTGTAATGAGCCTCATTATGATACAGTTTTCCGACACATAATGTTTACATTTCGACATCGTCGCACATAAATGTCATCATCATCATCTTGCACAGTTTCCAGCCACTGGCCGGGTCTGTTTGGAACACAAGCCTCTCCAACGTCTTCTGTCTTCCCACCATCGTCTTCTGTCTTCCCACCATCTCTCAGCCTCCACCCTTGTCCAGTCTTCTCCTCTCTTCTTCACACTTTCTTCCACCCCCTTCAGCCACCTGTCTCTCGGTCCCTTTCCTTCCCATTTCATCTCGTGTATCCTCCTGGGT
Organism: Meconema thalassinum; assembly: GCA_946902985.2. Classification (NCBI taxonomy): domain Eukaryota; kingdom Metazoa; phylum Arthropoda; class Insecta; order Orthoptera; family Tettigoniidae; genus Meconema; species Meconema thalassinum. Next base: position 760,150,156 of record OX336388.2, on the reverse strand, counting down.
ATCCTCTTCTCCATTCGTTTTACATGTCCATACCATCTAAGTCTAGATTTCTCTATACCATCCTGTAATGGTTCCTCCTTCATTAATTCTCTGGTCCTCTCATTTCTTATTCTGTCCATCTTTGTAGCTCCAATACTGCTCCTCAAGAACCTCATCTCACTGGCCTGTATTTTGCTCTTCTCCCTTCCTTTCATAACCCAGGTCTCCGAGGCATACGTCAGGATAGGGACATAGTACGTCCGGTATATGATCTTTTTGCTGTTCTGAGGGACATCCTTGCTCCATAACATGCTTCTCACACTCCTCCGGAATGCTTCTGCCTGTCTCCCCCGCTCATTTATTTCTCTACCGTTTCTTCCATTATCTTGTATCAGGCTTCCCAGATACTTGAAACTCTCCACTTTCTTCAGCTGTTCCCCACCAATTGTTATTCCCGTTGTGGTTCTTTCCTTCTTCCTTGTTGTGATCATCATCTCACTCTTATTTTTGCTAAATTTCATCCCATACCCTTGTATTATTCCTTCCCACACGTCCAACTGTTCCTGTACCTCCTCCTCCTTGTTTCCCCAAATCATCTGCAAACACCATTGCTTTCATCTTTCCTTCCCCAATTACTTGTGCCACTCGGGTCATTATGTCATCCATCACCACAATGAAAAGTAACGGTGCCAGTGCACTTCCTTGTTTCAAGCCGTTTCTCTGTTCCAACAAGTCCGATCTCTCTCCTTCCACTTTCACACAGCTCACACTTCCCTTGTACATCTCCTTTATCCTCTTTATAGTCCATTTTCTACTCCTCTATTCTCCTGGGACTTCCATACTTTGTTTCTGCATACACTGTCATATGCTTTCTCAATGTCCAGGAAGGCCATCAGTAGATCTGTTCCATACTCATAGTGCTGTTCTTGTAACTGCCTTACAGCAAAAATCAAATCCACTGTGGACCTTCCTGCTCTGAAGCCATGTTGTTCTTCCCTCATCCCTCCTTCTATCCTTGTCCTAATTCTCCTTTCCAAAACTTTCTCAAACATCTTTGCACAATGACTCATCAGTGTTATTCCCCGATAGTTTCTGCATTCTGTTCTACTACCTTTCTTGAAGATCGGGACAATTATTCCCTTTTTCCAGTCCTCTGGAGTCTTCCTTTCCTTCCATGCTGTCTTCATCACTCGGTACAACCATCTCCACACTCAACTCATCCCCACCCGGTGTCTTCCCTCCTTTCATCTTCCTCACTGCATCTTCCACTTCTTTCCGTGTTAAGTCCTTTTCTGTTTGCAGTCCATCTTCCTCTTCCCCGATTTCTTCCTCCTCGCCGTGGTTTCCATTTGGGTTCAGAAGTTCTTCAAAATATTTTTTCCAAATTTTCTTCAGTTCTTCCCTATTTTCTATCTCTTGTCCCCTTTTGTTCACCATTCTAACATAATCCGTAGGATCCTTCCGCCTCTTATATTTTTTACCATCCCATACAGGACCTTTTTTGTACCTTCATATCCTCCTCCATAATCTTGGTCCACTCTTCCATCCACTTTCTTCTCTCCTCAGCAACTACTCTCTTTGCCTCCTTCTTTCTTTCCTGGTACTCTTCCCTTGTCTCTACCATCCTATTTTGATACCACCAAAGGCTCTATTCTTTTCCCTTACTATATCTTTTGTCTTCTCATTCCACCATGGTGTTTCCTTCCACCTCTTCTTACTACTTGTCCTCCCACATACTGCTCCTGCTGCACCTACTAGTGTCTTCTTAAATGTAGCCCATTCCTCTTCCACCCCTCTTTCTTCAGGTGTTGGAATTCCTTTACCATTTTGAGGTACTCGACCCTTCTATCTCCTTCTTTCAGTTTCCATATCCTTATACGTCTTTCCTGGTTCTCAGTCCCTTTCTTCTTAGTCCCTCTCAGATTCATTACCAGCAATCGATGGTCGCTATCCAGGTTCTCCGTTGGTATAACCTTGATGTCCGTTATGTTCTTATTTAATTCTTTCTTGTACAGTATATAGTCGACCACCGACTTCCTGGTCAAGTCATCACTGTACCATGTGTATGTGTGGCTCTCTCTTTTCTTGAACCAGGAGTTCCCAACTAGCAGGCTGTTCCTTTGGCAGAAGTCCAACAGTCTCTTTCCTAATTTCTTCTGCCCCAACCCTCTGGTCCAAGCACACTCTCATACCCTTGTCTTTCTCTTCCTACATGGGCATTCAGATCCCCCATAACAATCATATTCCTTCCTACCAGCTGCTTCTGCAATTCCTCTTCCAACTCCTCCTTCTCTTCATAAATGTAATGATGTTAAAGTAAGAGAGCTAATACAGAATAATTGTATCTATGTTAAAACATATTTTGACTCAAAAAGCACTGAGAATATTTGTTATATCTTTAGTATGGTATATTTTCAAAATTTCTTCTTCTTTTTAATTTAATATGTGGCATTCAGAAATAATCAACACTTAAGTTATTTTCTTCACACTGTAGCAGTTTTGCTAGCCCACACGTTGAGCGACAAGTGTAGCGTTAATTAATGCCCCATGTTGGTAGCAACAAGTGTAACGGTTTGGCTGCCCCTAACTGTTGGGTGATAAATGTAACTGTTTACCTTTGTCTAAGCTATGTTGTTTTAATGGGCGCCAAGACCTCAATGCAATGCTGAAATCTAAATTTGTATTTAACAACGTCTAGCTCTGGTAGAACACCTTCAAGAATCTATTCACTCAGATCGTGGTATGATTTGATCATTAATCCAACAAACAATTGTATCAGGAGAAGGAATTGGTCTATATCTAATGCTACCTACTGAAAGCAAAGATTGCATTGTAAAAGAATTGAATTTATTATATAAAACAAGTATAGAAAAATTAATAATAATAATAAGTTTAAAATTTAAATTGGAGCGTTGCGATTTTAATATTACCGATAGAAAATTACGTGAAAACGGAGTCTGATAAATTATTGATTTTACTCTTATTCCCAAGCTTTGAAGTTACTGAAATATGAAATATAAAACAAAGAGAAATGAGAGATTGCATATTTCTGCGTCATTCGCGCTTACCACTGGAAATGGCCGAAGCCTTTCCCTTGTACTGGATGATGCTGTGTGCTTCCCACAGTCTCCTGGACGTCGTCATCTTTGTCGATATATGATGATATTCTGGTAGATTAGATAATTCTATGGTCCGTACATCGGACCCAAACACTCGTACAACCACACTGGTTAAGTTTTACAAAAGTTAGTCCTCCAATCCACGGAACATCGGAGCGACTCCCGCGTGCAACTGTACTCGTTAAGTTCCACGGCGCGCTGAACGATATATGCACACCTCCGCATCCCCACTCTTCAGCCGACTTCCAGCTTACGTGGTCTCCACTGATTGGCTGCTCCCTACGCGCTAGATCCCCACTCTGGCTCACTACACTCGGCGGGAGGCTGAAGTCGTTTTCCGTACCATACATCCGCCTTTTCGTTAAGCTGCAACGCAGGATTGCGTCATGCTTCCCGACAAGATTAAGCCTGTACTTGAATTCCCAGTGACTCATGTCTCTCAATATACCCTAACTGACGAAACTCCGTTAAATTCCGTAATCATATAATTTTCTATGATATTGTCGTTCGTAATAATTTGCTTGATAGTGTTTTCTAAGACATAGAAAACCTATCTGTATGCTTATAATTTTAAAAAATGCTCCGAAAAATACCTTAATAATAATTATAATAAATTAATAATAATAATAAATTAACATGAAAATTTATCTTGGCTGAACAATTTGCCGCGTAAATAAATAGAGAATGGCTTCCTACTGACTTATGCCAGTGGCATGAAAACCCCTCGAAAAACACGTTACATATTCGCCTCGGATCATCGGATGATTTACCGTGACGACGGTCCATTATCCGATTATCCCAGACACGTTAATAATCCCCATCCAAAATACATATTACATAAATGAAATCACCCTAAATTACAGATATACACACTCATAATTTTTCTTTACGCACTTTGCGTCAAAGTTTGTTGTCACTATGGATTGCACTTTGCAACCAGTCCAATGTTTTTCACATAGAATAGTGTTCCACGGATATTTCCGCCTCTCAAATTTCTCTATGTTGGAGAAATAGACATAATTAATGAGTGAGCACTATGTATTTACGATGTCATATCACACGCATTGAAGGTGTTCTGATATATTTATATCACCATAGAACTTCCTAATTTCACTGGAGGTCCCTTCCTTATGGTGAAATTTAATCTCACTTATCACTGAGCACACGATCACACTATTGTGCCAGCGCATCGTGACCATAATACTTGATCTCTCTTTATAAAAGATGAAATTAATATTGACTTCTGAAAAAAAAACAGTAAGTGGGCATTACATATAACACCAAATATTTCTGTGCCGTAATCGCCCTGTCTTGTTAAGTTCCCGTAGACCATATTCTACTTAATACTAGTTCTCAACACAGACCAGTTCTCCTCACACAAATAATACCTTTGTACAAATTACCTTAAATTACACACTTACAAATCTTACATGGCGAGGCCGTAAACAGAAATCACGTGTGCTGTTATGTATGAGTTTCATGAAGGACTGTCTCGCATTCTGATGGCCCATCTTTTGCCTCGTGGACGCCTTAAGCAAAAATACCCTGTTCAAGCGCTCACCCATCTCTTGGAGGCAAATGGGAATTCACCAACGCTGCCAAATTCTGGCCTTGGTGTATCGAGACATTTTAGTGCTCAAGAGCATCCGACAATCCCGTCATATTTCCCTGTACCTTAAAACCTCTCATTTACCTACATACTACCCCCCTGTGTGACTTCTGATACGCCTGCCTGGAAGACCATCTCCTCCCACGCACCAAATACCACACTTACTCATTTGATAGGCTGGCTCGCCAGCTATACATCCTCACTTTATGACACATACTTTCGGAGACTATGTATATTATACGTCCCGTATCATCTGTTTCCCTCACTATTCTCCAGCACATATGCTGTTTTCCCAATACGTTTCGAAACTATAAATGTTTCTGTGTCACCTGCTTCCAACCTTGCAAGTGGCTCCCTTTAAATGAACGTCATCACGTTGCTCCACTAGCATATTTCTCAGTGTCTGTAATGATGCCCTGTTGCTACTGTCCTCACATGCACATATTAAAATACCGTCCTCTGCTTTAACCACAGGATAATCCCTACATAAATTAGTGTCCCTCGATAGCATGTCTGCAAGAATGTTATCTTTACCTTTAATATATTTTACTGTGAATTCTTATTCCTGCAGAGCAAGAATCCACCTACTAACTCTGTTAGAACTGAGTTTACAAGTTCTCATATACAGTAATGCATGGTGATCTGTGTGGATCTCAAATTTCCCCCCTACTAAATACATTCTAAATTTCCCTAAACTGAAAACAATACCTAAAAGCTCTAACTCAGTAATCGTGTATCTTTTCTCTGCTGCTGTCAGTCCTCGCGAGGCTAAAGATACAATGCACAGATTACCCTCATCATCTCTCTGACATAATACTCCAGCAATGCCTATATGTGAAGCATCTGTCATAACCACATATTCCTTATCTTTTAACGGATATTTCAGCACTACAGCTTTCTCAAAACCTTCCTTCAGCGCTCTAAAAGCCTGATCATGCTTGGACTCCCATCTCCACCGAGTCCCACTTTTAAGCAATTCCCTGAATGGTTCTACCAACCCTGAGTATTTAAGAACGAACCTCCTGAAAAAGTTGCAAATTCCCAGGTAAGTTTTTAACTGTTTAACATTCTGTGGCACCTCTGCGTTAAGTATCTTATTAACCCTACTTTCTTCTGGTGTTACACCTCTACTCGACACTCTATGACCTAAAGATGTCACTTCTGACTGACAGAATGACGACTTAGACAGCTTCAAAGTGAACCCTGCCTGATCTAACTTCTGAAAAAATATATCTAAATGACGTAGATGCTCCTCAAAACTGCGTGAACTAATTACCATATCATGTATGTAAATGGTTACAAACTCTCCTGTGTCATCCCCTAATGCGATGTTTAAAGCCCTAATTAAAGCTGCTGAACTACTCTTTAACCCATATGGTGTTCTACAAAATTGATAAAGGTTATATTTATGACTAAAAGCTGTAAATGGTCTATCTTCGTACATAAGTGGCACTTGCCAAAAACTGGAACTCAAATCTACACAAGTGAAATACTTCTTACCCTCAAATGTTTGCATTAATTCTTCTATTGACATAGATTTCAGCTGATCTGAACTAATTCTACTGTTAACCAAACGAGCGTCTAAACAAATACGAACAGTGCCGTCGGTCTTGGGTACCGTGATCAAAGAATTAACATATGGACTGTTAGAGTGCTCAATAATCCCATCTTCAAGCATCTGATTAATTTGTGCCTCAACTGCACTCTGATAAGCGAAAGGTATAGGATATCTATGTCCTGTGAATACTGACCTATCAATAACGTTCAATGAATGTGTATAGCAATTGGCCATACCAATGCGATCCTCAAAAACTCTATTACACCATAACACATCACAGAGCCGAACACATTGTTCCACCTCTATATTTCCCTGAAATGCAGCATCACGTAACGAGTCCTTTAGACTACCGTTCATAATCACACTGCCCACAAAACATGGAGAACCCCGCTCTACGGCTGGCGATATCTCATTTAAAGTACAAATCACCCCTACAACACTACTCCTCTGAATATGGTCATTGAACGCTACTTCTACTTCAGAATCTCCCCATTTAAATTTCAAACTCCCTACATCATAACATAAGTTACCAGACACTCTACTTAGCCACTCTGAACCCAAGATAACACTGAATACTAAATTTGGAATTACAAGACAAATCTGCTTCTCTACATGATTATTAATTTTAATGACTACTAAAACTTGCTTAGAAATTACTTTAGACCTCTTCCCAACAGCTGTGATAACAAAAGTGCTTTTAATTGGCATCTCCTCAAAATTTACTCCAGTTCCTTTCATTTTATCATAAAATGCACTACTTATGCAACTCTTCATACAACCACTATCAATTAAAACATCTGTGTACGCCTCGGACACGTTAAATTTAACTATGGGGCTCTTACTAACCACTTCCTGAATAATAGCTTCATCATTTAGTTCATGTAATAATTCATTTCTTACATTTAGGTCATAGGGTTCCTGTATAATTGTATGGACAGGGCATGCTACAGACTGAGATTCTGACCTTACTTCGCAGCCTGGTTCGCGTTTAAAGAACCGCTACAGCTGGCCGTAGTACTACTAACTACTGAACTGGTCTGGTTGTTCTGGGCTGTGTTGTCATTGTTTGGCTGTATATTACTACCACTAGGCTGTCCTCTTCCTTGACCCTTATTCTGGTTATAATTATTGTCATTATAATTTCTCCCTTGATTTCCCCTAAAATCATTGTTCCTCCCTTGATTTCCCCTGAAATCATTGTTCCTCCCTTGATACTGATTACCATAGCCATTTCCTCTGTTCTGATTTAGCTGATTATTATTATTTCTATTTTGAGCGTTGGCCCCTTCACCACCGTTCCCTTGAACTTCTTGATGCCTGGCTTCATTAGGCCCATTATTATTATTACCCTGGTTCCTATTGAAATTGTCCTCATAACCCTCTCTCCCTAGTGCATCAAATGTGCTTAACAAATTTTCTACTTGTGATATTGTTTTTACATTCTGGATACAAGCAGCCTCCTTGATCCTATAGGGAAAGTGCCTAAGTAGCAACCTTACCACATCACTTTCCTCCTTCAAGCCATCCAGGTATTTACACACTAATACCTGCCCTAAAAAGTATTCGGTCATGGTGGAGCTTCCTTTAGGGTTATATTTACCACACACTACTCCCTCACGATGCTGCAACTGAATAAACTCATTCCAGAACTTTTCACAGAATTTCATTTTAAAATCATTGATATCAGTAAACTTGTCTCTGTAGACAGCAAACCAATTCCTCGTTTCCCCCACAAACACTTGTTCTAAAATTTCAACTACCTGGCACCACTCAATACTACCATTTTCCAACCTCTCCCCGAATTTATTTTCTATAGTGTTCATGAACTCCATTGGGCACCCCTGTCGATTGCTGAACTTACCCAGTTCTACCTCCCTGTGTGTGCTATTCACAAAAACTGGCCTATTCTGACTATTTTCTTGCCTGATCCTAGCTTTTAATTTTAACTCTAATTCTGCGATTTTCTCCTCAGCCTTCCTCTCAATACTGTTTACTGTTAATTTAATGTTTCCTTCTGATTCTTCTACTTTATCATATAGCTTTGCTTGTTTCTCCTCAATCTTGCTAATGCTCTCTCTATTACTCTCTCTTAAATCATTTACTTCTGCAACTATTTGTGAGTGGACTTTCTCAATTCTACCCCCCAGCTGTTCCTTAACCTCTTTAGTAGCTACCTGAATTTTGTCAATTTCTCCCCCCAATTGCTTTTTGACCTGCTGTGTTTCCAGTTGCACTAGTTCTTTTAAATTTTCAGCCTGTGTACTGATTCTAATTTCCAACTCCTCCTTTACTTTTCCTAATTTTCTGTCTACATCTGCAATAATCTCTTTAGCCTTTTCTTCCATCACCCCCCTGATCTCACCTCTAATCAGTTCGAATTTGTCACTCATTTCCCTACTGTTTTGTTCTAATTTAGCATTTAAGGCATCTGTACTTTCTTTATTTTCCCTACTGTTTTGTTCTAATCTGGCGTTTAAGGCATCTGTACTTTCTTTATTTTCCCGACTGTTTTGTTCTAATCTGGCGTTTAAGGCATCTGTACTTTCTTTATTTTCCCTACTGTTTTGTTCTAATCTGGCGTTTAAAGTTTCATTACTCTCTCTATTTTCCCTACTGTTTTGTTCTAATTTAGCATTTAAGGCATCACTACTAACTTTGTTCTGATACATAAACTCGAGAAGTAAAGTTTTTAATTCTGGTTGGCCGCCTACACTCCCTGTTTCAGTATCGGGATTTACCTCCGCTACCCCGGTACTACCATCACTCGACATACTGCTCGTATCATCACTCTCCAGTTGATGACCACTACGTAACCTCATCTGTCTTTCTTTCTCATCCCCCATAATGATATACACTGATACAGACAAATAACCCCCAAAATACAGGCACAGAAATATATACCCTTCTCCTTCCACAAATGTTATTAGGTTTTCAGCCCCAAGTTGTCGGCGACAAGTGTAGCAGTTTTGCTAGCCCACACGTTGAGCGACAAGTGTAACAGTTTGACCCTCACGTTGAGCGACAAATGTAACGGTTTGGCTGCCCCTAACTGTTGGGTGATAAATGTAACTGTTTACCTTTGTCTAAGCTATGTTGTTTTAATGGGCGCCAAGACCTCAATGCAATGCTGAAATCTAAATTTGTATTTAACAACGTCTAGCTCTGGTAGAACACCTTCAAGAATCTATTCACTCAGATCGTGGTATGATTTGATCATTAACCCAACAAACAATTGTATCAGGAGAAGGAATTGGTCTATATCTAATGCTACCTACTGAAAGCAAAGATTGCATTGTAAAAGAATTGAATTTATTATATAAAACAAGTATAGCAAAATTAATAATAATAATAAGTTTAAAATTTAAATTGGAGCGTTGCGATTTTAATATTACCGATAGAAAATTACGTGAAAACAGAGTCTGATAAATTATTGATTTTACTCTTATACCCAAGCTATGAAGTTACTGAAATATGAAATATAAAACAAAGAGAAATGAGAGATTGCGTATTTCTGCGTCATTCGCGCTTACCACTGGAAATGGCCGAAGCCTTTCCCTCGTACTGGATGATGCTGTGTGCTTCCCACAGTCTCCTGGACGTCGTCATCTTTGTCGATATATGATGATATTCTGGTAGATTAGATAATTCTATGGTCCGTACATCGGACCCAAACACTCGTACAACCACACTGGTTAAGTTTTACAAAAGTTAGTCCTCCAATCCACGGAACATCGGAGCGACTCCCGCGTGCAACTGTACTCGTTAAGTTCTATACAGATCGTCCTCGTTCCACGGCGCGCTGAACGATATATGCACACCTCCGCATCCCCACTCTTCAGCCGACTTCCAGCTTACGTGGTCTCCACTGATTGGCTGCTCCCTACGCGCTATATCCCCACTCTGGCTCACTACACTCGGCGGGAGGCTGAAGTCGTTTTCCGTACCATACATCCGCCTTTTCGTTAAGCTGCAACGCAGGATTGCGTCATGCTTCCCGACAAGATTAAGCCTGTACTTGAATTCCCAGTGACTCATGTCTCTCAATATACCCTAACTGACGAAACTCCGTTAAATTCCGTAATCATATAATTTTCTATGATATTGTCGTTCGTAATAATTTGCTTGATAGTGTTTTCTAAGACATAGAAAACCTATCTGTATGCTTATAATTTTATAAAATGCTCCGAAAAATACCTTAATAATAATTATAATAAATTAATAATAATAATAAATTAACATGAAAATTTATCTTGGCTGAACAATTTGCCGCGTAAATAAATAGAGAATGGCTTCCTACTGACTTATGCCAGTGGCATGAAAACCCCTCGAAAAACACGTTACAACACTTACCAATTTATTGTAACAAAATAAATACATATTAGAGGTCTTCTCCACCAATGTGTATACATTCTGATAGTTTCTGTATTAGCGTAGCAAGCCATTCTTTGGGGGTATCTCAGCACCACTGCTGGACAACTCCGTGGAGGGGAATATCTTGCTTCACTTGATCTTCTTCATTGTGTTGAATAGAGCATAGTCATTACGGACAAGATCCAATGAGCCAGCACAGTGTACCCTATAGCCACCAGCACCCAGAGTGTTAACTGTCTGCTGACTGGCCTGTTTCGTGTCTAGTTCAGTGAAAGTGATTCACTGTTTTCCAGTATCAAGTTGGACGTATGCTGGGTATTGTCATATTTGTGTGCAGTTGCGGGATGCACACTGTGTTTGCCTTTTCTTGCTCATTCCTTGCCATCTTTGAACACTGCTATCCCACAGCACATGGTTCTGTGACTGCTGGGTGAAGACGTGAGGACGTACAATAATAACCAGGGCTCGGATGTTGATGACATGTCATCATTTTACTGAGCTGTCTAAAACAATGCTGAAGTACCTAGAAACTCCGAACGGGCCACTCCGTCTTCAAATATGTCATTTTTATTTTGCATCTTCTTGCATTTTTTGCTATTTTTCCATTTTAAGAGCATTTATTTAAGTTTGGTAGATTTTTTGGCCATATTTTAGAGAAATCAGCCTTTTAAGTTTTTTTTTTTTTTTTTTTTTCCAATTTTGTAATGTCACAGCTTTATATAAGGGAGTTACGTCTCTCAGAGTTAAGAAGAAGCTAGTAGCTAGTACCTTTTGTTAAGTGCTAGAAATCTATTTTGATTGACTTTTCAGTTTGAGCTTCAGATGTCATTTTTGAAATATTGGTGAGTTTATTATTATAAGATGATTTTCTCCATTTTATAGTGCATTTTTAGATTTTTTGAAATATTGGTGAGTTTAGTCTGTTATAAGATCATTTTCTACATTTTATAGTGCATTTTTCGATTTTTAGGTCATTTTTTACAGTCATTTTTGAAAATTTTAAGTGCATTTTTAAACTTTTTTACGTCTTCAACATCCGGGTCCTAATAATAACTTCATTTGAATGTATAAAGCAGCCACTCATTTCCTCCAGAGAAACCACACGGTCCACTGTTGTCCATGATGGTCTGCTTCCATATTGTCTCAGCTTTGTTTGCAAATGCATCCACACGCTGCCACAAATAACACGGAAGCAACCACATTTGGTGCCCATAAGTAGCACTAGAGTAGGTCTTTCCACACACTTACATACATTTCTATCTGCCACTGTTGCAGTATTATGGGGGGAATGTCAATCATTTCTTCTTCTTCTTCTTCTTCTTTTGAGACCACAAAGGGTCACTTTACCCAACCATTAGTTCGTCGACTTGTAGGAACTGTACGAGCCTTGCGGTCCTCCCAGTACTTCTTCATGCGTATTGATCGTCTTGCCCGTTCTTCGGCGGAAAATATTCTTGTAGGAATTTTCTTCTTTGTGAGTGGAAAATGAAACGTCATATTTTTAAGTGCTGTAGTTAAACTTTTCTTATTTGCAGCATCTTCTGTTGTTAGGCCAATTTCTTTTAAGTCCTCTCTGATTTCTTTTAACCATCGGCATCCAGTCGTATTTTTTGAAGCAAGATCGTACTGCACTAGTTGTTTTAGAAGACGTGAATCTGGCATTCTCATGATGTGCCCAAAGAATCCTAGTCTTTTCTTTCGCATGGTATCAGTAATGGGTTCTAGGTTGTTATAGACCATATTGTTAGGTATTATTCGCCATTGCCCATCTTTTTTATATCCTTTATTGATACAAGTTCTTCCAATTCGCCTTTCGATCTTCTGTAATCTGTCGGTTTTAGAATGTTCATTTAGATGGAATAATGTTTCTGCTGCATATGTGGCTTCCAGTTTTATGACTGTATTGTAATGTTTAATTTTTGCATTAATTGATAAGCATTTCTTTTTGTAAGTTTCCCATGTTAATTTTTGTGCCCTAGATAACTTGTTGGTTCTTCATTTATTTGAGCGACTTAAATATTTTATTCTTCTTATTTCAGACACTGTCTGGAGATCAACAAAACTGTGTGTTTGCAAAGAGGTATTGTTCAGAATTTCAAATATTTCTCCATAGCATTGGTGTAAGAACTCTGTATGGTGTGGGGCATGATGGTGCTTTGGTCAAGCTGCTTGCCTCTCACCAAGGCGGACCGGATTTGATTCCTAGTCAATGCATGTGGGATTTTCGAAGTGAAACATCATGTCCTGTGGTTCAGGTTCCACGCAAACCTGAAGGTCCCGTGGCTCATGATTGTGAGATCAACGGTGCTGTAAAACTACAAAATTCCTTCATTTACTTCCTTCTTTATGGTGTAACCTTTTAAATGGTTGCAGAGTGTGGTACCGCTGAATGAAGAGTGTGGCATCTTGGAGTGGATGCCCAATCTGGTTGGTCTGCGGCCCACTCTGCTGTCCATGTACAAACAGATTGGTATTAACCTCAGTGGGCGCATCATGAAAGAGATGGTCAATTGTAAGTATTTAAAATATTGCAATTTTACTTTGAGTAAAGTAGTATTTGGAATCTGAATCCTGAACTTATAAAATATTTGATGATTTCAGCCCGACTTGAGCCATTTGAAAAGAAGAAAGCCTTGTTCTTAAAAATGATGGAGACTCTTCCTCCAATACTCAGTGAATGGTTCCTCATCACTTATCCTGATCCTCAAAGCTGGTGAGTTGCAGACGAATGAATTCATATATTAGGATATTTAACCCTCAGATACTCGTGCGGGCTGCAGGTGTCCCTAATTTTGTGTGATATAATTTTGTAATAGAGCTGAGTGTATTCTTTGTCAGATATTGAGGTTCTCTATAGCTGCCTGTTGATAATTAATTTAATTGATGGGTGTGTTTCCTATTAGACTAATAGCATCTCACTGGCACCAGACGGATTAGAAGTTGTCCGGGCTACAATGGTAGCCTGCGCCTGCGCAAGCATTGCTGTTTCAGTGCTGACAGTGCGTGAGCAAAGAAAATGTCACCATGTAGGCAGTCATGTAGATGACTTTCAAATCAGTCAGTGGTTAGATAAAAGTAGTTCTTACTTACTTTCCGTGTCCGGGAGACGCACTAAATTCTTCCTTTCCAGAACTCTGCAGCTCTTATACCTCGGTCTGTGGCCAACATAAGGTCTTCCTGGCTGGAGGTGTCATTAAGATCTTGGCATGTGATCAGGTGTTGTGGAGTCTGGATTTCTCCACAGGCACATCGTGGATCTGCTGCATAACCCCACTTCACAAGGTTGCTACGAAACTTAGGCACTCCTGTTCTCATCCGGTTTAAGGTCCTCCAGGTGGTATAAGGCAAATGACTACCACTGCTCAGTTCTTCTTCATGGGTAAACCCCTCTGGTACTATTTGTTTCCAGAGTGACACACTCCGGACGTCTGGTTTGGTATGGAGGGGTACTGTTCTCTTAATAAAACTCTTCCTGGATCTTAGGCGAGGAGTGGTCACCTTGTGGTTGAACATAGAATGTCTGCGATCTCTTTCAAGCTTTTGTCTCTCTTTCTCTGCTGCCACCTGGCGTCGAATAACTGGAGGTGCAATGCCAGCGAGAGGATAGATCTTCTGCACTGGAGTAGGTTAGAGGTGACCAAGGAAATAAAGTAGGCAGTTGCTTCTTGTGGGAATGAAGGGGAAAAATTAACAAGAAACAACAGTGGAAAGTGTAACAGAAAAATCTGCAAGGATCATTCTATGTCTGTCTGTGCAGACTTCCTTAGTGATGAAGAAGTGTGAGCATGCTTATAAAGTTTACGGACTGTAAATTGTGACCAAGAAGGAAAACATCAATAAATGTTTCGAGAACAATTTAAGGGAAAGTGCTCCAGTTGTTCACAATGGGCACATACACACATCAAAAAAAGTTTTGCATCACCTCGGTTCCAAGAGTTCCGGAACCGTTAAATACAAAGGGAATAGAGATCAACACAAACAACATTTCAGCTCGTTTTATTGCTCATGAGACCCACACATTGCATGTTGTACCATCATACAGCTAGACTTTCAGCATTTGTGGTCCAGATTGCAGTACACACCACTACCTCTAATACCCAGTAGCACGTCCTCTTGCATTGATGCATGCCTGTATTCGCCGTGGCATACTATCCACAAGTTCATCAAGACACTGTTGGTCCAAATTGTCCCACTCCTCAACGACAATTCGGCGTAAATCTCTCAGAGTGGTTGGTGGGTCAAGACGTCCATAAACAGCCCTTTTCAACATATCCCAGGCATGTTCGATAGGGTTCATGTCTGGCGAACATGCTGGCCACTGTAGTCGAGCGATGTCGTTATCTTGAAGGAACGCATTCACAAGATGTGCACGATGAGGTCGAGAATTGTCGTCCATGAAGACAAATGCCTCTCCAATATTCTGCCGATATGGTTGCACTATGGGTCGGAGGATGTCATTCAGGTATCGTAAAGCCGTTTCGGAGCCTTCCATGACCACCAGTGGCGTACGTCGGCCCCACATAATGCCACCCCAAAACATCAGGGAACCACCACCTTGCTGCACTCGCTGGACAGTGTGTCTAAGACGTTCAGCCTGACCAGGGTGCCTCCAAACACGTCTCCGACGATTGTCTGGTTGAAGGCATATGCGACACTCATCGGTGAAGAGAACGTGATGCCAATTCCGTGGGGTCCATTCAGCATGTTGTTGGGCCCATCTGTACCGCGCTGCATGGTGTCGGGGTTGCAAAGCTGGACCTCGCCATGGACGTCGGGAGTGAAGTTGCGCATCATGCAGCCTATTGCGCACAGTTTGAGTTGAAACACGACGTCCTGTGGCTGAACGAAACGCATTATTCAACATGGTGGCATTGCTGTAAGGGTTCCTCCGAGCGGCAATCCGTAAGTAGCGGTCATCCACTACAGTAGTAGCCCTTGGGCGGCCTGAGCGAGGCCTGTCATCGACAGTTCCTGTATCTCTGTACCTCCTCCATGTCCGAACAACATCGCTTTGGTTCACTCTGAGACGCCTGGAAACTTCCCTTGTTGAGAGCCCTTCTTGACACAAAGTAACAATGCGGACGCGATCGAACTGCGGTATTGACCTTCTAGGCATGGTAGAACTACAGACAACATGAGCAGCGTACCTTCGTCCTGGTGGAATGACTGGAACTGATCGGCTGTCGTACCCCCTCCGTCTAATAGGCCCTGCTCATGCATGGTTGTTTACATCTTTGAGCAGTTTTAGTGACATCTATGAACAGTCAAAGGGACTGTATCTTGGATACAATATACACAGTCAACGTCTATATGCCGGAGATCTGGGAACCGAGGTGATGCAAAACTTTTTTTGATGTGTGTATTTTCTAAAAATATTACTGTATCTAATCTGATGTTCTTTGGTTTTGATTTTCAATGCAAATATGCCATATTGTAGTAATATAGATTATTATTATAATTATTTATTTACCATAAAACATACTAAAAGTATGGAAGGCCTAGTGAAGAAAAGGGCAAACCCCTCATACATATTTTTTGTTTCACTGGCACAACTTGCATCTACATTTCGTTTTTACAATATTCTCATGTTTCACAAATATATTTGCAGTATGTACGTATTTAGAATATTAATAAGATTAATGTAGTAAGTTTTATCCTGTTCACTCAATCACATATGCACTTTCATCACCTCATTCTCTCCTTACATAAAATCCATGTACGTAAGCAAAGCTTGGTATAAATGCTAGGTCTTCTTTAATCTGGAATTAAAAGGATCAAAACAATTTCCAGTGCCAAACTAAGTGGAGTGTTTTCTTGTTTTTGATTCATGGTTGAAGTATTTTGTAATGTAAAGTTTTGAAGCCATTCTTTCAGTGTTGCCTGTACAACTGTTAGTGGTAACTCTTCAGTCGGTCAACACACATTTGCCCAAAGACTGGACAGGGATACAAAGTATATAACTAGCAACCTGACCCGGCTTTGCCCGGGAACAGTTATGAATGCATTACGTGATAAGCTCTTTTTTTTTCCAATGTCAATGAACAACGACCAATATCTGTTTTAGGTCTCAGCTTGATGGGTTAAAATCACTGACTGGACTATTAATTATATTATCATGGAGATGCATGTGCAACAAATTCTTGTCAGACACTCATAGTACGGTATATAGATATTTTTAACGGTTTGCCCAGCGTAAGCTTAAAAAGCACACGGACGCCAGTTTTGTTTTCAACCTTTTCACTGAAATCGTTAGTGCTTGACTTCCTTTGGTCATAAATAAATTATTTTCTACAGAAACCTTCCTCGAGATATCCTTTACAGAATGGTGAAAACCGCATCAAAATCCATTCAGTGGGGACTTTATTTTATACTAAGTAGAGATTATACGCCAGTCAGTATAATTTAATAGACTATAATATAACACCCCTTCCGTCCAATCTTAAATTGACTGTGAATTTTGTGGAACGAAAAGTTCACAGGCGAAATGAGAGTTGCACTTCCAGGGAATGGCGAGGTGAATGAAACTCAAATCCCCCTTCCGTCCAATCTTAACTTGACTGTGTTTCACAGGTGAAATGAAGAAAACCCGAGTTGTACTTCCAGGGTATCTCCAAACACAACCACCCTTCTCAGAAGTCTTAACTCAACACGACTCAATGGTTTGCTGCTGGCTGTATCTGGGGCAATAGGTTCGGCCGCTAGCTACGCTGTAACAGGGATGATAGCCTCGTCCTTAGCTAGCTCGTAAACTGTCGCCTCAGTAGTTGAATGGACATGGCTGGAAGAAATTTAAAGTATAAACACATATAGTGGGCGATGTATTGAAGATAGATATATTCTCTCACAGATTTTTTGTAAAACCTTTCATGCTGAACAATTCTTACACTGATAGTATTTAGATATTTTTAACGGTTTGCCCAGCGTAAGCTTCAAAGCGCTCGGATGCCAGTTTTTTTTTTTAGACTTTTCCACTGAAATCGTAACTGCTTGGCTTCCTTTGATGATAAATAAATTATTTTGTACAGGAATCATCCGCAAGATATCCTTTACAGAATGGTGAAAACCGCATCAAAATCCATTCAGTGGTTCTCGAGTTTACCCTTAACATCCAAGAATCGGGGACTTTGTTTTATACTAAGTAGAGATTAATAAATATGTAAATAAACACGCTTGGAAAAAAATTACATGAATTAGTTATTATCAACATTATAGTGATCATGTAATAGTTACTATCAACTTTATAGTGATCATGTATTAGTTATCAACTTTATAGTGATCATGTATTAGTTATCAACATTATAGTGATCATGAATTAGTTATTAACTCAATAGGGAAAGCACTCAATAGGGTTAGGTAACATTCCATTTGCTATGCTGCGACCATAATAAACAATCTTAGACTCACCTTTACAAAGAATCTTGAAGATAAACGAAACTTGAAAGATAGGATGCAATGACTGTACTGTGAAACTTCCTATTTGCTGCATTTCAATTTAAAATGCAAAATGGTCGTGCCTGGACAGATACTGTACCTAGTCAGTCATCTTACTTTAACCACTAAAGATCAAGTTATTTATTCTTTTTGAGCTGAATTGTTGTGATTTAGGTATCTGGCACGAACGACTTACATCCAGACAACTGCTGTCATGTCGATGGTGGGGTACATCTTAGGACTGGGTGATCGCCATGGAGAGAACTTTCTGTTAGATACGAAGACTGGTGATGCTGTTCATGTGGATTTCAATTGCCTCTTCAACAAGGTAACATCTGAAACACCACACCTCACCTCTGTAAATCTTCTTGTGTACACAACTACAGACAGCACAACAACATAGGTTATTTTAAGTCCATACGTACACTCATACGGGGTCATTCATAAAATATGTTGTTTCTACTTGTGACAAAAGTGTACAATTATTGGGGGGAGAGGGGTCTTTACGATAATGTGTAAATTTGTCAGTTTTTTCCCGGTTTTCAGTATACGCATAAACTTCCTTTTGGCACTTTCCATATACAGTGGAACTCGAACACTAAAAATTCGAATTAAGAAAGTTCTTTGATAAGGGTAGAGAAAATATTCAAATTTTAAGTTTTCATCCAAGAACCTTTATTAAACATAATATTACACAGGTTTTTAACAAGTCAAGTGATTATATACTGTACTATGTATTACGTTTACATATTGATTAACGTTCAACAAAGCAGATTAAGAGACAACGGTACTGTATAATGACTATATCGTGAATAACCTCAATAGTTTCAAATGATAAAATAAAACCAAAATGTACTATTCACCTACTTAACGACAGTAGTATTCCAGCAATCTAGTTAAGTCTTGCCGAAATCTACTGTTTATCAAAAAAGTTTGAGATTTTTACCTGTTTCCTACAATTAAATCTCTCGGCCATCACAAAAGAATTTAATATATTTAAGGAACGGAAAACAGAATCACTTACATGATTTCTACTTTCATGGCATGTAAAAGATCCTTCCACAGACTAAACATGTATGCAGCTAAATTGTTAGGTTAGATTTCGTCGGAACGCTCAATCAAAGTTCCAACGTTCACCACTAGGTATCATTGATATATGGTAGCGAAAGTTGGAACTACTTGAAATTGAACGGAACTTGTA
The DNA here is from genome assembly GCA_946902985.2 of Meconema thalassinum. NCBI lineage: Eukaryota > Metazoa > Arthropoda > Insecta > Orthoptera > Tettigoniidae > Meconema > Meconema thalassinum. The sequence continues at coordinate 760,130,888 of OX336388.2, read as the reverse complement.
GCTCACCCTATAAGGGTGTTCCCTGGAAGCAGCTACAGACTCAGGCGAGTCGAACATGTTCTCGGACACTCCCGGCACTAAAAGCCATACAATAAATAAATAAATACTTAAAAAAGCCTAAGTTCTGTGATGTGGTTTGTTGCTTGGGCTGCACTCGGAACAGTTTATTCGGGAACTTCCTCCTCGAGTTCATCGCCAGATGCGCCGTCACCATCTTGTTTTTCAGAGTTCAGTACATCGTCGGTCAGCTCACCACAAACTGCGACAATTTAGTCCATGTTCCTGACCCAAATGTTTGGGTTCCAATCGGCTTTTTACATGCTAAAACTTCTAATTATCCAAAATATAATTCGAATTAACCACGATTTTTAGCATTGATTGTATATAAAATGCCAGGGACCAAGAGAAAAATTTGAATTAAAGAAGATTTCGAATTATAGAAGTTTGAATTAGCCACGTTCCACTGTATATTTTTAATCAAATTCTTTTGTGGGTTGATTTGTGGAAGGAAAATTTCATCCTGTGTAGCATTCTCACTATTTCAGAAATATATTTTCTACTTCTGGGGCTGGAGCATGGGCCCTGTAAAGTGGAAATTTTTCCATGTGCTGAATTGCACAATACATTGAACAGAGAGGGGAGGGTTTAATTTATTTTGGACGTTCACTTAGTGGGTGTTAAAAATTGTTACAACGTTTAAAAATATTTATGGCATTTTTGCGAATGTATTTTATGGGTAACCCCTATGTATGTGCTGTTCTGCAGTGGAATTTACGGTAATACTTAGGAAGTCTGCTGCGTTTCTCCAGTCACCCCTGAGGTCCTGGTCTGCCAAGAAATGTAATTCTATTGTGAAGGCTGGAACGGGATACATTCAGCCTCATGAGGTAAAACTGCAGCCATCATAGAAGTGGTAATATTTGAAAAGGTAATTTGTAATTGAGGGGCCCAGTGGAAAAGGGGCACATGCTACCTGTGCAGAGATTTTGGTACAGGAAGACAGCCGATGCCATCTAGTATTATCGGTAGGAACTTATTGCACAATGGCAAGAGCCCATTCTTTGAATGGAGCATTATAATTATATTATGACTATTATACATCAGAGTTCTCTTATTCCTTTCTCCTGAAAAAAAAAAAAAAAAAAAAAACAACACACTTTTGTGGCATATGCCTCTTTTCCACTGGGCCCCTCAATTGTCATTATAATATTCTACTAATCACTTTTAGAACTTGTAACTGGAAGCTGTACTGACTGCAGTAGCTATGCTCGGTAAGGTTTCTTTAAAATGGTTTCCCATTTTCATCCCCAGCTAAATTCTTTCCAACTCTTTGCCCAGTTTCATTCAACTTCATTCATATTATTTCTTATTGATTATTGAATGTTGTGTTAAGGGGGCGAGCAGCCTCTATATCTCATTAACTCCTCTGATTAGGTTGGCATTAGGAAGGACATCTCACCATTCTCACATAAAAGCTTTTCTCCAGTATACCACCTTTTGGTATAGTGGCTAGCCTTCTTTGCAGTCACCCCTGAGGTTCAGATTTGATTCCTGGCGACCAGAAATTTAATTCTAGTCTGAAGGCTGGAACAGGGTACACTCAATCTCGTGAGATGAAACTGAGAACAGGTGGTTTAATTCCCACTTCGGCCATCCTAGAAGTGATTTTAATTTTTTTCCTCACTTTTACTCCAAGCAAATGCCAGGATGGTCCCTAACTTCAGGCCAAGGCTGCCTCCTTCCCAGTCCTTTCATCTCAATTACACATACACTACACACACATTCTCCACTCACCCAAGTACATCAGCCTGAAATGACCAAATCAGGGACTCTCAAACACGTGAAATGTCACGCATGAAAACTGAGGCACAGAGGTTCTGTGCACCGTGTATCGGACCAGCGTATTGGCTCGAGGCGACTTGGTTAAGCTTGGCTCAACTCGACTCGGATCGTGTAACATGATGCAAGCGACGAAGTGTGCGTTGATAGACGGCTTGTTTATCAGTGAAATAAATAACCTCAAGACAACTGCAGAATAATGGCACAATCAGCTCCGAAGAAAGCAAAGGCTTTCGAAAGTCCTTTTAAATCGAAGTGGGAGCTTCCTTTTTATTTTTTGTTAGTCATAAAGCCAAATGCCTATTTAAGGGTACAATACCTCTAAGTACATGTTGAAGGACACTACAACAGAGTACATTCAGGAAAAAAGACAGCCAGTCTGAGAGACTAGACTTTATATAATTTCAAATGATGCATGCTACAAATGCTATGTTAAAACGGCTTAGGAGGGCTTCTCGCTTCGCTTGAAGCCCCAGGACTCTTTCAACAGACTCCATTACAGCACGAGATTTAGCTTTAGTAGATATAATAGCACTATTACTGTCAATGGACTCCATTATTAACACACTTTACGTAAACTGTAAGTGAGCAAGTTTAACAAATGATCCACAGACTCCATTATTGACACACTTGACTACCCTGCACAAATTGTAAACTGTAAGTAAGCAAGCTTAACGAACGAACTCGCAAGTACAGAGATAGCAAGAATCACGTGAACGCTTCATGATCAACAAGTTGCAAGTCATTCAGTATCACGCAGCTAGCGCGTAGGCTTTCCGCGCGGGGAGCGGGAGGTGCCCTCTGCTGCATGACGTCACGCACTCGCCGTTTCAGACTCAGTGCATATGCACTGAACAACATGTCATATACGCCGTAACCGTAATGCATAACGTTAGACCCAAGCATAACGACGAAGTCGACAAGGTGATTTGAAATGATAAAATGTATGGTGAATTAATAGGGGATGATAAAGAGGAAGAATTAAGGAAGTTGGTACCAGTGCTGTAAGGAAGAAACCATGAGTAAGGTGAGGAAGGGGGAAACAGACATTGCAAGCGAGACAAACTTAGGGAAAGTGGGAGACGGCACTATTACTCAAAATCAAGGAGTGGGGGTTGCACTGTGGTTAACCTAGCGAGGTCATCTTTTGCACCTTGTGCCGCACAAAGCACTAGCGCATGCACCCTGTGTGGCCCTGCCTTAAATGAAACAACAATAACCACCCTTCTTCCCTTACCTCTTAGAATCGGGATGGACAAACAATACAGTTTGTACTTTGGGAGGTACAGTAATTGTAATTTAGCTTGAATCCTTTTTATGAGTGCTCTTACCAGGTCCATGTCTTCATACAGAGAATTTCTGATGCCAATGTTCCCGGTCTTCAGCTTCTTCCTTCAGTCTGCTGTAACTCCTTCCATCTTTCATGTCATCCAGATGTTGAATTCTTCTTCTTCCCTGTCCTGTCATTCCTTTGATCTTCCCTTCAATGGCGTCGTGCATGAGCCCCTCATGTCTGAGTATGTGCCCGATCCAGTTGCCCTTCCTCTGAAGAATTGTATTCAGAAAAGTTTTCTTCTTACCTACTCTTCTCAGTACAGCATCGTTTGTCACACGATCTGTCCGCTTGATCTTCTCTATTCTCCTCCAGCACCACAGTTCAAAACTTTCTATGAATTTTGTTTCCTTTTTTCTCATTGTCCACGTCTCTGCCCAGATGTAACACTTTACCAATTTCTTCCTTAGTTCTAAACTCAACTTGCTGGTGAGCAGAGTCCTCTTCTTGTTGAATGCGGCTTTGACCATGGCGATTCTGGTGCGAGTTTCATTGGTGCATTGAGCATCGTTTGTCAGCAAGCTTCCCGAGTACTTGAACTGCTTCACATTCTCCAATTCTTGATTGTCGATAGTTATCCTCAAAGGTTTCTCCCGTTTTGATATCCGCATCACTCTTGATTTCTTGATGTTGATTTCCATGCCATATATCCTTCCAGTTTTCAGTTTTTCAGGATTGGCAAGCAATAGTGAAAAGGAAGAAGTGGAGATGTTATAAGTAACCTGTCAAAGGCATGTTGGCTGGTTTATCATTTCTTTTTCTCCTTTCCACTCCTTGATGAAGATTTTTTATTATTTATTTTTTGACTTCTTTTCCAGGGTGACAATTTTGACTGGCCGGAGGTGGTTCCTTTTCGTCTGACGCACAATATGGTGAATGCCATGGGTCCCATGGGTGTGGAGGGTCCTTTCCGGCGAGTGTGTGAGATCACACTGAGGATCTTGAGGGCACAGAGTGATACCCTCATGAGTGTTCTGCGTCCCTTTGTGTATGATCCAATCATATCGTGGGGAAAATGCCGCCCCAATGGAGGACGTAAACGAGATCAAGTGGAAATGACTAATGAGAATGTAAGTTACAGCATTTGATTCTGGTTTGTTTTTATCTTCTGTAAGTGAAGCATTCTCTGTTTCCCTCCAGTGTTGTCTAGCTGATGTACGAGTACTTATAGTCTGTTGCAGAAGTTAAATTCAATGAACTCAGACTATTTAAACAATTTACTAAAACCTGCACCAAAACTGGTTATTTGAGCAGCCTGTAGACATTCCACAACTTCAGATAAGTATTAGCAGAAGATCTTTGAACACATTAATGTAGACAAACTGTATTTTATGTTATAGCTTTCAATCATCACAAAAATCTCAATACTCATGTCATACGTTTTTAGCATGTTAAAGAACCCATTGGAATGCAGTAGGCCGTGTTCATAATGGCAAAATTAATCTCGGGATTTTCCACCAGTACAAAGTTCCTCCTTTCTCTACTAGAAAGTGCTATAGTGTCAAGGAGCTTAGATATCTAACCTCCTTGACTTTCATAGCAGTCCAAGGAACAACAAAATTAGACATGCAAGCTGCCCTTTGGGCGTCAAATAACAAAAGCTTGCACTCAACGAGCTTAAACATTACTATAGAGAGGCAGGAGAGCCGCCAGACTGAAGCTACTTGAAACGGGGTCGCCATTTTCTCTGGAGTCAAAGGAAAGGGAGAGGAACTATGCCATATGTTGAAGTATCAGGGCAGGGCATGCTAGAACATTAATAAGAAACATATTTACAACTAATTATGAAGTCCAATCACTTCTTGAACATTCAGAATAATTTCAGGTTATAACAATAGTGCTGTAGGCTATTTACACTGCACAATTGTAATTGCTGTCCCTTAGATAGAATCAGCTTTGTTAAAACTTGTCTTACTTGCCTCTGATTCGAGAGGACTTTTCTCTGAGTGCATGATATACTCTGCAAGTGAAGTAATACTTCAGTATATGCCTTATCAGCTTCACATAATGCGATTCTTGACATGGTTCTACTGCAGTGAATAGGTGTTCAAGAGAAGAGAACAAACAACAGTTTAACATTGTAAATACCTTGGTCTCTAGTTTGAGCAAGATATTTTTGCAGTTTTTGTCCAAGATACGAACATTACTCCTGAAAACACATTCTGCTGTCTTACCCAATCATTTCAAGTCATCGGATGGATTATACAATGAGTTGCCCACATCTTTGCATTTTATGAGACCACACTTTGCGTCATTAGGCCTACTAATTATCAGTAGAACATCTAAGCATTCCACACATTTGATTTTCTTCAACACATTTCTTACAACACTACCTGCAACATATTCTACCCCTTGATCACTGAAAATGGAAAGTGTTTCAAAACACTCTACATAGTCAAGTTCACTTAGGCCTACATCAACATTAATTACAATAGGCTGCATAATGGGAGGACTTTGGATTAGACTATCATCTGTCTTCACATTAGCTTTAGGGGAAGGATCAATTTGAGCAATTAAGCATTTCCTATATGCAGCTTTGAATTCTAAGGCATTGGGATTGTTTCTGTTTCCACCCCTACTTCTCAAACAAGAAAAGAACAATTCTGAATGGTCTTGACTTAACTTACGAGTAAGCATACATTTTAGAATTGACCCTGATTCCCAAACATAAGTTTCTGCAAGGCCCTTAACGCTCAAAAGGTCCAAGATCATTCCACTAACAGCAAGTCTTTTAGAAGAGTTGTGTAAAGATGTGCCATCAGTAAGTTTCAGATCTTTTAAATAGTCTATACATTTATCTATATTCTGACAAATCACAGCTTTATTTGACCTTCGGATAGGTGAGTTTGTCCCTTTGTACCTTCACTGAACTCTTCCCTCCAACGAGTAATGTTTAAGCTCGTTGCATCCCTCGCAATCAGCTGACTGAATGTTTTGACTCTATGTCTCCGGAAAACATAGCGGACGTTCTCACGAATATCTTCCGCTAAGAGCGCTGTGAAGGTACCTTAGCCTCTCTATAGTATCTTTAAAGCTTGTTGCTTGCACCCGACGCCATACAATATTATCATCACTCTAGAGTACTTCTAGTACATTTCCGCATATCAATTTACAATTCTACTGTAGTTTTTAGGGCTTACTGCTTACGTGTATCACAGCAATAGTAGCTACACCAACATAGATTAGTTTGGGGGAGGAAGATTTTTTTATGTTGATGGGATCGTCATTTCTAAGTTTTGCAACATTATAATAAATACCGTATTTCTTTTTTCGATGCTTAATGCTTTAATATTTATCAGTAATAATTACCACACTTACTAAGTTTTCTAAGCCTCCGTGGCTTAGGCGGCAGCACGCCGGCCTCTCACCGCTGGGTCCGTGGTTCAAATCCCGGTCACTCCATGTGAGATCTGTGCTGGACAAAGCGGAGGCAGACAGGTTTTTCTCCGGGTACTCCGGTTTTCCCTGTCAAAATTTCATTCCAGCAACACTCTCCACTATCATTTCATTTCATCTGTCATTCATTTAATCATTGCCCCAGAGGAGTGCGTCAGGCCTCGGCAGCCGGCACAGTTCATATCCTCGCCGCTAGATGGGGGCTTCATTCATTCCATTCCTGACCCGGTCGGAGACTGGAAGCAGGCTGTGGATTTTCATTTTCACTAAGTTTTCTGATGGGTTTTCTTGTATTTTATGTTTGGTGGACAGAGGCTGTCTGTGGGTGTCACTGTAGGTTTGGTAGTGTTTTGTAGAGCTATTTGTCTTGCATATTTGGATCTGATGATGCTTGCTAGATGAAGAAAATATGCCATCCTTTAGTCTTCTTCTTCTGCTTCTTCAATAGTCCGTAAAAAAATCTTAATCACATGTAATTTCTTTCAGGTTATTTTTCATTTATTCCAGTAATTGGAATGATTTTTGTGTTGACCGACTGAAAGCTTTACCGTATTTACTCGGCTAAAAGACCCCCTCGCCTATAGTACCCCCCCTTACCACTCCCTTCCTTAATTGAGTCAAAATACAACCTTCTTGGAAATTGACGAATTCTTTAAAAAAAATTATAATTACAACTAAAATTCATTCTCTTTTATGACAAAAATATTTTTCTTGTTACGGTATATTTGTTTGTTATTCAGACGATATGACTGCCATTTTGTGTACTGCGTACGCAGTTGGGCAGGATATCGAATTGTGTAGCCAATAGGCTTCACCCGATATCCAATGGAAGATGCCACACTATTGGACGAGTAGAAGCGTCATCCACCAATGAAAGTTATGGTTTCATATCTTGCCTGCATTCTTCTGTTTAGTATTATGTTGCGATTTGATTGTGTTTACGACAGTCTCCTTAGTTTTATTTTAAACACATTTCATTTGTTGCAATATCCGTCGGCATTTGTGTGAAACGTTATTGGTATATTCATGTGAAATATGTGAATAATACGTGCTCGGTTGTGTTTACAAATGTTAGTGAGATGTGATCACTCATTCCCTAATTGATGCATTCTCCCTCCCTATGTTCAAATAAAAATAAAGTTTGCATTTCCATGTCTGATACTTTGTCCATTCCATTCTATTTCTTTGATACTAAGATTTTTGCTTAGCAAGGGATAGTAGTGAAAGTCATTGCGGGATAGCCGGGAAAGTGAGGTTATGGCAGTCTCATAATGGGCTGATTAAAGATGTAAACTTTGTTTTATTTTGATTAAATATATCATACTATGTAGCATCAAAATAAAATAGCATATTTTTACTCTCTCCCTTTCCCAAAATAATGGATTTTAGCGAAGTTCACGTCTATAGAACCCCCCCCTCAATTTCGGAACTAAAAATTTAGATAAAAAGGGGGTCTTATAGCCGAATAAATACGGTAATATTAATTGTTAGTAAGGCTACACTGAAAATTGGCTTCAAAGCCATATTTACATGGTATTTTCGTAGAATGTGTTAATCCCATTGCTCTTTTCTGTATTTCCTTTTCAGGCTGTGCAAAATCTGACTCGGATCGAACGCCGCCTGCAGGGCATGGTGCGTAATGTAGGGAAATGTTATGCAATTCCATTGTCAGTGGAGGGCCAAGCCAACAGCCTCATCCTGGAAGCCACCAATGTCGACAATCTGTGCCGAATGTATGTGGGCTGGGGTCCATTTCTTTAAGAGACTACTGCAGCTACTGTACAGGAACTATAAAATGTACTAATAAGATATAGCCTCCAGGCAGGCTTGGTCTAGGTCGAGTTGAAGCCCACGCGGCAAATTGGGTATCATCGTGCTGAAGACACCATAAACATCCAATTCTGGAGCTAAGGGATTAGTGATTAAAATCTACATGGCCCAGTTGGAAGTTCAAGCCCAGATCCTTCAGGCTAAAGCAGGCCACGCCAACACAGGTGCTTTCCGAGCACCGGCAAAAGCACAGAAATAATAGTATTATTTGATCTAATTTTTAACATTCTTTGTTTATCCAGAATGTTAAATGCATTGCCATCAGCGTTGTCAAAGCTACGTTTCAACAATAATGCTAAGAAGACCAAGGTGTTAGTTGTGAGTAAACATCCTGAGAGCATTCACACAAACATTAAGCTTACTGACAAGATAGTGGAACAAGTCACCAGTTTCTCTTATTTGGGAAGTCTGATCACCAATGACAACAGATGTAGTAAAGAGATTAGAATCCTGGACGATCGGAGGTCAGGATTGGAAGCGTTTGAAATGTGGGTCTGGCGGAGAATATTACGGGTTAAATGGATTGAAAAGAGGACTACATCAGCTTCCTGCAAGAAATTCAAGGGAAAAGAGAACTGAGACCAACTATCCATAAAAGAGAAGCTAAATTCACAGGTCACATCTTGCGACATAACGCTTTCCTAACTAATCTCCTAGAAGGAAAGATCACAGGGAAGAAAGGCCGAGGTCGACCAAGAAAATGTTTCCTGCAAGACATCACACTAACTCTTCGTTATGGTTCCTACTGTGAGATGACACGAGATGCTGCAGACAGAGAGCAATGGTTGCAGAGACAAGGCATTGCCTTTAGAAGTTGATTTGTTTTTCTTTGGCATCGCTTTGAAGCAACTAATTTTCCGATATTTGTAACAATCGTTGTGGCAGTTACAACCCAAAGTATAGCTTTCAAGGAAGCATCAGACAAACTTGACCTTGTTTTTGTTTTGTTAATATACATAATTGAAAACATTTGTTCACAAATGAACGTTGCTCCGAACTTAGCAACAAATTTCAGGGCAAGGGCATGAATCCTTGGGAATTCTTGTTCCTAAACGCCTTTATACAATTACATCAAATCTTCATTGTAATGGTAATAAGGTCTGTTAAAATTGAATTGCACTGTAGTTGTATCAGTTCAACTTGGAGACTTGGGTGCACCGAAAAAGGCATCATAAAAACTTATGTGCCGGTTTTACTTGTTTTATTTCTTCAAACCTATATTCAAATTATTTATGCAATGACTGTAACGCTTTTACTCACTGATGTGTTCATAAGTACTTAAATTGAAGGATTTTAGAGAGGGAAAATTGTCCCAATTTCCTTCTTGAAGCTGACTTTTAAAAAGCACAAGCTGCAATTTGAATCTTTCAATACGGTCACACATAGTACTGATTAATTTAATTTTTCCCTGCAACGAGATATTTAAATCATTTAAATACCCCGTGGTGTATTTCATGAAAGCGAGGTCAGCGATCCATTGCTCATCATCCAAGTCTGACTGTGCTACCGCCACTACACGGAGAGGAAAGAGGGAAGGGAGGGGAAAAGACCGGTGCGGCACCGCCCGCAAGCACTAAGTGCTCGCGTTGGCATGGCCTGGGCTAAAACTTATCTTTGTTACACTTTCCGGCCTTAAACTAGGTAAGGGAGCGGGATGATGTTGATTAGGGCTTATGCCTTGTGTTGTGGTTTGGGAGATTGGCTACCATCTTTGGGTTGCGGGTTTTGAATCCCAGCTCTGCCAAGAATTTAATTGTGGTTTGAGAGAATAGAAAAGTATTGTTGACTTTCAAGTAGTTGCACTAGTGGTGTCAGTTTTGAAGACTTGCATCAAATTAATGTGTGTAATGCTAGCTGGTATTCCAGAAATAAAGATGAGTCCTGAGGTTCAACCTAAGCTATAGCTCAGCAAGTAGAATCTCTTTACTTATGATAAAGGTACAAGCATTCATGGATGAAATGGTAATTATTGAGATTTGAGAGCGATGGGTAAGCTTGAGTTTATGACCAAAAGAGAGTGAAAATATCTAAAATTAAATTTATGTTGAACATATTCCATGTGCCTTGAACTTTTCTTCCTCCTTTTAAGCAAAGCAAAACTAAAGACAGAGTTGATACTATTTTGTCCTTGTCCTGAGAATGTGCAACTTGCCAATCATCCTATGGGATTCATCAATGGGTCAGCTATATTTTTATTTGGAAAAAAATACAGTGAATGTATTGTAAGGGGGAAACTTCATTTTTGCTGTATTCGTGTGTTTGATAAAAACAAAAATATGTATTGTAGGAAACTGAAGTTGTAATTAGAATTTTATTCTGTTTAGACTAGGCTCAACATTGTATCAGTTATATTTGTATGTAAAAAAATACTATATGTATTATATGTAATGTAAGGGGTAAACAATATTCAAAACAAACTGTTTAGAAAAAAAGGAACTAATTGTATGTTTGTCAAATATTGCACACCTCAATTAAAATTAAAAGGGTAACAATTTTTCACCTGTAATGTGCCTTTAGAGAATTGGCTGTGATTTTATATGTTCACGTTTGTCCTTGACCACTTAAGTAAAATTCTCATTTGTAATTACTCCACCCTAACTGCCCAATAGGACCTAACACAAAGATTCCCACGGATTGGGAAGCGCATGCTGAAAAAGTGAGTACCCTACCCAGAATTCAATAATATTGTGAATGAAGGAACAGAGAGAACTTATGACTACAACATTTTCTTAGACAATAATCATTCCACAGGCCTATCTCAGAAAAGATTTAAATACTATAGCAAGTATCCACTAAATTACGATGATAATTTCATATGGGAACATTTAATCGACAGTAACTCAGATAGGCCATGAATTGGAACACAGAAGATAAAGAACAAAGAATTATATGCTCATATTACAGTTTCTTGTTTAATGACGCACAATCAGTCATCTCCATGATAATTTTTTAGAGGATTTCATAAACTATTACTTTAAAATCTTCTTAATATACTTAGAATTGGGGCAGATGACCTCGTAGTTCCGCACCTTAAAACCTCAATAACTAATACTTAGAATTAAATACCGATTCAGTATTCTATAAGCAGTAGTTATATTATAGGTAAAAATCTAATCTCAAGATCATATGATGTGTAACAATTCATATCTCAGAAGCCATCTTCCATTTTTAGCCTATTTTATCATTCTTAAGGTAACACAAGGTTTTCTCGTTTAAATACCTTATTTTTCACAAAAGAGTTTAAAAAACCTTTTGAGTTAATTATCCTACAACATTTTATGTCTTCCCTAAATTACCTAGTACCACATTAGGACTTTTGATTTTCCCAAAGTTGATATTAAATGGTTAGTCCATTTGACCTTAACATGATCTAAAGATCTTGATGTGATTTGTTGTTGATCTCCTTTGTTTTTTAATTTTTATTTGAATACTTTACAAAGTTGTACCATGGGCACATTCCTAAATAACATAAAAGCTTTGAAGTGAACATCATTTATAAATATGTCCATTCAACAAGCATAACTGTTACTCAAAAGGTAACCTTCTAGCAATGGCATTGGTTTTAAAGGTTTGAATTGTCTTATCAGTGTGACCCTCGGCCTTTTTTGTTGTTGTTGTAAATACCGTAGTTCTCTAAATAGATTATTTATTATTAACAATGTAAAGCTTTCGTTATTGTTATGTAGAATTGTAGCATACATTGATTCATTTTTGTACAATACAGTATAAAGGAAGTTTTTTAATAAATGTGCCCAATTATTTCTGTTTTGTGCTCCAGAAATCTCCTTCATTTTGTTGCACTGTCTGGCATGCTTTTCTTTTTCCACTCTTGTTGGAGTGTATGGTAGTTGGCACATGGGCACCAATTTGCCTTGACATGAGATGTCATACATCTTTTGTTTAACCCGACTGTCTGGTAACTTCACATGCAGAGTTAGCAGTTTGTACAAGTGCATTGTACATGGTAATAACAGAATATTGTTGCTTCCTTTCACCCTCCAACATTCGCAAGGAAAGTAAAATGAAATGAAAAACTACTACTTCTGAACCCAAATAGAAAAGATGGTGAGGAGGAAGAAATCGGGGAAGAGGAAGATGAACTGCAAACAGAAAAGGACTTAACATGGAAAGAAGTGGAAGATGCAGTGAACAAGATGAAGGGAGGGAATGCACCGGGTGTGGATGAGTTGAGTGTGGAGATGGTGAGAGCAGCAGGAGAGGTGGGGATACAGTGGCTGTACCGAGTGATGAGGACAGCATGGAAGGAAAGGAAGACCCCAGAGGACTGTAAAAAAGGAATCATTGTCCCGATCTTCAAGAAAGGTAGTAGGACAGATTGCAGAAACTATCGGGGAATAACACTGTTGAGTCATTGTACAAAGATCTTCGAGAAAGTTTTGGAAAAGAGAATTAGGACAAGGAGGGATGAGGGAAGAACAACATGGCTTCAGAGCAGGAAGGTCCACAGTGGATTTGATTTTTGCTGTAAGCAGAGGCGGTTCTAGCCCTGGGCCGGGGGGGGGGGGGGGGGGGGGGGGCGGGCTCCCCCAGTTTTAGTTAAAAAATTATTTTAAAATTCCTTGGTTATTAAATAAATTGATAATTTACAGATATAATTTATCTGATATAAAACAAACTAATGCATTTATTTAAGTTAATTTTTCTTTCAATTTCCTATCGGGCGCGTCCCAGGTGGCGGATAGGGGGGCTCGCCGGACTTGTCCGGAGGGTTTGAGGGAAATAAAATACCTCTCGCGGACCAAAAACAGGCCCCTTGCCAGGGTTATGGTGAAGCTACGTTTGGCCTAGCAAGCCAGTAGTGGATATGAAACTGCTTTTAAAACGGGAACGGGCCTCGGAAAGGACAGATCTAAAGGAAGCTGACCTGGCTATGGAAATGGACTACGAATTGGAACTTTGAATATAACTACATTGACGGGAAGAGTGGAGGAGATTGTGGATATGATGGAGAGGAGAAAACTGGACGTACTCGGACTGACAGAGACCAGATGGAGAGGGGAAGGAAGAAAAGAACTGAGAAATGGCTTGCAGCTATACTGGATAGGAAATGAAGAGGGGAAGAGAAATGGAGTGGGAATGGTGGTGAGAGAAGGGCTGAGGGAGGAAGTAAAGAGGGTAAGTGATAGAATAATTAGAGCCAGAATCACTGTGAAAGGTAGAAACCTGGACATTCTGCAAGTCTATGCACCACAGGTGGGATGCACAGAAGGCGAGAAGGACGAGTTTGAAGAGGAGTTGCAGAAGCAGTTAGTGGGGAGAGACCTGATAGTCATGGGAGACCTAAATGCCCATGTCGGAACTGATAGAAGAGGTTTTGAGGAAGTGATTGGTGGTAAAGGATGGGGAAACAGGAATAAGGAAGGAGAGAGATTGTTGGAACTGTGCAAGATAAATGGGCTAATGGTTGGAAACACATGGTACAAGAAGAGAGAGAGCCATAAAATTACTTGGTACAGCAGGGATTTGACTAGGAAATCAGTGGTGGACTACATTCTATGCGGGAAGGAGACAAAGAAGAGTATCACGGATATAAGGGTAATACCTTCAGAAGCCCTGGACAGTGACCACCGTCTGCTGGTCGCCAAGGTGAGAGGACTGAAGGAAAAGAGGAGAACTGAGAACCAAGAAAGAAGAATAAGGACATGGAAGCTGAAGGAGGATGGAAATAAGGAGAAGTTCCAGATATTAGTGAGGAACAAATTACCGAAGGATGATCCGAAAACAGGTGAAGAAGAATGGAATAGGTTCAAGGACGTGTTGGTAGAAGCAGTGGAAGTCGTGTGTGGCAGAACTAGTGGAAAGAAAAGGTGGAAGGAAACACCATGGTGGAACCCCAGAACTAAGGAAGCAGTGAAAAAGAAAAATGAAGCATTCAGGAAATGGTTCCAACAGAGGACAGACAGAACAAGAGAAGAATACCAAGAGCGGAAGAAAGAAGCAGGAGAAGTAGTGAAGGAAGAGAAAAAGAAATGGACAGAAATGATGGAGGAGGACTGTGATGGCAGTAAGAAAGTGTTGTATGGAATGATAAAAGCGAAGAGATACAGGGAAAAATGTCAGAATGGTGGACAGGAATGGAAAGGAGGTTGAAAATATGGAAGATGTAAAGGTTATCTGGAGAGAATACTTCAAGGAACTCCTAAATCCAACTAAAACCAGCGTAGTGGACATTGTGGAGGAAGAAACAGACAGTGACCAAGACATTTCAAAGAAGGAATTGACATGAAAAGAAGTGGAGGAAGCATTAAAGAAGATGAAAGGGGGAAAGGCACCGGGAATAGACGAAGTGAGTGTGGAGATGGTGTGAGCAGCAGGGGTGATAGGAGCACAGTGGCTTTTTCGAGTAATGAAAGTGATATGGAGGGAGAAGAAAATACCAGAGGACTGGAAAAGAGGGATAATAATACCCATATTTAAAAAGGGAAGTGGGGGCGTGGTGGCTCAGCGGTCTAGCTGTATGCCTCTCACCAAGGCGGTCCGGGTTCGGTTCCCGGTCAATGCATGTGAGATTTTCGAAGTGAAATGCCATGTCCTGTGGTTCGGATTCCACGTAAAACGGAGGTCCCGTGGCTCATTATCTCAAGATTAACGGTCACGTTAAACTAGGAGCTTCCTTCCTTTTCCCTTTTAAAAAGGGAAGTAGGAAGGAATGCAAGAACTACAGGGGAATTACACTCATGTGCCACTGTGCCAAAATATTTGAGAAGGTACTGGAGAGAAGAATTCGGACAGAAGTTGAAGATCGGCTGAGGGAAGAACAGTGTGGATTCAGGCCAGGAAGGTCAACAGTTGACCTCATCTTTGCAGTAAGACTGCTACAAGAACACCATTATGAATATGGGAAAGTTCTGGTGATGACCTTCTTGGATATTGAGAAAGCATATGATAGTATTAATAGAAACAAGGTATGGGAAGCAATGAGAGCAAAAGCAGTGAACAAGGAGACAGTGGCAAGAGTGAAAGCAATGTATGAGGGAAGCAAAAGCTGTGTAAAGGTGGGAAGAGAGAGAACGGAATGGTTTCAACTGGAGAGTGGTCTGAAACAGGGAAGTGCCCTCTCACCCCTGTTATTTATAGTGGTGATGGATGAAATCATACGAAAAGTGGTAAATAGCATTGGGGAAAGGAAAATGAAGGCAATGTTGTTTGCTGATGACCTTCTGGTATGGGGAGAGGATGAGGAAGAAGTACAAGAGCAATTAGATGAGTGGGAGAAGGTAGTTTTATCATATGGGATGAAGTTGTCAGCACAAAAGAGTGAAGTGGTCATCACAACGAGGAAAAAGAACAGACTGGATATGGGCATAACACTTGGAGGACAGCAGTTGCAGAAAGTAGAATGCTTCAAGTACTTGGGAAGCATAATTGAAGAAAAGGGAGGCAATAGGATGGAAATAAATGAAAGGGGAAGGTGCGCAGATGGATTTTTCAAGAGTGTTAGGGGGATATTATGGAATAAAGATGTACCACAAAAATGTAAAGGAATCATCTACAAGACCTACTTTGTGCCAATTTTGACATATGGTTCAGAAACATGGGTGATGAAGGAAAGGGACAAGAATAAAATACGAGCAGTGGAGATGAAGTTCCAGAGGAGTAGGGTAGGAGTGACAAGAATGGACAGAGTAAGGAATGAGAGAGTCAGAGAGATGGTAAGAGAGGAACCATTGCAAAATAGAATAGAGCGATCTAGGCTACAATGGTATGGACATGTGAGGAGGATGCAAGAGGAGAGGATACCGAAGAAGATGTTTGGAATGGAAATGACGGGAAGGAGACCAAGG
This sequence comes from Meconema thalassinum, assembly GCA_946902985.2. Lineage (NCBI taxonomy): Eukaryota > Metazoa > Arthropoda > Insecta > Orthoptera > Tettigoniidae > Meconema > Meconema thalassinum. The sequence goes on along the minus strand of OX336388.2, from coordinate 760,114,685 downwards.
GACAGATGGACAAAAGGAGTTAAGAAGAGTGTGGAGGAAAAAGGAGTGTGCTGGGACACAGTAAATGACGAGAGATGGTGGATGGACAGGAAACGATGGAGAGGCTTATGTTCCAAGCAGACCCGACCAGCGGTTGGAAACTGCTCAAGATGATGATGATGATGATTTATTTTATTATATATAATTTAAACACACAATTGAAACCGTGTATAAATATAATATTTGTAAAATGCGTAGTGCATACACCAAGAGTATTAAACTCTTTTCCCAACTTTATGACATGCAAGTTCGGAAGTTTCCAATGTAGAGAAACCTCCATGCGATACGAGTGCATCGATATCTCCCCAACTCTGTGACAAAAATGTGAGTGCAACTGTTTCTAATATAGACGAACCAGTACCATTTTATATCAGTGCATCGATCTTTGATGGTCCATGCCAACCCCGTAAATCAGTTTATAAACAAACGTTACTATACAATAAGAACAGAAGCTTTAACAGTAAATGGTTTGATAGGTATACATTTATTGAATACTCTGAAAACAAAGATGCTGTTTTCTGAGTCGTCATTTCGTTCAATCTGATTCAAGCAATGCTGAACATTTTTTCAGTAAAACTGGATTTTGCAATTGGAAAAGAATATGAGAAAAACGTGCAAAGCATGCTGATAGTGAATGTTATAAATCTTCAATAGTAAAGTGAAACAGTTTTCTGGTAAGTGAACATAGCAGCACAGTGATTTCGAAGCTAAGCGAGAAACCTCTGGTTATATTGCATAACCGCTCAGCTGTGGCAACAATGGCCCGAGTCGCATTACTTTGTGCTCGGCAAGACATTGGGCTTAGAGGTCATCGCCAAACAGTTTCGGATGATGACAGGGTTAATAATAAAGGGAATTTTGATGAAATTTTAAATGTAATTAAACTAGAAAGTGAATGCACAAGTAAACAGTCTATCAAAGAATGCAACTTACTCATCTAAAGATTCTCAAAATGAATTTCTTGATATCTCCGCTAATATAATAGTTGAACATATTGGAGGAGAGACGAAAAAATATAACAATGGTTATGTTTCCTTAATCCTGGATGAAGTTAGAGTTGTTAGTAAAGTGGAACAGATGTCCGTATGTGTCAGATATGCAGGACAAAATTCTATAGAGGAGCGTTTCATTGGTTTTATACATTTGTCTCAACTGAATGCTGAAAGTATAGCTAATTCAGCTTTAGAGTACCTTGTTTCAGTGGATTTCGATCCATGTAAGTGCATTGGACAAGCATATGATGGAGCCGCGGTTCTGTCAGGGAAGATAAACGGTGTGCAGCATTTATTGCGACAGAAGGTCAATAACCCGTGTGTTTACGTGCATTGTTATGCACATCGCTTGAATTTAGTTTTGGTGGACGTTTCAAAGCCAGTTTGTAGACGTGGTAGGGGACACTTTTGGTTTACTGGAAGCAATTTATGCTTTTCAGTCTGTATCTACTGTAAGACACCAAAAGTTTGTTGAGATACAGAGTGATCTTCTTCCAGGAGAACGTGTTTTAGAGATACCTCTTCAAAGTGACACGTTATGGGTATGTAAATATAGAGGAGTAATGTATTTTCAGAAACGTTTTGCTTCAGTTAAAGCAGCTCTGGAGTATTTTTCAAAGTCACTTAACAAGAAAGAGGCAGCAGAAGCAAAAGGTTTGTTGAAACAGCTTTGTAAAGTGAAGGTGATGTTTGTGTTACAAATCTTTTCTGATATTCTCCAGCTTGCCAATGGAGCCTCTATGTTCTTACAACAAAAACATGTGGACTTCGGAGGGGCACATAGATTGATCTATGGTCTTGTAAAATCGTTGCAAGAAAAACGAAATGATTATTATTTTAAGGAACTATGGGCTGTTACATGTGACTCTGTTCAGTCGTTAGGCGTGAAAGTTTATAAGCAATCTAGAGTCTCAAGTATTCCAAAGAAATTTTCAGACTACGTTTTATTAATGCCAGTCTCTGCGGAGAAAGAAGAGGAAAATGTCACATTATCAGAGACATGTAAAAGAAATCTTTTTGAAATATTAGACAGCATGGTAGAAGAGTTACTGCGTAGATTTACTGAAAATGATTTTGTGTGCAATTCAATGGATGCCTGTAACCCAAGAAGTGAAAACTTTTTAAATTTTGAATATATATATTCTCACGTTCTGTGAAAAGTATAATCTAATCTTCACAGACCGTAAGGTGCTACAGACTGAAATCAGTTTTGCTAAGAATGTATTTAGAGGCAAATATCCAAACACTTCCTCATTCTTTTTTTCTGAACTTCTGAAAATGGAAGTTGCTTTTCCATAGCTACTATTATTTTTCAAGTTGATGCTGACTCTTCCTGTGTCATCTGCTTCTGCTGAGCGCAGTTTCTCTGTCGTGAAACGAATAAAATCCTATTTAAGAGCAACAATGGCAACAAAGAGGCTTTCCAATCTCGCAATTCTTTCAATTGAAAGAGAATTAAGTGGAAAATTACTTCACGACCCTTCTGATATAGTGAACCAGTTTGCCCAGAATAGAAACAGAAGAATAAATTTATGTGACAGTGAAATATGCAATTTTTTTACGAATGAGCTAGAGCTAGAACTTTTCTCATTTTGCAAAAATGAGGAAAAAGTAGACCAATGAGATCGATCCGGGAAAATGTCTGGCCCCCCCAGATTTAAGCTTCTAGAACCGCCACTGGCTGTAAGGCAGTTACAAGAACAGCACTATGAGTATGGAACAGATCTACTGATGGCCTTCCTGGACATTGAGAAAGCATATGACAGTGTATGCAGAAACAAAGTATGGAAGTCCCTGGAGGATAGGGGAGTAGAGAAATGGACTATAAAGAGGATAAAGGAGATGTACAAGGGAAGTGTGAGCTGTGTGAAAGTGGGAGGAGAGAGATCAGACTGGTTGGAACAGAGAAACGGCCTGAAACAAGGAAGTGCACTGTCACCGTTACTTTTCATTGTGGTGATGGATGACATAATGACCCGAGTGGCACAAGTAATTGGGGACAGAAAGATGAAAGCAATGGTGTTTGCAGATGATTTGGGGAAACAAGGAGGAGGAGGTACAGGAACAGTTGGACGTGTGGGAAGGAATAATACAAGGATATGGGATGAAATTTAGCATAAATAAGAGTGAGATGGTGATCACAACAAGGAAGAAGGAAAGAACCACAACGGGAATAACAACAATGGGTGGGGAACAGCTGAAGAAAGTGGAGAGTTTCAAGTATCTGGGAAGCCTGATACAAGATAATGGAAGAAACGATAGAGAAATAAATGAGCGGGGGAGACAGGCAGAAGCATTTCGGAGGAGTGTGAGAAGCATGTTATGGAGCAAGGATGTCCCTCAGAACAGCAAAAATGTCATATATCGGACGTACTATGTCCCTATCCTGACGTATGCCTCGGAGACCTGGGTTATGAAAAGAAGGGAGAAGAGCAAAATACAGGCCAGTGAGATGAGGTTCTTGAGAAGCAGTATTGGAGCTAGAAAGATGGACAGAATAAGAAATGAGAGAGGACCAGAGAATTAATGAAGGAGGAACCATTACAGGATGGTATAGAGGAATCTAGACTTAGATGGTATGGACATGTAAAACGAATGGAGGAGAAGAGGATACCCAGGAGAGTACACGAGACGAAGTTGGAAGGAAAGAGACCGAGAGACAGGTGGCTGAAGGGGGTGGAAGAAAGCGTGAAGAAGAGAGGAGAAGACTGGACTAGGGTGGAGGCTGAGAGATGGTGGGAAGACAGAAGACGTTGGAGAGGCTTGTGTTCCAAACAGACCCGGCCAGTGGCTGGAAACTGTGCAAGATGATGACTACTATTAACTACTACCTTACATATTAAAGAAAGCATTAAAATGGGAAACAGAAATAAAGAGACAGGGAATAGAATGCCCTCAATCCTTAAAAATTGTGATTGAAGGACTTGGTTTTTTGTTTTGCAGTACTGCAATTATATGCAACTCATTCAGGGTCCATATACAAGAAAGAGCTGCTGCCGCCATCAGAGGAATGTTTGAAATCAACAACATCACCAAACTCTCTCTACAAACAGCCATTACGCTATTTCATGCCAAAATATCTCCAGTTATAACATACGGCATTGAACTAATATGGGAAAGACTAACCCTAACGGACCTTACCAACCTTGAGAAAATCAAATCGAGATATTTGAAAAGAGTACTTGGAGTAGCGAGAACGACCAAGTCCAGACTGGTATATGAACTGGCAAAGGAACCGTTCTACATAGAGAACTTGAAACTCAAGCTGCTCCTACCTCACACCAAGCAAGTATCTAAATTAATAGAGCTAAGGAAACAAAAAACAAAGAAATACCCGAAGACTTTTACGCTACAGACGCCATGATTGACAGGAGATGGGCAAAAGCGAACCAAGAACTGCGATCGGTGCTAACCAGACTTTCAGTGCACGGCTATCACCACAAGATATGTAGAAATGTCAAATTTCACAAACCAAACAATGCATGTGTATGCGTACTATGCAGTGAACATAGTGAAAAATACCACCTAACTAAATGTCGTATGAGGACTAAGTCAATCACTGACTATAACAAAGACTAGAGCTAAATATATCAATCATTGTACATAGGATATAAATCTTTATGTATGTACATTTGTGTGCATTTTATGTAATAATTATACCCAATTGTGTATTAAAAGGAAATGGTACTTTAGTAACATCAAGCAGTATTATAAAAACCAAAAATTTAATTGAACGGTTAGGTGATGGATTAGAATTATATTAGAAAGGATAGGGAAATGAAACTGTACAAGATAGAAATTAATTAAAACAGAGAATTCCTCTCAATTTGGATTGCCATTGTAAAACAAAACTTTCTAATGTTAAATTTTTATTTGCCGGTATGCAACTGCAACTAAATTAAATAAGAGAAGGAATTTAGATGAAAGAGAAATCTTTGTTTGACCTTTATTGCAATGGACATGTTATTTAATAGCCCTATTTAATAAGTTATAATTCTCAGTTACGATATCAGGAATTAATAATTCTGACATTGTGAGGTTTGAAGACATTTTTCAGTGTTGCCTAAGTGAACAAAAGTTTGGCGCTTTTCAGTCTGTCAACACGAATGTACCCAGAAAGAGCTGGGTTATGTCCTAATCCTGAAATAAATTACATGAGATTAATAAATACACTAGGATGACCAGTTTCGATTGTCAAGCGATCATCATCAGATCCATTACACTTAGGCTATAACATCTATGTTTGTGAATACTGGTGAAAAATATTTACAATATGTACAATTATTTAGTTGCAGTATTGGTAATGCAACTGTCGGTGTATGCTAAATGTAGTATATCTAATGTTAGGTGAAATGCTAAAATGGTGATAAAAATCCGGAGTTTGTCTGTTTGGGGTGATTATATGGTTATACAAAATCAACTATGGTTATATTGTAATAATACAGGCTGATACTTATCCGGTTGTCTTCCTGACTGGAACTTCGAGTAGTTTCGTGTTCACTCTAGCACCAGTTTTGGTCGACTAACCCGGATGTTAACTGGACGAAACTGGTTTCTCCTTTCTCCCCCCTTTGTTCCTGTGTGCTTTCTGAGGTCAGTGCTATGTTTATTTGTGTGACGTTGCCAAATCTAGATAAGAATGTATGTTATTGAATACAGGAAGATCTACAACTATTAAAGACCGTGGAACTGTCTTCACCACGCCTGGACTAAAAAGCCATTCAACTAAGCGCTGCCCGGTCTATTGAAGACGTCCCGGCACCTGAACCACAATTTAAGGGTATACTGTAGGCCCTACATGAAAAATTTCGTGAAGCACAAGCTAATGCTCTCAAACAATTAGCGAAATACAATCTAGGTTAGAGCAAGTACAGCAAAACTGTGATGAAAATTTATTGACAAACACAAACTCTTTTGAAAGGACAAAATGTTAACAGACTCTAAATTTAAAATAATTGAAGCTCAGTTAAGGAAAAATCAGGAGCAATACGAGGTAGCACAAAGCGAAATCGTGGCTAAATTCAAGGACTTGTCCGAATAGTTAAATGATGTTAACAATTTCAAACTGATTGTGGTAGGTTGAAACAGCAAACTTTAAATCTTGTGGATAATGTGGACCAAAGATTTAAGGAGACGAACTAAATTCGGAGAAAGGCTCACGAAAGAGTCGAATATCTGAAGTAATGAGTTAACGAAGCTGGGAGAGATGATTGGCATGAATGAAAGGAATATCGAAAGTCTAGAGGAAAAGATGTCTGGAAGTATTGGCCCACAGAAATCAAGGACCTAACGAGCAGAAATGAAGTAGAGACTTGCACGTTGAAGGATAACATAGCTTAAATCCTTAAAATACAGGAAGAGACTCGCACGATGAATGAATTCATTTAGAAGGGAAGGAAGAATTAAGAAAGAAATACTGAAAATCAAGACTGAGTTTAAATCCTGGGAAGGCACAAATAAAAGCATGAATGAGGAAAATTTGAATAAAATATGAGAGAAAGTGAACTAAACGATGAGTCATATCGAGAAAAACTTGAAAGACGACATGCAACGAATTATGCAAAATGTAAGGGAAAACCAGAACATGGTCATGACAATAGAACATATCAAACTCAGATCCTACAGGAATATAAAAGAGTTGATAACAAGTAGGTCTGTGAAGAACTAAATAGCCTATTTTCATATACCAGTATCCTACTTATATTAATTGCCTCTATCAACATACAAAATTTCAGTTTGATTGCTGTAATAGATTCATAGATATTGAGAATCATCGAATGGTCGCCATGTAGGATTTTTATATATCTGTACCTCGGAGGTATAGGACACTATGTCCATTTTTCTCCAAAATGGGTTTATCAGCCCAACTTTATGGTTTTCTTCTCCTCTACACTGAGGTATACAACACTATGCCCTACATCAAGATAATAATGGCCTAATAATCTTATTGATTTTAAGTCCCTTTTAACTACTCTGGCTTTTAGAGACCCCGGCGTGCCGGAATGTTGTCCCGAAGGGGATCTTTAATGTGCCAGTAAATCTACTGACACGGCTCCCTCGCATTTGCGCACCTCAAAAGCCAGCAGACTGTGGCAGGATACGAATCTGCAACTTGGGGCCCAGCAAGCGAGAACGTTACCTCTGAACCACCCAGTTAGCTCCTACATCAAGAAGTGGGCAAGTTATATTGTTGTATCCGTAGGGGATACACTACCCTCGCCCTATTATTAACATCAACATCTATATACAGCTACATGATTTCAAGCCCCAATTCCACATACAGTCACAGATACATGTTCATTTGAACTCCTATAACCTCAGCAAACCCGAGTAACCTCGCACATGAACTCATACTACCCCTATAGGTGTACCGACCCAATCGGAATGTGCAATTCTTCACACGCTGCAGACCACAAACTATAAAACCGTCAGGAACCCACGGCTCGGGATCCTTGTAGTGCCAAACCTTTGAAGGGTGACTTCACGTCGGGCTGCCATCTGGGTGAGTGTATCCGCGAGTATCTATTCCCTAACATCCCCACATTTTACCCCTTTGTTTTACACCTTGCACTTGTATTGTCAGACATCATAGTCCTTAATACTGCTTTGAACAGTAATTGGAAGTACGCATTAAAGCCATTAGTCTCTACCTCATTGGTCTTGCTGCTTATTTAACTATTTGATAAGGTCCTACTCCATAAATCCTACCCAAGTAGGAATTTCCAGTATGGATTGTTTAAAGGAATTAGCTGAACAGTCACTTGGAGCATCGCCACAGAGCTCGCGTCAGCATGTTTGCTTCAGCCTCATCTAGCCAGTGCACGCTATCAGTAAGCTGAGTAGCGCTGCATTACCTCAGATTATTATTTATTAAGCAACCCTTACAATGTTACCACACCCCCGAGCTATCCAATCATCTAGATTAGCTGGAAGCTCTTCCTCGAGCCCCGTCTACGCCTTTAGACAGCTCATTCTCACACCGCACATTTTACACTTGCTCAAACTTGCCTTAGCACCCTTCTATACAACGCAACCCCGTATAGGACACACCAGAGTCCATACAACTGGTGGAGGCGAGGGGTATTGCATTTAAGGGGATTAAAACATATAACCCCGCAATAGGCTCATAAGTGCCCCTCTCAGCCAAGCAAACGCTACCCCCAGATTTGGAAAAAAATCAGAGTACATTGTGAAGTAGATAAAGAAGGTACATAGTTCCCCCCCCCCAGACAGATATAGGGTTTAACAAGCACCCTTAAACAGAAATCAACCACTTGCACTACCCCTATAGAGATATACGCCCATTCAACACATAGGAATACGCTGGGTAGGCAATTGAATACCTTATAGAGAGACACATTGCACACATTTATGCTAACTGCCCAGAGTAAGACTAAACGCAAGGTTAGGGACGTAGCCCATTACCTTGCCGCTCGTACCAAACCATTACGCCCTAAAATCCGTGTTACCAACGCAGACTTAATAACCGAACACAACGCAGGTCGATTGCTTGCCGAGCTTGAATCTGGAGCTTTAGAGATCAGATTAAAATACCCTAACGCAGTACCACACGCACCCCCCCCCCCTCTCACTAGGGCGCAGGCACAGAACGTTCAACTATCATCCTCAGGTAGTCACACTAGCGAGGACCTAACCCCCACATTACCCCATAGCGCACTACAGCAACTAATCGACACGCAAGAGGCGTATAATGGCTTATACAACAGTTAGAGGAAACTGCGCGCGACGCAGAAAGTACAGCCCTCATTGCGGATATTAAGACCGCAAGTGCAGCACTAGAACAGAATATCAATCAAGCACTTTTCACGGTACAAGCGGCGCAAATTGACCACAATTTATCGCTGGATAATATTCAGGGAACTAAGCCATTTGACCCACAATACGCGCTACAATCTACTCCAAACGAACCGGGTACCTCGCAGGATAGGCGTGCATATCTCACACATTTGGAATCTAACAATTTTTCACACAACTACGAACGATCAAACGCTTAATCGCACAACGGTAGTCTATGTAGCCCAGACGATCAAGCCTCATTAAGCAACCCCGAGTTATCCTACGAAGAAAACATGGCTATGCCTGCCAAGTACCCCATGATCCAGCCCGCAAAGTATTCAGGGGACAAGCAGGACCCCGAAGAATATCTCAAGGCATTCAACAGAACGGCCTAAATTAACAGGTGGTCAGGTGACGATAAAAAAAAACGCCTCTTACCGGCATTTCTTTCCAAATCGGCACTAACGTGGTTCGAACTGAACGAGGCCACGTTGGCTAACGCCACTTGGGAAGAACTCGCCGTATCCCTCATACACGAGTTCCAACTCATCCCTGACGAGGACGATTTGTACGACCGAATCATAGAACTCAGGGCCCCACGGAAAGCGCACAGGCATTTATATTAATGCCAAGCTCTTGATGTGTGACAAATATAACAGGGAGATGCCAGATAGGCAAAAGATTCGTCTCATTATGCAGGGACTTAGGACGTCACTGGTAGATAAACTATGCACTATACGAAGTCAGACGGTGCAAGACCTGCAGGCAAATATCAAATTCATAGAGGCAGGTACTGTAATAAAATTACGCAAAAGGCAGTCGATCAACACATCCGGACAGACAATAATGACCTGCATCAGCAGATACATGATCTAACGCAGCAAATGCAGGAAATGCAAATTACTGTTATCCACACTCACACAAGGGGAAGACCACGGAGGGAGGATCAAGATGACCGGTGACGGTCACCATATAGTGACAGACAGGAAGGCTATAGGGAAGGTAACAACCAAAAACAGCGTAGACCTAGCCACTCTAATTGGCATAACCCACCCCCAGAGAGGCAAGTGAACTGCCATTCGCAATGCCAAGTAGATATGCCGCGGCGAGGCGATCCACCTCAGTTTAGACAAACGCACCGTCCCCCGCAATATAGGGAGGACATACATCCACGAAACAACCCACCCCAAGGTCGGCCAGTAAACCGCCCCCACAATACAGGGACGACATACCACGGCGCAACAGCCCGCCCCCAAGGCGACAGGCTTACGACTCCCCGAGATATGGGCGAAACGAACCCCATAATGGCTACTTACGCCAAGCATATACTCCCCCACATCGTAGGCAAAATGACTCGCCACAATTTAGCAGAAATGGCCCTAATTACAGAGGACCAACCCCACCGCGCACACAGAACGCCCCTGTCCAACGCAATCTAGGACCGGAGGATTACCCGCTTCCCGATCACCCTCCACGGGGGTCCGAACGGTACTCACCCCAACAAGATGGAAGGGGATTATTACCCACACCCGTCTACAACCCCCAGTCAGACAATTGGCGAGGCAATGAACCCAGGGGACAATCGCGATATGTAGAAAGGCGGGGAAACATATCAAAAAACTACTTAAGTTGGGAGGGGAACCGACAGACAAATTGGTTGAAACCCCTTCCCCACAATTATCAAAACACAGTGAAACACCCCAGAGAGAGACCCCCCTTAGTCAGACACAGGAGAGCATCCCACATGGTAACCCACCCCTGCAAAAAGACTCTCACACACGTCCCAGTAAATTGAAAGCTTCCCCAACCCCCAGCCGTAAGAACACACTGAAAGAAGCTCCTCCCCGATCAGATCTCCAGGTACACACGGTCAGAGAGACGGAAACTGTTTATTTCGAGCACTCAGGATGAGGATCAGCACAAGGACCTTCGAACTAAAACCGTAATGCACATTATCTCCCATTGGGACGAATACCAGTATTTTGTCGCGGACGGGAACGATGCACTATTCCCTAACAAATACGCGTACGGGGAATGTATGTACAAAGAGGGAACATATGCAGGAGCAACGGAGGTTACTGCATTGGCACAAATAATACAACATGACATACATGTATACACGATGGATAGGATGAGGCCCACCCTCTCCACGACAGGATTTTGTAAACATATTCATTTATTATTCACGGGCAGTCCGAATGTGGGACATTACAGCCCTCTCACCCCAAACACGCCACACAAAGTTAGGCCCACAACCCCCCAGAGTAGGAAAGGAACTTCTAGTAGTGTCCTCTATCACCGTACAAAATTTCAGGGTGATATAAGTAGTAGTTTTGGAGATTTAGAATGTCGGTGAAATATTTTACACGGCCGCCATGTTGGATTGGTAAGACGTATTAAAATTTGAAGGGCACGATCGAGGTCGGGCAAAATAGTACTATGTCCTTACCATTGAAATCGCTCCAGCCATTTAGATTGGGGAGGGGGACACGTACGCATACACACACACGGCCAAAAGCTAGTCCTGGAGAAACTGGAAGAAGGAGGTTTCATCCTGCTGAACAATCCCACAGTCCCCACATACATCTCTCACAATGGAAAATGGAAAGAGCACAATAGATATTGCACTTACAAAAGGACCAATAACAGGAAACGTATTTACATTATGGACAGCAAACCAAGCTTTTATAAGGAAACACTTACCACTTGAAATAAATATCCAAGGGGAGTGGGGAAAGCTACAGGAAAAGACAACTCAGCCCCTTACAAGGAAAATAGATGTCGAGAAAGTAGAAGCTATGCTAGATTCAACAATACTTTTAGACTCGTTAATAGATAACTCAAGGCTGGAGGACGCGACAAGAACAATAGAGGAAATCCTACAAAAGGCCGCCATTCCGCGGGCTACAAGAAGAGCAAAGATATGGTTTGATAGTGAGTGTTATAGGCTGAGGAGGGAGACCCTAGAAATATTACAACAGTTAAGGCAGAACTTGAATAACCAAAGTCTACTACACATATACAACGACAAGAGAACATTGAAAGAAAATAAGCTTGCCTACTTAGAAGCAGAGGGCAAAAAGCTAGCAGAGGAAGCCAAGAAAAACCCATTCATAGCCCTACGTCCAAAGAAACATTCACAGACACACTTCAAGACATGGAAAATTGGGAATCACACTTCAGCAAGATTCTCAATATCGAGGGTCTAGCGCATTCCAGAAAAGATCCACAAATACCAATAGACTGGGTACCCCTGACCATTGAGGAAACTAGAATCGCCATAGAGAGCACCAAAAATAAGAAATCCGCAGGACCGGACGGGATCTATAATGAATATGTAAAAGACACTGCACACCTGCTAGCCCCAATATGGACAAAGTTATATAACAAACGTATAGAAACAGCTTCCATACCTGACCAGTCGAGAAAGTCAATTATAATTTTTTTATATAAAGGGAAAGGAGATCCAAGAGATCCCAATAAGTACAGAGGCATAGATAGCACTGGAAAACTGCCCGTTCAATATCTTCACCAAAATTATAACAGGAAAAATAAATGAGGAAATAAACGAGCTTCTGCCAGAGATCCAGTTTGGGTTTAGAAAGGGACGATCCACCCTAAACGCTATTGAACTCCTGCTAAACCAAATATGGTATGCCTTAGACTAGAGGACAACGGAAACTATTACACCATTTTCATAGAATTCACAAAGGCCTTTGACCAGATAAATAGAAATCTAGTGACAGAAAAGCTAAAGGAGATGCTAGGCATGAACAATATATGGGCCAATCTCATCACATCAATACTGCAATGGAACGAATTTCGGACAACCTCACTCTATCAGAATCGATAGCCCAATCAAACAGGGTCCTACAGGGAGACCAGCTGAGTACCTTGCTGTTTATAATATTGTACAGCCCGGGGGGGCAGTACCCCCTGAGAGCCACCCCCCATCTTTTACCCAAACCACCCCAACTGGAAACACCATAATTCCAGGACATATCTATACACAGCAAGCGGCGACCACCTAAGCCTAGGAGGTTAGCCAACTACTTGCAAAACATACACAAACATTTACACTAACAACTATCTGGGGCAGCTACATTGACGCAATGCTGACCAAGCAGCGCCGCAACGTATAAGAACAGAGCCCACAAGGGAAGGATTATCTGTTCTGTAGTGTTCTTCGCCAGCGGCCTTGCCCGACGTCCATTCATCACCAGGTGAGAATCTAGTTGTGCTCAGAATCCTTTATTTTGTAAAACACCTACCCTGACACTTTGTACTACATTTATATCTGTTCAGACTCCCCAAGAGGGACATAACATTACATCAACTGGCCATTAAATACTTGGTCAGTAAGCTAGACTTGTAATACTGATTACACTCCACTTCACGTCCTCATACCCCACCTGACCTTAGCCTTAAGTGCCCCTGACCGTAGCGGTCAGTAATTGCTTCGTCAGACTCCATTGTACTCACGGCACGCGACTCGACTGCATAGCGTCGAGCCGCTGACTCTACACATTTATTGAATTACTCATTCCGCTCAGCTGGCAGGCCAGTTTAGTAGCTTGCACTTAGAGATCCATCCCCTAGCAGATACTTGCATCTTGCAGGGACGCCCCCAAGAGATTAAACACTAACACCAACACACTACACCAGTAGTCTCTCCCAACCACGGGGAGCTACTCTCATCCAGAAATACCCTTCTAAATTAGCACACAGACACAACCGTGTTTTATCCCAACTACCCCCAACCAAGGGATTAAAACAATATCAACCACAAATATCCTAAAAATAGCCCAAAAAGAGGGAGTATTCTCTTGCGCATATGCTGATGACATTGTAATTGGCTCCAAAGATTTAACAAATCTCCAGGAAACTGTAAATGACATGCAAAAGTGGTGTTCCAAACACAAGCTGGACATCGACATCTCAAAAACTGACACCATGATCTTCCGGAAAGGAAGGAGAGTACCCGCCTCAGCAGAGATTTTCATTCAGGATTTAAAAAAATAAAGATAGTTCCAGACTTTAAATATTTAGGCATCACACTGCAATCGAGCGCAAATTGTTTCACAAAACATGTCACAGATAAGGTAACCCATGCAATGATGGCAATGCACGAAATAAGACATCAGATCACTCAGTCTGGAGACAGCAATGTTGCTATTCAGAGTAAAAATTCTTCCAATAATGATCTATGGCATTGAAATCATCTGGACACATTTAACAACGAGGAACCTATCCACCTTGGAAAGGGTGAAAGCGAACTACACAAAGAAGGTGATATGAGTATCAAAAACGACACGATCTAGACTTGTATATCTCCTAGCAAAGGAATCTTTTCTCGTAGATGACCTCAGGACAAGCATACCCCTACCGAGCACAGGTGCATCAGAGAAACTGCTGGCAACTTTAACGGATAAGAGAGAAGAAGTACAACCATACTTCTTTGGCACAGGGGTCACGTTAGACCGCTCGTGGCCAAAAACTATTTTTGAACTAAGACATGTCATTACAAGATTGGCAGTTCACTGTTTTCACCACCTAATCTGCAACTCAAAACACTTCCATGACACAAGTATAGACTGTGAGTGCACACTATGTGCAAAAATGTGTGAACTGTACCACATAGAATTCTGTACAAGAAGAACAATGTCTATAAGTGATTATGCAAATATGTAACCCAGTAGCGTAGCCAGGATTTTAGTTGGGGGGGGGGGGGCATTAGGTCCTCATATATTACTGCCAGAGTTTTTATATTTTAGCCTATTTTCATTTATGAAAAATAGTAGGCTTATGAGATCACCCCTCCCCCACCCCCCCTATAATGAAATCTAAACGGCCGGAGCGATTTCAAGGAAACTCAGTAAGCACATACGGTACTACTACCTCGTCCGACCTCGACCGTGCCTTTCAAATTTCAAATTTTGATACGTTTCACCAATTCAGCATGCGGGCCACGCGAAATATTTCACTGGCATTCTATATCTCCGCATTGGTAACAGATATCACACTGAACTTTTGTACGGTGATAAAGGACACTACAACAAGTTTACCGATGCGAATTTATTAAACATTTAGGAGTATTACCCTTCATTTATAAAACCTGTTAAGTACAAAACGAACATGGTGGCCAAGCGAAGTTGAAACATTTTAATGGATATTTCACGCGATTTAACCATCCGAGCGCAGTGAAACTTAAAGAGGTAAATGTTTATACAAATTCTAATCTACTTACATCTAATTTAGTTAAATTGTTTACATAACATCAAGATGGAGGCTGTGCGAAATTTTAAAATTAAGTTTTTATTTCTTGTGTCCTAATCATGCGATCGTAGTGAAAGTTTGCTAAATGAACCTACGCAATAATTTTCATCTAATGTTACATAACTGCATGGCCTACATCTGGCGACCATCCGAAATATTTAGACGTTTATCAATATCTACGAATCTATTTCAGCAATCAAACTGAAATTTTGTATGCTGATTGAGGCTATTAATATAAGTTCAATAACCTGGCGATCACAATACCAACATAGCGGCAACGTGAAGTAAAAACATTTATAGTAAAGCCATCATTACTTCCGACTTGACGTTTCAGTGTTAGCCTAGTGTTATCAAGCGGTCAGAAGGAAAATCACTTTAACTAGACAATCACAGGCAACCATTCAAAACGATGTATCACGATATATTGAGTTTTGTTCGTGATGTCGCGATTTAGCGAACGAAACTCTAGCCTAACACTGAAACGTCAAGTCGGAAGTTATGGTGGCTTTACTATAAATGGAATTGACTCGCGATTTCATTATCCGAGCGCAGTGAAACTTGGTACGGTAACTGTTCACACAAAATCTACTGCCATCTAATTAAATTCAATTGTTTTATAACCCCAAGATGGCGGCAGTGTGACATTTTAAAATTGAGTTTTTATTTCTTGTGTCCTAATCATGCGATCGTAGTGAACGTTTGAATAATGAACCTATGCAATAATCTTCATCTAACGGTGCATAACTCTATGGCGTACATACAGAACAATCCAACATGGAGTTCATTTTCATAGGCGGGAGATTTTTCTAATAAAGAAGACCAATTGGATACATGAAAATAGGCTATATAGTTCTTTACGAAACTACTTGTTTTGAGTTTAAGTACTTTAGGGTCCATTTTAACTTAGGACAAAGATCTTCAGTCTGTTCATGTCTGTCTGAATTCTGTCCTTCGTTGCTTTGTTTTGAGGCAGCTCACAGCTGTGTCAGTGTCTATATTTGTCTCTGTCGCTCAGATTTTCAATTATCCGTTATCAGAATACTACTACAATATTATGGCATATTCACACGTTTCTGTGCAGAATGTTCTTTTACATTAACACCGCACTATGTCTTGGTGTTTTATAAATAGTTTATTTTAACAGAAATGTTTTTAGTCAATTGAATGAATCTGTCAAAAAAAAAAAAAACACACATCAGGAGTAGATAACAGGAAGAAGGGACACTCATAAAGGCATCAAACAAGTACCTACGTTGCAAAATATTTAGGTATATTATTGTTAGTGTAATTTATACAGTGCTGTTTTAAGGTAAGCCTAACGGTCGCCGTGTATGGTACCTCAATCTTGTTTATTATTATTATTCAGAGGAAACTGTAGCACCCTTTAAATAACCAAATAAATACGAACCTTTAAAAAAGTGGAATAACTTTACATTCTATCAGTGAGCATTGCGTCTTTCTCGTTCAGAGAAAATTATTTGTGAAAGCTGTGCCTGGCAACTCAAACTAACACTTGGGGCGCTGCGGTTGGTCTGGATAAGTAGGGTTTAAAATACTCAATAACACGCGTTTGATATGGAACACTTTTTATTTTTCAGTTATAATCAGTAAATGTGGTCTCTAAAGTAATGACAGTGTTATTTTTAATTGTATATATGTATAACTGTGCGATACACGTGATCTAATTTGTGTGTTTCACTGGATGTTTGGTGTCATTTGCATATTATCAAGCATCAGTTTTTATGGTTGATGTAGATCAGCTGATTCAAATTTACACAGGGCTACACTTCGGACATTATTTCGGTACTATTATGCGCAATATAATGTAAATGTCGATCCTGAGTCAACGCCGAGGACATTCAAATAGAGAAATACGGTACATAAACAAATAAATAACCCACCGAAGCTGTGCTACTTTTATCATTCCGAGACTAGCATCCACGCAAACCAGACGCCACTGTTCCAAGCTCCGACTTATATCGTGAATTGATGTCAAACTGATGATCCGCCAGCCTTTCCGCCAAGCCTACACCTCACAATCGCTAAGTTCTTCGATATTCGAGCTATTCCACTACGAGTCATATAGGCCTAATTTGCCTCCCCATGGGCACTGTAGAATGAGTGATTCCGCTACCATTCAAATATTCAACACCAAACCCACCTTTTAACCATCCAAATCAAGCAATTCCTATCGCCCCCCGAGTTTTAATACAAGTTAAACTCATCCCTTCTCCCTACCAAGCAGCCAATAATTAATTATTTAATTAATTATTCAAGTAACTTCAATCTTACCAGCACGCCCATCGTAACAGCTGTTTTTAAACTGAATAACCTTCGCTGGCTTTACGTCGCAGGTCTTCTGTCTGTCTACCTCGACAAGTGTTAGATCCTTCCCGGGGTGGAAAGGTATTATTATTAGGTATTAGGTATCATCACATTTCGGCTATTGCTATTTGCATCTTTTGGAAAGTGATGAAAACGTATATCCGCAGCCCTCTTATACATCGACTTACAGCCGTAAACTGAGCAATACACTTTGCTTTTACTCATTTTTCACTCTATCAACGAGTAAAACTTACTACTTATGTATAAAGACACGAACAATTTACCACGATCTGTTTACCAATACAAGAAACCATATACAAACAGTCACCACGTGACAAATGTACCCTACTTGGTAAGTTTCTCATTTTTACCGCTAGATGTCATATCAGATAGCTGGAGTTGCCAATATAATGAAATGGGGGCCTCAATTTTCTACACCTACAATAAAAGCTTTTCATAACTTACCGAAGATGTGTCCAGTTTTGCCTTCTTTATGACAAATCTTAACAGTCGCTAATGTGACAAAAAGAAGAAAGAAAAGAGCAACTAACAAACAACTCCGGACTCTTCCCCAATACTACCACTCACAAACGGTATATCTCCTCTCGCACAGACACACGATCACCGTAAATCTCGACAGTGGCGACAATCAACCACGCTGAGCCAGTATTGTTGCCTGGGACATTTTAACACTGCTATTTCCAGGAAATGGAAAGTAAAAGCTGACAAGATATAACTGGCCCCCTCCAGAGAGGTCTCCTGCTAATTGGCAATCTCCTAATTTCTTGGTAGACTTTTGTATCCCCAGTACTCAGGCACCTACTGTTCTTGGAAAATCCCCCTCCCCCATGTCACAATCCTAATTGCTACCCTGTTATTTGAGCTCCTCCAAGCAGTGCAGACACGAAAATGATGACAGGCCGTGAAAAGATTGGTAGTACATTCTTTGTGAAAGCATTTACTGTATTTAACATTTCGTTGTAGGTTCTAAATTTGTTCGAGCCGTAAGAAAATGTGAAGACTTATGCCAACCCCAATTTCTGGATTTATTTTTGGGGGGGGGGGGGGGGCTCGGCCCCTCTGGGCCCCCCTCTGGCTACGCCACTGATGTAACCTATATTTTCAGTTATGGCTATTTGGCTGCGCTAAATATATTATTATTATTAGCCTATTTTCTTTTTCATAAATTAAAATAGGCTAAAAATGGTGGAGAGCGAGGGATGAAAATCTAACGGAGGCGAAGTTACGAGAATGAACGGAGAGATGGGGATTGAAACTCTGAAGGGAAATAAAATCCTCACACTAAGAGGAATATTGATGACAATGGCGATCCTGCAATCACCTCTGTTGTTCTACAATCATTAAATAATTATAGACGAGATCAATGCTTAAAAACAGTAGAATCCTTGGATCATACTCACTCCAGCAGAAAGACTTGGGCTTTACTTCGAAAACTGGACTCAGCAAAAAATACCACGAGACAAAAATACGATATCAATTTAGATGATATGACCGAACCCATGACCTCTACCGCCAAATCAACAACGGATAAACATAAAAAAGGGAAGTAAGATATCTACTTAATGCAAGGAAACGGTTCGCACCACAGATATCTGAATTCTCTTCCCCATTCCAACTAGAAGATATTATAGAAACCATGAAGAGCATGGAATCAGGGAAAGCAGCAGGTATCGATGGTGTCTGCCCAGGATTTCTGTTACACTGTGGTATATCTAGTTTCTTCTCCAACATCTTAGAGACCTATTTTTAAGAAAACCAAGATCATCGCTATACTTAAAACTAACAAAAATCCTTTAAACGTTGAAAACTATCGTCCCATTGCACTCCTTAGTGTCACACTGAAGCTCCTGGAATGGTTAATTCATAACAGGATATCTCATCAGCTATCAACAAGGTTGTCCTTATAGAATAAGCTGGTTTTAGACCAGGAAGGGGATGCGAGGAACAAGTGCTAGCAGTAGCAACTCATATTGACAATGGTTTTGAGAAGATGATAAGTATGGGTGTCTTTCTAGATCTAACTGCTGCTTATGATACCGTTTGATGGAAAAAATTGCTACGGTACTAAAATTAATTAGTGTCATACCATGCTAATAGGCAACATGCTGAATAATAGGTACTTCCAAGTGCTTCCTGAGCCCTCTAAAAGTAGGGTACATAAAATAAATGATGGGATCCCTCAGGGTTCTGTATTGGCCCCGCTTCTTTTTAATCTATACACCTATGATGTACCAGAAACCAAATCCAGAAAATGTATAGGCCTAAATGCTGATGATATTGCCTTGTTAGCCCAGGGTGTAAGCTTGCCTGAAGTTGAGGCAACATTAACATCATATCTGAAGAGACTGACATAATTTTTCAAACTTAATTCCCTGCGACCCAATCCTCAAAAGACTGTTGTATCAACCTTCCATCTTCGGGGTGAGGAAAGTAAGCAGACGCGCTCGCAATTCGTGGCGCCGTTTCTATTTGACATAAAACAGATCACAGACGGCACATGGTCAGAGGATCCCCCTCGAGATAATGTAGAAGGGAAAATCTTTGTGTTTGAGAGCAAGATGAAGTGGGGTAACTTGCAAGTCCCAAGTCCCACCCCAAATGTATTATTCTTTCGAAGGGCATGAATAAGAAAATAAACAGAAGACATAGCCTATTCATACATTAATAATTACGCAAAATTGTATGCACTTCAAAAATTAATAAGGCAAATAAACAAATGAAATTGCGCAGTTAATTAGCATTGATGAATACACCTAGATGGCTACGCTTATAGAGTAGAAAGATTCAGTCGGGGATTCACCGAGGCGATATGGAGGGGAGATATGGCGCGATTGCAATTATTCTATGATCGATTTTGGGAAATGCACTCTTGGCTACATTCAGTAAGAAATTCTGTATGAGAGACAGTCGGGATTTAGATCCTACACTGGCTATCTCAGAAAATCTTCACGGTGAGGCTCACGAAAGGAACTATATTTTGCCAAACAAATAAATAGAGAAAGCAGAGGCTTAACAAAACATAGTAGCCTATTAGTTGAGCGTCGCAGCGAGAACGTGTGCCTCTCGGTGACAAAGGAACTGCTAAAGGCATTATCAAAATAAGTAAAGTCTGCACAAGAAAATAATTGATCTAGCTTTTACAATTATTATAAGCTAATAATTCTTTTTTTTTTCTATCACCGCAGTGTTTTTAAAGAAAAACTTTACGTAAATCGAATGTATGTTTGTCTGCCCCTTATTATTCCCGTTTTCCAACGGGGTCGGGGATGTGATCCGATGAAAGTCTTTGTGTTGGATGGTTATTACTACAGCCGAATGCCCTTCCTGACGAAAACCTCATGAGATGAGTTAATGAATGATGCTGAATCAAACTGGGCAAGGATGTGGAAGGAAGCGCTTTTAACCACTTCTCTAAATTCATATACAATAGCTGTATGTCGTGAATTTTATCTTCTGTGATACCAACGTGCATCAGGTCTTTCTCACATTCTTGGAACCATCTCCACTTAGTTGGCTTTGTGAAATTCCAAATTTTCGTAGTCAGTCGGTCATCGTTCATCATTCATAGCCTTTTTGTAGATCGAAACAACCCCAACAGAATGTTGCATGGTACAATGGAGAGCCCGTAGAACAGAAATATTTTCTTTTTAATGGGTGACGTCATTGGTTCTATCTTAGTGTAGCCAATAGTTTTTCATTGGATCTCGATCGTACCTACCCCTCAACCTATCTGTTGCCTACATTTTCCGTATTATCCTTCTTTTTCGTTAAAATAATTCGTCAATTTAAAGTCTAAGTCTCCGAAGCATACAGCCCTTCTGGTTTAAGAACAGTGGTGTAGTGTCTAAGTTTAGCACTTATTATTATTATCATTATTATTAATACATTTGCAAATGTGGCAACCCGAATTTGTCCCAATGGACACGCTCCTTTGTCAATTTTGTGGTTCCATGCGTCATTCTGCTGTGGTTGTTTCGACCTGAAAAAGGCTATGGCTATCAACAGCGAAGATTTATGGTCTAATCAGGAAAATGGTTGGTCGCATTGAAACACATTGTGGTTTAATTATTCGCAAGAGCCCCGGAAATTGAAATGGTGGATTCCTTTCTCATCGATTAGAACACATTCTGTTCAGGAGCGGCAAGCGAATAAACCAGAGATAAAGGTTGTTTGTATAAGGGGGTTGAGGAACATGGAGCCATTTGTCAGCTGCGTGGGCTAAAATTTTAACGAGGCTTTCTTGGCGTAGCGCACTTCAGCCCCTTTTAGAGGATGCATGACCGAACATAAAGACACAAATTTATACAACGGACATTTCAACATTGTTGTAACATGGAACAGATATACACAGAGTTGTGTCATGAGAGTGGTTTGACTGGAGCAACTGCGCTGGTAGGTAAGAGGGTAGGTTGGGAGATGGAAAGATGACTTAGTTGGACGAGCAATTACGGTATGGGTATTTCAAACGACTTGATTAGTTATTAATTTACTTGTAATCTTTATGGAATAGATGCCAATATTCTTTTTTCACATTATTGAAAACTTGAATGGAAAATTTAGCGTTTTCTCCATGCTTAGATCTGAATTTATAGCTGGATTGTTTGATCTTCTGGATATTTCGTAATTTCATCAATTATCCATGTTATTATTAATAGAATTGCGCACATTGCTTGTCTGATTATTGCACTAATCGATTGATGATTCTCTCTACATTTAAGAATGTGATGCCTATTGCAATAATCTTTACACATGCCACAGATACACTGAGCACTCGGAACATGGAGCTTCTTCACATCACACAGTTTATGGTGCTACCAGTATACTGCTAGGCCAGTAACGATGTATTGTTTATAGTAATTGGTAGCTAGCAGTCCAAATCCCGTGTTGACCCAGCCTCCGTAGCAGAGAATTCCTCCCAGTTCTGTTTTTTCTGTTCCTCTCTCTCCAGTAACGCCTTCCAATTGTCAGCACAGGGTGCAAGCATCTTCAAACGGATATCCTCTATCAAGAACATTTCCCTCAGCAACTCATAAACCAATCTCGAAAGCGTGTATTTTGCTAGTCCTCAGTTTAGCGGCTGCGACAACGCGGTCATGTAGCCCCGTGTACTTTGGGTGTGTCTAGAATCTGTCTGATAACCTGTGTTAATTGTGATGGCTGTATTAGTGTGTGTTTTCTGTTTTTAATTCAAGTAAGGATTGCAGACATACAATTTTGAAGTAGGTCCTACTTTTGCTACCAAATGCCACCGTCAATGACAACTAGTTCTGAACTTGGTTACTAGATGCCATCGCAGTCGGCTCCTGGCGACGAAAATTGGAACCTATAATTTAGCTTCACACAAGTGTAATTAGTGGAAGGTTCTTTTACAAGCCATAAATCTATGACATGGGACGGCCTTTTCCTTCCCCTCTGAAGGAAGGCATACTGAGGGATTTTTCACGCTCTTAAAAAATCCGACAATTCGGCCGGGTTTGAACCCGCGAACTTGGGCATAGATGCTCAGCATGCTACCAACTACGCCACCGAAGCCGCTATAGTCCTAGATTCCTTTTCAAAAACCTTGCCGTAATATTTTCTATGTCACTCACCTAAATTACCCATTTAAGATAAGATTATTGCTTAGCAAGGCGCGTTATTCTAGAGCTTCTAGGTTAGCGGAGAAAATAATGTAATGGTATGGGTTTTACATCTCTTTTAACTACTGCGGATTTTAGAGACGCCACGCGCTGTGGTGCCAGAATATTGTCCTGAGGGTGTTCTTAATCGCGTCAGTAAATATACCGCTGTATCAGTGCACCTGCTGCAAACAAGCGTCGCGTCGTATGGTTAAAACATTTGGATGCTCACATCGAACTGGCAAGATATATTTACCATCTTTTGATGTGACGACGTCAAGTAAATTGTTGGAATACAGAGACGTTCGTGAAAAAGTGTTACAGTGAAAGGTGATGATATCGCTTTATCTCTCTTCTGCTGCAACGCTCTCTCTCTCTTCTGTTGCTGCGCTCGAGTGTCGCTACTCTCGTTTTTCGATGTCACGGGTGAACCACTGGATGGATTTTGATGCGGTTTTCACCATTCTGTAAAGGATAGCTAGATGAAGGTTTCTATAGGATATGATTTATTTATGATCAAAGGAAACCGAGCAGTAACGATTTCAGTGAAAAAGTCGAAAAAAAACAAGAAGTTCCGTGACGAACTAAAGAGCCTACTTCTCTTAAAATTTAAGATTCATGCCAATGATTAATCTATATGGATCTATCTAGAATAATGGCGAAATTAAGTTGGTAATATCGAAATTTCTAATTAGTTCGAAATACTGTATACCTGGCATAATGTAGCCTAATAGAGAACTACAGTTGGCAGCCCTGGTGACTGAATATATTCTTAGTTCCATCTCTTAAGGTGCAGAATACAAAATTTGGTTGAAGTCCAATGGATAGCATGGACGTTACATGCAGTTAAACATTGGATCTAACAGTGCGCACAAAATCATGTTGGCAACAATGACATACATGTATTGGTCATAAATAATCTCAAATAATATGATCTATTGTTGTGCCAATTTTGAATGAAATCCATTAGTTAGTATAGATGTTACTTGCATTTTAAAATTGGACCTATCAGCAGGCTTAGAATCATGTTGGTAGCACTGACGTGCATAAGTTACTCCAAATTAATATAGAATGTGAGGTACTATACGTGTGCATGGTTTAAAGCTGTCGGCTTGCATCCTTTCAGATATATGGGTATTTGGATTTAAAAAATTGAGAGCATTTATTAACAGTTGGCAGCCCTGGTGGCTCTTAAGAATACGCTAAGTCATATCTGTTTATGTACACATAGCACATACGAAATTTGATTGAAATCCAATTGATAGTGTAGAAGTTATATGCATTTAAAATTTGTACCTATCAGCAGGCTTATAATCATTTCGGCAGCACTGCCATGTATGGCCTCCTGGAAATTAAACTGCAATATTATTATCTATACGTGTGCCAATTTTGAATTGGCTCCCATTCATACCTTCCAAGATATCCAACATGGAGCTCATATTTCAATTGCGATTTTTCAGCAGTTGGTAGCACTGACATAATTTTCAAATATGGCCGTGAGATATTCAGGTATAGATCTTTACTCCTACCAAATTTTGTTTCGATTGCTGCTGCCGTTTAGGAGTTGATAGGGGGGGGGGGGGGGGACACACACAGCCAGACAGACAGAAGGACAGACAGACAGACTGACAGACAGACAGACACACACACATTTGCCCGATCTCATAAGACTACTTTTTCCTCATTTTTGCAAAATATGAAAAGTAGGCTAAAAACACATGGCGTCCATGCGCTTTATAAGCTTACGCTGGGCAAACCGTTAAAAATATCTATATACTATGAGTGTAAGAATTTTTCAGCATGAAAAGTTCTACAAAAAGTCTTCAATACATCGCCCACTATAAGTGTTTTTACGTTTCCATTTCTTCCAACAATCTCCATAGGCGATAGTTTACGAGCTGGCTAGGGGCGAGTCTATCACCACAGTTACAGCCTAGCAAGCGGGCGAACATATTACCCCAGATACAGCCAGCAGCAAACTGTTGAGTCGTGTTGAGTTAAAACTTCAGAGAAGAGTGGTTGTGTTAGCAGTTTCCCTGGAAGTGCAACTCGACTTTTCTTCATTTCGCCTGTGAACCCTCCGTTTCGCAAAATACATAATTAAAAAAATATACGAAGCTGAAATTTCGCAAGAGCGACAGTTTAAAGAAATCAGTCCCAGAATACGTTGTCACGCTCAAATATCGTCGCGCATCGTAGTTGCACAAACCCAATATTGTTTTTAAGAGATATAATAGTTCTCTCAATGTCCTCGTTAACGACCGGCGACTCACGTTGCGCAGTACCAATAGCTGATGGCTTTTGACCAATAGCATGCTTGCTCTGTAGGTCCACGTGAAGTCCAGAGTTCGGTCCTGGCTTCTGGCTCACTTGTCAGATCTTGTCGGCGTTGCACAATTGCACGCAGTGTCCAGTCTCACTGCTTGTTCTCAGTGGCTACGGTGGAGAGTTTACAACGCTGTGCCCCGTGCTGGGAAAGTCCTGACTCCACGCACACATGGAATGTAAACATGGCTGCCCTGGCACCCTTCAAAAGCGAGCCGGTTGTTAATGAGACAAATGAAAGAACTATAGAAAGGCCTACAAATACCCATACCAAGGAATATTTACTCCCTACTGAAGGGTTGGTAGCATGCTGAGCTTCTATGCCCAAGGTCACGGATTCAAACCCGGCTGAAGTCGTACGATTTTTAAGAGTGTTAAAAATCTCTCACTAACTTATGCCTTCCTTCGGAGGGGAAGTAAAGCCGGCGGTCCCATGTCATAGATTTATGGCATGAAAAATAACCTTCCACTAATTACACCTGTGTGAAGCCAAATTTTGTAGGTTAGAATTGATAACGCTCTATTAGTTCCAACATTCGCCTCCAGGTGCTGAATGCGATGCCATCTAGTAACCAAGTCCACAAGCTAGGTGTCGTGGACGGTAGCAAAAGTAGGAACTACTTGAAATTATTGTCTGCAGTCCTTACTTGAATTGAAACACTAATACAGCCATCACAATTAACACCGGTTATCAGACAGATTCTACACACACCTTAATTACACGAGGCTACATGACCGCGTTGTCGAAGCCCCTAAACTAAGGAACCAACCAACCAACCAAACCTACTGAAGGACTGTATTATTATTAACTAACATTTTCAAATACGCTGATTTAAGGTACAAATCTATTTTGTATGCTTCTATGGTTCAATAAGCAATTATGTTAGACATGTGACACACAAAAACAGCGCCATCTGGTTGGCCAATAAACCACTCCGGGTTAGCGGCTCTTATTCCCTTATTCCATCGCCATTCAGAAGAACTTTTTGATAAGATGCTGGAGACGGATCATGATCACAGGATTTGTGAACATGTTCGCCATACCCACTGCATTGCCCCTCCGCGCGCTAGCTTACAGTAGGCTAATGTTAGCAACACTTGCAACTTTGTATTTCACAATGCAGGTGTATCGGCGCGCGGGCGAGATACTTGTTTCAAATTAAAACAAAAAGGGAACCAGCATATAACTTCTTAAATTCGTACACACATCATGCTTTCGTTACATCATATCGTGTACAGGCCGGACTCCGCGCGCTAGCTTACAGTAGGCTAATGTTAGCAACACTTGCAACTTTGTATTTCACAATGCAGGTGTATCGGCGCGCGGGCGAGGTACTTGTTTCAAATTAAAACAAAAAGGGAACCAGCATATAACTTCTTAAATTCGTACACACATCATGCTTTCGTTACATCATATCGTGTACAGGCCGGACGTTTGTTTTAGACGAGTGTCTAAAACAAAGGTCGGGCTTGTATATTTCAAATGTTTAGGATTATCAGGGCGTTCACATGCCCCTGTGATCCTAAAACGAGACGTCCGTGCTTAGTTCTCAACTTGGCCGTTGGAAAGGAAGGAAAGACGGAGGGGAGGTAATTTGTAGTTTTACTTGACCGTTAACCTCGTGATCATGAGCCACAGGACCTCCATTTTTGCGTGGAATCCGTACCATAGGACGTGGTATTTCACTTCGAAAATCACACTTGCATTGACCGGGAATCAAACTCGGTGTGCCTTGGTGAGAGGCAAGCACCACTGAACCATCACGCCCCCTTGGCCGTTGGCAATCG
The DNA here is from genome assembly GCA_946902985.2 of Meconema thalassinum. Lineage (NCBI taxonomy): Eukaryota > Metazoa > Arthropoda > Insecta > Orthoptera > Tettigoniidae > Meconema > Meconema thalassinum. The sequence goes on along the minus strand of OX336388.2, from coordinate 760,087,504 downwards.
TATCCCAAAAGGGTACCGTAGCCTAATGCAGAGGTGACTCCTGATTTGTATAATGTGTAGGATGTAATAGGATAGGCTACTTATTAACTCACGATAATTATTATAGCTGGACTCAATTGAGATATTAGACTCGGTCTAATATTAAGTATTCAGTCGCACAGCACTATTACGAACACATTACACAATACAATACAATCACATACCACTCCAAAGATGTGCACGCGCTGAAAACAGACAATCCATTCTGACCGCGAGAAATCGTAACCAATAATCCCGTAGTGTTGGTTTAAATTCAACCAAAATAGCGAGACTTGAGGATCTCAGTAGACGTCCTCAGAGCGCCATTAAACAGACCAAACCGGCCCCTTCCCCCTCAAGGTCTCATATACATTTCCTTGAGCTACTGTATATGGACGTGCTTTGAGGATGCTTCCTCAGCTTTCTACTCCCGGCCGTGAAGGTTCACATGGTTCACCAGCTAGCCGCTCCGGGAAATGCTGTACAGCGTTGCTGATATGGAGCCCGTCACTTCCGAGCGAGGCGCGCCATGACGCGTGATGGAGCACCTCTTGGCAACGCTGTACATCTTTCACCGGAGCGGCTAACTGGTGAACTATGAATTAATTCCCCGTACAAATACAAACCGATATAAAATAAGTGAATTAATTTACGTATTTCACAATCATACAGCATACCTTTTTTATCTATAAGGATTACAACGTGACCAAGAACTACATTTTCAAACCACCCCGAGCCGAGAAAAAGTTACCTTACAGAAATGATAACTTTGTTTCTTGGACATACAAAATTTTAAAATTAATAAACCTGTTATACAACATTCCAATGTATATTGTGTTAAAATTTGGATTCGATCTGATGACGGGTTTGTGAGATAATAATTCTTAAATGTGACGCATGGTTGAAACACGATTAAAAACGGGCACTTTTTGTGTTCCAACTGCGATAAAAAAATATTAAAATATAAATTAAAAATTCCAAACCTACATGAACTAACGTAAAATAGAACCACGAAAATGATGAAGTTAGTGGATTTTATGTAGGTCTATTGGTTTCTTCACAAACAACCTTCAAACTCGAGTACACTTAATATTTTGGTTGACAGTAGGGGTGAAATGTAGAACTATTTAAAAGTACTGACAGTGACAGTAAGACAGAGCTTATCGAAAGGACGCGCAATGTAGCACCAAAGAGTAGTTTACAAAACAATTCAATTCTTTTTTTAAAATAGTTACGACTGAGAATTGACTGTAGGATGATCCTCACGTCCTACATGAAGGAATCGCCACTGGCCTAATGGTTTCTAGCTTCGTTACTCAACTTGATTTTTGTGCACGTCTCTATCGAGAAGTGTGAGTATTGCGTTTTAAACAACCCGCGGCGTACTCATGCGCATTAAATTGTTCTCCTCTAATGTAATGGGAAGCTATAGCAAGTCCGAAGATCGGAGGTTCGTATCTCGCGGCTTCCAGTGGCTATCCTGAGTATGTTTTTTCCACACTCCCTCCATGTACCGGTATGGTACCTTATTTCAAAGCTCAGGGCACCTACCCCGTTCCCGAACTTAAAATTACAGTTGCATGCACTACTACAGTCACTACAGAAACGCAAGTTATCAGACAAATTCAACACACACCCAAGTAGACGGAGCTGATGACCAAGATGTCCCAAACTCTTATTACGAACTAATAGCAACAATGTACTTTAAACAATGAGACTCGTTAAATTATTCGTAGTTTGAGGGCTGTAACGGGGTACATTCAGCCTCGTGAGGCAAAACTGAGAGGAGGGTTCGATTCCCACTTCAACCATCCTGGAAGTGTTTTTCCGTGGTTTCCTCACTTCTTCTCCAGGCAAATGCTGGGATGGTTCCTCACTTAAGGCCACGGACACCTCCTACCCAATCCTCACCTGGATTATAAATACACACACCATCACAAAATACAGGCTATCAGACAAAATTACACACTCGCCTAAGCACATGGGGCTGAATGACCACGATGTTCAAATCCCTCAAATTAAACAACAACAACGAAATGTTGGTGTATGAGTCTTCAGTCTTTTGACTGTTTTGATGCAGCCCCCCAAATCTCCCTGTTCTGAGCTAATCGTTTCATCCCTACATAGCTACCACACCCTACATCGAAGGCTATCTGTTTAACATATTCTAATCTTGGTCTACCCCTACAGTTCTTGTCCTCGACCCTTCCTTCCATAACTAAGCTTGCTATTTCTGGGTGTCTTAGTATGTGTCCTACCAACCCATCTCTTCTCTTCTTTAGCAGTCGCCAGAAACATCTCCCCTCTCCCACTCGTCTTAATACCTCTTCGTTTGTAACCCTATCTACCCATCTGATCTTCATCAATCTCCTGTAACACCACATTTCAAACGCTTCAATTCTCCTCTTTTCTTCCTGCACCCACAGTCCAAGTTTCACTTCCATAGAGTGCCACGCTCCAGGCAAAGGCTTTCAAGAATGACTTCCTAATACCTAAATCTATATTCGATGTTAACAGATTCCTTTTTTGTAGAAATGCTTTTCTTGCCTGAGCCAACTTACTTTTTATACTCTCTTTGCTTCGTCCATCACTCGTTATTTTGCTTCATAAGTAGCAGAATTCTCATACTTCCTTTAGCTTTTCACCCCTGCCAACTTGATGTCCATAGAGGTTTCTGATTTAGTTCGACTGCAATTTTAAAAAAAATCCTGTCGGTACGCCTGAAGGCGGAGGTAGATTTCACCGGGGAAAATTGTGGATAGGCTATAATAGGCAAAATATGCAGGTTTTCGTAGAAGGATCAGACCTCGTTTATTGCGAGAAAGTATTTTACAATTGGAGCTTGATTAACTTTCTTTTTCGTCTTTCTATGCATATTTTTAAAATTTATTGTCTTATGGGGACGGTAACCTTTTTGTCATTTGGGGTCCATTCTTATACTTGTGGTCACACTGTCCTTATGCAAGGTTTCGACACTGATGTGTAACTATCTAACAGTCTGTTACTTCTTCGCGCAAAATTTTATCTCCCGCAGAGATGTTGGTTGGTTCCTCAGTTTAGGGGCTGCGACAACGCGGTCTGTAACCCCGTGTACTTTCGGTGCGTGTAGGCTAGAATCTGTCTGATAAACGGTGTTAATTATGATGAATGTATTAGTCTGTAATTCAGGTAAGGTCTGAAGACGGTGAATTTCAAATAGCAGTTCCTAATTTTGATACCAAATACAACCGCCAACGCCACCTAGCTGTGAAATTGGCAACTAGATGCCACCCCAACCAGCAACTTGCAACGAACGTTGCAACTTCCCCTCCGAAGGAAAGCATACTGAGGGATTTTTAGCGCTCTTAGAAAATCCGACGACTTTGGCCGGCTTTGAACCCGTGACCTTGGGCATAGAAGTTCAGCTTGCTACCAGTTACGTCACCGAAGCTGCTTCCCTCAGAGTCAGATGGAAAACTGAATGTGATCACGTGCAATGGCGTTGTAAAGGCAACCTCTGATAGCTCATCCCTCATGGTAACCTTTGATGGCTCTTGGCATTTTCTGATAATTCCGAAATAATTTTTCTCATCCGTTGGCGTAATGGTGGGTCATATCAAAAATTCTTTCAGACAAAAGTTTTAGGTAATTATTAGGGGAATATTGTCCAATTTGTACGGTTTTGATATTGTGCCTATTAAGAGAGATATGATTTATGTTTCCCCCCCAAAACCACATTTTTTCACCCCTTTGGCCAATGGTTGGTGCTATCAAAAAAGTTTTAAATATAAATGTTTGGCACTTATCCGGCACATAATATGAGCTTTGAATGGATTCGATATTTTACGTATTAAGAGAGTTATAGCGATATTTCACGTTTTCGAAAAAAAAAAGCCCCCCATTTTCACTCCCTTCGACTGATTGAGCCCATTAACGAACTTGACCGATATTTTAATGGGATACATATTATGTAAAAAATTCAAAGTGATTGGTGCAAAATTTCGGTAGTTATCGTGACCACAAAAAAGTGATATATGTATATTATACATATATACATACAAAAATTATGTAAGAACTTTTGAACTGACAGTGGTTTCGGGGTCCGGGGGATGTGAAACGCGAGGCGCGAAGATATGTCGACATTTTCCGGAAGTCGAAACATGGTACCTATTGCAATAATTAGCTTTCTAATGAAATCTAGCTAACTCATTCAAATCCTCAGGCGTGTCAGCCAACAAAAGGTATTCGTAGTGTAGGAGGAGGGGTGAGTGGGCCAGTGGTTATGAAGAGTTGATGACACCATGTTATTGTCTTTAAAAGTGTCTTTAAAAGTGTCTTTAAATGTACAGACAAACGTTTAATTCAAATAGATTTGCTGAAAATTTCACAGTAGTAACATGCCTACACGATTGAAAACTGCTGCAATCAAAGTTAAATAAAGCCAAGTGAGTAATGTCCAGTCCCCATGTTGGTTCTACAAATTGGCCACAATTAGGTACAAGTGGCGACACCTGTTTACCTATATATTAATAATAACCGTGGAATTCACGGCGAGTTGTAAAAATAACTTCATCTGCTGGAGTGGTGTCACATTGTAGTGGGCTGCCAAACTCCTACACGACCTCCATGTCACAGCTGCCATCACTCAGAGCGACCGGGGTAGCTTCGTGAAAGCCATACGACTTGAAATGGTTTTCCATGGTTTCCCAACTCCAGGCAAAACCATTCTCATGATACAACTCTGTTCATATATGTTTCAAGTTACAACAATGTTGAAATGTTCGTTGGTTAAATTTCTGTCTTTATGATCGGTCATGCATCCTCTAAAAGGGTCTAAAGTGCGCTACGCCAAGAAAGCCTCGTTAAAATTTTAGCCCACGCAGCTGACAAATGGCTCCATGTTCCTCGACCACCTTATACAAACAACCGTTATCTCTGGTTTATTCTCTTGCCGCTCCAGAACATAATGTGTTCTAATCAATGAGAAAGGAATCCATCAATTCAATTTCCGAATTAAACCACAATGTGTTTCAATGTGACCAACCATTTTCCTGATTAGACCATAAATCTTCGCTGTTGATAGCCATAGATTTTTACAGGTCGAAACAACCACAGCAGAATGACGCATGGAACCACGAAATAGGCCACGGCCGCTTCCTCCAATTATAAGGCGTGATCAAAAAGTTTCGCCTACCAATCAGGCAAAATCGCCGAGAGCATTCAGGCACTCATCCCACCGACACACCAGGTTGAATATCTCCGTGAAGAAGTCTGTAACCATCTGCTTGCACATCCTCGTCCGACTGCAGTCATCGACCCTTCAAAGCCCTTTTAACCCTTAATAGGTCAGTGGTATGTAGTCTATATTAACCACTAATTATAAAAAGGGCTTATCCTATATTTTCAATGGTTCAATCTGTCAGTCTAATTACAACAATGTTTCTTGTAAAAGTGTTAATATTTCAAAAAAAAAAAAAAAAATCTGTGTCTCTTTGAACGAGATAAAATTTTAACTAATATAGCCTATATATAAAATAACCTATGAAATAAAACAGAAATGACAGTCCAACTTGATCACTCGTGTGGATGAATACAAAATTAAATTACAATGAAAAGTAACAAGAATAAAACTAAAATTAAAAAATAAGATGAAGTTAAATCACAAATTTTAAAAAATAAATAAAAATTTGAAAATTATATTAATTATATTGATGAATAAATAAAATAAAATAATTAAAATCAAAATTAAAATTAAATCAAAATTGGTGTTAGAATGAAAATGTTCATGAATTCAAATGAAATAATAAAAAAAAAAACAGTCTGCCCTATAAAGGGTTAAGGAACCGGAGGCGTGATAATCAGGCCTTTATGGCGGATGCTCGAGTGTCTCCCACTTGAGTTGGCGTACCTTCTGTGTTACGCCCTTTGTGGTTTGGGGACGTGCGTTATCATTAAGCTGCTGCTCCCCTTGTCGCAGCTTTCCCAGACGTTTCGCCTTAATTGCATGCCGTGATTTCGCCAGTGTTGCACAGTACCGTTCCTCAGACGTGGAGATACCAGGTTTCTTGAAATCAATAAACAATAGGCCCCGGTAATTAAAGAACAGGGTGAGCATCATCTTATCAGCGCACAGTGGGTCAAAATCGAAATCTAGGGGGACAAAATTATTTTTACGTTTTAATCATGAATTTGGAGTGAAAGCAAGGTATATAATTTGTTTACTTCATAATAAACATCAGTTAAGACCTTTCTAAGCTACGTCTACACATGCAAGAAATGATATATGACTAGGAGTTGTAAGATAGAGCATTCAGTTATCTCTTCAGAACAATTTTCTACCCTTAATTTACTTTTAACACAGTCACAAAGTTCCACTTTCGACATAATCGTCGAACCCAGTGCTTCAAACAGTTGTAAACGTGTGAGAACAGGTTGCGCGGCATCTTCTAAAATGTAAAATAACTAAGTAAGTTGCAAAAAGATGCAAAAAATCTTATGACAGGCGTAAACTACAAGATTTATCTACATTTTAACATTAAGTAGAAAGTGACGCAGAGTGACGCGACATACTAAAAATCTAAGTGAAAATATAATTTTTAAAATAATAGTTAAATATTATATAATGCACATATAGCTAAAATTACGTAACAATTACGCCCGTTAATAACTGAAACACGTTACAAAGATCATACCTTCAGTTGTATGTTCCATCTTAAAGCATCACACTAACCACAAAGACAACCAAACCACAGCCACTTACATTCACCCTCCAATTCAGACTGCTCGAACAGTGGTGACAGATTTACACTAAGATGCGTTTATATCCCAGAATAGTGATCGGCAATTATACGAGGATGCTGTAGAAGTAATAAATTTTGATTCTTTAATTATGAAAATAAATAATTTTGTCCTCCTAGATTTCGATTTTGACCCACTGTGCAGCGGCTATTGAACGTCTTGGTACGAGGGGACGATGGATGACATCACTGCATCATCGATACTATCGATTCCGGTTCCCAAAGGTGGCACAAGCTTTCGTCACCTGCAACAATACGCTCCAGGAACGTGTTGCCTTCAACATTGAAAAGCATCAGCTGCTGCAGGCAAACATCCATCCGGTGTGCTTTTGTTCCACATTCAACGCCCGAGGTATCCACTGGCTGTAACGACTTCAAACAGAAACTTTTTGATTTCGCCTATTTCACTACCTTTAACACCGACAGCAGTGGCTACGTTGGCTAAAGCGCAGTTAGATCATGGGTCGAGCTCTCTACTGCCTTGGTAGACGCGTGGTTTCGAGCCCCACCGTCGGCTGTCCTTGAAATGGTTTTCCGTGGTTTCCTCCATTTTCAACACGAGGCAAATGTTGGGACGGTACCTTCTAACAGGCCACGGCCGCTTCCTTCCACATCCTTGTCCAGTTTCATTCATCTTCATCCATTCTGTCTCTCATCCCGACGCGCAGGTCGCCCACGTGCGTCGACTAGAAAGACCTGCACTCAGCCTCTCAGCAGGCCACACGACAAAAGAAAACTACCTCTAACAAGGGAAGTATCTGGTAAGACAGGTGGAAACCTATCTTGAAACTTTGTACTGTAAGAGGACAACGTGCGGAAAATCAGCCGCCAGATTGAACTGCAAGACTCCGAAATCAAGTGCCTAATCTCTCATATAAATCAATGTGTACCCCGTTCCAGACCTCAGACCAGAATTATATTTCTTGCCAGAGTCGGGAATCGAACCCGGGCCTCCTCGGTTACAGCCAAGAATGCTAGTCACTAGGCAACGAGGCGGACTCCTCCCGCTATGGGTAGAGCCCTGCGCGGATAAACAATACGTTATCCGCATCCGCCCCGCATCCGCAAGACTTATTTCCGCATTCGGACGTTTGCTATCCGAATCTACTGGCATTACTATAATATTTTTATTTACAGTAGATAAAGCATAAATTACTAAAGCAACATAGTTAGACATTTGAGGGAAAAGTCGGTCCCATAGGCTTTGTATGAAACATGCTTTGTTTAAAATGAATGTTATACAACCAGAATTGCTGTTCGGAGTGTTAATTATGCTTAATGACAATTTGAATGAGATTAGCTTAAATCATCATCTTACATTTGTCATGAAAGGAACATAACGGAAAAATAAACATCCGGTTTCTAGTAATGATATTAAACAAGATCGGATTTTATTCTAAATACTGCTAATTTTCTCCAAACATTATCCACAGCTTATCCGCTATCCGGACAGCCATGCAAACTATATCCGCGGATATCGGCATCCGCGCAGGGCTTTAGCTATGGATGGTCCTGGAGTCAGTAACTACCGCACATAAAACAGTCTGTACTTATATCCGCCACTCTCTCCCTCCCCTTCCGAAATAATTTCGTGGGAATGCTATTGATATTGAGAAGTATCGCTGTCCACGGCAAAGCTCGGTGCTAAGTGTAGTTTGGGCTAGTTACAGAGGGAACTGAAGAAAGTCCTAGGGTGCTGCAAGTAATCTGCAGAATTAATCTATGACACGCTGTAGTATTTTACAGAAACTGAGAATGTTTGTTAACGCGCTGAGTTGTGCGCTGATGAGGTGCGCAGTAGCTGCTAGGCAATAATACCCACAGCAACTCAGAACTCCCTCAGTCGGTGGCCGGCGTCTCTTCGCGTCGAACGAGTGACGCTGTGCGCCGCGCCGTGCATTCTCTCCTCTGCCGCTTACGTGACACGAGATACTTAGCGGCGGATACATTAAAAAGTGCGCGTCTAATATTGAACATGCATTTTTACGAATAAAGCGTCATCTTCTATACATGCTCCGTGATCCTGAAAGAAAAAGAAAAAAAAAATCAACAGAATTTACAAATGATTTAGATGAAAACATTAATTTGAATATAAACACTCCCTTCCTACATTCTGTTTTTTTAAATTTCATGAACATTTACAGTAATATCTCCATTTTATAATACTTAATATTTTCGCATATTATTAATAATCAACTCCTTAAGAATATTGTCAACATTTACATGCAACTATTAATTTGCATAAATTGCATTAACTGAATGAATAATTAGCAGGTCAGCATAAATACGAATCTATGCATTTAATGGTAGGCATAGACATTTCCTTGTATGTCTGTGTGGAAGATCATTGAATTGCTAGAATATGGTGATGAGTGTTTAATATCAGTGTTTTATTCAGTTTTACCCCTCCATTGTCATTATGCACATTTAGAAACCTGACTACATTTTCAGACTATATTTGAACAATAATAATTTACTTTCGTTAATTTTTATCTCTGTGGATTCAAATGAAAACTAATTAATTTCTTGTAGCATAATGTTGTCTTCGAATGTCGATATAATATTACATTTCCAGGAACACTAAATAAAACGCTTATATTATTGTTCGTTCACCGGTGATCTTGAAGTGTCAGCCATGAACACCAGGACAAATTTGTGGTATCTCCTTCTCGTGTCTCTACTGGTGGATGAACCGAGGGTCACCATAGCAACCCTTCAAGGTAGGGCGCATTTCATTATATGTTTCTAAATTAACTGTTACTGTGCTTGAATCTTTGGAGATCGCGGTCTTCACCACTTTCAGCTGAGCTATTACATCCAGATGAAGACTTTCTAATACACTGTGACTTGTGGTGACATCCTATAATCGTTTATTGTTGATGATTCGTTTAGGTTCATTGACACATCGTAGTCTTGTAGCCTCGTGAACTTGGGTGAGTATCGAATCTGTTAAATAACCTGTGTCATTGTGATAGCTGTATTATTGCTATAGTCCTTTCTTCTATTACTACCACGCGACGCAAACGTGTGCCTTAAATCGCTCTCCAAGACCACGGCGTGGAGATCCCGCCAGTCCGGAGATTCGAATTCCGACGCTGACAGCGGATATCCTGATTGTGATGATTTTCCTGCTATTTTTCCACATTTCTTCCTGGCAAATGACGTGTTAATTACAGCTACACACACTACTACAGACACCACAGAAACACAGGTTAGCAGACAACTTTAACGCACACACCAAAATACATTGTGCTGATGACCAAGATGTCCCAAGCCCCTGAAAATAATTAACAACAACCACTTCTAATCAAGAATAAATCTTTAAGATGTTTCCGCCTAGTTAATACTTTAATTTATACACTTAAACATATTCACATATTAGGGTACATGTTTCAAGGCATCAATTAGCCCCTTCCTCAACCCATATTTACCATACATTGGACCACATCTCAAAAGAAAAACAAGATGTTCAGTAAAGAACATATAGCCTACTTTCTCCTAAATGCATGGGTATTGTTATAACTCTTTGTCCTTTTCAAGGAGTATAATTGAATGTTGGTTGTAGTAGCTTGTTGAAATACAACTTGCTATAGGGATATTAAACATGAATATGAGGTGCCCTTTGCTAGTGCTACCTCTGTAAAAAAACATTCAATTCGGTTTCACCGTGTTTGAATTGATCTGGGGAATGGATTTGCACACATACATGGCCGCTATTTGCAAACTATTGGGCTGATGACCTTGTAGTCAGTCATAAGATGCTTTCCACAAAAAGGCATGTTGTTGCAAAATCCGGTAGAGATCAAATTATTAGGATGGTCGAAATTTGATTTAAGCTTTTAACATTTGGGTGGCCGTCATTCCGTTTCCGTCAAGATGGCGGCGATATAAAACATGACACTGAGGTGCTTTTTGCTAGTGCTACCTCTGTACCAAATTTCGTTCAATTCGGTTTCATCGTGTTTGAATTGATAGGGGGAATCGTATTGCACACATACTTGGCCACCATCTGCAAACTATTGGGCTGATGATCTAGCAGTTTGGTCAGAATATGCTTCCCACATAAAGATTTGTTGTTGCAAAATTTGGTAGAGACTAGATTATTAAGTTGGTCGTAATTACATTTTAGCCTTTAACATTTGGGTGGCCGCGATTACGTTTCTGTCAAGATGGCGGTGATATAAAACATGACACTGAGGTGGCCTTTTCTAGTGCTACCTCTGTACCAAATTTCGTTCCATTCGGTTTCACCGTGTTCGAATTAATAGGGGTAATCGATTTTGACACAAAGATGGCCGCCATCCGCAAACTATTAGGCTAATGACCAATTTGATTTGTCAAAGGATGCTTCCTCCATAAAGGTATGTTGTTGCAAAATTTGGTAGAGATCGGATGATTAGGTTAGTCGTAATTTGATTTAAGCTTTGAACATTTGTGTGGCCGCCATTACGTTTCCGTCAAGATGGCGGCGATATAAAACATGACACTGGGGTGCCCTTTGCTAGTACTACCTCTGTACCAAATTTCGTTCCATTCGGTTTCACCGTGTTCAAATTAATAGGGGCAATCGATTTTGACACAAAGATGGCCGCCATCCGCAAACTATTAGGCTAATGACCTATTAGATTTGACAAAGGATGCTCCCTCCATAAAGGTATACTGTTGCAAAATTTGGTAGAGATCGGATGATTAGGTTAGTCGTAATTTGATTTAAGCTTTGAACATTTGTGTGGCCGCCATTACGTTTCCGTCAAGATGGCGGCGATATAAAACATGACACTGGGGTGCCATTTACTAGTACTACCTCTGTACCAAATTTCGTTCATTCGGTTCCACCGTGTTCGAATTAATAGGGGGAATCAATTTTGACATAAAGATGGCCGCCATCCGCAAACTATTAGGCTAATAACCTATTAGATTGTTCAAAGGATGCTCCCTCCATAAAGGAATGTTGTTGCAAAGTTTGGTAGAGATCGGGTGGTTATGTTAGTCGTAATTTAACTTAAGCTTTGAACATTTGTGTGGCCGCCATTACGTTTCTGTCAATATGGCGGCGATATAAAACATGACACTGAGATGCCCTTTGCTAGTGCTACCTCTGTACCAAATTTCGTTCCATTCGGTTTCACCGTGTTCGAATTAATAGGGGGAATCGATTTTGACACAAAGATGGCCGCCATCCGCAAACTATTAGGCGAATGAGCTATTAGATTGGTCAAAGGATGCTCCCTCCATAAAGGTATGTAGTTGCAAAATTTGGTAGAGATCGGATGATTAGGTTAGTCGTAATTTAATTTAAGCTTTGAACATTTGTGTGGTCGCCATTACGTTTCCGTCAAGATGGCGGCGATATAAAACATGACACTGAGGTGCCTTTTGTTAGTACTACCTCTGTACCAAATTTCGTTCCATTCGGTTTCACTGTGTTCGAATTAATAGGGGGAATTGATTTTCACACAAAGATGGCCGCCATCCGCAAACTATTAGACTGATGACCTATTAGTTTGGTCAAAGGATGCTGCCCCCATAAAGGTATGTTGTTGCAAAATTTGGTAGAGATCGGATGATTAGGTTAGTCGTAATTTGATTTAAGCTTTGAACATTTGTGTGGCCGCCATTACGTTTCCGTCAAGATGGCGGCGATATAAAACATGACACTGAGGTGTCCTTTGCTAGTGCTACCTTTGTACCAAATTTCGTTCAATTTGCGCTCACCGTGTTCGAATTGATAGGGGGGGGGGCAGACATTCAGAGTACACACACTCACACACACAAATACACACACACAGACAGACACACTTTTTTTCGCCCTGTAGTGATCTCATAAGGTAAAAATCGAAAGTAGGCTAAAAAATCGATATCTCAGCACAGTACAAACACAATAAATTCATAACAGTTTAAAACACTTAGAACTAAAGTAATAAAAAAACTTTACAAGCCTTACAGTAGTCGCATATGATGTGTAACATCTGACATAGAAGAAACCTCACATGAAATTGTTGATACACCGGTATTTTATACTATTATTGGCACAAATATTAATCTATTGTAAAAGGGGATGTTTTACAGATATTGTAGTTTATAATACGGAACTCATTATATTAGATGATTTGTAGCTTCCACCAGCAATATCCTAAATAAAGAATACGATATGGATCCTGTTAAAATGAGTCATATTGATGTGATTAGCAGCAGAGTATCAAGAAGGCAGTGCGAGAACAATCAAAAGGCAGTGCGATAATAGAAATATCAAGTAGGCAGTGAAGAAAAAAGAAGGAGTCTTGGAATTGTTATGTATTATTAGTGTGTAAATAAAAAAGATTTTTGTGTGTTGATGAATGTCCAGGAGGGATACGATCCAGCTGGCAGTGCGTCTTACACACTTCCGTCCGATCCACTTCCGTCCCATTTTTCAAAATCACTCCCACAGAAATATCCAGCAACCGAGTGGAAAGATGTTTCACATCAAAAAGCATGCAATTTGTTGTCAACTTTCTGATACACTTGTTAAAAGTTTGGCTCCTGTGCAAGCAGAAGACATCAATTGTACACTAGAAACAGCACGTTATATGGTAGCGTGACTTTCATTCTAAACTATTTATTTACTAGATTAAGGCCTTCAACGCCCGAATTACTATTGATATTAAATGGTGTTTAATTTTATTTTCACACTGCAATAGCCCAACAAACATGAATAATTTCAAAATGAAGGGTACAGGGGAAAAACGATGAATGTCACAAAATTCTTATTGTTAATGATTGTACTGTTCCCTAGTAACATTCAAGAGCCTAAAACTGGTTAAAAATACTGAGAGCTACGATTTATGAGGCTTTCAAAATAATGTGTGCCGGGGAAAAACGATGAAGGTCCATGGCTTTCAAGGCAATTACGATAATAATAATAATAATAATAATAATAATAATAATAATAATAATAATAATAATAATAATAATAATATCGTATGGCCTTGGGTGCCGGGTGCAAGCTTTGTAATTTGACACCCAGAGGGTAGCTTGCATATCGAATTTCGTTGTTCCTTGAATCACTATGAAAGTCAAGGAGGTTAGATATCTCAGCTCCTTGAACACCATAGCGCTTTCTAGTAGAGAAATGAGGAACTTTGTGTTGGCGGAAACTCCGGAGATTAATTTTGCCATTATGAACACGGCCTACTGAATTCAAATGGGTTTTTTGACATGCCAACATCGTATGACATGCGTGTCGTATTTTTGCCGCCTTTCAAAAATCACCTACCACGGCCAGGAGTGAACCTGCAATCTTGGGGTTAGTAGACCGACACGCTATTCACTCACCCACCGTGGCAAGCTGCAATAACGATGATAGTCCATTAAATCTCCATAAAACAGCAGCTTAATGTTTCAGAAGTATGTTGTACCGTTTGAGTATTGTAAGTTGTGAAGTATTTGTGATTAACAATAGTTTTGACTCAAATAATCTTGGTGTGCATTCTTTAGGGGGAAAAAATGGACATTCATCGCTTTTGCACTTTTTTGGGGCCAGAAAATGGACATTCATCGTTTATGCACGTTAAATTGTGCAGTTAAAAACAATAATATAAAATAATTAACCCTTAGGTATACATTGTTGGATGAATTGTTACATAATTTACAAACCTATATACAGTAATCCTTTCCGTACTACATACATTTCTGATAACTGTATGCAATATTATATGGGTTATAGCGTTTGAAAAACTAAAATTCATTTATCTCAGCTTGAGATTCATGTGACACTCATCGTTTTTCCCCTGTACCCTTCCTGTTCTTCTATCGTCCTGATTTATAAAACACTTGTGATGAGGCGTAACTTTGTTGTTTATCAAAAAACACTCTGTGGCACCTCATTTCAAGCGGCTTTGGTGGCGTAGTCGGTAGCATTCTGAGCTTCTATGCCCAAGATAGCGGGTTCAAACCCGGCCGAAGCCGTCGGATTTTTTAAGCGCGTTAAAATCCCTCAGTATGCCTTCCTTCGGAGGGGAAGTAAAGCCGGCGGTCCCATGTCATAGATTTATGACATGTTAATGAACATTCCACTAATTGCACCGGTGTGAAGCTAAATTGTATAGGTTAAGAATGTAAACAACGCTCTTAGGTCCCTACGTTCGTTGCCAAGAGCCTACTGCGGTGGCGTCTAATAGTCAAGTTCTGAACTAGGCCTAGTAGTCGTTGGCGGTGGCGTTTGGCGGCAAAAGTAGAAACTATTTCATAAATTCAAAGTTGCAGTCCTTCCTTGAATTAAAAAAACAGATACAGTACACACACTAATACAGCCAACACAATTAACACTGGTTATCAGACGGATTCTACACATGCCCAAAGTACACGGGGCTACATGACCGCGTTGTCGCAGCCCCTAAACTAAGGAACCAACCAACCAACCACCTCATTTGACGATGTAGCGGAGAAATCTGGTGGGATAAAACTCTTAATATATAATGTGGGCTATCTTGTAAGCCTTCATATGGATCATATGACTTGTAGGCGTTCTCTCATTTTAACAGTGAAAGATGGAAAAGGTACCTGAAATGAATGACGTAATTTTGAGTTCACTTATTTTGGAGTTACGACTGTTTTTGTTTGAGTCTTCAGTCTTTTGACTGGTTTGATGCAGCGCTCCATGCCTCCCTGTCCTGAGATAATCGTTTCATCTCTACATAGCTACCATACCCTACATCCGAGGCAATCTGTTTAACATATTCTAACCTTGGTCTACCCCTCCAGTTCTTCTCCTCGACCCTTCCTTCCATAACTAAGCTTGCTATGCCTGGGTGTCTTAGTATATGTCCTACCAACCTATCTCTTCTCTGCATTACTAATCGCCAGAAACATCTCTCCTCTCCCACTAGTCTTAATACCTCTTCGTTTGTAACCCTGTCTACCCATCTGATCTTCATCATTCTCCTGTAATACCACATTTCATACGCTTCAATTCTCCTCTTTTCTGCTGCACCAATAGTCCAAGTTTCACTTCCATAGAGTGCCAGGCTCCAGACAAAGGCTTTCAAAAATGACTTTCTAATACCTAAATCTATATTCGATGCTAGCAGATTCCTTATCTGTAGAAATGCTTCCCTTTCCTGAGCCAACCTACTTTTTATATCCTCTTTGCTTCGTCCTTCACTGGTTATGACTAAAGACAAAGAAAAAATTGTGAATATTTAAGTTTATAAATTAAAGTATTGACCAGGCGGAAACATCTTAAGGTTTATTCTTGAATAGCCTACTACTGTCAATATGGAACCGAAAATGAATGTTTGTTCAAACAACCATCTCTAATACCACAAGATAGGTTACAACGTATGAGACAATCGAAGAGGTGGCTTCGGTGGCGTAGTCGGTAGCATGCTGAGCTTCTATGCACAAGATAGTGGGTTCAAACCCGGCCGAAGCTGTCGGATTTTTTAAGAGCGTTAAAAATCCCTCAGTATGCCTTCCTTCGGAGGGGAAGTAAAGCCGGCGGTCCCATGTCATAGATTTATGGCATGTTAAAGAACCTTCCACTAATTGCACCTGTGTGAAGCTAAATTGGATAGGTTAAAAATCTAAACAACGCTCTTAGGTTTCTACGTTCGTTGCCAAGAGTCGACTGCGGTGGCTTCTAGTAGCTAAGTTCTGAACTTGGCCTAGTAGTCGTTGATGGTGGCGCTTGGCGGCAAAAATAGGTTGTTGTTATTTGAGTCTTCAATTTTTTGACTGGTTTGATGCAGCACTCCATGCCTCCCTGTCCTGAGATAATCGTTTCATCTCTACATAGCTACCACACCCTACATCCGAGGCAATCTGTTTAACATTCTAACCTTGGTCTACCCCTACAGTTCTTGTCCTCGACCCTTCTTTCCATAACTAAGCTTGCTATTCCTGGGTGTCTTAGTATGTGTCCTACTAACCTATCTCTTCTCTTCATTAGCAGTCGCCAGAAACATCTCTCCTCTCCCACTCGTCTTAATACCTCTTCGTTTGTAACCCTATCGACCCATCTGATCTTCATCATTCTCCTGTAACACCACATTTCAAATGCTTCAATTCTCCTCTTTTCTGCTGCACCAATAGTCCAAGTTTCACTTCCATAGAGCGCCACGCTCCAGACAAAGGCTTTCAAAAATGACTTCCTAATACCTAAATCTATATTCGATGTCAACAGATTCCTTTTTTGTAGAAATGCTTTCCTTGCCTGAGCCAACCTACTTTTTATATCCTCTTTGCTTCGTCCATCACTGCTTATTTTGCTTCCTAAGTAACAGAAGTCTCCTACTTCCTTCAGCTTTTCACCTGCCAATTTGATGTCCATAGAGGTTTCTGATTTATTTCGGCTGCATTCTAGTATTTTTGTTTTACAATTATTAATTTTCATCATGTATTCTTTCCGTAAGACGGAGTCCATACCATTCAAAAACTCATTCAAATTCTCAGGCTTGTCGGCCAAGATGACGATGTCATCAGCAAATCTCAGAGTTGAAATTATTTCTCCTTGAATCTTCACTCCCACTTTAATTTTTTCTCTAATTTCCTTCATTGCTTGTTCAATGTAAAGATTGAAAAGTATGGGTGATAAGTTGCAGCCTTGCCTAACACCTTTCTGAATATCAGCTTCTCTCTCATGTCCTTCAGCTCGAATGACTGCTGTCTGGTTTCTGTATAGATTGTAGGTCACCCTCCTATCCCTGTACTTTATTCCATTAGATTTCAAAATGTCAAACAATTTAGTCCAATCAACGTTATCAAAAGCCTTTTCTAAATCTACAAATGCCATGAACGTTCTCTTATCCTTCCTTATTCTACCTTCCAAAATCAGCCTAAGACTTAGTACAGCTTCCCTTGTTCCTACATTTCTCCTGAAACCAAACTGGTCTTTACCCAACTCCCTTTCGATCTGGCTTTCAGTCCTCTTGTAAATTATTCTAGACAGGATCTTTGAAGCATGAGTAATCAAGCTGATTGTACGGTAATCTTCACATCTATCAGCTCCCACTTTCTTTGGTATAGAGATGATTACATTCTTCTTGAAATCAGGGGGTACCTCACCTGTCTCATAAATCCTACACACCAAGTGAAATAACCTGATCAGACCTTCATCTCCTATGCAGCGTAGCAACTCAATCGGTATATCATCTATGCCTGGTGCTTTGTTCCTGCTTAAGTCTTCCAAAGCTCTATCAAATTCTGATCTCAATATTAAATCTCCTTTCGCATCCTCATCAATTTCCTCCTCCCTTTACATTTCATGATTCTCAATCTTCTTTCCCTTATACAAACTCTCTATGTAAGCTTTCCATCTCTCAACCTTTTCTTCCCTATATGTTAGAGGCTTTCCATTTGTGTCCTTAATATTACAGCACTTAGTCTTCTTTTCCTCAAATGTATTCTTAATCCTTCGATAAGCTGTGTCTACTTTTCCTAATTTCAGACAATTTTCTATGCCTGCACATTTCTCTTTCAACCATTCTTCTTTCGCTTCCTTGCACTTCTTGTTGACCTCATTTCTCAGACGTCTGTATTCTGCTTTCCCCTTTTCATCTCTTACATTCTTGTGTTTCCGCCTTTCATCCATCAATTCTAGTATATCCTGAGTGACCCACGGTTTTCTACCTATTCTTTCTTTCCTACCAATGTTTTCCTCTGCGGATTTTGTTATTTCATTCTTCAAAAGTGCCCATTCGTCTGCAATTGAAGTTTGTTTAGGGTTTTTCATTAGTCCTTCCTTTATACTCTTCTTGAATCTTTCGTTTACATCCTTTACATTCAGTCTGTCTATTGCCCACCTTTTGGCTTTTGACTTTTCTTCAGTTTCTTCAACTTTAATCTGCATTTCATTACAACCAGATTGTGGTCAGAGTTTATGTCAGCACCAGGATATGTTTTACAATCCAAAATCTGGTTTCGAAACCTCTGCTTGACCATAATGAAGTCGATTTGGTAACGCCCTGTATCTCCTGGTCTCATCCATGTGTATATTATTCTATTGTGGTTATTGAATAAGGTGTTAGCTATGACCAACTCATGCTCGGTGCAGAATTCCATCAGCCTGCTTCCTCGATCATTCCTTTCACCTAATCCGAAATCTCCTACTATCTTCCCTTCTCTCCCTTTTCCTACCACAGCATTCCAATCTCCCATTACTATAACATTTTCATCACCCTTGATATACCTCAGAATTTCGTCTATTTCTTCGTAGACCTTTTCAACATCCCCATCATCAGCTTGACTGGTAGGCATATAGACTTGTACCACTGTGGTACACGTAGGTTTAGTATTGATTTTTGCTACAATAATCCGTTCACTATATTGCTCATAATATTCCACCCCCTGTCCAAGTTTCCTACTCAATATGAGACCAACCCCTGCTTGGCCATTGTTTGATTTAGTGCTAATGACCCTATAGTCTCCTGACCAAAAGTCCTGTTCTTCCTGCCAGCGCATTTCACTAATCCCAACCAAATCCAACCTTAACCTATCCATTTCCCTTTCCAAGTTTTCTGACCTTCCTCTTCCTAGCAGACTTCTAACATTCCACGCACCGATCCGTAGAATGTCAGATTTCCTCTTTGTCACTTCTGTGATGTTAACCCCCTCTCGAGTAGTCCCCACCCGGAGATCTGAACGGGGGACTAGTTTACCTCCGGATTGAAATTTTACAAGGGAGGAGGCCATCATCACATGTAATTATGCATAGAGAGGTCCATATCCTCGGGAATAGCATTACGGCTGTAGTTTCCCGTTGCTTTCAATAGGTACTATTTGAAAAATTATAAGTTGCAGTACTTAAATTAAAAAACAGATAACACACACTAATACAGTCATCACAATTAATACCGGTTATCAGACAGATTCTACACACACTCAAAGTACACGGGGCTACATGGCCGCGTTGTCGCAGCCCCTAAACTTAAGAACCAACCAACCAACCAGACATGGAAGACGAGTGGCTCCCAATTCCATAATGTCGCCATCATCATCATCATCGTTGATATCATCGCAGTGTCTCTAGTGCGGTTGGAGGGAACTGATCGCCCCAGCAACAACAACAACAATCGCCCACGGTGGTCGAGTGCAATAACACGCGCTAGCTCGTGCCTCGCTGTCATCGGGAGAGCGTGAATTCGAATCCCACATTGGCTGTCCATTAAATGGTTTTCATAGTTTTCCATTTTCATCACCAGGCAAATGCCGGGGCGGTTCCTTTCAACAGGTCCACGGTCTAATTCCTTCGAAAATTCGTTCCCTGACCCTCCCTTAATTAGACCCAAATTAGCGGTCACCTGGGCGATGGGCCTGTCACCATCCCCAGTTGTATCTGCTGACAAAGTGTGTTCAGCTCCCAGACACCATCCTTGCGACGGTAGAAGAATGATCCTTCGCAGAGTCCGTGGGTGATGTCGAACTGGGGGGATAAGCTTTTCTTTTCTTTTCTTAGTCGTTTACCCTCCAGGTTGGTAGAACCCACGGACTCAGCGAGGGAACTCACCACTACCGCCTCTACGGGCAGTGTCCTAGAGCTGGGAACATCTAATCTGAGTGGATACAACTGGTGAGGTGTGATTGGCACCTCGCCCAGGCGGCCTCACCTGCAAAGCGAACAGGGGCCTCATGAGGGAAGGTAATGGATGGGCAGGATGGATAGGCAAGGAAGAGGGAAGGAGGCGGCCATGGCCTTGAAGAAGGTACCATCCCGGCATTTGCCCGAAGACGAAGTGGGAAACCACGGGAAACCACTTCGAGGATGGCTGAGGTGGGAATCGAACCCCCTCTACTCATTTGGAACACCCGAGGCTGAGTAGTCCCCGTTCCAGTTCTCAGACCACTTTTCAAATTTCGTGGCAGAGCTGGGAATCGAACCCAGGACCTTCGGGGCGGCAGCTAACCATGCTGACCGCTACGCTACGGAGGCGACTGGGAGGATAAGCAATTTAAAAATAAATCAGACTTCATTATGTTTTATGTTCGACTTTATGGCTAAGTAAATAGATCTAAAGTCTGGGAGATACTTTGTTGCTGGGTTGGGGAATAGTAAATTGGTATGAAGAATATCTCAACATATTAGCTAAAATACATACTAAGAAATACGCTCTTATCAACATACCCCAAACCAACTCCATAGAGATTTCCACGTTTTCAGACATCGGCATTGGATGAGATGTTGCTGCCAGATCCATGTTCTGCCATCTTTGCTCCCTGGGACATATTTCTTCTGTGGGCTGAGTGAACCCCACATTTGTGATTCTGGAAGTGGTAAATTTCTTTATAAAATTCACTACCTGGGTGAGATCAAACTCACTCCCTTTGAGTTAGAAGCACAGTGTCATTATCGACTGAGTAACGCAGCTTTCTTCTCATCAATTTACAGTGGCTGGCTGCATGGCCGGTAATTCTGAAAGCCAAAAATTGTATTTAAAAAAGTCCTCTCGGCACGCCGGAATGCGGAGGTAGATTTCACCGGACAAACTTGGGGATAGGCGAAAATAGGCAGAATATGCAGGTTTTCGTAGAAGGATCAGACCTCATTTATTGCGATAAGGTATTTTATAATTGGAGCTTAATTAACTTCGTTTTTCGTCATTTTATGCTTATTTTAAACATTTTATTGTTTTACGGGAACGGTAACCTTCTTGTCATTTGGCGTCCATTTTTATACTTGTGGTCACACTGTCCTTATGCAAGGTTTCGACACTGATGTGTAACTATGTAACGGTCTGTTACCTCTTCACGAAAAACTTATATCTCCCGCAGAGATTTTGGTTGGTTCCTCAGTTTAGGGGCTGCGACAACGCGGTCATGTAACCCCGTGTACTTAGGGATGGCTGTATTAGTCTGTAATTCAGGTAAGGACTGCAGACGGTCAATTTCAAGCAGTAGTTCCTAATGTTGCTACCAGGTACTACCGTCAACGACACCTAGCTGTGAACTTGGCAACTAGATACCACCGCAACCAGCAACTCGCAACGAACGTTGGAACTTCCCCTCCAAAGGAAAGCATACTGAGGGATTTTTAGCGCTCTTAGAAAATCCGACGACTTCGGCCGGCTTTGAACTCGCGACCTAGGGCATAGACATTCAGCATGCTACCAGTTACGTCACCGAAGCCGCTTCACACTTAGTCAGATAGACATCTGAATCTGATCTCGTGCAAGTGCGTTATCTTGGCAACGTCTGATGGCTCATCCCTCATCAATTTAGTAGTGTTGCCATGGCAACCACTGATAGCTCTTGGCATTTTCTTATAATTCCGAAATCATTTTTCTCATCCCTTGGCATAATGGTGGGTCATATCAAAAATTCTTTCAGACAAAAGTTTTAGGTAATTATTAGGGGAATACTGTCCATTTTGTACGGTTTTGATATTGTGCCTATTAAGAGAGATATGATTAATGTTTCCCGGAAAACCCGCTTTTTCCCACCCCTTTGGTCAATGGTTGGTGCTATAAAAAAACTCTTCAAACATAAATTTTTGGGCTTTATCCGACACATAGTATGAACGTTGAACGGATTCGATATTTCACATATTAAGAGAGTTATAGCAATATTTCACTTTTTCGAAAAAAGCCCCCCATTTTCACCCCCTTCGACCGATGTAGCCCAGTAACGAACTCGACCGAGATTTTATAGGTATACATATTCGGTAAAAAATTCAAAGTGATTGGTACAAAATTACGGCAGTTATCGTGTCCACAAGAAACTGATATACATACATATATATATATATATATATATATATATATATATATATATACATATACATAAATTATATATAAACTTTTGAATTGACGGTGGTTTTGGGGTCTGAGGGATCTGAAACGCGAAGATATGTCGAAATTTTCCGGAAGTCGAAACATGGTACCCATTGCAATAGTTAGTTTTCTAATGAAATCTACCTCTGGTTGGTTCCTCAGTTTAGGGGCTGCGACAACGCGGTCATCTAACCCCGTGTACTTTGGGTGAGTGTAGAATCTGTCTGATAAACGGTGTGAATTGTAATGGCTGTATTAGTCTTAATTCAGGTACGGACTGCAGACGGTCAATTTCAAGCAATAGTTCCTAATGTTGCTACCAGGTACTACCGTCAACGACACCTAGCTGTGAACTTGGCTACTAGATGCCACCCCAACCAGCAACTCGCAACGAACGCTGGAACTTTCCCTCCAAAGGAAAGCATACTGAGGGATTTTAGCGCTCTTAGAAAATCCGGCGACTTTGTCCGGCTTTGAAACCGCGACCTTGGGCATAGACATTCAGCATGCTACCAGTTACGTCACCGGAGCCGCTTCCCACTTAGTCTGATGGAAATACTGAATCTGATCTCGTGCAAGTGCTTTGTCATGGCAACGTCTGATGGCTCATCCCTCATCAATTTAGTAGTGTTGCCATGGCAACCTCTGATAGCTCTTGGCATTTTCTTATAATTCCGAAATCATTTTTCTCATCACTTGGCGTAATGGTGGGTCATATCAAAAATTCTTTCAGACAAAAGTTTTAGGTAATTATTAGGGGAATATTGTCAATTTCGTACGGTTTTGATATTGTGCCTATTAAGAGAGATATGATTAATGTTTCCCGATAAACCCACTTTTTGATATTGTGCCTATAAAGAGAGATATGATTAATGTTTCCCGAAAAACCCACTTTTTCCCACCCCTTTGGTCAATGGTTGGTGCTATAAAAAACTCTTCAAACATAAATTTTTGGGCTTTATCCGACACATAGTATGAACGTTGAACGGATTCGATATTTCACATATTAAGAGAGTTATAGCAATATTTCACTTATTCGAAAAAAAAAACCCATTTTCACCCCCTTCGACCGATTTAGCCCAGTAACGAACTCGACCGAGATTTTATAGGTATACATATTCGGTAAAAAAAATTCAAAGTGATTGGTCAAAATTACGTCAGTTATCGTGTCCACAAGAAACTGATATACATATATATACATACATAAATCTATATAGGGGCAGATGACCTCGTAGTTCCGCCCCTTAAAACAACAATAACTAACTAACTAACTAAATCTATATATATAAAAATCAATGTTACGTGATAGTTTGTCTGTCTGTGGGTATGTATGTCTCCTATGCGTTCATATACCATTCGTCCGATTGCGATGAAACTTGGGTGAGATGTTGAGTACACTCCAAGGAAGGTTTCTGACTTAGTAAATCCATTTTACAATAGGTAGCGCATGCGTAGATTCAACAAATGAGCGACGATGCGCGAAGCATTTCAACCAAGTCCCGTATGTGTTCATATACCATTCGTCCTATGGCGATGAAACTTGGGTGAGATGTTGTGTACACTTACGTGAAGGTTTCAAAATTAGTGAATACATTTCACAGTAGATAGCGCACGAGTAGATTCAACAAATGAGCGACGACACGCAAAGCGTTTCAACAAAGTCCCGTATGCATTCATATACCATTCGTCCGATAGCTATGAAACTTGCGTAAAATGTTGTGTACACTGCAAGGAAATTTTCTGGCTTAGTGCATCCACTTTACAATAGGCAGCGCACGAGTAGAATCAACAAATGAGCAACGGCGCGCGAAGCGTTTCAACAAAGTCCCATATAATTTCATATACCATTCATCCGATAGCGATGAAACTTGGGTGAGATGTTGTGTACACTCCAGGGAAGGTTTCTGGCTTAGTACATACATTTTACAATAGGTATCGCACCAGTAGATTCAACAAATGAGCGATGACACGCGAAGCGTTTCAACAAAGTCCCGTATAAAGTCATATACCAGTCGTCTGATAGTGATAAATGTTTGGTGAATTGTTGTGTACACTCCAGGAAATGTTTCTGGCTAAGTAAATCCATTTTACAATACGAAGCGCACGTTTATATTCAACAAATGAGTGACTACGCGCGAAGCGTTTCGACAACGTCCCGTATACGTTCACATACCATTCATCCGATTGCGATGAAACTTGGGTGAGATGTTGTGTACACTCCAGGGAAGGTTTCTGGCTGAGTACATCCATATTACAATATGTAGCGCAAGAGTAGAATCAACAAATGAGCGACGACACGCGAAGCGTTTCAACTAAGTCCCGTATGCATTCATGTACCATTCGTCCGTAGCTATGAAACTTGGGTGAGATGTTGTGTACACGTCATGGAAAATTTCTGGCTTAGTAAATCCACTATACAATATGCAGCGCACAAGTTGATTCAACAAATGAGGAACGACGCGCGATGCGTTTCAACAAAGTCCCGTATAAGGTCATATACCATTCAGCCGTTAGCGGTGAAACTTGGGTGAAATATGGTGGACACTCCAAGGAAGGTTTCTGGCTTAGTAAATACATTTCACAGTAGGTAGCACACGAGTAGATTCGACAAATGAACGACGACATGCGGAGCGTTTCAATACAGTCCCCTATGTCTTCATATCCCATTAGTCCGATAGCGATGAAACTTGGGTGAGATGTTGTGTACACTTACGTGAAGGTTTCAAAATTAGTGAATACATTTCACAGTAGATAGCGCACAAGTAGTTTCAACAAATGAGCGACGACACGCAATGCGTTTCAACAAAGTCCCGTATGCATTCATATACCATTCGTCCGATAGCTATGAAACTTGCGTAAAATGTTGTGTACACTGCAGGGAAATTTTCTGGCTTAGTACATCCACTTTACAATAGGCAGAGCACGAGTAGATTCAACAAATGAGCTACGACGCGCGAAGCATTTCAACAAAGTAGCGTTTGCGTTCATATACCATTCGTCCGATAGCGATGAAACTAGGCTGAGATTTTGTGTGCACTCCAGGGAAGGTTTCTAGCTTAGTAAAACCCTTTAAAAATAGGTAGAGGACGAGTAGAATCAACAAATGAGCAACGGCGCGCGAAGCGTTTCAACAAAGTCCCATATAATTTAATATACCATTCATCCGATAGCGATGAAACTTGGGTGAGATGTTGTGTACACTCCAGGGAAGGTTTCTGGCTTAGTACATACATTTTACAATAGGTATCGCACCAGTAGATTCAACAAATGAGCGATGACACGCGAAGCGTTTCAACAAAGTCCCGTATAAAGTCATATACCAGTCGTCTGATAGTGATAAATGTTTGGTGAATTGTTGTGTACACTCCAGGAAAGGTTTCTGGCTAAGTAAATCCATTTTACAATACGAAGCTCACGTTTATATTCAACAAATGAGTGACTACGCACGAAGCGTTTCGACAACGTCCCGTATACGTTCACATACCATTCATCCGATTGCGATGAAACTTGGGTGAGATGTTGTGTACACTCCAGGGAAGGTTTCCGGCTGAGTACATCCATATTACAATATGTAGTGCAAGAGTAGAATCAACAAATGAGCGATGACACGCGAAGCGTTTCAACCAAGTCCCGTATGCATTCATGTACCATTCGTCCGTAGCTATGAAACTTGGGTGAGATGTTGTGTACACGTCATGGGAAATTTCTGGCTTAGTAAATCCACTATACAATATGCAGCGCACAATTTGATTCAACAAATGAGGGACGACGCGCGAAGCGTTTCAACAAAGTCCCGTATAAGGTCATATACCATTCTGCCGTTAGCGGTGAAACTTGGGTGAAATATGGTGGACACTCCTAGGAAGGTTTCTGGCTTAGTAAATACATTTCACAGTAGGTAGCACACGAGTAGATTCGACAAATGAACGACGACATGCGGAGCGTTTCAATACAGTCCCCTATGTCTTCACATCCCATTAGTCCGATAGCGATGAAACTTGGGTGAGATGTTGTGGACACTTACGTGACGGTTTCTAACTTAGTAAATACATTTTACAGTAGGTAGCGCACGAGTAGATTCAACAAATGAGTGACGGAGCGCGAATCGTTTAAACAAAATCAGGTATGCGTTCATATACTATTCATCCGATTGCGATGAAACATTGATCAGTTATTGTGTACCCGCCAGGGAAGGGGACTTAGTAAATCCATTTAACTAAATCCATTTCACAATAAGTAGCGCAAGAGTAGATGCAACAAATGGGTGACGACGCGCGAAGCGTTTCAACAAAATCCCCTATTGTGTTCATATAACATTCTTCGATTGCGATGAAACCTTGATGAGTTATTGTGTACACGCCAGGGAAGGGCTTCGACTTAGTAATACATTTCTCAATAGGTAGCGCACGAGTAGATTCAACAAATGAGTGACAGCGCACAAATCGTTTAAACAAAACCCCGTATACGTGCATATACAATTCATCCGATTGCGATGAATCATTGATGAGTTATTGTGTACACGCCAGGGAAGGGTTTCGACTTAGTAAATCCATTTCACAACAGGTAGCGTACGAGTAGATTCAACAAATGAGTGACAGCGATGAAACTTTTGAAAGTTGTTGTGCACGCTTCCACGAATGGTTCTAAATTAGAAAATCCATTTTACGATAGCTTAGAGGCCGTTAACATGTTGTGTATCCAAAAGCACTTCAAGAAACAGAATTTCAACGCCAACACTTTCTTTGATTGGCATTGCAACGCATGCCGGGTACAGCTTGTTATATATAAACTTTTGAACTGACGGTGGTTTTGGGGTCTGGGGGATGTGAAACGCGAAGATATGTCGAAATTTTCCGGAAGTCGAAACATGGGACCCATTGCAATAGTTAGCTTTCTAATGAAATCTACCTAAAACACCCTAGCCAAAATTACATAATAATATTAATGTGTTGTTGGTTTTACGTCCCTTTTAACTACTACGACTTTTAGAGACGCAGAGGTGCCTTAATGTTACTCCGAAGGGTGCCTTTAACGTGCCAGTAAATCTACTGACATGGCTGCCTCGTATTTGCGCACCCTCAAATGCTAATTGACTTCGTCAGGATTCGATTCGATTCTGCAACCTTGGGTACATCAGGCAGACAGACCCGAAATTACAAGTATATACATCAGTACCGGTACAGCAATACAATAATATGGAGATGATGATCATGGTGTCCTATGAATACGGTAAGCTGAGGGCGATGTGTCCCGACCAACTTGTTCCCCCTGTAACCAGCTAACAGAGGTGAATGGAGCCATCCGGCTCGTTAGAGAGTTGATAAGCCTCAATAGGGTTTGTGCAACTGTGTGCATAAACTCTGCAACACTTACAACACTGTGGGCTTTTGGCGCGGGTAAATACTTGTCTATTCAAGGAAAAGAACGACGTTGGAGCTTTACCGGAGGGACTTCATTTCTGCTTGCACATTATCCAAATGTCTGGTCATTAGATCTGTGTATTTGAGGGTGTGAAGCCTCCGTGGCTTAGGCGGCAGCACGCTGGCCTCTCACCGCTGAGTCCGTGGTTCAAATCCCGGTCACTCCATGTGAGATCTGTGCTGGACAAAACGGAGGCAGACAGGTTTTTCTCCGGGTACTCCGGTTTTCCCTGTCAACATTTCATTCCAGCAACACTCTCCACTATCATTTCATTTCATCTGTCATTCATTTAATCATTGCCCCAGAGGAGTGCGTCAGGCCTCGGCAGCCGGCACAGTTCATATCCTCGCCGCTAGATGGGGGCTTCATTCATTCCATTCCTGACCCGGTCGGAGACTGGAAGCAGGTTGTGGATTTTCATTTTCATTTGGGGGTGTATAGTCCGTTGTGATAACCTGTGTTATTGTGGTATCTATATTATTCATTAATTCATTTTCTTAAACTGCAAATAGGGATAATTCCCGATGGTGAATTTTACATTTACGTAGCATAACCAACAATAATATCAAACACACTTATTGTACGGTATTGAAGTCGTGATTAGGGAACTATAATAATTACATCGGAGTATTTACACAACGTTTCAAGTGGCTTCGGTGGCGTAGTTGGTAGCATGCTGAGATTCTATGCCCAAGATCGCGGGCTCAAACCCGGCCGAAGTCGTCGGATTTTTAAGAGCGTTAAAAATCCCTCAGTATGCCTTCCTTCGGAGGGGAAGTAAAGCCGGTTGTCCCATGTCATAGATTTATGGCATGAAAAAGAATCTTGCACTAATTACACTTGTGGAAGCAAAAATTTGTAGGTTAATTTGATAACGCTCTACTATAGTTCTTAATAAGAATTGTACACCCGCCTGAATCAATACTATAAAGAAAATTAATTATTTAACTTGTTTTTAGTACATGTTTCGAAAATTAATTACATTTTATCCCCTTCATCAGCTAAGAAACATATTGAAAGAACAATATAAAACGTAGCACAGTAATAAGATACGTTATTAAACCTAATATGGTGCACCATATAATTTAGGTTATAAGATCAGAATAAAATGAAATCCAATAGATGGTGACGGTGATCAGCTTGCAGGTGTTTATGACAAATAGTAGTTCCGTATTGAAGCTTGAAATGGTAGATTTGGAATACCAATACTTCACCAATCCGTGTAGGTCTATATTAATGAAGAGCCTGTATGCTTACAGATCCATTTTTAAGCCTTTTCAAATCAAAGCGGCTTCACGTAACACGACGTGATGAAAAGTGATCCCTTGGTAAAGAGAGGTTAGTTCAAAGCATATGGTGTATGAGGTTAGGACAATGTTACATTTAGACAATGATTTGCTGATGAAGGGGATAAAATGTAATTAATCCTCGAAACATGTACCGGTACAAAAACAAGTTAAATAATTAATTTTCTTTATAGTATTGATTCAGGCGGGTGCACAATTCTTAATAAGAACTATTCTAGCATATCAATAAGAACCACCATGAGTCATTAATAATGTAACGCTCTATTAGTTCTGTAATGTTTTTTGATAGAGAGAACTGTATCTTGCCCCACTAGTTGGGCGTTATTTGTAATGGGTTAGTTTTAAACTGAATAATGATGTTAATAAGAAAAGCTAATTATTTAAATAGTCGCCCACTTTTGGGTGATCAATATGAAACATTTAATTGTATATTAATCTAATAGTGTATCTGTATTGTTGTCAGCTTTACTAAAAAAAAGTACATAATGTGTAGTATTATATGTAGCCAAGGGCGCCAGACCATTTATATATCATGATCAAGATAATATATTAAACCTCGGTTAAACAGAGGTAGAGCATCGAAATTCCTATCTCCAGCCGTAGTGAAACTTACGTAATCTAACCTTACGATAATTAGTTCAGGAGTATGGTGTTGCCTTATAGTAATTTCTAGCTACTAAAGGAAACCAGTCAAACATTTGAATTTAAAAATGAATTTAATATATAACAAGAAGTTCCGTGAAGAACTATACAGCCTACTTTTCATGCCAATGATTATTCTACAGAATATGAACCTATCTAGAATAATGACGAAATTAAGTTGCTAATATCGAAATTTCCAATTAGTTCGAAATACTGTATACCCGGCATAATGTATCCTAATAGAGCACTACAGTTGGCAGCCCTGATGACTGAATATATTCTTAGTTCCGTCTCTTACGGTACTAAATACAAAATTTGGTTGAAGTCCACTGGATAGCATGGACGTTACATGCAGTTAAACATTGGATCTAACAGCGCGCGTAAAATCATGTTGGCAACAATGTCATGCATGTATTGGTCAGAAATAATCTGAAATAATGTGATCTATTGTTGTACCAATTTTGAATGAAATCCATTAGTTAGTATAGAAGTTACATGCATTTTAAAATTTGACCTATCAGCAGGCTTAGAATCATGTTGGCAGCACTGACGTATATTAGTTACTCCAAATTCGTCTAGAATGCCAGGTACTATACGTGTGCAAAGTTTAGAGCTATTGGCTTGCATACTTTCTGATGTATTGATATTAGGGTAACAAAAATAGGGACAGCACATGTTAACAGTTGGCAGCCCTGGTTGCTCCTTAGAATACGCATAGTCATATCTGTTATGGTACACATAGTACATACGAAATTTGGTTGAAATCCAAATGAAAGTATGGAAGTTACATGTATTTAAAGTTGGACCTGTCAGCTGGCTTAGAATCATGTTGGTAGCACTGACGTATATAAGTTACTCCAAATTAATATAGAATGTCATGTACTATACGTGTGCATAGTTTAAAGATGTCGGCTTGCATACTTTCTGATATATTGGTATTTGGATAAAATAAATTAGGAGCATTTATTAACAGTTGGCAGCCCTGGTAGGACTTAAGAATACGCTCCGTCATATCTGGTTATGTACACATACAACATACGAAATTTGGTTGAATTCCAATTGATAGTGTAGAAGTTATATGCATTTAAAAATTGGACCTATCAGGAGGCTTATAATCATTTTGGCAACACTGCCATGTTTGGCCTCCTGGAAATTAAACTGAAATATTATGATCTGTACGTGTGCCAATTTTGAAATAGCTCCCATTCATACTTTCCAAGATATCCAACATGGAGCTCAAATTTCAATTGCGATTTTTTAGCAGTTGGTAGCACTGACATCATTTTCATATATGGCCGTGAGATATTCAGGTATAGATCTTTACTCCTACCAAATTTTGTTTCGATTGCTGCAGCCGTTTAGGAGTTGATAGGGGGGGACACACACACAGCCAGACAGACAGAAGGACAGACAGACAGACAGACAGACAGACAGACAGACAGACACACATTTGCCCGATCTCATAAGTCTACTTTTTCCTCATTTTTGCAAAATGTGAAAAGTAGGCTAAAAACAACAAGTGCAAAAAGAATAAAATACTAAAGCTAATAATAATAAATTAAATTAAAGAATCTACGGAATTTACTTGTATTATGGGTCTTGATTGGAAATTGGAGTATACTGAGTTAATTGAATAAAATATAGATTGATTTAATAAGCATGAGAGCCTTCTGATTTGACTGGAGTAAAACTGTTTTAAATCGCTCACCGCATTGAAGATCATTGTAGTTGGATTGTTGCGTAGAGTTCCTGATGGCCCAGACCTTCCTCAAAGTAATGAATTTATATGTGGATGACGGAATAAATTCCGTAAATCATCCCTGTGACAATAGCCTCGTACACAACCTTGTTACAGTTTGATAAGACAGAATGTCTTATCAAATTCACATACTTAAATAGTCAACTGTCTAGTTTAACACTGCGTTACAGACTCCATCTCGCTACAAGTTCCACTCTTCTGGTCCCAACAGAACCATTCCGTCTCCTCCAGCAATATAATAATAATAATCCATTTGGGCGGCCGTCATATATATAACGTTCCCAGGCACGCGCCCACCCCCACTTCTGAAGTCACTAGGCAATTTGCACGCCTTTCACATATCAATAATGACAATACTTCTTTGTAACATTTCTCGGGAGGTCCAGCCCACCTTTTGTATACAGTTGCAAAGGACTCATTCATCGGCCCAGCATTGTTAGTGGCAAGTCTTCATAGAATCCCTTCTTAGTATGATTTGTATACTGGTAGAATACTTGATGTGAAAGACATGTGTCCATTTATGTCATTTCCAAGAAGCCGTGGATAAGCCGGCCTTCCGTGAACACCCTCTTCTTCTTCTCTTGTTCGTATTTTCTTCAGATATAATATTCAGTCAAGCGTCTAACTTATTTCAAATATACTGTGTATCGCTCCAAATCCTTTCAATTGCCATAATATTCTACATTACCCCATAATAATAGATATAAACATATTAGTTAACATAATAACTAATAAAAGGTAAAAATGAAAAATTAAAAAAAATATTGATAATAATAATAATAATAATAATAATAATAATAATAATAATAATAATAATAAAATATATAAAATTATTTCATTCTGGTCACAAATTGGGACCATCACAATTCGCCCCAGAGAATTATGGTATATGTCAATAATCATATCACCATACTTCTCTTCAACACTTGTACAAATATGAAATATTATACCCTACAAAGAAATTACCAACATCAAAAAAATTATACCCTTCAAGTTTTATATATATATATATTTAATTTCATCATTCCAGTCTTTCACTGTTCATAATGTCTTTTTCTTTCTTCTTTACACAATTAAAACGACCTGTAAACAATGTACATCAAAATACCTTTCACTTTTATATTCTTGTTTTGGACAAGTCATCGTTGCACTTATGTATATTTGGGTGGCTTACACCTTTGCTTTATATCTTGAGGACGTAGAATTCAATTTTCAGCCTGGTGTCGAACTGAATACACTATGGCTAGTTGGTGGGACTGCCAACTGATTAATTCACTTAATCACTTCACAACACTTGGTATGTGATGCGAATAACCAGATCTACTCCAGTCTCTCAGGAATTATATGTATCTAGTAACACAGGCATATTATAGAAAAAATGAAACTTGATTAGCTTATATTACCTAAGGCAACATCTTTCAGTGCAAATGTAGTGCGCTAATTTACCCCACATAATGTATATATATCACACTCAAATACACAAGCTTATAGCCGACAAAATACGCTTTATATTTCCTCTGTGCTCTTCAAGACACACAATATCATAGATCGGCGCAACACTTCGCCATTATCTGCTCGTTCAGACCACAATCATTCACTTAATATTAAGCGACTTTCCTTACTTACCATCAGTTATACTCCTATTACTCATGATACATATTTCCTTAAGGATCTCACATTGTAAGTGCCGTATAATCGTTTTCCTGCGTCTTCTAAGACATATGCGGAATTACCTATCCTCTTCTGCACAGTATAGGGGCCTTCAAAAATAAGGAAAAACTTCATTATAACTTTCTGAAGAATACTGGATTGCCTTGGGACTCGCAACAAGACTTTGTCACCGACCTCAAATTGATCCAGCTTTTTACCTTTTTGTTGGCGAATTCTGCGTTCAGCTGCTTTACCTAAATTCTTTTTCGCCATCTGGATAATGACATCCAACCCTGGTTCTTTTCCCACTGTTAATCCCAATATTCTTGCTAACTCATTTTGTGGCTTACTGCCAAAAATGCACTTCATGCGGAGTCATTTTCGTGCTTTCGTGTTGTAATCGTTTTTCTTTGCTCCACGTTGAGCGTACAAATGTAATCGTTTTCTATAGGCCTCATTGTTGCGTGACAAATGTAATGGTTTCTTACTAGCTCTGTCTTGCACTTTGAAATATTTACTCTGACTAAGATATGTTGTTTTAATGGGCGCCAAGACCTCAACGCTATGTTGAAATCTAAATTTATATTTAACAACACCTAGCTCTGGTAGAACACCTTCAAGAATCTTTACACTCAGTTCGTGGTATGATTTGATCATTAACCCAACTAACAATTGTATCAGGAGAAGGAATTTGGTCTATATCTAATGCTACCTACTGAAAGCAAAGATTGCATGGTTAAAAGAATTTTTTTTTTTTTTTTTTTTTTAGCGTATGGCTTTTGGTGCCGGGAGTGTCCGAGGACATGTTCGGCTCGCCAGTTTTGTAGCTGCTTCGAGACGGACACCCAATGGGTGAGCTACAAGTACCGTTGGGGAGGGAAGGAGGGAAGTTGGAATGTAAGGACGAGGAGTTGGAAGGTAGCGGCTGTGGCCTATAGTTAGGGACCAACCCCGGCATTTGCCTGGAAGGAAGATGGGAAACCACAGAAGACCATCTTCAAGGTTGCCGGCGGGGGGATTCGAACCTCCTCGCCTCCCGGATGTGAGCGACTGCCATCAGTCATGCCGTAACCACCACGGCTAACTCACCCGGTGTTAAAAGAAATGAATTTATTATATAAAACCAGTATGGCAAAATTAATAATAATAATAATATATTTTAATTTTAAAGTGGAGCGTTGCGATTTGAATATTACCGCTAGAGAATTACGTGAAAACGGAGTCGGATGAATTACTGATTTTACTCTTATTCCCAAGCTATGAAGTTACTGAAATACTGAAAAAGAAACAAAGAGACGAGAGATTACGTAGTTCTGAAGTTCTGAGTCATTCGCGCTTACCACTGGAAATTGCCGTAGCATTTCCCTCGTACTGGATGTTGAAGAGAGCTTCCCACAGCCTCCTGGACGTCGTCATCTTCTCCCTTAGTTGATGAAATACTTGTAGATATGATAACTTATGGTCCGATTACATCGGAGCCAACCACACGTGCAACCACAATGGTCAAGTTTTACAAAGATAATCGCCTTGCCTCCACGGCGCGCAAACCATATATGCACTCGTCGCCTCCCCTCTCAGGACCCGGCTTCTTCTCGCCCGCTCTCCTCTGATTGGCTGAGCCTCCACGCGTTACTCCCCTCCTCAGGGTCAATACACTCGGCGCGAGGATGATGTCGATTGCCGGTCCAGGCCATTTCGCCTTTTCTAGATGCAGCAACCCAGCTTGCGTCATGCTTCTTGACAAGAATAAGCCTGTAGCCGAATTCCCAGTGACTCATCTCTCTCACAATACCCTAACTGACAAAACTCCGTAAAAATTCCGTAATCATATAATTTTCTACGATAATGTTGTTCGTAATAATTTGCTTGATATGGTTTTCTATAACCTTGAAAACCTATCTGCATGCTTATAATTTTATAAAAAAACGCTCCCAAAAAATACCTTAATAATAATAATAAGTTAATAATAATAATAATAAGTTACATGAAAACTTCTCTTGGCTGAACAATTTGCCGCGTAAATAAATATAGAATGGCTTCCTACTGACTTATGCCAGTTGCATAAAATCCCCTCGAAAAACACGTTACATACTCGCCTCGGATCATTGGATGATTTACCTTGACGACGGTCTATCATGCGATTATCCCAGACACGCTAATAAAATCCCCCTCAAAAATACATATTACATAAATTAAATCACCCTAAATCACATATATATACACTCATAATTTTCTTTACGCACTTTGCGTCAAAGTCCGTTGTCATTATGGATTGCCCTGTGCAATCAGTCCAATGTTTTTCACTTAGATTAATGTTCCACGGATATTTCCGCCTCTCAAATATCTCTATGTTGGGAAAGATATACATAAATAATGTGTGAGCACTGTGTATCTATGATGTCACATCACACGCATCAAAGGTGTTCTGATATATATATATATATCACCACAGAACTTCCTAATTTCACTGGAGGTCGCTTCCTTCTGGTGAAACTTAATCGCACTGATCTCACTGAGCACACGATCACACTATTGTGGCAGCGCATCGTGACCATAATATTTAATCTCTCTTTATATAAGACGAAATTAATATTGACTTCTGAAAAAAAAAAAACAGTAAGTGCGCATTACATATAACACCAAATATTTCTGTGCCGTAATCGCCCTGTCTTCTTAAGTTCCCGTAGATCAAATTCTACTAAATATTAGTTCTCAACTCAGACCAGTTCTCCTCACTCAAATAATACCTTTGTACTAATTACCTTAAATTACACACTTACAACTCTTACATGGCGAGGCCGTAAACAGAAATCACGTGTGCTGTTATGTATGAGTTTCATGAAGGACTGTCTCGCCTTCTGGTGGCCCATCTTTTGTCTCGTGGACGCCTTAAGCAAAAATACCCTGTTCAAGCGCTCACCCATCTCTAGGAGACAAATGGGAATTCACCAGCGCTACCAAATTCTGGCCTTGGTGTATCGAGACATTTTAGTGCTCAAGAGCATCCGACAATCCCGTCATATTTCCCTGTACCTTAAAAACTCTCAATTACTTACATACTACCCCCCTGTGTGACTTCTGATACGCCTGCCTGGAAGACCAGATCTTCCACGCACCAAACACCACACTTCCTCATTTGATAGGCTGGCTCGCCAGCTAAACACACTTACTTTATGACCCATCCTTAATGTCATCACGTTGCTCCACTAGCATATTTCTCAGTGTCTGTAACGATGCCCTGTTGCTACTTTCCACACATGCACATAATAAAATACCGTCCTCTGCTTTAACCACAGGATAATCCCTACATAAATTAGTGGCCCTTGATAGAATGTCTGCAAGAATGTTATCTTTACCCTTAATATATTTTACTGTAAATTCGTATTCCTGCAGAGCAAGAATCCACCTACTAACTCTCAATTACTTACATACTACCCCCCTGTGTGACTTCTGATACGCCTGCCTGGAAGACCAGATCTTCCACGCACCAAACACCACACTTCCTCATTTGATAGGCTGGCTCGCCAGCTAAACACACTTACTTTATGACCCATCCTTAATGTCATCACGTTGCTCCACTAGCATATTTCTCAGTGTGTGTAACGATGCCCTGTTGCTACTCTCCACACATGCACATAATAAAATACCGTCCTCTGCTTTAACCACAGGATAATCCCTACATAAATTAGTGGCCCTTGATAGCATGTCTGCAAGAATGTTATCTTTACCCTTAATATATTTTACTGTAAATTCGTATTCCTGCAGAGCAAGAATCCACCTACTAACTCTGTTAGAACTGAGTTTACAAGTCCTCATATACAGTAATGCATGGTGATCTGTATGGGTCTCAAATTTCCCCCCTACTAAATACATTCTAAATTTCCTCAAACTGAAAACAATACCTAAAAGCTCTAACTCAGTAATCGTGTATCATTTCTCTGCTGCTGTCAGTCCTCGCGAGGCTAGACACAATGCACAGATTATCCTCATCATCTTTCTGACATAATACTCGAGCAATGCCTATATGTGAAGCATGTGTCATAACCACATATTCCTTATCTTTCAAAGGATATTTCAGCACTACAGCTTTCTCAAAACCTTCCTTCAGCGCTCTAAAAGCCTGATCATGCTTGGACTCCCATCTCCACCGAGTCCCACTTTTAAGCAATTCCCTGAATGGTTCTACCAACCCTGAATATTTAAGAACGAACCTCCTGAAAAAGTTGCAAATTCCCAGGTATGTTTTTAACTGTTTAACATTCTGTGGCACCTCTGCGTTAAGTATCTTATTAACCCTACTTTCTTCTGGTGTTACACCTCTACTCGACACTCTATGACCTAAAAATGTAACTTCTGACTGACAGAATGACGACTTAGACAGCTTCAAAGTGAACCCTGCCTGATCTAACTTCTGAAAAACTATATCTAACTTAAATGACGTAGATGCTCCTCAAAACTGCGTGAACTAATTACCATATCATCAATGTAAATGGTTACAAACTCTCCTGTGTCATCCCCTAATGCGATGTTTAAAGCCCTAATTAAAGCTGCTGAACTACTCTTTAACCCATAAGGTGTTCTACAAAATTGATAAAGGTTATATTTATGACTAAAAGCTGTAAATGGTCTATCTTCGTACATAAGTGGCACTTGCCAAAAACTGGAACTCAAATCTACACAAGTGAAATACTTCTTCCCCTCAAATGTTTGCATTAATTCCTCTGTTGACATAGATTTCAGCTGATCTGAACTAATTCTACTGTTAACCAAACGAGCGTCTAAACAAATACGAACCGTGCCGTCGGCCTTGGGTACCGTGATCAAAGAATTAACATATGGACTGTTAGAGTGTTCAATAATCCCATCTTCAAGCATCTGGTTAATTTGTGCCTCAACTGCACTCTGATAAGCGAAAGGTACAGGATATCTATGTCCTGTGAATACTGACCTATCAATAACGTTTAATGAATGTGTATAGCAATTGGCCATACCAATGCGATCCTCAAAAACTCTCCTATTACACAATAACACATCATAGAGCCGAACACATTGTTCCACCTCTATATTTCCCTGAAATGCAGCATCACGAGTCCTCTAGACTACCGTTCGTAATCACACTGCCCACAAGACATGGAGAACCCCGCTCTACGGCTGGCGATATCTCATTTAAAGTACAAATTACACCTACATCACTACTTCTCTGAATATGGTCATTGAACGCTACTTCTACTTCAGAATCACCCCATTTAAATTTCAAACTCCCTACATCATAACATAAGTTCCCAGACACTCTACTTAGCCACTCTGAACCCAAGATAACACTGAATACTAAATTTGGAATTACAAGACAAATCTGCTTTTCAACATGATTATTAATTTTAATGTCTACTAAAACTTGCTTAGAAATTACTTTAGACCTCTTCCCAACAGCTGTGATAACAAAAGTGCTTTTAATTGGCATCTCCTCAAAATTTACTCCAGTTCCTTTCATTTTATCATAAAATGCACTACTTATGCAACTCTTCATACAACCACTATCAATTAAAACATCTGTGTACGCCTCGGACACATTAAATTTAACTATGGGGCTCTTACAAACCACCTCCTGAATAATACCTTCATCATTTAGTTCACGTAATAATTCATTTCTTACATTTAGGTCATAGGGTTCCTGTATAAGTGTATGGACAGGGCCTGTTACAGACTGAGATTCTGACCTTACAGCGCAGCCTGGTTCGTGTTTAAAGTATGGCTACCACTTGGTGTAGCACTACTCACTACTGCACTGGTCTGGTTGTTCTGGGTTGTGTTAACGGTATCTCTCTGTCCGTTATTACCATAGGGCTGATTCCCTCCTTGACCCCTGTTCTGGTTATAGTTAATATTGTTATTATACCTCCCTTGGTTACCCCTAAAATCATTATTTCGGCCTTGATTTCCCCTGAAATCATTATTTCTACCTTGGTAGTTCGTACCATACCCATTTCCTCTGTACTGGTTTTGCTGATTATTATTATTATTATTATTATTTTGGTTCCCCCTATTTTGGACGCTGGCCCCTTCGCCACTGTTCCCTTGAACTTCCTGATTCCTATTCTCATTAGGCCTGTTATTATGGTTACCCTGGTACCTACCGAAATTCTCTTCGTAACCACCTCTTCCCAGAGCATCGAATGTACTTAATACATTTTCCACTTGTGAAATAGATTTAACATTTTCGATACAGGCAGCTTCTTTGATTCTATATGGAAAATGTCTTAGTAATAGCCTGACTACATCACTTTCCTCCTTCAAACCATCCAGATATTTACACGTCAATACCTGTCCTAAAAAGTACTCGATCATAGTGTAGTTTCCTCTCGGGTTATATTTCCCACACACAATTCCCTCACGATGCTGAGACTGAATTACCTCATTCCAAAATTTCTCACAAAATTTAATTTTAAAATCTGAAATATTCTCGAAATTGTCTCTGTAGACAGCAAACCAGTTTCTTGTCTCCCCTACAAACGCTTGCTCTAAAATCTCAACTACCTGGCACCACTCAATACTACCATCTTCCAACCTCTCCCCGAATTTATTTTCTATTGCATTCATGAACTCCATTGGACAACCCTGCCGATTACTGAATTTGCCTAGTTCTATTTCCCTATGTGTGCTATTCACATAAACTGGCCTACTCTGACTATTTTCCTGCCTAATTCTAGCTTTCAACTTCTGTTCTAATTCAGCAATTTTCTCCTCAGCTTTTCTGTCAATATTATATACAGTTAACCTAATGCTCCCTTCCGATGCTTCAACTTTACCACTTAACTGAGCTTGTTTCTCATTAATCTCATTAATGCTTTCCTTATTCCTCTCCCTTAAAGCATTAACTTCAGTGATTATTTCTGCATGTACTTTATCAATTCTTCCCCCAGCTGTTCTTTAACCTCTTTAGTTGCTACCTGAATCTTATCAATTTCTCCCCCCAATTTCTTTTTGACCAGCTATGTTTCAAGTTGCACTAGTTCTTTTAAATTTTCAGCCTGTGTACTGATTCTAATTTCTAACTCCTCCTGTACTTTTCCTAATTGTCTGTCTACATCTACGACAATCTCTTTAGCCTTCTCTTCCATCACCCCTCTGATCTCACCTCTAATCAGCTCAATTTTTTATCTAATTTTAAATTGTTCTCCTCAAATTTCTCACTTAATTTATTGCTCATTTGTTTACTGTTTTGTTCTAATTTAGCATTTAAACTATCACTCAGCTACCTATTACTCTCTTTATTTTCCGTACTATTTTGTTCAAGTTTAGCGTTATTTTGTTCGAGTTTAGCATTATTTTGTTCAAGTTTAGCATTTAAAGCATCTGTGCTAATTTTATTTTGTTGCATAAACTGAAGAAGCAAACTCTCTAACACTGCTTGACTGTTTTGATTACCCCCTCAGTATCGGGATTTACCTCCGACATCCCTGTACAGCTTTCATTTCCAAGACTAGCCATACTGCTCGTATCTTCACTATCCAACTGGTGACCACTACGCAACTTCATCTCTTCCTCAACACTACCCATGCTGATACACACCGATAAATGAAAAACCCCAAAAATACAGGCACAGAAATATATACCCTTCTCCTTCCACAAATGTTGTTATGTTTTCGGCCCCATGTTGGTAGCGACAAATGTAATCGTTTCTCTTTGCTCCACGCTGAGCGTACAAATGTAATCGTTTTCTATAGGCCTCACTGTTGCGTGACAAATGTAATGGTTTCTTACTAGCTCTGTCTTGCACTTTGAAATATTTACTCTGACTAAGATATGTTGTTTTAATGGGCGCCAAGACCTCAACGCTATGTTGAAATCTAAATTTATATTTAACAACACCTAGCTCTGGTAGAACACCTTCAAGAATCTTTACACTCAGATCGTGGTATGATTTGATCATTAACCCAACTAACAATTGTATCAGGAGAAGGAATTTGGTCTAAATCGAATGCTACCTACTGAAAGCAAAGATTGCATGGTTAAAAGAAATGAATTTATTATATAAAACCAGTATGGCAAAATTAATAATAATAATAATATATTTTAATTTTAAAGTGGAGCGTTGCGATTTGAATATTACCGCTAGAGAATTACGTGAAAACGGAGTCGGATGCATTACTGATTTTACTCTTATTCCCAAGCTATGAAGTTACTGAAATACTGAAAAAGAAACAAAGAGACGAGAGATTACGTAGTTCTGAAGTTCTGAGTCATTCGCGCTTACCACTGGAAATTGCCGTAGCATTTCCCTCGTACTGGATGTTGAAGAGAGCTTCCCACAGCCTCCTGGACGTCGTCATCTTCTCCCATAGTTGATGAAATACTTGTAGATATGATAACTTATGGTCCGATTACATCGGAGCCAACCACACGTGCAACCACAACGGTCAAGTTTTACAAAGATAAT
Source organism: Meconema thalassinum (assembly GCA_946902985.2). Lineage (NCBI taxonomy): Eukaryota > Metazoa > Arthropoda > Insecta > Orthoptera > Tettigoniidae > Meconema > Meconema thalassinum. The sequence goes on along the minus strand of OX336388.2, from coordinate 760,045,751 downwards.
CGCCTTGCCTCCACGGCGCGCAAACCATATATGCACTCGTCGCCTCCCCTCTCTGGACCCGGCTTCTTCTCGCCCACTCTCCTCTGATTGGCTGAGCCACCACGCGTTACTCCCCTCCTCAGGGTCAATACACTCGGCGCGAGGATGATGTCGATTGCCGGTCCAGGCCATTTCGCCTTTTCTAGATGTAGCAACCCAGCTTGCGTCATGCTTCTTGACAAGAATAAGCCTGTAGCCGAATTCCCAGTGACTCATCTCTCTCACAATACCCTAACTGACAAAACTCCGTAAAAATTCCGTAATCATATAATTTTCTACGATAATGTTGTTCGTAATAATTTGCTTGATAGGGTTTTCTATAACCTTGAAAACCTATCTGCATGCTTATAATTTTATAAAAAAACGCTCCCAAAAATACCTTAATAATAATAATAAGTTAATAATAATAATAATAAGTTACATGAAAACTTCTCTTGGCTGAACAATTTGCCGCGTAAATAAATATAGAATGGCTTCCTACTGACTTATGCCAGTTGCCTAAAATCCCCTCGAAAAACACGTTACAGTGTTGGACAGCATTCAACCAAGTTTCAACTCTGCTAAGTTGCGATACCCAAGAAGAGTGTTTGTCATACACGAGCTCGTAACAAGCGACCAAGTTCCTTCATATTTCGTTCACCAAGATTCCCTTGTGGATAGTGAACTGATGAATGGACATGTGATATCCCGGCTTCACGCATCTTGGTTTTCCAGTGTTTAGATGTAAATTGCGGGCCGCTATCAGTTAATATTTTGAGTGGAAGACCGAACTCAGGTATATATTTCTCTATGCTCAATTTGCTACAAGCTTTCCCAGTGGCCTTCCTTAAAGCATATAGTTTGACATATTTACTAAATGAGTCAACTATTACAAAAATGTATTCATAGCCAAATTGACCTTTCACTATAGGCCCAAATAGGTCCGCACATAGTAACTCTCCGGGTTTACTAGTGAGAACGGCCTGCATTTCGCCCGTTAAATATCTATTTGGAAATTTAGATTTCTGACAGAGGTCACACTTTGCAAGAATAGTCCTAATTTCTATCCCCATTCTACACCAAATGAAGTTTTGTCGGAGTTCATAGAGCACTTTATTAGCTCCAAAATGCCCTAATTCCTTATGGATAAACCAAATAAGTTCCTCCGTTAAAGATTTAGGCACACAAATAGCCCATTTTTCTTCCCCACATTTCCGTGCTAGAAATCCGTCCAATATTTTGTATATGAATCTCCGAGCTTCCACACACTCTAAATCACTTCCTTCTAGGAGTTTAGTGCTTTTCAGTCGGTCAAACACCACAATGTCACTTCCTTCTAACAATGACAAAGGTTCACTTAATACCTTATCTTCTCTCTGACTTACCAACAGATTTCTTAACACCTTTAAAGATTATTTATTGGTAGGATCCAAGCATGCGCATATCAACACCCCTTGGTTCGCCTTAACAACTGACTCACTCTGATTTAAATTGACGTCTCTAGATAACATGTCTGCCAAAATGTTATCCTTACCTTTAATATGATGTATGTCGAAATCATATTCCTGCAGTGCAAGAATCCATCTGCTAACGCGGTTACTACTCAGTTTACGTGTGTTAATAAATGCTAGGGCGTGGTGATCTGTGAAGATTTCAAATTTCCCGCCAAGGACATACATTCGGAATTTACTTAGGCTGTACACAATGCCTAGTAATTCCAACTCCGTTATGGTGTAGCGCTTTTCAGCGGCAGAAAAACCACGTGAGGCCAGGGACACAATCCTCAAATTGCCCTCCTCATCTTTCTGGCATAGTACACCGGAAATGCCAATGTGGGATGCATCAGTCATCAGCACATATGGTCTGTCCTTTAAAGGGTACTTTAACACTACGGCCTTCTCAAATCCAATTTTGAGAGCCATAAATGCTCCCTCGTGCATTTCTGTCCAACACCATTTATTACCTGATTTTAATAACGCACGGAATGGTTCCACCATACAGGCATACCTCATAATACATCGACGAAAATAATTGCACATGCCCAGATAGGTTTTCAGTTCTTTCACATTCATAGGTGATTTAGCATCTAAAATCTTACCTACCCTGCTTTCCTCAGGCTTCACACCTTCCGCAGACACCGTATGACCAAGAAAAGTAATTTCCTTACGACAAAAAAAGACTTACTGAGTTTGAGAGTGAAACCAGCTCTCGCTAATTTCTTAAAAACCCGGTCCAGGGGCATTAAGTGCTCACTGAACGTCTCTGAACTAATCACTAAATCGTCTATATATATAGTTACAAATTTGTCCATGTCGCTTCCTAAAGCGATCCATAGAGCTCTAATCAGTGCTGCAGAACTACTCTTCAGGCCAAAAGCTACTCGACAGAATTGATACAGATGATTTTGAAAGGAAAAAAGCGGTTAAAGGCCTATCTTCCTTTTTTAGCGAAACTTGCCAAAAACTTGAACTTAAGTCAACACATGTAAACCATTGTTTACCTGGAAATCCATGAACTAATTCCTCAATCGATTGAGATCTAAGCTGATCCACAGATATATGGTTGTTCAAATTTCGTGCATCTAAACAAAGTCTTACTTTCCCGTCAGACTTGGGAACAACAATTAATGAATTAATATATGGGCTAATCGAGGGTTCTATAATTTTATCCTGTTTTCAATCTGCCTTCTCACAGCTTCCTGGAATTTGTAAGGCACGGGGTAGCGATGACCTACAAAATTACTGCGATCAAGTACATTTAATGAATGTTCGTAGCAATTAGCTAATCCAATACGGTCCTCAAATATATACTTATTCTCTATCAACACCTCCAATAGTTCATCCACTTGATTACTCTCTAACTCAATCTGTAAAGCAGCTTTACGCAAGGTATCCTCTAGAGAATCCTTCGTCATCATACTGCCATAAAAAAAAAAAAAAAAAATGAGGTTCCTTTTCAATAGATACCCCGACAATCTCACCACTAACCTTACTGCAAATATCGACTCCTTTAGTCGTTAATATCTCCTCAAGCGTACATATATTCTTAGAACCACCATAAAACTTACTCGAATTATTAAATGATATGATCACATTTTCATTCATCCACCTGAATTTAACATTACCCTCCTTATAGCATAGCTGTGCAGAATGTTGCGACATCCAGTCCGAACCCATAATCAGTGAATATACAAGATTTGGAATCACTAAACAAACATGAGTTCCAATCTTACCTCCTATTAAAAGTTCTACAACCACTAGTTTAGAAATTATGTGAGATTCCTTGCCCACCGTAGTTAACACGAAAGTAGTTCTAATTGGAATTTCCTCAATTTCAATACCATTTTCCTTCCTATTATTATAAAATGCTGCACTGATGCAAGAAACCTGACAGCCACTGTCAAAAAGTGTATCGATACACGCCCCTAACACTTGTAATTTTAAGACTGAGTTAAAATTAATAACGGTAGGTTCTTTAGATACCTCCATAAATTCACTTAATAAATCATTACGGATATTAAGGTCATACGATTCGCTCAAAATGGTGTGAGCTGAGAAAGACTCAGACTGACAACTTGACCTTACGTCACAGTCTGGTTCACATTTAAAGTATCGGTACCATTATCTTGGTCTTGTGTCTCCCCGTTATTTTTGTTGTGGTTCTGACGAGGGTTGCTGCCATTACCTTGATTTTCTTCTCTCTGCCTCCCTGAATTTCCTGCATTATTTCTTTGATTGTAATAACGCTGCCCATTGTTAGGACCTGCATTATTATCCTGATTACCATTGTGGTTATTATCATGGTTTCTCGTATTGCCATGATACTGGCCACGGTTATTCTGATAACCATCTCTACCTTGAAATTGCCCCCTGTTATTTTGAGCACTTGAATTTTCAAAATTACGCTCCCTATTGTTGCCTTGAAAATTCTGGTGTTGTTGCCTGCCATTATTATTTTGATTCCTATTCTCATTCATATATCGACTATTCTGCTGTCCAGCCGGTGTTTCACCAACACTATTCCCTAGAGCATCAAATCTCCCTAATAATCTTTCTAACTCTGTGATAGTCGAAGTGCGTTGCATGCATGCAGCCTCTCTTATTCGGAATGGGAAATGCTTTATCATTAGCCTGACTATATCGCTGTCTTGTGCCATGCCATCTAGATATTTGCAGATGATAACCTTATTCAGAAAATATTCAGTCATATTGCAAGTACTTTCAGGCGGATATATCCCACAATTAACACTTTCCCTTTTCTGGGCCTGTATTTCATCATTCCAATATTTTTCACAAAATTTATTTTTAAAATCATTAAAGTCCACTAAAGTGTTTTTATAAACAGAAAACCAGCTTTTTGTTTTCCCCACAAAAGCCTGATCTAATATCTCCACTACCATATTCCACTCTATCTGTCCTTCTAGTAGTCTTTCCTTGAATTTATTTTCTACTATAGTTATGAATTCCATAGGACATCCCTGCTCGTTAGAGAACTTAACTAGTACAGTTTACTTCATTCCACCTCCTGATACAATAACTCTACCCTGTATTCCCTCCTGCCTTAATTGCTTCCTTAACTTAATTTCAATTTCTGCTATCTTTTTATCCGCCACTTTTTCTACCATTTCCACTCTTTCTTTCAAATTATTCTCTTTTTCTATCAATTCATTTCTTAATATCTTCTGCTTTTCCTGAATCTCCTGATAATTTTCTGCATTTGTCAGGTGACTTTCCTCTACTTTCTTATGAAATTCTGACTGCACTTTCTTTATCTCTCCTCCCAATTCTGTTCTTACTTGTCTAGTTTCCGTCTGTACTATTTTCTTAAGATTCTCTCTTTGATTGACTAACTTTTCCTGAATTTTCCCTTCCACTTCTACTAATTTCAGATCTACTTCCTCTATGATATTTTTAGCCTTTTCTTCTAACACATCCTTAATTTCACATCTGATCTCCTGTTTCGCTCCCTGAATACTGTCCTGCAGCGTCCCATACTTTCTATTTAATTCCTCATTCTCCTTGACCATATTATCTAGCTTCTGATTAATTTCTTTATTATCTTTACATATCGCTTCTCTTATCTCCCTACTCATCTCCTGATTTTGCCTACTTATTTCCTCTCTCATCTCCCTACTCATCTCCTGATTTTGCCTACTTATTTCCTCTCTCATCTCCCTACTCATCTCCTGATTTTGCCTATTCATCTCCTGATTTTGCTTACTTATCTCCCTACTCATCTGCTGATTATTTTTATTGCTATCTTCTAGCTTCTTGTCTATTGCCTCGCTTATCTCCTGATTTTGTATACTTATTTCCTCTCTCAGCTCCCTACTCATCTCCTGATTTTGCCTATTCATCTCCAGAAACATTCCCATGATCTCATCTAATTTATTTTCCGAAATATCCAAAGGCTTTTGTTTCTCCTTCCCTCCACTAGTCTCAGGATTTATTTCAGGATGTATCTCTATATTCGTCTCAGGGTTAACCTCGGGATTATTCTCAGGATTACTCTCAAGATTTACCTCCGACATCTTGGTATAATCCTCTACACTCTCAGCCTCAGTACCACTATCAACTTTCGTATAATTATCTTTCTCGCCTTTACCCCTATTCCTCAATTTCCTTTGTTCCTCATCCGCCATCTCGAAGTACACCGTATAAAGTTTACCGTTCCAAAATTCACCTCTCTTTCCCCCAAAATCAGTCACTAATAATAAACTAATTCACTTCACTTTCCCCCCAAATCACTGACAATTTGCACTGAATTAACACTCACTCCTTCCGTAAATATCGTTAGGTTTTCGTGTCGCAAAGTTGGGGGCCATTTGTAATGGTTTTAGGAACTTAATGTCCCTCGTTGAGGCAGCCATTTGTAATGTTTTTTTTACAGAGAGAACTGTATCTTGCCCCACTAGTTGGGCGTTATTTGTAATGGGTTAGTTTTAAACTGAATAATGATGTTAATAAGAAAAGCTAATTATTTAAATAGTCGCCCACTTTTGGGTGATCAATATGAAACATTTAATTGTATATTAATCTAATAGTGTATCTGTATTGTTGTCAGCTTCACTAAAAAAAGTACATGATGTGTAGTATTATATGTAGCCAAGGGCGCCAGACCATTTATATATCATGATCAAAATAATATATTAAACCTCGGTTAAACAGAGGTAGAGCATCGAAATTCCTATCTCCAGCCGTAGTGAAACTTACGTAATCTAACCTTACGATAATTAGTTCAGGAGTATGGTGTTGCCTTATAGTAATTTCTAGCTACTAAAGGAAACCAGTCAAACATTTGAATTTAAAAATGAATTTAATATATAAAATCAACAAGTGCAAAAAGAATAAAATACTAAAGCTAATAATAATAAATTAAATTAAAGAATCTACTGAATTTACTTGTATTATGGGTCTTGATTGGAAATTGGAGTATACTGAGTTAATTGAATAAAATATAGATTGAATTTAATAAGCATGAGAGACTTCTGATTTTACTGGAGTAAAACTGTTTTAAATCGCTCACCGCATTGAAGATCATTGTAGTTGGATTGTTGCGCGGAGAGTTCCTGATGGCCCAGATCTTCCTCAAAGTAATGAATTTATATGTGGATGACGGAATAAATTCCATAAATCATCCCTGTGACAATAGCCTCGTACACAACCATGTCACAGTTTGATAAGACAGAATGTCTTATCAAATTCATATACTTAAATAGTCAACTGTCTAGTTTAACACTGCGTTACAGACTCCATCTCGCTACAAGATCGACTCTTCTGGTCCCAACAGAACCATTCCGTCTCCTCCAGCAATATAATAATTATAATCCATTTGGGCGGCCGTCATATATATAACGTTCCCAGGCACGCGCCCACCCCCACTTCTGAAGTCACTAGGCAATTTGCACGCCTTTCACATATCAATAATGACAATACTTCTTTGTAACATTTCTCGGGAGGTCCAGCCCACCTTTTGTATACAGTTGCAAAGGACTCATTCATCGGCCCAGCATTGTTAGTGGCAAGTCTTCATAGAATCCCTTCTTAGTATGATTTGTATACTGGTAGAATACTTGATGTGAAAGACATGTGTCTATTTATGTCATTTCCAAGAAGCCGTGGATAAGCCGGCCTTCCGTGAACACCCTCTTCTTCTTCTCTTGTTCGTATTTTCTTCAGATATAATATTCAGTCAAGCGTCTAACTTATTTCAAATATACTGTGTATCGCTCCAAATCCTTTCAATTGCCATAATATTCTACATTACCGCATATTAATAGATATAAACATATTAGTTAACATAATAACTAATAAAATGTAAAAATGAAAAATTAAAAAAATATTGATAATAATAATAATAACAATAATAATAAATTTTTTAAATTATTTCATTCTGGTCACAAATTGGGACCATCACAGTTCTAACGTTTGACACTGGGTGCTGACTGCGATGGCACTTAGTAGCCACGTCCGCAGCTAGGAGTCGTGGATGGTAGCATTTGGTGGCAAAAGTAGGAACTAATTGAAAAACATAATCGTCTGCAGTCCTTCTACCTGAATCACAGATAACGCAAACTATAATACAGCCATCACAATTAACATAGGTTTATCAGAAAAATTCTGCATACACCCAAAATACAAGGGCTACATGACCGCGTTGTCGCAGCCCCTAAACTAAGGAACCAAACAACCAAACAACCGCAACATTTCAATCTTCTCTTAAACACATCAATATGTTTGGGGAAAGGCTCCAAGACTGAGGCAGGTAATGAGTTCCAATTATCAATACCACGATTAATGAGAGACTATTTCCCTGAATTTGTACAGCCCTTAACTTTATGTGGATGATCTGCCCTGCTCGGGTAGGTTTGCTTAGCTCTCCCCATGCTGGCCGATTAGTGTAAGTGTTAAACATAGCGTATGATGTGGATTTCGTCCTTCTACTGTATCTTCCAGAGATTCCCACCCTAGTTTTTCTATCATTCGAGTTACGCTACTTTTAGGAATAAAATCGTTGAGCACAAACCTAGCAGCCTTCCTTTGTTCCCATCTCCAGTTCATTGATGAGCCCTACCTGAAATCGGTCCCAAACCGCTGAGCCGTATTCCAGGATTGGGCTCACCAGGGTCAAATAAACTAATTCTTTTGCGGTGAAACTACTAACTCTTAATACCCTCATTACAAAATTAGTGAGAGTATTTGTGTTAGGAATCATCACATCATTTGCTTCGAGTAGGATGGCGGAGGTTTTACCTCATGAGGTTAAGTGTTCCGCGTTGTAGACCTCAGACCAGAATTACATTTCTTGGCATCCTACACAGACATCAGAAGTGACAGCCAAAATATGCTAACCACTACGCTACGAGATGGTCTCAACTAGAGTGATTTAAAGTCTAAATGGTAATATCTTGTGTTGGGGACGTTGGTGCTCTGAACTGATTTTGAGATTGCTGGTACTATTTAATTTCACCTATCGCAGTTCCTTTTCATCTCCCTATATGACCTTTGTTGGCCAACTCTAGTTCTCTTCCAATCCCTATACCCAAGGTCACGGGTTCAAACCCTGCCGAAGTCGTCGGATTTTTTAAGAGCGCTAAAAATCCCTCATTATGCCTTCCTCCGGAGGGGAAGTAAAGCCGGCGGTCCCATGTCATAGATTTATGGCATGATAAAGAACCTACCACTAATTTACACCTGTGTGAAGCTAAATTATAGGTTATCTTTAACTAACGCTCTTAGGTTCCAACGTTCGTCGCCAGGAGCCGACTGCGGTGGCATCTTGTAACAAAGTTCAGAACTAGTTGGTCGTTGACGGTGCCGTTTGGTAGCAGAAGTTTGAACTACTTGAAAATCGATTGTACGCAGTCCTTACTTGAATTAAAAACAGATAACACACACTAATACAGCCATCACAATTGACACTGGCTATCAGACAGATTCTACACACACCTCAAGTTCACGGGGCTACATGACCACGTTGTCGTAGCCCCTAAACTGAGGAACCAACCAACCAACCAACCAACCAACCAACCAACCAGGCCATTAGGATATCCGTGTGCCACCTTTAAATATCCATCTTGTATGGACCTTATTATTTCTAAACTGATACTCCAATCTTTGAAGAACCGGGAATTTTCCTGCTTTTAAAAGAATTGTTTTCAACATTGCTGCTTATAACCGGCTTTTGTTACACTTCGTAGTATAGCGGCTGGCATTCTTGGCTGTGGCCCCGGATGTTTGGCTCAACCAAGAATTTAATTCTGATCTGAGGGTTGGAACGGGCTACACTCAGCCTCGTGATGCGGGACGAATTCCCACTTCAGCTATTCTGGAAGTGGATTTCCGTAGTTTCCCACTTCTATTCCAGGAAAATACCGGGATTGTTCCTTACTTAATGCCACGGTTGCCAATCCTCACATGAATTACGGACACCGCAATAACACAGGGCATCGAACAAATTCTACACACACATACTCAAGGAGGCCTGGTTGGTTGGTTCTTAAGTATAGGGGCTGCGACAACGCGGTCATGTAGTCCCGTGTACTTTGGGTGTGTGTAGAATCTGTCTGATACCCGGTGTTAATTGTGATGACTGTATTAGTGTGTGTTATCTATTTTTTAAATTCAAGTAAGGGTTGCAGACTTTTGAATTTTTCAAATAGTTCCTACTTTTACCACGAAACGCCACCGTCAACGACTACTAGTTCAGAACTTAGCTACCAGACGCCACCGCAGTCGGCTCTTGGCAACGAACGTAGGAACCTAAGAGCGTTGTTTACATTCCGAACCTATACAATTTAGCCTCACACAGGTGTAATTAGTGGAAGGTTCTTTAACATGCCATAAATCTATGACATGGGACCGCCGGATTTACTTCCCTCCGAAGGAAGGCATACTGAGGGATTTTTAACGCTCTTAAAAAATCCGACGACTTCGGCCGGGTTTGAACCCGCGATCTTGGGCATAGAAGCTCAGCATGCTACCGACTACGCCACCGAAGCCACTCAAGTAGGCCTACATGGGGCTGAATGACTACGATGTCTAAACCCCTCAAATGAAGCAACATCGACAACTTTCACGCTTTTCTCGAACGTGTGCCATCACCTGTTCCTTAATTCTTGGAAAAATGAAATAATAACGCATTTCTTAACGTCGTAGGTCCGTATTGTTTTTTTTTTTACTTGGTGGGCACCGCGATGTCGATGTTGCGAGCAGGGGGCTTCCTTGATGGAGCAGTGTTAGAATATTTACTAATATAGGCTACGTAAATGGTATTGTCGCTGGTTTGATTCTCGGCCGAGTAAGTCACATTCTTGAAGGTCAGGAATAATCCACGGCACTGCTACACGTTATCGTGTTTTCGAAAGCGGCTTCGGAGGCGTAGTTGGTAGCATGTGGAGCTTCAATGCCCAAGATCGCGGGTTCAACCCAGCCGAAGTCGTCGGATTTTTTAAGAGCGTTAAAATCCCTCAGTATGCCTTCCTTCGGAGGGGAAGTAAAGCCGGCGAGCCCCATGTCATAGATTCATGGCACGTAAAAGAACCTTCTACCAACTACAATTGTGTGAAGCTAAATTTGTACGGTAGATTTGATTAACGCTCTATTAGTTCCAACGTTCACCGCCAGGTGCCAGTCGTGGTGGCATCTAGTAACCAAGTTCAGAACTAGTTGTCGTTGACGGTAGCATTTGGTAGCAAAAGTAGGAACTACTTGAAATTGATCGTCTGCAGTCCTTACCTGAATTACAGATAGCACACACCAATACAGCCATCACAGTTAACACTGGTTATCAGACAGATTCTACACACACCCAAAGTACACGGGGCTACATGACCGCGTTGTCGCAGTCCCTAAACTGAGGAAGCAAACAACCACCGTGTTCGAAGCCATATTTCAGTGTTGTTTTAGTAATCACAATTAATTCTTTTCAGTTGGTCAACACGATTGTACCCAATTGTAATGGGTGGTTCCCTAGACCTGATTTTTTTACATGAGATTAATAAATACACATGAATGACCAGTTTCGATCGTCAAGCGATCATCATCAGAAACGTTACACTTAGGGTATTACAACTATATCTACAAGTAGGCCTATGTGGGTTTAGTTAGAGCAGTTATTATAAATATGCACAACTTGTCAAGATTTTTTAGTTATAGTCTATGCGATTTGTTCAACAAAAGTGTCAAATTTAGTTAATTAGTTATTGTTGTTTTAAGAGGCGAAACTACGAGGTCATCTGCCCCTGACCTTCAAGTGTATTTGTTTAGTGTGATTATGTGATTGTTAGTGAATGGGCAGGTTGGAATTGAATATGAAGTTAGCTTATTGTTTGAGCGATGTGGTATATGTTCTCTTGCAACTGCTACCACTTTCACGGGCTACCAGTTCAGTGTATGAAGCTACCGTAGTAGTTTTTTTCCATTATTTTCTCCATGAGAACAAGACAAAGGAGGCCTGGTTCAGAGAAGTTGGAGATTGGGATAACGTGCGAAGATATCCAGGAGTGTGGCCCACTTAGGGAAAAACTTCAAAAACATCAGAGTTTTCAACTTAAGCCGAAACTAAAAACCGGGAAGGCGTGGACGACGGAGAGAAAGGTGCAACATCGATTGCAAATGAAAAAGTACTGGGCCAACATTAAATTTTATGGACATTTAACACGAATGGATGATTCACGTCTGACTAAGAAAATATTTCTTATTATCAATGGGAACCGACAAACCAAAATTCGCTGGCTGGTAGATACACAAATGCACCTTACTGAAGTTGACATCGATCCAATGACTACAACAAGGACTACGTACAGACAAAAGATCAACACCCACAAATTTGCACCCAAGAATCCATCCGAGAAAAGCTTGAAACTCCAAAACTCATGGACACAAGAAAGACGGCAGGCCCAGAGTGAAAGAATGAAGACATTTCGGGCGAATAAGAAGTTCAAAAGGATGAATTCCAGTGCTATTTAATGATTCTACGTGCTCCGTAGGGGGCTGAGCGAATATAATAATAATAATAAAATACAGAAGAAACAGTTGACATGACGTGGTCCTTAGTTGGCCGTAACGAAGCAAGAAGAATAATAATATTAATAATAAATGCTAATAAAGGACTCCTCGATGAACAGAAGAAAAAAGAGCGCAAAATCGTTAGTGGTATAATGGGATCAAATTACAAGAATGGCATCCATTATAAGAAATCCAACAAATAAGTCTACAGTGAAATAGAGAAAATTACAGAAACGATCCGCAAGAGGCGAACACGGTATTACGGTCATGTCAAACGAATGACGGAAACAGGCTGACTAAACAGATTTTTCATTTGTTGACTCAAAACTCAAAACCACATCAAAATGCTACATCTAAAACCCAACGACGCCTTCAATAAGGATCTATTCCGCAAAAAGATACTGACTAATGGGCTAAGCCGACATGAGACACCGAAGCCGAAAAGAAGACCAGGTACCACCTGGACAGCGGAGCGCATGATGGCCTACTCGCAGAGAATGAGGGAATTCGACGTAAATTGCCAAGTGTAGCAAGACTTAACGTGGTCCTACATGGCCTCAACGAATCTCTATATAGGTTATAATAATGTTATTGGATTTACGTTCCTTTGAACTACTGCGGCTTTTAGAGACGAAGTGGTGTCGGAATTTTGCCCCTAAGGGGATTTTTCACATCTCAATAAATTTACTGACACGGCTCCCTCACTATTGCGCACCCTCAAATGCCAACTGATTGCGCCAGGATTCGATTCTTCAACCTTCGGCACAGCAGGCGAGAACGTTGCCGCTGAGTCACGCAACCTGTGTCTTACTATTGATTAATGTGTTTTATTTCAGCACTTTAAACATTACAAGAATATTTGGTTGCAGACAATCTAATTAACATTCTGTTTCTTTTTTGTGGTGATGAGGCGTATTATTCTTAGATCCATTTTTAATTTCATAAAATAACATTAATTTTTATTGTGACGGGTATGCAACTGATGACACAAATACACAGATTACTGGAGTGGGTCAGCTGTCCATGATTAACTGTCCGCCTCGTTGCGTACTGGTTAGCATTCTTGGCTGTCATCGCAGAGGCCAGGTTTGATTCCCGGCCCTACCAAACAATTTAATTCTGGTTTGAGGGCTGGAACGGGGTACACTAAGCCTCGTGAGGTAAAACTGAGAAGAGGCGGGTTCTATTCTTACCTCAGCCATATTGAAAGTGGTTTTCTTTGGATACCCCACTTCTTCTCCAGGCGAGTGCCGGGATGATACCTAACTTAAGGCCACGGCCGCTTCCTACTCAAATCCTACCTCAATCACAAATGTACACACTACTGTAGTACAGACATCATAGTGACACAGGTTATTACACAAATACTAGAGTAGTGGCTTGCAATCTTGGCTGTCACTGCAGTGGCCCAGGCTCGAATTCCGGCTCTGCCAAAAAATTTAATTGTGGTCTGAGGGCTGGAACGGGCACAAAACTGAGAAGAGGTGGGTTTGATTCCCACCTCAGCCATCCTGGAATTGGTTTACCACTTCTATTCCGGGCGAGTGCTGGGATGGATCCTAAATTAAGACCATGGCCGCCTCTTTATCAATCCTCATATGAATTTCAAATACACATACAAATAAAACCATCACAATAACACAAGTTATCAGACAAATTTCACACACATCCAAGTACACGGGGCTACAAAACCATGATGTAGCAAAAACTCTAATGAATCAGCAACTACCTTGAATGACTGGGTGTGAAATGCTCTGGGCAAAGCGAGTTATATATAAAGCCCTGTGCGGATAACGGATGAGCTGCGGATAATGTTTGGAGCAAATTAGCGGATAGTTTTTAGAATACAGTCCGAACTTGTTTAATAACATTATTAGGACCCGGATGTTTATGACATACCGGTATCATATTTCTCCGTTATTAGCCTACTTTCGATTTTTGCAAAAAATGAAAGTAGACTTATGAGATCAACACAGGGCGAAAAAAGTGTGTCTGTCTGTGTGTGTGTATGTGTGTGTGTGTGAGTCTGTGTGTGTGTGTGTATGTGTGTGTGTGAGTCTGTGTGTGTGTGTGTGTGTGTCTGTTTGTGTGTGAGTGTGTGTACTCTGAATGTCTGTCCCCCCCTATCAATTCGAACACGGTGAATGCAAATTGAACGAAATTTGGTACAAAGGTAGCACTAGCAAAGGACACCTCAGTGTCATGTTTTATATCGCCGCCATCTTTACTAAAACTGAATGGCGGCCACTCAAACGTTCAAAACGTAAAATCAAATAACGACTAACCAAATCATCCTATCTCTACCAAATTTGGTAACAACATACCTTCGTATAGGATGCGTCTTGTGACCAAATTACAAGGTCGTCCGCCATACCATTTCAGGATGGCGGCCGTGCGAATTATGCAAACTTTATAATCCATATCATGGGACCCACCAGTTCCGATTATCGAGCCGAGAATCGTTTTAACTGTTCTAAAGGAAGAGGCACGTTCGAAATTAAAAGTTTATTTTGTAATACTATAGTGCAGACGTGATTTTAAAAAGCTGAACTGATTCAGTAATAAGACAAGATGGCAGCGGATATCTTGTGACGGACTTATATTTCACTAATTTGAGTATTGCATGCAATATAGCGTACTGATAAAAAATAAATAAACTTTGTATGAAATGCTTTATATATAAATAATATACTCCAGTGATGAAATCGTTTAGTATAAATCATTATTTGCTAACAAGTTCTATGTAAGTCATTTTAAATAGAACGATATTCGTTGACACAATTAGCTCAGTGGTAGAGCGTTAGCCTATCGCTCAAATGCCTATGGTTCAAACCCGATCAGAGCTAGGTTTTTTGCTTGAAATGTTATATGTTTATTGTTTTGTAATGACTCAGATGTTTTAAAATTAAGCGTTATATTGGTCACATTATGGTGTAAAATATATATTTAATTAAAACATAATTCGCCAGCAGATTTACTCGGGACATCTAGCTGCCAAAAAGGTAACTTCCAGATTTTATTGAAAAGTTTCTTCTTCTGGCCGCTAGAATGCACTCGCTCTGTTAGGATTATATTGTTCGATATTTCACCAATAGATGGCACGACTAGTCTACGTGGGGATCCATTGATTACTATACCATTATCATTCTATGCGCATCGAATTTGAAGAATGACAAGATGATACTACGATACATTTTAACTTTTTATTTTAAAGGGTTTGTAACAGCCTATTTTGCGTTACTTGAAAATGTTATTAAGCGTTATATTGTGCACATTATGGTGTAAAATATATATTTAATTAAAACATAATTCGCCAGCAGATTTACTCGAGACATCTAGCTGCCAAAAAGGTAACTTCCAGATTTTATTGAAAAGTTTCTTCTTCTGGCCGCTAGAATGCACTCGCTCTGTTAGGATTATATTATCGAAAATATCCACATAGTTTGTATACACACGTCTCTGTAGGGTCATGGAAAGATTTGTTAATTCAATTAGGGTTGTGAAAGCCATGCACAACCAGACGTGTAAAGACATGCCTCAACTCATAGTTGGATGTTGCCCACGGCAGGTCGTAATAATAATAATAATGTTATTGGTTTTACATCCCTTTTAACTACTGCTGATTTTAGAGACACCGGGGTGCCGGAATTTTGGCCCGAAGGGGATCTTTAACGTGCCAGTAAATGTACTGACACGGCTCCCTCGCATTTGTGCACCCTCAAATGCCAGCTGACTGCGCCAGGATACGAACCTGCAACCTAGGGCCCAGCAAGCGAGAACGTTACCGCTGAGTCACACCACCAGTCCGGTCGATTATGTCTCCAGATCCATAACATTCTTGATATACTTCTTATCTTTCTTTCTTCAATGATGGTAGCAGTTCTTATCTAGGTTGTGGCGTTTGGTAGAGGTAAATCGTTTCTAAGGTCTTCAACAAAGAATAGTTCTATTATACTCTTTGATAATAACAACGAGTTATAACTATACTCATACATTTAGGAGAAAGTAGGCTATATGTTCTTTACTGAACATCTTTTTTTTTCCATGACAAATGTAAGATGATGTGGATAACAGTCGTGCAGATACGAGGCGGATGCCGATAACAGTCGTGCGGATGTGGGGCGGATGCGGATAACTGTCGTATGGATGCGGATAACTGTCATGCGGAAGCGGGGCGGATGTAGATAACTGTCGTGCGGAAGCGGGGCGGATGTAGATAACTGTCGTGCGGATGCGGGGCGGATGAAGATAACTGTCGTGCGGATGTGGGGCAGATGCGGATAACTGTCGTGTGGATGTGGGGCGGATGCGGATAACTGTCGTGCGGATGCGGGGCGGATGCAGATAACTGTCGTGCGGAAGCGGGGCGGATGTAGATAACTGTCGTGCGGATGCGGGGCGGATGCAGATAACTGTCGTGCGGATGCAGATAACTGTCGTGCGGATGCGGGGCGGATGCAGATAACTGTCGTGCGGATGCGGGGCGGATGCAGATAACTGTCGTGCGGATGTGGGGCGGATGCAGATAACTGTCGTGCGGATGCAGATAACTGTCCTGTGGATGCGGGGCGGATGCGGATAACGTTTTGTTTATCCGCGCAAGGCTCTAGTACTGCAGCAGGGAGAGGGCTATCGCCACCAAAGGCTAAATTTGACAACACTCTTCTTTTCAACATGATGTGCTGTACATGTGTTGGTTTTAACAGCTTGCTACACACGATCTATTGAGAATATTTTATGAACTAAAGCTCGTTTGCTCAGCTCTCTTTAAACACTGCTTGCATTTAGGCTTCGATATTTTGTAATCATGCGTGGACAAACCCTATTTGACGCTGGGCTTACACACTCACGTACACTAGGCCGATATGGCTTCACGTAGCGCACATATTTCCGAACTTACTTATCTCCAAACTAAATGCGAACCGCCAGAAAGCAATAATTTTAAATATTTTCTATAAACAAGCCCTCGGTAGTTATGATTTATATTCTGACTATTGGGTGTGAACAAATCATATGCGACAATAAACTTCACGAAGAATAGGCATATTTTTATAAAACTGTAGCGTTGAAATGAATAAAGGAATATAAATAATACATGCTCCATACTTGGGTCATGCAACAATATACGTTAATTACTACAAACCTTGAAGCTGAAGAGTTGAAAATGAAAGCATCCTGAGTATTCAATTCGTATTCTTCGATTGCACCACAACGGCCTTTAACCAAATGAGTTCGTTCTCAATTATTTGTTGAAATATTTGGAGTTATTTATTTATTTATTTATTTATTTATTTATTTATGTATGTATTTATTTATTGGCGCACAACAGGATTTTCATCCCAATTACAGTGGCATAAAGATTACACAGTATGTTATATTGTGACTTATACTAACTTAAACTAAACAGTAACTAAATGAAAGTACAGGTGAACATTAAAATAACTAGTTGTGAAATTACAGTAAAACATTATCTACTCGTATATATATAATACGCTAAGGTGTATGTTTCACAAAACTCAAGCTCCTAAACCAGAGGGAGTTAGAAGGTGTGGTTTGTACCAACATCTTCCAAATCGTCTCACTAGTACAGGAAGATCTTGCATTTCTTAAAAAATGACAACGGAAATACTTTTATGTTCGACGATGTCGAAATGTAAACATTATGTGTCAGAAAACTGTATCATAATGAGGGTCATTATTAACTTACACTATTTTTCATTATGAAACAGTTTCTCCCACCAATCAGAGCTCAAGAAACAGTTGTGTGACCAATTAGGTAAGGATACCTTCGTGCATGCGCTCAACGTCCAACATAGACCTATTTGTGTGTTGTCAAGCAAAGTGAATGGTCTCTGCTTTCGGAGTGCATTGACCACGCATGCGCTCTGTTCAGTCACCAAAGCCTTGTTCACGAATAACTGAATTGACAGAATCCCACAGATATTTATGAATATTTATGTTAAAACATATAATAAAGTTATAATTATCGTCGAACATAAACAGTCGTATGCAACTCGCCTATAATGGTAATTAAGACACTCGTATGGAAATTATAAAACTCGCATACGCTCGTTTTATAAAAATACTCGTGTCTTAATTATTGCCATAATAGGCTCGTTGCATAATGTACTATTATTTGTTTATAAAGTGTGTTTAAACAAATAAACAAGACGATAGCCCCCGGCAGAACTGTGTCGCGTACATCCCGCATAGCATTAGTGCCGGGTGGGTAGTCTGTACACATGGGGCACACAACCAGCAGCAGTGATGAATTGCTCTCTGATTTCATAAATATCGACAATTTGTTTTAAAAGTGCATTTAAACAAATAAACATATTTATAGAAGCCCGCATAACAGTAAAGCCAGGCGGGTGGTTTATACACATGCGAGAGTTCTCGCACGGGTCCGCTAGTACAGATATACAGTAATACAAGGTTGGCTAGGTAAATGTAATATGGATGAGAGATCGTCATTTTATAATAACACTTCCAATTTCCAATTCGCTTGGCGTACTTTATCACAATCAATAAAGCTCATGGGGAAATGCTGGAACGTGTATCTCTATATTTGCTTCATCAAGGTTTCAGTCATGGTCAGCTATATGTTGCGAAGTCGATCTTTCGACGCCCTTAAATTTGCAACAGTGTAAAAAGGTAATCGTTCAAAAAATGCATATAAGAGAATCCTTCAGTAAATATTTCCCCAATGACCGTCATGTTTTGACGGGTTTCAACTAGTTACATTTTAATGGACTACTCACCCCCATTTCTGTCAAGAGCCAAGGCGGATTGTGCGCATGCGTGAGTGGCATGAAATCTGCATTTTTCTATTGTCTATGCATTTCACTCATTATTATCGATTCTACATGATGGGACATGTTGTGAGACCAGTCTCTAGGTCAGTGATGGGCAAAGTACGGTCCGCGGGCAACTGCGGCCCTTGAGAGAATCCTTCAGTAAATATTTCCCCAATGACCGTCAATGTTTTGACGGGTTTCAACTAGTTACATTTTAATGGACTACTCACCCCCATTTCTGTCAAGAGCCAAGGCGGATTGTGCGCATGCGTGAGTGGCATGAAATCTGCATTTTTCTTTATTAATTTAAAAATATACTGTAACACATTTGTTTATTTTAAAGACACTCTCCAGATCTACAGACCAAGAGCTTTCGTCAGTGTGCTCTACGAAGTAAATCGGTTCTGTCGTTCTCTTAATCTCGTGTTAACAAAAATCGCCTTAGTATTTTAAATATATAGATAGATTATAATTAATAAGTCAATAAGGAATCGGGCTGTCATGTTCACTTTATGTCATTTTATAATAACGCTTCCTGGAGAAAGTCACATACTTCCTTGCGTTTGTGGTAAATCCAGTTCTTTCAGTTAAGTTACTTCCCTCGCCTTACTCTAGTAAACACACGCCAGCTACGCAGTATTGTATAACGAGTGAACAGCCTTCGCTAACCACAATGTAGCTGTTAATTAATGTATAATCCAGAGCTTTTATCATAGACTAAAATTTATATGAACCTGTGTTGGGATGAGATTGACATCATCCTGTCAGTACTAGCACGTACGTAATGTATAGTTATAACGATCTCTCATCCATATTACATGACACAGCGGCTCTCTCTGATTTCCATACAATTCCATCGTGGTGTTCGTATTGTCTATGCATTTCACTCATTATTATCGATGCTACATGATGGGACATGTTGTGAGACAAGTCTCTAGGTCAGTGATGGGAAAAGTACGGTCCGCGGGCAACTGCGGCCCTTGAGCTAGTCTAATCCGGCCCGCGACATGGTTGCGAATTATACTTCCTACAATACCGTTAATTTTCATTGCGGTGATGGATGACATAATGACCCGAGTGGCACAAGTAATTGGGGAAGGAAAGATGAAAGCAATGGTGTTTGCAGATGATTTGATGATTTGGGGAAACAAGGAGGAGGAGGTACAGGAGCAGTTAGACGTGTGGGAAGGAATAATACAAGGATATGGGATGAAATTTAGCATAAATAAGAGTGAGATGGTGATCACAACAAGGAAGAAGGAAAGAGCCACAACGGGAATAACAATTGGTGGGGAACAGCTGAAGAAAGTGGAGAGTTTCAAGTATCTGGGAAGCCTGATACAAGATAATGGAAGAAACGATAGAGAATTAAATGAGCGGGGGAGACAGGCAGAAGCATTCCGGAGGAGTGTGAGAAGCATGTTATGGAGCAAGGATGTCCCTCAGAACAGCAAAAAAGATCGTATATCGGACTTACTATGTCCCTATCCTGACGTATGCCTCGGAGACCTGGGTTATGAAGGGAAGGGAGGAGAACAAAATACAGGCCAGTGAGATGAGGTTCTTGAGAAGCAGTATTGGAGCTACAAAGATGGACAGAATAAGAAATGAGAGGACCAGAGAATTAATGGAGGAACCATTACAGGATGGTATAGAGAAATCTAGACTTAGATGGTATGGACATGTAAAACGAATGGAGGAGAGGAGGATACCCAGGAGGATACACGAGACGAAGTGGGAAAGAAAGAGACCGAGAGGAAGACCGAGAGACAGGTGGCCGAAGGAGGTGGAAGAAAGCGTGAAGAAGAGAGGAGAAGACTGGACAAGGGTGGAGGCTGAGATAAGGTGGGAAGACAGAAGACGTTGGAGAGGCTTGTGTTCCAAACAGACCCGGCCGGTGGCTGGAAACTGTGCAAGATGATGATGATGATGACAATACATATAGGTTCTATATACCTAAAAGTGAAAAACTGTTTCAATCTCATTGTGTTTATGCGTTTTGTGTAATAGAGTTGCAGCTAGAACTGATTGAGTTACAAACAATAAATTAAAGCAACTAATCCTCAGCGTTTCGAAAATTGAGTTTTACAAGGCCCTACTAAAATGAAGTTTCCCAAACCTGAAATCTCATGCACAGAAGATAAATGTCATGTTCGCATATTCCTAAATAATGTGAACAGGTGTTTTCTACAATGAGCTTCGCAAAAATAGCATCGGAAATAGATTGACAGACCACCATTTAACTACTCGACTAAGAATCAGCTCATCACAGTTTCAACCACATTATGAAACACATTTAGAAGCACAGTCACAGTTTCACTTGTCACATAGGGGTAAAGTTAAGTAACTCCGTGATACTAAGCTTTTCTTTTTGTTACTATTTGAGACATTTTAGATTACAGTTATTTCGATTTGTTTCATGTTAAAGAGGAATACCCTACGGAACATTTCTGGCCTATATCTTACAAATATCCATACGTTATTTCAAGATATTAACTAACAAATTTCGGTAGTAGAAGTAGGTAACGCCGTGATATTCAAGTTACTCAGTGATAGTGTTCACCATTCAGTATACATTTTAAGTGTGAAAGCTAATCTATATATATAAAAATCAATGTAACGTGATAGTTTGTCTGTGGGTGGGTATGTATGTCTCCTATGCGTTCATATACCATTCGTCCGATTGCGATGAAACTTGGGTGAGATGTTGAGTACACTCCAAGGAAGGTTTCTGACTTAGTAAATCCATTTTACAATAGGTAGCGCACGCGTAGATTCAACAAATGAGCGACGATGCGCGAAGCATTTCAACAAAGTCCCGTATGTGTTCATATACCATTCGTCCGATAGCGATGAAACTTGGGTGAGATGTTGAGTACACTCCAAGGAAGGTTTCTGACTTAGTAAATCCATTTTACAATAGGTAGCGCACGCGTAGATTCAACAAATGAGCGACGATGCGCGAAGCATTTCAACAAAGTCCCATATGTGTTCATATACCATTCGTCCGATTGCGATGAAACTTGGGTGAGATGTTGAGTACACTCCAAGGAAGGTTTCTGACTTAGTAAATCCATTTTACAATAGGTAGCGCACGCGTAGATTCAACAAATGAGCGACGATGCGCGAAGCATTTCAACAAAGTCCCGTATGCATTCATATACCATTCGTCCGATAGCTATGAAACTTGCGTAAAATGTTGTGTACACTGCAGGGAAATTTTCTGGCTTAGTACATCCACTTTACAATAGGCAGCGCACGATTAGATTCAACAAATGAGCTACGACGCGCGAAGCATTTCAACAAAGTCACGTTTGCGTTCATATACCATTCGTCCGATAGCGATGAAACTAGGCTGAGATTTTGTGTGCACTCCAGGGAAGGTTTCTAGCTTAGTAAATCCCTTTAAAAATAGGTAGAGCACGAGTAGAATCAACAAATGATCAACGGCGCGCGAAGCGTTTCAACAAAGTCCCATTTAATTTCATATACCATTCATCTGATAGCGATGAAACTTGGGTGAGATGCTGTGTACACTCCAGGGAAGGTTTCTGGCTTAGTACATACATTTTACAATAGGTAGCGCACCAGTAGATTCAACAAATGAGCGATGACACGCGAAGCGTTTCAACAAAGTCCCGTATAAAGTCATATACCATTCGTCTGATAGTGATAAATGTTTGGTGAATTGTTGTGTACACTCCAGGAAAGGTTTCTGGCTAAGTAAATCCATTTTACAATACGAAGCGCACGTTTATGTTCAACAAATGATTGACTACGCGCGAAGCGTTTCGACAACGTCCCGTATACGTTCACATACCATTCATCCGATTGCGATGAAACTTGGGTGAGATGTTGTGTACACTCCAGGGAAGGTTTCTGGCTGAGTACATCCATATTACAATATGTAGCGCAAGAGTAGAATCAACAAATGAGCGACGACACGCGAAGCGTTTCAACCAAGTCCCGTATGCATACATGTACCATTCGTCCGTACCTATGAAACTTGGGTGAGATGTTGTGTACACGTCATGGAAAATTTCTGGCTTAGTAAATCCCCTATACAATATGCAGCGCACAAGTTGATTCAACAAATGAGGGACGACGCGCGAAGCGTTTCAACAAAGTCCCGTATAAGGTCATATACCATTCTGCCGTTAGCGGTGAAACTTGGGTGAAATATGGTTGACACTCCAAGGAAGGTTTCTGGCTTAGTAAATACATTTCACAGTAGGTAGCACACGAGTAGATTCGACAAATGAACGACGATAGCGATGAAACTTGGGTGAGATGTTGTGGACACTTACGTGACGGTTTCTAACTTAGTAAATACATTTTACAGTAGGTAGCGCACGAGTAGATTCAACAAATGAGTGACGGAGTGCGAATCGTTTAAACAAAATCAGGTATGCGTTCATATACTATTCATCCGATTGCGATGAAACATTGATCAGTTATTTTGTACCCGCCAGGGAAGGGGACTTAGTAAATCCATTTCACAATAAGTAGCGCAAGAGTAGATGCAACAAATGGGTGACGACGCGCGAAGCGTTTCAACAAAATTCCCTATTGCGTTCATATAACATTCTTCGATTGCGATGAAACCTTGATGAGTTATTGTGTACACGCCAGGGAAGGGCTTCGACTTAGCAATACATTTCTCAATAGGTAGCTCACGAGTAGATTCAACAAATGAGTGACAGCGCACGAATCGTTTAAACAAAAACCCCTATACGTGCATATACCATTCATCCGATTGCGATGAATCATTGATGAGTCATTGTGTACACGCCAGGGAAGGGTTTCGACTTAGTAAATCCATTTCACAATAGGCAGCGTACGATTAGATTCAGCAAATGAGTGACAGCGATGAAACTTTTTGAAAGTTGTTGTGCACGCTCCCACGAATGGTTCTAAATTAGAAAATCCATTTTATGATAGCTTAGAGGCAGTTAACATGTTGTGTATCCAAAAGCACTTCAAGAAACAGAATTTCAACGCCAACACTTTCTTTGATTGGCATTGCAACGCATGCCGGGTACAGCTTGTGTTTAAATATAATGATAGTGTTCAAATCGTATGTATAAGTTTTATTACCTCATATTGGCCATATTGAAACATTTCACTGCACAAAATGTTTTTTCAAAAAAATATATAAAAACATTCCTTTAAAAATATTCCATTAAACATATTTTAAGTTAATATTGGCTCTTCTTAGTCACTATCTGATTCCTCGCACCCATCACACATAAAATAGACATTGTACATACCAGACATTACAACATTCGGCTCCATTCTTTCTCTAGGCGTCATCCGCAGGGGGAGTCACAGCACGCACCACAACCATCATCGTCATTTTTCTGGGGTCTGGAATAAGGTCTAGACAGATCTATTGCGTCTATCTTGACGCACTATCTTCACTTCAATTTCAGGTGGCATAACGAATGGCTTTCCAATTTTTGCAAAGGTTGCACTTCCTGAATCGGCTAGAAATGTTGTGCAGGAATCCTTTAGTGTACTACACGGGTTATTAAAAGATCTATTGGCCTTGTATACTGTCCGTCCTTCTTCCATCACCAACCGCAATGCTTCTTTAAGTGTATCAGTTGTGTACGAGCGAGCCTCTGTATTCCGTTTTGGCGCCATTTCAGCGTCCAACCTAAGGAAAAGGAACCCATTGCTAAGCTCACACACCTTGAATGAGTAACACAACATGCTTGTAAGTTTCATATGAGAATGGTCTGTATCTTACCTCTGACTGGTGTTAAAATGAAACGTATACAATGAAAGAGTTGTTTATAAGAAATTAAGATCTTCACCACAGATTTCACTGGGTGTGCATCACTTGTTGAAATGTCAACTCTCTGTGAATATTTTTTAAAAACTTCTTTCAGTTGGCCAAAGATAGATCGCAAGGGCTTCCTGGATTCCTGATTTCTACTGCCATCTGTTGGTAAAATTGTAGAACTTTCGTAATTGAACCTACGTCGTGATCGAGGACATACGCTTTATCACGGTATTACTTGATATCACGGAGTAACTTGACTCTACCCCTCCTTCGTCTTCCAACAAATAATGCAGGTGTGTTAATAGATGTAAAGATGAAGGCATATTTTCCTTGGCTAAGAAGAAAGCTCGCCAGTGTTAGGAGCCACGTGGTCAAAGGGGCCTCAAAGAACCAAGAAGAAGAAAGTGTGTTCTTTTTTCTTATGTTTTCTAGCATTGTAGCCTAAAAGTTTAGTTTGATTTAAAATGCAGAAATAAAGAGTTTATAATCTATCTATAAACATGTGTTGTTTTTCTTTTCGGTCCGCCTAGATTACTTTGTATTGCATGTGATTGGTTGGACGTGGGTTGGCGATCACGGGACCCCAGCTGAGTCCGGCATTGCTTCCACTTACTTGTGTCGGGCTCCTCTCTGTCATCTTTCCTATCGACCACCCTTGGTCAACTCTTGTTCTTTTCCGACACCGACGGTAATAGGGTATCCAAGGCTTAGGGAGTCTTTCACTTTCCCACCTTAATTGGCCCTTGTCTCGTCTTTCCTGCTCCCTCATTCTACGAGGGGTCAGACCTCTTCTGTTCCCTTCCTAACTCCTGCCTTCTGCTCAAGGCCCTCAAGGAGGTAGGGTGCGTGTATCCCCACCACTTCTGGTGCACCCTGGATAGTGTTACACCCTCAAGGGCTCACGACTGGTGACTTCGGGATTTGGCAACCCCGAGGGATTTCTGAGCTGGGTGCGATTGCCCCCCTTTTTCCATTGCCTCTGGGGTGGACCCTCTCCTCTTTCCCTTTCCTATCTGCCTTTCATGGCTCTCCTCCCTTCCAAGTCCGTCAATCCTCATTCTTCGAGGGTTGAGGGCATTTCTTTTCCTCCTGTCCATTGTTTGCCGTATTCTTTATTTGTTTACCATTTCTTCCTCTAGTAAGTAAGACAGTTGTTAGTATTAGTTATAGCTTTCATTACATTCTCATCTCATCTTTCACTATCACCCAAACCATTAGGGGCCGATAACCTAGATGTTAAGCCCCTTAAAACAACAATTATCACCATCATCATCATCATCATCATCATCATCTTACCCTTTTTTACACCAACCTTATCACCGGAGATTATATGAATGATGATGGAACTGGGAATGACGATGCCAAGGGTGTCTGGATCGTCCTAAATTTTTGACTGACAAATCGAACCCGGATCTCAGATGGTTAGCTGAAAATGTTAGCCTCTGCACAACGAGGTGGTCTATTTTGTCTAGGATACCGGTCAATTACTTGAATGCCTGCGGCATAGCGGAGCTAGTCGGAATATCTGGTAAATGTGAGCAACAGGATGGATGAAACGATTGTGAAAGGAACAAGTACTAAAGAGAGCGTGCTGAAATAATAATAATAATATCGTATGACCTCGGATTCCGGGTGCAAGCTTTGTTATTTAACACCCAGAGGGTAGCTTGCATGTCGAATTTTGTTGTTCCTAGAAGCACGATGAAAGTCAAGGGGGTTAGATATCTAAGCTCCTTGAACACTATAGCGCTTTCTAGTAGTGAGATGAGGAACTTTGTGTAGGCGGAAACTCCCGAGATTAATTTCGCCATTATGAACACGGCCTACTGAATTTAAATGGGTTCTCTGACATGCCAACATCGTATGACATGCGTGTCGTGATTTTTGCCGCCTTTCAAAAATCACTTACCACGGCTAAGAACATTCCTGCAAGCTTGGGGTTGGTAGTCCGACACGATAACCACTCACTCACCGTGGAAAGCTGAAATGCATTCCTATCAATGATATAGTTTCCAATTTTCCTAATTCAGTCAGTAGAGATGGCTTTAAAGCCATTTTTCAGTGTTGCCTTATTGACAATTGATATTGTGACTTTCAGTCGGTCAACAAAATTAATTCCAACTAGATGAAACCCGTCAAAACATGACGGACAATGGAAAACAAATTTACTGAAGAAGCTTCTTATATAAGTTACATTCTTTGTACGATTACTTTTTAGCACTATTGCAACTTTAAGGGCGTCAAAAGATAGCACTCTCAGCATTGCAACATATTGCTGGTCATGACTGAAAACGTGATGAGGTCAACATCATCTTGCACAGTTTCCAGCCACTGGCCGGGTCTGTTTGGAACACAAGCCTCTACAACGTCTTCTGTCTTCCCACCATCTCTCAGCCTCCACCCTTGTCCAGTCTTCTCCTCTCTTCTTCACGCTTTCTTCCACCCCCTTCAGCCACCTGTCTCTCGGTCTCCCTCTTGGTCTCTTTCCTTCCCACTTCGTCTCGTGTATCCTCCTGGGTATCCTCTTCTCCATTCGTTTTACATGTCCATACCATCTAAGTCTAGATTTCTCTATACCATCCTGTAATGGTTCCTCCATTAATTCTCTGTTCCTCTCATTTCTTATTCTGTCCATCTTTGTAGCTCCAATACTACTTCTCAAGAAGCTCATCTCACTGGCCTGTATTTTGCTCTTCTCCCTTCCTTTCATAACCCAGGTCTCCGAGGCATACGTCAGGATAGGGACATAGTACGTCCGATATATGATCTTTTTGCTGTTCTGAGGGACATCCTTGCTCCATAACATGCTTCTCACACTCCTCCGGAATGCTTCTGCCTGTCTTCCCCGCTCATTTATTTCTCTACCGTTTCTTCCATTCTCTTGTATCAGGCTTCCCAGATACTTGAAACTCTCCACTTTCTTCAGCTGTTCCCCACTAATTGTTATTCCCGTTGTGGTCCTTTCCTTCTTCCTTGTTGTGATCACCATCTCACTCTTATTTATGCTAAATTTCATCCCATATCCTTGTATTATTCCTTCCCACACGTCCAACTGTTCCTGTACCTCCTCCTCCTTGTTTCCACAAATCATCAAATCATCCGCAAACACCATTGCTTTCATCTTTCCTTCCCCAATTACTTGTGCCGCTCGGGTCATTATGTCATCCATCACCACAATGAAAAGTAACGGTGACAGTGCACTTCTTTGTTTCAGGCCGTTTCTCTGTTCCACCCAGTCCGATCTCTCTCCTCCCACTTTCACACAGCTCACGCTTCCCTTGTACATCTCCTTTATCCTCCTTATAGTCCATTTTTCTACTCCTCTATCCTCCAGGGACTTCCATACTTTGTTTCTGCATACACTGCCATATGCTTTCTCAATGTCCTGGAAGGCCATCAGTAGATCTGTTCCATACTCATAGTGCTGTTCTTGTAACTGCCTTACAGCAAAAATCAAATCCACTGTGGACCTTCCTGCTCTGAAGCCATGTTGTTCTTCCCTCATCCCTCCTTCTATCCTTGTCCTAATTCTCCTTTCCAAAACTTTCTCAAACATCTTTGCACAATGACTCATCAGTGTTATTCCCCGATAGTTTCTGCATTCTGTTCTACTACCTTTCTTGAAGATCGGGGCAATTATTCCCTTTTTCCAGTCCTCTGGGGTCTTCCTTTCCTTCCATGCTGCCTTCATCACTCGGTACAACCATTGTATCCCCACCTCTCCTGCTGCTCTCACCATCTCCACACTCAACTTATCCACACCCGGTGCCTTCCCTCCTTACATCTTCCTCACTGCATCTTCCACTTCTTTCCATGTTAAGTCCTTTTCTGTTTGCAGTTCATCTACTGTACCTCTTCCCCGATTTCTTCTTCCTCGCCATGGTTTCCATTTGGGTTCAGGAGTTCTTCAAAATATTCTTTCCACATTTTCTTCAGTTCTTCCCTATTTTCTATCCCTTGTCCCCTTTTTTTCACCATTCTAACATAATCCGTAGGATCCTTCCGCCTCTTATTCTTTACCATCCCATACAGGACCTTTTTTGTACCTTCACTATCCTGCTGGTCATGACTTAAAACGTGATGAGGTAAATAGCCCAATACGTTCAAGAGTTTCTCCTTGAGCTTGATTGATTGTGATAAAGTAGGCCGAGCGAATAGGACATTGTTGCCTATTGAAAGAAAATGTACTGTACCTGCAAGTGTTTTATCGGAAGGTGTTAAATCAAGTCGTAGGATTTGAGCTCTCTGCCTAATATTACTGCACGTATTATATCCGAATCCAAGCAATTTCTTACATATTTCTTACAATTAATATATTACCATATATGAGTCCTTGGGAAACGTTCAGATTTCTAAGGACCATAACTATGGCTCAAACGTTCGGAGTATGTGGAGGCGAAGTAATTGAAAAATTCAATAATAGGGAAATGAAGTAGCTGGCTTTCATCTTCAGTATCCAATCTGTTAACGCTGATGTATGTGTTTGAACTACTGGATATAAGTTCAATGACTTTTAAATTAATATCATTACATTGTTGCAGCTTGGCAAATATTTTATATTTCAGCAGATCAATTTTACCCTCACAACAGTAAAGACCAAAGTAACCACGCATAGAGTTTACGCAAGAGAAATACAATGTAGAACAATGTTTACATTTGATCGTCAAAGACCTTACAGTACACTGTACTGCATAATATCTGGAATTGTTTCTTAAATGGCCTATTTATATTGGATTTTAAATGTGGCTTCGTATTATTCGATAACACTAGTGTCCTGCAATAACGGAGCCGCTAAATATTAAATGGCAAATAATACTTCCATTGCCGAAATCAACTGCGTAGTTAGACTCAGTACTCTAAACAAATAATCATTAAACAATTGTCTTATACAATGAAGTTCAACATGACCATCCAGAGACTTTCATACTCAAGTTGGTTGGTGAGGAGAATGCGATGAGACTGATCGCTTAAAATACATTCCTTATAATTGTTCCTGCCAGCGAAATTTTTTGCGATAGCTTGAAAACGCAGCTCAGAATGACGTTCTTCATTTTGTTATAAACAGTACGAAACTGCTCTAAATAAGCAATTTCCATCACCTGTTATAGGTTATGACAGTACATTTTGCAGGGGAACATAGAATCACTTCGCCAACTACTGGAACGACCATAGGCCTATACTCAATACTCACTTCGGCAGTCACCCTAATGGAGGCAGTTTTTGAATTATATGTCCCATGCATGTCAAACATCGTATTAACACATGGAGGCCCACCTATTCTTGTCTATCGCCCCGGAGACCCGGGTTACATTTCCTGCTCTACCAAGAAATTGAATTCTGGTCTGAGGGCAAAAACGGGGCACATTCAGTCTCTTGAGGTATAACTAAGAAGAGGAAGGTTTAATTCCCACCTCGACAATCTTGGATGTGGTTTTCCGAGGTTTCCCACTTCCACTTAAGGCAAATACCGGGATGGTTCCTAACTTAAGGCCTTGGCCGTCTCCTTGCCATTTACCACCTTAATTACAAATACACACAGTAATGCAGCCATCACAATAACACAGGTTATGAGAGAAAATTTCACACATACACACCCAAGTACACGGGGCTGAGTGACCACGATGTCGGAGCCCTTCAAACGAATTATGTTTGCCAAGTGTCTCTTATGGCGAAAGCAATTGTGGACACGCGCGAGTGCCTGGAAAACTACTTTTTTCTTTAATAATTTAAGAGTATATCGACGATGCATAATTATAACTTTTAGTCTAGGACGCTAATAACTTGACCACCGAAGCATTGGGAAGAAATTGCAATATTAAACATAAACGACACATTCAACTGTCGGTTAATGTTCCTCAAAATTTCCCTTCTTAAATATTCCCCTCCTTTATAATTCTCCATCACGTGAAAACGTGCCATGTCTTGGGTTTTAAATACATCGATGCAATGGTGCTGCCATCTGCTGTCAGTTACTGGAACTATATGGGCGATGTACTGCCATCTGTTGTCAGTTGGAACTGATTGCAGATATTTAAACGGCGTACTGAGGACAACAGTTTGCTCTTTTGATCACATGCTGTAATGCAATGGTAAAACGGAAATAAAACGTATTGAGAGGGAATGTAGAAATATGTATCTTTTACAGACATAAAACCTAACTAATACTCCTTGATTAAACAATATTTCAGTGGTAAAAAAAATATATATCAGAAAGGGCTGGGATCGAACCGGTGACCCCTGGAACCACTGTCAGTCGCCTTAACCACATAGCTAATCACTCACTGTTGTTCAGCAGCAGACGCAGCCATTCATTATCTTCAAAAGCTGCTGTCTAAAGGAAATAATCCATTTCATTATCCAAATAAATCAATGTTGCACATTCGTATACGTTCATACTGTTATTATATTTTATTGTCAGAACTTGGTTAATGTATGTTTTCAATTACATGGAAGCTTATTAAATAACTTACATTTTAATGGACTTCTCACCGCCATTTTGTCATGACCTCAGGCGGATTGTGCGCATGCGTGAGGGGAAAGAATTCTGCTATTTTCTATATTAATTCAAAAATATACCGAGAGGGAATGTAGAAATATGTATCTTTAACAGACATAAACCTTACTAATACTCCTTGATTAAACAATATTTCAGTGGTAAAAAAAATAAAATATATCGACGAGGGCGGGGATCGAACCAGTGAACCTTGGAACCACAGTCTGTCGAATTAACCACATAGCTAATCGCACACTCTTGCTTTGCCGCAGACGCAGCCGTTCATTATCATCAAAAGCCGCTGTCTGAAGGAAATAATCCATTTCATTATCCAAATAAATCAATGTTGCACATTGGTATACGTTCATTCTGTTATTATATTTTATTGTCAGAACTTGGTTAATGTATGTTTTCAATTACATGCAAGCTTATTAAATAACTTACATTTTAATGGACTTCTCACCGCCATTTTGTCATGACCCCAGGCGGATTGTGCGCATGCGTGAGGGGCGAGAATTCTGCTATTTTCTATATTAATTCAAAAATATACCGTAATATATTTGTTTATTTTAGAGACACTCTGCAAATCTAGAGGCCAAGAGCTTTCGTTAGAGTGCTCTACGAAGTAAATCGGTTCTGTCGTTCTCTCAATCTCGTGGTAACAAAAATCACCTTACTGTTTTAAATATATAGATTACTGGAATATGTGAAAACATAACCTGAAATAAATTACAGATATATCTATATAGTATAAAACCAAGTCCCCGATTCTTGGATGTCACGAATAATTTCGAGAACGACTGGATGGATTTTAATGCAGCTTCCACCATTCTGTAAAGAATATCTGGAAGATGATTTCAGTAGAAAATAATTTATTTATGATCAAAGGAAGCCGAGCAGTATCGATTTCGGTGGAAAAAAAACCTGGCGTCCGAGCGCTTTGTAAGCTTACGCTGGGCAAACTGTTAAAAGTATCTAAAAACAATGAGTGTAAGAATTGTTCCGCATGAAAAGTTCTACAAAAAAGGTCCGCGAGAGCATATGTCTATCTTCAATACATCGCCCACTATGAGTGTTTTTACGTTTTAATTTCTTCCAACCATGTCCATTCAAATACTGAGGCAACAGTTTACGAGCTAACTAAGGGCGAGTCTATCATCCCTGTTACAGCCTAGCTAGCGGGCGAACCTATTGCCCCAGATACAGCCAGCAGCAAACCGTTGAGCCATGTTTAGTTAAGACTTCTGAGAAGGGTGGTTGTGTTTGGAGTTTCCCTGGAAGTGCAACACGGGTTTTCTTCATTTCGCCTGTGAACTTTTTGTCCCGCAAAATTCACAGTCAAGTTAAGATTGGACAGAAGGAGGATTTGTGTTTCATGCACGTCGCCATTCTTAAATTACGTCTGACAAGAATTTGTTGCACACGCATCTCCATGATAGTCCAGTCAGTGATTTTAACCCATCATGCCGAGACGTAAAACGGATATTGGTCGTTGTTCATTGGCACTGGAGAAAAAAAAGCGCTTATCACGTAATGCATTCTCCCGGGCGAAGCCGGGGTGGGTTGCTAGTTACTACTAAATATGAAGGCATTAAGCACCCGAGAAAGAATTGTTTATTTTAATGTTTGGAAAATTAGAAATGACGACCAGGAAATAGGACAGACCAATGAGTGGGATAACACTTGGAGGTGGACAGCTGAAGAAGGTGGAAAGTCTCAAGTACTTGGGAAGTATAGTGGAGGAAAATGGGAGAAATGACGAAGAGATTACGGAACGTGGCAGACAGGCAGGAGCATTTCTGAGAAGCATTAGGAGCTTAGTGTGGAATAAATATGTCCCACAAAAAACAAAGAAGTGTTATACAGAAGCTACTATATCCCGATACTGACCTATGCATCGGAAACGTCGATAATGAAGAAAAGAGACATAAGCAGAATACAGGCAAGTGAAAATGGACGTTCCTGCGAAGTAGGATCGGAGTAACAAGAAGAGACAGGGTGAGAAATGAAAAGGTCAGGGAAATGGTGAAAGAGGAGCCCTTGCAAGGTAGGATTGGGACATCAAGAGTGAGGTGGTATGGACACTTAAAGAGAATGGAAGAGAAGAAGATTCCCAAGAGGATACATGAGATGCAGATGCAGAAGAAACGACCAAGGGGAAGACCAAGCGATAGATGGCTGATAGGAGTGGAGGAATGTGTCAAGAAGAGAGGCGAGGACTGGACCAGAGTGACAGCAGGGAGGTGGTGGGAACAAGGGACTAAGTGGCGAAGCGTATGTTCCAAACAGACGCAGCTTGGGGCTGGAAACTGTACAAGATGATGATTTTGATGATGATCCCATCAAACAAAACAGTCTTCCTCCCTCAACTAACCTATGAAGGTGTAGCAACTATTCTTAATCACATGTAATTTATTTCAAATCATTTTTTCACATATTCCAGTAATTAAAATTATTTTTGGTTGACCGACTGAAAGTTAAAATATCAATTGTCAATCAGTGCAACAAAATTCATTGATTCTAAATGTTACTGATTGAAATATCCTCCGACTTGTGCAATACCAATTAAAAATCTGTTCTCGTGATTTTTATTATCTTTCTTTTTCTCTTTTGTGACAGAACGAAATAAGAGTTGAGAATGAACGGAACAACTAGAGCGGCCGAGAATTAAAGAGGAACCATTCGAGTCTGGAGAGAATTTCAGTAATTAAGAAATAATGGCGCACCGTCACGCAGAATGGTACATAGAATTTTAGCTAAAGAGAATGATAATCTCGTTATCTTCTGTTACATTCTAGAATTACACCGTAGAAAATTCAATTACATTGCTAGGAAGGCTTCTAATAAACCAAGACTTGTGCATCCAAATGAAACAACCGACAGAGATTTTAATATTCAGAGCGGCTTTACTTTCGACCCAGTTAGTGCACTGGAAATGCTCAGCACATGCGCTCCAGTGAGTTACTGCATTAGAACTGCTCATCTCATACGCTACAGTGAGTTATTGCATTAGAACTGCCCAGCACATGCGATTCAGTGAGTTACTGCATTAGAACTGCTCATCTTAAGCGCTTCAGTGAGTTATTGCATTAGAACTGCTCATCTCATACGCTTCAGTGAGTTATTGCATTAGAACTGCCCAGCACATGCGCTTCAGTGAGTTACTGCATTAGAACTGCTCATCTCATACGCTTCAGTGAGTTACTGCATTAGAACTGCTCATCTTAAGCGCTTCAGTGAGTTATTGCATTAGAACTGCTCATCTCATACGCTTCAGTGAGTTATTGCATTAGAACTGCCCAGCACATGCGCTTCAGTGAGTTACTGCATTAGAACTGCTCAGCACATGCGCTCCAGTGAGTTACTGCATTAGAACTGCTCATCTTAAGCGCTTCAGTGAGTTACTGCATTAGAACTGCCCAGCACATGCGCTTCAGAGAGTTACTGCATTAGAACTGCTCATCTTAAGCGCTTCAGTGGGTTACTGCATTAGAACTGCCCAGCACATGCGCTTCAGTGAGTTATTGCATTAGAACTGCCCAGCACATGCGCTTCAGTGAGTTATTGCATTAGAACTGCCCAGCACATGCGCTTCAGTGAGTTATTGCATTAGAACTGCCCAGCACATGCGCTTCAGTGAGTTACTGCATTAGAACTGCTCATCTTAAGCGCTTCAGTGAGTTATTGCATTAGAACTGCTCATCTCATACGCTTCAGTGAGTTACTGCATTAGAACTGCTCATCTCATACGCTTCAGAGAGTTACTGCATTAGAACTGCTCATCTCATGCGCTTCAGTGAGTTATTGCATTAGAACTGCTCATCTCATACGCTTCAGTGAGTTATTGCATTAGAACTGCCCAGCACATGCGCTTCAGTGAGTTACTGCATTAGAACTGCTCATCTCATACGCTTCAGTGAGTTACTGCATTAGAACTGCTCATCTTAAGCGCTTCAGTGAGTTATTGCATTAGAACTGCTCATCTCATACGCTTCAGTGAGTTATTGCATTAGAACTGCCCAGCACATGCGCTTCAGTGAGTTACTGCATTAGAACTGCTCAGCACATGCGCTCCAGTGAGTTACTGCATTAGAACTGCTCATCTTAAGCGCTTCAGTGAGTTACTGCATTAGAACTGCCCAGCACATGCGCTTCAGAGAGTTACTGCATTAGAACTGCTCATCTTAAGCGCTTCAGTGGGTTACTGCATTAGAACTGCCCAGCACATGCGCTTCAGTGAGTTATTGCATTAGAACTGCCCAGCACATGCGCTTCAGTGAGTTATTGCATTAGAACTGCCCAGCACATGCGCTTCAGTGAGTTATTGCATTAGAACTGCCCAGCACATGCGCTTCAGTGAGTTACTGCATTAGAACTGCTCATCTTAAGCGCTTCAGTGAGTTATTGCATTAGAACTGCTCATCTCATACGCTTCAGTGAGTTACTGCATTAGAACTGCTCATCTCATACGCTTCAGAGAGTTACTGCATTAGAACTGCTCATCTCATGCGCTTCAGTGAGTTATTGCATTAGAACTGCCCAGCACATGCGCTTCAGTGAGTTATTGCATTAGAACTGCTCATCTCATACGCTTCAGTGAGTTATTGCATTAGAACTGCCCAGCACATGCGCTTCAGTGAGTTACTGCATTAGAACTGCTCAGCACATGCGCTCCAGTGAGTTACTGCATTAGAACTGCTCATCTTAAGCGCTTCAGTGAGTTACTGCATTAGAACTGCTCATCTCATGCGCTTCAGTGAGTTATTGCATTAGAACTGCCCAGCACATGCGCTTCAGTGAGTTATTGCATTAGAACTGCTCATCTCATACGCTTCAGTGAGTTATTGCATTAGAACTGCCCAGCACATGCGCTTCAGTGAGTTACTGCATTAGAACTGCTCAGCACATGCGCTCCAGTGAGTTACTGCATTAGAACTGCTCATCTTAAGCGCTTCAGTGAGTTACTGCATTAGAACTGCCCAGCACATGCGCTTCAGAGAGTTACTGCATTAGAACTGCTCATCTTAAGCGCTTCAGTGAGTTACTGCATTAGAACTGCCCAGCACATGCGCTTCAGTGAGTTATTGCATTAGAACTGCCCAGCACATGCGCTTCAGTGAGTTATTGCATTAGAACTGCCCAGCACATGCGCTTCAGTGAGTTATTGCATTAGAACTGCCCAGCACATGCTATTCAGTGAGTTACTGCATTAGAACTGCTCATCTTAAGCGCTTCAGTGAGTTATTGCATTAGAACTGCTCATCTCATACGCTTCAGTGAGTTACTGCATTAGAACTGCTCATCTCATACGCTTCAGTGAGTTACTGCATTAGAACTGCCCAGCACATGCGCTTCAGTGAGTTACTGCATTAGAACTGCTCATCTTAAGCGCTTCAGTGAGTTACTGCATTAGAACTGCTCATCTCATACGCTTCAGTGAGTTATTGCATTAGAACTGCTCATCTCATACGCTTCAGAGAGTTACTGCATTAGAACTGCTCATCTTAAGCGCTTCAGTGAGTTACTGCATTAGAACTGCTCATCTCATACGCTTCAGTGAGTTATTGCATTAGAACTGCCCAGCACATGCGCTTCAGTGAGTTATTGCATTAGAACTGCTCATCTCATACGCTTCAGTGAGTTATTGCATTAGAACTGCTCATCTCATACGCTTCAGAGAGTTACTGCATTAGAACTGCTCATCTTAAGCGCTTCAGTGAGTTACTGCATTAGAACTGCCCAGCACATGCGCTTCAGTGAGTTACTGCATTAGAACTGCTCATCTCATACGCTTCAGTGAGTTATTGCATTAGAACTGCCCAGCACATGCGCTTCAGTGAGTTACTGCATTAGAACTGCTCATCTCATACGCTTCAGTGAGTTATTGCATTAGAACTGCTCATCTCATACGCTCCAGTGAGTTATTGCATTAGAACTGCTCATCACATGCGCTTCAGTGAGTTACTGCATTAGAACTGCCCAGCACATGCGCTTCAGTGAGTTACTGCATTAGAACTGCTCATCTCATACGCTCCAGTGAGTTATTGCATTAGAACTGCTCATCACATGCGCTTCAGTGAGTTACTGCATTAGAACTGCCCAGCACATGCGCTTCAGTGAGTTACTGCATTAGAACAGCTCATCTCATACGCTTCAGTGAGTTATTGCATTAGAACTGCCCAGCACATGCGCTTCAGTGAGTTATTGCATTAGAACTGCCCAGCACATGCGCTTCAGTGAGTTACTGCATTAGAACTGCTCATCTCATACGCTTCAGTGAGTTATTGCATTAGAACTGCCCAGCACATGCGCTTCAGTGAGTTACTGCATTAGAACTGCTCATCTCATACGCTTCAGTGAGTTATTGCATTAGAACTGCCCAGCACATGCGCTTCAGTGAGTTATTGCATTAGAACTGCTCATCTCATACGCTTCAGTGAGTTATTGCATTAGAACTGCTCAGCACATGCGCTTCAGTGAGTTATTGCATTAGAACTGCCCAGCACATGCGCTTCAGTGAGTTACTGCATTAGAACTGCTCATCTTAAGCGCTTCAGTGAGTTATTGCATTAGAACTGCTCATCTCATACGCTTCAGTGAGTTACTGCATTAGAACTGCTCATCTCATACGCTTCAGTGAGTTATTGCATTAGAACTGCCCAGCACATGCGCTTCAGTGAGTTATTGCATTAGAACTGCCCAGCACATGCGCTTCAGTGAGTTACTGCATTAGAACTGCTCATCTCATACGCTTCAGTGAGTTATTGCATTAGAACTGCCCAGTACATGCGCTTCAGTGAGTTACTGCATTAGAACTGCTTATCTCATACGCTTCAGTGAGTTATTGCATTAGAACTGCCCAGCACATGCGCTTCAGTGAGTTATTGCATTAGAACTGCTCATCTCATACGCTTCAGTGAGTTATTGCATTAGAACTGCCCAGCACATGCGCTTCAGTGAGTTATTGCATTAGAACTGCTCATCTCATACGCTTCAGTGAGTTATTGCATTAGAACTGCCCAGCACATGCGCTTCAGTGAGTTACTGCATTAGAACTGCTCAGCACATGCGCTCCAGTGAGTTACTGCATTAGAACTGCTCATCTTAAGCGCTTCAGTGAGTTACTGCATTAGAACTGCCCAGCACATGCGCTTCAGAGAGTTACTGCATTAGAACTGCTCATCTTAAGCGCTTCAGTGAGTTACTGCATTAGAACTGCCCAGCACATGCGCTTCAGTGAGTTATTGCATTAGAACTGCCCAGCACAAGCCCTTCAGTGAGTTATTGCATTAGAACTGCCCAGCACATGCGCTTCAGTGAGTTATTGCATTAGAACTGCCCAGCACATGCGCTTCAGTGAGTAACTGCATTAGAACTGCTCATCTTAAGCGCTTCAGTGAGTTATTGCATTAGAACTGCTCATCTCATACGCTTCAGTGAGTTACTGCATTAGAACTGCTCATCTCATACGCTTCAGTGAGTTACTGCATTAGAACTGCCCAGCACATGCGCTTCAGTGAGTTACTGCATTAGAACTGCTCATCTTAAGCGCTTCAGTGAGTTACTGCATTAGAACTGCTCATCTCATACGCTTCAGTGAGTTATTGCATTAGAACTGCTCATCTCATACGCTTCAGAGAGTTACTGCATTAGAACTGCTCATCTTAAGCGCTTCAGTGAGTTACTGCATTAGAACTGCTCATCTCATACGCTTCAGTGAGTTATTGCATTAGAACTGCCCAGCACATGCGCTTCAGTGAGTTATTGCATTAGAACTGCTCATCTCATACGCTTCAGTGAGTTATTGCATTAGAACTGCTCATCTCATACGCTTCAGAGAGTTACTGCATTAGAACTGCTCATCTTAAGCGCTTCAGTGAGTTACTGCATTAGAACTGCCCAGCACATGCGCTTCAGTGAGTTACTGCATTAGAACTGCTCATCTCATACGCTTCAGTGAGTTATTGCATTAGAACTGCCCAGCACATGCGCTTCAGTGAGTTACTGCATTAGAACTGCTCATCTCATACGCTTCAGTGAGTTATTGCATTAGAACTGCTCATCTCATACGCTCCAGTGAGTTATTGCATTAGAACTGCTCATCACATGCGCTTCAGTGAGTTACTGCATTAGAACTGCCCAGCACATGCGCTTCAGTGAGTTACTGCATTAGAACTGCTCATCTCATACGCTCCAGTGAGTTATTGCATTAGAACTGCTCATCACATGCGCTTCAGTGTGTTACTGCATTAGAACTGCCCAGCACATGCGCTTCAGTGAGTTACTGCATTAGAACTGCTCATCTCATACGCTTCAGTGAGTTATTGCATTAGAACTGCCCAGCACATGCGCTTCAGTGAGTTATTGCATTAGAACTGCCCAGCACATGCGCTTCAGTGAGTTACTGCATTAGAACTGCTCATCTCATACGCTTCAGTGAGTTATTGCATTAGAACTGCCCAGCACATGCGCTTCAGTGAGTTACTGCATTAGAACTGCTCATCTCATACGCTTCAGTGAGTTATTGCATTAGAACTGCCCAGCACATGCGCTTCAGTGAGTTATTGGATTAGAACTGCTCATCTCATACGCTTCAGTGAGTTATTGCATTAGAACTGCTCAGCACATGCGCTTCAGTGAGTTATAGCATTAGAACTGCCCAGCACATGCGCTTCAGTGAGTTACTGCATTAGAACTGCTCATCTTAAGCGCTTCAGTGAGTTATTGCATTAGAACTGCTCATCTCATACGCTTCAGTGAGTTACTGCATTAGAACTGCTCATCTCATACGCTTCAGTGAGTTACTGCATTAGAACTGCCCAGCACATGCGCTTCAGAGAGTTACTGCATTAGAACTGCTCATCTTAAGCGCTTCAGTGAGTTACTGCATTAGAACTGCCCAGCACATGCGCTTCAGTGAGTTACTGCATTAGAACTGCTCATCTCATACGCTTCAGTGAGTTATTGCATTAGAACTGCCCAGCACATGCGCTTCAGTGAGTTACTGCATTAGAACTGCTCATCTTAAGCGCTTCAGTGAGTTATTGCATTAGAACTGCTCATCTCATACGCTTCAGTGAGTTACTGCATTAGAACTGCTCATCTCATACGCTTCAGTGAGTTATTGCATTAGAACTGCCCAGCACATGCGCTTCAGTGAGTTATTGCATTAGAACTGCCCAGCACATGCGCTTCAGTGAGTTACTGCATTAGAACTGCTCATCTCATACGCTTCAGTGAGTTATTGCATTAGAACTGCCCAGCACATGCGCTTCAGTGAGTTACTGCATTAGAACTGCTCATCTTAAGCGCTTCAGTGAGTTACTGCATTAGAACTGCTCATCTCATACGCTTCAGTGAGTTATTGCATTAGAACTGCCCAGCACATGCGCTTCAGTGAGTTACTGCATTAGAACTGCTCATCTCATACGCTTCAGTGAGTTATTGCATTAGAACTGCCCAGCACATGCGCTTCAGTGAGTTACTGCATTAGAACTGCTCATCTCATACGCTTCAGTGAGTTATTGCATTAGAACTGCCCAGTACATGCGCTTCAGAGAGTTACTGCATTAGAACTGCTCATCTTAAGCGCTTCAGTGAGTTATTGCATTAGAACTGCTCATCTTAAGCGCTTCAGTGAGTTATTGCATTAGAACTGCTCATCTTAAGTTCTTCAGTGAGTTATTGCATTAGAACTGCTCATCTCATACGCTGCAGTGAGTTATTGCATTAGAACTGCCCAGCACATGCGCTTCAGTGAGTTACTGCATTAGAACTGCTCATCTCATATGCTTCAGTGAGTTATTGCATTAGAACTGCCCAGCACATGCGCTTCAGTGAGTTACTGCATTAGAACTGCTCATCTCATACGCTTCAGTGAGTTATTGCATTAGAACTGCCCAGTACATGCGCTTCAGAGAGTTACTGCATTAGAACTGCTCATCTTAAGCGCTTCAGTGAGTTATTGCATTAGAACTGCTCATCTCATACGCTTCAGAGAGTTACTGCATTAGAACTGCTCATCTTAAGCGCTTCAGTGAGTTATTGCATTAGAACTGCTCATCTTAAGCGCTTCAGTGAGTTATTGCATTAGAACTGCTCATCTTAAGTGCTTCAGTGAGTTATTGCATTAGAACTGCTCATCTCATATGCTTCAGTGAGTTACTGCATTAGAACTGCCCAGCACATGCGCTTCAGTGAGTTATTGCATTAGAACTGCTCAT
The DNA here is from genome assembly GCA_946902985.2 of Meconema thalassinum. Lineage (NCBI taxonomy): Eukaryota > Metazoa > Arthropoda > Insecta > Orthoptera > Tettigoniidae > Meconema > Meconema thalassinum. The sequence continues at coordinate 760,004,424 of OX336388.2, read as the reverse complement.
CTCATACGCTTCAGTGAGTTACTGCATTAGAACTGCTCATCTCATACGCTTCAGTGAGTTATTGCATTAGAACTGCCCAGCACATGCGCTTCAGTGAGTTACTGCATTAGAACTGCTCATCTCATACGCTTCAGTGAGTTATTGCATTAGAACTGCTCATCTTAAGCGCTTCAGTGAGTTATTGCATTAGAACTGCCCAGCACATGCGCTTCAGTGAGTTACTGCATTAGAACTGCTCATCTCATACGCTTCAGTGAGTTATTGCATTAGAACTGCTCATCTCATACGCTTCAGTGAGTTATTGCATTAGAACTGCCCAGCACATGCGCTTCAGTGAGTTACTGCATTAGAACTGCTCATCTTAAGCGCTTCAGTGAGTTATTGCATTAGAACTGCTCATCTCATACGCTTCAGTGAGTTATTGCATTAGAACTGCTCATCTCATACGCTTCAGTGAGTTATTGCATTAGAACTGCCCAGCACATGCGCTTCAGTGAGTTACTGCATTAGAACTGCTCATCTTAAGCGCTTCAGTGAGTTACTGCATTAGAACTGTACAGTACATGCGCTTCAGTGAGTTACTGCATTAGAACTGCTCATCTCATACGCTTCAGTGAGTTATTGCATTAGAACTGCTCATCTCATACGCTTCAGTGAGTTACTGCATTAGAACTGCTCATCTTAAGCGCTTCAGTGATTTATTGCATTAGAACTGCTCATCTCATACGCTTCAGTGAGTTATTGCATTAGAACTGCTCATCTCATACGCTTCAGTGAGTTATTGCATTAGAACTGCCCAGCACATGCGCTTCAGTGAGTTATTGCATTAGAACTGCCCAGCACATGCGCTTCAGTGAGTTATTGCATTAGAACTGCCCAGTACATGCGCTTCAGAGAGTTACTGCATTAGAACTGCTCATCTTAAGCGCTTCAGTGAGTTACTGCATTAGAACTGCTCATATTAAGCGTTTCAGTGAGTTATTGCATTAGAACTGCTCATCGTAAGCGCTTCAGAGAGTTATTGCATTAGAACTGCTGATCTTAAGCGCTTCAGTGAGTTTTTGCATTAGAACTGCTCATCGTAAGCGCTTCAGAGAGTTATTGCATTAGAACTGCTGATCTTAAGCGCTTCAGTGAGTTTTTGCATTAGAACTGCTTATCTTAAGCGCTTCAGTGAGTTACTGCATTAGAACTGCTCATCTTAAGCGCTTCAGTGAGTTTTTGCATTAGAACTGCTCATCTTAAGCGCTTCAGTGACTTACTGCATTAGAACTGCTCATCACCTTCGCTCCATCGGCAACGCCGAGTACCATACTAATTGAAGATATCACCGCATGACGTCATACACCCAACTGTCGATGGACAGACTTTTGTATATATTGATCGGTTAACACCATAATCAGACTTCTGCGAACAATCACCATTTCATTGGCTATCAACGGATCTTAATCAAGGACCACTACAGCCTTGATTCCTTGGAAGTATGCTATAGAGAGTTCCTACGATTACCCTGGACATTACGTTGCATCAATGAATCGATATTGCAGGAGTTTGACATCAGAACGAGACTATGTGAGCCAGTGGCACCTTATCTTGTTCACATGCTCGAATTTTATTTTATCACTTTAAATGATCGTGTCGACTTCGTCGTTACGCTGGGGTCTGGCGTTACGTTACGGTGACTGGACGAAATGTACCGATAATGCACTGAGGTGTGTGACGTCATAGTACTGCTTGAGCTTCCTCCTTTCCCCGCGCACTCCGGTGAGCGTGACGTCATCCAGCCAGCTACCTCCTTTGACCTTGGTTTGCTAACAGACTTTGAGTTCACGCAGCATTTGCAGCATTTGTAGCATTTAAAATGATATAAAGTCTAGTCTTTCAGACTGACTATCAGTCTTTTATTTATTATATTGTGTTCTTCTACCTGTATGAAAAATGAAAATCCATAGCCTGATTCCAGTCGACCGAACGGGTCAGGGATGGAATGAATGAAGCCACCATCTAGTGGCGAGGGTATGTACTGTGCCGGCTGCCGAAGCCTGTCGCACTCTCCTGTGGTAATGATTAAATGAATGACAGATGAAATAAAATGATAGTGGAGAGTGTTGCTGGAATGAAAGTTGTGACAGGGAAAACCGGAGTACCCGGAGAAAAACCTGTCGGCCTCCGCTTTGTCCAGTACAAATCTCACATGGAATGACCGGGATTTGAACCACAGACCCAGCGGTGAGAGGCTGGCGTGCTGCCACCTAGACCATGGAGGCTTATCTTCTAACTGTATACCATGTGTGTAATATTCATATGCAATTCATTAACCCTTATAAAACAATCTAACATTATATAACGAGATTAAATCTGCGAATCGTAATATAAACACCAATAAACGCACTATACTTAGTTTACAGCGCGACAAGTTCATCTGAAGCCCCGGAAAATATGCGAACTACTAGGCTTCCTTATGCCCCTCTAGTCATCATGCTACAGGATATGCTACTATTTGCTGCCGTGAAAGGCGTGACTTGCACAGTTACGACATCAGAAACCAATGAGGAGAGAGTTCATTCATCGTTGTCAAATGTTTCATTATTGTCATTCCGTCATAATGAGTTCCTGACCACCATACTGGAAGGAAAAGTTCTGGGGAAGAAAGGAAGAGGAAGACCGCGAAGGCTCATCTGTATTCCGTGATGCATGGACTTCAATTAAAACGGTATGCTGACTTAAAACGTACAGTAAGTGAGAGACAAATGTGGTTGTAACGACAAGGCCTATCCTTTAGATCAGGGGTGTCAAACTCAATTTTGCAGAGGGCCATATATTAAATTTAGAATGTGTAGGCGGGCCAGATTCAAATTTAAAAATGTACTGAATTATTATAACATATTATTTACTTAATTATATAGTATATAATATACGGTTGTTAAAAATCATATCAAAGTTATAAAAGTGGGTAATTATTTTGAGCTCGAGGATCCAGATACCTGACTTCTCTTGTTTTTGACCAGCTCATTGATGTCAGGTATCATATTCGTTGTAATTATTTTAAGAATTGATTGGAGATGTTCATTCGTAAGTCTTGTGCCATGTTTGTTCTTATTTATTTTCAAGACGGAAAACATCTGCTCACATAAATAGGTGCTACCAAACATGCACAGAATGCGTGTTGCTGCTTTTTTAATTGCGGGTAGTTATCCAAACTCTTGAAATATTGTGTATAAAATGTAAGAGCGTTAACCTCTTTAAATTTTTCTTTCAAAATACTGTCTCATTGAAGATCTATCAACTCCATTTGCAAATGAACTGGTGCCTGTGAAGCTTCAAAATTGAATGGATTGTTGAAAATTGAGAATTCCATTTCATTCATTTTGTGGAAGTCTTCGAAACGATTGTTGAATTCCGTGATCAGATTTTGCAGAAGTTGAGAATATGGATCCAATTTATTTTGGTTCACCGTGCCAAATGATTTTAAATGAGGGAAATGATCCAAAGTTTGATTTTTACCTGATTTTCCCACAGCCTCAACTTTGTTTCAAAGGCTTGAATACATGAATACATTTGAGTGACAATCAGATTTTTACCCTGTAACTTTACATTCAGATCAGTCAAGTGTTTATTCACATCTACTAAAAAGGCACAATCAACCCACCAGTCATTGTCATAATCAATTGGGTTGCCTTTTTCTAACATGAAAGCTTGAATAGGGTCACGTAATGCAAAAAAATCTTTCTAAAACTACTCCTCGACTCAGCCAACGAACTTCGGTGAAATAAGGGACATCAGAAAACGTTTCGTCCAAATCTTGTAAATACTGCCTGAACTGTCGGTGATTTAGTCCTCTGCTCCTTATAAAATTTACTATTTTAATTATAGGTTGCATGACATGGTCCATTTTTAGCCTATTTTCAATTTTGAAAAAAATAGGCTTATGAGATCACCTTTTGTCCGTGTGTGTGTGCGTGCGTGTGTGTGTGTGTGTGTGTGTGTGTGATTCGTGTGTGTGTCCCCCTCTAATAAAATCTAAACGGCTGGAGCGATTTCAATGAAACTCGGTATGTTCATAGCACTATTCCCGGCGACCTCGACCGTGCCCTTCAAATTTTGTTACGTCTCACCAATGCAAAATGGCGGCTGTGCGAAATATTTCACTAGCATTCAATATCTCCGAAACTATTACCGATACCGCCCTGAAATTGTGTACGGTGATAAAGAGTACTACTAGAAGTTCACCTATGAGACTTTCAAAAACCTGGTGACTACAAAACCAACATGGCGGTCAAGCGAAGTTGAGACTTTTAAATAGACTTTTATCGCGATTTAACTATCCACACGTAATGAAACATGGTACAGCAAATGTTTATACACATTGTAATGCACTGGAGTCTAATTTAGTTCAATTGTTTACATAACTTCAAAATGGCGGCTGTGCGAAATATTTCACTGACATTCTATATCTCCGAAACTATTACAGATATCACCCTGCAATTTAGTACGGTGATAAAGGGTACTGATACAAGTTTACCTATGTATATTTCATAAACTTGTCAAGTAGAAAACGAACATGGCGGTCAAGCGAAGTTGAGACTTTTAAATAGACTTTTCTCGCGATTTAACTATCCACACGTAATGAAACTTGGTACAGCAAATGTTTATACACATTGTAATGCACTGGAGTCTAATTTAGTTCAATTGTTTACATAACTTCAAAATGGCGGCTGTGCGAAATATTTCACTGACATTCTATATCTCCGAAACTATTACAGATATTACCCTGCAATTTTGTACTGTGATAAAGGGTTCTGGTACAAGTTTATCTATATATATATTTCATAAACTTGCAAAGTAAAAAACGAACATGGCGACCAAGCGAATTTGAAATATTTTAATAGACTTTTCTCGTGATTTAACTCTCTGAGCATAGTGAAATGTGGTACAGTAAGTGATTTTGCAGATTGTAATGCACTGCCATCTAATTTAAATCAATTGTTTACATAACCTCAATATGGCGGCTGTGCGAAATTTTAAAATTAAGTTTTTATTTCTTGTGTCGTAATCATGCGATCGAAGTGAAAGTTTGAATAATGAACCTAGGCAATAATTTTCCTTGAATGGTACATAATTCTATGGCCTATACATATAACAATCCTAAATGGCGAGCTTCCGAAATATTTAGACGGTTCTCAATATCTATGAATCTTTTACAGCAACCAAACTGATTTTTTTAAATGTTCATAGAGACTATGAACATATGTTCACCTATAGGACTTTCATTAACCTGATGAGCACAAATCCAACATGGCGGCGACGCGAAGTATAAATATTTAAATGGACGATTCTCGCGAATTAACTATCCGAGTGCCGTGAAAGTTGCACGTTAAATGCTTATACAAATGTTGATCCACTGGCATCTAATTTATTTAAATTGTTTGCATAATCACAAGATGGCTGCTGTGCGTAATTTTAAAATCTCGTTTTTACTTCTTGTGTTCTAATCATGCAATTGAGGTCTGAATACCACACGTACACAATAATCTTAATGTAATAGTACAAAAATAAAAATCCAACCTGGCGACAATCTGAAATATTTAGACGGTTCTCAATATCTACGAATCTGTTACAGCAATTAAACTGAAATTTTGTATGTTGTTAGAAGAAATTAACATGAGCAGGATATATGAAAATAGGCTGTATAGTTCTTTACGGAACTACTTGTTAAATGTTTGGATGCCAATGATTCCTGATGAATTATACTGTGAAATCCCACAAAATCCCCTGATGTTTTCTGTTTTAACTTAGTTACAACGCCCGAATGTTTGCCAGCCATGGCAGGAGCGCCATCCGTAGTTGTGCTGCTAAGTATATTCCAGTCGAGTTCATATTCTGCTATCAAATGCTCAATTGCAGAATAAATATCATTTGCTCTTGTAGTACCTGTCAATGGGACGCACTTTAATAGTTTAATAGTTATTTCAAAGTTACTGTTAATACCTCGTATAAAAACAGCAAGTTGAGCTGTATCCTCAGTATCAGTGCTCTCGTCAACAGCCAGTGAAAAGTTTGTAAATTCCTTAATTTTCTCCTTCAGTTGAAGAACCAAATTTTGAGATAAATCATTTATTCTTGAAGCAACAGTGTTTCTTGACAGCGAAATATTTTTAATTATTGACTTTTGAAATGGAAATGAAACATCGGCCACTTTCAACATGCAGTCTTTAATAAACTCACCATCAGTGAAAGTTTTGATCTCTTCGCGATTTCTAATGTAATAATAAAACTTGATTTCAGGGCATCTTCGCTCTCAGTATTAGCTTTAGTAAACATCGATTGTTGACCTTGAAGTTTAGATTTTAAAGATGACAAAGTGTCCATTCTTATTTTTTCAGTGTAACAATCGAATTTTGAATTATGATTCGTATTATAGTGTCTCTTCAAGTTAAACTCCATACAAACAGCAACTGTTTGATTGCAAATCAAACACAGTGGTTTACCTTTCCATTCTATGAAAAAATATGCAATTTCCCATTTAGACTGAAAAACTCTGCACTCACTATCAACTTTACGTTTTTGTGACATTATGCCAAAATCGTAACTATTATGGAACTCGACACAACAATTATGGATATCGCATGCGCACGACACAAACAAATGCATAATACCTTCACAATCACTATGTCGCAGTACAACTAAATTAACTAAAAACTTTCTCCGACCGTATCGCTTCGATTACTCGACTCAACTGAATAACGTCGTGCCGACGCACTACTTTTATATCAATAAGGAAGGTTCTAGTCTAGACTCGAAGCGCGTGGAAGATTCTAACCTTCGTGGTATTTCCGCTTGTTGCTAAGAGATGGCGTTACTGTCTACCTCTCTCGCTTGTCTAGGCACGCGCTGCCCTTGAAATTACTTATAAATGTTTTTGTGTGCGCATTTTAAAACTACCGTAGAGGAATCGAGTGAAGTCATGATTCTTCTGTCTGTCACACATTGCGATCGCGGGCCGTAACTTTGACATCCCTGCTTTAGATGGTGATGCTTCAGTCGCCAGCTACCGCGCGGTGAACTTCATAATGTAAGCATTGTGGCTTCATCGCTGGCAGTTTTGTCCTAACAACTGAAGGTTTCACAACATTGTTCACACTGGCGCTGGGTTGCGTGCATTGAGGATGACTTCCCAGCGGTGTCAATTGTACTTTCTTCCTTTATTTCTTGCTTTCTATAAACACTTCTGAGACTGCTTAACAAATGAGTGCTAGGCATAGGTTGTCATTATTTCCCATTTCACTGGTTTATATATATTACTAGCTGAAGTACCCGTGCTTCGCTACGCGTCACAAATAAATTAAATTGTGAAGGTGACAGTTAAAATAGGGGATAGGCGAGGTGCTGCACAGAGGGAGATTAAGGATGGAACATTTTGTCCAACTACACCGCTCGGCGTTGACCGTGTTTTATAGCACAAATTTAGGTTTTACTCGCTAACGGTTGGAGATACCTTTCGGATAGAAAATTTTATTTTAAACCTCGTACATGCCATCAAAAGCTTGCTATTTCTTGGCGTTCTCTTTTTATTTGAAATGGAAATATGAAAGTTTGAAACCAAAGGGTGTAGTGACGTCACTAAAATGGTCGCCATCCTTAAATAGTGCAAAGTATTGAAATAAAAAGTAACCTATATGTTAACCAGGTAAATCAGCTAATTCCATGTAAAATTCATGTAAATCGGACCAGTGGTATTTGCGTGATTGAGTAATACACAGACACACACCATCTCATTTTTAGCCTCGCTTCGCTCGCGTCATAGTCGTATCATATTGTTATTCAATGAAATGCAGGTTTAACCCCGTTAACACCCCTTTAGAACCTGCATATCCAAAAATCCCTCCTTAGTAGACGTTTTCGACACACAACAAGCATATCCCCAAAATATCATTCTTCTAACTTTAATAGTTTTGGTTGGTCGATGAGAGTGAACATCCAAAAATCCTTCCTTAGTGGACGTTTTTCTCCCAGAATTTCACCCCTCCCCATAGGCCCCTTTAATTGCATTTATGAAAAAAAAACCGGTCGAACATATATTTATTTCATTTATTTATTTATTTATTTATTTATTTATTTTTAAGCTGATTGATTTCCTCCGAGCTTCAAACTCCTCGCCTATGTCGTTTAAGAGATACACGCTCCGTTAGGAATCTTTCAACCTCCACTTTTCATCCCTTTCACCTCATAATAACCGGGTGAGTTAGCCGTGGTCGTTACGGCATGACTAATGGCAGTCGCTCACATCCGGGAGGCGAGGAGTTTCGAATCCCCCCGCCGGCAACCTTGAAGATGGTCTTCTGTGGTTTCCCATCTTCCTTCCAGGCAAATGCCGGGGTTGGTCCCTAACTATAGGCCACAGCCGCTACCTTCCAACTCCTCGCCCTTCCCTTCCAACTTTCCTCCCTAACGGTACTTGAAGCTCACCCATTGGGTGTCCGTCTCGAAGCAGCTACAAAACTGGCGAGACGAACGTGTCCTCGGACACTCCCGGCACTAAAAGCCATACGCTTAAAAAAGCTCTTAATATACACTACATCGAAAAACCATTTGACATGTGTCAGCTTATTTTTAATGATTAGTATATATGCCAAGTATCACATCCCCAAATGAAACCACTCGTCAGATATTGTTATTTAATGAAATGCACGTTTACCCCCTTAACACCTCTTTAGAACCTGAATATCCAAAACTCTTTCCTTAGTGGACGTTTTTGACATACAACGAACATATCCCCAAAATTTCATGTTTCTAACTTCAATAATTTTGGCTGGGCGATGATGAGTGAGTGAGTCAGTCAGGACATTTTCTTTCATTTATTTTTGATAATTTCACCCCTCCCCATGAACCCCTTAAATTGGATTTATGAAACAAATGGCCGAACACCTATTTACTTATTTAAAGCTGTTTTCCCCCTGAGTTTGATGAGTGAATAAGTGAGTCTCTCCTGTTTTTTCCCCAGAAATTCTCCCCTCTCCAAGGGCCCCTTAAATTGGATTTATGAAAAAACGGTAGAACACCTATTTACTTGTATTTTAAGCTGTTTTTTTTCCGCCGAATTTCAAACTTCTCGCCTATGTCGTTTCAGAGATACACGCTCCGTTAAGAATCACTCAACCCCCAATTTTCACCCCTTTCACCTCACAAACTACACCACATCTATAAACCCTTAGACATATGTCTGATTATTTTTAATGATTAGTTTATATACCGAATATTACATCCCCAAAGAAACAACTCCTGAGATATCGTTATTCAATGAAATGCACGTTTACCCCCTTAACACCTCTTTAAAACCCGAATAAACAAAAATCATTCCTTAGTTGACGTTTTTGACATTCAGCGAACATATTCCCAAAATTTCATGTTTCCAACTTTAATAGTTTTCGCTGGGCGTGATGAGTGAGTGAGTCAGACAGGACATTTTATTTCAATTATTTTTACCAGAATGTCACCCCTCCCCATGGGCCCCTTAAATTGGATTGATGAAAAAACGCTTGAACACCTAGTAAACTTATTTTTAAGCTGTCTTTTCCCCCTGAGTGTGTGAGTGTCAGTCAGTCCTCCTCCCCCCCCCCCCCCCAGAATTTCACCCCACCCCATTGGCCCCTTAAATTAATTTATGAAAGAACGGTCGAACACCGATTTACTTACTTTTTAAGCTGATTTCTTTTTTCACTGAGTTTCAAATTTCTCGCCTATGTCGTTTAAGACAATAATAATAATAATGTTATTGGTTTTACGTCCCTTTTAACTACCCTGGCTTTTAGAGACGCCGGGGTTCCGGAATTTTGCCCCGAAGGGGATCTTTAACGTGCCAGTAAATGTACTGACACGGCTCCCTCGCATTTGCGCACCCTCAAATGCCAGCTGACTGCGCCAGGTTTCGAACCTGCAAACTTGGGCTCAGCAAGCGAGAACGTTACCCCTGAGCCACGCAGCCAGACTGTCGTTTAAGAGATAGACCTACACGCTCCGTTATGAATCCTTCAACCCCCACTTTTCACCCCTTTCACCTCATAATACACATCGAAAAACCCTTAGACACATGTCTGCTTATTTTTAATGATTAGTTTATATGCCGAGTATCACATCAACAAATGAAACCACTCGTGAGATATTGTTATTCAATGAAATTCAGGTTTAACACCCTTAAGACCCCTTTAGAACCTGAATATCCGAAAACCCTCCCTTAGTGTACGGGTTTGACATACAACGAACTTATCCCCGAAATGCCATGTTTCCCACTTCAATATTTTTGGCTGTGCGATGATGAGTGAGTGAATGTGTCAGGACATTTTCTTTCAAATTTTCTTTTCTTCAGAATTTCACCCCTCCCGATGAACCCCTTCAATTTGATTGATCAAAAAAAAACTGTCGTAAAGCTATTTACTTACTTTAAAGCTGTTTTCCCCCTGAGTTTGATGAGTGAGTCAGTCAGTCAATCAGTTAGGGCACTTCCTTTCCTGTTCCCCCCCCCCCCCCAGAATTTCACCCCTCTCCATGGGCCCTTTAAATTGGATTTGTGAAATAACGGTCAAACACATATTTACTTATTTTTTATGCTGATTTTTTCCCGCTGAGTTTCAAACTCCTCGCCTATGTCGTTTAAGAGATACACGCTCCGTTAGGAATCTTTCAATCCCCACTTTTCACCTCTTTCACCTCATAATATACACCACATCGAAAAACACCCCAGACACGTGTCTTCTTACTTTTTAATGATGAGTTTATATGCCCTGTATCACATCCCCCAATGAAACCATTCGGGAGATATTGTTATTCAATGAAATGCAGGTTTAACCCCCTTAAGACCCCTTAAGAACCTGAATATCCGAAAATCCTCCCTTAGGCCTAGTAGACGGTTTTGACATACAATGAACATATCCCCAACTGTCATGTATCTAACTTCAATAATTTTGGCTGTGCGATGATGAGTGTGTGAGTGAGTGAGTGACTCAGGATAATTTCTTTCAATTTTCTTTTTTCAGAATTTCACTCCTCCCCATGAACCCCTTAAATTTGATTTATGAAAAAAAAAACTGTCGAACTTACTTTGAAGCATTTTTCCCCCCTGAGTTTGATGAGTGAGCCAGTCAGTCAATCAGTTAGGACACTTACTTTCCTGTCCCCCCCCCCCGAATTTCACCCCTCCCCATGGGCCCCTTAAATTGGATTTATGAAAAAACGGTCAAACACATATTTACTTCTTTTTTATGTTGATATTTTTCGCTGAGTTTCAAACTCCTCGCCTATGTCGTTTAAGAGATACACGCTCCATTAGGAGTCATTCAATACTCACTTTTCACCCCTTTCACCTCATAATATATACCACATCAAAAAACCCTCAGACACGTGTCTTCTTATTTTTAATGATGAGATTATATGCCGAGTATCACATCCCCCAATGGAACCAATCGGGAGATATTGCTATTCAATGAAATGCAACTCTACCCCCTTAATACCCCTTTAGAACCTGAATATCCAAAAATCCTCTCTTAGTGGGCATTTGCGGCCCTTGAGGAAGCTGCATACCAAATTTAATTTCAATCCGTTCGGTGGTTTCTGAGATTTCGTGATGAAGGAATGAGTGAGTGAGTGTGTGAGTAGTATTTGACAAATATATAGTAGACTAGCAGTAGTACCCCGGCTTCGCCCGGTGGAATGATGATAATGTTTTAAGGTCTCCTTAGAAATATAATGGACTTAAAATCTAAGTGATTTGCCCCCAAAGACAATGAGGGAGTAATATCTAGGTCATTTGCCCTTTTGATAAGGATGATAATAAAAACTACTGTTGAATTGACACGTCAAACTTACAAACTACCGTAATAGAAATACAAATTTCAAAATTCACAGGCGAGGAAGACTTATTGTGTGTGGTGATTAATGGTGTAATGGGCGTAACATCTACTGTAAGTCATTTGCTCTTATGATGAGGATGATAAGGGAAACTACTACCGGTATTGAATTGACACTTCAACGTATAATGTACACAATGTACTGTAATAAAAATAACTATATGGCGGCTTCGGTGGCGTATTTGGTAGCATGCTGAGCTTCTATGCCCAAGATAGCGGGTTCAAACCCAGCCGAAGCCTTCGGATATTTTAAGAGCGTTAAAAATCCGTCAGTATGCCTTTCTTCGGAGGGGAAGTAAAGCCGGCGGTCCCATGTCAGATTTATGGCATGTTATTGAACCTTCCACTAATTACACCTGTATGAAGCTAAATTGGATAGGTAAACAACGCTCATAGATGTCTACGTCCGTTGCCAAGAGCCGACTGCAGTGGCGTCTAGTAGCTAAGTTCCGAACTTGGCCTAGTAGTCGTTGACGGTGGCGCTTGGCGGCAAAAGTACGAACTATTTGAAGAATTCTAAGTTGCAGTTTGTACTTAAATTAAAAAAACAGATAACACACACTAATACAGTCATCACAATTAACACCGGTTATCAGACAGATTCTACACACACCCCAAGTACACGGAGCTACATGACCGCGTTGTCGCAGCCCCTAAACTTAAGAACCAACCAACCAAAAATAAATATTTTAAAAATCACAGTCGAGAAAGACTTTATGCGGCGGTGATTATTGGTATGATGCGCGTAACATCTAGGTCATTTGCACTTATGATGATAATAATAAGGTAATGAAAAAATGACTACTAAACGAACATGGTGTTATTTTAAAACTGATATAGGTAATTCAGGTGTCTAGCTTCGATGTCTTCCAAAGTCTCAACCTTATTTTCTGGCTTAGGCCTGTACTGGATGCGTCTAGTGAAAGAGCGTACTGCTCAGCAAAGACAAAGAATATAGGTTCAAGCTGCACGAACCTGAGATGATCGCAGATGATGACGAAATATGATGACACACGTTCGGGGTTCCCCGTCCTATACAGATTGACCGGGAATCACTCACTGTTTCGCAACGGCCCTGTGCTGGCATCAGCATAGACAGCAGGAGATAACACGGAAAGTACTCTCAAGTCACCTCACGATGAATCAGCAAGCTATTCTCACAACTGACCCCCCCCCCCCCAGGGTCTCACAACTTGTGGGACGTGGGTTGGCGACCACGGAACCCCAGCTGAGTCTGGCATCGCTTCTACTTCCTGGTGCCGGGCTCATTTCAGTTCTCTTTCCTGTCGGCCTCCCTTGGTCAACTCTTGTTCTCTTCCGACCCAGACTGTATTAGGGTATCCGAGGGCTAGGGAGTCTTTCAATTTCCCGCCTTAATTGGCTTTGTCTCATCTTTCCTGATACCCTCATTCTTCGAGGGGTCTGCCTTCTTTTCCTTTTCATAATATCTCCTGTCTTCTGCTCAAGGCCCTCAAAGAGGCAGGGTGTGTGTAGACCCACCACTTCTGGTACACCCTCAAGGGCTCATGACTGGTGAGTTAGGAAGCTGGCAACCCCGAGGAATTCCTGAGCTTCATGCAGGGAATGGAGTGGTATGTCAGAAATTTCATGTGGACAGTGTTACGCATCGGGTTCTAAAGGGTAAGTATACACACTTTGTTTTCGATCGGTGAACGATGTAGATTTGTACCAAAGGGCCTTAATGCGGGAAATGGAGTGGTCTGTCCGAAATTTCGAGTGGACAGTGTTACTCGTCGAGTTCCAAACGGTAATTATGTAAAATCTGGTTGAGATCGGTGAAACGGTGTAGTTTTGTGCCAAGGGCCAAAATGCAGGGAATGGAGTGGCCTGTCCAAATTTTAAAGTGGACAGTGTTACTCATCGGGTTCCAAAGGGTAAGTATACACATTTTGTTTTCGATCGGTGAACGATGTAGATTTGTGCCAAAGGGCCTAAATGCGTTGAATGGAGTGGTCTGTCCGAAATTTCGAGTGGACAGTGTTACTCGTCGAGTTCCAAAGGGTAATTATGTAAAATCTGGTTGAGATCGGTGAAACGGTGTAGTTTTCTGCCAAAGGGTCAAAAAGCAGGGAATAGTGTGGTCTGTCCGAAATTTAAAGTGAACAGTGTTACTTGTCGGGTTCTACGGGTAAGTATATAAAATTGGGGTCAGATCGGTGAAACGGTGAAGATTTGTGCCAAAGGGCCTAAATGCATGGGATGGAGTAGCCTCTCCGCAATTTCAAGCAGACAGTCTTAGTCGCAGTGTTCCAAAGGGTAAATATACAAATTTTGGTTGAGATCGGTGGAACGGTGAAGATTTGGGAAAAAGGGCCTAAATGCAGGGAATGGAGTGGTCTGTCCGCAATTTCAAGCAGACAGTGTTACTTGCAGGGTTCCAAAGGGTAAGTATACACATTTTGGTTCAGATCGGTGAAACGGTGTAGATTTGTGCAAAAAGGGCCTAAATGCAGGGAATGGCGTGGTCTGTCCGAAATTTCAAGCAGACAGTGTTAGTCGCAGTGTTCCATAGGGTAAATATACAAATTTTGGTTGAGATCGGTGAAACGGTATAGATTTGGGCCAAAGGGCCTAAATGCAGGGAATGGAGTGGTCTGTCCGCAATTTCAAGCAGACAGTGTTACTCGCAGGGCACCAAAGGGTAAGAATACGAATTTTGGTTCTGATCGGCGAAACGGTGTAGATTTGGACCAAAGGGCCTAAATGCAGGGAATGGGGTGGTCTGTCCGAAATTTTAAGTGGTCAGTGGTACTCGCAGGGTTCCAAAGGGTAAATATACAAATTTTGGTTGAGATCGGTGAAACGGTGTGGATTTGGACCAAAGGGCCTAAATGCAGGGAATGGGGTGGTCTGTCCGAAATTTCAAGTGGACAGTGTTACTCGCAGGGTTCCAAAGGTTAAATATACAACTTTTGGTTCCGATCGGTGAAACGATGAAGATTTGTGCAAAAGGGCCTAAATGCAGGGCATGGGGTGGTCTGTCCGAAATTTAATGTTGACGGGGTTACCCGCAGGGTTCCAAAGGGTAAGTATACAAATTTTGGTTCAGATCGGTGAAACGGTGTAGATTTGTATACATAACAGACAGACAGACAGACAGACAGACAAACTTTGTGCTTTATATATATAGATAGTGTCAAGACTTTGTTATGCTTAACCCGGTTGACAGTGCTGTGTGAGCGGTTGAGTAACTAACGGGATTTCAAGTAAAGATCCTCTTTTTCTATACCGGTAGTGCAGAGCACAATTGGCATCCAGTCGGCCGTGTCCCGACTTGAGCTGTTGCCAAGGAAACTATCTGCCTTGCCATTCCTTCATGAGTATATTTTATGATTTGATTAGCCTGTGTTTGAGTGCAAAAGGGCCGAAATCAGAAGAATGAGAAAGACTATCGAAAATTCATGTAGCCAGCGGTTCCTTCTGGGTCCTAAACTATGTGTATGCAAAATTTGGTTGAGATTGGTGGAACGGTGTAGATTTGTATACGGAACCAACCCACCCACATACATACATACAGACTTTCACTTTTATATATAAGACTAGCTGAAGTACCCGTGCTTCGCCACGCGTCATAAATAAATTAAAATGTGAAGGTGACAGTTAAAACAGGGGATAGGCGAGGTGCTGCGCAGAGGGAGATTAAGGATGGAACAGTTTGTCCAACTACACCGCTCGGCGTTGACCGTGTTAATAGCAAAAATTTAGGTTTTACTCGCTAACGGTTGGAGATACCTTTCGGATAGAAAATGTAATTTTAAACCTCGTATATGCCATCAAAAGTTTGCTATTTCTTAGCGTTCTCTTTTTATTTGAAATGGAAATATGAAAGTTTTAAACCACAGGGTGTAGTGACGTCACTGAAATGGTCGCCATCTTTAAATAATGCAAAGTATTGAAATCAAAAGTAACCAATATGTTAACCAGGTAAATCAGCTACTTCCATGTAAAATTCATGTAAATCGGACCAGTGGTACTTGCGTGATTGAGTAATACACAGACACACACCATCTCAATTTTAGCCTCGCTTCGCTCGCGTCATAGTCGTGTCATATTGTTATTCAATGAAATGCAGGTTTAACCCCGTTAACACCCCTTTAGAACCTGAATATCCAAAAATCCCTCCTTAGTAGACGTTTTCGACACACAACAAACATATCCCCAAAATATCATTCTGCTAACATTTAATAGTTTGGGTTTGTCGATGAGAGTAAACATCCAAAAATCCTTCCTTAGTGGACGTTTTCTTCCAGAATTTCACCCCTCCCCATAGGCCCCTTAAATTGGATTTATGAAAAACGGTCGAACACCTATTTATTTTATTTATTTATTTATTTATTTATTTTTATGCTGATTGATTTCCTCCGAGTTTCAAACTCCTCGCCTATGTCGTTTAAGAGATACACGCTCCGTTAAGAATCTTTCAACCCCCACTTTTCATCCCTTTCACCTCATAATATACACTACATCGAAAAACCATTATACATGTGTCAGCTTATTTTTAATGATTAGTATATATGCCAAGTATCACATCCCCAAAAGTAACCACTCGTGAGATATTGTTATTCAATGAAATGCACGTTTACCCCCCTCCCCCTTAACACCTATTTAGAACCTGAATATTCAAAACTCTTTCCTTAGTGGACGTTTTCGACATACAACGAACGTATCCCCAAAATTTCATGTTTCTAACTTCAATAACTTTGGCTTGGCAATGATGAGTGATTGAGTGAGTCAGGACATTTCCTTTCATTTATTTTTGATAATTTCACCCCTCCCCATGAACCCCTTAAACTGGATTTATGAAACAAACGGTCGAACACCTATTTACTTATTTAAAGCTGTTTTCGCCCTGAGTTTGATGAGTGAGTAAGTGAGTCAGTTAGGACACTTCCTTTCCTGTTTTTTTTCCGCCAGAATTTCACCCCTCTCTAAGGGTCCCTTAAATTGGATTTATGAAAAAAAAAAAAACGTCGAACACCTATTTACTTGTATTTTAATCTGTTTTTTTTTCGCCGAATTTCAAACTTCTCGCCTATGTCGTTTAAGAGATACACGCTCCGTTAAGAATCCCTCAACCTCCAATTTTCACCCATTTCACCTCATAATATACACCACATCGATAAACCCTTAGTCATAAGTCTGATTATTTTGAATGATTAGTTTATATACCGAATATCACATCCCCAAAGAAACAACTCATGAGATATCGTTATTCAATGAAATGCACGTTTACCCCCTTAACATCTCTTTAAAACCCGAATAAACAAAAATCATTCCTTAGTTGACGTTATCGACATACAGAGAACATATTCCCAAAATTTCATTTTTCCAACTTTAATAGTTTTCGCTGGGCGTGATGAGTGAGTGAGTCAGACAGGACATTTTCTTTCAATTATTTTTACCAGAATTTCACCCCTCCCCATGGGCCCCTTAAATTGGATTGATGAAAAAACTCTTGAACACCTATTACCTTATTTTTAAGCTGTCTTTTTCCTCCGAGTTTGATGAGTGAGTTAGTCAGTCAGTTAGGACACTTTCTCTCCTTTTTTCCCCCAGAATTTCACCCCACACCATTGGCCCCTTAAATTAATTAATTTTTAGCTGATTTTTTTCGCTGAGTTTTAAATTTCTCGCCTATGTCGTTTAAGAGATAGGCCTACACGCTCCGTTAGGAATCCTTCAACCCCCTCTATTCACCCCTTTCACCTCATAATAATACACCACATCGAAAAACCCTTAGACACATGTCTGCTTATTTTTAATGATTAGTTTATATGCCGAGTATCACATCCACAAATAAAACCACTCGTGAGATATTGTTATTCAATGAAATGCAGGTTTAACCCCCTTTAGAGCCTGAATATCCAAAAATCCTCCCTAAGTGCACGGTTTTGACATACAACGAACATATACCCAAAATGCCATGTTTCCAACTTCAATATTTTTGGCTGGGCGATGATGAGTGAGTGAATGAGTCGGGTCATTTTCTTTCATTTGTTTATCTTCAGAATTTCACCCCTCCCGATGAACCCCTTCAATTTGATTGATAAAAAAACTGTCGAATAGCTATTTACTTACTTTAAAGCAGTTTTCCCCCTGAGTTTGATGAGTGAGTCAGTCAATCAGTTAGGACACTTTCTTTCCATTCCCCCCCCCCCCCCAGAATTTCACCCCTCCCCATGGGCCCCTTAAATTGGATTTATGAAAAAACGGTCAAACATATATTTACTTACTTTCATGCTGATTTTTTCCCGCTGAGTTTCAAACTCCTCGCCTATGTTGTTTAAGAGATACACGCTCCATTAGGAATCTTTCATTCCCTACTTTTCACCCCTTTCACCTCATAATATACACCACATCGAAAATCCCTCAGAAACGTGTCTTCTTACTTTTTAATGATGAGTTTATATGCCGTGTATTACATCCCCCAATGAAACCAATCGGGAGATATTGTTATTCAATGAAATGCAGGTTTAACCCCCCTTAAGACCCCTTTAGAACCTGAATATCCGATAATCCTCCCTTAGTAGACGGTTTTGACATACAATGAACATATCCCCAAACTGTCATGTTTCTAACTTCAATACTTTTGGCTGGGCGATGATGATGATGATGAGAATTG
This sequence comes from Meconema thalassinum, assembly GCA_946902985.2. Classification (NCBI taxonomy): domain Eukaryota; kingdom Metazoa; phylum Arthropoda; class Insecta; order Orthoptera; family Tettigoniidae; genus Meconema; species Meconema thalassinum. The sequence goes on along the minus strand of OX336388.2, from coordinate 759,985,881 downwards.
TTGTTTTAAGGGGCCTAACATCGAGGTTATCGGCCCCATGCTGGGCGATGATGAGTGAGTGAGTTAGTCAGGACATTTTCTTTCAATTTTCTTTTTTCAGAATTTCACCCCTCCCCATGAACCCCTTAAATTTGATTTATGAAAAAAAAAAACTGTCGAACAGCTATTTACTTACCTTAAAGCAGTTTTTCCCCCCTGAGTTTGATGAGTGAGTCAGTCAGTCAATCAGTTAGGACACTTTCTTTCCTGTCCCCCCCCCAGAATTTCACCCCTCCCCATGGGCCCCTTAAATTGGATTTATGAAAAAAACGGTCAAACACACATTTACTTACTTTCATGCTGATTTTTTCCGCTGAGTTTCAAACTCCTCGCCTATGTCGTTTAAGAGATACACGCTCCGTTAGGAATCTTTCAATCTCCACTTTTCACCCCCTTTCACCTCATAATATACACCACATCGAAAAACCCTCAGACTCGTGTCTTCTTATGATGCGGTTTTTGTGCCGAGTATCACATCCCCCAATGAAACCAATCGGGAGATATTGCTATTCAATGAAATGCAGGTCTACCCCCTTAACACCCCTTTAGAACCTGAATATACAAAAATCCTCTCTTAGTGGGCATTTGTGGCCCTTGTAGAAGCAGCATACCAAATTTCATTCCAATCCGTTCGGTGGTTTCTGAGGTTTCGTGATGAATGAATGAGTGAGTGAGTGAGTGGTATTTGACAAATATATAGTAGAAGATAGTGTCAAGTCTTTGTTATGCTAAACTCGGCTGACAGTGCTGTGTGAGTAGGTGAGTAACTAACGGGATTTCAAGTAAAGATGCTCATTTTCTATACCGGTAGTGCAGAGCGCAATTGGCATCCAGACGGCCGTGTCTCGACTTGAGCTATGTTGCCATGGAAACTATCTATATTGCCATTCCTTCATGAGTATATTTTATGATTTGATTAGACTGTGCTTGAGTGCAAAAGGGCCGAAATCAGAAGAATGAGAAAGACTATCGAAAATTCATGTAGCCAGCGGTTCCTTCTGGGTCCTAAACTATGTGTATGCAAAATTTGGTTGAGATTGGTGGAACGGTGTAGATTTGTATACGGAACCAACCCACCCACATACATACATACAGACTTTCACTTTTATATATAAGATGAACAATATGTTTGTTAATTTCGAACTAAACTGCTATTGTTTTATTTCCAATAATAAATGTAACACATTATCACGCTTTTCAAACAACTATCTCAGAGGCGGCTCGTGGGCTTTGATAAGGGTGGGGCACAGCAGGTGTCAGTTTTGCTAAAACACATGACCATAATTCTCGATGTTAGTTAGTTATTGTTGTTTTAAGGGAGAGGAACTACGAGGTCATCTGCCCCCCAATCCGTACCATGAGTGAACTATGAAACCACAGTTGAGTTATTTGATTTTGAGTGTCATCCTCATCATGCCTTCCTTTCCCAACTGTATGCACAGATAATTAAGTACAAACCCGGTCAAATAAACAGAAAATAACGCAGGTTACTAAGTAATTAACACACACAATAAGTTGGCTAGGGTACACGGGATTGGTTACCACGAAAAAAAAAATAGAAACAAAATCAGAGTTATGCCAAGTAAAAAAAGCTTACCTGGTCGTTCACTTCTTGTAGAATAGTTCGATCCTTCTATTTTTAGCAGCAGTAAACTCCTTTATCACGCGTGTCTTGAATTCTGGGATACTGTTTATCATCCTCTTCTCCATCGACAACATTGCAAGTGCAGACAGTCTATCAGCCCCCATAGAATTTCTCAGGAAAGATTTTATACTCTTCAAAGTAGAGAATGGACCTTTCGGTCTCTACAGTCGCCATTGGGATAGTAACAATGATTTTTAAAAGTATCACACACTCTGTAAATGTGCGCAACATATTATTGTTATAAAAGAACTGCAGAAGTGGTGCCGAACCGGAAGCATTACGCAAATCTTCACGACAGTACAATACCTCCAATTCTGTTCTCAGTTTCGGACCATTTATTGCACGGAACAATGTAACGGCTGTCTGGAAATCCCTCTCTGGAAATTCAATGGAATAGTATGGAAACTTTTCAACTAGAAATAATTTTGAAGCACACAAGTGATCCGAAAACTGAAACCTGTCATTAATGCTACTAACAATAGTATCACACACTTCTATTACGGCCAGACGATTACTCGTACTACTTCCTTGTTCAACACAAAGTCTTTTGCTCGCGGGCTCACTAAAGGACACTTCACTTTCCGCATATTCTTCGCGAACTTTGGTCACCGCTTTAGAAAACTGCTTTATTAAGTCACTGACTTTAACAGCATCAATACCACTTTGCTGAATACAATCAAAGAAAATAGATACGTGTGGCATAACTTTATGAAAGAAAGTCAGCCAGTATATAAACTGGGGATCTTTCAATGTACGCACAAATCCTGCAGCTTGACTGGAGGCATTTCTGTCATTAACTTCTGAGTCTCTAATGTGCTCAAAACATTTCAAAAGATTTTCTTTGTTTTCGAACACAGTGTTGACAGTTCTATGTTGAAAGTACCATATTGTCGGAGGGGCGTAACCTATTTTCTTTTGAACCACTTCAATCAAGCAATCCATTCTCTTTGGAGATCTTGAAAAAAATGGCCCTATCCCTTGCAAATCTAGAAAAAATATTCTGCTTTGGGAGCATGATGAAGTGGCGTGTTGGAGAATCAAATTACCTTGATGTGCGTAACAATGAATGTAATTCGCGTTTGGGTATTTCTCCTTAATTAACGACTGCACTCCACCCCTATGCCCACTCATCACAGAAGAACCGTCATACGTTTGACAAATAAGTTTCTCAGGGGATTTTTCTACTTCAATTTTGTTTAACTGTCCCAATATTGTTGCAGACAGACCGTGCGCGCTCCTGTCGGTGACTTCAAAGAAACCCCAAAATCGCTCAAAAATTCTACCTGCTATTTGATACCTAAAAATTAGGGACATTTGGGTTTTGCATGAAGCGTCCGTTGTTTCGTCAGCCTGGAGTGAGAGGAAGTCTTCCGAACTGATTTCCTCGACAACATTCTTCCGACAAACGGACAGAATCGTGTCTAAAATTTCATTTTGGATGACCTTCGATGTCCCTTTAAACACGCTTGAATTTTCCAAGTGATCCTTTAAAACATTGTCAAGCGCCGCAGTGTAATTGATGAGACCCTTAAAAACACCTGGATTAATTGATTCGTCGGTTTCGTCATGTCCACGCAAGGCCAATTCAAATTCCCCACAAAACCTAATAGCATCAATAATGCGCGACATAATATACCTATTCTTGTCCACAAGTTCATTGTGTTTACGAACAGAAATCCTGTAGCCATCATCCAGTAGCTGCGCTATGCTTATATTCCCTAACACTGCTAAACTCATTTCACTGTTCATATGGCATTTTGACAAACAATGTTTCTTTCCTTTTTCAGGTAAATGTTTTAAATCATTAATGCCAGTCTTGGTCCATGTGTCATCGCCACCAAATAACAGGCACGGAAACAAAAGAATGAATTTACTACCGGACATCCACATAACCAATCCCATTTCTTATACACAGATTTATTGAAAGTCCTGTAATAGGTTCTGTTTTTATCTTTAGAGACTTGATTAATGCACATATCTGGTTTCGGAGGGCCTAATTCCTTTGCTAATAGTCTGTCCTCATAAGTTAAGGACTTATTTTGTAAGTATTTTACCTCGTTCATTGCGCGGTTTTGGTAACGACATGCACACCTTCAATGCCTAAAAACACAGTGAAAATTATAAAGTAATTTGTCGCAGCATTAAGTTACGGTCTAAAAATAAAATGCCACATAATACATAAGTGCTGGATTTCTGCCTAGGCCTACAAGCCCCGGCCTATGGGCCCAGCCAGCCTAGAGGCCCCAGTGGCGGAATCTTACCTGCTTATGGGGAGTTGAGTAAAAAGTTTGACTTTCTTACGAAACTACATCGTTTGGAATCTAAAGACATTCGTGAAGGAGCCAGAAACCTTATAACTTTTTATCTGGGGGACTTGGATAGGACTTTGGAAAACGAGTGTCTGCACCTGCAAGCTCATTTGTCGTCGAATGATGAAGTTATAGAGCTATTGTCACTGATGCTATACAAATATCGGAAAAAGGCTTTTTCAACATTTATCCAAACGTAGGAATTGCGCTTTGAATGCTGTTGTGTACACCGTCGTCAAACTGCTCAGTAGAACGGTTGTTTTCAGCGTTAAAGAGAGTAAAGGATTACTTAAGATCTAACATAGGAGAAAACAGGCTCAATTCACTCTCTATAATTTACATAGTCAGAAACAATGCAGTCAATTCACTATGATGACGTCATTCATTCTTTTGCACAGAAGAAAGTTCGTCGTATGATTCTATAAATTTTATAGAGTAACGCAACAATAGTAACATAGACTGTATTATTCTGATGTTTATTAAAGTCATTTAAGTCGATTAAAAATTATATGTTCTGTACTAGTGCATATAATTTGCTAAATTTCCAAAATAGCTTCGAGATGGTGGGGGCCCCACATGTCAAGTGCCTAGGGGCCCTGGATCTCTAAGTCCGGGCCTGAATACATAATTGATAAGTAGGAATTAACCACTTACCTCGTACGACGAAATACTCGTTCAGTGTATATTTTAATTATGTTTAATAACACACTGGTACGCGTTATTCCCACCTCACAAAACACGCTTCCAATACAAATATTAGCCTATGTAAGATTAATATTACTGGACACTGCAAAAGACCACCGCACTCGAACACAATTATACAGTAACTCAATATCGTAGGCGCCAAAACTTTCGGAACCAAGTACTGAGGCAGTGCTGTCGTCACGCAGTTGTGTATTCCCCCAGATAATGAAATTTCTCAGACTTGTTGACGTTATAACATAATACAAGTTCGCTTACGGTACATACCCTACGGTCATAATGTTACGTTTCTCTCTCAATGCATATTATACATGTTGATATTTCTCCGTACATATTAATAACGGGCGCTATGTTCCGTATATTATTTTGAGGGGAAAGTGAACAGCAAGCCGATTGAACTGCTTGGTCACGTCATAAGCGCCATTACCACGGAAGGATTATCAAGACGACTACAACCCAAGGAGAATGATTATTAGTGGTGGGGCACGTGACCGTGTGCCCCTGTTCTAAAACCGCCTCTGAACTATCTTAGGTGTGTGTTATTATTTTAAACAACAGACATTATCTCATACGGACACAGTCGATGTAGTTAATTGTTGGTTTGGCATCGGCGCTTTCTTATCACGCTCTCGATTCCTCCACCGCCCACTACGTGCACTCCCTATTCCTTCACTCGTTCGCGATGACAGCGCCCTCACTCAGGGCTTCACTTGAACTTGCCGAGCAATAGTTACATAATATAAGTATATACATCTAAACCTCAACCCAGTGATCATAATCTGATGATGACCGCTTGAAGGTTGAAACACGTAATCCTAAAATAGTCCATTATAATAGTGATAATAACTAAAACATCTAATTCTTTCCAGGAGTGGTAATTATTATTCATATATTATACATGGTGAACCCCACCCAGTCATTGGGTAAATTCGTGTTGACCGACTGAAGCGTTACAACTGACAGTTTGTACAAGCAACACTGAAAGAATAGCTTCAAAACGTAACATTTTCTTTCAAAGAAACATCGATGGTCTTCAACGAAAAGGAAGAGCATCTACTCCATGGGTGAACCAAATGTACAGTTTGATCGCTAGAACATGAATGAATCAATCTTACTTGGAAACGAGTCATCGATGAAATGCCGTATAATTCCAACAGGTTCGGAGTGTTGAGCTGGGAAACATGGACCGGGTTATTTGGGCTCAGAATCGAACTGTAAGTATATAATAAGGTAGGTGCTGCCTGCTCCGAGGACGGAGAAGAAGAACGGATAGTCCACCGTGAAGAAGTCGAAGGCACTGAAGCGCAACTTCCGGTGATGGAGTTGCTGTGAGAATAGCTGTAGTTCCTCAGCAACTGGTGAGAAGTAAGGCTGTACCATAAGAAGTTTCTGAACCAGTATAGAAGTCTGATGTGCCTCGGCAGCAGTTGAGTGGCAAACCACTGTTAGCAGTATTATCAGCGTCGAGTTCTTGACCACCCAAACGAGCATCACTACCATCAGAGCTATCTGGGTCTCGGAGTGGAGAACTATTGAGAGCGCGAAGTAGAAGCACGCGATGAGGCTGAGGAATGAGCTGGCGAACATGGAGAGGACTTGAATACCGTATGAAGTGTTAACTAAATCCACAATGTCACACAGTTCACTGTAAAGCGCACGGATTCTCCTGACTTCACTGACTGTTAGACTCGAAGCGTTCTGCCCATATAGGCTTACAGTGGGCTGCCATGAAATCTCACATATCTCATGGGTGGATCTACAGTATGAACTCCCCCATCTGTTGAGGATCTCGACTTTCTTCCTAAGAATGTTTACTATATTTACGTATTGCATTGCGACGAGCACGGTAACAATCGGTGCGAAATTACCAAACCCTATAATCATTCTGTTGCTCCATGGTTTGTCTTGATCCACCACGACACGTTCAACGATTGCTTCTATCAAGATTGCCGTCAAGACTATGGCCAAACATATAAAATTGACTCTTCTTATCTTTGCATAGTAGAGGGTCAGTGCCAAATGATTCTCAGTCTCTGAAATCCTCTTCAGAATTTCTCTGACAGCTGTGCGGCGAATTGTTAGAAACGAGAAGAGCATTACGTATCCGGAGAATACTGACGAGACGTGATCCATGACATTGTTGAGTAACACAACACTCGTATATTTACTGACTATGCATTTCTCGTAAGCCGATAGGAAGATTAAGACGCTTAACGTCAGACTTATTACTGTTGAGTAGATCATTCTTCTGGACGACCACTGTTGCTGAGGATTCTGTGACCATTGGCAGGGAACGAGTCCGACCACTGAGCACACGGTATGTAGTGGAGCCAGGGCAGAATACACTGTGGACTTCCTCATAGTCACACCCACAATAGAGTCTGTATAGATGTAGTCCGAACGCGATAAATTGCTTCCCCAGGTCAGGACAGTACGTGAACTGCCTCCTAGGATTCAGAACGGTGTACGTGAACTGCCTTCTGGGTTTCAGAACGATGTACGTGAACTGCCTTCCAGGATTCAGAACGGTGTACGTGAACTGCCTTCCAGGATTCAGAACGGTGTACGTGAACTGCCTTCCAGGATTCAGAACGGTGTACGTGAACTGCCTTCCAGGATTCTGAACGGTGTACGTGAACTGCCTTCCAGGATTGAGAACGGTGTACGTGAACTGCCTCCTAGGATTGAGAACGGGTTGCGTGAACTGCCTTCCAGGATTCTGAACGGTGTACGTGAACTGCCTCCCGGGATTCAGAACGGTGTACGTGAACTGCCTTCCAGGATTCAGAACGGTGTGCGTGAACTGCCTTCCAGGATTCAGAACGGTGTACGTGAACTACCTTCCAGGATTCAGAACGGTGTACGTGAACTACCTTCCAGGATTCTGAACGGTGTACGTGAACTACCTTCCAGGATTGAGAACGGTGTACGTGAACTGCCTTCCAGGATTCAGAGCAGTGTACGTAAACTGCCTTCCAGGATTCAGAAAGGTGTACGTGAACTGCCTTCCAGGATTCAGAACGGTGCACGTGAACTGCCTTCCAGGATTCAGAAAGGTGTACGTAAACTGCCTTCCAGGATTCAGAACGGGTTGCGTGAACTGGCTTCCAGGATTCAGAGCAGTGTACGTGAACTGCCTTCCAGGATTCAGAACGGGTTGCGTGAACTGGCTTCTAGGATTCTGAACGGTGTAAGTGAACTGCCTTCCAGGATTCAGAACGGTGCACGTGAACTGCCTCCTGGGGTTCAGAACGGTGTACGTGAACTGCCTTCCAGGATTCAGAACGGTGTGCGTGAACTGCCTTCCAGGATTCAGAACGGTGTACGTGAACTACCTTCCAGGATTCAGAACGGTGTACGTGAACTACCTTCCAGGATTCTGAACGGTGTACGTGAACTACCTTCCAGGATTGAGAACGGTGTACGTGAACTGCCTTCCAGGATTCAGAGCAGTGTACGTAAACTGCCTTCCAGGATTCAGAGCAGTGTACGTGAACTGCCTTCCAGGATTCAGAAAGGTGTACGTGAACTGCCTTCCAGGATTCAGAACGGTGCACGTGAACTGCCTTCCAGGATTCAGAAAGGTGTACGTAAACTGCCTTCCAGGATTCAGAGCAGTGTACGTGAACTGCCTTCCAGGATTCAGAACGGGTTGCGTGAACTGCCTTCCAGGATTCTGAACGGTGTACGTGAACTGCCTTCCAGGATTCAGAACGGTGCACGTGAACTGCCTTCCAGGATTCAGAGCAGTGTACGTAAGCTGCCTTCCAGGATTCAGAACGGGTTGCGTGAACTGGCTTCCAGGATTCAGAACGGTGTACGTGAACTGACTTCCAGGATTCAGAGCAGTGTACGTAAACTGCCTTCCAGGATTCAGAACGGGTTGCGTGAACTGGCTTCCAGGATTCAGAACGGTGTACGTGAACTGCCTTCCAGGATTCAGAACGGTGCACGTGAACTGCCTCCTGGGGTTCAGAACGGTGTACGTGAACTGCCTTCCAGGATTCAGAGCAGTGTACGTGAACTGCCTTCCAGGATTCAGAGCGGTCTGCGTGAATTCCCCTTGAGAGATTTGAAACGTTAAACGTTCGTTAACATCATGCATCCACCTGTAATTACTATTTACTATTACTAGCTTTAACCAACATTTTTCTTCCCATTTGCAGATTTAGGACTGCCAGATATCTAAAATGAGTAAATATTCCATTAATGGTTAAAAAGGCTGATTGTTGCAAAAATTACATTCGGTAGAATTTTTCGTCATAGTATTCAATATTCAAAGTTGAAAAAACTTGAAGATAGCCACCCCAATAAACTGAAGATGAGAAATCAGTTTTCTCTAAGGACAAGCATCTGCTTTTGTGAAAACAGTTCTTTGTCCAAAACAGAATATATTATACAGATTGGCTCGGCTGTAAGGCGCAGGTTTCAAACATTATCTATCCAAAACAAATGGTAGGCAACTTACGCTACCAAACATATGACCCAGGAGGCAACTTACATACTCAACAAAACAACCCTTCTGGGAAACAATTTACATCCTCCCATGTAGTCAACCAGGAAGAGCTCCAGCGAGCCTCAATATATGTCATAAAGACCGTAAACCTCCCCTTGTCGGTCGATCACTTTCGTAGTGCGGTGATGGACAGTCCAACCCAAATATGTTATTTGTTACATTAGAGTGTTATTGTACAGTTTATGTACAGATCTCCTTGATACAAACACCTTTAAGGAGAATAACAATACTTCAAAGGCTGGATTTAATGCTTTTTATACTTTTACAAATCTCCCTTACTATCTGTTGCGAACACAAGACCACATGTGCTCGCTGTGTTCCTGGAGCTGGATTTATCACTGCAAGGGGGGCGTTCATCAAATAGTTGTTCGAGCATATGCGCGGGCGGCACCTTGGCGATGATCCCAAGACCCTTGCCTTAGACTGTCTAAAGCTAAAAGACGTACGTGCACTTCTCACAAACGCAATGAGTCTTATCTACTTCAGTAGAGGTCACAGCCTTCAGATGGAACAGTATATTCGAAAGAGAATCCCGTGTTCTAAAACTGAAACTTGCAGGACAACCGTCACCTTCAATTCAGAGATAACTTCTGCCCTGTCCTTCAGTTTATAATAAAATCCACATTCAATTTAATTATACCACTTTAATATTTCGTGTGTAGCAAAAGTGTTTGCCTTGCGCAGAACATTTCTTGATGTGTTCTCTTTTCCTTTTTGTTGTCTGCCAGCTGGCCATCATTTTATTAGTATAACAGTCGCTCAAGCCGACAGGATGTATTAGTTGATGAATACGTGTGAAGTGTTCCTACAGCATATATAATACAGTAAAGCGAAGCTATCCAATTAAATTGGAATGCCACTTGTGTCACTTTAAGACCATTGAAACAAATGGTGTAGGCTCTTCTGTCGACCAAAATATTATGTGTACTCGAGTTTGAAGGTTGTTTGTGAAGTAACCAATAGACCTACATACAATCCAATGACATCATCATTTTCGTCGTTCTATTTTACGTTAGCTCATGTAGGTTTGGAATTTTTAATTTATATTTTAATATCTTTTATCGCAGTTGGAACACAAAAAGTGCCCGTTTTAAGCGTGTTTCAACCATGCGTCACATTTAAGAATTATTATCTCACAAACCCGTCATCAAATCGAATCCAAATTTTAACTCAATATACATTGGAATGTTGTATAACTGGTTTAGTAATTTTAAAATTTTGTGTGTCCAACAAACAAAGTTGTTATCATTTTTGTAAGGTAACTTTTTCTCGGCTCGGGGTGGTTGGAAAATGTAGTTCTTGGTCGCGTTGTAATCCTTATACATCAAAAAGGTATATTGTATGATTATGAAATATGTAAATTAATTCACTTATTTTATATCGGTTTGTATTTGTACGGGGAATTAAGACATGGTTCACCAGTTAGCCGCTCCGGTGAAAGCTGTACAGTGTTGCCAAGATGGGCTCCATCACGCGTCATGGCGCGCCTCACTCGGAGTGATGGGCTCTATATCAGCAACGCTGTACAGCATTTCCTGGAGCGGCTAACTGGTCAACCATGTCTTAATTCTCCGTACAAATACAAACCGATATAAAATAAGTGAATTAATTTACGTATTTCACAGTCATACAGAGCCTCCGTGGCTTAGGCGGCAGCACGCCGGCCTCTCACCGCTGGGTCCGTGGTTCAAATCCCGGTCACTCCATGTGAGATCTGTGCTGGACAAAACGGAGGCAGACAGGTTTTTCTCCGGGTACTCCGGTTTTCCCTGTCAAAATTTCATTCCAGCAACACTCTCCACTATCATTTCATTTCATATGTCATTCATTTAATCATTGCCCCAGAGGAGTGCGTCAGGCCTCGGCAGCCGGCACAGTTCATATCCTCGCCGCTAGTTAGGGGCTTCATTCATTCCATTCCTGACCCGGTCGGAGACTGGAAGCAGGCTGTGGATTTTCATTTTCATTTCACAGTCATACAGCATAACTTTTTGATGAATAAGGATTACAACGCAGCCAAGAACTATATTTTCCAACGACCCCGAGCAGAGAAAAAGTTACCTTACAAAAATGATAACAACTTTCGTTCTTGAACACACAAAATGTATATTGTGTTAAAATTTGGATTCGATCTGATGACGGGTTTGTGAGATAATAATTCTTAAATGTGATGCATGGTTGAAGCACGCTTAAAAACGGGCACTTTTTGTGTTCCAACTGCGATAAAAAATATTAAAATATGAATGAAAAATTCCAAACCTACATGAACTAACGTGCAATAGAACGGCGAAAATGATGATGTTATTGGATTTTATTTAGGTCTATTGGTTACTTCACAAACAACCTTCAAACTCGAGTGCACATAATACTTTGGTCGACAGTAGTTGTTGAATCATTTAGGTGCTTGCATCTTCATGGTCTTTATTTAGGCAGAAGGGCCATCCGTGGATTTGGGGGCATGGAATAGTCCCCAAGGAAAATGGGGTCCGGGGATCCTCCACGGGTAACTTCTGTATACTTTGGTGCAAAATGATGGGTTTTAAGGCTATCTGGCATCACTTCTTCAACTAATTTGTTGTGATGTTTTATGTTTGGTTAATGTTAAACACAACGAAGACAATTTTATATTACTTTTTATTAGTACAGTCATCTTGCTCACTTTATAGTATTTAGATAGAAAGAATGAAAATTATTGCATTGATTTGGGGCAAATAACCTCGCTCTTACGCCCCTTAAAGCCTCAATAACTAACTTTTTTAAAAAAAATCCTATTTATTTATTGTCGCTTTAACTCATAGAGTCATATCGCGACATGCAGAGTTTTGTACATAGTAATAACAATGTTGGATACAAACATTTACTTAAGGTGCGGTATTACAAAAGTTGTTACAGAGTTTATATATCTTGGTACATATTCATCAGTTAAAAAAAAATGTTTTTGAAATGGATGTGTTCATTTAAGATCTCACTTAGGCTTCTTCTCTGATGGAGGTTGCATAGAGTTCTTTGTTGATCGTACAAAGGGCATTTTAATAGTATGTGGCTAATCGTTTTCCTTTCTTGACAGTTCTCGCATACCGGTGGAGATGTCTTGGAGAAGATGTGTGCGTGGGTCATTTTGGTATGACCTATTCGTATTCTGACGTGGAAGGAGCTGGGTGTCGAATTTATTTGTAGAATCATTCCGGACGTCATGAAGCTTTAAGTGCGGGACCGGATCCAGTCGCTTAACCATTGTTTGTGGATTTTTGGTTTAAGAGAAGAGGCCACAACATTGTAGGGGGTGAGAAAGTTTGGATCTTGAGGGGAGAGACGAGTTGCTTCTTTGGCTGCTATGTCTGCTTGTTCGTTGCCTTTTATCCCCTTGATTTACAAAATACACTATAAAGTCAGGCTTCTTGAAGCATTACCCAATTGGTTTATAAATTCATCAGCGATTTGTATGTCTCTGTGAATAGATAACAATGCTAGAACATTCAGTCTGTTTTCAGTGTTCAGTGTCGTTTGCGGGACATGCTTGCAGTGCGTTAGTACTATACGGGATGCAAGCAAAGAATTATCGACCTTCCTTACCAACACGCGTTAGTTGGGTTGCAGCAAACGATGTTGGAGGGGGCTGCTATTTATTTATTTATTTATTTATTTATTTATTTATTTATCGTATGGCTTTTGTGCCGGGAGTGTCTGAGGACATGTTCGGTTCGCCAGAGGCTGTAGCTGCTTCTAGCGGACACCTATAGGGTGAGCTACAAATCTCATTCAATTTCAAGTAGTTCCAATTTTCGCTACCACATATCAATGCTACCTATTGGCGAACGTTGGAACTATGATAGAGCGTTTCAACGAAATTTAACCTAGAAATTAACTTCACACAAGTTTAGTCTGTGGAAGGATCTTTTACATGCCATAAATCTTTGACATGGGACCGCCGGCTTTACTTCCCCTCCGAAGGAAGGCATAGAGAAGGATTTTAACGCTCTTAAGAAATCCGACGATTTCGGCCGGGTTTGCACCCGCTACCTTGGGCACAGCAGTTCAGCATGCTACCAACTACGCCACCGTAGCCGCTGGAGGGGGATTACTGAGACAATCTTAAATATTTAACTGCTTATTTCCTAACAAGATGTTCAGTAAAGAACTTATAGCCTACTTTCTCCTAAATGCATGGGTATTGTCATACCTCTTTGTCCTTTTCAAGGAGTATAATTGAATGTTGGTTGTAGTAGCTTGTAGAAATACAACGTGTTATACGAATATTAAACATGCATATGAGGTGCCCTTTGCTAGTGCAACCTCCATACAAAATTTCATTCAATTCGGTTTCACCGTGTTTGAATTGATATGGTGAATCGATTTGCACACATACATGGCCGCTATCTGCAAACTATTGGACTGATGACCTAGTAGTTTGGTTAAAGCATTCTTCATACATAAAGGTATAATGTTGCAAATATTGTTAGAGATCAGATGATTAGGTTGGTCGTAATTTGATTTAACCTTTTAACATTTGGGTGGCCGCCATTGCGTTTTCGTCAAAATGGCGGCCATATAAAACATGACACTGAGGAGCCCTTTGTTAGTGCTGCCTCTCTACCAAATTTCGTTCAATTCGGGTTCTGCGTGTTTGAATAGATAGGGGGAAGCGATTTTCACACATACATGGCCACCATCCGCAAATTCTTGAGCTGATGACCTTGTAGTTTGGTCAAAAGATTCTTCATTCATAAAGGTATAATGTTGCAAAAATTGGTAGAGATCAGATGATAAGGTTGGTCGTAATTTGATTTAAGCTTTTAACATTTGGGTGGCCGCCATTCCGTTTCCGTCAAGATGGCGGCGATATAAAACATGACACAGAGGTGCCCTTTCCTAGTGCTATCTCTGTACCAAATTACGTCCAATTCGGTTTCACCGTGTTCGAATTGATAGGGGGGGGGGCAGACATTCAGAGTACACACACTCACACACACACACACACACAGACACAGACTCACACACCCACACACACACACATACAGACACACCATTTTAGCCTACAATTCGATTTTTGCAAAAAATGAAAGTAGTCTTATGAGATCAACACAGGGCGAAAAAAAGCGTCTGTCTGTGTGTGTGTATGTGTGTGTGTGTGTGAATCTCAGTGTGTGTGTGTGTGTGTGTGTGTGTGTGTGTGTGTGTGTGTGTGTGAGTGTGTGCACTCTGAATGTCTGTCCCCCCCTATCAATTCGAACACGGTGAACGCGAATTGAACGAAATTTGGTACAAAGGTAGCACTAGCAAAGGACACCTCAGTGTCATGTTTTATATCGCCGCCATCTTGACGGAAACGTAATGGGGGCCTCACAAATGTTCAAAGCTTAAATGAAATTACGACTAACCTAATCATCCGATCTCCACCAAATTTTGCAACAACATACCTTTACGGGGGAGCATCCCTTGACCAAACTAATAGGTCATCAGCCTAATAGTTTGCGGATGGCGGTCATCTTTGTGTGAAAATCGATTCCCCCTATTAATTCGAACACGGTGAACGCGAATTGAACGAAATTGGTTACAGAGGTAGCACTCGCAAAGGACACCTCAGTGTCATGTTTTATATCGCCGCCATCTTGATGGAAACTTAATGGCGGCCCCACAAATGTTCAAAGCTTAAATCAAATTACGACTAACCTAATCATCTGATCTCTACCAAATTTTACTACGACATACCTTTAAGGGGTGAGCATTCTTTGACCAAACTAATAGGTCATCAGCCTAATAGTTTGCGGATGGCGGCCATCTTTGTGTGAAAATCGATTCCCCCTATTAATTCGAACACGGTGAAACCGAATGGAATGAAATTTGGTACAGAGGTAGTACTAGCATAGGGCACCTCAGTGTCATGTTTTATATCGCCGCCATCTTGACAGAAACGCAATGGCGGCCACACAAATGTTCAAAGCTTAAATCAAATTACGACTAACCTAATCATCCGATCTCTACCAAATTTTGCAACAACATACCTTTATGGAGGAAGCATCCTTTGATCAAATTAGGTCATTAACCTAATAGTTTGCGGATGGCGGCCATCTTTGTGTCAAAATCGATTCCCCCTATTAATTCAAACACGGTGAAACCGAATGGAACGAAATTTGGTACAGAGGTAGCACTAGCAAAGGGCACCTCAGTGTCATGTTTTATATCGCCGCCATCTTGACAGAAACGTAATGGCGGCCACACAAATGTTCAAAGCTTAAATCAAATTACGACTAACATAATCAATCCGATCTCTACCAAATTTTGCAACAACTTAGCATTATGGAGGGAGCATCTTTTTGACCAATCTAATAGGTCATTGGCCTAATAGTTTGCGGATGGCGGCCATCTTTGTGTCAAAATCGATTCCCCCTCTTAATTCGAACACGGTGAGACCGAATGGAACGAAATTTGGTACAGAGGTAGCACTAGCATAGGGCACCTCAGTGTCATGTTTTATATCGCCGCCATCTTGACAGAAACGTAATGGCGGCCACACAAATGTTCAAAGCTTAAATCAAATTACGACTAACATAATCAATCCGATCTCTACCAAATTTTGCAACAACTTAGCTTTATGGAGGGAGCATCTTTTTGACCAATCTAATAGGTCATTGGCCTAATAGTTTGCGGATGGCGGCCATCTTTGTGTCAAAATCGATTCCCCCTCTTAATTCGAACACGGTGAGACCGAATGGAACGAAATTTGGTACAGAGGTAGCACTAGCATAGGGCACCTCAGTGTCATGTTTTATATCGCCGCCATCTTGACAGAAACGCAATGGCGGCCACACAAATGTTCAAAGCTTAAATCAAATTACGACTAACCTAATCATCTGATCTCTACCAAATTTTACTACGACATACCTTTAAGGGGTGAGCATTCTTTGACCAAACTAATAGGTCATCAGCCTAATAGTTTGCGGATGGCGGCCATCTTTGTGTGAAAATCGATTCCCCCTATTAATTCGAACACGGTGAAACCGAATGGAATGAAATTTGGTACAGAGGTAGTACTAGCATAGGGCACCTCAGTGTCATGTTTTATATCGCCGCCATCTTGACAGAAACGCAATGGCGGCCACACAAATGTTCAAAGCTTAAATCAAATTACGACTAACCTAATCATCCGATCTCTACCAAATTTTGCAACAACATACCTTTATGGAGGAAGCATCCTTTGATCAAATTAGGTCATTAACCTAATAGTTTGCGGATGGCGGCCATCTTTGTGTCAAAATCGATTCCCCCTATTAATTCAAACACGGTGAAACCGAATGAAACGAAATTTGGTACAGAGGTAGCACTAGCAAAGGGCACCTCAGTGTCATGTTTTATATCGCCGCCATCTTGACAGAAACGTAATGGCGGCCACACAAATGTTCAAAGCTTAAATCAAATTACGACTAACATAATCAATCCGATCTCTACCAAATTTTGCAACAACTTAGCTTTATGGAGGGAGCATCTTTTTGACCAATCTAATAGGTCATTGGCCTAATAGTTTGCGGATGGCGGCCATCTTTGTGTCAAAATCGATTCCCCCTCTTAATTCGAACACGGTGAGACCGAATGGAACGAAATTTGGTACAGAGGTAGCACTAGCAAATGGCACCTCAGTGTCATGTTTTATATCGCCGCCATTTTGACGGAAACGTAATCGCGGCCACCCAAATGTTTAAAGCTAAAATGTAATTACGACCAACCTAATAATCTAGTCTCTACCAAATTTTGCAACAACATATCTTTATGTGGGAAGCATATTCTGACCGAACTGCAAGATCATCAGCCCAATAGTTTGCAGATGGTGGCCAAGTATGTGTGCAAATCGATTCCCCCTATCAATTCAAACACGGTGAAACCGAATTGAACGAAATTTGGTACAGAGGTAGTACTAGCAAAGGGCGCCTCAGTGTCATGTTTTATATCGCCGCCATCTTGTCGGAAACGGAATGACGGCCACCCAAATGTTAAAAGCTTAAATCAAATTACGACCATCCTAGTAATTTGATCTCTACCAGATTTTGCAACAACATGCCTTTTTGTGGAAAGCATCTTATGACTGACTACAAGGTCATCAGCCCAATAGTTTGCAAATAGCGGTCATGTATGTGTGCAAATCCATTCCCCATATCAATTCAAACACGGTGAAACCGAATTGATATATTTTTTTTACGGAGGTAGCACTAGCAAAGGGCACCTCATATTCATGTTTAATATCCCTATAGCACGTTGTATTTCAACAAGCTACTACTACCAACATTCAATTATACTCCTTGAAAAGGACAAAGAGTTATAACAATACCCATGCATTTAGGAGAAAGTAGGCTATATGCTCTTTACTGAACATCTTGTTTCGCCCTGTGTTGATCTCATAAGTCTACTTTCATGTTTTGCAAAAATCGAAAGTAGGCTAAAAAATATAAGAAAACTATTTTAAAATATCCATTCTTCGGGATAAATGGCACATTTTGAATTTCTAAATGTCATAAACCAGAGAGACCTTATCTGTAAATTATTACACAGTGTTATCTTCTATTTATGGTATTCTAGTTGGGTGAATATGAGGTGTGCTGGTTAGGTGGCAATAATAGCAATACCAGTAAAGACTTTGGTCATCCCGTTTCTACCAGCCAGTCGCGTGATATATAACCCAATCGCTTGTGGCTTCGAGTTTTTAATTACATTTGGTGTAATATGTGGCGCGCATGTTTCAGAAATATAATTTAGAAAAATGTCTTCAACACACTGCACCTTAGTTGGAAACAATTAATATTATCTGAACCAGCCGAGGCGTCAGCTGTGGAGGCCTGAGAAAGAGAGACGGGTGTGTTGGAATCTCATTGCTCATTCCTCAAATGGGTTTCATTTAACAGCAGGAATTATACTTCACCACGTATGTTGTCCCTATCCTAAATTTTTCTTCCTCAATTTGGTCTACAGTGGCTGTAACTAGAGCCCTGCGAGGATAAACAAAATGTTATCCGCATCCGCCCCGCATCCCCACGACTGTTATCCGCAACCGCATCGCATCCGCACGTTTGTTATCTGAATATACTGGCACTACAGTAATATTTTTAGCCTACTTTTCACATTTTTCAAAAATGAGGAAAAAGTAGACTTGTGAGATCGATCCGGCCAAATTTTCTGTCTGTCTGTTTGGCTGTGTGTGTGTGTGTCCTCCCCCCTATCAACTCCTAAACGGCTGCAGCAATCGAATCCAAATTTGGTATGAATAAATATCTATACCTGAATATCTCAAGCCCATATTTGAAAATTATGTCAGTGCTACCATCTGCTGAATAACCGCAATTGAAATTTGAGCTCCAAGTTGATATCTTGGAAGATAGACGTGGGAGCTATTACAAAATTGGCACACGTATAGATAATAATATTTCAGTTTAATTTCCAGGAGACCATGCATGGCGGTGTTGCCAAAATGATTCTAAGGCTGTTGATAGGTCCAATTTTTAAATGCATATAACTTCTATACTATCAATTGGATTTCAACCACATTTTGTATATAATATGTGTACATAAACAGATATGACTGAGCGTATTCTTAAGAACCACCAGGGCTGCCAACTGTCAATAAATGTTCTCCCTATTCTTTTATCCAAATACCAATATATCAGAAAGTATGCAAGCCGACAACTTTAAACTGTGCACACGTATAGTACCTGACATTCTAGAATAATTTGGAGTAACTTATGTACGTCAGTGCTACCAACATGATTCTGAGCCTGCTGATAGGACCAATTTTTAAATACATGTAACTTCTATACTATCAATTGGATTTCAACCACATTTTGTATGTAATATGTGTACATAAACAGATATGACTGAGCGTATTCTTAAGAGCCACCAGGGCTGCCAACTGTCAATAAATGTTCTCTCTATTCTTTTATCCAAATACCAATATATCAGAAAGTATGTAAGCCAACTGCTTTAAAATTAGCACACGTATAGTACCTAACATTCTAGATTAATTACGAGAAACTAATATACGTCAGTGCTACCAACATGACTCTAAGCCTGCGGATAGGTCCAACTTTAAAATACATGTTACTTCTATATTAACAAATGGATTTCATCCAAGATTGGCACAACAAGAGATCATAATATTTCAGATTATTTCTGACTAACGCTTGAATGACATTGTTGCCAACATGATTTTACGCGCGCTGATAGATCCAATGTCTAACTGGATGTAACGTCCATGCTATCCATTGGACTTCAACCAAATATTGTATTCTGTACCTTAAGAGATAGAACTAACAATTTATTCAGCCACCAGGGCTGCCAACTGTAGTGCTCTATTAGGCTACAGGTCTATTTCGAACTAATCAGAAATTTCGATATTACCAACTTAATTTCGCTATTTTTCTAGATAGGTCTAGATTGGCATGAATCTTAAATTTTAAGAAAAGTAGGCTCGTTAATTCGTTGTTTATTAGATAAAGCGCAAAATTTTAAAGCAACACCTTTAGACATTCGAGGAGAAAGTCGTTCCCCTAGGCTATGTATGTCAAGTGCTGTGTTTAAAATGAATGTTACACAGCCAGAATTGCAGCCCTTCTCAGTTTGGAGTGTTAATTATGCTTAATGACATATTTTGAATGAGATTAGCTCAAATCCTCCATTTGTCATGAAAAAAAAAGAAAGAAAGCATAACAGTAAAATATGATATATCATAACATCCGGGTCCTAGTAATGATATTCAAGAAGTTCGGATTGTATTCTAAAAACTATCCGCTAATTTACTCCAAACATTATCCGCACCATATTCGCTATCCGCGCAGCGATGCAAATTATATCCGCATGGCGAACAATTTTGCGGTTATCCGTCGGTGTATCCGCGGATATCCGCATCCGCTCAGGGCTTTAGCTATAACCAATATTTCTAAATTGAGCATTGTCAAAAGCCAAGAATATGACCATGGCAGCCCTTGTCCTTATTGACGAAGTTTAACACCTGTGTGAAGCTACATTAGGTTAAAAATGTAAACAACGCTCAGATTCCTACGTTCGTCGCCAGGAGCCGACTGCGGTGGCGCCTAGTAGCCAAGTTCTGAACTAGTAGACGTTGACGGTGGCGTTTGGCGGCAAAAGTGGAACTACTTAAAAAATTCAAAGTCTGCATTCCTTACTTGAATTAAGAAACAGAAACACACACTAATACAGTCATCACAACTATCACCGGTTTTCATACAGATTCTACACACACCCAAAGTACACGGGGCTACATGACCGCGTTGTCGCACCCCCTAAACTGAGGAAACAACCAACCAAAGTATTCAGTAAGTTGAAACCTTAAGTCAATAACCAGTTGTACTTTAATAACATACTGTAACTGGTTTCGGCCATATTGTGACCTTCTTCAGCGTTATATTATAAAATACGAAAAGATGCAAGACTTACATACAGAAATTTCCTTATCAGAAGTTATTATCAAAATAATTATCAGGTGTGTCCAAAAAGTAACGAGCCGGAGGGTGGAATGCGCAAACCGGTGACTACATCGGCTAATCATGGCATGTGTAACGAGATGTGTTTCCGACCAGAGCGTGGAAGGTCACAGCCCGTCGCTAGAGGGCACGCGTGCAAGTCATTTGACGATACAAAGCGAGCAGCAGCACGCACCAATCGTCCAACGCTGCCTGTCGCATTGCAAACAGTGACATGGAGGCTTCAACCGAAGAGCAAAGAGGTGTTGTTCGGTTTCTGACAGCGGAAGGAATAGGGGGAACGGACATTCATCGCCGAATGTAACAAGTGTACGGCGAACACTTCATGTCCCTTGCAAGGGTCAAGGCGTGGCGTGTCGTTAGCCGATGATGCCCGGTCTGGGGCACCTCCCTGCATTACCGATGACAACGTCCAGCTGGTTGATTCACTCATTACCCAGGACCGCCGAGTGACAGTGCACGCCATAGCCGCCGTGGTCGCTCCACGACAATGTACGACCTCATACGGCCAACACAGTCGCGGCACTCCTGCAGAAATTCAAATGGGAGGTTCTCAGCTACCCTCCATACAGTCCAGACCTCTCTCCCTGTGATTACGCTATGTTTGGTCCCCTGAAAAGGGCTCTCCGGGGCCAACGATTCACCTCGGATGCCGACGTCTAGCTGTACGTGCGGAACTGGTTCACATCGCAGCCTAGAGAATTTTATGAGACAGCCATTCACCCCCTGATGTCACAGTGGGACAAGTGCCTCAACAGCTAGGGCCAATACTTCTAACATACAGGTACTGGTTTCTGTAATTATGCCTCCGGCTCGTTACTTTTTGAACGCACCTTATACTTGAAATAATAATAGTATAAAGGTTGAAAACACCCCTGTGATTAAAGTACAACTGATTATTGACTTAAGGTTTCAATTTACTGAATAATTTGAACAATGCCTTTAGTTTCTTCGTATCAATAGTCAAAGATCGCAATCCTTCTCTAAGGCATTTTGCAAAACCCGACATTCCAAATCAACTCAATGTACTCGTCCAGAGAAGCCGTTTACAATTTAATGATCTGTATTTATTGCACAACATTCTAAATGGCTATACAAAATGTCACATGTTACTTACCTACTTCCCGCTCCACGATCCCTCCAGTTCAACGCGACAACACCATTTGCGCCATGTACCTCGCCTACGTCTTGAACTACAGAAGTGCTCTATTTTACTCCGTCTACCTACCCTTAGCAATTCGCTAAACATTGACATATCCTCTCCTTATACAACATTCAAGCAAAATATTAGAAGATCCCTTTGGCCCTCAATTCTAACCCCCTCCCCTTCCTGATCTTGTAATGAGGGTATTAAAAGGAAGTAGTACCTCTGCTAAAGAATTAGGATATTTGTCACTTGTAAGACATATTCTGGAATACGCCTCGGCGGTTTGGGATCCATATCAAGTAGGGCTCATAAATGAGTTGGAAATGGTACAAAGAAAGGCCGCTAGATTTGTGCTCAGTGACTTTAATCCCAGGAGCAGTGTGAGCCGTATGTTAAAGAAAGTTGGGTGGGAATCACTTGAGGCTAGGAGGATGAAATCTAGACTCTGCGCTATGTACAACACGTATACAAATCAACCAGCATGGGTTGAGCTTAGCAAACGTATGGAAAAGCCTACTTACATGGGTAGGAGCGATGATCCTTTCAAAGTTAAGGGCCGACCACAGCGAACAAATTATGGTAAATATTCTTTCGTAAACCGTGCCATTGATAATTGGAACTCTCTACCTGCCGCAGTCTTAGAGCCTTTTCCCAAACATATAGGTGTGTTTAAGAAAAGACTGACTATTTGTGTAAATACTCCAGTTTAATTGTTAGTGAATTGTTATGTACAGTTATTTATTTGTTATGTATATCTCAATTGCCATCGGGGGTCACACCCCCAATTGCAAATAAACGAATGAATGAATGAATGATCACTTATTACCTCAACCTTTCCCTGCGACTTTCCCTTGCTGCCATCACTGCGATTTGTTACTTGTTATTATTATTATTATTATTATTATTATTATTATTATTATTATTATTATTATTATTATTATTTAAGACTTGTTACACCATTAGTGTAAAACGAGCCTTTCATGGTTGTATCATTCTAATCTCTACATAATATAAAACTAAGTCCCCGATTCTTGGATGTAGCGGGTAATCTCAAGAACCACTGGATGGATATTGATGCTGTTTTCACCATTCTGTAAAGGATTTCTGAGGAAGGTTTCTGTAGGAAAACATTCATTTATGACCAAAGGAATCCGAGCCGTAACGATTTCAGTGAATCAAGTCGAAGAAAAATATGCCATCCGTGCGCCTTTTAAGCTTAGGCTGGGTAAACCGTTAAAATATCTATATAGGCCTACTATGAGTGTAACAATTGTTCAGCATGAAAAGTTCTACAAAAAAGTCCACAACAGCATATTTCTATCTTTAATAGAATTTTAAATTACTAGCTTCGGAGAGAATTTATGAGCTACCGAGCGAGCCTATCAAACTGTTGAGTCGTGTCGAGTTAAGACTTCAGATAAGAGCATATGTTTTTGGAGTTTCGCTGTTCACAACGTTTTTTTTTTAGTGGACATAGCTCTTAACGAGTCCACACGTATTGTCACTGGATGTCTGAGACCTACTCCAGTGCAGAAGATCTACCCTCTCGCTGGCATTGCACCTCCAGTTATTCGACGCAGGGTGGCAGCAGAGAAAGAGATACAAAAGCTTGAAACATATCCCAAACATTCTATGTTCAACCACAAGGTGACCACTCCTCGCCTAAGATCCAGGAAGAGTTTTATTAAGAGAACAGTACCCCTCCATACCAAGCCAGACGTCCGGCGAGTGCCACTCTGGAAGGAAATAGTACCAGAGGGGTTTACCCATTAAGAAGAACTGAGTAGTGGTAGCCATTTGCCTTATACCACCTGGATGTCCTTAAACCGGATGTGAACAGGAGTGCCTAAAGCTGGGTTTTCCTAGGCGCGGAAGCGGAGAGCGGAACGCGGAGAGCGGACTCGGCTCTCCTCTGATCATATGTAATTTTAATGGTACTGTTTTCCTAGAAGCGGAGCGGACCGCCGCTTGACGAGCGGAACTCGCTCCTCCTCGTCGGCTGGCGGAGTGGCTGGACGTCTGTAGAGTTTGTGTGTAGTTTTATTTATTGGGTCCCTTGTGTGTTTAGTATAAAGTGTGTGCACCACGAGTGTGTGTCGGTTTACTGCTTTCTGTAATAATCCTGCGATTTCAGTTCTTCTACATCTTTCATTTCTCGGTATAGATCATAGAACTCGTTTTTGGTCAATCGAAAGTACTGTTTGAATCTAATTTCGTCATCAATTAAATGGTTATTTATAAGAATTAAATATGTGACTTGCACATTTTCGATCCTTCACTAAATGCAGTAGTAACTCTTCCTCCTCCTCCTCTTCCAAGTGTAATAAAATA
Source organism: Meconema thalassinum (assembly GCA_946902985.2). Taxonomy (NCBI): domain Eukaryota; kingdom Metazoa; phylum Arthropoda; class Insecta; order Orthoptera; family Tettigoniidae; genus Meconema; species Meconema thalassinum. Next base: position 759,961,709 of record OX336388.2, on the reverse strand, counting down.
GAAAGTCTAGATTCCACGTCCATATCGACCTCACTTTATCACTCCTAGTATACAAATGAGCAACTGTTCCGCTCTCCGCCAGAGGAAAAGTCCGCGTCTAGGAAAACACAATTCAGCTAGCTGATGACTCACGAGCGTAGAGCCGACTCCGCTCTCCGCTTCCGCGCCAGGGAAAACCCAGCTTTATGCAGGAGATCCACGATGTGCCTGTGGAGAAATCCAGTCTCCACAACACCTGCTCACGTGCAAAGATCTTGATGACACCTGCAGCCAGAAAGACCTTATGTTGGCCACAGACCGAGGGATAAGAGCTGCAGAGTTCTGGAAAGGAAGACTTTAGTTTGTCTCCCGGACACGGAAAGTAAAGTAAGTACCGGTACCACGGTTTTTATGAATTACATCTGGGACCTGACGTCCGTGCACCTTTTAAGCTTACGCTGGGTAAACCATTAAATATACAGGGCGAAGCTGGCAGGTTGCTAGTAAATAAATAAATAAATAAATGAATAGATAAATAAACAGATAAGTAGATAAATAAATACGTAAATATACTTGTCCCACAGACCAGCCATGTGAAACGGGGGCATCTGACTCTCGATGCGTGTGTTCAAAGCGGGGACAGTGCAAAGTGCGTCTATTATGAGTACGCAACTGAACTTTGTCTTGCTCCCTGCACAGCAGGTTCTCTCTGCTTTGGGAATGTGTAAAACCAGCCTCAGAGACACTTGATAACCAGATTCTCGGTGCATGGATTCCACTTCAAGGTGTGTGCAAAAAAAAAAAACCATCAACCAGATTGCAGGTGCGTGTGTGCCTTCTGCGGCAAAGCGTGTGACAGATATCATGTAATGCGGTGTGAACAGAGGAAGTTATCTCTGTCACAGTTTTGTACTAGTGATAAGTAATTAATGAATTAATTTAAAAAGCACAATGTGCAAAATTATTTCACAGTCATTCTGTGCAGAATCTAGTTAAAGGAATTGTCCTTCCTGCACAACTCAGTACGTGATAGGTAGGGTTCGGAAGTTTAAGACCTAAAGAAGTACAAAATATGCATGCAAATATGCCCTAAAAACTAGCTAAATATGATCTAAAACTAGCTAAATATGCCCTAAAAACTAGCTAAATAGGACCTAAAACTAGCTAAATATGCCCTAAAAACTAGCTAAATATGACCTAAAACTAGCTAAATAGGACCTAAAACTAGCTAATATGACCTAAAAACTAGCTAAATAGGACCTAAAAACTAGCTAAATATGACCTAAAACTATAAAATAGGACCTAAAAACTAAGAAATATGACATGAATTTTTGGGATAGGTAGAGTATCACTAATATACAGTAAACGTCTTAAGTGTCAAAACGTGATCAGCGATAATACACCAGACACATTTAATCATACAAACTGACAGAGCGCTACAGTACATTAAAATGTTCAACATTCATTCAGTATCATATCCTTGAGATGCAGCTCTTGCTCGGTTTTCCTAAAAGTAAACAAAAAAAAAACGAAGTATTAGTATGCTTTATGATATATGTCGGCGTAAGTTAGAAGACACTGCCTAACAGGAAGTTTATTGCGCCTTCTTGGAATCAGGTCTTCTAAGCCTGCTATCTGCCTGTTCCGGGAAAAGAAAGAAAAATACATTTATGTACTACACTATTCGGAAATCCTGTGTTTGAAACTCGACGCAGATAAACACGTACCTTGTTAACGACGCCTCAATTTAAACAAAAATGCTGAAATTATAACCAAATATGACCTTATTCACTAAAATATGACCGAATATGACCATAACAATAAAAATGGCTGAAATATGCATTTATAGGCAGCATCAAATTGCTTTAAACGTGGTCAGGTACACGTCATTCAAACTTATTTTTCAGATTTCGGGTAAAATGAGCTCAGGAAAAAATATGACTTTTCCTTAACGTCCGAACTTTAGTGATGACGATCACATTGCTTCCCGCATAGGACGCACACGCATTCCTCGTTCGGCGAGTGGCGCATCTTCGTGGAGCACAGCTTAGGGTGAATTCCCTGCACGGCTAGTCTGGTCATTATGTGTCTTAATTCGTAGTTGGCTTCTTTCCACTTGTCGCTGGTGGTTGCGTCTGTGCTGTAAAAGTCCAGCCAAATTCCTGTTTTCTCTCTATGATATTCGAGAAAAAGGTAAGTAATGCTTAATTCAATTGCATACTTTGTGCTGTAATAAATTTATTTAAAACCAGCCTCAACCTTGGGTTCTAAAGCTATCTCTATCCATCTCTTGACATTACAAGGCCAGGTTCGATTCCTATGTCAGCCATCCTGGAAGTGATTTGCCGTTGTTTCTCACTTCAACTTCAGGCAAATGCCAGGATGGGGCCTACCTTAAGGCCACGGCCGCTTCCTACCCAAATCCTACCTCAATTACCAATACACACTCTAGTACAGACATCACAGTGATCAAGGCTATCACAAAAACGAAACTGGTACATATTATTAATTCTGTAGCAACCCGACCCGGCTTCGCCCGGGAACAATTATGAATGCATTACGTGATAAGCGCTTTTTTTTCCAATGTCAATGAACTACGTACGACCTATATCCGTTTTACGTCTCGGCATGATGGGTTAAAATCACTGACTGGTCTATTATCAAGATGATGCATGTGCAACAAATTCTTGTTGGACGTAATTTAAAAATGGTGAGGTGCATGAAACACAAATCGCCCTTCCGTCCAATCTTAACTTGACTTTGTTCACAGGCGAAATGAAGAAAACTCGAGTTGCACTTCCAGGGAAACTGCAAACACAACCACCATTCTCAGAAGTCATAACTCAACACGACTCAACGGTTTGCTGCTGGCTGTATCTGGGGCAATTGGTTCGCCCGCTAGCTAGGCTGTAACAGGGATGATAGACTCGCCCTTAGCTAGCTCGTAAACTGTCGCCTCAGTAGTTGAATGGACATGGTTGGAAGAAATTAAAACGTAAAAACACTTATAGTGGGCGATGTATTGAAGATAGACATAAGCTCTCGCGGGCTTTTATTTGTAGAACTTTTCATGCTGAACAATTCTTACACTCATAGTATTTAGATATTTTTAACGGTTTTCCCAGCGTAAGCTTACAAAGCGCTTGGACGCCAGTTTTTTTTTCGACCTATTCACTGAAATCCTTACTGCTCGGCTTCCTTTGATCATAAATAAATTATTTTCTACAGAAATCATCCTCGAGAAATCCTATGCAGAATGATGAAAACCGCATCAAAACCCATCCAGTGGCTCTCGAGTTTACCCGTAACATCCAAGAATCGGGGGCTTTGTTTTATACTAAGTAGAGATTAATTATTATTGACTAAGATGTAATATATTTATTAGCGGCTTCGGTGGCGTAGTCGGTAGCATGCTGAACTGCTATGCCCAAGATCACGAGTTTAAACCCGGACGAAGTCGTTGGATTTTTTAGAACCCCTCAGTAAGCCTTCCTTCGGAGGTGAAGTAAATCCAGCGGGCCTATGCCATAGATTTAAGGCAAGTAAAATGACCTACCACTGCAATTGGTAGTGTGTAGCTAAATTTGTAGGTTATATTTGGCCAGTTAGAAACGCTCGGTCAAGTTACAACGTTTGCCGGTAGGTATTAGTGACAGTAGCATAGGGTAGCCAAATTTAGATCTACCTGAAAATAAACTTGTTGGGAGCCCTTGGGCGTTCATTCAGAGGTACCCATCTATGGCCTTCGGCTGCAATTCATCATTTATTTTACCTATACGCTAAGTTCATCCGACAAAACTCAAGCTCCTGAACCAGAAGCAGTTGGAAGGTGCGTTTTGTGCCAAAATCTTCATAATCGTCTCAATAGTACAGGAAATATCTTGTATTTCTTAAAATGTCAACGGAAATATATTTTTGCCCCTGGCAGAACTATGTCGCGTTCACCCCACAAAACAATAGAGCCGGGCGGGTAGTCTGTACACATGGGGCGCACACAACCCATTGTGCATTGAAAAGAATATTCAAACGGAATTACCCGCAGCAGTGACGAATAGCACTCAGATTTCTTAAATATCGACAATAAACAAATAAACATAGTGACAGAAGCCCGCATAACAGCAAACTGGTTAATGAACATGCGAGATTTCTCGCACAGGTTCCCGAGTAAATGTATAAAATACCAATATTGATATTCAATTTGATTTTAATGAGTTAATAAAGAAATTGTTTAAAGGGCACAAACATAAAATTAGCATTGTTATCGGTTCTTGTTTTGATTCTATCATCTGTACAGTATGTCTCGTCGTCATCATCGTCGCCTGCACCTGGCCTCTTCCCTTAAGATGTGACATTTTGTAGAATCTACTCTGGATTTCTGATACAGATTCCCCATACCCAAGTGAGTGGAACTGCTTATAAGCTATCTTAATATCCCTGCATCTACGTCATGCCTTAATATGCGTGTCAATGGCAATAATATTGTAGAGGGATTTCCATTGCCTCTGAGTTCTAAAGGTTGCAATATGAGGCAGAGTCAGCGAGAGAATTTGAAAGAAGCTAATACGTGTAGCTGAAAGGTTTGCTGGTATGAGAAATATGAAATTGGAACGTGTGGTACGCTTATGGAAGTAAGAGGAGAAATGAAAATTCAAGAAGAGATATTGGAGGGAAGTAATCGATACCTGAGCGTGGCAGTGTGTCATCTGGTATCTGACAAGGAGATTGGGTTCACTGTAGCGCAAGATTTACTAAAACTTTTCAGTCTCTTATTCTGTTCACTGTTGTCATTAGTAGGGCTCGGATTTTTAGGTAATTAAATATCTTTTTATGCAAATACATATTTTAAGAATTTTTTATAAATAAATAAAGTGCTGCTTTTCACTTATTAGCACATAAAAAGGCATAATTGTTACATTTTTAGAATCAGATTTTTGCATTTTTGTTCTGTTTTACTTCAACTGGGAAGAACCTGTGAGCTATCTAATCTTCATGCAGAGCGTGTGTCAGCTTGCAACTGTGTTATTCTTTACTTTTTACCCAGTGACACTCACTGTGGAAGCCGGGAATGTCTAAAGTAAAAGCGACTAAAAGTTATCGTCTGCAGCAGTAAGTTGCAGAATTTAAGGATAATTTTATTTCTGCTGGGGGCGTTCTGTTCTTCCAACCATGTGGGAAAGCAATCAACGTGATCTCAAGTTACACAACACCTCAAGGGCAAGAAACATAATGCCGCAGTTTCGCGCCTTCAGAAGAAGTGTTTCGCGATAATCGTTGGACATTTGTGATGGACAACCAGAAGATGTATCTCGTTGTGTATTGTAATGCTTCAGCAGTCAGTGAGACATAGAATAAATTGCATTCGGGAGTATTGCATATTGTTTATATTCACATTAATAAACTAAATTATAATTAAATATGCTTTATTTGTTGTCACATATTTCATAAATATTTAATGCATAAAAAACACTAATAGTCAGTCTGAAAGACAAGACTTTATATCATTTTAAATGCTACAGATGCTGTGTGAACTCCAAGTCCGTTAGAAAAAAATAAAATAAAATAGGCCTACTGTAAATAAAAAAAGAAGAAAAAAAGCAAGTGCAAACCAAGGTCAAAGGAGGTAGCTGGCTGGATGACGTCACGCTCACCGGAGCGCGCGGGGAAAGGAAGAAGCTCAATTAGTACTATGACGTCACACACCTCAGTGCATTCTCGGTACATGTCGTCCCGTCACCGTAACGTAACGCCAGAACCCAGCGAAGTCGACATAATCATTTAAAATGATAAAATAAATATTTTCCCGATTTTTAGCACCTAAAAATCCGAGCCCTAGTCATTAGAACTTCCCTGATGGACTGATGGTACAGTGCCCACTTACACAGCTGTGCAAATTAATAGAATCAAATAAAGAATTTAAACCAGTCACAATTGATTATTCAAAATCATTTTATTGACCGAACTGCTGGCATCTTTTGTTACCTTATTTAGTAATGTTTTCTCCCCCGTAGACTTGGATCGTTTCTCATAAGGAATTGTGTCTGAAAACTTTCAGAATTGGGTATTCCGAGGGATACCTGAGCTTGGCGCTTTTTTTCTTCTATTTTTTCATTGACTTTGGAAGTCAGGTGATTTTAATCTATAGTTGATCTATACAAATCAACCAGCAAGAGGTGAGTCTAGCAAACGTATGGGAAAGCCCACTTACATGAGCAGGAGTGATCATCCTTTCAAAATTAAGGGCCGACCACAGCGTACAAATTATGGTAAATATGCTTTCGTAAACGGTGTCATTGATAACTGGAACTCTCTACCTGCCGCAGTCTTAGAGCCTTTTCCCAAACATATAGGCTAGGTGTGTTTAAGAAAAGACTGACGTTTTGTGTAAATACTCAAGTTTAATTGTTATGTATATTTATTTATTTGTTATGTATATCCAATTTGCCACAGGGGTACATACCCCCAATTGCAAATAAATGAATGATTGAATGAATGAATAGTTCGAGAGTGGATCATCAGTACAATTAATCCAAATCCCTCAGCTCTAAATTCACACGAAACGTAGAGTTAGTTCCTTAGTTTAGGGGCTGCGACACGCAGTCATGTAGCCCCGTCTACTTTGGGTGTGTGTAGAATCTGTCTGATAACCGGTGTTAATTGTGATGACTGTATTAATGTGTGTTATCTGTTTTAATTTAAGTAAGAACTGCAGACGATAATTTCAAGTAGTTCCTATTTTCGCCACCAAATGTTTCCATCCACGACAACTAACTGTGAACTTGGATATTACTAGATGTCATCGCAACCAACGCCCGGTGACGAACGTTGGAACTTAAGAGCATTAATCAAACCTAACCTACTAATTTTGCTTCACACAAGTTTAGTTAGTGGAAGGTTCTTTTACATGCCATAATTCTATGACATGGGCCCGCCAGCTTTACTTCCCCTCCGATGGAAGGCATACTGAGGGATTTTTAATGCTCTTAAAAACTAAAGTAATCAAAACAAAAAGTGTGGTATTTTGCAGCAGCAAAGCTCCTCTGTAAGTGGAAATTCTATAAAAACATTTTACTTTGAGTGTCTTAAAAGAAAATATAATAAGGACTCCTGGTTAAACATTGGAAGTAATTTCACCGCCTTGCAAACATATTGAGTGCATTAAGCTGTGAAAAGTATAAATGTTATTTAGGGTAACTGGTGTGGAGTCTAATAATTTGCACACCTCTGCAATTGTAATATGAAAATCATGGACTTAATTCCCAGTCATGGATGTCGAATTATAAGGTCTGGAATAATCCACGGAGCTCCGTGTCCCTTGTTGTAAATTTGATAGAGACCTGTCGTAAAATATTTGTTTACAAGACAGGTTCAGTTTCGCTGCTATTTGACGGGAGAAATGAAATTTTAAAATTTGTGACCAGTTCATATACATGTCCCTAACTAAGAACGCTAGCCACTACGTAACGAGGTGGACTACTGTAACGAATTAAAGTAATTGCGAGCAAAGCTTTGTTGTTAATCACTTGAGTTTTTGATCAAAACATGGAAGAAATTAATTTCATATTAATACAGTAGCTTCCAAATTTACATTCGTCTTATTCCATTCGATCTCGTCGTGAGTCTTGTAAAATTCTACAAACTAGCGCACCCGAGCGAGAACTCTCTCATAATGGGTTGTGTGCGCCCCATGTGTACAGACTACCCGCCCGGCTTAAGAGCTATGTGGGCTGTAGGCGACAGAGTTCTCGCAGGGGCTATCGTCTTGTTTATTTATTTAAAAGCACTTTATAAACAAATACATATCTTTCCATTGACTTTTCAAGAAATGCAAGACTTTTTCCTGTACTATTGAGACGATTTGGAAGATTTTGGTACAAACCACACCTTCTAACTCCCTCTGGTTTAGGAGCTTGAGTTTTGTGAAACATACACCTTAGCGTATTATATAATAAGATTGTAGCATTCTATACATTGTTTTAGTATATTTTTTGTTTTGAATGATGGATGAACTCAGAATATGTTCTTTTTAAATCAATGTTGTTCTTCACTCAAGTTATTCTCCGTGGTTATGATATTTCTTCCATGTACATACTTTTGATTGTTGTTGTTTGAGTCTTCGGCCTTTTCACTGGTTTGATACAGCTCTCCATGCCTCCCTGTTCTCAGATAATCGCATTATCTGTAGATAGCTACCACATTCTACATCCGTTTAACATATTCTAACCATGGTCTACCCCTACAGTTCTTATCCTCGATCCATCCATAAGTAAGTTTTCTATTCTTGGGTGTCTTAATACGTGAACTTCCAACCTATCTCTCAGCAGAAGCATCTCTCCTAGGCCACTTGTCTTAATACCGCTTCATTTGTTACTCTATCTATCTGATCTTCATCATTCTCATGCAACACCACATTTCAAATGCTTCTATACTCCTCTTTTCTGCTGCACCAATAGTTCATGTTTCTCTTCCATTGAGCGCCACGCTCCAGACAAAGGCTTTCAGAAATGACTTTCTAATACCTAAATCTCTATTTGATGTCAACAGATTTCTTTTCTGTAGAAATTCTTTCCTTGCCTAAGCCAACCTACTTTCTATATCCTCTTTGCTTCGTCCATCACTGGTTATTTTAATTTCTAAGTAGCAAGTGACTCCTACTTCCTTTAGTTTTGATTATAATATTAAAATACCCCGTGCCGTAGTCGTGCTCAAGTCACACACCATGGCTGCGAGGGCAGCTGCAGCAAGTCCGCAGTTCGCAGGTTTGAATCCCAGCGCTGACAGCGGCTATTCTGAGTGTGGGTTTCCCCCGTTTTTTCAACACTACCTTCAGACAATTGCCGGGATAGTACCTTACTTCACGTCCAAGGGTGCCTTCCCCATCCCTGTCACAAATACAGTTAGAGACACTACTACAGTCATCACATAGAGTAAATACAGTTTATCAGACACGTTCAACCTATACACCCAACTACACAGGGCTGATGCCCTAAACCTCTGAAATGTATTGAAATCAACAACACAAATTAATCGAAGTAAAGGGTTTGTATATTGCTCTTCAGGTCAAAGTTACAGTAAACTTCAACAAAATGTGGGGATTACCATTTTAGATGAGCTTACGATACCGGCCAGTTTAATATCCACAAGCAAGTAGTATTAAATATTCATCGCATCATTTACCTCGATTCTGTTGATGTTATAATATCCAGTTCCGGTCATTAATTTCATGGTAATTCCATTCTGTATTAATATATTCTAGCCTGGTCTAATGACCAACAATGTTTATGCATCGGTCCATACTTCAGCAAAGGATTACGGTGATGATTTATTTATCATAGCAGCACAATGTATGTACACAACAGTCCGGGGTCGGAACAGAGGCCATGGTGGACAATCTACTGTAAATATTGCGTGCATCAGCAAGAGCCCGTCAGTGTTACTTTCTACCGTGGCTGTGAAGATATTTGTAATTGAGTTTTTAAATGTGTGGATAAGTTATGAATATATTATTAATTGAGATGTTTAATGTGTAGATAAGTTATGAAGATATTATTAATTGAGATGTTTAAAGTGTAGATAAGTTATGAAGATATTATTAATTGAGATGTTTAATGTGTGGATAAGTTATGAATATATTATTAATTGAGATGTTTAATGTGTAGATAAGTTATGAATATATTATTAATTGAGATGTTTAATGTGTAGATAAGTTATGAAGATATTTTAATTGAGATGTTTAATGTGTGGATAAGTTATGAATATATTATTAATTGAGATGTTTAATGTGTGGATAAGTTATGAAGATATTATTAATTGAGATGTTTAATGTGTAGATAAGTTATGAAGATATTATTAATTGAGATGTTTAATGTGTAGATAAGTTATGAAGATATTATTAATTGAGATGTTTAATGTGTGGATAAGTTATGAATATATTATTAATTGAGATGTTTAATGTGTAGATAAGTTATGAAGATATTATTAATTGAGATGTTTAAAGTGTAGATAAGTTATGAAGATATTTTTAATTGAGATGTTTAATGTGTAGATACGTTATGAAGATATTATTAATTGAGATGTTTAATGTGTAGATAAGTTAAGGAGATATTATTAATTGAGATGTTTAAAGTGTAGATAACTAATGAAGATATTATTAATTGAGATGTTTAATGTGTAGATAAGTTATGAATATATTATTAATTGAGATGTTTAATGTGTAGATAAGTTATGAAGATATTTTTAATTGAGATGTTTAATGTGTAGATACGTTATGAAGATATTATTAATTGAGATGTTTAATGTGTAGATAAGTTAAGGAGATATTATTAATTGAGATGTTTAATGTGTAGATAAGTTATGAAGATATTATTAATTGAGATGTTTAATGTGTAGATAAGTTATGAATATATTATTAATTGAGATGTTTAATGTGTAGATAAGTTATGAAGATATTATTAATTGAGGTGTTTAATGTGTAGATAAGTTATGAAGATATTATTAATTGAGATGTTTAATGTGTAGATAAGTTATGAAGATATTATTAATTGAGATGTTTAATGTGTAGATAAGTTATGAAGATATTATTAATTGAGATGTTTAATGTGTAGATAAGTTATGAAGATATTATTAATTGAGGTGTTTAATGTGTAGATAAGTTATGAAGATATTATTAATTGAGATGTTTAATGTGTAGATAAGTTATGAAGATATTATTAATTGAGATGTTTAATGTGTAGATAAGTTATGAAGATATTTTTAATTGAGATGTTTAATGTGTAGATACGTTATGAAGATATTATTAATTGAGATGTTTAATGTGTAGATAAGTTAAGGAGATATTATTAATTGAGATGTTTAAAGTGTAGATAACTAATGAAGATATTATTAATTGAGATGTTTAATGTGTAGATAAGTTATGAAGATATTATTAATTGAGATGTTTAAAGTGTAGATAAGTTATGAAGATATTATTAATTGAGATGTTTAATGTGTGGATAAGTTATGAATATATTATTAATTGAGATGTTTAATGTGTAGATAAGTTATGAATATATTATTAATTGAGATGTTTAATGTGTAGATAAGTTATGAAGATATTTTTAATTGAGATGTTTAATGTGTGGATAAGTTATGAATATATTATTAATTGAGATGTTTAATGTGTAGATAAGTTATGAAGATATTATTAATTGAGATGTTTAATGTGTGGATAAGTTATGAATATATTATTAATTGAGATGTTTAATGTGTAGATAAGTTATGAAGATATTATTAATTGAGATGTTTAAAGTGTAGATAAGTTATGAAGATATTTTTAATTGAGATGTTTAATGTGTAGATACGTTATGAAGATATTATTAATTGAGATGTTTAATGTGTAGATAAGTTAAGGAGATATTATTAATTGAGATGTTTAAAGTGTAGATAACTAATGAAGATATTATTAATTGAGATGTTTAATGTGTAGATAAGTTATGAATATATTATTAATTGAGATGTTTAATGTGTAGATAAGTTATGAAGATATTTTTAATTGAGATGTTTAATGTGTAGATACGTTATGAAGATATTATTAATTGAGATGTTTAATGTGTAGATAAGTTAAGGAGATATTATTAATTGAGATGTTTAATGTGTAGATAAGTTATGAAGATATTATTAATTGAGATGTTTAATGTGTAGATAAGTTATGAATATATTATTAATTGAGATGTTTAATGTGTAGATAAGTTATGAAGATATTATTAATTGAGGTGTTTAATGTGTAGATAAGTTATGAAGATATTATTAATTGAGATGTTTAATGTGTAGATAAGTTATGAAGATATTATTAATTGAGATGTTTAATGTGTAGATAAGTTATGAAGATATTATTAATTGAGATGTTTAATGTGTAGATAAGTTATGAAGATATTATTAATTGAGGTGTTTAATGTGTAGATAAGTTATGAAGATATTATTAATTGAGATGTTTAATGTGTAGATAAGTTATGAAGATATTATTAATTGAGATGTTTAATGTGTAGATAAGTTATGAAGATATTTTTAATTGAGATGTTTAATGTGTAGATACGTTATGAAGATATTATTAATTGAGATGTTTAATGTGTAGATAAGTTAAGGAGATATTATTAATTGAGATGTTTAAAGTGTAGATAACTAATGAAGATATTATTAATTGAGATGTTTAATGTGTAGATAAGTTAAGGAGATATTATTAATTGAGATGTTTAATGTGTAGATGTGTGCTGCCGACGAGAAATCCTCAGCCGTTATTTAAAATAAGTACATTTACCAGACGAGTCAATAAGCGATTAAATGAATGAAGATGAAATAGAAGATGTTGGAGGGAAACAGCCTTAGTCTATTAGAAGGTACAGTTCTGGCATTTAACTGGAATTGAAACCACTACATACACCATTTCAAGGATTACGGACGGTGGAGTTCAAACCCACTCCTCTTCCGAATCCACAGACAGCCTGGGTTCATGGCCTTACATAGCTACACCAGTCAGTACAAGCTGTATACACTCATCTATTCATAAAATTATAGTATTGAAAACGGAGTCATTTTACTTTATCTGTTTGTTTCATGCCAAAAGAATACTGAAGGTTGCGTTGTTTGTTTGTCCAGCTGTAGCAACTTGTTGTCACAACCGCAAAGCCAGAGGCTGTTAATCAAGCAGGCCGTGTTGGATGTGCTACTGGAACACCACTCGGTGAACAAGTCTGTTTGGCATGGCCCGCTAGAGAAAGACATGCCAATTGATTTGAAACTAACATGCAGGGTTTGAGCTGCTACAGAATTAGCATGCCACTTTTTCCTCTCAGCGATAACAAGAATGTTGGATCCGGAACAAGGCAACGCCTTCCTCAATAGGCTGTCGTCAGGGCCGTCGAGCACGAGGTCTTCCGGACCCCTCCATTCTTATTCAACCTGAAATGATGTTTGAAGCCATTTGAATCAGTGTTTTTGAAAGGGGGTAGGTGAACGAAAGTAAATTGTTGGGAAACTAAATAAAACTTCCCCAACGGCTCAATTTTTAATTTAAATTTTTATTCTAATGGATTTTGTGACTAACATGCTTTTAAGGAACATGTTCCACTCTCTAAAATAATTGTATACATTTGTGTCCGGAAGATATGCGCAAAAGAAAATCGTGCAACTACGTCTTTAAAAAAAAAAAACGAGTAATTAGACACAAAAATGTTCATTAAATTGTTCGAAAATGCAATATATTTGCTAGAGACAGATATTTACACAAATATATGGCAAAGATGGACACAAAATATAATAGATCATTGTTAAATATCCGTTTAGGACTTAAAATTAGAATAATTTTGCAATACTGGTACTAAGAAATAAGTGCAAATCTATAGCACAGACATTGTGTTTTCAGATGGAATGGATTTGCTACCCACAAAAATTGCAACAAATCTGAAGCACAGGGAAATATTTACAACATAATAAAGTCATTGTTGGTTGGTCCCTTAGTTTAGGGGCTGCGACAACGCGGTCATGTAGTCCCGTGTACTTCGGGTGTGACGCACGTCCACCCTTAAAAAAAACTCAATATTTATGAACATGAGTTTTATGCGGAAAGAACGCTTGCACAAGCGTCCTTTCAAAGGAAACGGATGGCTTTATCCAAAAGGAAAACAAAACGCTAAACAAGTGAAAATGTCAAAAAATGTCGATTACGCCCTTTCAAAAAACACCGATTCATTTACAGTGTTGCCTTAGTAATCGAAATTTGATATTTTTCAGTCGGCCTCACAATTTCACCCAATTTTGTGATGGGAGCGCGATGGCGCAGTGGCTTAGCTGCTCGTCTTTCACCCAGACGCCCGGGGTTCGAATCCCAGTGACAGCGGGGTGGAATTTTCACCTGAAAAATCATGTGGCGTCAGGAAGGGCATCCGGCCTTAAATTCCCGGCCAAAACCAAAATGAGTCTGGTTGACACCATTGACCCCAATTAATTGGGGAAAAGCCGATGAAAGTTATTCCCTAATCCTCAAGAGAGGTACAAGAGATGAATAAATACACTTGGATGATCAGTTGCGATCTTCACTTAGGCTATAAAATCTATGTCTGAAAATATGGGTGAAAATATTTACAATATGTACACTTATTTAGTTGCAGTATTAGTTGAGATAATGCAACTCGTCAATATTTGTTAGTTGTGGTCTATGTGATGATTTGGTGAAATCCTGGAAGCGGTGATTGACCTCCTAAATTTGCTTGTTTAGTGTGAACATGTGGTTGTTGTTAAATTGTCTGTTCAGATTGTGTTGTACAGGCTACTTATATGGTTGAGTCTTGCGCGGTCCTGTTGAGAGCAGTCAACTTAGTCACTTCTTCTTCTTTATGTGCCAGGAGGTTGGCAACCATCATAGAAACTCCTACTTTAGATAATGCAGCGCGAAACAGCTCAACAATTGAACCATGTTTTCAGATTATCGATCCAAGAAATGTTTCTTCTTCCAGGTCTTCTTTTGCCTTGTAACTTCCCTTGAATGACCAGCTGCTGCAGATGATATTTCTCTCCTCTCATCACATGACCCAGATACTGCAGTTTTCTAATTTTGACAGTATTAATATTTCCTTTCTCTTTCCCATCCGCCTCATCACCTCATCGTTGGTGACCTTATCTTTCCACTCAGCCTCAGTATCCTTCTGTACGTCCATAGCTCAAATGCCTCCAATCTGTCCATTTATCTTTTCTTTGTGGTTCAGGTCTCAACTACATAGAACAAGGTGGAGAAGGCATAACATCCCAGAAGTCTAATTTTTAATTGTAAATTAAAGTCTCTGCTACAGAACACTCTCCTCATTTTATTGAATGCATTTCTGGCTTGACCGATCCTGGACTTTATCTCCTCATACAGTCAACGTAGCAGTTCACATTTGTTCCCAAATACGTGTACTTTGTCACTTGCTGTACTGTCTCCCCATTGATTACCAAACTCTCTTGATGCTGTGTTCGTAATAATAATAATATCGTATGGCCTCGGTGTCGGGTGCAACCTTTGTTATTTGACACCCAGAGGGTAGCTTGCATGTCAAATTTCGTTGTTCCATGAATCACTATGAAAGTCAAGGAGGTTATATATCTAAGCTCCTTGAACACTATAGCGCTTTCTAGTAGAGAAATTAGGAACTTTGTGTTGGCGGAAACTCCCGAGATTAATTTTGCCATTATGAACACGGCCTACTGTATTCAAATGGGTTTTTTGACAAGCCAACATCGTATGACATGCGTGTCGTATTTTTTCCGCCTTTCAAAAAAAATAATCACATACTACGGCCAGGAGCGAACCTGCAATCTTGGGGTTAGTAGACCGACACGTTGACCACTCACCCACCGTGGCAAGCGTTGTGTTCGTGATACTACCATAAAACGTGTCTTGCTGACATTAAGTGTTAATCCCCATTGTTCACTTGCCTCCACGAATTTGTTAGTCAGTCGCTGTAAATCTTGTAGACTTTCTGCGAATAACAACGTGTCATCTGCAAATCTTAAGTAGTTTATTATTTTTTCGTCACTATTTGCTCTCAACTAGGAAGAGTTTCCTGTGTGCAAGGGTCTCATATCTTCTTGGGCTTTTCCCCCTCTCGCATTCCTAAGTGTCTGTATTCATCGTACAAATATATAGCCTAAGTGTAATGGATCTGATGATGTTCGCTTGACGATCGAAACTGCTCGTCCAAGTGTATTTATTAATCTCATGTAATTTTCTATCAGGAATGGGGAATAACCCATCACAATTGGGTACAGTCGTGTTGACCGACTGAATAACATCAAATTTCAACCTGCAACATAAGTTTGGAACTACGGTATTAACCTTGCAATTTTTTCACCTTTCCCCCTAAAAGAAAATAAATAATAATAATAAAAATGAAATGTCAGTGGACGTTAGCTTGCCCAACTGAATATTAATTAACTTTGGTTTTAGTTATTCAGCCACTCTCCATATTTTATAACTTTCTCTCTCTCTCATTGTTTTTTCTTTTAATTTTATTAATGCAGCCATAAGGCCTCTGTTCGCTTTGCAGGTGAGGCCGCCTGGGTGAAGCGCTGATCTCACCTCCCCAGTTGTATCCCACGACCAGATGTTCCAAGCTCCAGGACACTGCCCGTAGAGGCGGTAATGGTCAGATCCCTCGCTGAGTCCGTGGGAACCACCAACCTGGAGGGTAAAATCGACTAAAAAATTTACACCAGCTAATGCAGCCAATAGCCATGTATTTTTCTTTTCAGGACGGGTCAGGGAAGGTATTATGAAAGGAAATCGGCCGTGGACCTGTTGAAATAACCGTCCCGTTATTTTCCTGGTGGTGAAAATGGGAAACCATGAAAACCGTTTTCAGGACGGTTGAGGTGGGATTCGAACCCACGATCTCCCGATGCCAGGGGACACGAGGTAGCACGTTAGCGCTCTTGACCACCGCGGCCGAAGGGGGTGGGGAGAGGGTTGGTCTTTTGCCTCAAGATTTTGAGCACGTAGGTGCTCGGTAGTCGGTTTTGCCACGTCGCAAGATATGCTCGCCGGGCAGACCTCTCGGTGTTCCCAAATGACAGCTCGACGGATTGTTTGCATGGAGTTGTAATTACTCTATTAGGATCGATGATGGGGTAGACACCCAGTCACTTGAGGTGTAGAGACCCCGGGAAATAAAACCACACTCAAGGTAACCATTATCAGAGCACGGGATTCGAACCTACTTTCTCCGGTCTCGCTGCAACTCTCCATCGCGGTCGTAGATATTGATCCCAAAACTTGAAAGAAATGAAAAGTGAATTACAGGAGATTAATTATTACACTTGGATGACCTGTAAAATATAAAACGTGGGTAAAATCTCTACGTAGTACAAAACAAGGTCCCCGATTCTTGGATGTTCCGCTTAATCCCGAGAACCGCTGGATGGATTTTGATTCGGTTTTCACCATTCTGTAAAGAATTTCTTGAGGAAGATTTCTGTAGAAAATAATTTATTTATGACCAAAGGAAGCCGAGCAGTAACGATTTCAGTGAATCGAATGAAAAAATAAACCGTGCGCCTAGTGTGCTTACACTGGGTAAACCTTGAAAAATATCTATATACTACGAGTGTAAGAATTGTTCAGCATGAAAAGTCCTACAAAAAATCCGCGAGAGCATATCTCTATCTTCAATACATTGCCCACTATAAGTGTTTTTCGTTTTCATTTCTTCCAACAATCTCCATTAAATTACTAGCATAGGAGACAGTTTACGAGCTAGCTAGCGAGTGAGCCTATCACCCCAGTTTCAGCCTTCGTTCCACAGAATACACAGTCAAGTTTAGATTGGATGGAAGGGGATCTGTGTTTCAGGCACCTCGCCTTTCATAAATTACGTGTGACAAGAATTCATTGCACATGCTATCTCCATGATAATACAGGACGCCCGAGAATATTCTCCGCAGTGGCTTCGTACAGCTGCGAGTGGTTGCGTCATCAGTTTAGTTGGCAACACAGTGTCCTTGAAAGGGGGACTCCCGCGAGGTTGGGCTGTAGGCTGTCGAAATCGTCAGATAAGCGAGCGTGCATGTCTTCAGTGTGTATTAAACAGTCAGCCAGCGTTCAGAGAGATTATTGGAAGAGTGCAACAGAATACAGGCTAATGTTTACTACTGAAGAGAGAGTATTTTGATGGAATACTTTATTCGCGAAGACGATCGGTTTACAGAAAATGGAAAATTAAGATTTCAGGCGCGGTGTCCTAATTCAAAGTGTCCAAACCGTGATACTGTTCGGGATTTGATAAGTACATTTCGTGTGACTGGCTCAGTTCACGAAGTACGGGGAACAGGCAGGCCTACGCTTTAGTGAAAGTCTTCGAAAATATGTGTAGACGTGTTGATGTCTGTCTTCGAACAAAAGGACAACACTTCCAACATCTGTTATGAATGGCTATGGTGAGTACAAAGTTTACTGTTCGTTTGTTTGTTTTGATGCAAGCGGCAGCCGTGCTACCAACGTAACGTCTGTAGCTAGCTCTCGCAGACGCATGTAGACGCTGCGGAGAACATTTACGGACTCACTATAATAATTAATAGTCCAGTCAATGCTTTAAGCCATCATGCCGAGACGGAAAATGAACATAGGTCGTAGTTCATTGAAATCGAAAAAAAAAAGTATTTTAAGCTTATGCTGGGTAAAGCTTTAAAGAAACCGGGTGTAGCAGGGGCGGGTTGGTAGTCGTGTATAATTAATCAACTTATTTGTAGGGGCTAATGACCTCGATGTACCATCCCTTAAAACAACAATAATTAGACATAGATTAATAGCCTGCGTGTAAACAATCTGATGATGATCGCTTGTCTATCGAAACTGGTCATTCAAGTGTATTAATTAATCTCATGTAAATTCTTTCAGGTTTAGGAAACAACACCTGTTATAATTTGGGTACAGTTGTGTTGGCCGACTGAAAAGCATTGCCATTTCGTTTACAATGCTAACACTAAAATATGGCTTTCAACACGATAACGTTAAATGAAAATGAAAATCCACAACCTGCTTCCAGTCTCCGACCGGGTCAGGAATGGAATGAATGAAGCCCCCATCTAGCGGCGAGGATATGAACTGTGCCGGCTGCCGAGGCCTGACGCACTCCTCTGGGGCAATGATTAAATGAATGGCAGATGAAATGAAATGATAGTGGAGAGTGTTGCTGGAATGAAATGTTGACAGGGAAAACCGGAGTACCCGGAGAAAAACCTGTCTGCCTCCGTTTTGTCCAGCACAGATCTCACATGGAGTGACCGGGATTTGAACCACGGACTCAGCGGTGAGAGGCCAGCGTGCTGCCGCCTAAGCCACGGAGGCTTTTGATAACGTTAAATACAGTTGTTAAATATCTACACTGTATCGTTGATATAATTAGATTCCATGGAGAGGTACAGTATTCTGATTACGGTAATAACATGAAAGTTAATTGACGAACTGTTTCATTTTTAAACACAGTAGAAACAAGATGTTCAGTAAAGAACATATAGCCTACTTTCTCCTAAATGTATGAGTATAGTTATAACTCGTTGTTATTATCAAAGAGTATAATAGAACTATTCTTTGTTGAAGACCTTAGAAACGATTTACCTCTACCAAACGCCACAACCTAGATAAAAACTGCTACCATCATTGAAGAAAGAAAGAAAGATAAGAAGTATCTAAAGAATGTTATGGATCTGGAGACATAATCGACCGGACTGGCGGCGTGGCTCAGCGGTAACGTTCTCGCTTGCTGGACCGTATGTTTCAGGTTCGTATCCTGGCGCAGTCAGCTGGCATTTGAGGGTGCACAAATGCGAGGGAGCCGTGTTAGTAGATTTACTGGCACGTTAAAGATCCCCTTCGGGACAAAATTCTGGCACCCCGGCGTCTCTAAAAGCAACAGTAGTTAAAAGGGACGTAAAACCAATAACATTATTATTATTATTATTACATAATCGGCCTGACGCGGGCAACATCCAACTTTGAGTTGAGGCATGTCTTTACACGTCTGGCTGCGTATGACTTTCACAACCCTAATTGAATTAACAAATCTTTCCATGACCCTACAGAGACGTGTGTATACCAACTATGTGGATATTTTCGATTGCTATTTGGCTGAAATAGAAGTATTAATTAATATCCTGAACTAGCACCAACGGTAGAGTTCGGATACTATGTGAAATCGTTTTGTTCTTTACTTCAATTAACATTTTCAAATAACGCACAATAGGCTGTTACAAACCCTTTAAAATAGAAAGTAAAAATGTATCGTAGTTTCATCTTGTCATTCTTCAAATTCGATGCGCATAGAATGCAAATGGTATAGTAATCAATGGAGCCCCACGTAGACTAGTCGTGATATCTAGTGGTGAAATATCGAACAATATAATCCTAACAGAGCGAGTGCATTCTAGCGGCCAAAAGAAGAAACTTTTCAATAAAATCTGGTCGGCGTGCAGTTACCTTTTTGGCAGCTAGATGTCTCGAGTAAATCTGCTGGCGAATTATGTTTTAATTAAATATATATTTTACACCATAATATGCACAATATAACGCTTAATTTTAAAACAACTGAGTCATTACAAAACAATAAACATATAAAATGTCAAGCAAAAACTAGCCCTGATCGGGTTTGAACCATAGGCATTTGAGCGATAGGCTAACGCTCTACCACTGAGCTAATTGTGTCAACGAATATCGTTCTATATAAAATGACTTACATAGAACTTGTTAGCAAATAGTGATTTATACTAAACGATTTCATCACTGGAGTATATTATTTATATATAAAGCATTTCATACAAAGTTTATTTATTTTATATCAGTACGCTATATTGCATGCAATACTCAAATTAGTGAAATATAAGTCAGGCACAAGATATCCGCTGCCATCTTGTCTTATTACTAAATCAGCTCAGCTTTTTAAAATCACTTCTGCACTATAGTATTACAAAATAAACTTTTAATTTCGAACGTGCCTCTTCCTTTAGAACAGTTAAAACGATTCTCGGCTCGATAATCGGAACTGTTGGGTCCCATGATATGGATTATAAAGTTTGCATAATTCGCACGGCCGCGATCTTGAAATGGTATGGCGGACGACCTTGTATTTTGGTCACAAGACGCATCCTATACGAAGGTATGTTGTTACCAAATTTGGTAGAGATCGGATGATTTGGTTAGTCGTTATTTGATTTTACGTTTTGAACGTTTGAGTGGCCGCCATTCAGTTTTAGTAAAGATGGTGGCGATATAAAACATGACACTGAGGTGTCCTTTGCTAGTGCTACCTTTGTACCAAATTTCGTTCAATTCCCATTCACCGTGTTCGAATTGATAGGGGGGGACAGACATTCAGAGTATACACGCTCACACACACACACACAGACACACAGACACACACACACACAGACTCACACACACACATACACACACACAGACAGACACACTTTTTTTCGCCCTGTGTTGATCTCATAAGTCTACTTTCATTTTTTGCAAAAATCGAAAGTAGGCTAAAAAAAGGAACTGCAAGACCGCAGTAAAACCGTATAGGCCTAATGAAATGTTAACCTCCCTCAGGATTTAATGTACAAATTTTACGTTTTGCTATCATTTGTCCCTGTTTTCAAATTGCTCTCTTGTTTCAGGCAGTACAGACACAAACCTAGAAAAATTGCTGAGTTTTAATTCACTGGCCGTGAAGGCCAATATTGCTATCTTATGGAAGCCTTCATGAGGAGGTTATGGCTGCTTGAGCATTTAGTTCTCCCTGTTCCCAGAAGTCTTGTGGTTGTGACAGGAGCCAATCATGTACTGTGTCCTTTAGTTCGTCGTCCGATTGGAAACGGTTTCCCTTGAGACGAACCATTAACAGTGACGTGTATTGTGCTTCACTCCGTAGCCTACGCAGGTCCATCAAGAACATAGGCCTGGATTGCTCACGAAGGGAGTGATTCTGCTCCATGATAACGATCGCCCACACGTCTCTGACGTCACACAAGGTGAATTGACCACGTTCAAGTGGGAGCAACTTGAGCATCCGCCCTATAACCCCGACTTGTTACCCTGCGACTTCCATCTGTTTGGCCCATTAAAAGAACATCTCAAGGGAAAAAGTTTCCAATCGGACGACGAACTAAAGGACACCGTACATGATTGGCTCCTGTCACAACCACAAGACTTCAGGGAACAGGGAATCCTGTGGCTAGTGAAGCAATGGGACACCTGAGCACAGGCCTGTGGTGATTACTCTTGAATAACGAATAAATTGTACCAACAGTATCATTTCGTACCTTTTCATTTCAATTAAGGAAATTAGAGAGAAATTTAAAGTGGGAATGAAGATTCAAGGAGAAATAATTTTAACTCTGAGATTTGCTGATGACATCGTCATCTAGGCCGACACGCCTGAGGATTTGAATGACTTTTTGAATGGTATGGACTCCGTCTTGAGGAAATAATTCATGATGAAAATTAATAAATGTAAAACAAAAATATTGGAATGCAGTCGCAATGAATCAGAAACCTCTATGGAGATCAAATTGGCAGGGGAAAAACTAAAGGAAGAAGGAGATTTCTGTTACTTAGGAAACAAAATAACCAGTGATGGACAAAACAAAGAGGATATAAAAAGTAGGTTGGCTCAGGCAAGGAAAGCATTTCTACGGAAGAGGAATCTGTTGACATCGAATATAGATTTAGGTATTAGGAAGATATTTTTGAAGGCCTTTGTCTGGAGCGTGACACTCTATGGAAGTGAAACTTGGACTATTGGTGCAGCAGAAAAAAGGAAAATTGAAGCGTTTGAAATGTGGTGTTACAGGAGAATGATGAAGATCAGATGGGTAGATAGGGTTACAAACGAAGAGGTATTAAGAAGAGTGGGAGAGGAGAGATGTTTCTGGCGACTGCTAATGAAGAGAAGAGATAGGTTGGTAAGACACATACTAAGACACCCAGGAATAGCAAGCTTAGTTATGGAAGGAAGGGTCGAAGACAAGAACTGTAGGGGTAGACCAAGGTTAGAATATGTTAAACAGATGTAGGGTGTGGTAGCTATGTAGAGATGAAACGATTAACTCAGGACAGGGAGGCATGGAGGGCTGCATCAAACCAGTCAAAAGACTGAAGACTCAAACAGCAACATTTGAACACCCCTCGTAGTACACACTTATGTTGAGCAATTGAAAACAACTAAGTTAATGAAAGTTCTGATAATAGAAGAGTTGCTTTTCCGTCAATCAACACGATAAATTGCTACTGATCAACAACACGGACAGCCATCCTAGAGCGACGGACAGGTTTCCATCTCCGACTCGTCGTCAATGGTGTGCGAGTGGATCTATCGGTTTCAATTTGTGTTAAATCCTATTGTAATTGCGTGAACTTGTTTAACAAAGCTTCAAATGAAACATATAATTAAATTGGCTTGATCACACCGCAAATTACCGATTATTTTTAGCCTATTTCATTTATGACAAAATAGGCTGATGTGTGTGTATGTGTGTGCGTATGTGTGTGCGTATGTGTGTGTGTCCCCAAATAAAATCTAAACGGCTAGAGCGATTTCAATGAAACTCGGTGAGGTCATAGCACCATTTCGGCCGACCGCTACCGTGCCCTTTAAATTTTATTACGTGTCACCAACCCAACATGGCAGCTGTGCGAAATATTTCACCTGCATTCTATATCTCCGAAACTGTTCCTGATATCACCCTGAAATATTTTTCGATGATGAAGGGTACTACTAAACGTTCACGTATGTGACTTTCAAACACCTGTTAAGTACAAAACGAACATCGCGACCAAACTAAGTTGAAACATTTAAAGATACTTTTCTCGCGATTTAACCATCCGAGGGCAGTGAAACACGGTAAAGCAAATTTTTATACACATTGAAATGCACTGACTTCTAAGTTAGTTGAATTGTTTACATAACCTCAAGATGGCGGTTGTGCAACATTTTTAAATTAATTTTTTATTTCTTATGTCCTAATCATGCGATCGAAGTCAACATTTGAATAATGAATCTACGCAATAATCGTCATTTAATAGTACATAACTTTATGGTCTACATATTTAACAAACCAACATGGCGACCATCGGAATAATTTATATAATCTATTTCAGCAATCAAACTGAAATTTTGTATGTTGATAAAGGCTATCGTAAATAACTGTAGTTTGTGTACAAGGCAGAGTTGCAGGTATTAGTAGCGAGGACAGTAGTGTGAAAGTAGGCTAAGTGTGGAAGCTATAGTGACTAGTAGTGTCCTATGAAGTGAGATTCAGTGCTTATTGTGTGGTGTATGTTCCTGGCCTGCAATAAAGCTAATATTTCGTTAAAGGAACAATTGTCTTGTGCTTTCACCAACTGTAATCCAGTTAACGAACTTGCCACTAGTGGCAACACGTAACAGGCTAATGGAGTAACTTACTACAGTTGGCAGCCTGGTGACTCAGAATATATTCTTAGTTCCATCTCTTAAGGTATAGAATGCACATACAAAATTTGGTTGAAGTGTAATGGATAGTATGGACGTTACATGCTGTTTGATATTGGATTTATCAGTGCGCGTAAAATCATGTTAGGAATTATGTCATGTATGTGATGCTCAGAATTAATCTGAAATATTACGATCTATTATAGTACCAATTTTGGATAAAATCCATTTGTTAGTATAGAAGTTACATGCAATTAAAATGAAACTATGAGAAAGCTTAGAATCACGTTTGCAGCACTGAGGTATATTAGTTACTCTAAATTAATCTAGAATGCCACGTACTATATGTGTGGAACGTTTAGAGCTGATGGCTTGCATACTTTATGATACATTGATATTGGGATTAAACAAATGTAGAGAACATTTATTAACAGTTGGCAGCTCTACTGGTTCTTACGTATACGCAGTCATAATTGTTATGGTGCACAAAGCACATACGAAATTTGGTTGAAATCCATTTGTTAGTATAGAAGTTATATGCATTAAAAACTGGAATCGTATTGGCAGCACTGATGTAAATAAGTTACACCAAACTAAGTTAGAATGTCAGGTACTATACATGTGCAAAGTTTAGAGCTGTTGGCTTGCATACTTTCTGACATATTGATATTAGGGTTAAAACATGGAGATAGCATTTATTAACAGTTGGCAGCCCTGGTGGCTATTTATAATAAGCAGAGTTATATCTGTTGTAGTACAAATAGTACATACGAAATTTGGTTGAAATCCAATCGATAGTATAGAAGTTACATGTACTTAGAGATTGGATCTATCGGCAAGCTTAGAATCATGTTGGCAACACTGGCATTTATTGCCTTCTGGAAATTGACTTGGAATTTTACTATCTATAAGTGTGCCAGTTTTGGAATAGTTCGCAAGTATAACTTCTGAGATGTATAAGATAGAGCTCAAATTTCAATTGCAATTTTCAGCAGTTGGTAGCACTGGCCGTGAGACAATCAGATATATATCTTTACTCTTACCAATTTTGGTTTCGATAGCTGCAGCCGTCTAGGAGTTGATAGGGGACACACTCACACAGAAGGAGAGACAGACAAGCACACATTTTCCCGGATAGATCTCATAAGTCTACTTTTCCTAATTTTCTCAAAATGAGAAAAGTAGGCTAAAACACCAGGTGGATGGACAATGGAGATTGTTGCCTATTGCAGCTGTCTATCGGGAAAGTGATTCAATAATAGACAAGATGATAAAAAGGAGAATTACCTTTTTTGTGTCATTTATCGAGATTACATGACTAAACAACTATTTAACTACTTTTGGAAAAATAAAACAAACAAAAAATTGGTTTAAAAAAGTGCAAAGTGTTTTAGATGAGTTGAATATTACAATGAAACAAATTGAAACTAGAGAAAGAAGAAAGTATTCTGAAGAACACACATAAAGACTTAAACTAAAAAATAATCAACGAAAACCATATGTCATAACTAAGACCCAGAAGTTCATGCAAAATCATATTTTTGCATATTTATGCATATTTTGGTTATTTTGACACAATGCATCATATTTTTCTCATTTGCCTGTTTAAGTGCATATCTCTGCTTGAGAAGGGCGTATATTCTAATTTCCTATTGTTTTGAAGTGCTTTTTGTTACTTCGTTCTTGAAGTCCTGTAGTTCGATTCGGACTCCGAGAGTCTATCAGAGAATAATACTGAAATTATGTTAATACCAACTACGTTTCAGTCCTTTTTGCAAATTAATATCAATTGTTTGTATTCAGCATTGACTATGTAAAAATTGTATAATTATATTCATTTTAAAAAATTCAATGGCTATTCAAATTGTATATCAGCAGTAGGATATAAAGGGCGGTTCTGGGGCAGGGGCTAATGGGCAAGATGGCCGCCGCGCGCAATCACTCTATGTTATTCTTATGGAGGGGTCAGTCAGAGCTGGGGCAGGGGCTAATGGACAAGATGGCCGCCATGTCCTGAGACCATGAATGATGTCACAGGGAGAGTTCGGCCGTGTAGTTGCTAAATGGAATATTTATTATTATTATTATTATTATTATTATTAGGTAATTATTGATTGATCGTGTACAATCAAGACCAGCCTTATATTGTCAACCACTTAGTGTAGTGACTAGCATTCTTGGAGGTCATTCCTGAGGTTCGAATCCCGGCTCTGCCAAGAAATTTAATTTCTGGTCTCATGAGTGGAACGGGGTACACTCAGCCTTGTGAGGCAAAACTTACAGGATCTGGCTTTTGATTCATACCTCAACCATTCTGCCTAACCCAACTTCACCTAACCTAACCTAACCTAACCTAACTTCAAAGTCAGAGCAAATATGAAAGCAAATGTGAGAGCACACATAATAACCTAAGTTATAACCTAACCAAACTTCACCTAACCTAACCTCACCTAACCTATCATAACCTAACCTAACGTAACCTACCTAATTTAAAATTGCAAGCGAAAAAAAATTAGCAAAAAGTAAGAGCAAATGTGAGAGCACAAATAATAAACTTAGTTATAACCTAACCACACCTAACCTAACCTAACCTAACCTAACCTAAACTAACTTAACCTAACCTAACCTAACCCAACTTAACCTAACCTAACCTAACCTAACTTCAAAGTGCAAGCAAAAAAAGTGAGAGCAAAAATTGTAATGAAAAAATTAAGAGCAAATGTAAGAACACAAATAATAAACTTAGTTATAACCTACCCTAACCTAACCTAACCTAACCTAACCTAACCAAGCATTTCCTCACCTAATTTCACCTAACCTAACTTCAAAGTAAGTGCAAATATAAGAGCAAAAAGTGACAGAAAAAGTAATATCAAATAGTGTATGCAAGAAAGTAAGAACAAATGAGAGAGCACAAATAATAAACTTAGTTATAACCTAACCTAACCTAACCTAACCCCAGAAACCTCATTTTAAGATTTTAGATTTTACATTTTAACATTTTACATTTTAACATTATAGATTTTTGATTTTTTCATTTTACTTTTTTAGATTTCACTTTTTTGATTTTTTGTATTTCAGTTTTAATTTTTTTTTATTTTACATTTTAAATTTAATATTTTTTGATTTTAGATTTTACAATTTCCATTTTCCGAAAAAAGTCACTTACCTAACCTCACTAAACCTAACTTTACCAAACCTAACTTAAGCTAATCCAAAGGGCTAATGCACATACACAAAGTATATAAGGACACATGCAACTCTCCTTATGCTAGTCTTATTGGCTACTGTACAACATGATCACTACCCAACCGTTTTTTTTTCATTTTGTTGTTTACTCATTTGTCAATTTTCCAATTTCCCATTTTCAGTTTTTTTAAATGTCAGTTTTAAGTTTTTTTAAATTTCATAATATGGAAACATGGATTTTGCATTTTGTTGTTTACACATTTGTCAATTTTCCAATTTCCCATTTTCATTTTTT
The DNA here is from genome assembly GCA_946902985.2 of Meconema thalassinum. Classification (NCBI taxonomy): domain Eukaryota; kingdom Metazoa; phylum Arthropoda; class Insecta; order Orthoptera; family Tettigoniidae; genus Meconema; species Meconema thalassinum. The sequence continues at coordinate 759,934,292 of OX336388.2, read as the reverse complement.
TTAAATGTCAATTTAAAGTTTTTCAATTTCATGATATGGAAACATGGATTTTGCATTTTGTTGTTTACACATTTGTCAATTTACCAAATTCCCATTTACAGTTTTTAAAATTTTAGTTCAATGTTTTTTCTATTTTGTCAATATGGAAACATGGATTTTCCAATTCGTGTTTTACATGTTCATTTTGCATTAGGAGTGGAGAGAGGTGGGTAGTAATTAAAAATGTACAAGCAGTGTCCATACAATATTTTTTATTTGAAATACATGTACACTATTTACACTTAAATACATTTTTATATATAGTCTATTTTTTGTTATAAATTGTACAGTTTTTTTATTTTGTTTTCTATTTTATTTATTTTTGATTATGAATACTATTTTTTTATTTTTGTAGTGCTATTGTTTTATTTCCTAAATTGTTTTGTTTTATGTATTTGCTAGTTGCAGGCAGAAGATTTTGATATTCATAACTTAACTCTTTAAGCATGGTCAATGATTGAGTAATGACCATAGGCATGTGTACCTATACCATTAGCATCAATCACTCTTTTATCATCACCAGGACACAAAGCAATTTTGTTTAGCCTTATAGATGATATGTCATGTTGTTTAGAAGCGATAATGTTCATGGGTATTCTTTTTACATTGTTTTTCATGACACAATCCTTATAATCTTGAAAGTTTATACAATTTTTGACAACACCTCTGCTAATACCTTTAATCTTTTTGATTTCTTTACCATTTATGTCTAAAGCGTACATTTTAGCTCTAAGTCCAACAAATGCTTTTATAATTTGTCCACAAGCCTCGTCTTTAAATTTCCCCAACGTTTTCTTGTTTGATGTAGAGTAACATATGTGATTAGTAGGATAATCTGATGTGTCCAGGTGTTGTAGGAAATCCAACTTGTCGTGATATACATCTGGGGTGTTAACCAAATATATGAACGAGTCAGTATCCATATACATGAGTTTAAGATTGTCCATGCCATAATAAGGTAGCAGGACATCATAGTGGTGGGAATACATGAGAGTTTTTGAAATATCCAGTATACACATTCCAATATATATAGGCTTATTGAATACAATGTTACGTTTAGCCATGTGGAAAGCAGCTAGGTTAGGGCCATAAATTGTTCTGTCGATAAATGTCGGCTTTGCTATTAGCTTTTCTGCCTTTTTGCTGTCAGTCACAAGACGTATGTCTATTCTTTTACGGATATTCTCCATTGTTTTCCCAAAAATGGCATTGTTGAATAATTTGTACAGATTTTTCTCAAAATCATTTTTGGCTTGTTTTCGAAGGTTGTTATTAAAATCAACGTATGCCTTTAACCAAGGTCTTTGCTTAAACTTTAACACACGATGAATTTTTATCAATTTTATTCCATGATCTAAAGCCTGTTTTAATGCCATGTAGTGAACAACATATCGCCTTCAATTTCCAAGATGTGGAATTAGTTTTTTCAGAGACGAATCCTTAGGTTGTGTACACTCTGGTAGGAAAGGTAAATCGTTGTGTAGATCATGAAGGTCAGATGGGTAATCAACATCAACGTCTAGAATGTATCCCACAGGATCGTCTTTCTTCAGTTTTTCTAGATCAACGGTATCTGGAGAAACCCACTGAAATCCGCCATAAGGAAGAGAGTGACACATAGCCCACCCGTATTGGTTGTTGGCATCATCATAGGTAATAAACTGTGATGGTTTCTCAGAATCATAGGTTTCCATGTATTTATTGTTAGCTTCAGCATACCGATGAGACACCTGGCATATGCCTCCACGTATTCCAGACTCGATTAAAAGAATCTGATCGTAATCCTGTATCAATTCCAGTTCAATGCCTGTGTAAAGGAGCATTGCCTCAAAACTTAAACCAGGCGAAGTGAAAAAGTGTGCAGCATCCACTCGGTGTGTTTCTAGTGTTTTGTTTCTAAACGTTTCAAAGCTGTCTGCAAGAAGGAGTACATCTGAAGTTAGGTAGAGGTCACTATATTCCCCTAGAGTTTTAATGTTGAACTGATTCCACACATTTTTAGCATGTTCATAGTCTTTTTGACTATCATCTTCTTGACTTAATTTGTTAAAGAATACCTCTTTTGGAGGTAAACACGTTTCACTTAACTTTTCCCATGAGTCAATGTAGTCATAACAAAATACCCCTTTACGAGTCATGAGCATTGCATTTTCTTTTCCAAAGTACTTGTCTGTCTCAGGGTATGATGTTAAGTTGGAAACTAAGTTTTCCAAACTACTTGGCATTAACCGAAACGTGTCCACAAATCGAAGCTTAACATTTCCAACATATTTGGTGAAAGAGATGTACTTTTCTTTGGAGTTAGGGATAACGTCCACTCTTTCAGTAGTACACCCCAATTGCTTTACAATGAAATTTGCGTCATAGCCACTCATATTATGTAGAAATACAGGAACTGGGTTTCGTGTTTTACACTTCAAATTACAGTTATTGTGAGCACTTCCACGGTATTCCCCTGTAATATGACAATGGTCTCGAACTTTCCAGTCCTCTTTGGTAAATGGTTTATGACACAAATAACAGGTTTCAGAAGATTGGAACTCTGCTTCTTGATGCTCAGTTAAAGCTTTTGGAACATTTAAGCTGTAAAGACGATCAATTTCATTAGCTATTGAGATCAAACAGTCCATAAACTTTTCTGCAGCGTCAGGTCCACGATAAATAATAGGTTGGCTCGGAAGGTTTGTCTTTATGTGTTCCACAGCTGGTGAGGGTTTAACATATATACCAAAGCTCATAGGAACATGACTCTGGTATGGCACTGTATAACTTGCCTCAGGATTAGGTAGACATGTTTGATAGGGTAACAGTATACTTTCAAAATCTGCATAGATAACGTAAGGTATTCTAAGCATTTTTTCCACATTTACGAATTTCACAATTGGGTTTTTAATAGGCATTTCAACCCTAGGAATGTCATGCTGGACACACAAAGCTCTATGTTCTTTTAATTTTTCCATTCCTTGTTGCCCATATTGATTATCAAAGTGAGTGAAACACCGTTTACACGTATATATCTTATGTCCATGGCGGGTAATCTGATGTCCTACTAGTTTATCAAAATCTTTGATAAAGACGTAGTGGTTCTGGCCGGATGATGAACTTAGCAGAAGGAGGTCACGATGGTCTTGCAGCTCTTGATCCACAACCTTTAGAGGGAACAGTTTATTGTCTTCTTCCAATCCAAATACATTAATGGATATATCGTTAGCTTTTTCAAATTTGGGAATGTCTGCTAGCGATGTAGGAAATGATATTGTTGAAAAATCATACTTGTTTTCCAGATCCTTGTATTTACTAATGCGTTTAGCATCAGTTTTAACCAGTTTTGCTAAAATGGCATACATAAAACACCTCTCATCCTTAAAGTTTTGAGGATTAATGCAGGCTTTTCTTGCTTGTATAACTGCTGGTAATGGAATATATGTGCTTCCACGCAAGGGATTATACTTATTTATTTTTAATCGTACTCCTTCCACTGCTAACAAAGCCCAATTACTGCCTTTTAGCTCAGATTCCTCCATTTCCGTAGTTAACTTTGTAAATTGTGTTTCCAAGAAACTACTTAAGTCAGTTTCCAAAAATAGGGCCTGATTTCGTGTTTTAAAAGCACGATCTGTAATTTCATTGGTAGATGTATGAATGAATCTACATTCAGCCACAAGATTAACTTTTATCGACTTGTGCATTGCTAGTTCTTTCTGCATAGCTTGCATTATTTGCTGTTTGGACTCTTTAAGGTATGAATTTAAATCCTTGCACGTATCGCAACGAATGAAATAGGATTTAAGTCGACCTTCAAAAGATGTCTCATATTCAATAAGTCCATTTTTGTCAGGGACCAATGACAGTAGGTAATGTTTTGTAGGCTCTGCCTTTTGTCTTTTAGCTGCCGACACAACATTACAACATTCTTCATGACGACGTCCATTGTAGGCATTGTTGAATGTACTACCACAGGTCTTGCACTCATGAAATTCACCACACGATACTTCATGTCGCTTCCTATGATAGTCTCGAAGAAAAGTCTTTCCACACTCTTTACACATATAGCTAGGAATGGCTTCTTCCATTATGAATGTTGATTTCTGCAAACAGCTGCTTACTGCGTATCACAGGGCTAGAGGTTGGTCGGTGAGACGGTCTTTCACGATGTGAACACCGTGAGAGGTAGTAGTCAACTGGTGATATACTTGTGAAGGGTCCTCTAATATACCCCTAGTCTAGACCAACAGCTCTTTACAGCGTATGACAAGGCTGTATACTGGATAGTGAGACGGTCTTTCACGATGTGAACACTGTAACAAGTAGTAGTCAACTGATTATATACTTGCTAAGGGTTCTCTAATATACAATAGTCAAGACCAACAGCTACTTACTGAGTAGTACAAGGCTGTACAATAGTTGTTTTAACAGTCTTTCACGATGTGGTAACTGTGAATGGTGGTAGTCAACTGATGATATTCTTGATAAGGGTCCTCTAATGTACCCCTGGTTAAGGGTAACAGCTGTTCACTGCTTATGACAAGGCTAAAGACTGGTTGCTTCAACGGTCTTTCACAATGTAAACACTGTGACAGGTAGTAGTCAACTGAAAATATTCTTATGGCCTACTCAAGGTTATCAGGTACTTACTGCATATCAAAAGGCTGTACACTCATGTGTGTTAGGCACTCTTTCTTGCTAAGGACCCCAATATTCCCTACACAAGGCTATACATGTTAGTTCTAAACACTTAGTGGTTAATTGTATATTCAATTTTTGTACAAAGCTTACACAAGCACGTTTTTTATGAGGTAAAACTTTGTTAAATAACTGCATGCGACACGCAAAGTATGTTGCCGCTATCTAGCGGTGACTATGAGAACTACTTGACCGACCAGCATGCTACCTAGCGCTCCATTTCAATACTCGCTCACTGAACGAACAGCATGCTATCTAGCGGTCAATATCAATACTCACTCAACTACCAGCCTACTACCTATCGGTCAATATAACAACTCACTCAACTACCAACATGCTACATGGCTTTTTTGGTCAGTTTTTTGTTGGCTTTTTTTTGTTCAGTTTCTGTTGGCTTATGTTGGCTTTTATTGGCTTTTGTTGGCTTTTGTTGGCTTTTTGTTGGCTTTTGTTGGCTTTTGTATTAGCTCTTTTATATTTGCTCTTGCTTGTGGGGGCTTATTTGGTCTTGGAAAGTATGTCAGTCCTTTTTTATGGCTGTAAAATGCTTACAGCCATGTTTGTAAGCAGCAACAACAACAACAACACACAAAATTCCAAAAAAATCGAAAGTACTCTAAGTTTTATCAATGACTCTCAACTCTTACACTTACCTCTATCCCATGCATAGTCAAAAATTAGTGTATTTTTCAAATTTTTCAAAAAATATTTGGAAAGTAGGCTATATCATTAAACTAAAAATCCTGAAAGACATATGTTAACTCCAACACCTACTTCTATACCACTCTCAGTCCAAAAATAGTGTATTTTTCAAATTTTCCAAAACATATTTCCAAAATGGGTTATATTTCCGAAATTAAAAAGTTAACAAAAATGTTTGTTTGACATAAATGAATGGCCTTTGCCTCCTCTACCACTGTACCAAGTCCCAGGTCTCCAGGACAAAAAATAAAATTTTTAAAAAGCGTTTTATTTCCAAAATTAGGAATTTTACAAACACATTTGTCTGACGTAAATCAATGGTCATTACCCCTTCTACCCCCCACACTAAGTCACATGTCTCTAGGACAACAAAAATAAAATTTTGAAAATGGGCTTATATTTCCAAAATTAGGAATTTTACAGAAACGTTTGTCTGACGTAAATCAATGGTCTTTACCCCCTATATCCCCATACCAAGTCTCAGGTCTTTAGGTCAACAAAAATAAAATTTGGAAAAAATGGTCACTATTTTGGAAACTAGGAATTCTAAAAAAAAGTTTGTTTAACATAAATGAAAGGCCTCTATCCCTTCTACCTGTAAACCAAGTTCCAGGTCCGTATGACAAAAATGAAAAAGTTCAACTGGGAAAGTAGGCGATTTTTCATATAACCAAACATTCTAAAATGTGTTCTATGGGCTTAAAAGAATGGCCTCTATGTCCTTTATTTTTTTAAATAAAACTTTTTTATTTTTTACACTTTTTTGAAAAAAGTTCAATTTTTAAAATTCAATATTTTGGAAACTAGGAATTCTACAAAAAACCTTCTTTGACATAATTTAATGGCCCTGACCCCATCTACCACCAAAATAAATTTCAAGTCTCTAGAATGAAAAATAACAGTAGTGGAGTGGTGGCGCTTCCAAATAGTGTCATGGCCGCCGCGTGAGTCCACGGGCGCTTCTAAATAGTGTCATGGCCGCCGCGTGAGTCCACGGGACGGCCATGATACTGGTTAGAAGCACCACCACTCCACTACTGTTATTTTTCATTCTAGAGACTTGAAATTTATTTTGGTGGTAGATGGGGTCAGGGCCATTAAATTATGTCAAAGAAGGTTTTTTGTAGAATTCCTAGTTTCCAAAATATTGAATTTTAAAAATTGAACTTTTTTCAAAAAAGTGTAAAAAATAAAAAAGTTTTATTTAAAAAAATAAAGGACATAGAGGCCATTCTTTTAAGCCCATAGAACACATTTTAGAATGTTTGGTTATATGAAAAATCGCCTACTTTCCCAGTTGAACTTTTTCATTTTTGTCATACGGACCTGGAACTTGGTTTACAGGTAGAAGGGATAGAGGCCTTTCATTTATGTTAAACAAACTTTTTTTTAGAATTCCTAGTTTCCAAAATAGTGACCATTTTTTCCAAATTTTATTTTTGTTGACCTAAAGACCTGAGACTTGGTATGGGGATATAGGGGGTAAAGACCATTGATTTACGTCAGACAAACGTTTCTGTAAAATTCCTAATTTTGGAAATATAAGCCCATTTTCAAAATTTTATTTTTGTTGTCCTAGAGACATGTGACTTAGTGTGGGGGGTAGAAGGGGTAATGACCATTGATTTACGTCAGACAAATGTGTTTGTAAAATTCCTAATTTTGGAAATAAAACGCTTTTTAAAATTTTTATTTTTTGTCCTGGAGACCTGGGACTTGGTACAGTGGTAGAGGAGGCAAAGGCCATTCATTTATGTCAAACAAACATATTTGTTAACTTTTTAATTTCGGAAATATAACCCATTTTGGAAATATGTTTTGGAAAATTTGAAAAATACACTATTTTTGGACTGAGAGTGGTATAGAAGTAGGTGTTGGAGTTAACATATGTCTTTCAGGATTTTTAGTTTAATGATATAGCCTACTTTCCAAATATTTTTTGAAAAATTTGAAAAATACACTAATTTTTGACTATGCATGGGATAGAGGTAAGTGTAAGAGTTGAGAGTCATTGATAAAACTTAGAGTACTTTCGATTTTTTTGGAATTTTGTGTGTTGTTGTTGTTGTTGCTGCTTACAAACATGGCTGTAAGCATTTTACAGCCATAAAAAAAGGACTGACATACTTTCCAAGACCAAATAAGCCCCCACAAGCAAGAGCAAATATAAAAGAGCTAATACAAAAGCCAACAAAAGCCAACAAAAAGCCAACAAAAGCCAACAAAAGCCAATAAAAGCCAACATAAGCCAACAGAAACTGAACAAAAAAAAGCCAACAAAAAACTGACCAAAAAAGCCATGTAGCATGTTGGTAGTTGAGTGAGTTGTTATATTGACCGATAGGTAGTAGGCTGGTAGTTGAGTGAGTATTGATATTGACCGCTAGATAGCATGCTGTTCGTTCAGTGAGCGAGTATTGAAATGGAGCGCTAGGTAGCATGCTGGTCGGTCAAGTAGTTCTCATAGTCACCGCTAGATAGCGGCAACATACTTTGCGTGTCGCATGCAGTTATTTAACAAAGTTTTACCTCATAAAAAACGTGCTTGTGTAAGCTTTGTACAAAAATTGAATATACAATTAACCACTAAGTGTTTAGAACTAACATGTATAGCCTTGTGTAGGGAATATTGGGGTCCTTAGCAAGAAAGAGTGCCTAACACACATGAGTGTACAGCCTTTTGATATGCAGTAAGTACCTGATAACCTTGAGTAGGCCATAAGAATATTTTCAGTTGACTACTACCTGTCACAGTGTTTACATTGTGAAAGACCGTTGAAGCAACCAGTCTTTAGCCTTGTCATAAGCAGTGAACAGCTGTTACCCTTAACCAGGGGTACATTAGAGGACCCTTATCAAGAATATCATCAGTTGACTACCACCATTCACAGTTACCACATCGTGAAAGACTGTTAAAACAACTATTGTACAGCCTTGTACTACTCAGTAAGTAGCTGTTGGTCTTGACTATTGTATATTAGAGAACCCTTAGCAAGTATATAATCAGTTGACTACTACTTGTTACAGTGTTCACATCGTGAAAGACCGTCTCACTATCCAGTATACAGCCTTGTCATACGCTGTAAAGAGCTGTTGGTCTAGACTAGGGGTATATTAGAGGACCCTTCACAAGAATATCACCAGTTGACTACTACCTCTCACGGTGTTCACATCGTGAAAGACCGTCTCACCGACCAACCTCTAGCCCTGTGATACGCAGTAAGCAGCTGTTTGCAGAAATCAACATTCATAATGGAAGAAGCCATTCCTAGCTATATGTGTAAAGAGTGTGGAAAGACTTTTCTTCGAGACTATCATAGGAAGCGACATGAAGTATCGTGTGGTGAATTTCATGAGTGCAAGACCTGTGGTAGTACATTCAACAATGCCTACAATGGACGTCGTCATGAAGAATGTTGTAATGTTGTGTCGGCAGCTAAAAGACAAAAGGCAGAGCCTACAAAACATTACCTACTGTCATTGGTCCCTGACAAAAATGGACTTATTGAATATGAGACATCTTTTGAAGGTCGACTTAAATCCTATTTCATTCGTTGCGATACGTGCAAGGATTTAAATTCATACCTTAAAGAGTCCAAACAGCAAATAATGCAAGCTATGCAGAAAGAACTAGCAATGCACAAGTCGATAAAAGTTAATCTTGTGGCTGAATGTAGATTCATTCATACATCTACCAATGAAATTACAGATCGTGCTTTTAAAACACGAAATCAGGCCCTATTTTTGGAAACTGACTTAAGTAGTTTCTTGGAAACACAATTTACAAAGTTAACTACGGAAATGGAGGAATCTGAGCTAAAAGGCAGTAATTGGGCTTTGTTAGCAGTGGAAGGAGTACGATTAAAAATAAATAAGTATAATCCCTTGCGTGGAAGCACATATATTCCATTACCAGCAGTTATACAAGCAAGAAAAGCCTGCATTAATCCTCAAAACTTTAAGGATGAGAGGTGTTTTATGTATGCCATTTTAGCAAAACTGGTTAAAACTGATGCTAAACGCATTAGTAAATACAAGGATCTGGAAAACAAGTATGATTTTTCAACAATATCATTTCCTACATCGCTAGCAGACATTCCCAAATTTGAAAAAGCTAACGATATATCCATTAATGTATTTGGATTGGAAGAAGACAATAAACTGTTCCCTCTAAAGGTTGTGGATCAAGAGCTGCAAGACCATCGTGACCTCCTTCTGCTAAGTTCATCATCCGGCCAGAACCACTACGTCTTTATCAAAGATTTTGATAAACTAGTAGGACATCAGATTACCCGCCATGGACATAAGATATATACGTGTAAACGGTGTTTCACTCACTTTGATAATCAATATGGGCAACAAGGAATGGAAAAATTAAAAGAACATAGAGCTTTGTGTGTCCAGCATGACATTCCTAGGGTTGAAATGCCTATTAAAAACCCAATTGTGAAATTCGTAAATGTGGAAAAAATGCTTAGAATACCTTACGTTATCTATGCAGATTTTGAAAGTATACTGTTACCCTATCAAACATGTCTACCTAATCCTGAGGCAAGTTATACAGTGCCATACCAGAGTCATGTTCCTATGAGCTTTGGTATATATGTTAAACCCTCACCAGCTGTGGAACACATAAAGACAAACCTTCCGAGCCAACCTATTATTTATCGTGGACCTGACGCTGCAGAAAAGTTTATGGACTGTTTGATCTCAATAGCTAATGAAATTGATCGTCTTTACAGCTTAAATGTTCCAAAAGCTTTAACTGAGCATCAAGAAGCAGAGTTCCAATCTTCTGAAACCTGTTATTTGTGTCATAAACCATTTACCAAAGAGGACTGGAAAGTTCGAGACCATTGTCATATTACAGGGGAATACCGTGGAAGTGCTCACAATAACTGTAATTTGAAGTGTAAAACACGAAACCCCGTTCCTGTATTTCTACATAATATGAGTGGCTATGACGCAAATTTCATTGTAAAGCAATTGGGGTGTACTACTGAAAGAGTGGACGTTATCCCTAACTCCAAAGAAAAGTACATCTCTTTCACCAAATATGTTGGAAATGTTAAGCTTCGATTTGTGGACACGTTTCGGTTAATGCCAAGTAGTTTGGAAAACTTAGTTTCCAACTTAACATCATACCCTGAGACAGACAAGTACTTTGGAAAAGAAAATGCAATGCTCATGACTCGTAAAGGGGTATTTTGTTATGACTACATTGACTCATGGGAAAAGTTAAGTGAAACGTGTTTACCTCCAAAAGAGGTATTCTTTAACAAATTAAGTCAAGAAGATGTTAGTCAAAAAGACTATGAACATGCTAAAAATGTGTGGAATCAGTTCAACATTAAAACTCTAGGGGAATATAGTGACCTCTACCTAACTTCAGATGTACTCCTTCTTGCAGACAGCTTTGAAACGTTTAGAAACAAAACACTAGAAACACACCGAGTGGATGCTGCACACTTTTTCACTTCGCCTGGTTTAAGTTTTGAGGCAATGCTCCTTTACACAGGCATTGAACTGGAATTGCTACAGGATTACGATCAGATTCTTTTAATCGAGTCTGGAATACGTGGAGGCATATGCCAGGTGTCTCATCGGTATGCTGAAGCTAACAATAAATACATGGAAACCTATGATTCTGAGAAACCATCACAGTTTATTACCTATGATGATGCCAACAACCAATACGGGTGGGCTATGTGTCACTCTCTTCCTTATGGCGGATTTCAGTGGGTTTCTCCAGATACCGTTGATCTAGAAAAACTGAAGAAAGACGATCCTGTGGGATACATTCTAGACGTTGATGTTGATTACCCATCTGACCTTCATGATCTACACAACGATTTACCTTTCCTACCAGAGTGTACACAACCTAAGGATTCGTCTCTGAAAAAACTAATTCCACATCTTGGAAATTGAAGGCGATATGTTGTTCACTACATGGCATTAAAACAGGCTTTAGATCATGGAATAAAATTGATAAAAATTCATCGTGTGTTAAAGTTTAAGCAAAGACCTTGGTTAAAGGCATACGTTGATTTTAATAACAACCTTCGAAAACAAGCCAAAAATGATTTTGAGAAAAATCTGTACAAATTATTCAACAATGCCATTTTTGGGAAAACAATGGAGAATATCCGTAAAAGAATAGACATACGTCTTGTGACTGACAGCAAAAAGGCAGAAAAGCTAATAGCAAAGCCGACATTTATCGACAGAACAATTTATGGCCCTAACCTAGCTGCTTTCCACATGGCTAAACGTAACATTGTATTCAATAAGCCTATATATATTGGAATGTGTATACTGGATATTTCAAAAACTCTCATGTATTCCCACCACTATGATGTCCTGCTACCTTATTATGGCATGGACAATCTTAAACTCATGTATATGGATACTGACTCGTTCATATATTTGGTTAACACCCCAGATGTATATCACGACAAGTTGGATTTCCTACAACACCTGGACACATCAGATTATCCTACTAATCACATATGTTACTCTACATCAAACAAGAAAACGTTGGGGAAATTTAAAGACGAGGCTTGTGGACAAATTATAAAAGCATTTGTTGGACTTAGAGCTAAAATGTACGCTTTAGACATAAATGGTAAAGAAATCAAAAAGATTAAAGGTATTAGCAGAGGTGTTGTCAAAAATTGTATAAACTTTCAAGATTATAAGGATTGTGTCATGAAAAACAATGTAAAAAGAATACCCATGAACATTATCGCTTCTAAACAACATGACATATCATCTATAAGGCTAAACAAAATTGCTTTGTGTCCTGGTGATGATAAAAGAGTGATTGATGCTAATGGTATAGGTACACATGCCTATGGTCATTACTCAATCATTGACCATGCTTAAAGAGTTAAGTTATGAATATCAAAATCTTCTGCCTGCAACTAGCAAATACATAAAACAAAACAATTTAGGAAATAAAACAATAGCACTACAAAAATAAAAAAATAGTATTCATAATCAAAAATAAATAAAATAGAAAACAAAATAAAAAAAACTGTACAATTTATAACAAAAAATAGACTATATATAAAAATGTATTTAAGTGTAAATAGTGTACATGTATTTCAAATAAAAAATATTGTATGGACACTGCTTGTACATTTTTAATTACTACCCACCTCTCTCCACTCCTAATGCAAAATGAACATGTAAAACACGAATTGGAAAATCCATGTTTCCATATTGACAAAATAGAAAAAACATTGAACTAAAATTTTAAAAACTGTAAATGGGAATTTGGTAAATTGACAAATGTGTAAACAACAAAATGCAAAATCCATGTTTCCATATCATGAAATTGAAAAACTTTAAATTGACATTTAAAAAAAATGAAAATGGGAAATTGGAAAATTGACAAATGTGTAAACAACAAAATGCAAAATCCATGTTTCCATATTATGAAATTAAAAAAAACTTAAAACTGACATTTAAAAAAACTGAAAATGGGAAATTGGAAAATTGACAAATGAGTAAACATCAAAATGAAAAAAAAAACGGTTGGGTAGTGATCATGTTGTACAGTAGCCAATAAGACTAGCATAAGGAGAGTTGCATGTGTCCTTATATACTTTGTGTATGTGCATTAGCCCTTTGGATTAGCTTAAGTTAGGTTTGGTAAAGTTAGGTTTAGTGAGGTTAGGTAAGTGACTTTTTTCGGAAAATGGAAATTGTAAAATCTAAAATCAAAAAATATTAAATTTAAAATGTAAAATAAAAAAAAAATAAAACTGAAATACAAAAAATCAAAAAAGTGAAATCTAAAAAAGTAAAATGAAAAAATCAAAAATCTATAATGTTAAAATGTAAAATGTTAAAATGTAAAATCTAAAATCTTAAAATGAGGTTTCTGGGGTTAGGTTAGGTTAGGTTAGGTTATAACTAAGTTTATTATTTGTGCTCTCTCATTTGTTCTTACTTTCTTGCATACACTATTTGATATTACTTTTTCTGTCACTTTTTGCTCTTATATTTGCACTTACTTTGAAGTTAGGTTAGGTGAAATTAGGTGAGGAAATGCTTGGTTAGGTTAGGTTAGGTTAGGTTAGGGTAGGTTATAACTAAGTTTATTATTTGTGTTCTTACATTTGCTCTTAATTTTTTCATTACAATTTTTGCTCTCACTTTTTTTGCTTGCACTTTGAAGTTAGGTTAGGTTAGGTTAGGTTAAGTTGGGTTAGGTTAGGTTAGGTTAAGTTAGTTTAGGTTAGGTTAGGTTAGGTTAGGTTAGGTGTGGTTAGGTTATAACTAAGTTTATTATTTGTGCTCTCACATTTGCTCTTACTTTTTGCTAATTTTTTTTCGCTTGCAATTTTAAATTAGGTAGGTTACGTTAGGTTAGGTTATGATAGGTTAGGTGAGGTTAGGTTAGGTGAAGTTAGGTTAGGTTATAACTTAGGTTATTATGTGTGCTCTCACATTTGCTTTCATATTTGCTCTGACTTTGAAGTTAGGTTAGGTTAGGTTAGGTTAGGTGAAGTTGGGTTAGGCAGAATGGTTGAGGTATGAATCAAAAGCCAGATCCTGTAAGTTTTGCCTCACAAGGCTGAGTGTACCCCGTTCCACTCATGAGACCAGAAATTAAATTTCTTGGCAGAGCCGGGATTCGAACCTCAGGAATGACCTCCAAGAATGCTAGTCACTACACTAAGTGGTTGACAATATAAGGCTGGTCTTGATTGTACACGATCAATCAATAATTACCTAATAATAATAATAATAATAATAATAATAAATATTCCATTTAGCAACTACACGGCCGAACTCTCCCTGTGACATCATTCATGGTCTCAGGACATGGCGGCCATCTTGCCCATTAGCCCCTGCCCCAGCTCTGACTGACCCCTCCATAAGAATAACATAGAGTGATTGCGCGCGGCGGCCATCTTGCCCATTAGCCCCTGCCCCAGAACCGCCCTTTATATCCTACTATCAGCTATACCTACAAATTAACATAATAAAATAATTATAATTATTATAATTATTGATGGTCAACACCGCTGGAAGTTCCATAAAATAACATTTCCTACTATTTAGAACTGTTTCCTAGTTGAGATATAAGGTGCCTTCAAAAAGAAACGAGCCGGAGGCATAATTACAGAAACCAGTACCTGTATGTTGGAAGTATTGCCCCTGGCTGTTGAGGCACTTGTCCCACTGTGACACGAGGCGGTGAATGGCTGTCTCATAAAATTCCCTGGGCTGCGATGTGAACCAGTTCCGCACGTACAGCAGGACGTCGGCATCCGAGGTGAATCGTTGGCCCCGCAGAGCCCTTTTCAGGGGACCAAACATGGCGTAATCACAGGGAGAGAGGTCTGGACTGTATGGAGGGTGGCCGAGAACCTCCCATTTGAATTTCTGCAGGAGTGCCGTGACTGTGTTGGCCGTATGAGGTCGTGCATTGTCGTGGAGTGACCACGGCGGCTATGGCGTTCACTGTCACTCGTTGGTCCTGGATAATGAGTGCATCAACCAGCTGGACGTTGTCATCGGTAATGCAGGGGGGTGCCCTAGACCACACATCATCGGCTAACGACACCCGTCCTTCCCTGAAGCGCTGTGCCACGCCTTGACGCTTGCAAGGGACATGCAGTGTTCGCCATACACTTGTGACATTCGGCGATGAATGTCCGTTCCCCCTACTCCTTCCGCTGTCAGAAACCGAACAACACCTCTTCGCTCTTCGGTTGACGCCTCCATGTCACTGTTTTCAATGCGACTGTCAGCGTTGGACGATTGATGCATGCTGCTGCTCGCTTTGTATCGTCACGTGACGTGCACACGTGCCCTCTAGCGACGGGCTGTTACCTTCCACGCTCTGGTCGGAACCACACCTCGTTACACACGCCACGATTAGCCGATGTCGTCACTGGTTTGCGCATTCCTGCCTCCGGCTCGTTACTTTTTGAATGCACCTTATATTTTCAAAAATAGGTGTAGTTATCTGTCCATCAGTTCATATTTTCGTTATGTTCGACGATGTCGAAATGTAAATATTATATTTCAGAAAACTTTATCATAATGAGGGTCATTATAGTACTATTCTTCATTATGAAACAGTTTCTCCAGTCAATCAGAGTTCATTCATTGACCAATTAGGTAAGGATAGCTTCACGCATGCGCTCCAAATCCAACACGTCGGACATGAATTACATGATTTAAAAGTTCAAATTGGTTATCGGATCAACCATTGTAGTTGCAATCCCAAACACAAAGACAAAATCAGCACGAATATTTACGGTAAGAACAAAATACTATGACATATGCAAGAAATTTATGAATCTACGTCCAGAAGTTAGCAACACAGCATCCTTCTATATAAATTACCGACATAGAAAGTGCACCATCACATATGTTCGCGTAAATAAACTGGCGAATATGAGACAAGAAATAGCACTGTACCTTAATATCCCCAACTCCAATTTCTACACAGCGCATTGCTTTCAAACGACTTCGGTGGCAATATTAGTGAATGCTAGTTCTGATCGGCACTAGACATCATGCAGGCTGTAAACAATAGCATTGCCAAACAAAGTAAATGGTCTCTGCTTTCGAAATATTTTGACCCTCGCATGCGCTCTGTTCAGTCAGCAAAGTCAGCGTGTCTGTTCAGTAACTGAAGTTACTGAATCCCACAGATATCTATGTATATTTATGTTAAAACATATTTCTTTTATCGCATGGCCTCGGATGCCGGGTGCAAGCTTTGTAATTTGACACCCAGAGGATAGCTTGCATGCCGAATTTCGTTGTTCCTTGGATCACTATGAAAGTCAAGGGGGTTCGATATCTAAGCTCCTTGAACACTATAGCGCTTTCTAGTAGAGAAATAATAAAGTTATAATTATCGTCGAACATAAACAGTCGTATGCAACTCGCCTATATTGATGATTAAGACACTCGTATAGAAATTATACAAATCGCTTCGCTCGTTTTATAAACATACTCGTGTCTTGATTATTGCAATTATAGGCTCGTTGCATAATGTACTATTATATTCAAATTAGAAACGCTACAGAATACGGAGGGATCGTAATTGTCATAGTTATTTCATAGTGCATATTTTTAGCCTATTTTCAATTTTGGAAAAATAGGCTTATGAGATCACCTTTTGTCCATGTGTGTGTGAGGTGTGTGTGAGAGAGAGGTGTGTGTGTCTCCCCCTAATAACTTCTAAACGGCTGGAGCAATTTCAATGAAAATCGTTAAGTTCATAGCACTATTCCAGACGACCCGACCGTGCCCTTCAAATTTTGTTACGTTTCACCAATCCAACATGGCGGTTGTGCGAAATATTTCACCAGCATTCAATATCTACGAAACTATCCCCGATATCACCCTGGAATTTTTACGGTGATAAAGGAAACTACTAGAAGTTCACTTATGTGACTTTTGAAAAACTGGTAACTACAAAACCAACATGGCGGCCACACGAATTTGAGACTTTTAAATAGAAGTTTCTCGCGATGTATCCAACCAAACGCAATAAAACTTGGTACAGTATATGTTTATACACTTTGTAATGCACCGACATCTAACTTGGTTCAATTGTTTAGATAACCACAAGATGGCGGATGTGCGAAATATTTCACCGGCATTCTATATCTCTGAAACTATTAGCGGTATCACCCTGAAACTTTGTACGCAGATAAAGGGCACTACTGGAAGTTCATCTATAAGACTTTCAAAAACCGGTTAACTACTAAACGAACATGGCAGCCAAGCGAATTTGAAAATTTTAAATAGACCTTTCTCGTGATTTAATATTCCAAACGCAATGAAATCTGGTACAGGAAATGTTTATACACATTGTAATGCACTGGTATCTAATTTAGTTCAATTGTTTACATGACCTCAAGATGGCGATTTGCGAATTTTAAAATTAAATTTTTATTTATTGTGTCGTAATCATGCGATCGAAGTGAAAGTTTGAATAATGAACCTACGCAAAAATTTTCCTTTTATGGTACATGACTCTACGTCCTATATATTTAACAATCCAACATGGCGGCCATCCGATATATTGAGACGGCTCTGAATATCTACAAATCTATTATAGCAATCAAACTGATTTATTTTTATTTTATCAGGGGCTATGAACTTAAGTTCACCTATAGGACTTTAAATAACCTGGTGATCACAAATCCAACATGGCGGCGACGCGAAGTATAAATATTCACATGAACGTTTCTCGCAATTGAACCATCCGAGTGCAGTGAAACTTGGTACAGTAAATCCTTATACGAATGTTAATCCACTGGCATCTAATATATTTCAATTGTTTCCATAACAACAAGATGGCAGCTGTGCGAATTTTTAAAATCTCGTCTTTACTTCTGGTGTCCTAATCATTCGATTGAAGTTTGAATGCTACACCTACACAATAATCCTCATGTAACAGTACTTAACTTTAGGACCTATATACTGTATATAAAATCCAACATGGCAACCATCCGAAATATTTAGTCGGTTCTCAATATCTACGAATCTATTACAGCAATCAAACTGAAAATTTGTATGTTGATAGAGGCAATTAACACAAGTTGGATATATGAAAATAGGCTGTATAGTTCTTCACAGAACGACTTGTTAAAAACGTGATGCATATTTGGCCAATAATGCATGCATATTTATGCATTTAGTACTGCATGAATTTCCGGGCCTTAGTTATAACTAATGAGGAAAGGGCGCCAGGTCAGTCCGATTGAACAGTTTTTGGGAGAGGAGCAAGATGGCAGCTTAATACCCTGTGAATCCGTAGAGGACTTCAATGTATTTTGTATGATTTAAGTGCTCCAATGTGGGCGTAAACTATGTAAGTAATAAATAAAGTGCCTCCAAACCCACATCTCCTTCTTCTACTCCCTCGCCTTTTCCCGTTACGCGTGGTCGGCTTTCTTAATCCTGAGGCGCCACTCATTTCTTTGCAAAGTATCATCAGCAGATAGGCCCAATTACTCTCATGTCCCTTTGCACATTCGTCATCCATGTTGTTTGAGGTCTGCCGCTCCCTCTCTTTTGCGTAGCCATGGAAAGGCACTTTCACTACATGATTCTCCGGTCTTCGCATAACATGTCCATACCACCTTAGCCTTAGTTTCTCTGTTATAGGCGCTACTTTGAAACTGCCTCGCACATGTTCATTACGGATCTTATCTTTGAGAGTAACTCCACCTGCCCATCGTAACATACGCATTTCAGTGGTGTGTAGCTTTTGCTCATGTGCCTTTGTATTAGCCCATGTTTCACTACCATAGAGTAGGATTGGTCTTACGGCAGTTTTATAAACTTTACCCTTCGTTCTTATGGGTATTTTCGGATCACATAAAACTCCTGTTAGTTCACGCCATTTGTTCCACCCAGACGTGGCCCTATGGATTATATCGGCGATTATCGTGCCATCTTCAGCAATGACAGAACCTAGATATTTAAATTTCGTTACTCTTGGTAAGGTTTCACCACATGGTTCATTGAAATTGACAAAGATTTGGCAAACGCCAGAAATCAGACAGACACAATAGCAAACAGATCACTCTTCAGAGAAGCTATTCGAAAGGCAAAATCAAGAAAGGAGGAAACAAACAACTGGCAGAAAGTGGACTCAAGAGGAGAAAGATCATCATTCTAGAAGGAAGAAAGAAATTTGGTAACAAAGGAAATTGAATACAATGGGCAATAGCCATAGTTGATTCATCGTGTCCTCCAAATGGGTTATTCGATAGAAGAAGAAATAAAGTGCCTGCTTTTTATTTGGCCTGTAACACAGGAAGTTCTGGACATCCCTACTGAACACTTGTGCACGCTTGTTGTCCGATCCCATTAAATATATTAAGTTTTCCTTCCGTCACTTAGATAAGTAGCCTATGCTTTCTACAAAGCCGACGCAACGTTACTATGGCTACAGTATTGAAAACATTTCTAAGTGAAACTGGCAGAGCCTGGCAACGATTGGAAGTGGATATTGTAGGATCAACGTGACGGAATCTGATACATTCACCGTCGTGCTGTGGTGATTTTAATGCGCTTGAATCAAACTATGATAAATTATCAAATAAGGTGCATCATTGTGCATAGTTAACAAAACGGTATTCAGTAGTGTTGAAACATTCTGGTAATCCAGAATATTTACTGAACAATTAATGCCGTTGAGTGCAAGAAAACAATTGAAACAAGACCAAGTACCCTCTCATGGACACCATATTCAGAGCGACAGAGTAAGCAATGCGCTGGGCACAACTAATTCACCAAGACATTTGCAATTATCAAAAGTGAAAAGGTCTATAATGAATTCAACATTTGAACAGTGTCAGAACTACTCCAGATTTGCATAATTTTCTTTAAGTTTGATATAAAAAGTCCATCGTGCACGATCTCAGATCGGCATCGTTGACGGATAATAATTCTATAAATATAATTTCTGATATAGTAAATTTCTTTCACGCTAAAAGAGCCAGTTATTTTGTACTATATAAATCGTTCCAGTCAAGTGCCATTTCTGATTGGCAGCACTGATGATTCATGACTATAAACGTTTCATTCAATTTACATTTAACGATAAAAACTCATCCTCGAGTTACAATTGAAATATATTCTTTGGAGAGTACAAGAATCCTGTGTTTGTAGCAGAGTGACAGAATTAGCAATGCCTATATGCCTATATCCTCATATCCAATTTGTCAGGTGTCAGCACTGGTAGAATTTAGAAATCAATCGCAGTAGGCTTTTATGATACTACATTATTTGATTCTATTCGAATTAATTGTTCTTGGTATTAATCGGCCGTCGCAGTTCGCTATTTGATTAGTTTTCTTGGCAAATTAACTTCAGTGCGTGATAAATATATTATTTAAGGCATAGGATATTGTGAACAACATATTTTTGTACCTGCAAATTTCACCAAACACTATCCACAGGTTGATTTTGGGAGTGAACTGGGATAGCAGTAGATGTCAATGTTTAGAAAGCATCCTCAAAATTCCCTCAGGAAGATTGATCACATTGAGATAGAAACTCAAATACTGCATTGTTAGTCTAGGGACGGCTCTTGTAAGGGTAGAAGTCATTCAATTGAGACCAACTAACTATGGCTTCAAACCTCTTCGTGGCCTTAAGGCCCACGTATGTGGTTTCTAAATGTTTTGGACTAGCGCCATTTAATCTCGTTGAAGGTAGCGACGATCAGAATATCATTAAGGTTCAGCCGTCTAAATGGTCATCAGCTTACGCCTTCGTTCTAATTATTGTCATGTCTACGGCATACATTATCGAGACCGTACTGCCATACTACTCTGAAAATGTCGGAAAGGAAGTTGCTTTAACAGTTGCTGAGTTTTTTATAGTAACACTTTCGTGTTTGGTTGCCGTGGTGTCAATCGCTCAAAGCTTGCTTCGAAATAGGAGATACATTCCAGAAATCATAAAAATATTTGAAGATGTTGATAAAGTACTCCATTGTGATATGCATGTCGCACATGGGAAAGTGAGACGTAAAACCATTGTATTGATAGGAGCATTTCTTCTTGTGGTTGTACTAAATAATTGTTTACGTGCTTACTCCGCGGGTAAAATCACAATATTCCTGGGGTACTTTACATTCATTGTTGAGTATGTGATGGCACTACAATATGAAGTGTTCATTTGTTTACTACAAGATAGGTATTGTGTGCTGAATAACGAACTGGAGAAATTATTTCTGCTCGAAAGGAATCTATTCAATGACCGTAAATTTAACAAGCACAATTCTACTTCTGAAATACAAAGCAACAGAATTCAGAACAAAACTATTTTTATAACTGTATCGAGCGCAGACAGACTAACCGATTTATGTCATGCGCACATGCTACTTTGCCATATCGGTTCAGTTATAAATTCTGCTTATGGATTACCTCTTCTTCTCCTGATTTGCGAGAGCCTCTGTACCGTTGTAGGATACAGCTGCTTGGTGATTGTAATGTGCGCTGAGGAGGAGCCAAGTTCAACCAATATCATTGTAACGATAAATGTAATAGTGGACTTGGTTTTAACTGTGTGCCAGCTACTTGCTATCTCTATAATGTCCGGGAGAGCTATCAAGGAGGCGAATGGCACGGCCCTGGTGGTACATCAGCTGTTACTGCGACATCCAACCAACAGCAGGCTGCTAGTCTTCTCACAACAGCTGACGCACGTCAATCTAGAGCTCTCAATCTGTGGACTGTTTCCTCTCAACAACTCACTTCTGGTGTCCTTCGTCACGGCTGTTGCTACTTACTGTGTCATACTATTGCAATTAAGGAATAATGGATAATTATAATGAAGACGATGGTGATAATAATAAGATTTGTTTCCTACTACTTGGTACAGTCATTAAGTTCTGAGACTAACCGCATGACAGCGTTGTGGGGCACTATAGCACATAGGTGGTGCCTTCGTATGGTACCAGGTCACTTAGTCTCTCATCCCTGCGAGAGACAGTTGAGTGCATGCACTGGCAGCAGGCATACGGTCGTTGTTGTGACGGTGATTTGAATGCGCCAGTCGGACCTGACGATCAACCGACGTTTCTCAACCGGATAATAATGGGAGACGAAACATGGCGTTTCCTTTACGATCCGCAACTGAAAGAACAATCAGCCACCTCGAAAACGCCATCATCACCACGGCAGAAAAATACACGACAAGACAGGTCAAAAGGTAAGGAGATGCTGGAACTGTTTTTTGATTCAAATGGAATCGTTTACATGGTATTCCTACCAGACGGTGCAACGTTAAACAAAACCCGCTACAAGGAGATTCTTGGCCTTTTACGCGATGCAATTCGCCGTAAGCGACCTGGGCTTTGGCGTACAAAGAATTGGCTGTTGCTACACGACAACGCCCCTGCACCTCGCCTTGTCCTTGTCCAATAGGAACTTGCAAGGCAACAGGTGACAGTTTTGCCCTACCCTCCGTACTCACCTGATCTCGCACCATGCGATTTTTTCTCTTTCCTCACCTGAAAGCACTCCAACGTGGGCGCAGATTTCGGTCATCCGAAGAGGTCATGACGCCCACAAGAGAAGCCATACGGGACCTTCCTGCCAACTGCTTTCAGCGGTGCTTTCAGCGGTGCTTTCAGCGGTGCTTCCAGCAGCTATACTAACGTTGTTAAAAGTGCATAACGTTCAACGGCGACTATTTTGAGGTTGGGTGTGGTTCTGTGTAGGTGTACGCCGGGTAATGCGGTAGCGTGTGCAACATACAGGGTCGTGTGGTGGCCTATCCTCCAGGCGTCAAGTCTCAGAACTTAATGACTGTACTACGTATATTCAATTTTCCTTACACTCAGCCTTCTTTTCTCATTTGAAATAATGTTATGGTATTGAGGAACCAAAACGGAGAATCAAGGTTATGTTTTATTAGTATTATAAGTATCGGGCACACTTGATCGAGTGGGATAAGTGCACTTCACTTGTGGCCATGGTAATTAGGTGTCTGAAATTTGTCGATGAACACGCT
Organism: Meconema thalassinum; assembly: GCA_946902985.2. Lineage (NCBI taxonomy): Eukaryota > Metazoa > Arthropoda > Insecta > Orthoptera > Tettigoniidae > Meconema > Meconema thalassinum. The sequence goes on along the minus strand of OX336388.2, from coordinate 759,911,351 downwards.
TTAACGAGTGGGATAAGTGCGCTTGCGCTTTTTGCCATGGTAACTAGTTGACGAAAGTTGAAGTGCGTATTTCCAAAGTATCTTAAGGGGAGGTATGAATCAAATGATCAACTTTTACAGTTTTCATCATGTCATTACCAAATTTTACCCACTTGAATAGAGAGTTGTTCTAATTTATAATTAAGTAGCTTCATTAGTTTTTGAGTTATTGAACATTTTTGTATTTAAAAAAGTGGTGCCTTAAAAAATCCCTAGCATCATAGTTTTTGTTTGACCAAGTTGATTTATTCTACATGTAGTTAACATGAATTGAAATAATACATGCTCTGGGGTTGTGTGTTAGATGGATACTATTATTTCCAAAAATGTTTTAAAACTTGTTTTAAATATTTTTGAAAATCAGCATTATTAATTTAAATCTTCCTATCAAAATGTATAATAAAACTCAAATCAGATCAAACCCCATAACAAATTTACATTATTGTACCTTTAGCCACTATCCAACTATGTTGAAACAATAAGAATTACATTATTGTCATTTGTAGCTCTTCAGTCGGTCAACATGGTTGTGCCCAATGAATGGGCGGGGTACAAGATATAAATAAGAGGGGTGTCAAATGAAAAGGTACGAAATGATACTGTTGGTACAATTTATTCGTTATTCAAAAGTAATCACCACAGGCCTGTGCACAGGTGTCCCATTGCTTCACTAGCCGCAGGATTCCCTGTTCCCAGAAGTCTTGTGGTTGTGACAGGAGCCAATCCAGTACGGTGTCCTTTAGTTCGTCGTCCGATTGGAAACGATTTCCCTTGAGACGAACCATTAGCAGTGACGTGTATTGTGCGACACTCCGTAGCATACGCAAGTCCATCAAGAACAAATCGGCTGGACTGCTCACGAAGGGAGTGATTCTCCTCCATGATAACGCTCGCCCACACGTCTCTAACGTCACACAAGGTGTATCGACCAGGTTCAAGTGGGAGAAACTTGAGCATCCGCCCTACAGCCCCGACTTGTCACCCTGCGACTTCCATCTGTTTGGTCCGTTAAAAAGCATCTCAAGGGAAAACGTTTCCAATCGGACGACGAACTAAATGACACCGTACATGATTGGCTCCTGTCTCAATCACAAGACTTCTGGGAACAGGGAATCATGCGGCTGGTGTAGCAATGGGACACCTGTGCACAGGCCTGTGGTGAATACGAATAAATCGTACCCACAGTATCGTTTCATACCTTTTCATTTGAACACCCCCCGTATCTAAACACACTCCTGGAAAAAATAATTTAATTTAAATTGCTACTACAGTATTGTTCGTCTTGGTTGTATTACGGTAATTCAAGGTGATTTTCCTTTTTCTCTTAACGTTTTTCTTTTATATTTGTTGATATTCAGCACTTGTTTTTCTAAGTTTTTTTTCGCTATCGTTTTACCTTCCAGGATCGGCTTTTCCCACGGACTAAGCGAGGGAGCCCACCTCTACCGCCACTGAGGGCAGTGTCCTGGAGCTTGAGACTCTGGGTCAGGGATACAACTGGGGTGTGTGACCAGCTCTACGCCCAGCGTGCCTCACCTGCAAAGCGAACTGGGGGCCTTATGAAGGGATGGGAAGAGTGGGACGGTTAGGCAAGGAAGTGGGCAGGATGCGGCCGTGGCCGTACAGTAGGAACCATCCCGGCATTTGCCCGAAGACGAAGTGGGAAACCTCGGAAAACCACTACGAGGATGGCTGAGGTGAGAATCGAACCCCATCGACTCATTTGGGCCACCCGAGGCTGAGTACACCCCGTTCCTGTCCTCATACCACTTTTCAAATTTCGTGGCAGAGCCGGGAATCGAACCCAGGACCTCTGGGACGGCAGCTAACCATGACATGGGCCCTCCGGCTTTATTACCCCTCCGAGGGATTTTAACGCTCTTAAAAATCCAACGACTTCGGCCGGGTAGCATGCTGAGCTTCTATGCCCAAGATCACGGGTTCAAATCTGGCCCAAGTCGTCGGATTTTTAAGAGCGTTAAAAATCCCTCAGTATGTCTCCCTTCGGAGGGGAAGTCAATCCGACGGTCCCATGTCATAGATTTATGGCATGTTAAAGAACCTTCCACTAATTATACATGTGAGAAGCTTTAAATTGTATAGGTTAAGAATGTAAACAACGCTCTTAGGTTCCTACGTTCGTTGCCAAGAGCCGACTGCGGTGGCGTCTGGTAGCTAAGCTCTGAACTAGTTGTCGTTGACGGTGGCGTTTGGCGGCAGAAGTAGGAACTATATCAAAAAATTCTAAAGTCTGCAGTCCTTACTTGAATTAAAAAACAGATACACACACTAATACAGTCATCACAATTAACATCGGTTATCAGACAGATTCTACACATACCCAAAGTACACGGGGCTACATGACCACGTTGTCGCAGTCCCTAAACTTAAGAACCAACCATCCGACTTTGGCCGGGTTTGAACCTGCGATCCCGGGCATAGCAGGTTAGCATTCTACCGACTATGCCTCCAAAGCCATTTTAACTTAATTTAATATTGATGCTGAAAATGTGAGCTACCATTAGTATACATCGATCACTAATTGTTCTCCGGGCCTTATGTGGTTACAGTAAGTCTAGTTGGCGAGTCTATTTCAACCGTTCAACACTCAGAGGGCAGGGGTTAGCAGGGATTATGTTTCTGCTTACATCAGTGGTGGTGTGTGAGAGTGGCCCAGGGGGTGTTAACCAATTAGAAATTATCTGATACCATTTGAGTAGTGATGACAGTCATTCGCTTGGAGCGCTGTGTGTTGTGTGGCCAACATACAGTATTATGCATGATACAACGTTGTAATAAAATTGCAAACAAATCCAAATATTTAGTCAATAAATTTACTGAATATACTCTGAGGTTCTAATTGACTTTTATTTGCAGTTATCTTGCACAAATACGAAACTTATTCTAACAAGCGAAGTATCAGGTAAGACTGGTCGAACCCTCTCTTGAAACTTTGTGGACGCAATCGTTGTACTAAAAGAGGACAACGTGGGGAAACATCAACCTCCAGATTGAACTGCAAGGCTCTGAAATTGTACCTGACATCCTGGTACGTAGGCACGACGGCTGGAGGAGCTGGACATCCCTGTGGCACTGGGAGTAGTTGCGAGGTGTGGCGTGTAGGCTATGCTGACTGGAGCGTGCGACTCCTTCCCTCTGGCCTTGAGTGCTTGGGCGGTCAGGACTGTCCATTCCAACATGTACGGTACTCGCTACCTCCCATTGATTTATATGAGAGATTCGCCACATGATTTCGGAGCTTTTCAGTTCAATCTGACGGCTGATTTTCCGCACATTGTTCTCTTATAATACAACGGTTGCGTGCACAAAGTTTCAAGATAGGTTTCGATCTGTCTTACCTCATACTTCCCTTGTTAAAACATTACAACTGTAATTTCCATTGGGTTGGCGATATTCACCGTCTTTTGTTTAGACATGGCCGGACTGTTCAGTTGTTTACTGGTTATTTTTACATGAAAATTTGTGTGGTTTACTTTGGGTTTACTGCGAAAATATAAATAAATTATTGTTATTAAATCATTCGTTCTCTACGGAGGTTGTGATATCGTGGTCTTGTAGCCCCGTGTACTTGGGTGTGAGTAGAATTTGTCTGATAACCTGTGTCACTGTGATGTCTGTACTAGTGTGTGTATTTGTATTAGTGGTAGGATTTGGGTAAGAGGCATTTACCTGGAGTAGAGGTGGAAACCGTTGAAAACTACTTCCAGGATGGGGAGGTAGGATTTTAAACCTGCCTCTTCTCAGTTTTGCCTCACCATACTTAGTTCCAGCCGTCAGACCAGAATAACATTCCTTCGCAGAATCAGGAACCGAACCCGGTCCTCCGTGGTGACAGCCAATTATCCTAGCCACTACGCAACGGGGCGGATACCCATACACTGCAGATGCAAGGTAATGAGTAGGGCTCGGATTTTTAGGTGCTATAAATCGGGAAAATATTAATTTTTTATGTATTAAAAGTACCTGAAATATGTGACAAAAAGAAAAAAAATATTTAATTATAATTTAGTTTATTAATGTAAATATAAACAATATGCAGTACTCACGAATGCAATTTATTCTATGTCTCACTGACTGCTGAAGCATTACAATACACAACGAGATACATCTTCAGGTTGTCCATCACAAATGACCGACGATGATCGCGAAACACTTCTTCTGAAGGCGCGAAACTGCGGCAATATGATTCTTGTCCTTGAGGTGTTGTGTAACTTGCAGGGGCGTACATAGAGTTTTATTTCGGGGGGGGGGGGGGGGTGCCTAACCGGGGGTTAGGGGGCATGATATAGGCCCTAAGAATAGGGGGTCCGGGGTTCTCCCCGGGAAACATTTGTATAATTGGGTGCAAAATGATGAGTTTTAAGGCTATCTGACATCACTTTTGCAACCAATTTGTTGTGATGTTTTATGTTGTTAATGTCAAACACAACTAAGACCATTTTATGATACTTTTTATTACGGTAATACAATCATCTTGCTCACTTGAAAGTATTTATATGGAAAGAATTAATGTTACTGTTTTGATTTAGCCTACAAGTCACACTATAATATAAAGTCAAGGTTTCTTGAAACATTGCCAAATTGGTTCATAACTTCATCGTCAGTGAGATGTATGTCTCTGTGAATAGATGACAATACTAGACCGTTGAGTCTGTTTTCCGAAGTAGAATTTCTTAAGTATATTTCCAACCAACTCAAACTCCGTTCGGCAGTAACAGTAGCTACAGAGAGAGGCAAACTTGCCATAAGTTTGATAAGGGTATAAAAGTTAGGGGAAAATACCTTTGTCACACACTTCAAAGGGCACTCGTTGCTGTTCTTGGTTTGTTCATAAGAGCGAAGGCACTGGAGAGTAATAAGAGGTTATGTTGTTACTCATAAGATAAGAGCAAACTGATTGTCACACTGTTTACATCGCGCTACCTTCGCTTTGCTTTGCAACGTTGCCATACGTCACTTAGTAACAATAGTACATCATAAGTATATTAGTTTCTAATGTTTTAATTCATAAACAAATAATATATGTGACAAAAAATTCGTGGGGGGGGGGGGACCTACCCCCCCACCTTATATACGCCCTTGATAACTTGAGATCGCTGTTCATCCTTGATTGCTTTCCCACATGGTTGGCAGAAGAGAACGCTCCCATCTGAAGTAAAATTATCTTTAAATTCTGCAACAGACGATAACTTGTAGTTGTTTGTACTTTAGGCATCGCAGAACTGCCTTACACTTCACAGTGCCAGAAATGAACTGCATGTGAGTGACACTGGTTCCAGTTAGCTGGGGGAGGGGGAGGTGTAGCACGTGGTGCAATATGGCTATGGACAAGGAAATCCCCTGGCTTCCAAAGTGAGTGGCACGGGCCGACAACTTAAGAATAACACAGTTGCAAGCTGACATACGCTCAGCATGAAGATTAGATAGGTCACAGGTTCTTCCCCGTTGAAGTAACACAGAACGTAAATGCAATAAACTGAGATATCTTGCATACAGATTTTAACAAAATGTAAATTATATGTATTTTTATGTGCTTATAAGTGAAAAGCAGGAATTTATGTATTTTTAGAAAAATAAAATATGTATTTACATTAAAAAATATTTATTTACCTAAAAATCCAGTCCCTAGTAATGAATATGATCAGGAAACGAACAATAGAACCGCAAGTTGCTTTCGTAGTCAGCTCTGTATTGAACCCCCTCCTGGATATGTCCCTGTTTCAAGGGTTTCTGGCATTTTCATTTGTTCTTTCTGTTGGTCGATGACCCCTCTGGGATTGTGCAAGCTCTGGACCCATCTGGTATAATTGGGTCGGGAGGCCGATGAACACTCGGCGAGCTTGTTCCACCCACTGCAGTGATATATGGCTGGTGGTCAGCTGGTATACTGCTCGGACACTCCCTTCTTCACATCTCACATTCATCGCTTACTGTCCCCGAGTTGCGTGATATCGAGGAGCTCACGCACTCCCTTCGGCAATCTCCACGCTCCAACAATGTCATCAAAACAATACGAAATATATAAAAAAAAAAAAAAAAATCACGAGCCTTACAGTAGTCGCATATGATGTGTAACATGTGACATGTTATCCTACTATGTGTCTGCCGGGAGCGCGAATCCCTTGTTAACAGTGAACTCTGTTGGTCATTGAAATAACTGGTTCTAAAACACCTGTGCCAAATCCTTTCAGCAAATATGATATAATGAATATTTTCACACCAAAGAACGACAACATGAAGGAGATTTATTGTAGGAATATATTTAATGGGGCCTCCAAACCTTGAAGTAAACCGTATGCGATATGCATACTAGATAGTGCTGTATTTTGGCCGACAGTACCTCGAGTACTTACATTAAGTAAGAATGCATCAAAAGCATGAAGATTTAATAAATCATAATAGTTTTCAGCAAATATGATATAATTAATATTTTCACAGCAAAGAACGACAGTTTGAAGATGATTTATTGTAGAAATATCTTTAATGGGGCCTCTAAACCTCGAAGTAAACCGTATACGATATACATTCCAAATTAGCCACATGGCCGACAGTACGTCGTGGTACCAATCTCCGCCACCGCGCGCACTCGTTGTTTCCGTTGCATTTCCGTTTCATTTCTTCAAAATCACCCCCACCAAAAATATACAGCAGTACCAATCTCCACCACTGCGCGCGTTCATTGTTTCCGTTTCATTTCTTCAAAATCACCCCCACAAAAAATATACAGCATCCGAGTGGAAAGATGTTACACATCAAAAACGTTTGTACTCAATACTGTTTCAATTTCCTTATAGACTGTATTATTCAATGCTAATCTCCAATGACCATTAACTTGATATTGCTTATTTATGCATGTCCTAATTATTTTTCGTTCTGTTTTAAGTATTTTATCTATTTCAGCTCTTACTACTAGTTATGAAAACAGTTTCACTAGCATAAGTCACTCTGGCAGTTTAACTGTTTTGAAATGTCCTAAACTGTTTAATAATTGAATTGGTCGGAGCTAAAAAGTATTGTAGGGGACTGGGGATAAATTTATTTGAATAAGTGGTCTGTATTAATTGGTCAGTTATGCATATGCATTATTTCAATTCATCACTTTTCATGAAAACAAGTAAGATCTCGACAGCAAGCACTCTTTCACATCCCAAGATCGAAAAGTGTTCACCATTCTAATTCGCCTTTAGTTAAAATATTATCATTTTATAATTCAATTGATGTTCACGTAGATTTATTCGCTGGCGCTAACTTATTCAATAAACAAGTAAAAGCAGCTGTTCCTTGAATACTGGGTACTCTTTTCTCCTTTATTTTTGTATATTCTTTTTTTCTACTTTGTACAGTTTTGTTTTCATTTTATGGTTTATATTTTCACCATCTCCTTTGTAGTATTTATCTTCTGTTCTTCATTTGTGTAATTTGTGTAATCTGTTTTCTCTATTTTTCACTGATACATGTTGTTGTTTAATCAGATAATGTCAAGAAGGAATGTATTTGGGCTGGTGCCTGTGTTCCTTCATATTGCTCAATAAATAAGTAAATAAATAAATAACATTTCTTACCAGTCAATGAGTTGAATGAAGTGAGCGTAACTAGCATGTAGAAAACTAGAAAGTAACACTCGTTTATTACAGTATGAAGATGGCATACACCTGGTACATTCAGTAGCCGTGGTGCCAATAGGAAGTAGTATACTTCGTGCAGCTCAATAAGTTCCTTCACTTCTAAAGACAGATTATATTATGCCAAGCTTGGTCTGGTCTGGCCTGGCCCACGCAATCGAAGTCGGATAGTAGAAGTAGTAGATTCAAGAGAGAAAGTCAGAGAGAGAATGTATGAAATTTGAAGTGAAAGTAAAAGAGCTAGGTAGCATGTTAAGTTAAAGTGCTATAGGAGCATGTAAAGATTTATTCAATAAGTATTCGGGGGCGCTTATGGCGGTTCCCCCTGGCTCGGTAATCACCCAATCTGTTTATGAGTGGATTTCGGTTTTGTGTAGCTGTACGGTAGAATTGAGTTGCCTGTCCTCGGATTCACTCCTGGATGGTAGCGAGGTTATAATATACATGAAGTTGTGCATTGCGAACATACCAGGGAGCGCCTGAGATCATTCGCAATGCACGGTTCTGAACAACCTGAAGCTTGTTGATGGTGGAGGGTGCTGCAAATCCCCATGCTGGACTGGCATATTCCATAATAGGTCGTATGATGGTTTTGTAGGTAAGGAGTTTGCTTTTGTCGTCTAGAGCTCCTTGGGACCTGAGTAAGGGCCAGAGCTGTGCTTGGATCCCTTTCGCTTGATTCGCGCGATCCGTAACCTCCTTAGCGAAAGTAAGGCCTTGATCCAGCGTGACACCTAGATATTTAGTGGCTGACTGCCATCTGATTGCTTCACCGAAGAAATTGAGATCCTGGACTTCGGTGTGTTTACGTTTCTTTGCAAACAGAGTGGCAGAACATTTACTAACGTTAATTTTAGTTCTCCATCTCCTTAGCCAGGGTACTAAGGTGTCGAGAGCGACTTGGAGATTATTAGAGATTCTATGTCCTCTCCAGGAGGTAGTAGAGATGGCAGTATCATCTGCATATAGGTGGAGACTAGTAGCGTCTGTAGTAGGCATGTCAGAGACATAGATATTGAAGAGGGAGGGAGCTATGACGCTGCCCTGCGGTACTCCGGCTTTGATCCTTCTTATGGAGGAATGGGCATCATCCACCTGGACATAGAATTTCCTATGTTTAAGGTAAGATTGCACGACCTTTAATAGGTGGTCTGGGAAGGCAAAGTGCTTCATCTTGTACAGCAGACCACTGTGCCAGACTTTGTCGAAAGCACGACTAATATCTAGGAAGCAAACTCCTGTCATACGATTTTCATTAAATTGGCGCGTGATAAGTTCAATGAGTCTAAGTAGTTGGTGCACCGTGGAGTGGCCTTGTCGAAAGCCGAACTGCTCATCATTAATTATGTTGTCTATATAGATCTTCAGCCTGGCAAGAAGAGTCATTTCAAAGAGTTTTGAAATTATAGAGAGGAGACTTATAGCCCTGTAATTTTGCGGAAATATGCCGTTAGAATTAGGTTTTAGGATCATTATTACTTTGGCTAGTTTCCAGGCTGAAGGAAAGTAACCAAATCTGCAGATGGCGTTGAAGAGTTTGGTGAGACATGTGAAAGCGTTTTTGCTCAGGTTTTTCGAAAATGAGGCTGAGACGTCGTCTGGGCAGGGGCCTCACGGGTCTTCAGTTTCTTAATGTAGTTGAGCAGTTCGGTGGGAGAGACAAAACTAAAGCCCTGAGGAAGTCCGCCCTGGAAGCCGCCACGAAGGTCATGACGAACTTCGTGAACAAAGTCGTCGTCACAAGGTTCCTGGTTAGGCTCACAGGCTTTTTCAAAGGTATCCGCCAGGGCATTAGCCTTATCGACGTTATTGAAGACCATTCCACGTGTGTCATGTAATGGAGGGATGCCAGTCCTTTTCCTTAGCAATTTTCTGGCCATACCATACAGAGAGCTGGAGTTACCAGCCATGTCCCCTAGTTTAGTTTGCCATGATTGATTTCTAAGGTCAAGCATGGCAGTATGAACGATGCGTTTAAGACGGTACCACTCTTGCTAGAGGCGAAGGTCACGAGTAGTTTGCCACCTCCACCTGAACATATTTTTCCGCTTGATTGTGGCAAGAAGAGCAGGGGGGATGGTGAAGGACTTACGTTTTCTGTGTTGTGGACAAATGGCTGCAGTGCGGGCGGCGTGTAGGAGTGATTGAGTGAACTTCTGTGTGAGGGAGTCGATGTCTTCCTCACAGCGAATGCTGGGATTACCAGCAACGGTAGGCTTGAGGATGAACTGGAAGTGTTCCCAGTCAATCTTACGTAGGAGAAGAGGGATTTTAGAGCGGGAAGGCCTGTAGGTAGTGTTGATTTGGATAAGGATGGGGTCGTGATCCGAGTCAAGAGATTTGAGGTTGGAAACATCAATGGGGATATCCAGGTCCTTGCTTATGGCAATGTTCAGAGTATCAGGGAGTCTATTTGGATCAAACGGAAAATACGTGAACTCAGGCGGAGGATGGATTTAACACCCGTGATCGTCGCAAAATTTCTCAAGCAGCCTGCCCTTAGCCTCGGTGAACCGTCTATTCCACAGAGTGTTCTTAGAGTTAAAGTCACCCGCCAATATCACTGGTATATTGCCGGTCAACAGTGCCTCCAGATCTGTCGGAATAAACGGAGCACATGGAGGCAAGTAACAGGACACAAGGCGGTAAGTTCCGTTGCTAAGTTCTATCTGTATGATAGTGGCCTCAACAAACCTCAGGTTGTCAGGTGTGGGGATGCGCTGGTGTGCCAGGTCTGAGTGCACGATTATGGCCGTGCCACCACTCGGACGCCCTATTCGGTCATTGCGGTACATTCGATACCCTGGGATGTAAAATCTGGTGTCTGGCTTGATGTTGGTTTCACCTAGTAGAGCAATGTCTATGTGTTCCCGATGTAGGACGTCCGAGAGTTCACCTTCCTGTGACTTTAGGAGGAATGCACTCCATGCCACTATCTTGGTAACGGGGGCGTTGCGTGGATTAGCCATTAAAAAGGTATTGGGTGCATACTTCCATAATAATTTGAAGTCGGGAAGACGTGTTGGGAGCGCTGATGAGACGCTTGAGGATATCCTTCACGATGGTGAAGATATCGCGAAGGGAGGGGTCGCTAATTAGTTTGAAAATTTCAAACATATCGTTTGAGGCGGTCGGAACAGAAGTGCTTGGGGCTGATGCAGGACGGGAAAGGTCAGGGAAGTTGCTGCTGGTCATAGCAGGGGGTTGGAGCGCGGTTGGGGTAGGAGGGGGGGGGGGGGTAGGAGGAGTTGGGGTCTGAGGGGAAATGGCTTCAGCGTAGCTGGTACCTCCTCTGATGCGGTTGCGGTCTGGCTCGTGACCCGCTGGTGTCTTGCGCGCAGAAGGAAGACGGTTGTTAAAGGTAGCTGTGAGTTTCTTATATAGCTCACAGCCTCTATAGCTTGCGGTGTGTTTCTCGCCACAGTTAGCACATTTAGTTATGGCATCCTTGTGTCCGTAGCGTGGGCAATCTTTGGAGTTGTGGAACTAAGCGCAAATCACACAGCGTGGTCTACAATGGCAACCGCTGGAGGTGTGACCAAACCCTTGGCACTGGTAACCCTGTACGGGGCCGGACTGACCTTGGTACCTAATTACCGAAACGGTGTCGTAGAGGAGGGTTTTGAGGTCATATATGTTCCTCTCAGGGGCTGTGGTAGAGTGGGCAACCAAAAAGAGTGGAAGCTTCTTGGAGCGATCGCTTGACTGAGTTACCTGGCTGACTCTTTCAATCGAGTAGCCAAGTTCGGTCTGCTCCTGATGAATGCGGTCCGTATTAGTGGAATGGTGCAACCCTCGGATCACTACCTTCCTAATGTCTTTGGGGCCTGTGGGTCTTGTGTGGAACTCCTGATTGCACCCGATCAAGAACTTAGTGAGGATCCTGTGTTCTTCAGGAGTATTAACAGTGACCCTCACGGTGTTGGGCAGATTCTTGATCTTGAAGGTGAGGCCCTTCTCAAGAAGAAGATCGGTGAGGTTGTTTATGCCCGCCACATTCTTGATGTAGATGGGATGGACTACGATCTTAGGGGCAGGAGGGGCCCTGGCAGAATTGGATGAGGTGCCAGGTTGCGGTTCAGAGATAGGCTGCTCCCCTGTGAATTGTGATTGGGGGAGGCTTTGAAAGCTATCAAATGGGTTGAGGGTGAGCAGAGACCTGAGTTGAGGGGTCTGACTGGTTTGGGCAGGCTTGCTTCTGCGCTTCCTACCTTTCACCAGTTCAAAAGGACGTTCTTGAGGACTGTCCTCACAGGAGGAGCACTCAGAGGAATCTATGTCAGAAATGGGCGGGCGGGCAGTAGTGGGGGAGTCAGGCGAATCCTGGGATGCACAGGAGGATGGGGAGGGTGAGCATTGAGTTGGGCGTGCTGATGGCGGGGGAACTTCGGGAGTGAAGTGGTCGGCTGGGTCAGAATTATCAAACAGAGACGCAAGGGGGGGGGGGGGCTGGGAGGAGAGATGTTGGGGGTAGAGGGGCCAGCCCGCACAGCGTCATCATAAGCCAGAGGCATCCTACCCTCAGACCTGGAGCGCGCGACTGTAGTGGAGGCCTTAAGGACCTTAGAACCCAGGACGGTGCCGCTTTTGGCAATACGGCGTGACGTCATTTCAATGAGTGCCCTCAGCTCCCCGCCGAGGCAGGGGCTGCCTAACTTGTGAGTGGGAGGACAGGCTATGGTGTCCCTAATCAAGTGCTGTGGTGAGGTAGTGGCGTGAAGCGCCAGGGAGGAGATGAAGAGAGGGTAGTCAAACGCCCTAGGGCGGTGAATTTACTTAACTCGCGCGGCAGAAACCCAAGATTGAGCCGGTCGCAGCAGGTTACCAGTTGATCGGTTGGTGCTGGACAAGCTGCGATTCGGCGATCTGGGATCTGGCTAGTCCATGAAGCTAAGCGGAGCAGACTAAGGGAGAAATTACATGTCCGTTGAAGACGGCAAAGGGCCTAACAAAGTAAAAATTCCAGCTCGTCGACTGAGAAACAACCGCGCCTAGGTGTCGCGAGCTGGTCGTGCAGGGGGACAGCCAGAACAGCAGTGGTTTCGTTGCAGCTCTTTTGAAAATTGCTCTTTCAAAATAACCACTGTCTGTCAGGTCGTAAGGGAAAGACCTCCTGACAGGGCGGAAGTCCCCTTCCGCGCTTCTGGAAGTTCCGCTGCCCGGCAAGCCGGTGGCTTCGTCCCCTCCGACCACTGCCTACTAGGGCCTATGGTCTCTTCCTGCTGAGGCAGCTGCAGAAGACTGAGTGTATAGAGAGCCCGTTGGCGTCTTGACGGCACGCAACCGCGTGTGGGTGAGCGGCAAAGCCGGTGTTCGTGCTAAAGATGGGCGAACCCGGCAGAGAGTGCCGGGGTTCGACTTCCCAGCAGACTGGAACAGCGGCCAAGCAGCTCAGGCAGGCACCTCGTCCGGGCACAGTACTGGACGGCGGCTGGGAGGCTCTTGTAGAGGCCGGGGTGGCCCGGCTGGGCTCAAGACCCGATGTTCACTCGTCGGCTGCAGCAGGAACACTAAGCCGATTCGTCTAGTCTGAATTGACATAGTCGCGGCTGTGTTATGCGCCAGGTACCTGTGCGACAAGCGCTCCTCTGCCTGGATTTGAATTATGTTTGAGCTAAAATAAATGTTTGGATTAAAATTTTTTTGAGGTGATTAAAGATTGGAATTTGTTGTCATTTATAATATATGACTTAGTTAAGGGGTTTGACAATGTGGGATCTGACTTATGGTCCGCATTTGACTTATGGGATATAATAATTTAGGGGTTTGACTTAGTTATAGACCTCAAAAACTGTGGGGATGATGTTCGCATATTATGCTAGATGGAGCGAGGCTACTTATCATCCCCGCTCGCCATGGTATGGATGTTTCTATAATCGTGTGCAGCGGCAGCTTCAGCTTAATAATAATAATAATAATAGAAAAATTATAGCATGATGAGTTTTGAAGTTAATTCGTTAGGAAGTAAGAGAGACCACTAGGCGAAAAGACAGACCTATAGTGGGTTTTTTGATTAAAATAATAAAATGTGTGCTCAGTGGGCGGCGTCGCGGCGCCCTAGTTGATGTGTTAGGGTTCTTGAGGGACTTGAGTTTGCGCGACGCTTGTTCTGATGTAGAAGGCTGGTGTTCTGTGGAAGAGGGCTGGTTTTGGGCTGAATTTGTGGATATGATAGGACTATCTGGCTCTGGGTTAGTGGCGTGAGAGATGGAGTGGATAGGGGGAGGGGTGGTTTCAGTAGGAGGAGTGAGTTTAGGTTTCACTGTAGTGATTTTAACTGGGATGACGGAGATCGTTTGTACTGGAGTTAAGGAGAGGGAGTGAACTGTTTGGGTCTGCTTGGATGAAGGATATTTAGGCATAGGCGGTGGAATTGGGATGGTTTTAGTAGATTGCACCTCACTGGTCTCCTGGATTTCCGTTTGAGTGTGCTTATCTTGTGGATCGATTGGATAGGGGCACACCCAAAAATGCTGGGGAATGGCTGAGTGTTGCTGAAGCGCTTCACTCAAGGTTCTGAGATGTCTCTCGTGAGTTGGAATGATTGAGACATAATGCTGACATGTCTCCTCTATACATGAAGTAATCCTGGCGTGGGGCGCAAGTGCGTGGCAGATGGCCTGTCTAAGTGTATCTAGATGGAGGTTTCGAGGCGGGTGAGTCATAAGCATCGTGCTCCACATGGGAGGTCCCGCTTTAGGATTGTCGGCATACAGTTGCGCTGTCATATCCATCTCGAGTATCCAGTTAGTGCGGGTAGATGAGCGAGTGTTTGTACGTGAATTCCTGAAGGTATCCCAGGCGGGATCGGCTGCATCGTACTCTTCAGGGTTGTGTTTGCGGGTAGAGTTCATGTTTGAAAGTGGTGAATCGTTAAGTGAGTGTAATAATGAAGTATGAATGATTGGTCAAATGCTTGGCAGACCTTAGGGAACGTAGATTTCGGCTTCGCCCAAGAGAACATACCAGTCGTCAAAGGTTTCCAGTGTTTAAGCAGAGGGGCTGAGACAATTGACGAGCTGGTTTAAATTAATAATTAATTAAAATCAATTAATTAATTATGTGGCTGCTGGGGGAAAGAGGGAATGAGTTTTTTTTGCTTGGTGGCAACTCAGGAAGATGGGATTGCTTGACTTGGAATGGTCTGAGGGTGGGTTTGAAACTTGATTGTTGGCGATAATGGGCAACGGTTAGGAATAATGCAGGGCGGAAAGGGAATTTGTTAAAGGCTGGGTAGGGAAGATAGTATCGATGAGTCAGAGTCTCGGCGGAAGATGGATCATCGTTTTCATCGGTTTTTAGAGTATTCGCTGATCGTGGTTGGAGCTTGGTTCAGGAGCTGCTTCGTGCACGGCTGCTAGCTTGCGAATGTAAGCCGATTCTACTATTCTCAGGCAGTGACGAGCATATCACCTTTGACAAGGTGAATGCAGGGAGGAAGAGTCTGGTGCCCGTAAACCGGGCTCCTTTTACTCTATTTTAAGGGGTAAAAGTTTGGAGGATAATTAAATAATGATGAATTAAGTAAATTTCCTCTGGCTATAGCTTAATGGATAACTGATAGCCAGAGTTTTTGCAGTGCAATGGATTTTTAGTTGTGCAAAGGTGATGAATTTTAAATTTAATGAATTAATTGCAAGAACAATTAGTCAATTAATTTGGGGCAGTGCAAATGAGGAAGAGAATAGCAGAACTGTTCCAGCTTAAGTTCGGGTCAGGATGTGCCTGTTGGTCATTGTTGGCCAGTGCACACTCCTGCCGATGCTGTAGATGTTATAATTTTCGCTACGCTCGCCATGGTTTAACTGTATGTGATATTGCAGTGTGTGTAAGGGTTTTAATTTGTGCAGCAGCTTCGTAAATTATTATGAAAATATAGACCTTAAGTAGGTTGAAGTTAGGTAGTGATTGAGAGAGGAAAGAAAAGACCTGTAGTAGGTTTGGTATTACTTTATAGCAATAAATTGCTTCAAAAAGGCCTCAGCTACCACCTCATATGCTAGTTTTATGTGAGAAGTATTTGTATCTAGTGTTATTGAGATGCTAAGACTGTCACTGGAACGGGGAGTTTGAATTTAGAAATGCTGAGCTCTGATTGGCTGGTGATGTGCTCTGATTGGCTGGATACTGAATGATGTTTAAAAGTGCTTGTATGTGAAAATAATGCTGTATTGTGGATAATTATGTTTAATTAGGTCTATTAATTGTGTAATATTGTGGTTTATAGATGTATTGAGGCTTGGAGGCCAGTGCAGCGTAGACCAATCACTGGGATTGGTCCAGCTAAACTGTGCCTCCTTGTGTGTACTGAGTTCGAATCTCGTAATACGCTCCAGTGCAGTTTGGTGTTTATGGTTTTCCGCCCGCGGTCCGTCTCCCCGGAAGGGGTCCGCCGTGGCCGACGTCCTCCCAGAGGTAGGCCCGTCGGGCAGGAAGTGTATTGTGTGTAGTTATTTGATGCATTGGCCATGAATGCAAGGTAAATGGAGGGCTTAAATTAGGTGAATGTAAAATTTGGGTCGGGTCGAACCCGCAGCCCACGGGGAGCCATCCCAGGCGGTGTCAGCCTTGACCGCACCCCCAGGCAGGCCTCCCTCGGTTGTGGGCGGTAGGAATGATGTATTTATGGAGGGATGTGAAGTTTATAGTGTTGCTGAAACTAATTGCGAGAGAATCTGTAGGATGTGAGTGAGGGCTGAGTTCTGTGTTAGAGCTGTTGGAGATGGGATTGTGAGAGACATGAGGGAGGGAAGGTTGGAAGTAGCGCGTTGTCTGAGTTCCAACTGCCTGTGTTTTATGGCTTTCTTGATGAAACTGCAACCACCGTATGACGCTGCATGATTGCCCTTGCAATTGCAGCACTTAGGACTGCCAATTGGAGTCGCACAGGTCTTATGGTGATGTGGATCACCACACCTGTTACAGCGAGTCTCGTTAGGGCAATCTGAAGCGTTGTGGCCCAGTCTTTGGCAGTTGAAACACTGGTAGATGAGTGTGGAATGTTGTTTGGTGGGGACGTGGTGGCTCAGCGGTCTAGCTGTATGCCTCTCACCAAGGCGGTCCGGGTTCGATTCCCGGTCAATGCATGTGAGATTTTCGAAGTGAAATGCCATGTCCTGTGGTTCGGATTCCACGTAAAAAGGAGGTCCCGTGGCTCATGATCTCAAGATTAACGGTCACGTTAAACTACAAGCTTCCTTCCTTCCTTCCTTGTTGTTTGGTTATTGGACGACGTTTCGCCCGTGTTCTTGTTTTTGGGGATGAATTTACTGTGTTAGGGGGAGGTGAGGAAGGGGATTCAGTGGCGTGCGTGCTGAAGGCAGGCTGGGGAGAGTCTGTTTGAGTAGTTGATTCAACGGGGCTTGGTGGATCTGTTTTAGTGTTTTGTGTTTTTTGTTTTGTTTTGTTTTTTCTTTTGCCCGTTTGGGTCCAGACTTGAGTCCATCTTTCTCCTGTCTCCTTGTGTGTTTGAGTTTGTTCGTGTAAGTGTTCTATCGTGTCTGTTTGAGCGTGTTTCTTGCTGGTGTAAGTGGGCATTGGAGGTGGAATAGGGATGGTCTGCGAAGCTTTTGGGCGCGTTTCAACTGTTGGTAGAGGGGCTGGGTCTGCTTGAGTTTTGATTGAGTGAGTTTCCGAATGTTTGTAGGGGATGAGAATGTGCTGAGGAATGTAGGGATGGCTTTGTAGCGCATAAATGACTGTGTTGATACGGTAGTCCCTGGTGGGAGTAATTACTATTTGGTGATTCACCAGTTCCTCTATGTTTGTGATGCAGTGTGCAATAGGTGTAAGCACGCTGATGATTGCGTCGCCAGTAGCTGGCAATTGTCTGTAGCCCGGAGGGCGTATAACTATCGGCGTGGTTTTGGGAGAACGACGTGTAGGTGACGCGTACCATAGCCTCTCCCCGTAGTCGAATTGCGGAAAGATGCCATGGCACGGTGTAGACGGAGGTGTAGGGTCCCTAAGGTGCTCGGAGTGTGGTGTAGAGGCCCATGACAGATTGCTTTCCTCCGACAGCGATGCTGCGAATTCGGCAAAAGCAGCCACGTGGTCCACTGGGTCCATGTGTGTAACTGTGTGTTAATATGAGTTAGTGTTTAGTTAAAAGGGGTCAAATACCGTGGTAGACCCTTGTATTTAATTTGGCTCGCCCAAGAAGAGTAGCCAGTCGTATAAGGTTATCCAGTTATTATGCAGAGGGGCTGCGACAGTATACGAGAGTAGTGGAGTGATGACAGTTCTAACTCCCCCCACCACTACTCCCAATGCGAGCCGATAACTCCCGAACCGGTGGTCGGAGATTCACGAATGAGGTGTCGTTGGACTCGGGCTGACGGGGGCTTTGCTATGGACCACTCATTTCAACCCCTAAATAAAACCTACCCCTACTAGGGGGTGAAATTGTAATTTTTAGTGAAAGTCTCTTTTCAAATACGACATGTATAAGGTGCGCTGCTAAAATGAACTTAAATGTTGTTGCTCATATCACGCATGCGTTTTTCTGGCTGCCGCTATGGATGAACATTTTTGTTTTTGTTTTTTACGCATGCGCACTTGGGATTTTTGTAAGAGGGCGCGCTCTTTGAAAAAAATGATTGATAAGAAGAGGTTTTGGTGGTGAGGAGAGAGCCAGATAGTCGCCTACTTTCCTACGAAGTTTGCCGATATCTCTCAAACGCAAGGTCGGATTTGGAGGTGTGACGTGTCAAATCGATTGTCTCGAAGCCCTATACATGTTATTAATAGGTTAAAGTTTTGAGAATGAGGGAAACAGGCTTTTTGGGGGTAAAACCGTGATTTTAGACTTTTTCCGATATCTCACGAATGCATGGTCGGATTTGGTCCTATGACATGTCAAATGGCTTGTCTCGAAACCCTGTGTATTTTGGTAATAGGTTAAAGTTTTTGAGAATGAGGGAAACAGAATATTTTGGGGTAAAACCGTGATTTTAAACTTTTTGCTATATCTCGCGAACCAATCATGCTAGAGGCATGTACGACGGGTCCAAGGACTCGGGCTGACGTCGTCTTTGCTATGGACCACACGTTATATTTAAAAAAATAATTGGAAACGCGATTTTGGGGTAAACACGTGTTTTTTGTGATTTTTGCCGATATCTCACGAATCAATAACGCTAGAGACGTGTACGAGGTGTCCTAGGACTCGGGATAACGCCCCCCTTTCGAGTGTGGTAGATATTGTTTTCCAAAAAAAAAAAAAATCGCAAAGGGACTAACGCCATACTCATTGAAAAAAAAAACTGTTTTTTTTTCTTTACCTGTTTATAATGTCCATGAAGCGTGGTGGTTGAGAGAGACGATACGGCTGGGTGTGTGTGTGTGTGTGTTTTTCAACGAACCTGTCGCTAACCACAAGGACCATGCTTAATAGAACAATCGCTATTTCGGCTGGTCGGTGTATGACAGAACGAGCACGCGTTTTCTGATATTTTACCTTTAACGTGTAAACGGTGATGAGAACTTGATTCTATGTTGGTCGAAGCGAGTACAGAAAACAAACTTACAGGAGGTGAAGGTCATTTGAGCTTATTGGAAGGCATTGATCTGACTTGACAACAAGTGCAATGGAAAAAATGACCAAGACGCTTGAAGGTGAAATAATCTGACCATCGTGGTGGCAGGGGAGTGTGAAAGGCGTGCACACATGTGTGAAACCACAGGCACGCTAAACCAGTGACATCCTGTTTTGCTTCGTACGTGACAAAATGCAAGTTCATGTGAAATTTGATCTTTCACAGGTGTTCGCTTGGGTGTTATCTGTCCACGTGCGCGATAACTGTTAACAAGTCACATCCTGTTTTGCTTCGTACGTGACAAAATGCAAGTTCATGTGAAATTTGATCCGGCACAGGTGTTCGCCTGGGACGTTAGCTGTCCACGTGCACGATAAGAGAATGTTCAAAGCATGGGAAAAAAAGATTATACATGCAACATAGCATATATAAAGACATGTTGTTATTATTTCCACGCTCACTTAAGTGACTACCTTTGAACACATTGCGTTGCATGAAACCCCTGGTCTTGTTTAACAGTTTTGGTGTTGGTGGAAAATACTTAACCTTGTTGTGGGGTAGGTATATATTTATTCATTTATATATTTATAGATTTTTATATAAATACATGCAATTATTTATTGATTAGGTAATTAATGATTTTATTTATTTATTTGTTTGCAGATAACGTGTATAGCAGATCTGTCGTGTGTCGGTGGGAAATATATATTAAAGAAAGAGAAAGACAGACAGATTGAAAAGAAAACCATTTCCACACTAGCCCACGAGACGGGAATATAGCAAAGCATTACACGTCAAGGTGAGATTTGTTTTATTATATAATATAACCTGTTTGATTTTGTTTTGTTTATGAAATACATAAACTATATGGAATGGATATACTTATGGTGGTTTATTTTATTTCTTTTTAGAGTGTTGGAAAACGCTTGACCTTTGTTAATAACCAGGAACGTGTGTGTTTGGGACCATTGTCAAGCAGTCTACAGTTGAAAACTCAGGTGAGAGTGTTCTTTCTAAAATAATGTCATTTGCTACTGCTACCGATAGCCTAACTTGGGAACCTCTAAACAGTTGTTTCAAATCACGTGTGTGCTCTGGCCGCGTAGTCAATGTTAGAAAAAGTTTGATTCCCAAAGAATTTTTAGAATCTTGTTTTGAAATTTTTAAAATTGAAATTTGCACAGCGCAAAGGTTGCATACGGCTTTAAAGGTGAATACAGAACTGGTGTGCGATTTCATATATAAAAAAAAGGACGTAGAGCATAAAGAGACATTTTATATTTGCAGTAAAATGCAAGAGCTATTCATAGCCCATAATTTGGAACAGTGGTATGAAACCCACGTGGTGAATGCCTTGCTATCAAAATTTGATAAACTGCAACAAGGACCGAGTGGTCTAGCCTTAGACAAAATTCATCATTTACAAATCAACATTTGCCAATTCAACCCGTTGAATGCTGGGTCTAGCTATATTAAAACACCACCAGCAATAGCTTCGAAAAAGGCTGTGGTGAATATTGAAAATTTTGATCATGAATGTTTTCTGTGGGCTGTGGCTGCGTATTTGCAGCCAGCACAACATAATGGTTGTCGACCAGGAATGTACAAGACCAAGTTTGATGAATTAAAACAAACGTTAAATTTAACTCGAGTGTCGTTCCCTATGGACTTAACCGAGATCCATAGGTTTGAACAAGACAACCAGGACTTTTCGTTCATGGTGTATGGTCATGATGGTGATGAGATTGTGGGTCCTCTTTATGCCACAAAAGAACCGAAACGACACCACATTCATCTTTTATATTTATCTTATGGAGAGGTGAATCACTATTGCCTCATTAAAAGCTTGAGTAGATTGCTAAGCAGTCAAATGTCCAAACATGATGGTAAAAAACATATTTGTGATCGTTGCTTGCAATATTTTACAACCCCTACGCTCTTAGAACGTCATAGGGTAGATTGTGTTACTCAGGAAGCGGTGAGACTGATATTGCCACAAGGGGACAAGGCTGTGTTAAAGTTTAAGGACATTCACAAGCATGACACTGTCCCCTATGTGGTATATGCAGATTTTGAAGCTCTCACCACACCCATGGCGGGATGTGAACCAGATCCCTCCATGAGCTCAACCACACCCATTCAAAAACATGAACCCTTTGCCATTGGATTTAATGTGGTGTGTGCCTATGACCCCACACAATCCGTTTACAAATACCGTGAGGGGCCAGATTGTGCCAAATGGTTCTTGGATGAACTTGTCAAGTTGGCTCATGATGTACAGGAATTACTGGACCACCCAGTACCCATGAGCCTGTCTCCAGAACAGCAGCAGCAGTATGAGCATGCCACGACATGCCATATTTGCGAAAAGCCTATTTTAAATAGAGAGGAAAAAGTCAGAGACCACTCGCATTTTACAGGGGAGTTTCGTGGAGCTGCGCATAGTAAATGCAACTTGAACTTTCCAGCTCCTCGTTTCATCGCTGTCTTTTTCCACAATCTGGCGAATTATGACATTCAGTTTTTGATTCGTGAATTGGGCCATGTCAACAAGGGCTCGTTTACCATTATTCCCCAAAACCATGAGCGTTTTACGGCCCTGACATGGTGGTTGGGCGACTTTAGCATTCGATTTTTGGATTCCTTTAAGTTTATGGCATCCTCGCTAGACAGCCTTGTGAATGGCTTGAATGAGGAGGAATTAAAACATACTAGAATGCATTTTAATGATCCTGAGCAATTTCAGTTGTGCATTCGGAAAGGTATATTCCCGTATGATTTCTGCAACAGCTGGGACGTGTTAAAGCAAAGAAAACTCCCACCACAAGAGAAGTTTTACTCCAAACTAACACGCAGTACCATTTCCGATGAAGACTATGCACATGCATGTCAAGTTTGGCGAGTGTTTGGCATGAACACGCTAAGTGAATATGCTTTGCATTACCTAAAACTAGATGTATTGCTGCTCACTGATGTGTTTGAAAAATTCCGTAACTTGTGTCAACACATTTACGGTCTTGACCCGGCTCACTATTACACGAGTCCTGGGCTCTCGTTCGATGCCGCTTTGAAATACACTCAAGTGGAATTGGATTTACTCACTGATGTAGACATGGTTCTATTTTTTGAAAAGGGCATTCGTGGCGGCTTTGTGTCGCTTAACCAACGCCATGCTGAAGCGAACAATGTCTACATGCCTGATTATTCACTAGACAAACCAGAATCGTACTTAATGTACTATGACGTGAATAATTTGTACGGTTACGCCATGAGTCAGCCTTTGCCCTATGGGAAGTTTGCTTGGCTGACAGACAAACAAGTGTCAGAATTTGATGTGAACATGGCTAGCCAAGAAACAGGCCGTGGATATGTGCTAGAAGTGGATATTGAATATCCCTCATCCTTGTATGATGAACATGCCGATTTCCCATTCTGCCTTGAGCAAATGGTTCCCCCTGACAGTAAAGTGAAAATTGAAAAACTCATGGGCACACTTTACAACAAAAATCGGTATGTGGTACATATACAAATGTTAGTGCAATGCCTCGCCCAAGGCTTGGTGTTGAAGAAAATCCACAGGGGTATTTCTTTTGCTCAAAAAGCATGGCTTGAGCCATACATGCGACTCAACACAGAGCACCGACAAATGGCAACACAGCAGTTTGAAATTAATTTTTTTAAATTAATGAACAACTGCATCTATGGCAAGTCTATGGAGAATGTCCGCAAATACCGTGACATTAAATTGGTGAATGTCTGGGAGGGGCAGTGGGGTGCCCGGCGGTACATTGCCAAGCCAAATTTCAAATCGATCAAAATTATCGATGAGGATTTGGCTACTATTGAAATGAGTAAGACCAGCGTGACCATGGATAAACCCATTTACTTGGGTCAAGTCATTTTAGACTTTTCTAAATCGGTCATGTATCGATTCCACTATGAGTTTGCGAAACGCCATTTTGAGGACGTCTCTCTTTTGTATATGGACACGGACTCATTCATTTACCACATTCGCCACTGCAACCCCTATGACGTCATGAGGCAACATAGTGACTGGTTCGACACCTCTTGCTATAGTGCTGACAACGTGTTTCAGCTGCCCCTAAAAAACAAGAAGAAAATGGGCGTTTTAAAAGATGAATGCGGTGATTCCATTATGACGGAATTCGTAGGTTTGGCTTCGAAAATGTATGCTTACCGCACACTCGACTGTAAGGAAGCCAAAAGAGCAAAAGGTGTAGGTAGAGCAGTGGTAAAATCGCTACGTGTAGACGATTACCTAGCGGTTTTACGCACTGGCAAAGCTATGTCTCATACACAGTGCAGGATACAATCCAGCAACCATCATTGGTATCTTGTGGAACAGAGAAAACGCACCCTCGCCTCCATGGATAACAAACGTGTGTGGGCTGATGACCTGCTCACCAGCCTGCCCTGGGGTTATGATCGCAAGGAGGAGGAGGTGTGATTTCACTGTTTAATCGTTTATGTGACATAGCTTTATGTAACTTGTAGATTTAGTATTTTGTAAATATTGTTTTTTGTCATTGTAAATAGTAGATTTTGTAAATAGTGGCAATCCACTTGGACCTTTTGCTCTTTAAAAAAAGTTCTATGCAAACTTTTTTTTTTAATTTTTTTGATTGGTAAATAGTATGATTCTTTTAACGCTGTACAAAGTTGAGTTTTTTTGTAAATATGAAATAAGTAAGATTTTTAGTAACTTTAATAACTAGTATTTAATTATTTTTCGTAATGTAAATGATCAAATAAAAAAGTTCTTTTGGGATGAGTGTGCATGTCGAGAATGTGCTTTTGGGAATAAATAAAGTGGTTGTGTTTGTTCCCAAAGACAGGTGTGAATGTATGAGTGGAAAGAGAAAGCTGATGTGTATGGTTGACCAGAGCAAACACGGTGAGGTAGGGTGGGTGGGTGGGGAGGGGGTAAATGGTCACTTATATACTCATTTTGTTTTCAATAGTTTCGTTTTTTCATTGAAATGTGGCAGTCAAAAGACATTATTTTTGTAAAAACAGTCTTACCTGCAGTAGTCGTAGACCTCGACGTTTCTCCAAACACACATTAGCACATTGCAGTATTATCAAGGTCAAGCACTCGCATCAACATCATTGTCAAATCTCAACTTTCGACATACACCAAATGGAAAAAATATGGAAACAGCAAAATGGAAAATCCATGTTTCCATATCACCAAAAACGCAAAACTTAAAACGAACATTTAAAAAAAACTGGAAATGGCCATATGTGAAATATGAAAATTCAAAAACTTCAAACGGTCATTGTTTAAAAAGTGTCATCAGCAAAATGGAAAAATCCATATCATCAAAACGAACGTTTTCAAAAACTGTAAATTGCAAATTAGCAAAATGGCAATGTGTGAAATGTGAAAATGAGAAATCAGCCATCAACATCATGGTTTTTTATAAATAATAAAAACACAAAACATCGTGCTCTGTCAAACCTTTGTTTTTATTTCATAGTCATAGTGAATTGACAAAAGAAAAATAGAATACAAACAAATCCCAATTCCTCACTCCTTAATGTTTATGTCCATGCATTATCAACTTTCCTTTCATGGCACTCATGACAATTAGGGCTGCCATTCTTTCACCCACTGAGGCATCACTGGATGTGAAACGTTGTTTAGATTTCTTCAATAACAATTTATCTGCCACATGTCTTAAACCAGGATGACTATCGCGATAAGAAAGGTCATGTTCCTTGCATGCTTGATCCAAAAGATTAATGGGTACATCACCACGTTGTAAACGTTTTTCGAGACGAGTTCCAGGGCCGCAAAAACGATAACCTGGAAGATGGATTTCGAAAGGTAGGTATTGAATTACTTTGTCAATGACGCCATTGCCAGTACAGGTCTGGCATATCCTTTTCCATCGATGGTAAAAAGGTTTGGTCTTCCTCCTCCTCTGTGGACGATGTTTGTGTTTGTTGTTGTTGTTGTTGCTTTTTCTCGCCATGACACCCGTGGAATGATTCAACAAAGTCTTTACACGGACTTTTATGACCGTGATACAGTTTCACTAGCTGGCAAGTCGCACACTGACGCATAGACGGTATTTTTGCCATGGCCACTTGCTTATGGTGATCGTAATCCGTACAGGGTTGCAATTCACTCAACACAGGGTCTTGAGTCCATGATTTTGGTACATGTTGCCAGATTTCTTTGACCGCGTTGGCGGCCACATAATAAATGAACGACTTGGGCAGCGCCAAGAGTTCCTCTTTGGTAAAACTGTCTAGTTTCTTTTTGCACACAAAGAACTTGCCGATGGCTTTGTCCGTAGCATTGCCTTTCTCCATGGTATTACGTGCTGTAGATGTTTACACGTCGCTTGTAGAAATCTCACTGGCGTCATTCACAGGTAAATCTTGAGTTATAATTTTGTTCAACAACTCCCAGCAGGCATGGGTGGTTAACCAATGAAAGAGATGCCACGCATGTGATAGGGCTGTATGGGTAATGTTGCCACAGGAACAAGTATCCATGAGCGTTTGCAGGGAGGGGCAGCCCAACTCCATGAGGTCGATACATTGGCAGTAAGACGCCAAAAATGGTTGCAACCATTGACGTTTTTCATTACCTTTCACAAATACCACATTGGCCGAGGACAAGTGTGCTTTCATGACCACGTCCAAATATTTATAGGAAATGGTTCCCTGATTCCAGTCTAGTTGCCTATGATTTTCAATCCACTGGGTTTGTTTACGGTCTTTTTCACACAATAAATCAAAAGCATGGGGTGGTTTAAATAGCAAATGCGTAGCTTTTGATATCCAAAACGTGGTACAATCGATCATGGCCACTTGTTTAAATATAAATTTGTTGTCACCAATTTTAAACCCTTGGCAATCCACAATGAGTGTGCGCAACATGTTGACGCTTGCCTGGACCAAGGTCAACTGACGACTGACTGACGATCAGGTGTGATCATGACATAGACTTACCTGCCATGCTAGTTTCAAAATTGAGGTTAGGGTAGGACAGTGGGGGGCATGCAAAATAAGAATTTAAGAATTACATCATTTTATTATCATAACACGTCTTACAGGCTTTTCTCATTTTAGGATAAGGACGATATCAACTGATACAACAATATAGTCTCTTGTGTTTGTAACGTCCATAACACCGATGATGTCCCAATGTCTCTAAACTAGGCGTTTTTGATGGTGAGCTGCTCACCGAAGCACCATGGATACCATACGGCCCACATGTATCGTAACTTGTTTTTTTTTCATCACCCAGAGACACAAGTGAGGGATAGCTTGAATGGCAGGGTATATTTCCCACTTTCATTCTGCACAGGTAGGGGCAGGTGGGTGACCAGCGCTGATGTTCCTGCATGGGTTCATCACCCTCCTGCCATTGGTCTATAATGATTGGACAAAAGGCACATTTCACTTCATCTCTTGTTTTTAAATAGTAGAATCCAGCAGCTGCCAAGGCTTGAGGGTTTATGAAAGACACTGGCCATGTGGCAAAAGTCTTGAAACGTTGTTCCTCAGAGTTTAAATTCATGGATGTAACGTCTCTTGAGGCTTTAAAGCAAGACATGACTGAGCGGCTTGACGTGGGATGACCTGTTATTTATACACTCGTCACTTGGTTGGACAGTGGATAATAGTTGACTTGTTTGTGATGAATAATCAGACAGTAGGCCGTCGTATTGGCTGGTACATTGTCATGCGTTTCAAAATCTAGTCGAATGTTGATATTGGATGGCTTGACAGACTCTTCCAGGTAAGAACAGTCAAAGACAATCAGTGGTGCTCTTGCCTTAAACGCTTGGGGTAGTAGCATGGGGCCGTTCTCTTTTTGATAATACGACCATCGAAATTTAGAAAACAAGTCGTACAGAGGACCAAACTTATTTTTTGAAAAATCCAAATCCAGTCCTTCATAGGGAAACACAGCTCCGTTGAGGAAAAGACGTGCATTTCTCAATTGCAGGTGATCAAATTGCGAGGCATCTTTGGTTTGTTGATACTTGCGATTCGTTTGAAAACCCACGATCAGGTAGAGAGGTCTCTCTGTATAGCGAGCTGTTTTTACAGACCAACTGTGTGTGTTGGTAGTGGGCAATAGCGGATACTCATGGAGTGCCCAGCTTCTAAATTCCATGGGTAGAGGCATATCTCTCTTTACCATCTTGAGTATGTCCAGTTTTTTGCTATCGTTAAGGGTCACATGAGGCACTTTCCATAGCAAGCGTTGTAGTTGAACTTTTGAATCGATGGGGGCATTGTCGGCTCCCTTGAGTGCATTGTTATCACTCCTGTCTCTCACCAGATAAAGCACTTGCCTTGCGTTGACCACAATGCGTTGGTGATCTTCAGCAAAGCCTAGAATCAGTTTAAGAGGTAAATATCCAGTAAAGGTTCCATCAGTGTGTACCATCCAGTCATTGGTCGAGTCAGGACACCAACCTGCCATGCAAAGTGTTTTACCTTCTTCCTCACTATAAGAGGGGTATAGTTTCATGACACTGGAAATGCCCACATTTCGAGTGCTATCCACCACGATATCGTTAATGACATACCGCACTTCAGAAAACAGAAAGGCCAAACCATGGTTGGCCAACTTGGATGTGGTGGGTGTAGAGCCATCGGCTTTGGTGAGCCGACCTTCAATCTGAATGACACTTTCATGTGGTAGGGTGTAAATATCTTGGTTGTTGATAACAAATTGAATGTCATCATTGTTATTGAGTCCAGGTGTTTGAGCTTGATAGGAATGGAGATCAATTCTTACCACTCCTGGTTGCTCCTCGATGTGGTTCGCTATCTCTAGGATAGAATTCATTATGAGGGTTGACGTGGTAACCCAAATGCTGTAAAATCTGCTTGCCTTGAGATGTTAACGTGTATTCACGTGGCAAACAACTAACACCATTCCTAGACGGTGTTGTTGCTTTATACACAAACTTCATAGTGGCTTTAGCACCAACTTGTAAGTCACTGGTGTGGTAGAATCTAGATCAATGAGTTGTTGATCTCTATTGATCAGTCTTAATGTTATATTACTAATACTATCAACAGCCACAGAATGAAAAAGCACCACTGGAGGGTTTTCACGAATAATATACCCATTGGGCGATGTCACAATAAAGTCATATAGCGAATGCGATGGTTCTTGATTGGTGTACACTTGGCTAATAATATTACACGTCACCGACACATGATGGTCCTCAATGAATTTCACTTCATGGTCTGATTCATGTTTTTTGTTGGGCTCCAACACACGTGGTTTAAATCCTAGTAATGGACCAATGGAATCGGGGTGTGTTTTAAAGTCAATGTTGAAGGTAGAGAAAATACTGCAGCGATGAGTGTTGGTATTGCCTACAAGTTCAAACTTGTGCGTTCCGTCGAGAAATGACTTTAAACCATATTGATTGATCAACACCACATAAATGTGTTCATAAATGTCATCGATCGTGTATCCACCAGAGTTCAGGGTGAGCACAGAATCATCATAGTAAAACTTGTTGTTCACATTTTCACGTATGTTGTATATTCGATTGTACGTTTCAAGAGAAACAAGTCCTAAACCATAGGGTTTTTCACTCAATTCGATAGGCGGGTAAAAGTCTAGGCTGACTTCAGGTCCACGTCCATGCACTGTAAACGTTTTACTTTCTGCCGACATACTGGTGGCGTTTTTGCTTATGCTGCGTCTTATATAAAAAAATTAAACACAAACGTCCACACTGTTGGCTGTTAAACGTTTGCTCTCGTTTCACATTATAATATATCTTGATCCTGTTTCCAAAATAGGTCACTAGTTCCATGGGCGGAGGCAAATTCCCAAAACTGTCAAAGTACCATACCGTGGATCCCTCTTTGACATAAGCTACATAATGCGTTCCTGGTCCTCGGTGATCATCCAAATTGACAACAGCACATTCCTGTTTCCAGGGTCGTGGGGGTAATTGGTTTCGCATAAACACACCTCGAAAATGAGAAAGCTTTAGTTTTTCAGCATAGCTTTCCACTTGTTGATGCGTCAGGGCATGTCTTGCTATGGCTGAGGTTAAATTTTTTTTTTTTTAATATTTCGAAATGGTGAAATCCCAAATCCTTGTTGATAAAAGGCTGGCTTTAAATTGGCATTTCTAGCCCCCATGGCAATCGCTTCCATCGTTTCATTGTGTCGCTGACTTTCTTTGAGTTGTTGCTTGCCCTGCTGCGCGGCTTTAATGGTTTTCGCCACTGCACTGGCACCGCCCAAAAGTGAGCCCAGAGCAGCCAACCCGGCAAATAATGCAGGTAAAAATCCCGCTCGTTTGGGGACGGGAATCACTCGCCCTTGGTTTGAAACCTGTCGCCAACGTTTTGGAATAACCTGTCTCTGTGCTGCTCGAAAGGCTTTCCTTATGGTCAATACATTATTTTTTCTTTTTTTCTTTCGCAAGGGCTTGTCCTCGAATGTTGTAAGCCCAGGCTTTGCCAAGGACAATGTCCTTTTTTTAGTCTTTCTCACTGCATACCTTTGTTTCACCATGATGATAATGACCAACAACCTTTCACAAGAAAGTTTAAATCACAACTAACGTCAGATGGTTATTTCATGGCTGTATATTCCAATTCCACATAAAGTGGGAAGTCGTTTATGGGTTTTCCCGCTTGCTTTTCATCCCATGTCAACATGAGGTGAAAGGATAATTCGTCCCCTGCATTGACCATTTCATGGTTATGGATCAACATCCTATGACCATTTATCTTTATTTGTAAATGGTTCTCATCAGGTATGGCATATTTGATGTGAATGGTTCCATCATAGTGTAATCGATAGTGGCTTAAACCCGAAGCAAGCACATAGGTCGAGTGCTGATCATGGACTAGCGGTAAATGGTTTCTGTCATTCACAGGTTTATCATTTGTCAGATACACTAAAAATACACATGGGATAAATTTATAAAGCCTTTTCATTTCATGGGTCACGTAACGCTTGGTACAGACATCGTCTTCGTCTTGTGGGTCTTCCACGTGAATAATCCGATGGTGATTAGCGCTATAGCCATTCACCATAAGCTGTGGCACTTTGTCATAAAACTCATACACTTTGTTATCCACATACTTTTTCGTAGTAACGTCTGTAGACACTTGAGGATGTTTTACATGGGTTAACCGCTTTCCCTTAAAGTCATAATCTCCCTGTTTTGTGCGTGGCACTACTGACCTATCCACATAGTGTTTATTAGCAGGATCTGTTTCCTGTTTAGGATCATGTATGAGGACAGGCCTATCTTTGGCCATCAACGCACGTCCAAAGACATCCATCGTCAACCTGTAGTAGCAGTCTACTGTTTCTATGACAAGGTTCGGTGTCCTGTATATAGACAGCCGGCTAGCCTGTCTAAGCCTTAGTTGACATGAAGATTATTAAGCAGCAAGAGTCATTCCCCGTGGGGGACATGGTTTCCCATCTCTGTCCCACATCACGTGAACAACGCCATGGTTCACTGTTTCCATCTTCCATTCGCTGCATCATTGTGGGGCCTTCCGGCTGTGGAAAGACTAATCTTTTGCTAACGCTCATTACAGCGCCCAATGGTCTGCGTTTTCAAAATATTTATATTTTTGCAAAATCTCTCTACCAACCCCTTTACGTGTTTCTGAATCAAGTCATGTCTGGATTACAAAAAGAGAATATGGGTTATTTTACATTTTCCATGCAAGAAAATGTGATTTCACCGGATGAAGTAAAGCCTGATTCACTCATGATTTTCGATGATGTATCCACTGAACGTCAAGGCATCATTCAAAGCTATTTCAGCATGGGTCGACACAAACATATCGATTGCTTCTATCTTGGGCAAACGTATTCTAAAATGTCCAAACAGTTGATTCGTGACAATGCCAATGTCATTGTTTTATTTCGTCAGGACGAGAGGAACAGTCGTCACATTTATAATGAACATGTGAATCCGGATATGACCTTTCAAATGTTTACAGAATTGTGTGCCAAGTGCTGGAACACTCAACGTCATGCCTGTTTAGTGATTGACAAACAAAGTGAACTCAACCAAGGACGGTATCGCTTAGGGTTTGATCATTTTATTGCTATTTAAGGCCTTGTCTCATTCCCCGGCAAGTCATTTGCCAAGACACCATGGCGTTAGCAGAGAGTCAATTAAAAAAGCATATTATTAGAGCAAAAAATACTATTCGCCAAAAGTTTCGTCAATTGAAACAATCACGTGCCAATCATGCTTTGTTTATTCAACAACATTTAGCACCTCCGCTAAAAGCCATGTTGAAACCCTCTTTCAAGCCATCTGAAACGCTACCCACCGTTTCACAAGCCACGCAGACGCTTCACGAGGACCCTGAGGAAGAGGAAGAGGAAGATTTGACTAGTGTTAGTGAAGTTGAGGATGAGGAGGAACAAGTGTTTACGCCTCAAAAAAAGGCCGCACCCCTTGCAGAGTTTTTGAGAAAAAAGAAATCCTTGGCCATGGTCGAAACACCTTGCCCTTCCAGAGCGTCTCCGTTTTCACAACTCTTGGCCACCCCTCAACATAAAGCTCAACTGAAAACCATTTTAATAAAATATTATGGATCAACATTGGAACCCTATTTCACCGATCTATTTATTGGAAACACAGATACCACGTATGGTGTTCGCTATGAGGATGATAGTTTTAAAATTGGCGATTCATCCATTAAATTTGCTCGTACTAAAGCTGTCATTAAAAACATCAACTATAAATTAACGCCAGGACTGTTAAAGCTGCTCTTTTCTCGGACCCCCTCTTCCCATGATTATACGTCAGAGGATCTTGACAAATATAAATCCATTTTATTGGATACCCATGCCCACAAAAGACAGTATGATCCCACGCAACAAGTGAATGCCAATATATCTCAAAAATATAAAACCATCATTGCAAAAATGTTTCCCACCAGTCAAAGTACTCGTCGTAAAGCGTCCGCTTCGGGAGTGACATTTAAACCATTAAAACCCCTTGTGGATGTTACCTACTGGCACAATCCCAATAAGCTCGTCCAGCGGCTACAGTTGTTGCATGCCTCACGTCAAGCTGGCCATACCGGTCACGATTGGGAAATTCAAGAAATTGAACAAGAACTTCGAAATGCCAAAATTATTGTTTAAGCCCTCACCCATTAAAATGGGTATTGCTCACGAGTTGCATCGCCCAGCTAGGCGTCACTATCCGCGACTCAAGGTGATTTCACGAGGTGTGGATGAACTTTGGCAGGCTGACTTGGTTGAAATGATACCCTATGCTAGCGTTAACGATGGTGTACGCTATATGTTGACCGTCATTGATGTCTATTCCAAAATGGCCTTTGTTGAACCTGTGCGTCGCAAGTCTGGCCCACTAGTTACCAAGGCCTTTCAACATATTATTCAACACTCCAAACGTCAACCTCAGCTGCTACAAACTGACCAGGGGAAAGAATTTTTCAACAAGGATTTCTCCAGTTTTCTCAAATCTAAGGATATTCACCATTACACCACGTACAGCAATCTCAAAGCCAGTGTGGTCGAGCGGTTCAACCGAACATTGAAAACCCATATGTGGAAAGCGTTTACCGCTCAGGGCAGTTATCGCTGGTTGGACATGTTACCTGAGCTAGTGTTACGTTACAATGACACCAAACATAGAACGATTGGGACCAAGCCACGCCTCGTGACTAAAAATATTCAGCGATTGGATAAACTGTTTAACCCCATAAAAACAGCCGATCCTAAACGTCACCGACTGAACATTGGGGATTTTGTTCGTGTGAGCAAATTTAAGTCTGCCTTCAATAAGGGTTACACGCCTCAGTGGGGGACTGAACTATTTCGAATTCGTCGAGTCTACTTGGACACTCCAGTCACCTATTTACTCGAGGACCTCAACCATCAACCCATAAAAGGTAGATTTTATCTCCATGAACTTCAGAAAACAGCATTTCCTCAGCATTATCTTGTGGAAAAAGTGTTGAAACAAAAAGGAAATAAACTCTACGTCAAATGGTTAGGGTTTAACTCTACGTTTAATTCTTGGATCAATAAACTACATGTTGTGTGAACCTGTGTACTTTTTATTTATTCACCCATGTTGTACACCACCTATAGCTCTATGTATACAGCGCTCCGCGCTTCATGCATGTTCATACATGTTTGTCTTTCCCTTTCCTCTTGTGTTCTCTCATACATCACCCCCTCCCCTCTCCCTCCCTTCACCTCCCACCATTGCTGTTTGCAGCTCTTGCCTGTCTATTGGTTGTGACATCATTCCCACAAGTTGCATCATACTTTTTTACTGATTCAGCGATTCCCACGCTTTGAACATTCTCTTATCGTGCACGTGGACAGCTAACGTCCCAGGCGAACACCTGTGCCGGATCAAATTTCACATGAACCTGCATTTTGTCACGTACGAAGCAAAACAGGATGTGACTTGTTAACAGTTATCGCGCACGTGGACAGATAACACCCAAGCGAACACCTGTGAAAGATCAAATTTCACATGAACTTGCATTTTGTCACGTACGAAGCAAAACAGGATGTCACTGGTTTAGCGTGCCTGTGGTTTCACACATGTGTGCACGCCTTTCACACTCCCCTGCCACCACGATGGTCAGATTATTTCACCTTCAAGCGTCTTGGTCATTTTTTCCATTGCACTTGTTGTCAAGTCAGATCAATGCCTTCCAATAAGCTCAAATGACCTTCACCTCCTGTAAGTTTGTTTTCTGTACTCGCTTCGACCAACATAGAATCAAGTTCTCATCACCGTTTACACGTTAAAGGTAAAATATCAGAAAACGCATGCTCGTTCTGTCATACACCGACCAGCCGAAGTAGCGATTGTTCTATTAAGCATGGTCCTTGTGGTTAGCGACAGGTTCGTTGAAAAACACACACACACACACACCCAGCCGTATCGTCTCTCTCAACCACCACGCTTCATGGACATTATAAACAGGTAAAGAAAAAAAACCAGTTTTTTTTCAATGTGTATGGCGTTAGTCCCTTTGCGATTTTTTTTTTTTTGGAAAACAATATCTACCACACTCGAAAGGGGGGCGTTATCCCGAGTCCTAGGACACCTCGTACACGTCTCTAGCGTTATTGATTCGTGAGATATCGGCAAAAATCACAAAAAACACGTGTTTACCCCAAAATCGCGTTTCCAAATTTTTTTTAAAATATAACGTGTGGTCCATAGCAAAGACGACGTCAGCCCGAGTCCTTGGACCCGTCGTACATGCCTCTAGCATGATTGGTTCGTGAGATATCGGCAAAAATCACAAAAAACACGTGTTTACCCCAAAATCGAGTTTCCAATTTTTTAAAAATTATAACGAGTGGTCCATAGCAGAGACAACGTCAGCCCGAGTCCTTGGACCCGTCGTACATGCCTCTAGCATGATTGGTTCGCGAGATATAGCAAAAAGTTTAAAATCACGGTTTTACCCCAAAATATTCTGTTTCCCTCATTCTCAAAAACTTTAACCTATTACCAAAATACACAGGGTTTCGAGACAAGCCATTTGACATGTCATAGGACCAAATCCGACCATGCATTCGTGAGATATCGGAAAAAGTCTAAAATCACGGTTTTACCCCCAAAAAGCCTGTTTCCCTCATTCTCAAAACTTTAACCTATTAATAACATGTATAGGGCTTCGAGACAATCGATTTGACACGTCACACCTCCAAATCCGACCTTGCGTTTGAGAGATATCGGCAAACTTCGTAGGAAAGTAGGCGACTATCTGGCTCTCTCCTCACCACCAAAACCTCTTCTTATCAATCATTTTTTTCAAAGAGCGCGCCCTCTTACAAAAATCCCAAGTGCGCATGCGTAAAAAACAAAAACAAAAATGTTCATCCATAGCGGCAGCCAGAAAAACGCATGCGTGATATGAGCAACAACATTTAAGTTCATTTTAGCAGCGCACCTTATACATGTCGTATTTGAAAAGAGACTTTCACTAAAAATTACATTTCACCCCCTAGTAGGGGTAGGTTTTATTTAGGGGTTGAAATGAGTGGTCCATAGCAAAGCCCCCGTCAGCCCGAGTCCAACGACACCTCATTCGTGAATCTCCGACCACCGGTTCGGGAGTTATCGGCTCGCATTGGGAGTAGTGGTGGGGGGAGTTAGAACTGTCATCACTCCACTACTTACGAGCTGGGTTCGAAGATTGACGGATTAATTAATTAATAAATACATTAATTATTTAGGCTGCTGGGGGTGAGAAGGGAATGAGTTTAGCTTGGCGGCGACTCGGTTGATAGGAATTGCTTGATTGGGACGGTTTGGTAGGTGGGACAGTTTAACTTGGCTAGGAGGCAACAATGGTAACTGTTGGATATTGTTGTTTGAACTCGAAGGGGATGGCGGGAAGGGTAATGGTCAGGGGTGCGGGATAGCTGTAGTCTCAGTGGCAGCGATGTTAGCGTGACGTGGAAGGTGGATCATCGACTTGACAGCCGATTCGCGGTGCTGAGCCTTCTTAAGGTAAAAGTGATCGGACCGCGCAGAGAATTGGCCCGATTTGAATCCAGCAGCCACTGCTGCAGCTCGCTGGAAGACACTTGTATGCGAAGAAGAAGACCGTGGTAGTTGTTGTTGTTGCTTCCAGTGGACCTTCTCTTCTCGAAGTTCTACGAATTATGCCAAGCTTGCTTGCGATTGTGCATAATATTTGTATGCTTACCTTGAGGTGTATGGTAGCCCATTTACTGTGCTTGCTAACAGTTTCATGTAGAAGATTCTTCGGCTGTAAGAAGCCATTCTTTTCCCTTCCAACAATGCTTATTCCGGCCACGGAATACTCAAATCCAATTCTCCCCACAGCCATTACCCTCCACAGCTACCTATATCCACGAGTTCAGGCCCAAGTAGTGCGCTGCGCTCTATCGGCAGAGCGGAGAAAACGCCATTCAAGAGAGAACCTACTACTATTCCCAGGCAGTGACTAGCATACCACCTTTGAAGTGAATGCAGGAAGGGGGTAGAGTCTGGTGCCCGTGAACGGGGCTCCTTTTACTCTAGTTTAAGGGGTGAAAATATTGGTGGGTAAATGAAATAATGAATTAGTATTTTACCCCTGGCTATAGTTTAATTGAATAACTGATAGCCAGAGTATTTACAGTGCGATGGATTTTAGTAGTGCTAAGGTAATTAATATTAATTTAATTAATTAATTGCAAGCAATCAATTAACTATTTTGGGGCAGTGCAAAATGAGAGAGGGAATAGCAGAACTGTTCCAGCTAAAGTTCGGGTCAGGATGTGCCTGACGGCCATTGTCGGCCAGTGCACACTCCTGCCGATGCTGTAGTTGTTAATTATTAGTTCGCTCGCCATGGTTTAACTGTGTTTAATTTTGGAGTGTGTATAATTGTTTGATTTAAGCAGCAGCTTCGTAATTTTAATTTGAAATGTAGAAGACCTTTAGTAGGTAGAAGTTATATAGTGCTTTAGAAGAAGTGGAAAATAAAGACCTGTAGTAGGTTTTGCATTGTTTTATAACAATGAAATGCATTGTAAAGGCCTCAGCTACCACCTCATAATGTTAATATTTGTGTAAAGAATATGTAGCTAGTGTTATTGTTGTGTAAAGACTGACACTGGAGCGGGGAGTTTGAATTTTGAGTAGCTGTTCGCTGATTGCCTGGAGGAGTGATCTGATTGGCTGATGGCTGAATGAAGTTTAAATATATTTGTATGTAATAATTATGTGATATTATGATTAATTATTGTTAATTTAGACTGTTGATTGTGTAATTAGAAGTTTTCGTGTAGTATGGAAGCCAGTATAGCGTAGGCCAATCGACGGGATTGGCCCCGCTAGCCTGAGCCTCCTAGTGGGTACTTATTTCGAATCCTGTAATACGCTCCAGTGCAGTTTGGTGTGTTTGTTGCTCCGAGGACCGTGTCATCACCCCAGGCGGGCTGGCAGGGCCTTACCCCCTAGGCAGACTTCGCCACGGCTCCCAGGAATGATGTATTTGTGGGGAAGTGAAGTTTATAGTGTTGCTGAAACTAATTGCGAGAGAATCTGTAGGATGTGAGTGAGGGCTGAGTTCTGTGTTAGAGCTGGCGGAGATGGGATTGTGAGAGACATGAGGGAGGGAAGGTTGGAAGTAGCGCATTGTCTGAGTTCCAACTGCCTGTGTTTTATGGCTTTCTTGATGAAACTGCAACCACCGTATGACGCTGCATGATTGCCCTTGCAATTGCAGCACTTAGGACTGCCAATTGGAGTCGCATAGGTCTTATGGTGATGTGGATCACCACACCTGTTACAGCGAGCCTCGTGAGGGCAATCTGAAGCGTTGTGGCCCAGTCTTTGGCAGTTGAAACACTGGTAGATGAGTGTGGAATGTTGTTTGGTTAGTGGACGACGTTTCGCCCGTGTTCTTGTTTTTGGGGATGAATTTACTGTGTTAGGGGGAGGTGAGAAAGGGGATTCAGTGGCGTGCGTGCTAAAGGCAGGCTGGGGAGAGTCTGTTTGAGTTGTTGATTCGACGGGGCTTGGTGGATCTGTTTTAGTGTTTTGTGTTTTTTTTGTTTTGTTTTTCCTTTTGCCCGTTTGGGCCCAGACTTGAGTCCATCTTTCTCCTGTCTCCTTGTGTGTTTGGGTTTGTTCGTGTAAGTGTTCTATCGTGTCTGTTTGAGCGTGTTTCTTGCTGGTTTAAGTGGGCATTGGAGGTGGAATAGGGATGGTCTGCGAAGCTTTTGGGCGCGTTTCAACTGTTGGTAGAGAGGCTGGGTCTGTTTGAGTTCTGACTGAGTGAGTTTCCGAATGTTTGTAGGGGATGAGAATGTGCTGAGGAATGTAGGGATGGCTTTGTAGCGCATAAATGACTGCGTTGATACGGTAGTCCCTGGTGGGAGTAATTACTATTTGGTGATTCACCAGTTCCTCTATGTTTGTGATGTAGTGTGCAATAGGTGTAAGCACGCTGATGATTGCGTCGCGAGTAGCTGGCAATTGTCTGTAGCCTGGAGGGCGTAGGACTATCAGCGTGCTTTTGGGAGAACGACGTGTAGGT
This sequence comes from Meconema thalassinum, assembly GCA_946902985.2. NCBI lineage: Eukaryota > Metazoa > Arthropoda > Insecta > Orthoptera > Tettigoniidae > Meconema > Meconema thalassinum. The sequence goes on along the minus strand of OX336388.2, from coordinate 759,873,061 downwards.
GACGCGTACCATAGCCTCTCCCCGTAGTCGAATTGCGGAAAGATGCCATGGCACGGTATAGACGGAGGTTTGGGGTCCCTAAGGTGCTCGGAGTGTGGTGTAGAGGCCCATGACTGATTGCTTTCCTCCGACAGCGATTGTGCGAATTCGGCAAAAGCAGCCACGTGGTCCACTGGGTCCATGTGTGTAACTGTGTGTAAATGTGAGTGAGTAGTTTAGTTAAGAAGGGGTCAAATACCGTGGTAGACCCTTGTATTTAATTTGGCTCGCCCAAGAAGAGTAGCCAGTCGCATAAGGTTATCCAGTTATTAAGCAGATGGGCTGCGACAGTATACGAGCTGGCTTCGAAGATTGACGGATTAATTAATTAATAAATAAATTAATTAGGCTGCTGGGGGTGAGAAGGAAATGAGTTTAGCTTGGCGGCGACTCGGTTGATAGGATTTGCTTGATTGGGACGGTTTGGTAGGTGGGACAGTTAAGCTTGGCTGGGGGTCAACAATAGTAACAATGGTAACTGTTGGATTATTGTTGTTTGAACTCGGAGGGGAAGGCGGGAAGGGTAATGATAAAGGGGTGCGGGATAGCTGTAGTCTCGGTGGCAGCGATGTTAGCGTGACGTGGAAGGTGGATCATCGACTTGAAATCTCTTGGTTCGGAGCTCGTACTCAAGAGAGAACCAGATGTGAGCATCCCATGTAGGCAAGAGCACAGGAATAAGTGGCCTTGCGGCGCAACACATCACAAATTGAGGGGTAGAAACATGTCATTTGAATCTGTAACAAGTATTAAGTCAAAAATAGACATTTTTTAAACAATTAGCCTAGTATTTTGAAGTGTTGACCCAAGGGTCTTGGAATGGCATAGGAAAGAATTAAGAATTAATCCAGAAACCACTGGTACATGTTGTGCGATTGGAGGAGAAGATAAATAAGTCAATGACTTGCTGCCTTTCAGCGCCTTATTCCGTACTTAATGTTGGCCGCACTGCAAGCTTCCCGCGTGTCACAATGCTATTGTACAGGGTTTATATGGATTTTTATGTTACAAATCCATTTTAAAATAAAATATTATGTGAAATATTCATTCTGGATGACTTTATGCAGCAAAAAACTGACCATGGAGCAGAAGGGCATTAAGTCACGTTTCCAAAATTGATTTGAAAAATATATTTATTAAATTAAAATTGATATTCCGCTAACACAAGTATAACATGCATAGTTGCTTCACATTATAGATGACTAATATAGTGTGTTTGTTAAGTTCTGTTCTGTCAATGACGCGTTATCGGTCTCCTGAAAATTAGTGAAAACTGACTTAATACTTTTCAGTTCCGGCCGATTCAATTATTCTTTCTCAAAAAACGGATCTAATTTTTTAGACATCTTATTCGAACATCGGAAACTAGAATTAGTAGAAAAATAGTAGAAAAATATGGAATAGCAATACCTGGATTAAATGGATCACAGAAATTACGATATTAAAGAACTCCAAATACCACTCGACGACCTAGAGAATAAAACTGACAGGATCACAATTTTATAACAGAGCTAAAGGAAGAGTGTTCTCTGCTGCAGACAAGAAGTTAACATCTGAGAGGATGAAACATATTGGCAAAATAGAACAACTAAACTGGCTAAGGCTAACAAGGGGAGGATACGATGCATGGGTCATCGATTCGAACCATCTTTAGTACACGTGTAGGACATGATCAGGCGTATACCAGGTGGAAGTAGCAAGATGCGCTTCTCAGCCGTTTCCGAGAAATTAATTAATTGCAATTGCAGTGCGACGTCTATGTGCGTTGTACGCTAGCAAGAAGCCGACGAGCGTGGTGCAGCGGTAAGAGCCCTGCTTCGTGAGCGCGTGTTCACTGGAGCGAATCCCACCTGTGAGCTTTTGCAGTGTGTTGTATTTTTTGTTGTTGTAAACATTGGCAATTCGTACAAATGTTGGTGTCGTGAACAATGTTTATTTTGCAGTCAATTGTAATAACGTGTTATGTGAGTGGGAAAAGGGATTTTGAAATCATCCTTAACGTTTGTGACATTACATAATGTACAGTATCGGCACTGCAAATACATTGGTATTATCCAAGGTCAGGTGTAATCTATTATAGTATGTACTGGTATACATTGAAGGCCCAGTCTGTTCCGTTCATTGCACGTCTGTGAACCATCAGAACAACCCGTACCCCGCAAGAAGTGACTAATGCTATGCGTATTGGTTGGAAATTGCCGATGGTTGCAAAAATAAAAATAAAAAACCCACTGCAACGGCTCACAGGTCGGATTCAATCCAGCAATCCCGTACTTACTGGGTAGTTTATTGACTGAGGAATAACCCACCCACCAAGGGAAGATGATTAAGAGAAGGAAGTAGATTTGGGATTGGAAAAGAAGGATAGAAAAATAGGAGGAGAGTCCCACAAAATTAATAAGTTTAGATTTAAACACACTTAAAGGTGGTTGCCACCGAAAATCCGCTTTCGGATACCTAAAATGAGTAAGGACTTGGTCTAAGCTGACGAGAAACACAGATAGAACTTGGGCGGTTTGCAACAGAGTGGCTTTCGTATAATCCCTCTCAAGCATATATAAAACTACTATGGGGAAGAGTGATGGTCTGGCAAGACTGAGAGGAACAAATTTACTGTATGTCTTCTCAAAGAAATTGGGTTTTTCAAAATAATTCGAAGAATGCCAATGATTTAACTCAGGTTTGGTATTTTCAATTTCCAAAATTATGGAGTTCCTGTAAGGGCGACCAAGTGTCTCTAAGAAGGAAAATGATAAAGGATTATGCCTTATGGAATAATCTTGGTAAATGAACCAATGGTTGCATTGGAAAATGGCTAAGCTTTTACTCAGCGAGGAGCCGGCTAAAAGTTTAGACAAAAGAAACACTTATCTTTGAGAAAACTGACCATAAGTTTTCGGAGAGGATCTCCACAAGCAGGTAGCTGGCGTAGCGAGCTTTACTTGCCTTACTGGCCAATTAGAATTAGCTATTAAAGCTAAAATAATCTTTAGTGAGGTTACTGCTAAGAGTTCTTGCTCAAATGCAACGAGTGGTGAAAGCCCTATTAATGGTTTTAATAGCATCAAGTAGGGAGAGCCAAGGAGGGCAGGATCTTGCTTACCCGTTGTATTAGAAAAATGAAAAAGCAAAAAAGAAACTCTTAATTTTTTTAACAAATTAGAGGAAGTTGATATCTTTAACAATTATATATGTTTCAATCTTATTAACAATTTGGGGTCGCAGACCTCCGACAACATGTAGAAATTGCTCCAGGCAAATAATAATTTTTAAGGTTTTAAACCTGGTACTAAAATCTTGGTAAGATTTTTAAAAAGGCAATGAAATGATTAAAGTTTAAACATTAAATTGAGTACAAGGAGTGTACTATAGGAAATTTCTGAACGAATATTCTAGAGAGAATAACAACTTCGAAAATAACAATAAGGAAAACATAAAGAATAAAATAGAAGTTCCTACAACTTCTTATATTTAAACAGAATTACTTTATGAGAATTATACAAAAGAGGGCAGGTCACTTACTGTGAAACCTGAAGAGATAATCAAAAGGAAGGTTCTCGACCTCCTATATTTTAGATAGGAATCACGAGCCAAATGGGGCAGTTTCCATTTAGTGAGACCTAAAAAATAACTCACACAAGAGTTGAAAGAATTGTTTTCCCGGATTTGAAGGGAGAAACAATGTAAGTTTGAAACGTGTATAAAACACGTAATTATACAGCAATTACTTAATGATAAACAAGCAAAATGGAAGGGCACTTCACAGAGTGACACCTTATTGAAACAGACCTGAATTTAAAGTTTATTACAGATTGTTAGTAAGAGGTTTAGGAAAGAGAAATAGGGATGGAGGAAAAATGTTCATGGCCGTATTTAATATAAATGGACGATCGCGACGCGGTAGAAACGTGGAGCAAGCACTGATTATCACTGTAGTCTATAAAGATGGATGCAAAGTTCACTATAGAAACACTGAAGTTTATGAGAAAGAAAGTTATTGCAATTATGGAAATAACTGATTGCACTATATAGGTGAGAGTCTATTTCTTGAAAAAGTTGTGATTTACAATTAAATGCGCCATAGAATGTTCCAACGGGGGAAGAAAGTTCGCTATTGCAGTAATTTAAGGAAGATTCCTCATTTTTACTAGTATTTTCACAAGTGCGTGAACAATACTTGACGGCAAGACTCGCAGATAGAGTACAAGATCTCGAAGGTTCCAGAACGACCTTAGCAGAAAATGGGGTTGAGAAAATCCAACGGAGGAACTAGCTTTATAATTATAGACAGCGGGTATTAGATAATATCCCACGTAGCGAGAGGATTTCTCATTTGAATAGCTTAAGAAAAGCTCTTTTTTAGTAAGGTTGGCTTATACAAGCAAAAGCTCAACATGGCAAATCCCGCGAAGAATGATTGCCGCCCCACAAGTAATCTCACGCTGTCTATAAAATAATCAATAAAAGCATGTAGATAAAATTGATGAAGATGAGGTTAAAACCTTTAAAATGGTACTTATCTTGATTTCATGTTGAAGGCGAAGTTCCGTACTACTTTGCCAACATGGCGTAGAAGAGAGTATGCCTCTTGGTTTGAGGAGGCTAGCTCGAGTGGAGCTTTAACTGATCGAGTCAACTGCCGACTGAGAAGTGAGACCTGCTCAACGGAGCACGGAGAGACCAAGGAAGGGGAGAAAAGTGGGGGGTAGGAGACAAAAGGAGAACATATAAGCATTGCCAACTTTAAAACAAAAAATTGATCTCTTGCTGAGCCGGTCTTCAAAGAGTTGACAACAGATGATACTAGCGCAGCATGGTGAGTAAAGGAGTAGACGTAGTCCTCTTGCTCCAGGAGAAAATAGCTGGCGATGGTAACAGGATCTGGTGGCCAAATGGATAAGTAAGTCCTTTAGCACCAGGAAGAATTGAGGAGCTTCTGAGATTCGCTGCGAGATGACGCTAGGTGGGTCACAGAAGTTATATATCTAGAACAGACTTATGAAGACATAAGAGATATGCCCAACAAGGAGAAAACAGATGATCACTGTTGGTGTTTGACAAAGAGGAAGGAAGAAATGAACATGCAGAGAGCAATAAAAATTATATCTCAGGTACCGTGTATTCAAAGAATACACCATACTGGGGGAAAACACCAACAGAGAGCAAATAAGTAGTTACACATTTAATGGAAGAGGAGCGATCAAAGACAGGGGTCTTGTAATCGAACCGTTAATGGTCAAGACTCTGACCACCCTGACTCTCCCATCTCTTCCAGGATAACACCTGGTTACTCTACCGGAAGTCCAAACTAGAGGGGGAGAAACATCCCTAACCAAGACCAAGTCCCCCACTTTAATGTCGGGACTGGAAAGAAACCACTTCTTCCTCCGTTGCAAGGAAGTTAAATATTCCAGGTTCCACCTCTTCCAAAAAGAATTACGGAGGGCTTCAAGTTTACGCCAAACAATAGGTAGATTAAAATCCCTGTAAGAATTGGGAAGAGGAGGAGGGGCAGAAAGAGAAGTGCCGATAAGGAAGTGACCAGGGGTGAGTGGAAGTAGGTCATCAGGGTCATTGGAAAGCGGAGTTAAAGGGCGAGAGTTAACAACACCTTCAATCAGAACAGACAGTGAATTGAATTCTTCGTAAGTCAGAATTCGATTACCTAAGACTTTTCTTAAATGACGTTTAGTGAGCTTTACGCAAGATTCCCACCTACCACCGTGATGAGGAGCGTAAGGAGGTATAAAGCGCCATTTGAAACCCTTTGAGTAGGAAAAATTAGAGATTTGTTCCATGGCAGGAGAGGAAGTGAGAGCTTTCTTCCATAGGGAAGCTGCGCCCTGAAAGGTGGAAGCGTTGTCAAAGAACATCTCAGAAGGAACACCACGCCTAGCAGTGAAACGAGAGACAGCTGATAAAAAATAAGAAGTAGAAGCATTCGTTACTAGTTCCAAGTGGATTGCGCCGGTAACCATGCAAACAAAGAGAGAAATATAAAGCTTACCAAACAATTTGCGTTTAGCTTCAGGAGAGTTTCGTTGATATTGGAACGGACCCATATAGTCCACGCCAGTTAAAGCAAATGGGCGTATAGGAGAAGAACGAAAAGAGGGCAGATCGCTCATTAATTGAGTATTGATTTTAGGTTTCGCTTTGAAACAAGGAATGCACTTATGAATTACAGAAGAAACTTCATGAATTCCATTTATAATCCAGTACTTTTCCCTTAAGAGGCAAAGCAGAGTGCGTGTACCAACATGAAGATGACGGTAATGAAAGTCACGTATAATTAAGGAGGTTACGTGATGTTTGGAAGGCAAAATAACGGGATGCTTTTTGTCCTCAGAGAGTAAAGATTGCGAGAGCCTTCCACCTACCCTGAGTAACCCATGGTCATCAAGAAACGGGGCTAAAGCACGGAGACGGCTGGATTTGGGAAGATCTCTTTTAGAAGAAAGCAATGACAATTCAGAAGAAAAGGCTTCTTGCTGTGTCAGTTGTAAAACCTTAATGGTAGCGAGATTCAATTCATGATTGGTAAGGTGTGGTTTAGGGAGAAGAGGTTGGTCAACCACAAGATATTTCCATCTAAGGAGATAGGCGACAATTCGTAGTAATTTATGAAAAGAAGAATAGCGGGACAACAAAGGATGAGAAGCGTTGGAAACAAGACACGAAGCAATGGATAGAGGTACTTTAGCGTCAGGCAAGTTGGAGTTTGTAGCTGGGGGTTTAGAAGGCCATGAAGAAGATTCTTCGATTAGCCACGAGGGCCCGTGCCAGTACAATTGGGAAGCTGCCAATTGAGAGGGTAAACAACCACGAGAGATAATATCGGCTGGATTATCCGCACTGGGAACATGCCTCCATTGACATCCAGAAGAAAGAGTTTGAAATTTGGAAACCCTGTTTGCAACGAAAGTTTGCCAGTGAGAGGGGTTCTTGGCGATCCAAGAAAGGGCGATCATGGAATCGCTCCAGAGATAGATTTGCGAGAATTCGACTTTTAATACTTCCCGTAATTTCTTGACAAGTTCTGCAGCCATTAGTGCAGCGCACAGTTCGAGCCTAGGCAAAGTGATAGTTTTAAGAGGAGCGACCTTCGATTTGGCACAAACAAGGTTGGAAACTGGAGATCCATAGAGTGAATCGTGATAAACTAAATATGCACAGCAACCATAAGCTTTTTCGGAACTGTCCGCGAACACATGAAGGAAAAAAGATGCATTAGAATGAGAGCTGATTAAATTCCTGGGAATTTCAATAAGGGAAAGATCCAACAAATTGCTGCGAAACGAGAGCCAACGATTAAGAAAAGAAAGAGGGACAGTGTCATCCCATTCACATTTAAGCGACCACAGCTCTTGCATGAAGAGTTTGGCTATAACGATAACTGGGGCAAGGAATTGAAGTGGATCAAAAATTTTTGCAATTTCAGAGAGAATTTGTCTTTTTGTATTAGGAAGCTCTTCTGCGAGCGAAACTTTATAGATAAGAGTGTCAGTGCGAGTGCACCAGTGAACTCCTAGAGTTTTTATAGATTCGGAGTTTCCACAAATTTCGACAGAAGAAGGATCTACGTCTTCGATGGGAAATTGAGCGAGAAACTCAGGGGAGTTGGAGTTCCACTTATGGAGTGGGAAACCTCCATTCCTTAGTAATGCCTGAAGTTCTAAAGATACAAAAGAAGCTTCCTCCAAAGAGGGGAAGGATTGCAAATAATCGTCAACATAGAATGACGTAGTTAGTGCTTCAGAGGCTTTGGGGTTAAATAAATGACCATCTTGAGAGGCTAGCAAGTGTAGGGATCGGATAGCAAGGAAAGCAGAGGGTTTTAAGCCATAAGTAACCGTTTTCAAGCGAAATACCTTAATGGGCTTACTGGTTTCATCACGCCACAAGATTCTTTGAAGATCTCGTTGTTCTGGTTGAATTAACACTTGACGATACATCTGTTTTATGTCGGCTATGACAGCTATGGGAAATAATCGAAAGTTTAAGAGTATAGTAGATAGATCTGATTGAATAGCAGGACCAGAATAAAGAGTGTCGTTAAGGCTGTTGCCATTAACGTCGGGTGATGAACCATTGAAAACAACTCGAATTTTATCTTTTACAAGAGGGTTTTTCCACACGGGATGATGATTTAAATAAACCGTTTCAATTGGGGGGTGCAATTCATCATCAGATTTGTTAACAATTTCCATATGATCTAAGCTTTCATACTCATCCATGAAATCAGTGTACTGTTGTTTAACAAGAGGTTCCTTCTTGAATTTGCTCTCGATAGCGAAGAGAGCTTTTCGAGCTTTAGGCTGAGAGTTGATAAGTTTAGGAGGATTATTTAATCTTGGCATTTGAACGACGAACCGGCCATCAGAAGAACGAGTGGTGGTATTTAAAAAAAGTTGCTCACAGAATTCATTTTCTGAAGAGGTTACATTAGGAGAATCAGCATTTTCAAGCCTCCGGAACTGTTCCAGGTCAGTATTGGAGAAGTAACATTGCGATGCGGGTTGAGGAGAATAATGGGGAAGTTGCCCTGTGACGATCCATCCAAAATTAGTGTCTCTGGCGACCACGTTTGAGGATAACTTACGAACCTGTTTACGTAGGCAATTCCAGAAAACATTGGCACTAAAGAGTATGTCAATAGGGTTCTGCATATTAAAACAAGGATCGGCTAGCCTTAAATGCGAGGGAATGTTTAACCCTGAAATATCCACAGAGTGACTTGGAGTGTCTTCTCCGATGCTATTAAGAATGAGACAATTAAGTTTAAGAAAGTTGTTTCTATGACAAGTATCTCTTATAGTTAGCTTTGAGAATTGTAAAGCTTGCGATTTTGAGCTGTTGATGCCCGACACGTTGATAGAAGTGGGGCTTACAGGTAGACCTAGTTTTCTAATCAAGGAATTAGACACAAAATCATGAGTTGCCGCTGAGTCTAGAAGACCGCGTGCACGGACCCAGTTGCCAAAGTTATCCTGAACTTCGATTTGGACAGTAGACAACAATACTTGGGCACTGCGTATGGACTTGGCATTTTGAATATACGATGAAGCATTAGAGCTGTTAGCACTATCATTTTTCGGAGAAGTAGATGCTGTCGATGACCTTGCCTGATCATGACGATGTAGCAAAGTATGATGAGCCTTTTCACAATGGTAGCAAAGTCTGGTGGACTTACAGTTAGAAGCAGAATGCGTGGGCGCTAGGCAGTTGAAACAATGTTTGTTTTGAGCGACTAATTTTCGTCTGTCGTCGACTGACATTTCTTTAAAAGATTTGCAGAGGTATATGGCATGGGGATCTTTACAAAGTATGCACTTTACCGGTTCGTTTAAACTTTTGCGAGGTTCGCTTTGCGTGTTTAAAACAATAGAGCTAGCAACACGACGTTCACTAGACCTAGTTGGGTAACCAGTAGTGTTTGATTTAAATTTGGATGAGCTGGACCCGGGTTTTTGGGTATTGGACGCTGAGCGTTCACTTTTGGATTTGATGGACATTAATTCGAATTTGGAACTAGGAGATGAAGGTTCACTTTGATTAGCTAGAGCGGTTAAAAGTTGGCATCTAGCGTTTATGAAAGTGACTAGATGCTCGTAAGTGTAGTCGTCTTCTTTAGAAAGTTCAATTTCCCAAGCTTTGAGGGTAGCAGCATCAACTTAGGGACTACTAAATGTATTAGGAAAGTATCCCAATGTTCAGTAGGTTGATCTAATTGGGACAAAGCTTTAACGTGGAGTTGGGTAGTGTCAATTAAAGTACGCAAACTAGTGACGTCATTGTGCTGTGACGCAGGTAGGTTAAATAGAGCCTTCATATGGCGTTGAATACGTAAACGTAAATTTCCATATCTTTCCTTTAATAAGTTAAAGGCAATGGGGTAATTTTCGGCACGCAGAGGAAGTGCTTCGACCAACTGCAAAGCTTGACCTCGGAGGATAGATCTCAAGTAACGAAACTTGTAAATGACTTGAATGTCTTCATTGTCATGAACAAGGGAGCAAAATAATTCATAGAAGGAATCCCAAGTGGATTCATCTCCAGAGAAATGGGGTAAATCAATTTTAGGTAAAGTTGGTTTGGGCTTGTGAGTGCCCTCACGGAAGGAAGTTTGTGGTTCGTGAAGGGAACCAAGAACAGAAGCGTCCTTTTTCTGCTCCTCTTCGAGTTGGCGTATTATTTTGAAAGCAGAACCTATGCCTTCGTAATATAGGTTTTCTACTTCGACACGATCTTCTGATTGATTGAGCTTGCAAGTTTCTATTTCAGTTTGAATGTTACAGTAGTTTTCATATGAACGTTCAAAATCCTTTACACGATGTTTCAACAAGTCTAATTGCGCGTCTGAGGGATCTAATTCTTTTATGTACCTTTTGAATCGGGTAATTTGCCCTTTATAGGATGCTCGTTTAGAAGTAAGTTTTTCATCCTTATCCTTATCAGTGGGAGCCATATTAAAAAAGGTAGATGAAAATGTGACTCACGAAACTGTGGAACCTTGGAAATGCTGTCAAGCTCGCAGCAGCAAATGAGTAGAAAGAACGGGGCACACCAAAGGAGACAGGAGCGGCCTCTTTCCCGTTCACAGGCTTTGCATGATGTAATTATAGCTGAAAAATTCAAAGCAGATATTAGTAATATGCAAAGTATTGTCAAATGACACTTTTTTTTAAGAAAAAAGAAAAAATGGGCTCTCCCGGGTTTCGGCACCAAATTTTGGGTAGTTTATTGACTGAGGAATAACCCACCCACCAAGGGAAGATGATTAAGAGAAGGAAGTAGATTTGGGATTGGAAAAGAAGGATAGAAAAATAGGAGGAGAGTCCCACAAAATTAATAAGTTTAGCTTTAAACACACTTAAAGGTGGTTGCCACCGAAAATCCGCTTTCGGATACCTAAAATGAGTAAGGACTTGGTCTAAGCTGACGAGAAACACAGATAGAACTTGGGCGGTTTGCAACAGAGTGGCTTTCGTATAATCCCTCTCAAGCATATATAAAACTACTATGGGGAAGAGTGATGGTCTGGCAAGACTGAGAGGAACAAATTTACTGTATGTCTTCTCAAAGAAATTGGGTTTTTCAAAATAATTCGAAGAATGCCAATGATTTAACTCAGGTTTGGTATTTTCAATTTCCAAAATTATGGAGTTCCTGTAAGGGCGACCAAGTGTCTCTAAGAAGGAAAATGATAAAGGATTATGCCTTATGGAATAATCTTGGTAAATGAACCAATGGTTGCATTGGAAAATGGCTAAGCTTTTACTCAGCGAGGAGCCGGCTAAAAGTTTAGACAAAAGAAACACTTATCTTTGAGAAAACTGACCATAAGTTTTCGGAGAGGATCTCCACAAGCAGGTAGCTGGCGTAGCGAGCTTTACTTGCCTTACTGGCCAATTAGAATTAGCTATTAAAGCTAAAAGAATCTTTAGTGAGGTTACTGCTAAGAGTTCTTGCTCAAATGCAACGAGTGGTGAAAGCCCTATTAATGGTTTTAATAGCATCAAGTAGGGAGAGCCAAGGAGGGCAGGATCTTGCTTACCCGTTGTATTAGAAAAATGAAAAAGCAAAAAAGAAACTCTTAATTTATTTAACAAATTAGAGGAAGTTGATATCTTTAACAATTAAATATGTTTCAATCTTATTAACAATTTGGGGTCGCAGACCTCCGACAACATGTAGAAATTGCTCCAGGCAAATAATAATTTTTAAGGTTTTAAACCTGGTACTAAAATCTTGGTAAGATTTTTAAAAAGGCAATGAAATGATTATAGTTTAAACATTAAATTGAGTACAAGGAGTGTACTATAGGAAATTTCTGAACGAATATTCTAGAGAGAATAACAACTTCGAAAATAACAATAAGGAAAACATAAAGAATAAAATAGAAGTTCCTACAACTTCTTATATTTAAACAGAATTACTTTATGAGAATTATACAAAAGAGGGCAGGTCACTTACTGTGAAACCTGAAGAGATAATCAAAAGGAAGGTTCTCGACCTCCTATATTTTAGATAGGAATCACGAGCCAAATGGGGCAGTTTCCATTTAGTGAGACCTACAAAATAACTCACACAAGAGTTGAAAGAATTGTTTTCCCGGATTTGAAGGGAGAAACAATGTAAGTTTGAAACGCGTATAAAACACGTAATTATACAGCAATTACTTAATGATAAACAAGCAAAATGGAAGGGCACTTCACAGAGTGACACCTTATTGAAACAGACCTGAATTTAAAGTTTATTACAGATTGTTAGTAAGAGGTTTAGGAAAGAGAAATAGGGATGGAGGAAAAATGTTCATGGCAGTATTTAATATAAACGGACGATCGCGACGCGGTAGAAACGTGGAGCAAGCACTGGTTATCACTGTAGTCTATAAAGATGGATGCAAAGTTCACTATAGAAACACTGAAGTTTATGAGAAAGAAAGTTACTGCAATTATGGAAATAATTGATTGCACTATATAGGTGAGAGTCTATTTCTTGAAAAAGTTGTGATTTACAATTAAATGCGCCATAGAATGTTCCAACGGGGGAAGAAAGTTCGCTATTGCAGTAATTTAAGGAAGATTCCTCATTTTTACTAGTATTTTCACAAGTGCGTGAACAATACTTGACGGCAAGACTCGCAGATAGAGTACAAGATCTCGAAGGTTCCAGAACGACCTTAGCAGAAAATGGGGTTGAGAAAATCCAACGGAGGAACTAGCTTTATAATTATAGACAGCGGGTATTAGATAATATCCCACGTAGCGAGAGGATTTCTCATTTGAATAGCTTAAGAAAAGCTCTTTTTAGTAAGGTTGGCTTATACAAGCAAAAGCTCAACATGGCAAATCCCGCGAAGAATGATTGCCGCCCCACAAGTAATCTCACGCTGTCTATAAAATAATCAATAAAAGCATGTAGATAAAATTGATGAAGATGAGGTTAAAACCTTTAAAATGGTACTTATCTTGATTTCATGTTGAAGGCGAAGTTCCGTACTACTTTGCCAACATGGCGTAGAAGAGAGTATGCCTCTTGGTTTGAGGAGGCTAGCTCGAGTGGAGCTTTAACTGATCGAGTCAACTGCCGACTGAGAAGTGAGACCTGCTCAACGGAGCACGGAGAGACCAAGGAAGGGGAGAAAAGTGGGGGGTAGGAGACAAAAGGAGAACATATAAGCATTGCCAACTTTAAAACAAAAAATTGATCTCTTGCTGAGCCGGTCTTCAAAGAGTTGACAACAGATGATACTAGCGCAGCATGGTGAGTAAAGAAGTAGACGTAGTCCTCTTGCTCCAGGAGAAAATAGCTGGCGATGGTAACAGGATCTGGTGGCCAAATGGATAAGTAAGTCCTCTAGCACCAGGAAGAATTGAGGAGCTTCTGCGATTCACTGCGAGATGACGCTAGGTGGGTCACAGAAGTTATATATCTAGAACAAACTTATGAAGACATAAGAGATATGCCCAACAAGGAGAAAACAGATGATCACTGTTGGTGTTTGACAAAGAGGAAGGAAGAAATGAACATGCAAAGAGCAATAAAAATTATATCTCAGGTACCGTGTATTCAAAGAATACACCACTTACGAAGCAGGGTCCTTACCGCTGCAACACGTGCTCATTGGCATCTTGCTAGCGTAAAACGCACATGGACGCCGCATTGCAATTAAGGATAATTGATTTCTCGGACTACTTGCACCTGGTATACGCCTGGTAATTCCCTACACGTGTACTAAAGATGGTTCGAATCGATGACCCATGCATCGTATCCTCCCCTTGTAAGTACAGTATAATTGATTGCAGTGGTCCAATGTTGCCCTTAAAAAAATATAGCTTATACACAGGGTCATTATTTTTGCTTGGCAAGGCGATTGCGCTCGACCTTGGCCGGCGTACCCCGCCCAATAGCCGGCTGTTACAGGTTGGCGCGCGTGGTCCCCGGCCGTATTCCCACGCTCTTCCTGCGGTCGATGTGTGAGCTCCGAGCTAATTGGGTGTGTTATAAAGCTACTGTGTACTGTATATCGTATTGTATAAAGTTTTATTGTGGTTGTGTATAGTGCTCTAATGCCTTATGTGAAATATTCTTTACGTGAACGTGTATACAGGGTCTTTCATATAAAGTAAGAACGGCAAGCGGGAGTTTTGTTATTCGCTGGTGCGGTGGGCTTGGCCGAGCTTGTGGCGCGCCATGGTCCACTGCTGTACTCTTGAAAGCGCGCGCAAAGTACATACGAGGGCTGTTTTTTAATTATTATTTTCGATGGACTGTATGAAAATAACAGATTGACATACCAAACTGATTTTACTACTAAATGTTTGCTTGTTTTATTGGTATGTCTCAACATAGGCTAATCGCCAAAACGATTGAAACATTTGTCGTATCGTTACACCAACTTTCCAATGCCCTCGACAAAACATTCTGCCGCCACTGAGGAGGGTACGTCTGGACAGTCTCCTGAAGTTATTTTCCTTTTTGACGAGGCGTTGCCGCCCAACCATACCTTCAATTCTCGAAAAAGGGTGAAAATCATTCAGTGCTGGTTTGGACTAAACGGCAGATGGTCCAAAACTTCCCACTTGAATTCCTTGTAAAAGTCTATCGTAACGTTGGTAGAGTGTGGTCGTGAATGATTTTCACCTTATTCGAGTATTGAAGGTATGGTTGGGCGGCAACGCCTCGCCAAAAAGGAAAAACTTCAGGAGACTGTCCAGACGTACCCTCCTCAGTGGTGGCAGAATATTTTATCGAGAGCATTGGAAAGCTGGTGTAACGGTACGACAAATGTTTCAATCGTTTTGGCGATTATGTTGAGACATACGAATAAAACAAGCAAACATTTAGTCCGTGGTTCAAATCTCGGTCACTCCATGTGAGATCTGTGCTGGACAAAACGGAGGCAGACAGGTTTTTCTCCGGGTACTCCGGTTTTCCCTGTAAAAATTTCATTCCAGCAACACTCTCCACTATCATTTCATTTCACCTGTCGTTCATTTAATCATTGCCCCAGAGGAGTGCGTCAGGCCTCGGCATCTGTCACAGTTCATATCCTCGCCGCTAGATGAGGGCTTCATTCATTCCATTCCTGACCCGGTCGGAGACTGGAAGCAGGCTGTGGATTTCATTTTCACTTATATTTTATTTCTAACAAAATATCAACTCCTTTCACGGTTCGAAATGGATTGAGATAAGGAGATCCTCTGTCGCCAATGTTATTTAATATTGCATTGGAAAACGTACGAGGTGTAATTGGTTATGACAGAGAAATGGATAGACTATGATTGGTACTAACACAATCTTGGCATTTGCTGATGTTGTGGTAATTATGGGAGAATCATTAGATCAGATAAAATTCGACACCACAAAGTTCATGAAAGAAGCCAGCAAAATGGGATTACTTGACAAGGATGAGGAAACTAAATATATGATCATTTCACGCCGACAGAATTTTGATGCCACTGTTAGTATCGACGGACATACGTTTGAACGAGTGGAGAAATTTAAATACTTGGGCTCGATTTTATCTAGTAAAAGTGAGATTGAAAAAGAGATCCAACAGAGGACTATTAGTGCCAATAGTACCTATTTTGGTCTCAATAACTTATTTAAGTCACACTTAATTTCACAAAACAGCAAGGTTAAGTTATACATGACACTAGTGAAACCGGTTCTGTTATATGGATTCGAGAAATGGGCGACCTCACAAACACTGGAAGAGCGCATTTGTGCATTTGAGCGGAAAGTGCTCAGAAAGATATATGGAAGAAGGAAGATGGGAAAGAAGGGAAAAAGAGGACTTATACCAACGATTTGGGAAAGCTGATGTGGGTAGGATCATCAGAGGAAGACGGCTCCAGTGGATGGGGCATATCGTAAGAGCTGTGGAATCTATCCCTAACAGAGTGTTCAATGCTCAGCTGTTTGGCAAACGTCCAAGAGGCCGTCTAAGGACGAGATGGAAGGATAGGGTGATGAGAACGTTGCAGCAGGTGGAACCAACATCAGTACTGCATGATGCAATGGATAGAGAAAAATGGAACGGCATTTGTAACAAATGCTTGAGATTGTGATCGGGATAATGCTTCCTGTGTCATTGATTAGGATAGTGTTTTGTAATATTGTATACGAATATTTGATGTGTTTGTTATGTCTCTTTGTTTCTGTCATGGGCCTTAATGGCCTGATATGAACAATAAATGATGATGATGATGATGATGATGATAATTTGTAAACAAAAAAAAATTATGCTTTTCAGTCGATCAACACGATTGTACCCAAATGAGATGGGTAATTCCCTAATACTGGAAAAAAGTACGTGCGATTAATAAATACACTTGGATGAGCAGTTTCGATCGTCATGCGATCATCGTCAGATCCATTACACTTAGGCTATAAAATCTTTGTCTGAAAGTATGGGTGAAAATATTTACAATATATACACTTATTTAGTTGCAGTATTACAAAGGCAACTCGTCAGTATTTTCGGGGTGCTCCCTCCCTCGACACTAGACTGACGTTCGCACCACCCCAGCTCCGCCTTTATATACAAAATGAGCGAGAGCATGTACTAGGGGTAGCACGGGCGCAGCCTGCGTCGAGCGAAGGAGCTGGCCCAATGCCGAAGCTTTATTACTATCAAAAATACAAAGTTACATACAAAAGGTAATCAAAAGTTACAACAAGGAAATATCTGCGTACAATAAACAAGAACAAGAGAACCAAAAATCAATACAAAAGCAAGAACCTCCAGAATAGCAGTCACACTCTTCACCCCCAATGAGTCTTTGGGCACAGTCACAACACTAATAGTCATTCCGTATCACTACTGGTCTGCTCCCATCTGACTGGGGGTTTAAGGAACTTGCGCATAGGGCTCCCTTTCACCTTACGACCTCGCCGGGATTGAGCACCTTTCTTCTTGGTAGGCGTATTATCCTCGGGTGGTTGCGGAGGAACCATTTTCTTCGAAGTTTTCGGTCGCCGCTTCTTCTCTTTCGTGGAGGCGTCTCGTCTTCTTCCTCTTCTGGAGGCCGCTGAGGCTGAGGTAGGTGGGCAGGTTCCGGGTCAGGGAGAGGAGGAACCCAGTCTCTGCCGTGTGCGATGATTACTGGGCCGGTGCTGCTGCTGTTGCGGCGTCCCTCGACCCCTGCCGCCCCGCGTGGTCCACGTCCTCTTCCTCCTCTGCCGCGGGAGACCGCTGCCGGACGGGGAGTTGGCTGGAGATGAAATCCCTCGGGGAGAGTGATGATCTCGTCTCCGGTGGCTTGATCGAGTTGCAGGGCTTGCCCCCAACCTCTTGTTTAAGCGATGTATAACAGGTTTGCTCGGTTGAAGGCGTACTTGCGTTGAATAGGATCCATTGCTGGCCACAGCAACAGGCACAAGGTTGTCGCCGCGTCGAGATGGTCTCGCCCTGTGGGAATCGTTTGAAGGATTTGCTTCAATGCCTGAGCTAAGTGGTACACCCGTTGTACTGGAGAAACTTCGAGGCCCTTGCTCATGGTGTTGGGGTGTAGACTGCGCCATGGATTCCCTGGTTGCGCTGATTCGGGCTGGATGTCGTTGTCCAAGTCGTCCTTCCCTTGCTCCCCTGGATCGTACTCCTCTCGGCCGACCTCTAAAAGTCAGCCTCTGGTTGATGGTGTCCAGGATGGCCTTGATATCTGCCACATCTTGCGCGGTCATGACCGCTACTGTCGAAGCCTGAGAAAAGTCCGTTAACTCTGATTCAGAGCGGGCTGCTTGACTGCCGGTACTGCCGGTGGTTGTGCTGTGCTGGTGGTCGCCGCACTAGTAGTGGTGGTAGTGGGCGCCGTGGTGACGGTTGTGGTCGCAGCTGCTTTCTTAAGACGAGCGTTGTGAGCTGCCCTAGTGACCCGGAAATGTCCTGTGAGAGTCTGGGACAAAACCCCTCCGATGCGGGAAGAGAGAGTTCACTGCGGGTGAATGCAGAGTTACAGGCTGCTGGGTGCTCCCTCCCTCGACTCTAGACTATGTGATGTTTTGTTGCGATCCTGGAAGTGGTGATTGACATCCGGCATTTACCTGTTTGGAGTGAATATGTGGTTGTTGTAAATGGTCAATTTAGATTGTATTGTACAGGCTACTTATCTACTTATCAACTAAATAAGTGTATAAATTGTAAATATTTTCACCCATTTTTTCTGACATAGGTTTTATAGCCCAAGTGTAATGGATCTGATGATGATCGCTTGACGATCGAAACTGCTCATCCAAGTGAATTTATTAATCTCATGGATTTTTATTTCAGGATTAGGGAATAACCCATCTCATTTGGGTACAATCGTGATGACCGACTGAAAAGCATCAGACTTTTTGTTTACTAAGGCAACACAGAAAAATGGCTTCAAACACCATAATCTTCATAAATTGTTTTAACTTTACCCTGTAAAGCAGCGATTCCCAACCTTTTTTACGTCGCGGCACACTGACTTAAGACCACATGTAGTTCCGGCACACTTGATTTGCGCACCGGTATTTCAATATGTTTTATTATGATATAGTGGCATAGTCTTTGCATGGTAAGACTTAAATAATTATAAATAGCTTGTTTTAACGGAAAAGGGATCAATATGAAAACCGCATTTTGGTGTAAATAACATATATTTCAATATTGAGAGGAACCAAAATCATGACAGTACAATACAATATTCATAAAAGGGGATTTATGGTATTAAGTGTGAAGTGTGAAGCTCCAACTCACTAGTGCTAGTGGGATATTTGTGCCTGATGTCCCTTCATTAAAATATCATTTCTAGGTCGGATGGTTGACAAGAACACCCTTGAGTAGATTATTAGCTTGGGAATATCCTAACCCCCAAGGGAAGATGATGAAGAAAAAGAAATGGGTTTCGGACTGGAGAAAAAGGATGGAGAAATAGGACGAGAGTCCAACAGAAGTTATAATGTTAACTTTAAGTATACTCAAAGGCAGCTGCCACTGCAAATCCGCTTTCCGATACCTAAAGTGGGTAGGGACCTGGGCGAAGCTAACAGGAAACGCAGCTGGAACTTGGGCTATTCGCAAGAAGGCTGCTATAGCGTATTCCCTCTCAAGCATAAAGATACCTACTATGGGGAATGGTGGTGATCTGGCAAGACAAAGAGCAACAGATTTATTGTGTATCTGTTCAAAGGGGTTTGTTTCTAAACAAGTATTTTGAAGAATACAAATAATTTGAATCAGCCTTGATATTTTAGTTCTTGAAATTGTAGAATTTCTAAAGAGCGACCGAATGCTTCCAAGAAGGATAGGAATAAAGCAATTATACCCTTGGGAATAATTTTGATAAGTGTACCAATAGTTGCATTTAGAAATGACTAAGATTTTACCCAGCAAGGCGCTGACTAAAAGTTTAGACAATGAGAAACACTAAAATTTTGAAAAACCAACCATAAGTGGTAGAGAGAATCTCCACAAGCAGGAAGCTGGCGTAGCGAGCTATGCTTGCCTTACTGGTCAGTTAGAATTAGCTATTAACGCTAAGATAGACTTTACTAAGTTAATAACGAAGAGTTCTTGCTCAAATGCAACAAGTGGTGAAAACCCTAACAATGGATTTATTTTTATTAAAGAGGGCATAAACCTAGGAAGAGTAAGGGAAGACAGGATCTTGCCTAACCGTTATGTTTGAGAAATGATAAAGCAAAGAACAAATCTTAATTTATCTAACAATGTAAAAAGAAGTAGTTTATGTAACAAATATATAATTTTGATTTTGTAAACAATTGGGGTCGCAGACCTCCGAAAACATCTAAAGCTTGCGCCAGGCAATTGACAATTCTTTTGGTTTTAAACCTTTTATATGCTTTAAAATCTTCGTAAGATTTTGAAATGTTGTTAAGATTAACAAATGGGAAATTTAAAGATAATTGACGTAATTAAGGTTAAACAATAAATCAAGTACAAGATGTGTACTTTAAGGATTTCTACATAGGTATTTTAGAAATATGAACAAATAACAACTTCGAAAGTAACAACAAAAATAACAGGAAGAAATGAAATAGAAGTTTCTATAACTTCTTGTATTATTACAGAGCTAAATTTGGCGATTATACAAATAGGGCAGGTCACTTATTGTGAAACCTAAAGAGAAAAATTGAAAGGAAGTTTCTAGAACCCCTATGAGGGTAGGGATCACGAGAAAAATAGAGCAAATTTCCCTTTCGTGAAACCTAGATATAACTCACTTTTGAGTAAAAAGAATTGGATTCCCTCATTAGAAGGGAGAAACAATATACTTTAAGGCGTGTACTAGACACGAAGTTTTACAGACATTAATTCGTTGTACGTGGAGCAAGTAAGGGAGGGCGCTTATTAAGAGTGACACCTCATTGAAAAAAGACCTAAAGTAACAATTTTATTATTTTAGTTTGTTAGTAAAGGGTTTGGGAAAGATCAAATGGGATTGTGGAAGTGTTCATGGTCGTATTTATTGTACTCGGACGAGCGCGACGCGGATGAAAAGTTGAACAGGCACTGTTTTCACTATAGTCTGTTGAAAAGTACACTGTAGTAGCACAAAAAGTTGATGGCAAAGAAAGTTATTGCAATGGTGGAAAATAACTAGTTACACTAGATTTGCGAGAGTCTATTGCTTGAAAACCTTGTAGGTTATAGTTGAATGGACCAGAAAAATCCCAACGGAGGAAGAAAAATTAGATTTTGATTAGCAGTTCATAAGGAAGATTCCTTAGTTTGAAAAAGTATTCCCATATGTGCGTGGAAAGTACTAGAAGGTTTGACTCGTAGATAAATTGTTCGACATGGAAAATTCCAGAACAATCATGTCTGAAGAATAGGGCAAAAGTTAGTCCAGCGGTGGAACGAGCTAAGTATTTTATAGACAGTGGGTAATTTAATGGTGTCCCAAGTTGTGAGAAAATCTCTCATTTAATAAGCATAAGAAATGCTGCTTCATGTTAAGGTTGGCTTAGATAGACAAAAACCCACCATAAAAATCCCGCGAAGGATGATTATTGCCCCACATAATAAATCTCACACTGCCTATAAAATGATCATTAAAAGCATGTAACTATTTAAAATCAATTAAAATAAGTTGAAGAACGTTGAAGTAGTACTTAGCTCATTTCTGATGAACGTCGAATCCTTAGGTGACCGTTAGTCAGGAATTCACAACATGGCGAAGATTTGAAAGTTTGTCTCTCGAGGTGAGGAGACGAGCTTTAGTAAAGCTCCGACTGACTAGTTTGACTTCAAACGCACAAGTGGGGCCAGCTCAACGGAGCGCGAAGAGACCAGGGAAGGGAAAAAGGTGGGGGTAGGAGACAAAAGGAATACATATAAGAATAGCCAACATAACAGAAGTAAATTTTCTTGATGAAATGGTCTTCAAAGAGTTGATAGTAAGCGTCACTAGCGCAGCCTGGTTGGTGAAAAAGTAGACGAAGTTCTCTTGATCACGGAGATGATAGCTGGCGATAGCGACGAGATCTGGTGGCTAGATTGGTAAGGAAGTCCTCTTGTGCAGGGAAAAATTGAGGAACTTCAGAGATTCGCTGCTAGATGACGCTAGGTGGGTCTTGGAAGATATATATCTAGAACAGACTTACAGGTAGTGTAAGAAACATATACCAACAAAGAGAAATCAGGAGATCACTGTTGGTGTTTGCGAAAAAAAGAAGGGATGAACTAAAGCAAAAGCTTACTCTGTCTTACCGTGTATTCCAAAGAATACACCAAGCTGGGAGGGCCAAACACCAACAGAGAACAAAGACATGAAATTAAAAGCTTAAAGGTAAAGGAGCAATTAAAGAAAGTGGTCTTATAATATGCCCATTAGTGGTCAAGATTTTGGCCACCCTAACTCTCCCATCCCTTCGAGGGTAACACTCGGTCACTCTACCAGAAATCCAGACCAAGGGAGGAGAAACATCCCTAACCAGGACCAAGTCCCCCACTTTAATGTCGGGATTGGAAAGAAACCACTTCTGTCTCCGTTGCAAGGAAGTTAAGTATCCCAAATTCCACCTCTTGCAGAAAGAATTACGGAGGGCTTCAAGTTTACGCCAAACAATAGGTAAATTAGAATCCCTGTAAGAGTTGGGAAGGGGCGGATGGACAGAAAGAGAAGTGCCTATAAGGAAGTGACCAGGTGTGAGTGGAAGCAGGTCATCAGGGTCATTGGAACGCGGAATTAAAGGGCGAGAATTGACAACACCTTCAATCAGAACAGACAGCGAATTAAATTCTTCATAAGTCAGAATGCCATTACCTAAAACCTTTCTTAAGTGACGTTTAGGGAGCTTAACGCAGAATTCCCACCGACCACCGTGACGAGGAGCGTAGGGAGGTATAAAACGCCATTTGAAACCCTTTGAGTACGAAAAATTAGAAATCTGTTCCATGGCAGGAGAAGATGTGAGAGCTTTCTTTCACAAGGAAGCTGCGCCTTGAAAAGTGGAAGCGTTATCAGAGAACATCTCCGAAGGTACACCACGCCTAGCAGCGAAGCGAGATACTGCTGATAAAAAGTAAGGAGTAGAGGCATTCGTTACTAGTTCCAAATGGATCGCGCCAGTAACCTTGCAAACAAAGAGAGAAACATAGAGCTTACCAAACAATTTGGGTTTAGCTTCAGGGGAATTGCGTTGATATTGGAACGGACCCATATAGTCCACACCAGTTAGAGCAAGGAAGGAAGGAAGGAAGGAAGCTTGTAGTTTAACGTAACCGTTAATCATGAGATCATAAGCCACGAGACCTAATTTTAACGTGGAATCCGAACCACAGGACATGGCATTTCACATTGAAAATCTCACATGCATTGACCGGGAATCAAACCCGGTCCACATTGGTGAGAGGCCAACAGCTTGACCGCTGCGCCACCACGCCCCTACCAGTTAGAGCAAATGGACGTATAGGAGAAGAGCGAAAGGAGGGCAGATCGCTCATTTATTGAGTATTGACTTTAGGTTTCGCTTTGAAGCAAGGAATGCATTTGTGAATTACAGAGGAAACTTCATGAATTCCATTTATAATCCAGTACTTTTCCCTTAAGAGGCAAAGCAGTGTGCGTGTACCAACATGCAGATTACGATAATGAATGCCACGTATAATTAAAGAAGTTACGTGATGTTTAGAAGGCAAAATAACAGGATGCTTTTGGTCCTCAGAAAGCAAAGATTGCGAGAGCCTACCACCTACCCTAAGTAACCTATTGTCATAAAGGAACGGGGCTATGGCACGAAGACGACTGGAATTGGGAAGATCCTTTTTAGAAGAAAGTAAAGACAATTCAGAAGAAAAGGTTTCTTGCTGTGTTAGTTGCAAAACCTTAATGGTAGCGAGATTCAATTCATGAGTGGTAAGGTGTGGTTTGGGGAGAAGAGGTTGGTCAACCACAAGATATTTCCATCTGAGAAGATAGGCAACAATTCGAATTAATTTGTGAAGGGAAGAAATGTCGGACAACAAGGGATGAGAAACGTTGGAAACAAGACACGAAGCAGAAGATTTAGAT
The DNA here is from genome assembly GCA_946902985.2 of Meconema thalassinum. NCBI lineage: Eukaryota > Metazoa > Arthropoda > Insecta > Orthoptera > Tettigoniidae > Meconema > Meconema thalassinum. Next base: position 759,849,509 of record OX336388.2, on the reverse strand, counting down.
ACTTTAGAGTCAGGCAAGTTGGAGTTTGTAGCTGGAGGTTTAGAAGGCCAAAAAGAAGAGTCTTCGATTAACCACGAGGGCCCATGCCAGTACAACTGAGGAGCTGCCAATTGAGAGGGTAGACATCCAGGAGAAATGATGTCGGCGGGGTTGTCAGCGCTGGGCACATGCCTCCATTGACATTCCGAAGAAAGAGTTTGAATTTTGGAAACCCTGTTTGCAACAAATGTTTGCCAATGAGCGGGATTTTTAGCAATCCAAGATAGGGTAATCATGGAATCGCTCCAGAAATAGATTTTGCGAAAATTCGACCTTTAAGACTTCCCGTAATTTCTTAACAAGTTCAGCGGCCATGAGTGCAGCACACAATTCAAGCCTAGGCAAAGTGATAGTTTTAAGAGGAACCACCTTCGATTTGGCACAAACAAGGTTGGAAACTGAAGATTCATTTAACGAACCGCGATAAACCAAATATGCACAGCAACCATAAGCTTTTTGGGAACTGTCCGCAAACACATGAAGGAAAAAAGATGTATTAGGATGAGCGTTAATTAAATTCCTGGGAATTTCAATAAGGGAAAGATCAAGCAAATTGCTGCGAAAAGAGAGCCATCTGTTAAGAAAAGAAAGGGGAACAGTGTCGTCCCATTCACATTTGAGAGACCATAGCTCTTGCATGAAAAGTTTAGCTATAACAATAACTGGGGCATGGAATTGAAGCACATCAAAAATTTTTGCAATTTCAGAGAGAATTTGTCTTTTTGTGTTAGGGAGCTCTTCTGCAAGCGAAACTTTATAGATAAGAGTGTCAATGTTAGTGCACCAATGAACTCCAAGAGTTTTTATGGATTCGGAATTTCCACAAATTTCGACGGAGGAGGGGTCTTCAATAGGAAACTGGGCGAGAAACTCATGGGAGTTGGAATTCCACTTACGAAGTGGGAATCCTCCATTCTTTAACAATGCTTGAAGTTCTAGTGACACGAAAGAAGCTTCCTCCAGAGTGGGGAAGGACTGCAAGTAATCGTCAACATAGAATGATGTAGTTAGTGCTTCGGAAGCTTTAGAATCAAATAAATGACCATCTTGAGAGTCTAACAAATGTAGGGATCGGATAGCAAGGAAAGCGGAAGGTTTTAAGCCATAAGTAACCGTCTTTAAGCGAAATACCTTAATGGGCTTGCTGATTTCGTCGCGCCACAAGAGACTTTGGAGATCTCGTTGTTCAGACTGAATTAAAACCTGACGGTACATCTGTTTGATGTCCGCTATAACAGCTATGGGAAATAATCGAAAGTTTAAGAGTATAGCAGATAAATCTGACTGAATAGCAGGACCAGAGTAAAGAGTATCGTTAAGACTGTTGCCATTAACGTCAGGTGATGAACCATTGAAAACGACTTGGATTTTATCCTTTACAAGAGGGTTTTTCCACACGGGATGATGATTTAAGAAAACCGTTTCAATTGGGGGTTGCAATTCGTCATTAGATTTGCTAACAACTTCCATATGATCTAAGCTTTCATACTCATCCATGAAATCAGTATACTGCTGTTTAACGAGAGGTTCTTTCTTGAATTTGCTCTCGATAGCAAACAGAGCTTTTCGAGCTTTGGGTTGAGAATTAATAAGTTTAGGGGGATTGTGTAATCTTGGCATCTGAACAATGAACCGGCCATCAGGAGAACGAGTGGTGGTGTTCAGAAAAAGTTGCTCACAGAATTCGTTTTCTGAAGAGGTCACGTTAGGAGAATTAACGCTTTCAAGCCTCCAGAACTGTTCAAAGTCAGTATTAGCGAAATAACAATGCGATGCGGGTTGGGGAGAATAATGAGGAAGTTCACCGGTGACGATCCATCCAAAATTAGTGTCTCTGGCAACCACGTTTGAGGATAACTTGCGAACCTGTTTACGAAGGCAATTCCAGAAAACAATGGCACTAAAGAGTATGTCAATGGGGTTTTGTACATTGAACAGAGGATCGGCTAGCCTTAAATGCGAGGGAATGCTTAAACCTGAAATATCAACAGAGTGACTTGGAGTATCTTCTCCTATGCTATTGAGAATGAGACAATTCAGTTTGAGAAAGTTATTTCTGTGACAAATGTCTCTTATGGTTAGCTTTGAAAACTGTAAAGCTTGCGATTTTGAGCTGTTAATGCCTGATACATTGATAGAAGTGCGGTTTACAGGTAGGCGTATTTTTTGATTAATGAATCAGAAACGAAATCGTGGGTTGCCGCCGAATCAAGAAGACCGCGTGCACGGACCCAGTTGCCAAAGTTATCATGAACTTCGATTTGGACAGTGGACAATACTACTTGGGCACTCGGCATTTTGAATGTAAGATGAAGCATTGGAACTGTTAGCATTGTCACTTTTCTGAGAAGTAGCGGTCGATGACCTTGCTTGATCATGACGATGTAGTAAAGTGTGATGAGCTTTTTCACAATGGAAGCAAAGTCTGGTGGACTTGCAATTTGAAGCAGAATGCTTGGGTGCTAGGCAGTTGAAGCAATGTTTATTCTGGGAAACTAATTTTCTTCTGTCGTCGACTGACAGTTCTTTAAAAGATTTACATAGATATAAAGCGTGGGAATCATTACAAAGTATGCACTTAAATGGTTCATTTAAACCCTTACGGGGTTCGCTTTGAGTGTTTAAAACGAGAGAACTAGCAATACGGCGTTCACTAGACCTAGTTGGTTAACCAGTGGCGTTTGACTTGAGTTTAGATGAGCTGGACCCATGTTTTTGGGTACTAGACGCTAAGCGTTCGCTTTTAGGTTTAAGAGACATTGATTCAAATTTAGAACTAGGGGATGAGGGTTCACTTTGGTTAGCTAAAGCAGTTAAGAGTTGGCATCTAGCATTTATGAAAGTGACAAAATGCTCGTAAGAGTAATCGTCTTCACTGGAAAGTTCAATCTCCCAAGCTCTGAGGGTAGCAACATCGACTTTAGAAACCACTAAGTGTATTAAGAAAGTGTCCCAGTGTTCAGTGGGTTGATCTAATTGGGATACAGCTTTAACGTGAAGTTATGTTGTATCAATGAGAGTACGCAAACTAGTGACGTCATTGTGCTGTGACGCAGGTAAGTTAAATAGAGCCTTCATATGGCGTTGAATACGTAACCGTGAATTACCGTATCTTTCTTTCAACAAGTTAAAGGCAATGGGGTAGTTTTCGGCACTTAATGGGAATGCTTCAACTAACTGCAGAGCTTGACCTCGGAGGATAGATCTCAAATAATGAAACTTGTAGATGACTTGAATGTCTTCATTGTCATGAACAAGATAACAAAATACTTCATAGAAAGAATCCCAAGTAGATTCGTCTCCAGAGAAGTGGAGTAAATCAATCTTAGGTAGGATTGGTTTGGGCTTGTGAGTGCCCTCAAGAAAAGTGGGGTGTTGTTCGTGAAGGGAACCAAGAACAGAACCGTCTTTTTTCTGTTCTTCTTCGAGTTGGCGTATTAGTTTTAAAGCAGAACCTATACCTTCGTAATATTGATTTTCTACTTCGACTCGATCATCAGTTTGATTGAGCATACAAGTTTCGATTTCAGTTTGGATGTTACAATAAATTTCATATGAACGTTCAAAATCCTTAACGCGATGTTTTAACAAATCTAATTGAGCTTCTGAGGGATCTAGCTCTTTGATGTATTTTCTAAATCAGGTAATTTTGCCCTTTATAGGATGCTCGTTTAGAAGTAAGTTTTTCATCCTTATCCTTTTCAGTAGGAGCCATGACAAAATAGGTAAATTAAAGTATAACTTACGAAATTGTGGAACCTTGGAAATGCTGTCAGACTGGCAGCAGCAAATAAGTTGAAAGAATGGGACACACCAAAGGAGACAAGAGCGGCCTCTTTCTCCTTCACAGGCTTTGCACGGTGAAGCTATAGCTGAAAAATTCAAAGAAGATATTAATGATTTGCAAAATATTGTCAAATAACCCTTGACAAATCAAGTCTGATAAGTAAATTGTCATAAATGGACTCTCCCGTGTTTCGGCACCAAATTTTGGGTAGATTATTAGCTTGGGAATAACCTAATCCCCAAGGGAAGATGATGAAGAAAAAGAAGTGGGTTTCGGACTGGAGAAAAAGGATGGAGAAATAGGACGAGAGTCCAACAGAAGTTATAATATTAACTTTAAGTATACTCAAAGGCAGCTGCCACTGCAAATCCGCTTTCCGATACCTAAAGTGGCTAGGGATCTGGGCGAAGCTAACAGGAAACGCAGCTGGAACTTGGGCTATTCGCAAGAAGGCTGCTATAGCGTATTCCCTCTCAAGCATAAAGATAACTACTATGGGGAACGGTGGTGGTCTGGCAAGACAAAGAGTAGCAGTTTTATTGTGTATCTGTTCAAAGGAGTTTGTTTCTAAACAAGTATTTTGAAGAATACAAATAATTTGAATCAGCCTTGATATTTTAGTTCTTGAAATTGTAGAATTTCTAAAGAGCGACCGAATGCTTCCAAGAAGGATAGAGATAAAGCAATTATACCCTTGGGAATAATTTTGGTAAGTGTACCAATAGTTGCATTTAGAAATGACTAAGCTTTTACCCAGCAAGGCGCTGACTAAAAGTTTAGACAATGAGAAACACTTAAATTTTGAAAAACCAACCATAAGTGGTAGAGAGAATCTCCACAAGCAGGAAACTGGCGTAGCGAGCTATGCTTGCCTTACTGGCCAGTTAGAATTAGCTATTAACGCTAAGATAGACTTTACTAAGTTAATAACGAAGAGTTCTTGCTCAAATGCAACAAGTGGTGAAAACCCTATCAATGGATTTATTTTTATTAAAGAGGGCATAAACCAAGGAAGTGTAAGGGAAGACAGGATCTTGCCTAACCGTTATGTTTGAGAAATGATAAAGCAAAGAACAAATCTTAATTTATTTAACAATGTAAAAAGAAGTAGTTTATTAACAAATATATAATTTTGATTTTGTAAACAATTGGGGTCGCAGACCTCCGAAAACATCTCAAGCTTGCGCCAGGCAATTGACAATTCTTTTGGTTTTAAACCTTTTATAAGCTTTAAAATCTTCGTAAGATTTTGAAATTTTGTTAAGATTAACAAATGGGAAATTTAAAGATAATTGACGTAATTAAGGTTAAATAATAAATCAAGTACAAGATGTGTACTTTAAGGATTTATAGATAGGTATCTTAGAAATATGAACAAATAACAACTTCGAAAGTAACAACAAAAATAACAGGAAGAAATTAAATAGAAGTTTCTATAACTTCTTGTATTATTACAGAGCTAAATTTGGCGATTATACAAATAGGGCAGGTCACTTATTGTGAAACCTGAAGAGAAAAATTGAAAGGAAGTTTCTAGAACTCCTATGAGGGTAGGGATCACGAGAAAAATAGGGCAAATTTCCCTTTCGTGAAACCTAGAGATAACTCACTTTTGAGTAAAAAGAATTGGATTCCCTCATTAGAAGGGAGAAACAATATACTTATGGCGTGTACTAGACACGAAGTTTTACAGACATTAATTTGTTGTACGTGGAGCAAGTAGGGAGGGCGCTTATTGAGAGTGACACCTCATTGAAAAAAGACCTAAAGTAACAATTTTATTATTTTAGTTTGTTAGTAAAGGGTTTGGGAAAGATCAAATGGGATTGTGGAAGTGTTCATGGTCGTATTTATTGTACTCGGACGAGCGCGATGCGGATGAAAAGTTGAACAGGCACTGTTTTCACTATAGTCTGATGAAAAGTACACTGTAGTAGCACAAAAAGTTGATGGCAAAGAAAGTTATTGCAATGGTGGAAAATAACTAGTTACACTAGATTTGCGAGAGTCTATTGCTTGAAAAGCTTGTAGGTTATAGTTGAATGCACCAGAAAAATCCCAACGTAGGAAGAAAAATTAGATTTTGATTAGCAGTTCATAAGGAAGATTCCTTAGTTTGAAAAAGTATTCCCATATGTGAGTGGAAAGTACTAGAAGGTTTGACTCGTAGATAAATTGTTCGGCATGGAAAATTCCAGAACAATCATGACTGAAGAATAGGGCAAAAGTTAGTCCAGCGGTGGAACGAGCTAAGTATTTTATAGACAGTGGGTCATTTAATGGTGTCCCACGTTGTGAGAAAATCTCTCATTTAATAAGCATAAGAAATGCTGTTTCATGTTAAGATTGGCTTAGATAGACAAAAGCCCACCATAGAAAATCCCGCGAAGGATGATTACTGCCCCACATAAGAAATCTCACACTGCCTATAAAATGATCATTAAAAGCATGTAGCTATTTAAAATCAATTAAAATAAGTTGAAGAACGTTGAAGTAGTACTTAGCTCATTTCTGATGAACGTCGAATCCTTAGGTGACCGTTAGTCAGGAATTCACAACATGGCGAAGATTTGAAAGTTTGTCTCTCGAGGTGAGGAAACGAGCTTTAGTAAAGCTCCGACTGACTAGTTTGACTTCAAACGCACAAGTGAGGCCAGCTCAACGGAGCGCGAAGAGACCAGGGAAGGGAAAAAGGTGGGGGTAGGAGACAAAAGGAATACATATAAGAATAGCCTACATAACAGAAGTAAATTTTCTTGATGAAATGGTCTTCAAAGAGTTGATAGCAAGCGTCACTAGCGCAGCCTGGTGGGTGAAAAAGTAGACGAAGTTCTCTTGATCACGGAGATGATAGCTGGCGATAGCGACGAGATCTGGTGGCTAGATTGGTAAGGAAGTCCTCTTGTGCAGGGAAAAATTGAGGAACTTCAGAGATTCGCTGCTAGATGACGCTAGGTGGGTCATGGAAGATATATATCTAGAACAGACTTACAGGTAGTGTAAGAAACATATACCAACAAAGAGAAATCCGGAGATCACTGTTGGTGTTTGCGAAAAAAGGAAGGGATGAACTAAAGCAAAGAGAAGCAAAAGCTTACTCTGTCTTACCGTGTATTCCAAAGAATACACCAACCCTCATGTCGTCTTCCAAAGTCTTCAGCTGTGAACGATTTTTTTTTTGCCTTTATGGCATGTATTGACGAGAAGGCGGCCTCGCTGATACTGTATAAGACGTTGAAAATTGTCTTATTGTTTCATTGCCTTCTTTGAGATTAACGGATATTCATTTATCAGAGGGATCCAAAATAAGTCAATGCCAACATTCACTTTAGATTTCTTCAATTTCGACTTTGCTTCAGCTTCTTCAACCAATTTACTGTACTGCAGTTTAGACCCCGATAATTTCTGACATCAATGAGTTCACTCTCTTCATCAGTACTAAGAGATGCAGTTTCATATGCAGAGTCAATAAAAGGATTCCTCTCCCAATTCATTGAAGATATGTCAAGAGATGGAAAATATTTGTTTATGTTGTTTTCAAGCTGACGTAAGCTTTTCAAAATTAGATCGGAAAGGTTCAAATCGATGTGGCAATCTTTTGTGAGGTCAAACATATCCCATGTTTCTTGTTTTTCTAATTTGGATATCCACAAATGACGCGTCTGTTGGAAAGAGTTGATTTTGTCTGTAGACGTGAGAATGTTCTCTCGCTTTCCTTGCATGCCTTTGTTCAAAACATACAATTTCTTAAATATATCGGCTAAAAACGCCACTTTGGAACACCAGGAGTCATCACTAAGAAAATTGGCATATCGGTACTCTGAATCTTCACAGGTAAGAAAATACTAATAACTCCTCTCTGAGTTCATAGAATGTTTGGTGGACAGGTCCGCGGGATAGCCATCTTACTTCTGTGTGCAACATCAACTGGGTATGCTCAGCATCCATAGCAGAACACAAATTGTTAAATAACCTAGCTTTTAAAGGCCTACTTTTAATAAAGTTTACCATTTTCACAACAGTCTTTAAACATTCTTCGAGCTCAGGAACAAGAGACTTGTCAACCAGAGCTTCTCAGTGGAGAAAGCAATGAGTAAATATACAAGTTGCGTTCAAAAAATAACGAGCCGGAGGCTGGAATGCGCAAACCGGTGACGACATCGGCTAATCGTGGCGTGTGTAACGAGGTGTGGTTCCGACTAGAGCGCGGAAGGTCACAGCCCGTCGCTAGAGGGCACGCGTGCACATCACGTGACGATACAAGCGAGCAGCAGCATGCATCCGTCGTCCAACGTTTTACCAAAGCATTGCAGCGCCGTCGCCTCTATCGGAGAAATATTGAACTATTAGAAGTGACAAACTCGGTGCTGCGCCCTACACGGGTGAATGCTTAACTATAACTAATGTGGAACATAACAGAACATTCTTCAACTGTTATAAGGCACACTGTGCTGTTGATCGTTCTGTATATAAGTGGTAAAATAACTAAACTTCAATAAAAATTATTGCCGGGAACTGTCTCGCTGTCTTGTCTACCAGTACAATTTTAATCCACGTATGCAAGTGATTATTATATCCAAGTGGTGCTGAAATTTCGCGGCACACCTGCGGAGGTCTCGCGGCACACCGGTTGGGAATCTCTGCTGTAAAGGATTAAATTTATTGACAGAGTCGTGAATGAAATCCGTTCCTCCTGAGCGACAGCAGGTCAATGTACGGAAAGTACAAAGCGGGGAGTAAGGGAATTAAAACGTCTGTACCATGCGGGAGTCAAAGGCGCACTCTCCTGCCTTTTATACCACTATGAACAGTGGGCCAATGGAGCAAACTTCTGAAATATCTTTGCGAAAGGTGCTGTACGAAGCCAGCCTATGATTCGCACAATCACATTGTGTTAGCAGCCTGTTGTAGGCATTGGATTCTGGATCTGGATTTTCTCGACCTCATTGATAAAAGCTTTCAGCACATCCTGACGGGTGTTGATGAAGTGTTAACATGAATATATTTTTGGGCTGGGAGTCCCTCTGTGATTCGCGTCGACAAAATTCCGACACGGTGGTAACCATGGCAATAGGTTTTCTTAACCTAGACCTACAGTATAGTTACCAAGGTAACAAGTGTTCATACCCTAGGCCTCCTGTATGGTTACCATGGTAACAAGTGTTCATAATCTAGGCCTCCTGTATGGTTACCAAGATAACATGTGTTCATAATCTAGGCCTCCTGTATAGTTACCAAGGTAACAAGTGTTCCTAACATAGGCCTCCTGTATGGTTACCAAGGTAACAAGTGTTCATAATCTAGGCCTCCTGTATGGTTACCAAGGTAACAAGTGTTCATAATCTAGGCCTCCTGTATGGTTACCATGGTAACAAGTGTTCATAACCTAGGCCTCCTGTATGGTTACCAGGGTAACAAGTGTTCATAATCTAGGCCTCCTGTATGGTTACCATGGTAACAAGTGTTCATAACCTAGGCCTCCTGTATGGTTACCAGGGTAACAAGTGTTCATAATCTAGGCCTCCTGTATGGTTACCATGGCAATAAGGGTTCATAATCTAGGCCTCCTGTATGGTTACCATGGTAACAAGTGTTCATAACCTAGGCCCCCTGTATGGTTACCATGGTAACAAGTGTTCGTAATCTAGGCCTCCTGTATGATTACCAAGGTAAAAAGTGTTCATAAACTAGGCTCCCTGTATGGTTACCACGGTAACAAGTGTTCATAACCTAGGCCTCCCGTATGGTTACCAAGGTAACAAGAGTTCATAATCTAGGCCTCCTGTATGGTTACCAAGGTAACAAGAGTTCATAATCTAGGCCTCCTGTATGGTTACCATGGTAACAAGTGTTCATAACCCAGGCCTCCTGTATGATTACCAAGGTAACAAGTGTTCATAACCTAGGCCTCCTGTGTGGTTACCATGGTAACAAGCGTTCATAACCTAGGCCTCCCGTATGGTTACCAAGGTAAACAAGTGTTCATAACCTAAGCACCCTGTATGGTTACCATGGTAACAAGTGTTCATAACCTAGGCCTCCTGTATGGTTACCAAGGTAACAAGTGTTCATAACCTAGGCCCCCTGTATGGTTACCAAGGTAACAAGTGTTCATAATCTAGGCCTCCTGTAAGGTTACCAAGGTAACAAGTGTTCATACCCTAGGCCTCCTGTATGGTTACCAGGGTAACAAGTGTTCATAATCTAGGCCCCCTGTATGGTTACCAGGGTAACAAGTGTTCATAATCTAGGCCCCCTGTATGGTTACCATGATAACAAGTGTTCATAATCTAGGCCCCCTGTATGGTTACCAGGGTAACAAGTGTTCATAATCTAGGCCCCCTGTATGCTTACCATGATAACAAGTGTTCATAATCTAGGCCCCCTGTATAGTTACCAAGGTAACAAGTGTTCATACCCTAGGCCTCCTGTATGGTTACCATGGTAACAAGTGTTCATAATCTAGGCCTCCTGTATGGTTACCAAGGTAACAAGTGTTCATAAACTAGGCTCACTGTTTGGTTACCAAGGTAACAAGTGTTCATAATCTAGGCCTCCTGTATGGTTACCAAGGTAACAAGTGGTCATAATCTAGGCCCCCTGTATGGTTACCATGGTAACAAGTGTTCATAATCTAGGCCTCCTGTATGGTTACCAAGGTAACAAGTGTTCATAATCTAGGCCCCCCTGTATGGTTACCATGGTAACAAGTGTTCATAATCTAGGCCTCCTGTATGGTTACCAAGGTAACAAGTGTTCATAAACTAGGCTCACTGTTTGGTTACCAAGGTAACAAGTGTTCATAATCTAGGCCCCCCCTGTATGGTTACCAAGGTAACAAGTGTTCATAATCTAGGCCTCTTGTATGGTTACCAAGGTAACAAGTGTTCATAATCTTGGTCTCCTGTATGGTTACCCTGGTAACAAGCGTTCATAATCTAGGCCTCCTGTATGGTTACGAAGGTATCAAGTGTTCATAATCTAGGCCTCCTGTATGGTTACCAAGGTAATAAGTGTTCATGATCTCGGGCAAAATTATGTCCATGATTTGATGTTTCTTATAATGGAGGAAGAAAAAATATTTTTTGAAAGGTAATCGCTTTTATCATCAACTAGCGTCCTTCTTCTTGGAGGTTATAGGAAATGCTCAGCGTTGTGACTTTATTAGTAGGGATGAATACCTATAGATTCCCTCTTGCTGTTATCTGAAGGAATGGAAGGAATCCAAGACGTGACATTTCACTTTTGAAAACCTTACATGTATTAACCGGGAATCAATCTCAGCCCGCTTTGGAGAGAGGCAAGCAGCTTGACCAGAGCACCGTCCCGTCCCAAACAGTCATCTGTGTGCTATTGTTATGTATTTAGTATTGTTTAATATGCATTGTGTTTGATTGTAGGGTCTTTTAGGACTGTAACTAAAACATAATGCTGGCTAATCAGAGAGGAATACAATACATGTAGATGTACTAACCACATTATATTAGAGGGAAATGAAAGCTGTGTACCAGAATCAACATTCCAATTCGACTGAGCGTTACGCAGAATAGTTAATGTAATAATGTAACACATAATATGAAACAACAAGGAGATAATGGGAAAAACACAATAAAAATTCATTAGCAACATCCCACATCATAAAAGTTAATAACTAGTGATCACTACCCGCAGTATGAAAATGCCAATGGATATTGAGATTAGCCGCAGAAGGACAGCGCTAATTGTAACGTTGTTATCGGTAGTGCTTCGCATGGGCGAGTATTACAATTTTACAGTGAGTCCGGGAATGTTCTCCGCAGCGCCTACATGCGTCTGCGAGAGCTAGCTACAGCAGTTACGTTGGTAGCACGGCCGCCGCTTGCATCATAACAAATAAACAGTGAACTTTGTACTCACCACAGCCATTCATAAGAGATGCTGGAACCATTCACAGTACATCACTCTTTTTCCGTAATCAGTTTGCTTTAATTCATGAACCACGGTAACTTTATAAGGGAACGACTGAAGCTTGTCTCTTACAGCTTTATGTGCTGTCGACTTAGATATTCCTGTTTGTTGAGCTAATTTTCGTGCTGATTTACTTGGACTACGCAGCATTATATTGGAGATTTCATCACGTGTTTCGTCTGTTAAAAGCGTAGGCTTGCCCGTTAACGGTACATCGTGAACTGAGCCAGTCACACGAAATTGTCTTACCAAATTCCGAACGGTATCACGGTTTGGACACGTTGAATTAGGAAACCGCGCCTGAAATCTTTATTTTACATTTTCTGTAAACCGATCGCCTTCGCGAAAAACGTATTCCACCAGAAAACCTCTCTCTTCAGTAGTAAACATTACCGCCTGTATACTGTTGCACTCTTCCAATCTCTCTGAACGCTCGCTTACTGTAATACACACTGAAGACAAGCAGGCTCGCTCGCTTATCGCAATTCACACTGACAGCCCACATGGAGAGTCCCGCTTTGAAGGACACAGTGCAGTGCAGCCAATTTAACTCATGACAAAACCACTCACAGCTGCACGCACCCACTGCGGAGAACATTCTCGGGCACCCTGTAGAAACTCATAATAAATACCACTTACGTCAACTTTTATTTCACTCTCTAGGTTAGGAGAATTGAGACTGTTTTTGAATAAATGTTTTTTTTTTTGGATTTTGACTAATGTCTCATTTATTTTGAATTTCTGAGTTGGTTTTCACAAATTTTGACCAATTGTGATTGTATTTTTAAAACTATTTTTTGGTGTGTTTTGTTTTGTACTTTTTAAATGTTTTACTAATTATGATTGTTTCTTTGTATTATGGTGTATGAAGCCATTTTTCACTGTTGCCTTAGTAAACAAAAGTTTGATGCTTTTCAGTCGGTCAACACGATTGTACCCAAAAAAGATGGATTGTTCCCTAATCCTGAAAAAAATTACACGAGATCGTAAATACACTTGGATGACCAGTTTCGATCTCGAGCGATCATCATCAGATCCATTACACCAGGCTGTTCCAGCCGAGCAGCTCGCCCGTGTGCAGCCGAGTACTCGCTGCCTTGCGTGAGTAAACCTGCAACATGCAATACAGCTCTGCTCTGGGGTCTGCCATCACTGGCAGGAAGCGCATGGACTTGTGTTATGACCTTCGTCCAGTGACGTATTGGCTATCACCCCCCAGTGCCTCTCCAACCGTGCTTCGAGCATCACTGCTGAGTACTCGCGTGTACGCATACTCAAACTCGTGGATTTGGAACAGCATCAGTGTCATGTTTAATATCGCCGCCATCTTGGTGGGAACGTAATGGTGGCCACCCAAATGTTCAAAGCTTAAATCAAATTACGACTAACCTGATCATTCGATCTCTACCAAATTTTGTAACAACACATATTTATATGGCGAGCGTCTTTTGACTAAACTACAAGGTCATCATCCCAATAGTTTGCAGATGGCGGCCATGTATGTGTGCAAATCGATTCCCCCCTATCTATTCAAACACGGTGAAACCGAATCGAACGAAATTTGGTATAGAGGTAGCACTAGCAAAGGGCACGTCAGTGTCAGGTTTTATATCGCCGCCATCTTGACGAAAACGTAATGGCGACCACCCAAATGTTAAAAGCTTAAATCAATTTACGACCAACCTAATCATCTGATCTCTACCAATTTTTTCAACATTATTCCTTTTTGTGTGAAGAATCTTGAAACCAAACTACAAGGTCATCAGCCCAATGATTTGCAGTTAGCGGCCATTTATGTGTGCAAATCGATTCACCATATCAATTGAAACGTGGTGAAAGCGAATTGAAGGAAATTTTGCAAACACCTGTGGGGATTGGACAATAGGGAGACGTGGGGGAAGCACAAGTGGATCCCGGTTTCGTCATTACCACTGTTGGGCTAAAGTAACACTGTGCGATGGTTCGTGGAACACTTACAGTATTTCAGGAAAACAATATATGATTCAATCCGGTAATTGAGTAAAACTTGAAAATTTGATCGCATTCAAACCCGAAACTTCCGCTGTCTATTTGAACCAATGTGGCCGAGCTCCAACCGCAGCACCCTTTCAATAACACAGACCTGCGAAAATTAAGTTTTAGAAAAATATAAGAGACGTTTTCGCTAATGTTTATGTTATTTGTTGTGATCATTTCAATAATGACCTCCATTTCTTTCCATCACGTCTTTTTTTTTTTGTAAAATCAGTGACTACAGTTTTGCTCAAATCAGAGCAAAAAAAATCCCTTGAGTTTAAACATTTTACATCAAATTATGGTGCAGTTTCTAGAAGAAACTATAAGGTGCGTTCAAAAAGTAACGAGCCGGAGGCATAATTACAGAAACCAGTACCTGTATGTTAGAAGTATTGACCCTGGCTGTTGAGGCACTTGTCCCACTGTGACACGAGGCGGTGAAAGGCTGTCTCATAAAATTCACTGGGCTGCGATGTGAACCAGTTCCGCACGTACAGCTGGACGTAGGCGTCCGAGGTGAATCGTTGGCCCCGCAGAGCCCTTTTCAGGGGACCAAACATGGCGTAATCTCAGGGAGAGAGGTCTGGACTGTATGGAGGGTGGCCGAGAACCTCCCATTTGAATTTCTGCAGTAGTGCCGCGACTGTGTTGGCCGTATGAGGTCGTGCATTGTCGTGGAGTGATCACGGCTGTTATGGCGTTCACTGTCACTCGGCGGCCCTGGGTAATGAGTGAATCAACCAGCTGGACGTTGTCATCGGTAATGCATGGGTGGTGCCCCAGACCGGACATCATCGGCTTACGACACCCGTCCTTCCCTGAAGCGCTTGTGCCACGCCTTGACCCTTGCAAGGGACATGCAGTGTTCGCTGTACACTTGTGACACTCGGCGATGAATGTCCTTTCCCCCTACTCCTTCCGCTGACAGAAATCAAACAACACTTCTTTGCTCTTCGGTTGACGCCTCCATGTCACTGTTTGCAATGCGACTGGCAGCGTTGGACGATTGATGAATGCTGCTGCTCGCTTTGTATCGTCACGTGACGTGCACGAGTGTCCTCTAGCGACGGGCTGTGACCTTCCACGCTCTGGTGGGAACCACACCTCGTTACACACGCCACGATTGGCCGATGTAGTCTCCGGTTTGCCCATTCCAGCCTCCTGCTCGTTACTTTTTGAACGCACCTTATAACATAAAATAGACGATTGACCAAGAGGAACATATGAACGTTCCAAACAAATTTTAAACTGAGCAAATAACAAATCAAAGCAAACAAAGTGTGTATTTAAGTACCGGTACGTAGACTTTTTTCCTTCGAAACTTCTTCTTGACGTTCTTCTATTACACTAAGTTCAATCTCAGGTAAATGTTCATAGAAATCCAAGTACAATTGCATTTTTCAAGAAACCGTGACGTGATAAATGTTTTCGAAATCAGCACCCAAAACACATAAAGTTCAGATATCACGTCCCTTGTATTTTTTTCATCGCAGTCCCACAGGGGCTCACATCTAGTGTGACGTGGGTTGGTGACCACGGGGCCCCAGCTGAGTCCGGCATTGTTTCCACTTACTTGTGCCGGGCTCCTCTCCGTCTTCTTTCCTGTCGACCTCACTTGGATAACTCTTGTTCTCTTGTGACCATGACGGTATTAGTGTATCCGAGGCCTGGGAAGTCTCTTCCTTTCCCGCCTTAATTGGCCCTTGTCTCATGTTTTCTGATACCCTCCTTCTTCGAGGGGTCAGCCTTCTTTTTCTTTTCATGTTCTCTCCTGCCTTCTGCTCAAGGCCCTCAAGGAGGCAGGGTGTATGTAGCCCCACCACTTCTGGTGCACCCTAGATATTGCTACACCGTCAGGGGCTCACGGCTGGTGAGTTCGGGAGTTGGCGACCCCGAGGGATTCCAGAGCTGGGTCCGGTTTTCCCCCTTTTATCCATAACCTCTGGGGCGAACCCTCTCCTCTTTCACTTTCTTATCTGCCTTTCATTCTTCGAGGGCTGAGGGCATTTCTTTTCCTCCTGTCCTTTATTTGCCTTATTCTCTTTTTGTTTTCCTTCTCTCCCTCTAGTATATAAGTTAGTAGTTAGTTTTAGTTATGGTTTACATTTCATTATCATCTTCCCGATCACCCAAACCATTAGGGGCCGATAACCTAGATGTTAGGCCCCTTGAAACAACAATTATCATCATCATCATCATCTTTTCATCGCAGGCCTGTCTAATCTTTGAAGGACAGTTGGCCCGAATCCAATGTATGTGAAATCTCAAGTCAGGTTCAGACATTCACACATAAGAAGATCGTTGTTATAGCTTTCATTTTAGGGGCTTGGACATCGTGGTAATTTAGCCCCGTGTACTTGGGTGTGTGTATGTATGTTTGTATAGTCTATATACAGGGTGTCTTTTATGTACCTTTGGGGAATGATCGGTCGTGTAGGGGACGGGTATAGAAGTAATTTGAGATAGGGAACTTAGGGTCGGAGCGGCCTCCTTAACCCCTAAAAGAAGGGTTGATTCAGGCCCTCCACCCTGTAAGTTAAGCAACCGACCCAAGCCTCTATTACCTTTCTCAATCCTTTTAAAGGAACTTTGTGACTAATTATGGAACTGCTGTAGTTTTAAGATCTTGCCTTCTAACGATTACCCTACGGCAAAAATTAAGCTAAGCATGCCTAGCCTAGCTAAACCTTACTTTCTCTTGCAAATCAACGTGATTTAAACGTAACAATGGACTTAAACAATTTAATGCTACGAAGTGTACAAAGATCGGTTTAATTTACCGAAGGTATCAAGCTTAAAATCCTTACACCTAAAATAACATAAACAAAATTCCCAAGCCCGGAATCGAACCCGGGACTACCGGTCTTTCGCACCGCAACGCTATCCATTACACCAGCGCCACATGGTGAAATGAATCTTGCCAAGAGTTAAAGGATTGAGAAGGGTAATAGAGGCTTGGGTCGATTGTCTAACTTACAGGGCAGAGGGCCTGAATCAACCATTATTTTAGGGGTTAAGGAAGCCGCTCCGACCCCAAGTCCCCTATCTCAAATTACTTCTATACCCGTCCCCTACACGACCTACCATTCTCCAAAGGTACATAAAAACACCTTGTATATTTGATAGATACAGAATTTGTCTGATAACGTGTGTTATTGTGGTTCCTGTAGAAATGTGTGTATTTGCAATTCAGGCGAGGATTGGGATGGAGGTGACCGTAGCCTTAAGTTAAGAACCATCCCAGCATTTGCCTGGAGTGCAAGTGGGAAACCACCGAAAGCCAATTACCAGGATGGCTGAGGTGGAAATCGAACGCACCTCTTCTCACGTTTGTCCCACGAGGCTATGTGTGCCACGTTGCAGCTCTCAGACCAGAATTAAATTTCTTGGCAGAGGTAAGGAACGAATTAGGAACTCAGAGGTGACAGCCAAGAGTGCTAACCACTGCGCCACGAGACGGTTTACGCATATCAGGGACATTGTGGTTGTTGTACTGGACGGCCGGTCCGTTCAACTTACCCACTTGTTCGTCAACTTCACAAGTTAGCTCCGACATCGATGTAGAGCTCCGACATGAAACGCAAACGAAGTGTAGAGAACTGTGCGCGCCATCCGTAATACATAATCACAACGTTTTTGATACTCCTATCACCTTCTTTATCTAGTTTTCTTTCACCCTTTCCAAGGTGGATAGGCTTCTCGTTGTTAAATGTGTCCAGATGATTTCAATAGGTCATTATTGGAAGAATTTTTACTCTGAATAGCAACGTTGCTGTCTCCAGACTGAGTGATCTGATGTCTTTTATTTCGTGCATTGCCATCATTGCTTGGGTTACCTTATCTGTGACATGTTTTGTGAAACAATATGTACTCGATTGCAGTGTGATGCCTAAATATTTAAAGTCTGGAACTATCTTTAATTTTATATCCCGAATGAAAATCTCTGATGAGGCGAGTATTCATCCTCCTTTTCGGAAGATCATGGTGTCTGTTTTTGAGATGTTGATGTCCAGCTTGTGTTCGGAGCACCACTTTTTCACGTCAATTACAGTTATCTGGAGTTTCTTTTAAATCCCTGGAGCCAATTACAATGTCATCAGCATACGCGCAAGAGAATACTCCCTCCTTTTGGGCTATTGTTAGGATATCTGTGGTTGATATTATAAACAACAAGGGGCTCAGCGGTCTCCTTGTAGGACTCCGTTTGAATGGGCATTCGGTTCTGATAGAGTGAGGTTGTCCGAAATTCGTACTTCGTTCCATTGCAGTAAGACTTCTAAGGCACAGGGGCCATGATAGACCGCTCGTGGACAAAAGCTAATTTCGAACTAAGACATGTCATTACGAGGTTGGCAGTTCACGGTTTTCACCACCTAATCTGCAAATCAAAACACGTCCATGACACAAGTATAGACAGTGAGTGCACATTATGTGGAAAAGTGTGTGAACGGTACCACATAGAATTCTGTACAATAAGAACAATGTCTATAAGTGATTATGCAAATATGTAACCCATCAATGTAACCTATATTTTAAGTTAAGGCTATTTGGCTGCATTAAATATATTATAATCACAACGTTTGCTAAGTTGGTAGAGTAGTGGCGGCCTAAAGTTTAAGGTCACCGGTACGACTCCCTATGCGTCCTACATTTTAATCTTTTAAGTGCTGAGTTTTTTCCTTCAAAGTAGAAACCGTATCTTTTAACTTATCAGGGAAGCAATAAGCTTAACTGGCTAGTGTATAGGTTTTGGGCCCTTTTTAACCGAAATGCAAAATCAAAATCCTACCTATTTACTTATTTTCAGACAAATAATTTTTTTTTGTGCCCACGCTTGCATTATCTCCATACCAGGCGGAGGACCGAAAAGAATATCATTTCCTAAAATCAGTAGTTAAATAATACTTGTTGCTCCTTACTAGGACAAAAATTTATATTCTTGGATCCGAAATCATAGCGCAACCAGAAGAATTTGTTTATTGTTCCGCCATGTTTGTTCACATCACTGATGAATTCCATCTGTTATCTAATTCTTGAAGAAAAAAACCAAACTCAAGCAGTACAAATAATGCCCAACAGATGGCAGAATATGCGAGAGAATGACTTGGCACTTGAAAGCGAACGGGGACTATGAAAAAATGTAAGTTCTTGTGCACGGTCTAGAGACGGGCGTAGCAAGCAAAGGGTTAAATCTCTACGTTTCATCTATATGGCTTGTACAGTACACTTTGTACCACACACGACGTCTAAACTGAAAGTCTCTTCGGTCATCTCGGTGGTGTTTGAATCGAGCGTGCGTCACACTGCGCCTGGGATCCATTTATGTTGGTAACTGTGAAAGGTTAAAGACCCTTCCCACTAAAGCATAGTAAGCAAAAAGGTAAGTTGGCCAAACTGGATGACGAAAGTCAAGAAGAAAACAAAGCAAGGGTGGAAGGGAAAAGGAAGGACGGAAGGAATGATTGAGGGCAGGAAGAATGCCACGAACGAAATAATGAATTGTGGCACGAAGGAAGAAAAGAAGGAAGGCAGGAAGGAAGAAGGTAGGAAGGATGGTAAGAAGGAAAGAAATAAGGAAGGAAGAGAGGAAGGTAAGAAGGAAGAGGCAGAGAGGGAAGGAAGGAAGATAGGAAGGAAGGGGGAGGGAGGGAAGGAAGGGGAGGGATGGAAGAACGGAAGAAAGGAAGGAAGGGGAGGGAGGGAAGAAAGGAAGGAAGGGGGAGGGAGGGAGGGAAGGAAGGAAGAAAGGAAGGAAGGACGGAAGGGGGAGGGATGGAAGGAAGAAAGGAAGATAGGAAGGAAGGGGGAGGGAGGGAAGGAAGATAGGAAGGAAGGGGCAGGGAGGGAAGGAAGGAAGGGGAGGGAGGGAAGAAAGAAAGAAAGAAAGAAAGGAAGGAAGGGGGAAGAAGGGAGGGAAGGAAGGAAGATAGCAAGAAAGGATGGAAGGGGGAGGGAGGGAGGGAAGGAAGGAAGGAAGGAAGGGGCAGGGAGGGAAGGAAGGAAGGGGAGGGATGGAAGAACGGAAGAAAGGAAGGGGAGGGAGGGAGGGAAGGGAGGAAGGAAGATAGGAAAGAAGGGTGGAAGGGGCAGGGAGGGAAGGAAGGAAGGACGGAAAGGCAGGAAAAAGGAATGAACGAATGAATGAATTAGGGAAGAAATGGAATGAAGGAACGAAGGAGGGAAGGAGGGAAGGAATGAAGAAAGGAAGGAAGGATGGAACCCTCTTACTCCCCACAGTTCCACCTACACCAACAGTTTCTCACCTTAGCCGTCATACTGTAAAAGTTGAGCTCATATCTCAGACCACAGCACCTTGCGCTGTCACCATCTAAAGAATATTTACGTCTGTTTACCACCTTAAGATGCACAAAATGTACAAAAGAATATACGTTAAAATGTATTTTTCTTGTCTTAACTTGGGAAGGATTTACGAGTGTCGCTGTGTGACATGTGAGCTCACAGCCGCAGAAACTTTATTCTAGTTACAGAACATCCATGTCTCAAAAGTTTACGAACGTACTTTTCTTTGTCTGTTCTGTCATGAGCCCGGAGTCGACTAGGATCCTCAAGTAGTACCACGACGGTTGCGTAGGTGTGAACCCCAATTAACACAAGATAGCAATGTAATGAAGCCTACCAGGCAAGGTAAAGTTCCTTCAGCTAGAGAAGCTGTGTTAACTTTATGAGTACCACTTTTCATGGCATCCCCGGCCACTATGTACAGTCAGGGCCGTGGAGAGCGGCGGCGGGCCCTGGGGCTGGAATCTCCCGGGCCCCCCTCTATAACCAAACTATTAAAATTAATTTATAATCCTCTTAAATTTGCACAAACTGATTTTGCGCAATTTCATTTTGCACAAAATGTTCATCGCGAAATAAATTGCAAGAACATAATAAACAGCAAGCAATAATAATAATAATAATAATAATAATTGTAGCATGCTGAACTGCTATACCCAAGTTCGTGGGTTTAAGTCCGGCCGAAGTCGTCGGGTTGTTAAGAGCGTTAAAATCCTTCAGTATGCCTACATTCGGAGGGAAGTAAAGCCGGCGGGCCTGTGGTTTAGAAGGCCGTGGATATGAGTGGTGAGTGACACTTTTGTCCTCAGTGTGCGCACTGTGCAATAACACAGCAGACAGACAGTCCCGCGACAAAAATCACGCCAGCTGTTGCGACGGTCCGGACACATTTTTGTCTCATCCAAAGGCTGTAGTTGCACCATCGTACATTCATTTCCACTACAATTGGTAGTGTGTAGCCAAAATGTGTAGGTTAATTCGTTAGTAACACTCTATCAAGTTCCAACGTTCGCCGCTGGGTGTCATTGACTGTGGCGACTGTGTAGCCAAAGTTGGAACTTCTGAAATTTGAACTTGTTGAGGAGACTACGGGCGTTCAATTGTTATGTCCTGATATGACCATTGGCTGCAATAAATACTGTATAATATAGGCCTACTGTATTAATAATATTTCAATTATATATTCCAGTAGATCCTGGCTATATTTATTATCATAAGCAGAGCGTGAATTAATAACAATATAAATAAGTTAGTGCTAGTATGTAAAATTTACAACAGGGAAATTGGAGGAATGCATGCAGAATTATTTGCAAATTCAATGTTAATACCTGACAATCGCGTGCCAATGCATTATTTTCAATT
Source organism: Meconema thalassinum (assembly GCA_946902985.2). Lineage (NCBI taxonomy): Eukaryota > Metazoa > Arthropoda > Insecta > Orthoptera > Tettigoniidae > Meconema > Meconema thalassinum. The sequence goes on along the minus strand of OX336388.2, from coordinate 759,828,058 downwards.
AACAAAAATAAATATCACGAGTGAAGCCATTGAAAACTACGTAATAATTTTCATTAAATTCACTATACTGTTTAGTTTTGGTGTTTGACAGATCTAAATTTGTCCCGATGAGGTTACACTGTAAGCATGCACAGTGTTAAGATTTAAAGTTCTGCAGATGCTCTTTGATATCAATAATTTTAGAACTTCAGTGATACTCGTAAAAGCAATATGCTTGTTAGTCATACACAAATTTGAACAAAAAATGCATTTATCGGACCGTAATTTCATCGCTTTTATCACCGTATTTAACTTGGGGAGAAAATTCTCATTGAAAAAAGCTGTTCTCCATGAACTCGGAAACAGGTGGGTTCGAATTCCACCGTCGGTGATTCTAAGCTTATTTTCCATGATTGAATGTTTTAACCCTAGACCATAGCCAAAGGCTGTAGTTGCACCACCGTACACTCATTTCCTCCTAAATTATATCCCAAATTAATTAAAAATAGGCTATATAATTAACTTCAGATATAGATTGTCGGACAGAGTTCTACACGCACAGTAAGTAGAAAGGACTGATGACCACGTCATAAGATCCAAAAATTAATCAACAGGTAGTTCAGTTCACTGAACTGCGTGTTAAAACAGGTGGAAAGGGTATACTGTACTACGGCCTCCGTGACATATGACGTAATCTCTTTTCATAATGAAAACATGATTTTTACACCAAGTCAAGACGTATTTAAAATACGTTTTACATACAGGGTTTTTATGTTGAAATTCTCAAAAACGTGCTGCCCTTCAAGAGTCTAAGCCTAAACACTGTTTTGGTTGAACGGCGATCACACATCATTGTACATCAAACAAAGCAAAATATATTTTCATGATCAACCACTGATATACTCATACGTAAGTCAAGTTATTTATTATGTGCTATCAGTAGATTGCAGCTGAACAGTGATTGTTTTCACAAAAGAAGAAAATGTGAATTTGAACTATATTTTGTAATTTGCAGTCAGTGGACTTCTTATAATTTAATATTGCTTTGCAGTAAGCAAACCTAGAGCCAGGTTCTCCTAAAAATCCCCAATCCCATCTATGACTGGTGACCATCGGGGGGCAGATTTAAGCCAAGATTATGGGAGAGTGGACACACCGGGGATCTGGGGGTATGGAATATCACCAAGCTCAAAGTGGGGTCCGGGGGTCCTCCTCCGTAAAATTTTGCAAAAATTAGGCCCAAATTATTGAGTTATAGGCCATTTGGGTGATTATTTTTGTGATATTTTGGAGTAAAAATTTGGTGACCATTGACATTAGTGGCTATAGAAAAGACTCTCCGATATTGAAATAAAATCTCTCGCACCTTCAAGTAAGACCCCGCGGTGTAGCGCACCAATGACCGTGATGGGGTCTAAGCAATTACGCAGATCAGAGGTTCGAATCCCGGTGCTGACAGCGGATATCCTGAGTGTTGTTTTTCACACTCCCTCCAGACAAATGCCGGTATTGTACCTTATTTCAAGTCCAGGGACACCTACCCTACTCTTAACCCTAATAATTACTGTAATAGTCGCGACGGGCAACGCATTCCCACTTTTCGCGGTCGGAAACTAAGAATACGGCATGCATTGATAATGTCAAAGAGGCAATAGCACAGCACAGTGTATACCCTGCTTTTCGTTACTTATTGTTGTTTTATGGGGCGGAACAGCTACGGTAGGGCATTTGTCCTTACCACTGACGTTCCATGAGAGGAATTGGAAGTGGTTCAGTGCCCTAGCTTAATTGTCATTTTTCTCCTGGTTAACACTCAGTCCAGAAAAATACTGGAATGTTACCTTAGTTTCAGTCTTTGGATACATTTCCCAACTCTAGTACCAATAGTAATATAGGTTTCCAATAAATCCCTTAATCATAAATGATTTGCGCACGAACCCAAGTAGGCTACCTAGGATTGTTGATCGAATTGAATGAACCAGTTACAATAATGAGTATACTGCACCTAAGCATACAGATTATTCAAATGTTAGCATTGTTGTCTCAATTCAGTATACGAGAAGATGAACAATTTCGCATGCTTTCTTCTATCTACGTTTACAACAGAATCACCCTTTCGCAAGATATTTAGCCAGCAATGATAATTTTTCACATAGTGAAAGTGAATTACTAGGGGACGATGGCCTCGCTGTTTCGCCCCTTAAATCAACAATAACTATAAAGTGATTTACTATGTGGACACTACTTTAAAATGCATTTTACTTACCTGTCTGCACGGCATACGATACGTCTAGCTAGACAATATATTCGTTTCAGACACTAACATCTCTAAATATCTAAGCTCGACGTGATACACCAAACTTGAAACTCTTGACCTAGCTGACCAAACACACCAGGGCAACCCAGGCTCTCGTAGCCTTGGCGAAATAAGTGAAGGGATGAGAAAGTTATTTGAAGGATTGGTGCATAAGCCGAATAAGCTAAATTTAGACTAATGGAATGCTCTCTCTGTCTTCAGGTATATTCTGAGAACAATACATAGCGAAGCCCCATCGCCTAAGTTGACCACTTTGAGACAGAGGTTCTTCCCACAAACGCTTTGTAAAGGAAAATATTGTCCACTTGACATAATAAGATTCTGAATCCTTGTAACATTGTATTCACTAAATGATTGCCAGTAGCAAATTCAAGTCACATAAAGGCAATAATAAATCAATGGCCGATCGGGCCCATTCTCCTAGGACGCCGGGGCCCCCTGGGAGGGTCGGGCCCCGGGGTACCAGGCCTGCCTGACCCCCCCTATCGTCGGGCCTGTGTACAGTATGTATGTATGTCACTGAGCTTTACCCATTCCTAAGTAGCATCCATGAATGATACTCATATCCATGAGCCTCAGACATTGGTGAAAAACCACAATTCACTTCAGGCAGTGCCAACAAGCTATAATAAATAAATAAATAAATAAATAAATAAATAAATAAATAAATAAATAAATAAATAAGTAAATAAATAAATATATAAATAAATAAGAACTGGACTCCGACAAGGAGACGGACTTTCACCATTGTTGTTTAATTGTGCATTGGAGAAGGTTATTCGTGAATGGAACAAGAAATGTCAACCAACTATCAAGATCGGTAGAAATATTAAACTCAACTTTTGCGGACGATTTAGAATTACTTGCTTATACAATAGAAGAGGCTAAATTTCAAATTAAACAACTAGAAATTATAGCAAACAAGATGTTCAGTAAAGAACATATAGCCTACTTTCTCCTAAATGTATGAGTATAGTTATAACTCGTTGTTATTATCAATGAGTATAATAGAATCATTTCTTGGTTGAAGACCTTAGAAACTATTTACCTCTACCAAACGCCACAACCTAGAAAAAAACTACTACCATCATTGAAGAAAGATAGATAAGAAGTATCTCAAGAATGTTATGGATCTGGAGACATAATCGACCGGACTGGCTGCGTGGCTCTGCGGTAACGTTCTCGCTTGCTGGGCCCTAGGTTGCAGGTTCGTATCCTGGCGCAGTCAGCTGGCATTTGAGGGTGCACAAATGCGAGGGAGCCGTGTCAGTAAATTTACTGGCACGTTAAAGATTCCCTTCGGGCCAAAATTCCGGCACCCCGGCGTATCTAAAAGCAGCAGTAGGTAAAAGGGTCGTAAAACAAATAACATTATTATTATTGTTATTATTACATAATCGACCTGCCGTGGGCAACATCCAACTTTGAGTTGAGGCATGTCTTTACACGTCTGGTTGTGCATGGCTTTCACAACCCTAATTGAATTAACAAATCTTTCCGTGTCCCTACAGAGACGTGTGTATACAAACTATGTGGATATTTTCGATTGCTATTTGCCTGAAATAAAAGTATTAATAACCTGAACTAGTACCAGCGGCTAGAATTCAGTTACTATGTGAAATCGTTTTGTTCTTTACTTCAAATAACATTTTCAAATAACGCACAATAGGCTGTAACAAACCCTTTAAAATAAAAAGTAAAAAAATGTATCATAGTATCATCCTGTCATTCTTCAAATTCGATGCGCATAGAATGCCAATGGTATACTATCAATGGAGTCCCATGTAGACCAGTCGTGAAATCTAGTGGAGAAATATCGAACAATATAATCCTAAGTCCTAACAGGGCGAGTGCATTCTAGCGGCCACAAGAAGAAACTTTTCAATAAAATCTGGAAGTTAATAAGTAGGCCGGCGTGCAGTTACCTTTTTGGCTGCTAGATGTCTCGAGCAAATCTGCTGGCGTATTATGTTTTAATTAAATATATGTTTTGCACCGTAATATGCACAATATAAGGCTTAATTTTAAAATGTCTGAGTCATTACAAAGCAACAAATATGTACAATTTCAAGCAAAAAAACCCAAACTCTGTTGGGGTTTGAACCATAGGCATATGAATGACAGACTAACGCTCTACCACGGAGCCATTTGTGCCAACAAACATTGATCTATATAAAATGACTTACATAGAAATTGTTAGCAAATAATGATTTAGACCTAACGATTTCATCAGTGGAGTATATTATTTATGTATAAAGCATTTCATACTAAGTTTATTTATTTTGTATCAGTACGCTATATCGCATGCAATACTCAAATTAGTGAAATATAAGTCAGGCACAAGATATCCGCTGCCATCTTGTCTTCTTACCGAGACGGCTCAGCTTTTTAAAATCACTTCTGCACTATAGTATTACAAAATAAACTTTTAATTTCGAACGTGCCTCTTCTTTAGAACAGTTAAATCGATTCTCGGCTCGATAATCGGAACTGGTGGGTCCCATGATATAGATTATAAAGTTTGCATAATTCGCACGGCCGCCATCCTGAAATGGTACGGCGGATGACGGATGACCTTGTAGTTTGGTCACAAGACGCGTCCTATATGAAGGTATGTTATTACCAAATTTGGTAGAGATCGGATAATTTGGTTAGTCGCTATTTGATTTTACGTTTTGAACGTTTGAGTGGCCGCCATTCAGATTTGGTAAAGATGGCGGCGATATAAAACATGACACTGAGGTGCCCTTTGCTTGTTCTACCTCTGTACCAAATTTCGTTCAATTCGGTTTCACCGTGTTCGATTTGATAGGGGGGGACAGACATTCAGAGTACACACACTCACACACACACACACACACACACACACACAGACTCACACACACACATACACACACAGACAGACACACAATTTTTGGCCCTGTAGTGATCTCATAAGTCTACTTTCATTTTTTGCAAAAATCGAAAGTAGGCTAAAAATAAAATAAAATGGGATTTCAAATTTCATTAAAAAAAACAGAAATGATGCCAACTTTTAACGTTGATCTACCAGTCGTTCAACTGAACAATAATAAAGAGATTAAAGTTGTTCAGAAATTCAAATAGCTTGGGGAAATAATAACATGGAACACAAATGAAAAAGAAGCAATAGATTACTGAACAACTAAATTTAAACAAGCACAAAGACTTACCTGGCCAACCTATAAAAAGAAATCTCTTTCGATAAACGCTAAGCTGAGACACTGTAATTCCATACCTAAACCAGAGGCAACTTATGATCGTGAAACTTTATTCAAATTGAATCTACAACAGACAATTTACAGAAAACTGACAGAAGAATTATTAGAACAATTATTAACAAAAAACACGGACAGTGGAGATTGTTGCCTAACAACATCGTCTATCGTGAATGTGAATCAATAATAACTACAATACGTAAAAGAAAAAGTTCCTTTTTCTGTCACATATCAAGTCTGCCAGAAACCAGGATATTGAAACAAATATTTGATTACTTTTTGAAAAATAAAATCAATAATAATTGGTTCAAAGAAGTTCAGGATGTTATTCATAATGTTGAATTTTGGGCTTTTGCCGTGTTTTATTATATTGCAATTCGACGCGTTTCGAAAGAAACCATGTCTTTCATCGTCAGGAATAATCTGGAATACGACAATGTTGCTAAGAGAAAGCAACGAAGAACATATAGAAGGTGCCCAAAGATGGACGCCATTATAGCCCCATGTTAGGGACAACGGAAAGCAGCAGTGAATTACTTTCTCAGGGTTCTGATAATAGGTAGCCAGGATTCACTGAGATTGTAGCCGGTGTCGCGGTTGAAATTATCGGGGTGTTTACGTATTTCAACCGCCTCCCTGATGATTCTGGGACGATATTGCTTTATACGGGCAAGAACATCCACCCCTTGGAACATGACATCATGGCCAGGTGTTAAAGCATGATCGGCAACAGCTGATTTATCAGGTTGAATGAGCCTTATACGTCTATTATGTTCCTTAATGCGAGTGCATATTGTTCTCGAAGTCTGCCCGATGTAAACCTTGCCACAAGTACAGGGAACTCTGTAGATACCCGGTTGTTGCAATTTAGGCAAACTGTCCTTAGTTGGTCGCAGGAGTTGCCTAATCTTAACAGAAGTTCCAAATACAGTCCGTATGTTGTATCGACGTAGGATTTTAGCAATACGATCCGTTGTGTTATGTATGTACGGAAGGTAAGCAGTTCCTCTTACATCTCTTTTCTCAACTGACGTCCTATTATTATTTGTTGGTTTCAGAACCGTAGAAATCAAAGCCTTGCTATAACCGTTGCTCTCAAAGGTGGTTCGCAGGGTGTTAATTTCTTCTTGTAAAGAAGACACTTCACAAATCCTCCTAGCCCTGGTAGTTAGAGTTGTAAGGATACCATGTTTCTGGGCAGGGTGATGGTGAGAACTTGCGTGGAGATATCTATTGGTGTGTGTTGGCTTACGAAAAACGCTGTGTCCTAAAGATCCATCCTCTTTCTTGGTGACGAGAACATCTAAAAAAGGTATTTTGCCGTCAGATTCCTTTTCCATGGTGAAACAAATAGAAGGGTGCTGGAGATTAAGGTGATCCAGGAAATGGCTAAGATTTTCCTCACCTTCCGTCCAAACAACGAACGTGTCATCCACATAACGCCACCAGATCTTCGGTTTGAAAGGAGCCGACGACAAAGCTTTCTCTTCAAAGTTCTCCATGAAGAAATTAGCCACAACAGGAGAGAGAGGACTACCCATGGCCACACCATCAGTCTGCTCATAAAAATTCCCATTCCATAGAAAGTAGGAGGAGGTCATGCAGTGATAAAAAAGTCTTGTGATGTCTTTAGGAAAAAAGCCATTAATGAGAGACATAACACCATCAATAGGTACTCTCGTAAACAGAGACACCACGTCGAGACTCACTAGAATATCACCCGGCTGAAGATTTTACAAATCCTCCTAGTCCTGGTAGTTAGAGTTGTAAGGATACCATGTTTCTGGGCAGGGTGATGGTGAGAACTTGCGTGGAGATATCTATTATGAATAATAACACGGGGCGTGAAAGTCTAAATGACAATATAAGTTCAGGATGATTTCGAAAAATTGGGTATAACTCGGCAACAAATCAAAGACCGAGAAGAGAAGAGGATTTTGAAGAACAAAAGCATAAGTCTCAAACTAAAAACAGTTGAAAGGAAACAATATACTATAACGGACACACAAAGGGCTTCCAGGTCGGAGAGGATGAGAAAGTTCTGGGAGGAGAAAAAGAAGAAATTTAATCAAATGTATTGATTTAAGTGCTCCAATGTGGGCGTAAAATATGTAAATAAATAAATAAATAAATAAATAAATAAATAAATAAATAAATAAATAAATAAATAAATAAATAAATAAACATAAGTAAGAAAGTAAGTAAGTAAGCAGGCATGTAAGTAAGTAAGTCAATAAATAAGTATATGAGTAAGTAAGTACGTAAGTAAGTCAGTACTTAAGTAAGTAATTCTGTAGGTCTCTATCTATCTACAGTATGTCTACCGCTTATTAATCCAACGGGGTCGGGGGATGAGATGCGATGAAATTCTACGTGGCTGATGGTTTCTACGGTCGGATACCCTTCCTGATGTCAACCTCACGAGAGAAGTTAATGAGAGATGAAATGAATAAAGATGAATGAAAGTTCAATTTCGAGTAGTTCAATCTTTGGCTACCAGACGCCACTGTCAATGACACTGTCACCCAGCGGCGAACGTTGGAACTTGATAGAGCGTTTCTAAACCAAATACCCTACACATTTAGCTACATACTACCAATTGTAGTGGTAGGTTCTTTTACATGCCATGAATCTATGACATTACTTCCCTTCCGAAGGAAGGCATACTGAAGGATTTTAACGCTCTTAAAAATCCGACAACTTCGGCCGGGTTTGAACCCGCGATCTTAGGCATAGCAGTTCAGCATGCTACCGACTACGCCACCGAAGCTGACAAGTAGGTAAGTAAATTATTTTCTTTACTGTAATATTATTTCACGTAATTCACGCCGACATATTATAAAACTATAGTGTGTTAATACCTAGCAATTTTAATTTTATGTTCAAACACAGTTAAATGTTATGTGCTAGATAACCAGAATGCAATTTCAAACTTAGAGAACCGAACATTGGCGCTGAATATGTGGCGTGTTCTGAGACTCAAGGGCCCATTGAGAACAGTGATGTGAATGCAATTATAATACGGGAGCACTGTGAAGAAAATAAAGCAAAATTGCACTCGTTTAGTGCGATTTCTTTCACTAGGTTAGTATGAGCTCCAATAGTCACCTGGAGCAGTAAACAGCAAAGAGTGATTAGCGTCAAGTGGTTCTTGTATGTGTTCATGTTGTTGTCGTTTTCATTTGGCAGTTTGGATATAATGGTCATCTTCTTTTATCATTTTAAATGATCTTGTCGGCTTTGACATTACGCTGAGGTCTGGCGTTCCGTTACGGCGACGGGACGAAATGTACCGAGAATGCACTGAGGTGTGTGGCGTCATAGTACCGCTTGAGCTGCCTCCTTTCCCCGAGTGCTCCGGTGAGCGTGACGTCGTCCAGCCAGCTACCTTCTCTGACCTTGGTTTGCACTTGCTAATGACTTTGAGTTCACGCAGTTCGCTGCTTGATCATGATTCATGAGGCTTTCACTCAGCATTTTTCAGCATTTGTAGCATCAGTAGCATTTAAAATGATATAAAGTCTAGTCTTTCAGACTGACTATCACTCTTCTTAAGACGTTGTGTCGGAACGGAGGTTGACGTTCCACTTAGCTATACTCTGTGTTATCAATAATTAACGCTGACGTCTGTCAAAGCAAGCACGTGGGAAAGTGCTCCGTTGACACTGAGACAGGACATGACTCATAGCATTCCAAGAGGCTTGCAGGAAGACACAACTACTGTGGAAGTGAGCCCCCTGCCTGGCGGTCTAATTACAGCGACGAGTCAAGGCACAGTAGAACACTGCGTCAAACCATCTGCTCGCTGCTGTGACAGCATACATTGCAACACTGCTTGCTGTTGCCATGGAGACCGTTACCCCTCTCGTCTCCACTCCTCATCGCACTCTTCAAGCGGATGACAGCCTTCACCGTTCACCTTTCGTATATCAGAGCATACCAGTGATCTTGACATTGCTGCCTCTTCTGATGTGCTACAATGCCACCTTCGGATAACCTTCAGCTACGAGTTTCTTCGTCTTCCAATAGACCCTTTTCCATGAAATTTCCCTTCAATAATTAGTTGTAATAATTTGTATTTTTCGACTCATATCATGTCCAAAGTAACTTGTTTTTCGTTGTTTTATTATAAGCAGTAGTTCTCTTTGGTATATTGGCTTTCACGGCCGGTGAATTAAAACTCAGCAATTGTTCTAGGTTTGTGCCGTGTCTTGTGTGGGGTTTCGCCTAGGACAGCAAGCTGGCTCGTCAGCGGGATCTTGGTGTCCCCACCCAGAACCCCCCCACTGGAGTAGCGAACTGCGAGCCATCTCCCTTTTTATGAAGCGCGGCACAAACCTAGAAAATTGCTGAGTAGTACTCTTTGCTTTTCCATCCGACGAAGGATCTCGTTATTCCAAACTTTTAGCATCCATAATATACGTAGGATACGTCTGTACAGATATGCAGTATTTCAAATGCCTCAATTCGTTTCTCAGTACTTGGGTCAAAAGTCCAACTTTCATACCCGTAAAGGAGGACAGAGAAAATGTAGCAACGATCATTCTGATTCTCAGTGGTAAGCAGAGGTCTGATCATATGAAGAATATTTTCATGTCGGTGAATTGTTTTCAGGCCTGTTCAATTCTAGATTTTACCTCTCTGTTAGATAATGGTCATCAGTCCTAGTAATTGTAGAAATTTTTCTGGTAACGCGTGTTTTATGATGACTATACTCGTGTGTGTATTTGAGGATACGATTTAGAGGGAGGTGGTCGTAAACTTAAATTACGGACCATTTGCGTGAAGTAGAGGTGAAAAACTACGGAAATCCACTCAAAAGATTATTGAGGTCGGAATAGAACACACAGGGTTACCTCACGAGGCTGTGTATACCCCATTCCAACTCTGAAGAACACCAAACCCATGGTATTACAGCCCATGAAGGGCCCTGGCCAACCAAGCGACCGCTGCCCAGCCATTCGTTCTACAGTTTGTGGGGGTGACGTGTGGTCAGCACGTCGGGTCCCTTTGTCCGTTAATCTTTGTTTCGTTATCGAGCCCTCAGAATAGGAGAATTAAATTTCTTGAAACACAGAAATGTCTTTAGGACATATTTCTCTTTGGAATGGTCATATCTGCTAAGTCAGACTTTTAATAACAATGCTAATAATATTAATATTGTTATTGGTTTTACGTTCTTTTTAACTGCCGTGGCTTTTCGAGATGCCGAGGTGCTGGAATTTTGACCGAAGGGAATTTTTTAACTTGCCAGTAAATCTACTGACATGGCTCCATCGCATTTGCGCACCCTCAAATGCTAACTGACTGCGCCAGGATTCGATCGTGCAATTTTGGAAAACAGCAGGCGATAACGGTACCGCCGAGCCACGCAGCCAACCAGTAAGACTTTTAAATGTGACTGCATTCGAGATAAGACTCGAATCTTCTGTTATCTAGACAAGCGCGTTTAGCTACTTACTGTACATAATAACAATAATAAAATCACATGGCCTCGGGTGCAAGCTTTGTTATTTGACACCCAAAGGGTAGCTTGCATGTCAAATTTCGTTGTTCCTTGAAGCACTATGAAAGTCAAGGATATCTAAGCTCCTTGAACAGAATAGCGCTTTCTAGTAGAGAAATGAGGAACTTTGTGTTGGCGGAAACTCCCGAGATTAATTTTGCCATTGTGAACACGGCCTACTGAATTCAAATGGGTTCTTTGACATGCCAACATCGTATGACACGGTGTCGTAATTTTTGCCGCCTTAAAAAAAAAAACACTTACCACGGCCAGGAGCGAACCTGCAAGCTTGGGGGTTAGTAGACCGACAGGTTAACCACTCACCCACCGTGGCAAGCTACTGTACATCATTGCGTCTCCTCTTCGACCGTGGCATAATTTTTGGGAACATTATTGTTAGAGCAGGATACGCCTTCGTGGCTTAGGCGGCAGCACGCCGGCCTCTTACCGCTGGGTCCGTGGTTCAAATCCTGGTCTCTCCATGTGAGATTTGTGCTGGACAAAGCAGAGGCAGACAGGTTTTTCTCCGGGTACTCCGGTTTTCCCTGTCACAATTTTATTCCAGCAACACTCTCCACTATCATTTCATTTCATCTGTCATTCATTTAATCATTGCCTCAGGGGTGTGCGAGAGACTTCGGCAGCCGGCACTGTTCATATCCACGCCGCTAGATGGAGGCTTCATTCATTCCATTCCCTGACCCGGTCGGTGGACTGGACGCAGGCTGTGGAGTTTCATGTTTCATTGTTACAGCAGGAAATCGAAACACCGGTCCTTACAGGTGACAACATTACACAACAAGGGAGCTTCATTGAAATTTATATATCAGCAAAAGATGTAATCTTCTGCAGGTAAGTACCGTGACTTAGAATATACTGGAAGGTTGTAATTACAATTTGGAAGTGTATTAAAATAATAATAATAATAATTACAATGCTATATTTCAAAGAGAATTCAATAGTGGCAGAATAATTAGGCAGCCAAATGCAAAAGGTTGACAGAAATGGCTTCGAGTTTTTAATGAAACTCACACAATAGAACCCTCATTAAATTGAGCTTCGTGACAATTGGAAAAGTTATTGTAAAAATCTAATTTTATGTAGCCTACTTGAAAGAGAATGGGTAATATTTATAATCAGTCCAATAACAAGTGATCATGCTGAATAAAGTCCAGTCAAGCTCCGGATTGTGGAGTGATGAGAAGGAAGGAAGGAAGGAAGGAAGGAAGGAAGGAAGGAAGATGGACTACTGGGAGAACCGTGTATTTGTTTGATAACCAGGGCTGCTTCCCCGAAAGTGACAACCGTTCGGTAGCTGACACCAGGGCCGGCGAGAATGAGCTAGCTTTCGCCGGCCCTGGCTGACACTACTGTTCTATTGTTGGCGGTTGCCTTTACCATAATAATTGACGCTCGACTTGGACATCAGATTACGTGCAAATGGTCGACCACACCATGCCACAGTGACAAGCATTCTTGTATGTCAGCCTCTGAGGTCCGGGTTCAATTGAAGGCTCTGCCAAAGTAATTAAACTGTGTTCTGAAGGATGGAATGAGGGTACTCTCAACCCCGCGAGGCAGAACTGAGAAGAGGTGGGTTCGATATCTCCCCTCAGCCATCGTATAATTGGGCTTCAATGGTTTCCCACTTATACGCCAAGTAAATGCCTGGGTTGTACCTCATTGGAACTCCCGAGTCACCTACTCTATATTTGTCCCTAATACAGCTACACCCACACTACAGTCATCACAAAAACACGTGATATTGGACAAGTTCAACACACTCCCAACTACACGGGATTGATGACTAAGATGTCACAAATCCCCTAAATGAATCAATAACAAGTCACTCATTTTTTCATCAGTCATGAGTTGCAAGGTGAGTATTTCACTTGTGTAACTTCTAGTAAATTATAAGTTGGTATCGCAAATAGCTAACGGTTGGTGGCATTGGAACTATCCTAAATTTAAAAGAACCTGTATGTGAGGTGCGTAAATCGTTCGTCAAATTGGCCCAGTCATTGATGAGTTAACAAGGTTAACTATTAAGTTATTTAATGTTTGCACCAATGATGCCAATATGACCTACAGAAGATTGATGTTTGGATGCAAGACTGCCGCCTCACAAGGTGTCGCTTCAACAGTAGCCAAGGGGTGTGGTGGCACAGCGGTCGAGTTGTTGGTCTCTCACCACGGCGGACCAGGTTCGATTCCCGGTAAATGCATGTGAGATTTTCAAAGTGAAATGCCGTGTCCTATGGTTCGGATTCCACGTAAAATGGAGGTCCCATGGATGATGATCGAGAGATTAACTGTCACCTAAAACTACAAACATTATTATCATCATCAATTTAACAGTAGCTGCCGGTTAGAAGTCAAACAGGGTGACCAAGAAGTGATGGAGTGACGAGTGACAGACCGATACATACACGCGCATCTCTCCGTATTTGGTTTTGTAATCTTACTTTTTATACCCCGTGGCGTAGCACCACGACCATGAGGGCAGCTGCAGCAAGTCCGAAGATTGCAGGTTTATTGACGAATTATTGAAGGTTAACTATAAAGCTAGATCTGTCTGTTAGGTAGGCTACAGTTTGCAGCAAAGGTGCCAATGAGACCTACATAAGTCTGATATTCGGATGCAAGACTGCCACTTCACCAGCACTGACAGCAGCTATACTAAGAGCTCCGATTTTTCCACACTCTCTCCAGGCAAATGCCAGGTTAGTGCCTAGTGCAAGTCCCGGGGCACATTATCTCATCCCTGTCTTTAATACAGTTACTAGCAGAAGTACCCATTCTTCGAACGGTCGTCGGTATTAATAACCAAACGTAATCAATTGAGCTACTGTTGCAATGGTTAGGGGCTTGGAACCTGTTTGTCGACAAAGATAAATGATTAGTTGAAATATGCTCTGAAACTAATTTACCTAACGTGTACTTCCTGACGTGAAAATAAAATTGAAAACCTCGTAGACGAAATGCAATTCACGTCACATAAAAACTGACCCACACTGTTGTGTCAAGTGCGCATCCATAGGAAGACCTCTAATAAATTATAAAGGATTTTGGTGCATGAAAATTCAGGTTTTTAGCCTCCAATGGTCCAAATTCCTAAAAGCAAAAAAATAAAATAAAACATAAACTATTTCAATTCAGGAATTTTTGAAAATAATGTTGCTGTTTGAAGATATAATAGACCTTCTGTACGACACATCGCACGTTTAAGTCTTGTGAAAAAATCCAGGGTACCTCTTGACCCCCTTAAGCGCATTGATGAATTTTACAGTTTTTGTTGGTTCCGTGATAAACTTATAGCCATTTGAAAACTTTCACAGAAATTTAATAAATGAAGTGGCATTACTTCTTGTAGAAATAGATGGAAAGTTGGATGCACCTTTTTGAGACACTGTTGTCATGGTTACTGGCTTGCATTCCTACATTAGTTTATTAAATGAAATTAGTTTCCTGGGAATATCTCAGAAACTTTTGGTTTTAGAGCATTAAAATGTAGTTTCCGGGGACCCTTTACGACTGTTTAGGGGCCCCGAGGTTTTTTCTGACACCAAGGGGCTGAAAATGAGCTTTGTCTCGTCGTTGTAGGCCGTAGTATCATCATCATCATCCTCTAGCACAGTTTCCAGCCGTTGGCTGGGTCTGTTTGGAACACAGGCCACTCCAACGTCTTCTGTCTTCCCACCATCTCTCAGCTTCCACCCCTGTCCAGTCTTCTCCTCTCTTCTTCACGCTTTCTTCCATCCCTTTCAGCCACCTGTCTCTCGGTCTTCCTCTCGGTCTTCCTCTCGGTCTCTTTCCTTCCCACTTCGTCTCGTGTATCCTCCTGGGTATCCTCTTATCCTCCATTCGTTTTACATGTCCATGCCATCTAAGTCTAGATTTCTCTATACCATCCCGTAATGGTTCCTCCTTTATTAATTCTCTGGTCCTCTCATTTCTTATTCTGTCCATCATTGTAACTCCAATACTGCTTCTCAAGAAGCTCATCTCACTGGCCTGTATTTTGCTCTTCTCCCTTCCTTTCATAGCCCAGGTCTCCGAGGCATACGTCAGGATAGGGGCATAGTACGTCCGATATATGATCTTTTTTCTGTTCTGAGGGACATCCTTGCTCCATAACATGCTTCTCACACTCCTCTGGAATGCTTCTGCCTGTCTCCCCTGCTCATTTTTTCTCTATAGTTTCTTCCATTATCTTGTATCAGGCTTCCCAGATACTTGAAACTCTCCACTTTCTTCAGCTGTTCCCCACCAATTGTTATTCCCGTTGTGGTTCTTTCCTTCTTCCTTGTTGTGATCACGATCTCACTCTTATTTATGCTAAATTTCATCCCATATCCTTGTATTATTCCTTCCCACACGTCCAACTGTTCCTGTACCTCCTCCTCCTTGTTTCCCCAAATCATCACATCATCTGCAAACACCATTGCTTTCATCTTTCCTTCCCCAATTACTTGTGCCACTCGGGTCATTATGTCATCCATCACCACAATGAAAAGTAACGGTGCCAGTGCACTTCCTTGTTTCAGGCCGTTTCTCTGTTCCACCCAAGCCGATCTCTCTCCTCCCACTTTCACACAGCTCACGCTTCCCTTGTACATCTCCTTTATCCTCCTTATAGTCCACTTTTCTACTCCTCTATCCTCCAGGGACTTCCATACTTTGTTTTTGCATACACTGTCATATGCTTTCTCAATGTCCAGGAAGGCCATCAGTAGATCTGTTCCATACTCACAGTGCTGTTCTTGTAACTGCCTTACAGCAAAAATCAAATCCACTGTGGACCTTCCTGCTCTGAAGCCATGTTGTTCTTCCCTCATCCCTCCTTCTATCCTTGTCCTAATTCTCCTTTCCAAAACTTTCTCAAACATCTTTGCACAATGACTCATCAGTTTTATTCCCCGATAGTTTCTGCATTCTGTTCTACTACCTTTGTTGAAGATCGGGACAATTATTCCCTTTTTCCAGTCCTCTGGGGTCTTCCTTTCCATAGTGTAATAATAATATTAATTATAATAATAATATAACAATATAGGGATAGGGATATAATTGACCTTCCGTAGCACACCAGCACGTGTAAATCGCGTGAAAAAATTCTAGAGTACCCCTTGACCCCCTTAAGCGCATTATATGTATTGATGAATTTTACAGCTTAGTTTGGTTCCGTTATAACCTTCTAGCCGTTTGCAAACTATCTCAGTAATGTAATAAATGTAATTGTATTGCGTCTTATATTACAGCAATAGATGGACCTGTGAATTTCTGTTGCCATGGTTACCGGCTAGCTTCCTTTCATTATTGTATTAAATGAAATTAATTTTCTGGGAATATCTCAAAAACTATTGGTTTTAGGGCCTTAAAATGTGGTTTTCCCCCGAGTTTCGTTTCTCACATTGAGGGGCTGAAAATGAGCTTTGTCTCGCCCTTCTACGCCTATTTCAGCATGTATTTTAAGGGGGTAGGCCCCCTTTTATGAGAGGTACAGAGAAGAGTTACATCAATGATTGGTGTCTTGCCTCTGAAGGATATCTGTACCAAATTTTATGTTGATCCACTCAGCCGTTCTCGAGTTATAAGGACACAAAAAATTGTCCACAGACAAACAAACAGACAGACAGACAGACAGACAGACAAAAATTTCATTTTCGCGCGCATCCGTCATAAAACAGTCTAAAGAGCGTAAATAACGCAAATTTCCGTAGAAATTCAGAAAAAACAGACAAACTTTCATTCTTATATATATAGAGATTTACACACACTACTACAGTAATCTTAAAAATACACGTTCAGACAAATCCAACACACACCCAGCTACACGGGTCTGATGACCAAGATGTTCCAAGCCCCTAAAATTGAATTATTAACAATAACAAAAACAACAGCAACAATCCAATTTTAACAATTTTTAATGAGGAAAGTGGTTTAAAGTAGTATGAATTACTGCAGCAAACCTGGGAATTATTTCTGACATTACTCCTACTGTACAAAGTGTAAAACAGGGCACAACATCACGTGAGTAAGGGAACTTCCAAGTTATAACCCTGTTTCTGATTTAATCATAATTCCTTCTGTGCAATAACCTGTAGCCAGCCACTGTGGTAAGTTTCACGCTCGCCACAAAGCAAAGTGGTAATAATTTAACAGCCGCAGCCCCCTTCTCGCGGGAAGCTGCAACCCGCACAGCGGGTACGTAAGAAGGTTAGCATAACTTATCTCGCTGAATTATTGAACTCGACACAGATGAAGATTTTAATAAACTTAAGGAACTCACTTTTAATTATAACTTGTTTATCCACCAATTTTCATGTTCAAGAGCACCGAACATTTCAAACATTAATAAAAATCTAATTTTGAATAAAATGAGATACTTTGCTTTTGATTAAAGTTCGGTGGAACAAATGCGACATGAGTCATAACTAGGGACGGATGCTCAGGATTTTACATATTTATTTCCTTACATCTAAATACAAAATACTTTAATACTTTTCCTAATCACACTCAACAGAGCCATATTCATGAATTCTGTAGTAACTATAATCACCTAAATGAAAACATATAGCCTAATATATAGTAAGTCTCCTATATGTTACGTTAAAAGCCAGATAAGGAAATACATATTAAACGAATGGAATATCGCATGGACATGTAGCCTGAAAGGGTCTGTAACAAGAGAAATATTCTTCCCGTAAGTACAAAATCGACTGTTATCAAAATTATTAGTGCTAAACTTTGTCCTCACACAATTTTTAACTGGTCATGGAAAATTCAAGTCTTATTTTGAACGTTTTAAAATAGCAACAGACGACTATTCATGTTTATGTGGATTGCCTCAATCGGTGTGTCACCTTGTATTTGAGTGTCCTGTTTTTGAAAAGGAAAGATACAATTTACAATGCCACCTTTATATCTGTAACCTGGAACTTTCAAAACCGCTGTACCATATTTTCAAGAGGCAGTGCTGTTTAGGACAATTTCTCACTTTCATCAACAATTTTTTTTGTAAACTATGTTAGTAGTATTTGCTTTGTTTTTAATCTATAACCCTAATGTACCTCTGGTAAAATAGGGTTCCTGTATTGTTTTTCAGATATTCAATAATAATAATAAACACCTAAATGATATGCGAGTACCTAATATACCTAATTGCAGGTTTGTTTTATTTATTGTAGTATATTTGCATTCTTAGTCCGTAATTTTTAAAAGTAAACCACAAGACGGTGCTTATTCCTAGTTCTAGTTGATTGTAAGAAATTCTGCCTGCCAGAAAATACAAATATTTCCAGCACTTTTCAGCTTGCTATTGTTGTCTACACCGCTGTAGTAAATAGAGTATATTAACCACCTACTATAGAAAGAGTTTGTAGGCTATTATAAAATGTGCTAATAGTTGAAACTTTCAGCCTAATTACAACAAAATTACTTGTCCTATCTATACTAATATAATAAAGCTGAAGAGTTTGTGTGTTTGTGTGTTCATGTGTTTAAACGCGCTAATCTCTGGAACTACCAGTCGGATACGAAAAATTTTTTTTTTATATGATAGCTAGATTCAAGAAGAGTAGTTTATGCTATGTAGCATTAGGCTACGCCTCTCAGGTAACCTTAAATATTGATTTTTGTTCAGTAAGTCGGTAGAACAAGCGCTCCCGAACAGCTCTATCCGCATGCGCTGGCGTTATGGTTAGTGATACGTACACCGTTTCACCGATCTGAACCAAAATTTGTATACTTAACTTTTGAAACTCTGCGAGTAACACTGGCTATGTGAAATTTATGACAGACTAGACTATTCCCTGCATTTAGGCCCTTTGGCACAAATCTACACCTTTTCACCGATCTGAACCAAAATTTGTATACTTACCCTTTGGAACCCTGTAACTAACACTGTTTACATGAAATTTCGGGCAGACCACTCCATTCCCTGCATTTAGGCCCTTTGGCACAAATCTACACCGTTTCACCGATCTGAACCAAAATGTGTATACTTACCCTTTGGAACCCGGCGAGTAACACTGTCTGCATGAAATTTTGGACAGACCACTCCATTTACTTTAATTAAGCCCTTTGACCAAAATATACACCGTTTCCCGATCCGAACCAAATTTTACATACTTACCCTTTGGAACCCAACGAGTACACTGTCTGCTTGAAATTTCAGACCGACCACCCCATTCCCTGCATTTAGGTCCTTTGGCACAAATCTACACCGTTTCTCTTAATTGCACCTAATTGTACATACCGGTATACTTTGAAACCCTGCTGGTAACACTGTCCACTTGATATTTTGGACAACGCTCCCCATTCCCTACATTTAGAATAACAGACAAAATGAACTTGAAAACCGCGTATTAAGGCCTTAGAATCATTCATGTCCGTAGTAGTGTAACCTGGTGTAACTGTAAGAGTATTTTAATAAGTCTAATGTTGACGGGCAGTTCGGGCTGAATTACGTCACCCCTACCAGTGTTCTGGTGCAGAATTGCAAAAATAGTTGCATCTTGCGCTGTTTATAAATTGCAGTCACGGGGTGTAATTGGTGCAAAAAGATTTCTTTTGCCCCTTAAAACAGTTATCATCATGAACATATTATGCATCTGTAAAAGTGCAATGGTGTTGGTGCAATACATTGAGGTTACCAGCTGCAATAAGCGTTGGTGCTTTCAGATTTACCTACATTTATTACGAACCTTATCGTTGAGCGCTATGTGGCGATACATTATACTATTGCTATCTCAGTAGCTTGGGACAGCTGAAGTTTTCCAAAGTGTTCTGATTATTTTCCTACGGCGCTATGCAACTAAAGACGATACTATTGGTCTCTACATTTCTAACAGCCAATGAGATATAGGCCCTAGGCAGTGTCTTTAATTTCACTTACTCCTCTTTCTAATATATTTTTTTTAAATTTGTTTGTTAATTACATGTGTCAGTGCTGTAGTTAGTAAATAGCTGTTCCGCTATTCATAATTATCATTATTATCATTACGGGAAAATGACCTGAATGTTTCGTCCATTATACTGTACTACTTATCACCCCCACCACCACCACGAAAAGTTATATTTTAAAAATATTTTTTCTCTGTTAGTTTAAGTATCATTTGCCAGTTCTGTAGTAGTATTCATTATCATCCATAAAACTAATAAATCCACCGGGCGAAGCCGGGCACTACTGCTAGTATGTAACATTTCTGATGAGCAAATATTATATCTGTTTAGTTTTATGGTGCTGTATAAAATTTCAACCAGTAAATATAATCAAAAATATTAAAATTAAACCAAAAATGAAACATAAATATACAAATTAAAATAAATTACACTAAAAATTAAAATTAAACACAAAGGACAATAAAAATCAAAATAAAATTATGATTATAAAATTAATAGTTAAAATTACAAAATTAAAATTAATAAATAATTTTTAAAATTTATTTAAGAAAATTATAATATTGACTATTTAAAATCAAAATAAAAAATGAGCTGAAATGGAAATTTAAATAAAAAAGATACAGTCAGTCTGAGAGACTAGACTTTATATCATTTCAAATGACTCAAGCTACAAATGCTACACATGTTAGCAAGGCTCAGAAGGGCCCCAGGACTCTTTCAACAGACTCCATTACCCATTAACTTAGGCTTCCCGCGCGGGGAACGGAGAGCGGGAGGTGCACTCTGCTGCATGACGTCACGCACTCGCCGTGTCCGTATCGCATAACCCCAGACCCCAGGAGTAAACTCAGACTCGGTGCATATGCACTGAACAACATGATGACGTCATACACGCCGTAACCGTAACGTATAACGGTAGACCAAAGCATAACGATGAAGTCGACAAGATCACTTGAAATGATAAAAAATTAAAGTAAAAATTATAAAGAATAGTCTGCCCTAAAAAGGGGTAAAACGTTAGGCGGTAGCACGCACCAACAATGCTGATAGCTAGATCAGATTACCTTCAGAACTCCGCCGCTGTTCGCTGCTGACCAAGAGCTGAGGGTTCTTGATTTGTCAGATCTCCGGTGTTGCTCAATTGCATGCAGCTCTGTCCAGTGTCACTGCTTGCTCTCGAAGGCTACGGTGGAGACTTGACAACGCTGTGCCAGGACCCAACAAAGTCCTGGAGTCTAGCTGTGACTAGAGGGGTGCAGAAATATAAGACATCTTTATCTGTCTGACATCTACCTGCCAACTTGAACCTTCGGAAGATTTTAGTACTGGTGTAAAACCCTTAGTGAGTAGTATTGTTCTCGGTGACGTAGTCGGTAGCATGCTGAACTACTGTGCCCAAGATCATGGGTTCAAACCCGCCCGAAGTCGTCGGATTTTTAAGAGCGTAAAAATCCTTCAGTATGCCTTGCTTTGGAGGGGAAGTAAAGCCGGTGGTTCCATGTCATAGATTTATGGCATGTAAAATATCCTTCCACTAACAAAACTTGTGTGAAGCTAAATTTCTAGGTTAGTTTTCGTTCAAACGCTCTATCAAAGTTCCACCGTTCACCACTAGGTGTCAGTGATATATGGTAGCGAAAGTTGGAACTATTTGAAATCGAATGGAAATCGTAGCTCACCCCATGGGTGTCCACTTGAAGTAGCTACAGTCTCTGGCGAGCCGTTAAAAGACGTACGCAAATTAAAGGCAAAATAAATTAAATTTGATAAAATATTTACACTCTCGTTGCAATCAGATTTTCTACTAACAATTAGGTATTAATTTCAAGCTTTGCGCATTTTATGTCAACTTTTTCTAAACTTTACACTAAAAGAACTACTTAAAAATATTTTCTACCTATTAAAAGCCTAAAAAATATTCAATTCCTTTAAAAAATAAAATGATAATTTTGAAACTTAAAAATCCTGGCCCTATCTATAACACCTTACAGTTATTCCAATTATTTAATTTTCTTCTTTACGTTTCCTTGAAGCTAGCGAATGATATGAAGTCGTTGAAACCTGTAGGACAGCGGCATCATCTGATGGTGCCATTAGCAAGTCAATCTTCAAAGCAGACACTTGAATATCGGATCTGCATTAGCAACTTAAAGCTGAATATATTTCCATGGCAAACAGCTCGCTGTCGTACTCAAGGAATTCCATCATCAGACTATTAGCTTGACGCAGTACTCCTGGACACTTTGGGGAGATAAAAAGCTGTTGCTAT
Organism: Meconema thalassinum; assembly: GCA_946902985.2. Lineage (NCBI taxonomy): Eukaryota > Metazoa > Arthropoda > Insecta > Orthoptera > Tettigoniidae > Meconema > Meconema thalassinum. Next base: position 759,805,847 of record OX336388.2, on the reverse strand, counting down.
TTTAACGTTTTATTTTGCTGGTCCAGCAGTCTTCCTTCGAAATTTCGAACGCAATCACTTCAAAAGCTTGCTACAGTAAAAGTTAACGACTCATACTAAAACACATAGAACAAGTAGTTCCGTGAAGAACTATACAGCCTATTGTCATATATCCTACTTATGTTAATTGCCTCTATCAACATACAACATTTCAGTTTGATTGCTGTAATAGATTCGTAGATATTGAGAACCGTCTACATTTTTTGGATGGTCAACATGTTGGACTTTTATACAGTAGGTCTTAGAGTTATGTACTATTACATTAAGATTATTGTGTAGGTGTAGTATTCAAACATCAATCGCATGATTAGGACACAAGATATAAAATCCAGATTTTAAAATCTTATGGTTATGAAAACAATTGAAAAACATTAGATGCCAGCGGATTGAAATTTGTGTAAGCATTTGCCATACCAAGATTTACTGCACTCGGATGGTTAAATCGCGATACAGGTCAATTTAAATATTTATACTTCGCGAAGCCGCCATGTTGGATTTGTGCTCACCAGTTTATTGAAAGTCCTATAGGTGAACTTATGTTCTTAGCCTCTATCAATATACAAAATTTCAGTTTGATTGCTATCATAGATTAATAGATATTGAGAACCGTCTAAATATTTCGATTGGTCGCCATATTGGATTTTTATATATGTAGGCCATAGAGTTATATACTATTTTAGAAGACGATTATTCGCGTAGGTTCATTATTGAAACCTTCACTTCGATCGCATGATTAATACACGAGAAATATGAACTTAATTTTAAAGATGCGCACAACCGCCATCTTGAGTTTATGAGAACAATTGAACTAAATTATATGCCAGTGCATTACAATGTGTATAAACATTTACTGTACCATATTTCACTCTACTCAGATGGTTAGATCGCGAGAAAAGTCTATTCAAATGTCTCACCTTCACTTGGCCGCCATGTTCGTTTTGTATTTTACAGGTTTTTGAAAATTACATAGCTGAACTTCACCATACAAATTTCAGGGTGATATGAGTAATAGCTTCGGAGATATAGAATGCCGGTGAAATATTTCGCACAGCCGCCATTTTGAGGTTATGTAGACAATTAAACTAAATTAGATGCCAGCGGAATACAATGTGTTTAAACATTTTTTGTACCAAGTTTCATTGCGTTTGAATGGTTAAATCGCGAGAAAAGTTTATTTCAAAGTTTCAACTTCTCTTGGCTGACATTTTCGTTTTGTAGTTAACAGGGTTTTGATAGGGTGAATTTATAGTAGTGCCCTTTGTCACCATACAAAGTTTAAGGGTGATTTCAGTAATAGTTTCGGAGATATGGAATGCCGGTGAAATATTTCGCACAGCTGCCATGTTGGATTGGGGAGACGTAATAAAATTTGAAGGGCACGGTTGGGGTCGGCCAAAATAGTGCTATGACGTTATTGAATTTCAATGAAATCCCTCTAGCCGTTTTGAAGTTATTAGAGGGGAACACACACACACAGACACACACACATACGCACACACACACACGGACAAAAGGTGATCTCATAAGCCTTATTTTTTCATAACATGAAAATAGGCTAAAAGAATTACTAAAAAATTGTACGAGCCTTACAGTAGTCGCGTATGATGTGCAACATGTGACATGTTATCCTACTATGTGTGTCCCGGGAGCGCAAATCCCTTGTTGACAGTGAACTCTGTTGGTCATTGAAATAACTACTTGTAAAACTCCAGTGCCAAATCCTGACCGTAATGAATCATAATTGTTATTTGCCGTGGCGGAAGCAATCCACTGCCTACTTGATGCGAGCTGTGCTCTATACCGGCCAGTTAGTGAACCCATGCCAGCGATGTTATTGAAAATGGCCTCGTTTTGCCGATCAGCGCACTGCCAAGTATAGGGGCGATTAAAAATTAGGTGTGCGGAAGGTATATTAAATAATGTGTTACTTCCAGTGATATGTTTAGACCAACGAAGTTTCAATTATTGTTAGTAGTCGGCGTTAATATAAAGAATTCCTGCGTTGTTTGGAGTGTTTGTTGATGCGATATAGATTCCACATAGCCACATGGCCGACAGTACATCGAGTGCTTACATTAAATAAGAATACAGCAAAAGTATGAAGACTTAATAAATCGTAATTGTTTTCAGCAAATATGATAAAATTAATATTTTCACACCAAAGAACGACAACTTGAAGATGATTTACTGTAGGAATATCTTAAATGGGGTCTCCAAACCTTGAACTAAACTGTATGCGATATACATTCCGCATAGCCACATGGCCTACAGTACGTCGTTGTACCGATCTCCGCCATCACGCGCGCTCGTTGTTTCTGTTCCAAGTACTTCCGTCCCATCCATTTCCGTCCCATTCTCTTCCGTCCCTTTTCCAAAATCACTCCCACAAAAATGTCCAGCTACCGAGTGGAAAGATGTTACACATAAAAAGTTTATTGGGTGTGTGCAACTACGATGCGCGACGATATTTGAGCGTGACAACGTCTTCTCGGACTGATTTGTTTAAACTGTCGCTCTTGCGAAATTTCAGCTTCGTATATACACACATCAAAAAAAGTTTTGCATCACCTCGGTTCCAAGAGTTCCGGAACCTTTAAATACAAAGGGAATAGAGATCAACACAAACAACATTTCAGCTCGTTTTATTGCTCATGAGACCCACACATTGCATGTTGTACCATCATACAGCTAGACTTTCAGCATTTGTGGTCCAGATTGCAGTACACACCACTACCTCTAATACCCAGTAGCACGTCCTCTTGCATTGATGCATGCCTGTATTCGTCGTGGCATACTATCCACAAGTTCATCAAGACACTGTTGGTCCAAATTGTCCCACTCCTCAACGACAATTCGGCGTAAATCTCTCAGAGTGGTTGGTGGGTCAAGACGTCCATAAACAGCCCTTTTCAACATATCCCAGGCATGTTCGATAGGGTTCATGTCTGGCGAACATGCTGGCCACTGTAGTCGAGCGATGTCGTTATCCTGAAGGAACGCATTCACAAGATGTGCACGATGAGGTCGAGAATTGTCGTCCATGAAGACAAATGCCTCTCCAATATTCTGCCGATATGGGTGCACTATGGGTCGGAGGATGTCATTCAGGTATAGTAAAGCCGTTTCGGAGCCTTCCATGACCACCAGTGGCGTACGTCGGCCCCACATAATGCCACCCCAAAACATCAGGGAACCACCACCTTGCTGCACTCGCTGGACAGTGTGTCTAAGACGTTCAGCCTGACCAGGGTGCCTCCAAACACGTCTCCGACGATTGTCTGGTTGAAGGCATATGCGACACTCATCGGTGAAGAGAACGTGATGCCAATTCTGTGGGGTCCATTCAGCATGTTGTTGGGCCCATCTGTACCGCGCTGCATGGTGTCGGGGTTGCAAAGCTGGACCTCGCCATGGACGTCGGGAGTGAAGTTGCGCATCATGCAGCCTATTGCGCACAGTTTGAGTTGAAACACGACGTCCTGTGGCTGAACGAAACGCATTATTCAACATGGTGGCATTGCTGTCAGGGTTCCTCCGGGCGGCAATCCGTAAGTAGCGGTCATCCACTACAGTAGTAGCCCTTGGGCGGCCTGAGCGAGGCCTGTCATCGACATTTTCTGTATCTCTGTACCTCCTCCATGTCCGAACAACATCGCTTTGGTTCACTCTGAGACGCCTGGAAACTTCCCTTGTTGAGAGCCCTTCTTGACACAAAGTAACAATGCGGACGCGATCGAACTGCGGTATTGACCTTCTAGGCATGGTAGAACTACAGACAACATGAGCAGCGTACCTTCGTCCTGGTGGAATGACTGGAACTGATCGGCTGTCGTACCCCCTCCGTCTAATAGGCCCTGCTCATGCATGGTTGTTTACATCTTTGAGCAGTTTTAGTGACATCTATGAACAGTCAAAGGGACTGTATCTTTGATACAATATACACAGTCAACGTCTATATGCCGGAGATCTGGGAACCGAGGTGATGAAAAACTTTTTTTGATGTGTGTATTTTAATTATTTTTTTTGCGGAACGAACAGTTCACAGGCAAAATGAAGAAAATCCGAGTTACACTTCCAGGTGAACTCCAAACACAACCACTCTTCTCTGAGGTTTTAACTCAACACGACTCGACAGTTTGCTGATGGTTGTATTTGGGGTAATATGTTTGCACGCTAGCTAGGCTGTAAATGGGGTGATAGACTCACCCCTAGCCAGCTCGTAAACTGTCGCCTCAGTATTTGAATGGAGATTGTTGGAAGAAATGAAAACGTAAAACACTTATAGTGGTAATAATAATATAATAATATCGTATGGCCTCGGGTGCCTGGTGCAAGCTTTGTTAATTGACACCCAGAGGGTAGCTTGCATGTCGAATTTCGTCGTTCCTTTGAACGCTATGAAAGTCAAGGAGGTTAGATATCTAACCTCCTTGACACTACAGCGCTTTCAAGTAGAGAATGGAGGAACTTTGTGTTGGCGGAAACTCCCGAGATTAATTTTGCCATTGAACACGGCCTACTGAATTCAAATGGGTTCTTTGACATGCCAACAACGTATGACATGAGTGTCATGATTTTTGTCGCCTTCAAAAATCACTTACCATGGCCAGGGGCGAACCTGCAATCTTGGGGTTGGTAGTCCGACACTATAACCACTCACCCACCGTGGCAAGCTACTTATAGTGGTGGTCGATGTATTGATCATAGAGATATGCTCTCCTGGACTTTTTTGTAGTAATTTTCATGCTGAACAATTCTTACATTCATAGTTTATATATATATATATATATATTAACGGTTTGCCCAGAGTAATCTTAAAAAGCGCACGGAAGCCATGTGTTTTTTTAGATTTTTTTACTGAAATCCTTACTGCTCAGATTCCTTTGATCTTAAATAAATTATTTTCTACATAGATCGTCCTCAAGATATCCTTTACAGAATGGTGAAAACCACATCAAAATCCATCCAGAGGTCACCCGTGACATCCAAAAACGGCAGTAGCAACACTCGAGTGCAGCAACAGAAGAGAGATAAAACTATATCATCACCTTTCACTGTAACACTTTTTCTCGAACGTCTCTGTATTCCAACAGTTTATTTGATGTTGTCACGTCAAAAACAACACAAAATAAAATAAAAAAACGCAACATCTGCAGGAGTGCCACAATCTAATGAAATGAACAAAATTGATTAAAAAATTCGACTGGTTTCAAAGTTTATCTGAAAACGTATGTAACTAAATAACGGTATTAGCATTACCCGTCGCGGCTTCGCCCGCGAATATTCTAGCTGTAAAAAGTACATTTAGCAAAATCTCAATCATGAATTCTATGACTGATTTATCCTTGGTATAAATAATCACACTCTATCAATTCAGCTACTGGTGCAGTGGTTAGGGGTTTGTCATTCCTTCATAGGTATATCAGAGCGAAGTTAGTTTTCTGGGAATATCACAGACACTGTTAATTTAAGGGCCTTTAAATGTGGTTTTCGGAGACCCTTTATAGTCGGGTGAAAAAGACCTTTCGCACCACACTCACACGTGAAAATTGCGTGAAGAAATTCTAGAGTGCCCCTTGACCCCCTTAAGCGCATTATACTATATGTATTGATGAATTTTACAGCTTAATTTGGTTCAGTGATAACCTTATAACCGTCTGGAAACTTTCACAGTAATGTAATAATTGGAATTGCATTGCGTCTTACAGAAATGGATGGATCTGTGAGATTCTGTTACCATGGTTACCGTGTTGCATTCTTTCATTATTTCATTGTAAATATACATGTTTTAAGGTATTTATATAATTGTGAGGCATTTAAAGAATATGTGAGTGCGTTTCGCTTACGCATTGGGTTATGCTGAACCTGTAGGTACCCCATATGTGTAGGTTGGTGTTAATGGGACCTTATTTTCGGTACAAAATTGGAATGGGACCTTAGCAGTATAATATAGTTGGTTGGTTCTTAAGTTTAGGGACTGCGACAACGCGGTCGTGTAGCTCCGTGTACTTTAGGTGTGTGTAGAATCTGTGTGATAACCGGTGTTAATTGTGGTGACTGTATTAGTGTGTGCTATCTGTTTTTAGCCTACTTTCGATTTTTGCAAAAAATACGCTATCAATTCGAACACGGTGAAACCGAATTGAACGAAATTTGGTACAGAGGTAGCACTGGCAAAGGGCACCTCAGTGTCATGTTTTATATTGCCGCCATCTTTACCAAAACTTAATGGCGGCCACTCAAATGGTCAAAACGTAATAATGCATTACAACCAAACTAATAATCGGATCTTTACCACATTTGGTAACAACGTTCCTTCTTATGAGGCGCGTCTTGTGCCCAAACTACGAGGTCATCAACCGTACTATTTCAGAATGGCGGCCGTGTGAATTATGCAAACTTTATAATCCATAACATGGGACCCACCAGTTCCGACTATCGAACCAAGAATCGTTTAATCTGTTTGAAACGACGTGGCCCGTTTGAAATTAAAAGTTTATATTTTAATATTATAGTCTAGAAGTGATTTTAAAAAGCTGAGTCGTCTCGGTTATTTGACAAGATGGCAGCTGATCTCTCGTTCTGACCTATATTTTATTAATTTCAGTATGTTGCATGCAATATAGGCTAGTGGTAACAAATATATGAACTTCCTATGAAATGAACTCGGTTTAAAATATACTCCAGTAAAGAAAACGTTTAGTCCAAGTCATGATTTGCTATAACGTGGTATATGTATTGGTTCCTAACGATCCATTAGAGTGTGCACGATTGGCTGAGTGGTCAGCGCGTTAGTCTTTCATCAGGCTGGCCGAGGTTCAAATCCTATCAGAGTTGTACTTTTTTTCTTGATTTTTTAGCCTACTTTCGATTTTTGCAAAAAATGAAAGTAGACTTATGAGATCAACACAGGGCGAAAAAAGTGTGTCTGTCTGTGTGTGTGTATGTGTGTGTGTGAGTCTGTGTGTGTGTGTGTATGTGTGTGTGTGAGTCTGTGTGTGTGTGTGTGTGTCTGTGTGTGTGTGAGTGTGTGTACTCTGAATGTCTGTCCCCCCCCCCTATCAATTCGAACACGGTGAAACCGAATTGAACGAAATTTGGTACAGAGGTAGCACTAGTAAAGGACACCTCAGTGTCATACTTTATATCGCCGCCATCTTTACCAAAACAGAATGGCGGCCACTCAAATGTTCAAAACGTAAAATCAAATTACGGCTAAACTAATCATCCGATCTCTACCAAATTTGGTGACAACATACCTGTATATAGGACGCGTCTTTCACCCAAAATTCAAGGTCATCGGCCATGCCATTTCAGGATGGCGGCCGTGTGAATTATGCAACCATTTTAATAAATAGCTTAAGACCCACCAATTCCGATTATCGAGCCTAGGGGGGTTTAAGCTATCCTGAAGGTCGTGATCCGTTATTTATTATAATTTAATATTATAATATTATACAGTATGAGTGGCTTAAAAGAGCTGAGCCGTTTGTGTCACACGACAAGATGGCAGCTGTCCTCATGTGCCTGTCTTATATTTCAGTAGTTTTAGTATGTTGTATGTGATATACCGTACTGATACAATAATATAAACTTTGTATGAAATGATCTTTAATGAAGATGTACTGCAGTGAAGAAATCGTTTATTTAAAGTCATTATTTGCCAACAGTTTGTATCTAATATGTCAGTTAAGAACACCTGACGTCATGGATACGGTTAGCTCTGGGCTAGCATGTTAGTCTGACACGCAGTTGACTGGGGATCGAATACTGCTACAGTTAGGTTTTTTTTTTCTTGAATTCTTTTACAAATGATGTGCACGAGCTTTTCCCACATATACTGAATAAAATGTCATTTAGCTCAAAGGAGAGGATAAAGTATACACTCGTATATTAATAAAATCACAGTCCCAGCATCGCACATAAACAGAAGACATTAGAAAAAGGAGAATAGAAGAACTAGATACACGTTGTCATTAACCACAGCCTTCTTAATGCCTCTGTACGGTGCTGTCCTCTTGTGGGTTATGTGGGTAATATTGTTCCAAACATAACGCTTTGTAAATGCCTGAGCTGGCCTCCTGAAGTATGGCAATTTTGTAATACTGGTAGTTCAACTATTAGCCACGATCGCGCTCCGAATACCTTTAAACACTGCCAGCTGGATCGCCTCCCTCTTGGCTACTTTAAACTGCCTACTCATTCAACACCCATAGAACACTGCCATCGTAGTACATTACGATGGCAGTGCATAGGCGTACAAGATAAAGATTAATTCACTGATCGGTCGCAGCACCACCTACTGTGATTGGGGCGGAAGATGTTTGGGGCGGAAGATTCTTAATTTTGCAGGCTGGCTTAATATAGAGATTAACGGACGTGAATGCATTACAATAAGTTAGTAGTTTTGTTATTCAATCATCATAAAGTATATAATATTGATCTTGACACTTACTGGCTTATTATCAATATAAAAGAAAACAAACAATACATTGTGGTTGGGGTGATTGTTTTAGGGATGAGGACAAAGAGTCATAAAGATACCCATACATTTAGGAGAAAGTAGGCTATATGTTCTTTGCTGAACATCTTGTTTTTTATATTTATTGTTTCTTGAGTACTGAGACGTTATAAAATAAAGCATTATATGGTGCATTTTGAAATGGAAAATATATATTTAATTAAAACAACATTCACCACCGGAGTGACATCTAAGGGTAATTACTTGAACTATGTTATTGGTAACCACAGCCTTCTAGATGCGAGCTATGCTCTCTACCGGCCAGTTAAAGAACCCATGTCTACAGTATAATTGCGAAGGTTATTATTTTTGCCGATAGAGGGTACACATCCCCAAGATAAGGCGCGATTATCACGGCCAACGAGAATGACTGGCTCTGGTGAGTTTTCGTGACGTCAGCAATGTAGTTCTGTTGCACCACTGCCTGGTCTTCGTTTTACTGCCGGTGTGGCACCTAGTCATCTTGTCTACATCATTGAACCTGTATAAACGTTGGTATTCATTTATCACTTGTCTTCATAGAAGGTATTGATACAAGTCGTTAGTCGGTGGGTAGTGTATTCCGCAGATCTCTTCTATAAACGAATTAATTTATGTTCCGCCCCTTGAAACAACAATAAGTTAATGATATCTATACTGTGCTGCAAGATTCTTTGATCTAATTATACTAATGTGCACATAATTTAACTCATAACGAAGGTCACAGAATCTACAACTCGACTTACTGTAGCCTGTTCGTTGCAGCTATTAAAGACACAACGAACCCTTGAATCCTATTTCGCGTGGATTTTTGTAAGGAGTAACTTCAATAGGCGTAGTTTTGCAAACCTATACAGTATAATTTATCGTGTTTGAAAACACACGGAACATCTAAACTGCGTCCATTTTATGAAGATTGATATAAAATATTGCATTTCTGCTGCTTATGAATTGCTCTCGACTTAAACGTACAAGCATCATCAAGCAGTACCGGTACATTGCCTACGTCACAGAAGGGTTTGGTTTACGCGCCATGGCCTGTCTTTCTCGTTAGCCGTGCGCGATTACAAATTAGCTGTGTAATAGTTATATTAAATATGTTTCTCCCAGTGATACGTTTAGAGCAACGAAGTTTAAATTATTGTAAGTAGTCGGTGTTATTAACTGAATACCTACGTTGTTTGGAGTGTTTACTGATGAAATTGCAAAATGCTGGGGTAAATTATTTGAACGCCACTCCTCAAATTCAGTGTGCCAATTTGCACTTCGAATTGGAAGAAATTAGGAGATGATAAAGACAAAGAGTTATAACTATACCCATACATTTAGGAGAAAGTAGGCTATATGTTCTTTCCTGAACATCTTGTTTAATTTAAGTACTGCAACTTAGAATTTTTCAAACAGTTCCTACATTTGCCGCCAATCGCTACCGTCAACGACTACTAGGCCAAGTTCAGATCTTAGCTACTAGACGCCACCGCCGTCGGCTCATGGCAACGAACGTAGAAACCTAAGAACCTTTGTCAAATGTTCAACCTATAATTTAGCTTCACATAGGTGCAATTAGTGGAAGGTTCTTTAACATGCCATAAATCTATGACATGGGACCGCCGGCTCTACTTCCCCTCCGAAGGAAGGCATACTGAGGGATTCTTAGCGCTCTTAAAAAATCCGACGGCTTCGGCCGGGTTTGAACCCGCTATCATGGGCATAGAAGCTCAGCATGCTACCGACTAAGAATACTAAAGGGAGGGATTGTGGTTATACCACAATATATCCGATACGATGTTTCTCTGCTTGAATCCCGTATAGTACTGATGAACTGCAAGCATATCCCGCAAACGATACCGACCACTGTTGTTTTCCCTCGATGTGTCTACAGACGTTCGAATAATATGATTGAGGGAAAGATAATAGTGTTCAGTATCGTTTGCAGGATATGCTTGCAGACCATTAGTACCATACGGGATGCAGGCAGAGAAATATCAAAATTCCTGACAAAACGCGTTAGTTGGGTTGCATAAACACTATTATCAGGAGCAGCTGATTCATCCAGTATACGTATTCGACAAAAATAAATTAAGCTAAGTGAGCAGAATCTGATGATGATCGCTTGACAAACAAAACTAGTCATCCAATTAAACCCCCCATTTGTGTGAGAAGTGTTTTATTAAGTGAATAAATAATTCATGTATTTATTTCAGGATTTAGGTGATTAAATTAATTATAACTCCCCATCCAACCTAACTGTGAACACTCGTATTGCCCAACTAAAATTAGATTCTATTAATAAATACATTGTCCATGATTATCAAAAGTGTAAGGCCGCACGCTAAGGAATAAGGTCAGGATATCTGTACATTTGAGAGACAGAAGGGTTCAAACCCCACTATCAGCCATCCCTGAAATAGTTCGTCCGTGATTTCCCAATTTTAACTCCAGGCAAATGTGGCAGAGTACCCTGGTTGGTTGGTTGGTTCCTCAGTTTAGGGGCTGCGTCAACGCTGTCATGTATCCCCGTGAACTTTGGGTGTGTGTAGAATCTGTCTGATGACCGGTGTTAATTGTGATGACTGTATTAGTGTGTGCTCCACCAATGGTATCCTTACCTTGACGCGGTGGTGGAGCTTGCGTGGTCAAATGATCCTGAGAGCTATGCCGGCAGTAGCTTAGCTACTGGTAGGGTCTCCCAAGCCGGACAGGTCGAAGTGTTGATCCAGACTAAACGGGATACTCTGGCCCTCCAGGTTGGGGGTTGGACGTGGGGATAACAACCCCACACCATAAAAAAGAACCTGTTACGAAACAAGGACAATTGCATCGGAAGGACGGATTTAACAGAAGACAACCTCGGCCTGGATTACGGAAAAGAGATTTGTATATTGCGACGTGGAATGTAAGAACGATGTTGAGACCAGGAAAGATGAATGAAATAGGAGAAGAGATAACTAAATTTAATTTAGACATTGTAGCGTTACAAGAGGTAAGATGGCAAGGACAAGGAAGGATAGATAAAAGGGAATATTCACTATTGTATAGTGGTCCAAATAGCAGAACAGGACAACATGGTACAGGATTTATGGTATCCAAGTCAGTCAGGAATAGTATTATGGAATATGAAGCCATAAATGAAAGATTTTGTAAATTGCGCATCAGAGGAAGATTCAGGAACATATCCATATTGTCAGTGTATGCACCAACTGAAGAGAAAGATCAGGATGAGAAGGAAGAGTTCTATGAACAATTGGAACAGATATGCGGTGAGATACAGAGATACGATACATTGATAATAATGGGTGACTTTAACGCAAAGATTGGGAAGGATCTATTGATGAGATGTGCAGGGGAACATACACTACATGATGTTAGTAACCAGAATGGCACACTACTTGGGCATTTTGCCATCAGGAACAATATGGTGATCAAAAGCACATGTTTCCCACATAAACGAATACATCTAGGTACTTGGAAGGCTCCTGATTCTACAACCGTGAATCAAATAGACCATGTGTTAATCAATGCAAGATACTCTTCGTCAATTATAGATGTGCGGAGTTGTAGAGGACCAAATTGTGATTCAGATCACTATCTAGTCAAAGCAGTACTTAGAGAAAAGCTGGCTAAAACGAAAACAGAATCTGAAACCTGGAAGAACAGTATAAACGTTGAAAGACTAGGAGATGAAAGAATTAAGGAGGAATATCAGAGAGAAATACAAAAGAATTTAGAAGAAGAAAAAGAGAGAGATGATCTCAATGAAGAGTATAAGAAGATAGAGGAAGTAGTTAAACTGGCTGCAGAAGAAATAATCGGAAAGAGGCAGCAAACCCGGAATGAATGGTTTGATCAAGAGTGTAGGGAAGCAATAGAAGAGAAGAATAGAGCAAGAGAAAAGATGATCTTGAGAGAGACAAGAAGCAACTGTGAACATTATAGGCAACTGAGGTTGAATGCCAACAAAGTATGTAGAAGAAAAAAAAGAAACACATAAAGAAACAATTTATAGAAATAGAAGAATTAAACGAGGGAAGTGAAGTAAGAAAATTCTATGCGGCAATTGGTAAAATGGGGAAAGGTTTCCAACCTAGGGAAAGAAGATGCAAGGATAGACAAGGGATGATACTGGATGATGAGAACAAAGTGTTAGATAGAAGGTCTGAACACTTTAAGGAACTTCTAAGTGAAAGTGTAGAGCCAGAAATTGAACAACATATGCAACAAAACGAGGGACAAGAAGTAATTAGATCAGAATCAGATCAGAGTATTACGAGTCCTACAGAATTAGAGAATGAGAATGCAAGTATTACGAGTCCTACAGAATTAGAGAATGAGAATGCAAGTATTATGAGTCCTACAAGATTTGAAGTGGCAAATGTAATGAAGAAAATGAAAAACAACAAATCACCAGGGGAAGACAGTATAGTAGCAGAAATGATAAAATATGGAGGAGCGGCATTGGAAGATAGAATACATAAACCATTGGAAAGAATATGGGAAGAAGAGAACATGCCAGATGGATGGAGGGGATGAATAATATGTCCTATATTTAAGAAAGGAGATAAACTAGCATGTGAGAATTACAGAGGAATTACTCTATTGAATGTTGTTTACAAGATCCTATCAGGTATCCTGAAAGAAGGAATGAAGATATTTTCAGAAGAAATTCTGAGTGAATATCAGTGTGGTTTTAGACCCAACCGGAGTACAACGGATCAAATCTTTGTAATTAGGCAGATGATGGAAAAGTTTTATGAACATGATATTGACCTCCACATGCTCTTTATAGATTTTAAACAAGCTTTCGATAGTGTATGTAGAGAAAGACTATATGAATTACTAGGAGAAATGAGGATACCTGGAAAGATAATCCGGCTGATAAGGATGACACTAGATAACACATGGGCACGAGTGAAAAATGGAAATAAGCTGAGTAAACCCTTTACAATTAATATGGGTGTAAAACAAGGAGATGGATTGTCTACAGTACTCTTTAACCTTGCACTACATAAAGCAATCAGTAAAGTGGACCAGGGAGACACTATTTTTAACAAATCAAGTCAGATCTGTGCTTATGCAGATGATGTAGTGATCATAGCAAGAGAGAAGCGTACACTGAAAAGAGTATATTTAGAATTAGAGGAAGAGGCTACAAATATTGGGTTATTAGTGAATGAGAGTAAAACTAAGAGCATGGCAATATCCACATCTAACACAAGAACAGCCCCGCATGATATTAAAATAGGGGATAAGACATTTGAGGGTGTGACACAATTTAAGTATCTAGGAGTACTTATTAACAACCAGTGTCATATGACAAACTGTATTAAAGATCGATTACAGGCTGGAAACGGAGCATACCATGCAAACATCAAGATGCTCAGGAATCAACTTATATCGGGAACGACCAAAATGAAGATATACGTATAAGACAATGATAAGACCAGTAGTGACCTATGGCTCTGAAGCTTGTACATTAACTATGGATGATGAGAATACTGTGAAGTGTTTTGAAAGGAAAATACTGCGAAGAATATATGGCCCTGTTAGAGAGGAAGATGGATGGAGAATACGATATAACCATGAACTAAACGAATTGATTGGAAAACAAGATATCGTAAAGTTTATAAAGGCACAGAGAATCCAATGGTTGGGACATATAGAGAGGATGCCGGAGAGCCAGATTCCCAAGAGAATGTTGAAAGGGAGGCTATTCTCCAGGAGGAGGAAAGGACGTCCTAAGAAGGGATGGTTGGATGGTGTGACTGCAGACCTCGTCGCAATGGGAGTGAGAGGATGGAGGAGCAAGGCGATGGATAGACCAACATGGAGAGCAGTTGTCCAAGAGGCCAAAACCCACCCCGGGTTGTAGCGCCATGGAGTAAGTAAGTATTAGGGTGTGCATCTGTTTTAATATTTCAGTAGTATGCATCCCTCCTGCGGCGTTCACAAGCGACCGATCGTGACAAATGAGCATTAAAATGAAAGAGAATAGACATTAGCAGTGACTTATTGCACTATAGTTTCATAAATATCTATAATTTCTTTAAAAAATGACTTTAAAAAAATTGTACGAAGTGTGCGATTTGCAAACACCGTTGATGTAGGAAAATACGCTCCATAATTGCTGTCCACGGGCCACTGAGACGCCTGTTTCATGTCATATTAACATTCTGTGGTCTTTCCTTTATCCTGAAATGTTAATAGTGTTCTATAATCATTTGGTTGAAATAAAAACATAACCTTTCTCCTTAAGTGTCTCATTATAAACCTATTGGGGAAAGTGTGGTTTATGAACATACGATATTTCTCGCACGGGTCCGCTACTCTGTTTTAATTCAAGTAAGGACTGCAGACGATCAATTTTCAAGTAGTTCCTACTTCTGCCGCCAAACGCCTCCGTTCAGAAATTAGTTACCAGATGCCACCGCAGTCGGCTCCTGACGACGAACGTAGGAACCTAAGAACGTTAGTCAAATGTTTAACCTATATTAATTTAGCTTCACACAGGTGTAATTAGTGGAAGGTTCTTTAACATGCCATAAATCTACGACATGGGACCGCCGGCTTTACTTCCTCTCCGAAGGAAGACATACTGAGGGATTTTTAACGTTCTTAAAAATCCAACGACTACGGCCGGGTTTGAACCCGGGATCTACGCCACCGAAGCCGCTGGCAGAGTACCTTACAGAGTCATTTCACCCCATTCTTGGCACCATAGAGACGACAATAAAAATACGTACTTGACTTGGAACATAAGCGCCTCGAAAACATTTCCCCGACGTGTTCCGTCTCCTGCCAATGTCTTCACCTCCCTCATTGACTTGTTTACTTCAGCCATCTCCCGGTCTCTCGATTATACGGGTGCGGATTAACCGTGCACGTTTTCGCCTAATTTAAAATAATTGAGAATGCAGTATACAGTACAAACAAGTAGTTCCGTGAAAAAGTAAATCCTATTTTCGTATATCCTACTCATGTTAATTGCCTCTATCAACATACACAATTTCAGTTTGATTGCTGTGGGAGATTCGTAGATATTGAGAACCGTCTAATATTTCGGTTGGTTGCCAGGTTGGATTTCTTTTACAATTTATTCATGATATTCCTTTTCTACGCTTACTGTACAGAAAGTTATTGCCTATTTGGAATTCAGTTACCTAACCGCTTTTTTACTTTCTTAAAATTTTAATTCTTGTACAAGATATTATCAATTTTCTTTTGGTGGGCACGGAACCCCCCCCCCCCGTTGTTAGTTCGTGTGCCTCGTCATACAATACACTGTGGTAAGGGCAAAAGTACAACAAAGTTAACAAAACCACCGTAATTTGTTCTGGATGCAAGAGGTACACATGCGGAACACACAGTAAAGAACAGTTGTATGTTCTACGTGTGTTAAAGATGGCGACAACTATGATCAGTGAATAATATACTTCCTGAACTTCCTTTTTCATGATGTTTCGATATTGTTTGCAACTGTTGTTAGTTAAGTTCTATTTGTGCCTTTTAAGTTTCAAAATACAAGATATGTTGATTAAAGGATAATACAAATCACACTAAATGAGTATATTACGGTGTTCCCAAAATACCCCCCCCCCCTCCTCCCCGTTGGTAGCCCGTGGTTTGAAAAGTAGCATGGCCTCGGGTACCGGGTGCTAGCTTTGTTGTTTGACACCGAGAGCGTAGCTTGCATGTCGAATTTTGTTGTTCCTTGAAGCACTATGAAAGTCAAGGAGGTTAGATATCTAAGCTCCTTGAACACTATAGCGCTTTCTAGTAGAGAAATGAGGAACTTTGTTTTGGCGGAAACTCCCGAGATTAATTTTGCCATTATGAACACGGCCTACTGAATTCAAATCGGTTCTTTGACATGCCAACATCGTATGACCTGGTGACATAATTTTTGCCGCCTTTCAAAAAAAAAATCACTTACCACGGCCAGGAGCGAACCTGCAAGCTTGGGGTTGGTAGACCGACACGTTGACCACTCACCCACCGTGGCAAGCAAGCATGATATTATCAGAGTTAAACATTTCAGCTAAACATCCTGAGTTTTGTACTTATATGATTGTGGGGAGATCTCCATATTGGGAGTAACCAGGCGAAATCTCTCTTTGCCTTATTTATTCGGCTCATTACACCATTAAACGTTCTTAATAGTTACTCCCCGATCATGCTGTAACGTTGCACACGTGTTGTTGCGTTGTGGCTCGCATTCTTACCTGTCGCCGCGCAGGCTCGAGCTCGATTTCCGGCTCTGCCAAGGAATTTAAATTCTGTTTGAGGGCCGGAACAGGGTACATTCAGCCTCCTGAGACAACATTGAGAAGAGGTGAATTCGATTCCTACCTCAACCTTCCGGGAAGTGGTTTTGTGTGGTTTCCCCACTTCTATTAGGCTACCGGTAAATGCCGGGTCGGTACCTAACGTGAGGCCATGGCCGCTTCTTATCTAAATCCTTCCTCAATTACAAATATAAGGTGCGTTCAAAAAGAAACGAGTCGGAGGCTGTAAAGCCCAAACCGGTGACGACATCGGCTAATCGTGGCGTGTGTAACGAGGTGTGGTTCTGACCAGAGCGTGGAAGGTCACAGCCCGTCGCTAGAGGGCACGCGTGCACGTCACGTGACGATACAAAGCGAGCAGCAGCATGC
This sequence comes from Meconema thalassinum, assembly GCA_946902985.2. NCBI lineage: Eukaryota > Metazoa > Arthropoda > Insecta > Orthoptera > Tettigoniidae > Meconema > Meconema thalassinum. The sequence continues at coordinate 759,788,657 of OX336388.2, read as the reverse complement.
ATCAATCGTCCACCCACGACCAAGATAGTAGGCCATCCGATATGCTTCCTGGTGCAGTTGAAGACTGTGGGGCACCCATTGGGCACACACTTTGCGCAAGTGCAGTCGTTCCTTCATGATGGTGTGCACACTTCCGACGCTCAATCCGACCACGGCGGCTTTGGCGTTCACCGTCACTCGGCGGTCCTGGGTAATGAGTGCATCAATCAGCTGGACGTTGTCATCGGTAATGCAGGGGGTGCCCCAGACCGGGCATCATCGGCTAACGACACCCGTCCTTCTCTGAAGCGCTTGTGCCACGTCTTGACCCTTGCAAGAGACATGCAGTGTTCGCCGTACACTTGTGACATTCGGCGACGAATGTCCATTCCCCCTACTCCTTTCGCTGTCAGAAACCGAACAACACCTCTTCGCTCTTCGTTTGACGCCTCCATGTCACTGTTTGCATTGCGACTGGCAGTGTTGGACGATTGATGCATGCTGTTGCTCGCTTTGTATCGTCACGTGACGTGCACGCGTGTTCTCTAGCAACGGGCTGTGACCTTCCACGCTCTGGTCGGGACTACGCCTCATTACACACGCCACGATTATCCCATGTCGTCACCGGTTTGCGCATTACAGCCTCCGGCTCGTTACTTTTTGAACGCACCTTTTACATACACTATTACAGACATGACAGGTTATCAGGCAACTTCTACAAACATACAAGTACACGGGGATATATGACCACGATGTCACAAAGCCCCCAAAAGAATCAACAAACACAGCAACAGAAAGTCTCGTGTGGGCTGGAGTACTTTATAATGCATAATGGCTCGAGGCATGAGCTCGCCATTAGCTGATAAAGCCTACCGCAATCGTAGTGCAAAACGTCAGCTCGTTAATAATCAGAACACAGCGCAATATTCTAAAGCCCACAACTACATGGATATGATCAGCTTCGTTCGTAAAATAGCGTTGGTTGGTTGGTTCCTTAGTTTAGGGGCTGCGACAACGCGGTCATGTAGCCCCGTGTACTTTGGGTATGTGTAGAATCTGTCTGATAACCGGTGTATAATTTTGATGACTATATTAGTGTGTGTTATCTGTTTTTAATTAAAATAAGGACTGCAGACGATATTTTCAAGTAATTCCTACTTTCTTCACCAAATGCTACCGTCCACGACACCTAGCTGTGAACTTGTCTGCAACCGGCGCTCGGAGACGAACGATGGAATTTAAGAGCATTAAACAAGCCTAACTTAATTTTTTTCCACACAAGTGCAGTTAGTGGAAGGTTCTTTTTCAAGCCATAAATCTATGACATGGGACCGCCCGCTTTACTTCCTACTGAGGGACTTTCAACGCTCTTAACTTCACCGAAGCCGCCGTAAAAATAGTGTAACCTATGTCCTGTTAAGGGGCAGATGTCCTCGTAGTTCCGCCCCTTAAAACAATAATAACTAACTAACCATGTCCTGTTAATAACGGGATTGTTGTCGGACCTACTCTGAGGTTTGTCCAACAATCAGATAAGTGGTTTACTTTGGTATTAAATGGCGGTATCGACGTGTCTGCATATATAACAATATTATTAACAATGACAACAACAACACTGAAAACACATTAATTAAAGGAAGGCCATAAATTAGCAGTGAGAAATGAAATAATTGCACATGTTGGTGTACATGAATTCTTTATACATATTTAACAACTAGCAGAAGTACCCATTCTTCGAACGGTCTTTGGTATTAATAGCCAGTCGTAATCAATTGAGCTACTGTTGCAAGGGTTAGAGACTTGGAACCTCTGAAACTAAAGTCACCTATCGTGTACATGACGTGAAAACCTCGTAGACGAAACGCAATACACGTCACATAAAAACTGACCCTCACTGTTGTGTCAAGTCCCCATCCACAGGAAGACCCCATTTAATAAATTATAAAGGCTTGTGGTGCATGAAAAACCAGATTTTTTTAGCCTCCAATGGCCCAAATTTCTAAAAGCAAGAAATAAAGTACTGTTTCAATTCAGACATTTTTGAAAATAATGTTGCTGTTTGGAGATATAATAGACCTTCTCTACGACATATCGCACGTTTAAGTCGTGTGAAAAATCTATGGTAACCCCTGACCCCCTTAAGCGCATTGATGAATTTTACAGTTTACAGTTTTAGTTGGTTCCGTGATAACCATATAGACATTGCAAACGTTCACAGAAATTTGCAAACGTTCACAGAAATTTAATAAATGAAGTGGCATTACTTCTTGCAGAAATAAATGGAAAGTTTGATGTCACCTTTGAAATGCTTTTGTCATGGCTATTGGCGTGCATTCCTTCATTATTTTATTAAATGAAATTACTTTTCTGGGAATATCAGAAACTGTTGGTATTAGAGCCTTAAAATGTAGTTTTCGGGGACCCTTTACGGCTATTTAGGGTCCCCGAGTTCTGTTTCTGACACCAAGGGGCAGAAAATAAGCTTTGTCTCGTCGTTGTAGGCCGTAGTATAATAATAGTAAAAATAATTATAGTAATAATATAACAATATAGAGATAGAGACGTAATAGACCTTCCGTACCACACCCGCACGTGAAAATCGCGTGGAAAATTTCTAGAGTACCCCTCGACCCCCTTAAGCGCATTATATGTATTGATGAATTTTACAGCTTGATTTGTTTCCGTTATAACCTTATAGCCGTTTGCAAACTATCTCAGTAATGTAATAAATGGAATTGTATTGCGTCTTAGAGCAATAGATGGACCTGTGAAGTTCTGTTGCCATGGTTACTGGATTGCATTCTTTCATTATTGTATTAAATGAAATTAGTTTTCTGGGAATATCTTAAAAAAAACGGTTGGTTTTAGGGCCTAAAAAGGTGGTTTTCGGGGGCCCTCCGAGTTTTGTTTCTCACATCGAGGGGCTAAAAATGAGCTTTGTCTCGCCCTTGTACGCCTATTTCAGCAAGTGTTTTAAGGGGGTAGGCCCCCTTTTATGAGAGCTACAGAGAAGAGTTACATCAATGATTAGTGTCGTGCCTCTGAAGGATATCTCTGCCAAATTGTACGTTGATCCACCCAGCCATTCTTGAGTTATAAGGGAACATAATTGTCCACATACAAACAGACAGACATACAGACAGACAGACAGACAAAAAAATTATTTTCGCGCGCATCCGTCATAAAACAGTCTAAAACGCGCAAATAACGCAAATTTCCGTAGAAATTCAGAAAAAAAAACAGACAAACTTTCATTTTTATATATATAGAGAGAGATTTCCTTAAGAAAAAACCTTAAGCGTAAGTTTAAATGTGTGTATTGATCTACTGTATGCTATTTTTTTCAGGATATTTAATGTGATAATTCGTTGTTATTCCCACCCAATTTAATTGGACACATTAATGTGTTCGCCAACTGAAAACCATTTAAAAATATATGTGAGGACATGAACGGAAGGGAACAACATTGTTTCTTTTATTATTTTCGTATGGCCTCCTGAGAGGCCGAGTGCAGGTCTTCTTAGTCGACGCCCGTGGCCGACCTGCGCGTCGGGATGAGGGATGGAATGGATGAAGATGAATGACACTGGGCAAGGATGTGAAAGGAAGCAGCCGTGGCCTATCAGAAGGTACCGTCCCAGCATTTGCCTGGTGTGGAAAATGGGAAATCACGGAAAACCATTTCAAGGACGGCCGATTGTGGGGCTCGAACCCACGCGTCTACCGAGTCAGCAGAGAGCTTGGCCCCATGACCTAACGCTGCGCTTCAGCGAGCGTAGCCACTGCTGTCGATAACAACATTGTAATATGACAGCAATGACACCAGTAGCGGCGTTAAACCTCCAGCTATCCAGAGTGAATTATCTTGTCATCATCCAATAGTCGATATTTCCCCTAGCTACCAGTCCAATAAGGACCAGAATGCTTACCTCCAGTCTGTAGAGAATTCTAAGTGTAATTTGCCGCCATGTCACTGCAGGCGAACTATCACCTGGTCAATGGGGGATTTGTGACGCGCTGAAAGCTGTTAACTCCCTAATATAAGGCTGTTTCTGTCGATGGTGGAGTATATCATGTCATCATAAACCGGACATACCATATATTCTGGATGTTATGAGGAACCCGCCTTGTTAGTGATTGGGGTTTATAGACTGCGTTTCTTATTTCAGTATACTAGAGATTTACAGCGTTGTCATGAGATTTGCCATTAAATGTTAGGAAGACCCCACTGATGAGGAGTTGCTGTTGTTGCTTGTTTTATGGGAATCTGTTGACATCGGATATAGATTTAGGTACTAGGAAGTCAATTTTGAAAGCCTTTGTCTGGAGCGAGGCGCTCCATGGAAGTTAATCTTGGACTATAGGTGCGGCAGAAAAGAGGAGAATTGAAGCGTTTGAAATGTGGTGTTACAGGAGAATTATGAAGATCAGATGGGTAGATAGGGTTACGAACGAAGAGGTAGCCTATTAAGATGAGTGGGGGAGGAGAGATGTTTCTGGCGACTGCTAATGAAGAGGAGGGATAGATTGGTAGGAGAAAATCTAAGACACCCAGGAATAGCAAGGTTAGTTATGGAAGAAAGGGTCGAGGACAAGAACTGTAGGGGTAGACCAAGTTTAGAATATGTTAGGGTGTGGTAGCTATGTAGAGATGAAACGATTAGCTCAGCACAGGGAGGCATGGAGGGCTGCATCAAACCAGTCATAGGACTGAAGACTCCAACAACAAAACTATCGTGGTCATATATCCCCATGTATTTGGTTGAGTGTGTGAAAACCTGTGTTATTGTGAAGGTTGTGCTAGAGTGTTTATTTGTAAATTGGGTATAGGATTGGGAAGGAGGCGGCCGTGGCCTTAGGTTAGGAACCATCCCAGCACTTGTCTGGAGTAGAAGTGGGGAAACCAAGGAAAACCACTTCCAGGTGGGAATCGAAGCCTCCTCTTCTCAGTTTCGCATCACAAAGCTGAGTGTACCTCGTTGCAGTCCTCAGAGCAGAATTAAAATTTCTTGGCAGAGCTGGGATTCGAACCACCGACAGTTTGGACAGCCAAGACTGCCATGAACAATAGCCACTGAACCACGAAGTGGTCTCAAACATTTAGACATCTGAAGAAGAATTACGTGGGTAGTACCAGGATATTTTATTTATAAATTATAAATTATGAATTATATATTATACATTTCAAATTATTAACTAAGAATTATACATTTGGAAAGGAATATTATTTATAAATTGAGTGCATTTAAATGCTGGGTTAGAAAAATTTGGATTGAAATGAATTCGGTGAACTCCCTCCTGACACATCTTTCCGCCAATGCCTTTTTCATACTTCTGATTCTCCTGTCGTTCTTACTCTAAATTCCGATGTCTATTATAAGAAAAAGTTCCGTGACGAACTAAAGAGCCTACTTTTCTTAAAATTTAAGATTCATTCCAATGATTAACCTATATGGATCTATCTATAATAATGACGAAATTAAGTTGGTAATATCGAAATTTCTAATTAGTTCAAAATACTGTATACCTGGCATAATGTAGCCTAATAGAGCACTACAGTTGGCAGCCCTGGTGACTGAATATATTCTTAGTTCCATCTCTTAAGGTACAGAATACAACATTTGGTTGAAGTCCAATGGATAGCATGGACGTTACATGCAGTTTAACATTGGATCTAACAGCGCGAGTAAAATCATGTTGGCAACAATGTCATGCATGTATTGGTCAGAAATAATCTGAAATAATATGATCTATTGTTGTGTCAATTTTGAATGAAATCCATTAGTTAGTATAGATGTTACATGCATTTTAAAATTGAACCTATCAGCAGGCTTAGAATCATGTTGGCAGCACCGACGTATATTTGTTACTCCAAATTGATCTAGAATGCCAGGTACTATACGTGTGCAGAGTTTAGAGCTATTGGCTTGCATACTTTCTGATATATTGATATTAGGGTAACAAAAATAGAGACAGCATTTATAACAGTTGGCAGCCCTGGTTGCTCTTATGAATACGCATAGTCATATCTGTTATGGTACGCATAGCACTTACGAAATTTGGTTGAAATACAAGTGATAGTATAGAAGTTACATGTATTTAAATTCGGACCTCTCAGCAGGCTTAGAATCATGTGGGTAGCACTGACGTATATAAGTTACTGCAAATTAATATAGAAAGTCAGGTGCTATACGTGTGCATAGTTTAAAGCTGTCGGCTTGCATACTTTCTGATATATTGGTATTTGGATAAAATAAATTGAGAGCATTTATTAACAGTTGGCAGCCCTGGTGGCTCTTCAGAATACGCTCAGTCTTATCTGTGTATGTACACATAGCACATACGAAGTTTGGTTGAATTCCAATTGATAGTGTAGAAGTTATATGCATTTAAAAATTGGACCTATCAGCAGGCTTATAATCATTTTGGTAACACTGCCATATATGGCCTCCTGGAAATTAAACTGAAATATTATTATCTATACGTGTGCCAATTTTGAAATAGCTTCCATTCATACCCTCCAAGATATCCAACATGGAGCTCAAATTTCAATTGCGATTTTTCATCAGTTGGTAGCATTGACACCATTTTCAAATACGGCATTGAGATATTCAGGTATAGATCTTTACACCTACCAAATTTGGTTTTGATTGCTGCAGCCGTTTAGGAGTTGATAATTGTCAGAGAGACAGACAGGAGAACATACAGGCAGACAAACATTTACCCGACCGACAGCAGTGGCTACGCTGGCTAAAGCGCAGCGTTAGGTCATGGCGCCAAGCTCTCTGTTGACTTGGTAGACGCGTGGGTTCGAGCCCCACCGTCGGCCGTCCTTGAAAAGGTTTTCTGTGGTTTCCCATTTTCAACACCAGGCAAATGCTGAGACGGTACCATCTGATTGACCACGGCCGCTTCCTTCCACATCCTTGCCCAGTTTCATTCACCTTCATCCATTCCATCTCTCATCCCGACGCGCGGGTCGCCCACGGGCGTCGACTTGAAAGACCTGCACTCGGCCTCTCAGGAGGCTACACGACAAAAAGAAAAACCATTTGCCCGGATCGATCTCATAAGTCTACTTTTTCCTCATTTTTGCAAAATGTGAAAAGTAGGCTAAAAATTATCTCATCCTGCGGCGTAGACGTGAGAGTTAAATCATAACTGCGATGGGGAGCTTCAGCAAGAAAATTAAGGAAGGAAGAGAATGAAAGGAAGAAATAAAGGAAGAAAGAGAAAGAATGGAAGAAAGAATGGAAGATGAAGAAAGATAGTTGTGGTGTTGCAGAACCAAAAGAAATCGTAGGTATGGATTTACTCGTCTATTATATACGAGATGCAGCACCTTCCAACTGTGTAGTGTATGGCGACCACGAACGCCTCAACGTGTGCGAACTAAGTGCGCTTGTAATATTATTTCCATGGTTGTTAAGTATAGCAAAACTATCAACGCTAAACCCATATCCATGAGCTTATAACTAGTAGGGAACTCGCAAATAAATGTATAAATGCCTTCCAACAGAAGGCACATTATGTGCACTTGGTATCGACTGTTGCGAAGTGTGTGATCAACGACTTGCTCAACTTTCGAACGTAAGCACACTATCGTTTCAACGCCACTCAGTGAAGACAGTTTGTTAAAAATAGACTTATAAGCACCGTATTAAAGTGAAATTGCATACGCACAAGAAGTTTGTATAGAATACAATTTATGACAAGAGTTCATAACACAACGTACATATGGGCCGATAACCTAGATGTTAGGCTCCTCAAGCTTGCCACGGTGGGTGTGTGGTTATCGTGTCGGTCTACCAACCCCAAGATTGCAGGTTCACTCCTGGCCGTGGTAAGTGATTTTTGAAAGGCGACAAAAATCACGACACGCATGTCATACGTTGTTGGCATGTTAAAGAACCCATTTCAATTCAGTAGGCCGTGTTCATAATGGCAAAATTAATCTCGGGATTTTCCGCTAACACAAAGTTCCTTATTTATCTACTAGAAAGCGGTATAGTGTCAAGGAGCTTAGATATCTAACCTGCTTGACATTCATAGCACTCCAAGGAGCATTAAATTCGACACGCAAGCTGCCCTCTGAGCGTCAATTAACAATGCTTGCACCAGGCACCCAAGGCCATACGATATTATTATTAGACTATTATTATTATTATTATTATTACAACGTACATATTAATTTGATTATCACCAAAATCAGTAGTTCGCTCCTGGCCGTGGTAAGTGATTTTTGAAAGGCGACAAAAATCACGACACGCATGTCATACGTTGTTGGCCGAGATTAATTTTGCCATTATGAACACGGCCTACTGAATTGAAATGGGTTCTTTAACATGCCAACAACGTATGACATGCGTATCGTGATTTTTGTCGCCTTTCAAAAATCACTTACCACGGCCAGGAGCGAACTACTGATTTTGGTGATAATCAAATTAATATGTACGTTTTAATAATAATTATAATTATTAGACTATTATTATTATTATTATTATAATTATTATTACAACGTACATATTAATTTGATTATCACCAAAATCAGTAGTTCTTTATAATTTATACAAGCATTGTAATAAGTTACGGGAAATCCCATAAAGAACTACGTTTACATACACTGGCTGGCATTGCCAAGGAACAAGTGACTATTGCCCAGGAACGACGCACAAATGCGAAGGAACAACCGACCAATGAGAGTAAAAGACATTGGAGAGGGCAGGACGTTTTATCAGAAGGGAATAGGAATAGACATCTCACTTCTCCTCAGATAGCTGCGGATCTTGCAACTGCTACCGTTACACGTGTATCTGCCAGGACCATTTCGCGGCGATTACATCAGGCTGGTTTGTATGCTCGGAAGACTGTCAAATGCCTGCCACGTCAAGCACGCCATCGTCGAGCAAGAGTTAGTTCGTTGGTGTAAGGAACATGTTGGTTAGGGTCAGAAACAGTGATGTACTCCGACGAATCCCGCTTCACCATGATAAGTGATTCTGGCCACCAGTTATTGTGGAGAGAGAGAGAGGAACACGTTACGCACCACATAATGTTCATGAGCATCATCGGTATGGCCTCGGCGTTATGGTGTGGGCAGGCATTCTGCACAGTGGCCGAACACCGCTGCATGCATTTGAACGAGGTACCGTTACAGCACAGCGGTATTGCAGTGAGATTATTCTGGACCACGTTCGTCTTTTTAGGTGTGCGGTAGGTCGCGATTTTCTGTTTATGGACGACAATGCCCGCCCACACAGGACCACTGCAGTGTGGACACACTGGAAAGTGAAAATATTGAACGTATGGAATGGGCAGCGTACTCCCCGGACTTGAATCCTATCAACAATGTCAGGGATGCTCTTTGCAAACATGTTTCTCAACAAACAGCCTCCCCCCAAACCGTGCAAGAGCTTAACATCGCCTTAAGAGAGGAGTGGGAAGATATCCTCCAAGGACTCCTCAATATCATGAATAACAGGTGCACAATGTGCATTCGTGTCCGAGGAGGGCATATTCCTTACTGAGAGAACGCTATCTACCTTCACTTTGTTGGTCTGAACTGTTTCCAACAAGAACGCCATGTATTGATTTCTTTATATCTGTTATCCTGCTTTGCCATAATTTTCATTATAATTATATCACTCCACCTTTATTAAGTATGTACTGTGTTGCGTGTCTTTCATCCTTGCTTGTGAATATTCCTTTCTACCAATCTTTCTGTTCCTTAGCAATTGCCAGGTAGTGTAGAATAAACATGCAGGATACCATGCAATAGAAATGTATGACAATATATGAGGAGCGTACTATAATGTTTTACACTTTATTTTGTTCTACCCAAATGAAGTACATTACACATCAGTTGTTACGTCCACCTTCTCAACATAATCTCCTTGTAACGTGATGCGCTTTTGCCATCGATGTGTCAGTCTCCCCAGACCTTCCTGAAACCATTTTTTCAGAGTGATGCGTACTACTGCCTTGACAGCGCACACACAGAAGTTTCTTCATGTTCCCGAAAAGGTGACAGTCACTTGGTGCCAAGTCGGGAGAGTATGGTGGGTGTGGCAGCATCGTGAATCCCATTTGATTAATTGGAGTGGTGGTCTCTCGGCTAGTGTGGGGGCGGGCATCGTCATGTTGCAGAAACACACGTTTAGCCCATTTTCCTTGCCGCTTAGTTTGAATGGCACGAAGTAAGCGCTTAAGGGTTGCCACATATGCTGCACTGTTAATCGTGGCCCCCCAATTCCAGCCAATCAATGAGGATGATGTCCTTTGTGTCCCAGAACACTGTCGCCATGCGCTTGCCAACTGATGGTACTGTTCGACATTTCATTGGCGGTGGACTGCCCCTATGCTCCCATTGCATCGATTGTTGTTTCGTTTGTTGCTCATGGTAATGGAGCCATGTCTCATCACCAATCACAAGCCGTCATGAAGTCGGCTGGATCTAGTCTGGAGAGACTCACACATTTATGGGAAAAGTGCATAAAGTTACAAGGAGATAATGTTGAGAAGGTGGACGTAACAACTGAAATGTAATGTACTTCATTTGGGAGGGAAAAAAGAAGTGTAAAAAATATAGTACGGCCCTCGTACATAATAGCAGAAGAGGTTCACTGGAAGTTATTCCATTCGTAATTTATTACGTTGAAGTAAACAAATTCAAGAGAATTTTGAAATTCAGTTTTAAGTAGCCTTTTAATCAAATAATCAAATCAGCATGTTTTATATATTTAGGGCCGTTTTCACCAACTATTTATTAATGATCGGTTAGTTAGTTCCTAACTTAAATAGGAGAGTTAATGCATGGTTATCGTTGGTGCATTTCACGAGACCATTCGTGTTCATAATTAGTTAAATGCGCTTTACGGCTCTCACGCATGCGTAAACTCAGTCTCAACCTGGAGGAACATGGCGGACAGAGCAAGAAGAGTGTAGCACTCATCGTTGTTTGCGATGCTTCTTTGAGATTTTCTGGAACATAATTATAAAGAAAAGGAAATACAGAAGACCTTATTCATGGCAAAAGCATAAAATGATATGAACAATTTATTTAGAATAATTGGCTGTTCTGTGTATAGTTTTTTTTAATTTTTAGTCGTTTACCCTCCAGGTTGGTGGAACCCACGGACTCAGCGAGGGAACTCACCACTACCGCCTCTACGGGCAGTGTCCTAGAGCGGGGAACATCGAATCGGAAGAGATACAACTGGTGAGGTGGGATTGGCACCTCGCACAGGCGGCCACACCTGCAAAGCGAACAGGGGCCTCATGAGGGAAGGTAAGGGATGTTTAGGATGCATAGGCAAGGAAGAGGGAAGGAGGCGGCCGTGGCCTTGAAGAAGGGACCATCCCGGCATTTGCCCGAAGACGAAGTGGGAAACCACGGAAAACCACTTCGAGGATGGCTGAGGGGGAATCGAACCCCCTCTACTCATTTGGGCCACCCGAGGCTGAGTAGACCCCGTTCCAGTCCTCGTACCACTTTTCAAATTTCGTGGCAGAGCCGGGAATCGAACCCAAGACCTCCGGGGCGGCCACTAACCATGCTGACCGCTAGGCTACGGAGGCGACGTATAGTTTGTTTACTTAGCTAAATAGGACGAAGAGCGTAATTTATTGCGTTGCAGACTGGGAGTTCATTATGCAGAGCTGAAAAGAGTTCAAATCCCACTGTGGATAAGATTTCTTAAATGCCCTTTCCGTCTTCTTCTATCTTGGTGTTAGTAGCATGTAATCTTTTACAACTTCATTGTAATATTTTTTTAAAAATATTCATATGGAAGAAAGTTCGTGTGAAAGTAAGAAACATTCTTATTCTTCCGACATTGCAAGATGGTTGAGGCAGAATTCATCTATTTCCTTCCACTTAAACGATGCTTTAGAGAGTTGAGTGGTCTGATTTGGCCATTTAACGTGATTGCTTGTTTGTTGTAAGGTAACGAGCATTTCTGTTTGATGAAATGCTCGTGCAAAGTTGAATAACTTTAATGATGTATTAGGAGCCAATTGACGTTGGTGAAAACGTTAGTTTCTCAAGCAGTCCTTAGTTTTAATATATAATTGGTTTGGAATTAAAAGCTCTTGTATCGGAAGTTATCCAATGCAAACTATGTTCTCAATTTCTTTAATATTTCTTTGATTCGAAACATGTGCTACGGGTTTTGAACCACAATAAATTAGTATCGACACGTTGGAGATACCGGATGGTCCACCAGCCCCTTACGATCCAGTTTTATGCATCCCGTCACATGTAGGCCTACTACAATTTTGAAAGACATCGGTCCCTCTCCCTAAACCGGCGTAATATAACGAGATGTGTGCTGACGGGCTGGATGACAGCAGGAATCGTAAGCGCCACTATTAATTCAGTTTGGGTACCTTGAATGAAACCGCAAAATGAGCACACATACGCATAACACGTACTTTAAAACAGGAGGTGCACGCACAGACCGAGAGCAGGTATTGTATAGACTGGTAAGTGCGCGCTGCAGGTCAAGCGTCGTAGTAGCTCACATGGCAAGCGTGGTCGGATGGATGTGTGATAGCTGACAGTGCTCGAGGGTTCGAAGGTTCAAGTCTCATGATATTTCTTTTTGTAACATGCAGTTGCCTGCAGACCTGCTCTCGGTCTGTGCATGCACCTCCTGTTTTAAAGTACGTTTTCTGCGTATCTGTGCTCGTTTTACAGGTTCATTGAAGGTATCCATACTGAATTAATAGTGACGCTCACGATTCCTGCTGTCTTTTAGCCCGTCAACACACATCTCGTTATATTACCCCCAGTTTAGGGAGAGGGACCGATGTCTTTCAGAATTGTAGTACATGCGACGGGATGCATAAAACTGGATCGCGCAAGGGGCTGGCGGACCACCCGGCATATTTCTTTTAAACCTTTGATAAGGGGATTATGATTATAGTAACCATTTAAACTTTCAATGTGATTAATTTCATATGTATGCAAGAATGGGCTTTACCTTTATAGGTATGACGAAATATATTCCAGTTTTGCTAAGCGGATAGCTACGAGTTTAGGGATCATTAACAGATTAAAGGTAATAAATTACCACGTCATACACCACAACTAGCGCTCGCCTGTCCTGCACAGCTTCTGATTAATTAAAAATCCATAGCGCTCATAATCAACGGAAGATGAGAAATTAGCAAATAAATAGAGCATCAGTGTTGAAGTCATCCTTTCGTCTGGTAAAGACATAGACAAATGTATCTCTAGGAGAATTAATACGGGTGCTATAATCTTACCCACAAATAGTTGAATACACTTTTGTTTACGTAATGATATAGTTAGTTGGTTGGTTCCTTAGTTTAGGGGCTGCGACAACGCTGTCATGTAGCCCCGTGTACTTTGGGTGTGTGTAGAATCTGTCTGATAACCAGTGTTAATTGTGATGACTGTATTAGTGTGTGTTATCTGTTTTAATTCAAATTTTAATCATATTTATTATTTCCTTATTAGCTTGCCACGGTGGGTGAGTGGATAGTGTGTAGGTCTACTAACCCCAAGCTTTCAGGTTCTCTACTAGAAAGCGCTATAGTGTTCAAGGAGCTTAGATATCTAAACTCCTTGACTTTCATAGTGCTTCCAGGAACAACGAAATTCGACATCCAAGCTACCCTCTGGGTGTCAAATAACAGAGCTTGCACCCGGCACCGAGGCCTTACGACATTATTATTACTAATATTATTATTAATATTATTTCCTTATTGCCAATCAATCTAAAAAGAAATACCCACAGGTATTTAATAAATCAAATACACCTTAGGAAATATTTTTTTAAAATTGATATTAATTTAATACCAGTTTCGGCCACAGTTTTTCAAAGAAAGAGGAAAAGAACTAATGGAAAACTAAGAGAAAAGCTTTTGAATAATGACATTAAACTTGAACTTTCCTATTGAACTGTTTTATAAAAAATATATTTAACCCTTCATAGGGCAAAATTATTTTTAAATTTTTATGCGTTTTTACATTTTAATTTATTTTTGTTATTATAATTATTAATAATGTTATTTTTTTCTCTAATTTTAATGTTTATATATTTATATTTAATTTTCAATTTATGTTCTTATAGATTTAATTAATGATATTTTTATTGAATTAGTTAATTAACTAATTTCGAATGGATTATTACAATTATTTTCATATTTTTAGCCTATTTTCAATTTAAAAAAAAATAGGTTTATTATTATTATTATTATTATTATTATTATTATTATTATTATTATTAAAAGAAAAGCGCGCAATGTGCAAATACATATTTGTACATAAATGATCAATTATGCTAATGCCAGTCTTATTATTGAGGTTGTCCTCATTTAGCAGTTTTGTGCGTGGTACCTTTCACAATGATCGTTGCACAGGTCACACACACAGTCTTCATTCGGTTGGTGGAAATTCTTGGTTTTGTAGAATCTATAGTGAAATCCATGGGTGGCGTAACGTGTTATTACGTGTCGTAGCTCGTAATTAGCTTGTTTCCACTCTTCTGTCATTATGGCATCTGTGGAGTAAAAGTCGGACCAAATGGCATTTCGTTTCTCATTTAAGGTTCGGCGTGCATTCTCATAGGCTTTGGTGTTTGGTAGGTAAAACTGTATTTTGATGTCGTCGATGAAGTAGTCCTCCTTAGTTAATACATATGTCAAACTTGAAGGGGCAGACTTTCTTATGCCTAAAATCCTCTTAAGATATCGGGCCTTGACTTTTTCTATTATCATCAGGTCGCTGAGGCTTATGAGATCACCTTTTGTCCGTGTGTGTGTGCGTGTGTGATTCGTGTGTGAGTCCCCCCCTAATAAAATCTAAACGGCTGGAGCGATTTTAATGAAACTCGGTAAGTTCATAGCACTATTCGGGGCGACCCCGACCGTGCCCTTCAAATTATGTTACGACTCACCAATCGAACATGGCGGCTGTGCGAAATATTTCACCAGCATTCAATATCTCCGAAACTATTACCGATAATACCCTGACATTTTGTATGGTGATAAAGGGAACTACTATAAGGTCACATATGTTACCTTTGAAAACCTGATAACTACAAAACCAACATGGCAGCCAAGCGAATTTGCGACTTTTAAATAGACGTTTCTCGCGATTTAACCTACCAAACGCAATGAAACTTGGTACAGTATATGTTTATATACATTGTAATGCACCGAAATCTAACTTCGTTCGATTGTTTACAAAACCACAAGATGGCGGATGTGCGAAATATTTCACCGGCATTCTATATCTCTGAAACTATTAGCGGTATCTCCCAGAAATTTTGTTCGGAGGTAAAAGGCACTACTGAAAGTCCATCTATAAGACTTTCAAAAACCGGTTAACTACAAAACGAACATGGCGGCCAAGCGAAAATGAAAATTTTAAATAGACCTTTCTCGCGATTTAATGTTCCAAACGAACTGAAATCTGGCACATGAAATATTTATACATATTGTAATGCACTGGTATCTAATTTAGTTCAATTGTTTACATAACCTCAAGATGGCGGCTGTGCGAATTTTAAAATTAAGTTTTTATTTCTCGTGATGTAGTCATGCGATCGAAGTGAAGATCTGAATAATGAACCTACGCAATAATTTTCCTTTAATGGTACATGACTCTATGGCCTATACATTTAACAATCCAACATGGCGATCATCCGAAATATTTAGACGGCTCTGAATATCTACGAATCTATTATAGCAATCGAACTGAATTTTTTAATGTTCATAGGGGCTATGAACTTAAGTAGGAAATATAAGGCGGTTCTGGCGCAGGGGCTAATGCGCAAGATGGCCGCCGCGCGCAACCAGCCCTATGCTATTCTTATGGAGGGGACAGTCATAGCTAGCGCAAGGGCTAATGCGCAACATGGCCGCCACACTCTGAGACCGTGAATAATGTCACAGGGGGAGTTCGACCGTGTAGTCGCTAAATGGAATATGTATTGTTTTTATTATTATTAGTATAATTATTATTATAATTATTAATTTTATCAGGTAATTATTGATTGATAGCTTGCCACGGTGGGTGAGTGGTTATCGTGTCGGACTACCAACCCCAAGCTTGCAGGTTCGCTCTTGGTCGTGGTAAGTGATTTTTGAAAGGCGGCAAAAATTAAGACACGCATGTCATACGATGTTGGCATGTAAAAGAACCCAGGGAGAGGTCGGCTATGTAGTTGATAAATGGAATATTTATTATTATTATTATTATTATTACCGTATTATTTATTATTATTATTATTATTATTATTATTATTATTATTATTATTAGGTAATTATTGATTGATCATGTACAATCAAGAGCAGCCTTATATTGACCCACTTTATGGTGTAGTGGCTAGCATTTTCAGCTGTTACTGTGGAGGCTCGGGTTCGAGAACTGGCTCTGTCAAGAAATTTAATTCTAGGCTGAGGGTTGGAATGGGGTACACTCAATCTTGTGAGGCAAAACTGACAGGAGCTGGCTTTTGATTCATACCGCAGCCATTCTGCCTAACCCCAACTTCACCTAACCTAACCTAACCTAACCTAACCTAACCTTACCTAACCTAACTAAATCCCACCTTACCTAACCTAACCTAACCTAACCTAACTTCAAAGTCAGAATGTACAATACATTTATTGTTTTTTTATACCCTCATAAATTAGATATAGAGAATGTCCACCACGATTTAGATCCTCGAGCACACTTTTCTGACATATCATTAAAACGTGTAGAAAGGAATGTCTGAAAATTTTCACTAACACACATAGTACACGTTCAGTATACATTGTGTCCACTTTTTGAATGTTAATGATACGGAAAAGAGTATGCATTGGTAATTCAGTGAGCTTTTTTTTTCTCTCTAATCAACAGTTCTGCCCCCATAGCATTGAGAATATTTATTGTTGTTGTTTGAGTCTTCAGTCTTTTGACTGGTTTGATGCAGCTCTCCATGCCTCCCTGTCCTGAGCTAAACGTTTCATCTCTACATAGCTACCACACCCTACATCCGAGGCAATCTGTTTAACATATTCTAACCTTGGTCTACCCCTACAGTTCTTGTCCTCGACCCTTCCTTCCATAACTAAGCTTGCTATTCCTGGGTGTCTTAGTATGTGTCCTACCAACCTATCTCTTCTCTTCATTAGCAGTCGCCAGAAACATCTCTCCTCTCCCACTCGTCTTAATACCTCTTCGTTTGTAACCCTATCTACCCATCTGATCTTCATCATTCTCCTGTAACACCACATTTCAAATGCTTCAATTCTCCTCTTTTCTGCTGCACCAATAGTCCAAGTTTCACTTCCATAGAGCGCCACACTCCAGACAAAGGCTTTCAAAAATGACTTCCTAATATCTAAATCTATATTCGATGTCAGCAGAGTCCTTTTTTGTAGAAATGCTTTCTTTGCCTGAGCCAACCTACTTTTTATATCCTCTTTGCTTCGTCCATCACTGGTTATTCTGCTTCCTAAGTAACAGAAGTCTCATACTTCCTTCAGCTTTTCACCTGCCAATTTGATGTCCATAGAGGTTTCTGATTTATTTCGGCTGCATTCCAGTATTTTTGTTTTACATTTATTAATTTTCATCATGAATTCTTTCCGTAAGACGGAGTCCATACCATTCAAAAACTCATTCAAATCCTCAGGCTTGTCGGCCAAGATGACGATGTCATCAGCAAATCTCAGAGTTGAAATTATTTCTCCTTGAATCTTCACTCCCACTTTACATTTTTCTCTAATTTCCTTCATTGCTTGTTCAAAGTAAAGATTGAAAAGTATGGGTGATAAGTTGCAGCCTTGCCTTACACCTTTCTGAATACCAGCTTCTCTCTCATGTCCTTCAACTCGAATGACTGCTGTCTGGTTTCTGTATAGATTGTATATCACCCTCCTATCCCTGTACTTTATTCCAATCGATTTCAAAATGTCAAACAATTTAGTCCAATCAACGTTATCAAAAGCCTTTTCTAAGTCGACAAAAGCCATGAACGTTCTCTTATCTTTCCTTATTCTACCTTCCAAAATCAGCCTAATACTTAGTACAGCTTCCCTTGTTCCTATATTTCTCCTGAAACCAAACTGGTCTTCGCCCAACTCCGTTTCTATCTGGCTTTCAATCCTCTTGTAAATTATTCTAGACAGGATCTGTGAAGCATGAGTAATCAAGCTGATTGTACGGTAATCTTCACATCTGTCAGCTCCCACTTTCTTTGGTATAGGGATGATTACATTCTTCTTGAAATCAGGGGGTACCTCACCTGTCTCATAAATCCTACACACCAAGTGAAATAACCTGATCAGACCTTCATCTCCTATGCAGCGTAGCAACTCAATCGGTATATCATCTATGCCTGGTGCTTTGTTCCTGCTTAGGTCTTCCAAAGTTCTATCAAATTCTGATCTCAATATTAAATCTCCTTTCGCATCCTCATCAATTTCCTCCTCCCTTTCCATTACATGATTCTCAATCTCCTTTCCCTTATACAAACTCTCTATGTAAGCTTTCCATCTCTCAACCTTTTCTTCCCTATCTGTTAGAGGCTTTCCATTTTTGTCCTTAATATTACAGCACTTAGTCTTCTTTTCCCCAAAAGTATTCTTAATCCTTCGATAAGCTGTGTCTACTTTTCCTAATTTCAGACAATTTTCTATACCTGCACATTTCTCTTTCAACCATTCTTCTTTCGCTTCCTTGCACTTCTTGTTAACCTCATTTCTCAGACGTCTGTATTCTGCTTTCCCCTTTTCATCTCTTACATTCTTGTGTTTCCGTCTTTCATCCATCAATTCTAGTATATCCTGAGTGATCCACGGGTTTCTACCTATTCTTTCTTCCCTACCAATGTCTTCTTCTGCGGATTTTGTTATTTCATTCTTCAAAAGTGCCCATTCGTCTGCAATTGAAGTTTGTTTAGGGGTTTTCATTAGTCCGTCCTTTATATTCTTCTTGAATCTTTCGTTTACATCCTTCTCTTTCAGTCTGTCTATTGCCCACCTTTTTGGCTTTTGACTTTTCTTCAGTTTCTTCAACTTTAATCTGCATTTCGTTACAACCAGATTGTGGTCAGAGTTTATGTCAGCACCAGGATATGTTTTACAATCCAAAATCTGGTTTCGAAACCTCTGCTTGACCATAATGTGTTGCACGCGCCGTAGTGGCTAAATTTGAAACTAGATGAGATGATTTGCTGACGTAATCGTATGTTCCCCTGCACGCACACGCAGGCCCCTGTGGACGGGTCCTTGTGGACGAGTCCCTGTGGACGGATCATTGTTGACGGGTCCTTGTTGACGGGTCCTTGTGGACGAGCTCCTGTGGAAAGGTCCTTGCTAAGGGGTCCTTTTTGACTAATCCCTTTAGACCGGTTCCTTTGGACTGGTCCCTAATGCTATGATGAAATTAAACGTTGTTCCACATGAAACGCAAGCGAAGAGCCGATCGCTACTATGATTTAACATGTTTGTTTTTTGTTTTTACACATGTGCACTTGGGGTTTTTGTAAGAGGGCGGGCTTTTTGAATACAGATTTATAGATGAGTTATTTTTTTTAAATTACCAAAAGATCCAAAACTAATAGGTCATTAACTTTTTTAATATTTCATGAACCAATAAGCCTAGGGACTTGTATGAGAGGTCGTTGGACTTGAGGTGACATTCTGTTTTTGAATGTATTATTTATTTTTGTCAAAAGGGCTTAACTACACTTTTGTTAATATCTCGCTAACTAATAATCAGAGAGGGTCAAGTGAGGTGTCATGGGACTCAGGATGGTCAACCCTTTTCCATGGCCAATGAATTTACCCAAAATACCCAATACATTAAGGTCATTGACCTGAGATTTTATAAACTAATAATTTGATACGAACATATGAGATGTTTATCATGTGTGATGAAACATAGCTAGGTAGAGAAATAATTAGTGTAGGCTACATGTATGGTGACTGACAAGTCTTTTACCATTGAAACTTGTTTTGAGATCAAACTGCAGTATAGAGAGAGTATAGGTTGCAGGTATGGGTTAATAAATGAGAAACGGTGTACGCAAACTCTGATTTATCAAGAATTAAGAGTAGACTATCTTTAATTGATTGGTTAAAGATGATAGCTAAAACACAAAAATGCTCAGTGGTTACCGAGACAAAATGATCGCTACACACAACAAGCTTTAAATACTTGAGGCTAATAATCAATACACACACACACACACACACACACACACTCGCTTGTTCTAAACTAAACTGTGTTGCTGTCAGTGCTCAGACACTTGGCTGATGACGAAATGCATTGCTAACAGAAATATAATCATATCCGGTTGTCTAATGTTACCAGCTATCCATTTATTTATTTTTTGTGTTGCAGTGGTAAGCACTTTTAGCTCTTGTATTGATAGTCTTAACTCGATTTCCAGGTCTGAGGCCTAGAACGAGTCGAACTAAGAAACAAAGGGCATGGTGGTGCAGTGGTTAAGCTGTTAGCCTTTTCACCAGAGGGTTCGATTTCAGGTTAATATGCATGTCATAAACATATTAAACAAAACAGAGATAACGTTTAAAACTAATTACATTTGTGACTTTTCAAATTATTACTTGGAATACAAATACAAAGGTGAACTGGGTTTGATATACAGTTAATGCTGTCTATCACACACTCGACTGTAAGAAAGCCAAAAGAGCAAAAAGGCTTAGGTAGAGCAGTGGTAAAATTGCTATATGTAGAGAACTACCTGACAAAGCTATATCGCATAAACAGTGCAGGATACAATCCAGCTATCAAATTTGTATCTTGTGGAACAGAGAAATGCACTTATGTGAGAAAATGCAAGTTCATGTGTAATATGACCTAACACACAAGTGTTCACCTGTGCACGTGCACAATAAGAGCTAACAAGTCACATTCTGTTTAGTTCGTACGTAACGTTAGGTTAGGGCTAATGCACACACCCTAGTACACGAGGCACATGCCATTTGAGAGCAGGTCAAGGGATCTAACTTGGTGGATGGATGTGTTCTAACGAGTCATAATAATACTTGTTCTTAAGATGTTAAAACTGAGGAGATGGTATGTACAGTAAGACGTCTTGTTATTTCCTGTGTAATATTACAGACATGGCAGAGAGCACACAGTTCTGTTGCTATGACTACGCTGCAGTAATTTGAAACCCTACATGTTCATTAAGACAATGGGTGATGATTATACAAAGTTAGCAGTCATTGGATATTACACAGGTGTTCCTTCCGGAGTCATATTGCTGACATGGCAGAGAGCGCACAGTTCTATTGCTACGACTAACGCTGTAGTAATTTGAAACCCAAGGTGTTGATCAAGACAAGGGGTGATGATCATGCAAAGTCAGCAGTAATTGGATACCACACATCAACATGGACTAAATCATAAACGTGTTGTCATAACCCGCAGAAACCTCATTTAAAGATTTTAGATTTTAGATTTTAACATTTTACATTTTAACATTTTAGATTTGTTTTAATTTTACATATTTTTTATTTTTTTAGTTTTTACGTTTTAAATTAAAGATTTTTAGATTTTACTTCTTTTACATTTTCCTAAAAGGGTAAACTACAAGGTCACATACCTAACCTCATTAAACCTAACTTTACCAAACCTAACTTAAGCTAATCCAAAGGCTAATGCAACATACACAAAGTATATAAAGTACATGCAACTATACTTATGCTAGTCTTACAGGTTACTGTACAACATGATCACTACCCCAAACGGATTCTTTTTTTTTTCATTTTTTTGTTTACACATATGTCAATTTTCCAATTTCCCATTTTCAGTTTTTTTAATGTCAGTTTTTAGTTTTTTCAATTTCATAATATGGAAACATGGATTTTGCATTTTGCTGTTTACACATTTATTAATTTCACAATTTCCCATTTACAGTTCTTAAAATGTCAGTTTAAAGTTTTTCAATTTCATGATATAGAAACATGGATTTTCCAATTTGTTGTTTTCACATTTGTCAATTTACCAAATTCACATTTACAGTTTTTTAAATTTCATTTTAATGTTTTTTTCTATTTGTCAATATGGAAACATGGATTGTTTACAATTTGTGTTTTACATGTCATGCAATTATCCTTATGCTAGTCTTATAGGTTACTGTACAACATGATCACTACCCCAACCGGATATTTTTTTTCATTTTGTTGTTTACACATATGTCAATTTTCCAATTTCCCATTTTCAGTCTACTATCTACTATCAATCACGCCTACTGTCAATTGAACCTACTATCAATCGCGCCTACTATCAATAGCGCCTACTAGCAATTACGCCCACTACCAATTGTGCCTACTGTCAATTGCGCCTAATATCAATCGCGCCTACTATCAATCGCGCCTACTATCAATCGCACCTACTATCAATAGCGCCTACTATCAATTACGTCCACTACCAATCGGGCCGACTATCAATCGCATCTACTAGTAGTTGCGTCTACTACCAATCACGCCTACTATCAATCGCACCTACTCTCAATTGCGCCTACTATCAATAGCGCCTACTAGCAATTACGCCCACTACCAATCGCGCCTACTGTCAATTGAACCTACTATCAATAGCGCCTACTATCAATTACGTCCAATTGACAGTAGGCTCAATTGATAGTAGGCGCATTTGGGAGTAGACGCAATTACAAGTAGACGCGATTGATAGTAGGCGCGATTGGTAGTGGACGTAATTGATAGTAGGCGCTATTGATAGTAGGTGCGATTGATAGTAGGTTCAATTGACAGTAGGCGTGATTGATGGTAGGCGCGATTAGTAGTAGACGCGATCGGTAGTAGGCGCAATTGGTAGTAGGCGCAATTCACAGTTGGCGCGATTGGTAGTGGGCGTAATTGCTAGTAGGCGCTATTGATAGTAGGTGCAATTGACAGTAGGGTCGATTGATAGTAGGCGCGATTGGTAGTAGGTGCAATTGACAGTAGGCGCAATTAGGGCGCAATTGATAGCAGGCGCTATTAGTAGACGCGATTGATAATAGGCGCGATTGGTAGTGGACGTAATTGATAGTAAGCGCTATTGATAGTAGGTGCGATTGATAGTAGGCTCGATTGATAGTAGGCGCGATTGGTAGTAGGCGCGATTGATAGCAGGCGCTATTAGTAGACGCGATTGATAGTAGGCGCGATTGGTAGTGGACGTAATTGATAGTAGGTGCTATTGATAGTAGGTGCGATTGATAGCAGGCGCGATTGATAGTAGGCGCAATTGTTAGTAGGCGCGATTGATATTAGGCGAAATATGTCATATATAGACTCATAACAATGGCTTTTATGTCCTTAATCGTTAGAACAAAATATGGAATTTTTGACATTTTTTCCAAAAAATGTTCATTTTTTAGAAAATGGACTACATTTTTTAAACTATGAAATTTACAAAAAATGGTGTTTGACATTAAGGACAGTATTTACCCTCTCTACCCAAAAATCCAAGTCCTAGGTCTCTGAGACTAAATCCAAGAAGGTTCAATTTTGAAAGTAGACAATATTTTGAAAACTAATCATTCTAAAAAGTCATATATATAGTCAAACACATTTTCTATAAGTCCTTTAACGTTAGAACAAATCTTAACACATTTTCAATTTTTCCAAAAAAAAAGGTCAATTTTCAAAATTGCCTATATTTTGGAAACTAAAGAATTTTACAGAAAAGTTTGTTTAATGTAAATGAATGACCTTTACCCCCTCTACCCCAAAGATAAATTGTAGGTGCCTAGGACGAAAACTGTGCAGTAGTGGTTTTGTATGGGTTCTAAATCCTCCTCCTCCTCACCCTCCTCACAAGATGGCGGCCGTAGCTTAACTTAACCTAGCCTAACCTAACAAGATGGCGGCCGTAGCTTAACTTTACCTAGCCTAACCTAACAAGATGGCGGCCGTAGCTTAACTTAACCTAACCTAACCTACGAGGTGTGATCAAAAAGTTCCAAAAAGGTGGCTGCGACTTAACCAAACCTAGCCTAACCTAACCTAACCTAACCTACAAGGTGTGTTCAAAAAGTTTCAAAATGGCGGCCGTAGCTTTACTTGCCCTAACCTAACCTAACTTAACCTAAACCTACGAGGCGTGATCAAAAAAATTTCAAAATAGTGGTCATAGCTTTACTGAACCTAGCCTAATCTAAACCTACGAGGTGTGATCATAAAGTTCCAAGATGGCGGTCGTAGCTTAACTCAACCTAACCTAACCCTACGAGGTGAGATTAAAATGTTCCAAAATGGCTGCCGTAGCTTAACTTAACCTTTGATTGATCCCTGTTGATTGACCCCTTTTGATTGATCTTTGTTGATGTATCCCTTTGGACGGGTCCCTGTTGACTAGCTCCTTTTTGAAGCTAGTTGAAGGGAGTCACTTTTTTACGGATCCCGGAGGACGGGTCCTTGTTGACGGGTCCCTGTGGGCGGGTCCCTTTGACATAATTTGGATAAAATGCATGGGCCAGTCCATAGTGATCAGTCCAAAGGACCCGCCCACAGGGACCCGTCAACAAGGACCCGTCCTCCAGGACCCGTAAAAAATGACTCCCTTCAGAAAGGACCCGTCCAAAAAGGAGCTAGTCAACAGGGACCAGTCCAAAGGGATACATCAACAGAGATCAATCAAAAGGGGTCAATCAACAGGGATGAATCAAAGGTTAAGTTAAGCTACGGCAGCCATTTTGGAACTTTTTGATCACACCTCGTAGGGTTAGGTTAGGTTGAGATAAGCTACGACCGCCATCATGGAACTTTATGATCACACCTCGTAGGTTTAGTTAGGTTAGGTTAGGCCAGGTTCAGTTAAGCTATGACCACTATTTTGAATTTTTTTGATCACACCTCGTAGGTTTAGGTTAAGTTAGGTTAGGTTAGGTCAAGTAAAGGTACGGCTGCCATTTTGAAACTTTTTGAACACACCTTGTAGGTTAGGTTAGGTTAGGCAAGGTTTGGTTAAGTCGCAGCCACCTTTTTAGAACTTTTTGATCACACCTGGTAGGTTAGGTTAGGTTAAGTTAAGCTACGGCCGCCATCTTGTTAGGTTAGGCTAGGTTAAGTTAATCTACGGCCGCCATCTTGTTGGGTTAGGCTAGGTTAAGTTAAGCTACGGCCGCCATCTTGTGAGGAGGGTGAGAAGGAGGAGGATTTAGAACCCCTACAAAACCACTACTGCACAGTTTATGTCCTAGGCACCTACAATTTATTCTTGGGGTAGAGGGGGTAAAGGTCTTTCATTTACGTTAAACAAACTTTTTTTTGTAAAATTCTTTAGTTTCCAAAATATAGGCAATTTTGAAAATTGACCTTTTTTTGGAAATTTTGAAAATGTGTTAAGTTTTGTTCTAACGTTAAAGGACTTAGAGAAAATGTGTTTGAGTCTATATATGAATTTTTAGAATGATCAGTTTTCAAAATATTGTCTACTTCCAGAATTGACCCGTTTTGGATTTAGTCCCAGAGACCTAGGACTTGAATTTCTGGGTAGAGGGGGTAAATACCTGTCATTTATGTCAAACACTTTTTTTTTTTGTAAATTTCATAGTTTACAAAATATAGCCCATTTTAAAACAAGTAGTTCCGTGAAGAACTATACAGCCTATTTTCATATATCCTGCTCATGTTAATTGTCTCTATCAACATACAAAATTTCAGTTTAATTGCTGTAACAGATTCGTAGATATTGAGAACCGTCCAAATATTTCATATGGTCGCCAGGATGGATTTTTATTTTTGTACTATTACATTAAGATTATTGTGTACGTGTGGTATTCAAACTTCAATCGCATGATTAGAACACAAGAAGTAAAAACGAGATTTTAAAAGTACGCACACCAGCCATCTTGTGATTATGCAAACAATTGAAATAAATTAGATGCCAGTGGATCAACATTTGTATAAGCATTTAACGTGCAACGTTTCACGGCACTCGGATAGTTAATTCGCGAGAAACGTCCATTTAAATATTTATACTTCGCGTCGCCGCCATGTTGGATTTGTGCTCACCAGGTTACTGAAAGTCCTATAGGTGAACATATGTTCATAGTCTCTATGAACATAAAAAAAATCAGTTTGGTTGCTGTAAAAGATTCATAGATATTTCGAACCGTCTAAATATTTCGGAAGCTCGCCATTTAGGATTGTTATATATAGGCCATGGAGTTATGTACCATTTAAGGACAATTATTGCCTAGGTTCATTATTCAAACTTTCACTTCGATCGCATGATTACGACACAAGAAATAAAAACTTAATTTTAAAATTTCGCACAGCCGCCATCTTGAAGTTATGTAAACGATTGAATTACATTAGATGGCAGTGCATTACAATATGCAAAAGCATTTACTGTACCACATTTCACTGCGCTCATAGAGTTAAATCACGAGAAAAGTCTATTAAAATATTTCAAATTCGCTTGGTCGCCATGTTCGTTTTGTACTTTACAGGTTTATAAAATATACATAGGTAAACTTGTATCAGTACTCTTTATCACCGTACTAAATTGCATGATGATATCTGTAATAGTTTCGGAGATATAGAATGTCAGTGAAATATTTCACACAGCCGCCATTTTGAGGTTATGTAAACAAATGAACTAAATTAGACTCCAGTGCATTGCAATGTGTATAAACATTTGCTGTACCAAGTTTAATTACGTTTGGATAGTTAAATCGCGAGAACTGTCTATTTAAAAGTCTCAATTTCGCTTGACCGCCATGTTGGTTTTGTAGTCACCAGGTTTTTGAAAGTCTCATAGGTGAACTTCTAGTAGTGCCCTTTATCACCGTACACAACTTCAGGGCGATATCGGTAATAGTTTCGGAGATATTGAATACTAGTGAAATATTTCGCACAGCCGCCATGTTGGATTGGTGAGATGTAACAAAATTTGCTGGGCACGGTCGAGGTCGCCGGGAATAGTGCTATGAACTTACCGAGTTTCATTGAAATCGCTCCAGCCGTTTAGATTTAATTAGGGGGACACACACACACACCTCACACACACACACACACACACACACACACACACACACACGCACACACACACACGGACAAAAGGTGATCTCATAAGCCTATTTTTTTCAAAATTGAAAATAGGCTAAAAATGAACATTTTTTTGGAAAAAAATGCCAAAAATGCCATGTTTTGTTCTAACGATTAATTACATAAAAGCCATTGGTATGAGTCTATATACGACTTATTGCGCCTAATATCAATCGCGCCTACTACCAATCGCGCCTACTATCAATCGCACCTACTATCAATTACGTCCACTACCAATCGCGCCTACTATCAATCGCGTCTACTAATAGCGCCTGCTATCAATCGCGCCTACTACCAATCGCGCCTACTATCAATCGCGCCTACTATCAATAGCGCTTACTATCAATTACGTCCACTACCAATCGCGCCTATTATCAATCGCGTCTACTAATAACGCCTGCTATCAATTGCGCCCTAATTGCGCCTACTGTCAATTGCACCTACTATCAATAGCGCCTACTAGCAATTACGCCCACAACCAATCGCGCCTACTGTGAATTGCGCCTACTATCAATTGCGCCTACTACCAATCGCGCCTACTAGTAATTGCGTCTACTACCAATTGCGCCTACTACAAATCGCGCCTACTACTAATCGCGCCTACTATCAATCACGCCTACTGTCAATTGAACCTACTATCAATCGCGCCTACTATCAATAGTGCCTACTAGCAATTACGCCCACTACCAATCGCGCCTACTGTCAATTGCGCCTACTATCAATAGCGCCTACTAGCATTTACGCCCACTACCAATCGCGCCTACTGTCAATTGAACCTACTATCAATCGCGCCTACTATCAATAGCGCCTACCATCAATCGCGCCTACTATCAATCGCGCCTTCTATCAATCGCACCTACTATCAATAGCGCCTACTAGCAATTACGCCCACTACCAATCGCGTCTACTAGTAATTGCGTCTATTACCAATTGCGCCTACTACCAATCGCGCCTACTGTCAATTGGACGTAATTGATAGTAGGCGCTATTGATAGTAGGTTCAATTGACAGTAGGCGCGATTGGTAGTGGGCGTAATTGCTAGTAGGCGCTATTGATAGTAGGTGCGATTGGTAGTGGACGTAATTGATAGTAGGTGCGATTGATAGTAGGCGCAATTGGTAGTAGACGCAATTACTAGTAGACGCGATTGATAGTAGGCGCGATTGGTAGTGGACGTAATTGATAGTAGGCGCTATTGATAGTAGATGCGATTGATAGTAGGCGCGATTGGTATTAGGCGCAATTGACAGTAGGCGCGATTGGTAGTGGTTGTAATTGCTAGTAGGCGCTATTGATAGTAGGCGCGTTTGATAGTAGGTTCAATTGACGTAGGCGTGATTTATAGTAGGCGCGATTAGTAGTAGGCGCGATTGGTAGTAGGCGCAATTGGTAGTAGACGCAATTACCAGTAGGCACGATTGGTAGGTGTTACAGTTAACATATGACTTTATATGATTTTTTTAGTTTAAACATATAGTCTACTTTCCCCATTCACCTTTTTTTTGGAAAAAAATAATGTTCTTGACTAGGCATGGGGTAGAGGTAAGAGTACGAGTTGAGAGTACCTTAGAGTACTTTAGATTTTTTGAAAGGTTAGTGTATTGTTGTTGCTTACAAATATGGCAGTGAGCATTATGTTGTGATAAAATGGACTGATATACTTTCCAAGACCAAGAGAAAAATCCACTAAATGCATTGACAAAATAACTTGTCAAATAAGCCAACACAAAATGCCTAACATAAGACCCCACACATAAACTAATACATAAGCAAATTTGTAAAATGTTAAACACTTGCATGTTATTACATTTTAGGTAATGCATGCGAAACATGAACTCACTTGTCTGTTGTATGAAAAGGACTCGTCAACAATGACCTGTCAACACTGGACACTGCTTGCACATTTTTAATTACTACTCAACTTTCTCCACTCCTAATGCAAAATGAGCATGTAAAACACAAATTGAAAAAAAAATCCACGTTTCCGTATTGACAAATAGAAACAAAAACATTAAACTGAAATTTTAAAAACTGTAAATGGGAATTTGGTAAATTGACCAATGTGAAAACAACAAATTGGAATATCCATGTTTCTATATCATGAAATTGAAAAACTTTAAACTGGCATTTTAAGAACTGTAAATGGGAAATTGTGAAATTAATAAATGTGTAAACAACAAAATGTGAAATCCATGTTTCTATATTATGAAATTGAAAAACTTAAAACTGACATTAAAAAAAACTGAAAATGGGAAATTGGAAAATTGACATATGTGTAAACAACAAAATGAAAAAAAATATCCGGTGTTGTATAGTAACCTATAAGACTAGCATAAGTATAGTTGCTTGACATGTAAAGCACAAATTGTAAAACATCCATGTTTCCATATTAACAAATAGAACAAAAAACATTAAACTGAAAAATTAAAAAACTGCAAATGTGAATTTGGTAAATTGATAAATGTGAAAACAACAAATTGGAAAAATCCATGTTTCTATATCATGAAATTGAAAAACTTTAAACTGACATTTTATGAACTGAAAATGGGAAATTGTTAAATTAATAAATGTGTAAACAACAAAATGCAAAATCCATGTTTTCCATATTATGAAATTGATAAAAAACTAAAAACAAACATTAAAAAAACTGAAAATGGTAAATCGGAAAATTGACATATGTGTAAACAACAAAATGAAAAAAAAAACATCCGTTTGGGGTAGTGATCATATTGTACAGTAACCTCTAAGACTAGCGTAAGGATAGTTGCTTGTACCTTATATACTTTGTGTATGTGCATTAGCCTTTGGATTAGCTTAAGTAAGGTTTGGTAAAGTTAGGTTTAATGAGGTTAGGTATGTGACCTTGTAATTTACTCTTTTAGAAAAATGTAAAAAAAGTAAAATCTAAAAATCAAAATATCTTAAATTTAAAATGTAAAATCTATAATCTTAAAGTGAGGTTTCTGCAGGTTATGACAGCACGTTTATGATTTAGTCCATGTTGATGTGTGGTATCCAATTACTGCTGACTTTCCATGATCATCACCCATTGTCTTGATCAACAGCTGAGGTTTCAAATTACTGCAGCGTCAGTCATAGCAACAGCAGTGTGCGCTCTCTGGCATGTCAGCAACATGACACCGGAAGGAACACCTGTGTAATATCCAATAACTACTAACTTTGCATGATCATCACCCATTGTCTTCATGAACACTTGCGGTTTCAAATTACTGCAAAGTTAGTCATTGCAACAGATCTGCGCGCTCTCTGCCATGTCTGTAATATGACACAGGAAATATAACAAGACGTCTTACTGCACGTGCCATCCGCACAGTTTTAACATCTTAAGAACATGTATTATTCTCTTTCAACTACAAATGACTCGTTAGAACACATCCATCCACCAAGTTAGATCCCTTGGCCTGCTCTCAAATGGCATGTGCCTCGTAGCCCTAACCTAACGTTACGTACGAACTAAACAGAATGTGACTTGTTAGCTCTTCATGCATGTGGACAGGTGAACACTTGTGTGTTAGGTCATATTACACATGAACTTACATTTTCTCACGTAGGTGCATTTCTCTGTTCCACAAGATACAAATTTGATTGCTGGATTGTATCCTGCACTGTTTATGCGATATAGCTTTGCCGGGTAGTTCTCTACATATAGCAATTTTACCACTGCTCTACCTACGCCTTTTGCTCTTTTGGCTTTCTTACAGTCTAGTGTGTGAAAGACAGCATTAACTGTATATCAAACCCAGTTCACCTTTGTATTTGTAATCCAAGTAATAATTTGAAAAGACACAAATGTAATCAATTTTAAACGATATCTCTGTTTTGTTTTGTTTAATATGTTTATGACATGCATATTAACCTGAAATCGAACCCCTGGTGAAAAGACTAACAGCTTAACCACTGCACCACTATGCCCTTGTTTCTTAGTTCGACTTGTTCTAGTCCTCAGACCTGGAAATCGAGTTAAGACCACCAGTACAAGAGCTAAAAGAGCTTACCACTGCAACACAAAAAAATGGATACCTGGTAACATTAGACAACCGGAAATGATTATATTTCTGTTAGCAATGCATTTTGTCATCAGCCTACTGTCTGAGCACTGACAGCAACACAGTTTAGTTTACAACAAGCGAGTGCGTGTGTGTGTGTGTGTATAGATTATTATTAGCCTGAAGTATTTAAAGCTTGTTGTGTGTAGCGACCATTTTGTCTCGGTAACCACTGAGCATTTTTGTGTTTTAGCTATCATCTTTAACCAATCAATTAAAGATAGTCTACTCTTAATTCTTGATAAATCAGAGTTTGCGTACACCGTTTCTCATTTATTAACCCATACCTGCAACCTATACTCTCTCTATACTGCAGTTTGATCTGAAAACAAGTTTCAATGGTAAAAGACTTGTCAGTCACCATACATGTAGCCTACACTAATTATTTCTCTACCTAGCTATGTTTCATCACACATGGTAAACATCTCACATGTTCGTATCCAATTATTAGTTTATAAAATCTCAGGTCAATGACCTTAATGTATTGGGTATTTTGGGTAAATTCATTGGCCATGGGAAAGGGTTGACCATCCTGAGTCCCATGACACCTCACTTGACCCTCTCTGATTATTAGTTAGCGAGATATTAACAAAAGTGTAGTTAAGCCCTATTGACAAAAATAAATAATACATTCAAAAACAGAATGTCACCTCAAGTCCAACGACCTCTCATACAAGTCCCTAGGCTTATTGGTTCAAGAAATATTAAAAAAGCTAATGACCTATTAGTTTTGGATCTTTTGGTAATTTAAAAAAAATAACTCATCTATAAATCTGTATTCAAAAAGCCCGCCCTCTTACAAAAACCCCAAGTGCACATGTGTAAAAACAAAAAACAAACATGTTAAATCATAGTAGCGATCGGCTCTTCGCTTGCGTTTCATGTGGAACAACGTTTAATTTCATCATAGCATTAGGGACCAGTCTAAAGGAACCGGTCTAAAGGGATTAGTCAAAAAGGGGAACATACGATTACGTCAGCAAATCATCTCATCTAGTTTCAAATTTAGCCACTACAGCACGTGCAACACACAGGAAGTGCGTGGGAAAATACGATTATGTCAGCGAAACATGAACTCGCTTGTCCGTTGTATGAGTATCAGTTTAGTAGTGGCATCAAGCACCAGAAGACGTTTACCCGATCCATCATTATGGTAAGTTTTTTTCTTATCATTATGGAAATCTCCTTATTAGAATAAAATGTTATAGTGGTTCTGGTCACTTATAGCTAAACTGTCATATATATGATTTTTTTGTTTATTTATAGGCTACTACAATAAATATTCTCAATGCTATGGGGGCAGAACTGTTGATTAGAGAGAAAAAACAAGATGTTCAGTAAAGAACATATAGCCTACTTTCTCCTAAATGCATGGGTATTGTTATAACTCTTTGTCCTTTCCAAGGAGTATAATTGAATGTTGGTTGTAGTAGCTTTTTGAAATACTACGTGCTATAGGGATATTAAACATGAATATGAGGTGCCCTTTGCTAGTGCTACCTCTGTAAAAAAATTCATTCAATTCGGTTTCACCGTGTTTGAGTTGATCTGGGGAATGGATTTGCACACATACATGGCCGCTATTTGCAAACTATTGGGCTGATGACCTTGTAGTCAGTCATAAGATGCTTTCCACAAAAAGGCATGTTGTTGCAAAATCCGGTAGAGATCAAATTATTAGGATGGACGAAATTTGATTTAAGCTTTTAACATTTGGGTGGCCGTCATTCCGTTTCCGTCAAGATGGCGGCGATATAAAACATGACACTGAGGTGCCCTTTGCTAGTGCTACCTCTGTACCAAATTTCGTTCAATTCGGTTTCACCGTGTTTGAATTGATAGGGGGAATCGATTTGCCCACATACTTGGCAACCATCTGCAAACTATTGGGCTGATGATCTAGCAGTTTGGTCAGAATATGCTTCCCACATAAAGATTTGTTGTTGCAAAATTTGGTAGAGACTAGATTATTAGGTTGGTCGTAATTACATTTTAGCCTTTAATTTTTGGGTGGCCGCGATTACGTTTCCGTCAAGATGGCGGTGATATAAAACATGACACTGAGGTGTCCTTTTCTATTGCTACCTCTGTAGCAAATTTCGTTCCATTCGGTTTCACCGTGTTCGAATTAATAGGGGGAATCGATTTTCACACAAAGATGGCCGCCATCCGCAAAATATTATGCTAATGACCTATTAGTTTGGTCAAAGGATGCTCCCTCCATAATGGTATGTTGATGCAAAATTTGGTAGAGATCGGATGATTAGGTTAATCTTAATTTGATTTAAGCTTTTAATATTTGTGTGGCCGCCATTACGTTTCGTCCAGATGGCGGTGATATATAACATGACACTGAGGTGCACTTTGCTAGTGCTACCTCTGTACCAAATTTCATTCCATTCGGTTTCACCGTGTTCGAATTAATAGGGGTAATCGATTTTGACACAAAGATGGCCGCCATCCGCAAACTATTAGGCTAATGACCTATTAGATTTGTCAAAGATGCTTCCTCTATAAAGGTATGTTGTTGCGAAATTTGGTAGAGATCGGATGATTAGGTTAGTCGTAATTTGATTTAAGCTTTGAAC
Organism: Meconema thalassinum; assembly: GCA_946902985.2. Taxonomy (NCBI): domain Eukaryota; kingdom Metazoa; phylum Arthropoda; class Insecta; order Orthoptera; family Tettigoniidae; genus Meconema; species Meconema thalassinum. Next base: position 759,754,968 of record OX336388.2, on the reverse strand, counting down.
ATTTGTGTGGCTGCCATTACGTTTCCGTCAAGATGGCGGTGATATAAAACATGACACTGAGATGCCCGTTGCTAGTGCTACCTCTGTACCAAATTTCATTCCATTCGGTTTCACCGTGTTCGAATTAATAGGGGTAATCGATTTTGACACAAAGATGGCCGCCATCCGCAAACTATTAGGCTAATGACCTATTAGATTTGTCAAAGGATGCTCCCTTCATAAAGGTATGTTGTTGCAAAATTTGGTAGAGATCGGATGATTAGGTGAGTCGTAACTTGATTTAAGCTTTGAACATTTGGGTGGCCGCCATTACGTTTCCGTCAAGATGGCGGCGATATAAAACATGACACTGGGGTGTCCTTTGCTAGTGCTACCTTAGTACCAAATTTCGTTCAATTTGCGCTCACCGTGTTCGAATTGATAGGGGGGGGGGGGACAGACATTCAGAGTGCACACACTCACACACACACACACACACACCCACACACATACACACACATAGACAGACACATTTTTTTTCGCCCTGTAGTGATCTCATAAGTCTACTTTCATTTTTTGCAAAAATCGAAAGTAGGCTAAAAAGCTTACTGAGTTACCAATGCATACTCTTTTCCGTATCATTAACATTCAAAAAGTGGACACAATGTATAGTGAACGTGTACTATGTGTGTTAGTGAAAATTTTCAGACATTCCTTTCTACACGTTTTAATGATATGTCAGAAAAGTGTGCTCGAGGATCTAAATCGTGGTGGACATTCTCTATATCTATTTTATGAGGGTAAAAAAAACAATAAATGTATTGTACATTCTGACTTTGAAGTTAGGTTAGGTTAGGTTAGGTAAGGTTGGATTTGGTTAGGTTAGGTAAGGTTAGGTTAGGTTAGGTTAGGTTAGGTTAGGTGAAGTTGAGGTTAGGCAGAATGGCTGCGGTATTAATCAAAAGCCAGCTCCTGTCAGATTTGCCTCACAAGATTGAGTGTACCCCATTCCAACCCTCAGCCTAGAATTAAATTTCTTGACAGAGACAGGACTCGAACCCGAGCCTCCACAGTGACAGCTAAAAATGTTAGCCACTACACCATAAAGTGGGGCAATATAAGGCTGCTCTTGATTGTACATAATCAATCAATAATTACCTAATAATAATAATAATAATAATAATAAATAATACGGTAATAATACGGTAATAAAAATAATAATAATAATAATAATAATAATAATAATAATAATAATAATATATATTCCAATTAGCAACTACATAGCCGACCTCTCCCTGGGTTCTTTTACATGCCAACATCGTATGACATGCGTGTCTTAATTTTTGCCGCCTTTCAAAAATCACTTACCACGACCAAAAGCGAACCTGCAAGCTTGGGGTTGGTAGTCCGACACGATTACCACTCACACACCGTGGCAAGCTATCAATCAATAATTACCTAATAAAATTAATGAAAAAATCCACAGCCTGCTTCCAGTCTCCGGCCGGGTCAGGAATGGAATGAATGAAGCCCCCATCTAGCGGCGAGGATATGAACTGTGCCGGCTGCCGAGGCCTGACGCACTCCTCTGGGGCAATGATTAAATGAATGACAGATGAAATGAAATGATAGTGGAGAGTGTCGCTGGAATGAAATTTTGACAGTGAAAACCGGAGTACCCGGAGAAAAACCTTTCTGCCTCCGTTTTGTCCAGCACAGATCTCACATGGAGTGACCGAGATTTGAACCACGGACCCAGTGGTGAGAGGCTGGCGTGCTGCCGCCTAAGCCACGGAGGCTCTAATAAAATTAATAGTAATAATAATTATAATAATAATAATAAATACAATAAATATTCCATTTAGCGACTACACGGTCGAACTCCCCCTGTGACATTATTCACGGTCTCATAGTGTGGCGGCCATTTTGCGCATTAGCCGTTGCGCTAGCTATGACTGTCCCCTCCATAAGAATAACATAGGGCTGGTTGCGCGCGGCGGCCATCTTGCGCATTAGCCCCTGCGCCAGAACCGCCTTATATTTCCTACTAACTTAAGTTCACCTATAGGACTTTAAATAACCTGGTGATCACAAATCCAACATGGCGGCGACGCGAATTATAAATATTCACATGGACGTTTCTCGCAATTTAACCATCCGGGTGCAGTGAAACGTGGTACAGTAAATCCTTATACGAATGTTAATCCACTGGCATCTAATTTATTTCAATTGTTTCCATAACCACAAGATGGCAGCTGTGCGAAATTTTAAAATCTCCTTGTTACTTCTTGTGTCCTAATTATGCAATGGAAGTTAGAATACTACACGTACACAATAATCTGCATGTAACAGTACATAACTCTAGGACCTACATATATAAAATCCAACATGGCGACCATCCGTAATATTTAGTCGGTTCTCGATATGTACGAATCTATTACAGGAATCAAACTGAAATTTTGTATGTTGATAGTGGCAATTAACATAAGTAGGGTATATGAAAGTAGGCTGTATAGTTCTTCACGGAACTACTTGTTATAGTTATGTTTATTATTTTAGTTTTTATATTTCTTTTATTATTAAAATTTTATTTTTATGATTTTTATTTCTATATTTATATTTTATTGTTACCCTTTAATTGTGAATGTTTTTAGTTTTTTAAGTTATCCAACACATTACGTCAAGTAGATGCGTATATAATATTTGATGTTTAGAAATTCTAGCACTTCGGCAAGAAAATTCTCCGAAATTTGGCTGAAAGATTCAACATGGATCAGCATCTTTGAAAGCATAAACTGTCCTGATGACAGGTGGTTAATATAGAGACCACTATCCCATGAAGGCTTAAATAACTGATTCTGTCACATATGTAGGCTTTAATTTGATAATATTAAAAATAATGTTGTGAAGAAATTACATACATCTTTAAAAAAATGTGTTTGTATTCCCATAAATATACTAAAAATTGTACTCCGCTAAAGAAACGGCAAATACATAAAACAAACATCCCGATTGTGTTGATCCTGATAATTGTAACCAGCAGGAACAGCACAAAGATGTCGGATCAAAAAATGACGGCGTTGGAGTAAAGCCAAAAGGTCGTCCAATGGCTGATGCTGGATCGATATTTAGTGCAAAATCTACATCCCGAATTGTGACATGGAACGTGCAAACTTTCAGTGTGGTAAAGGTGCAGAAGTGCCGCACGAATTCGATAATTATAACCTACATATTTTAGGTATTAGTGAAGCCAGATGGGTTGATAGTGGTAAAATTTCTAGTGATGGAAAAACAATATTCTACTCCGGACATCAAGATCAACATGAATATGGAGTGGCTTTGACTAAGCAAGGAAGCAAACCAAGCCCTGATTGGCTGGCAAGCAATTAGCCCCCGTGTAATTATGGCCAGGTTTCTATCGAGACATACGAAAACAACAGTTATCCAAGCCTATGCACCGACAGAAGATAAAGATGATTTGGAGAAAGACGCATTCTACGACCAACTACAATCAACGATAAACGAGACTCCTGGTCGTGATTTGAAGCTTTTGATTGGCGATTTTAATGCGCAGATCAGTAGTGACAGAGATGGCTTAGAACATGTCATTGGTCCACATGGATCAGCAACGCATACGAACGATAATGGAGAACGTTTATTATTGTTCTGTAGCATGAATAACCTCTGCATTGGGAATACCTACTTTCCGCACAAGAACATACACAAGAAGACGCGGAGATCACCTGCCGGAGTGACAAGGAATGAGATTGACAACATCTGTGTAAGCAAACGCTGGAGGTCATCCCTGCTTGATGTGCGAGTCTATCGAGCTGCAGATGTTGCATCTGACCGTTACCTTCTGCTGTCATCACTTTGCCTTAGTTTAAAGAAACTACAGACAAAGGAACCAATTCGTGCACTGGCCACTGAAACATTAAAGGAATATATCATGAAGAAGGAGTTTCAACTTACCTTACAAAATCGATTCCAGCTACTCCAAACTACTACTGACATCGAAGGGCATTGTACACAATTAAAGGAAACCATAGTAGACACTGCAGAACGCACCATCGGACGAAGAAGAGGAACCCTGAAAGAAATATGGATCCAAGACAAAACATGGTACCTTATTGATGGTGATCGGAAGAAGGCTTAAGTTCGGTGAGACCAAGCAAAAACGCTAAAAGAAACAGCAGAAGCAACACAACAACACCAATCACTGTGAATAATGTCAAACACAGCTGTAAAGAGGACAAAAAGAGCTGGTTGGAACAAAAGGCAGATTCTCTATCTGGTCGACAACAGTCATAAGCGTCGCCACAAAGCTGAAACTTTTCAAGAGTATTGTCCTACCTACTGCATTATATGCCTGTGAAACATGGAAATTCCCGGCTAATGTAATTAAGCGGTTAGATGTTTTCCAACAACGTTGCCTTAGACGAATTCTTGGAGTCTCTTATCGTGATCATGTCACAAATGAAGACGACTTAAGAAGATGAGACTCAGTACGCCTATCAACGACTGTAACTGAGCGTCGGATGCAACTAGCTGCCCGAATACCGTCACCCACGAACTGCACTAAGATGGACACCACTGGGAGGAAAAAGGAAACAAGGCCGGCCTCGAAGAACTTGGCGTCAAACAATGAGAGAAGATCTCAGGACCATTGACATCTTTTGGTATGAGGCCGAAGCTGCTGCGATCGACCGACATCGCTGGAGAAGACTTGCTGCCCAATGTGCCTTGCACAGGACCAAATGATGATGATGATGACGATGATGAAGAAAAACGAAAAGATAAGGACATTCATTAGACAGTTTACATGGTGACCATCTCGCGACGCAATAACGAGAATTCTTGGCTACCTCCACAGAATTTTGGATTCGTTTCCCGCCGCAAACAAGAAATGTAATTCTGTAACGTGGTTCACTTAGCCTTGTGAAGTCAGAAATGAGAATAGGTTGGTTTGATTACCATCTGAGCCGTTTCATAACTGGTCTTCCACTTCTACTCCAGTAGAATGTTTTTTAACGAAGGACAACGGGCGCATCCTTCCTAATCATAACCTCAATTAAAAATTCTGTAGTGGCTAGCATACTTCGCTGTCGCTCCGGAGGTCCGGGTTCGATTCCCGGCTCTGTCAAGAAATTGAAATCTGGTCTGAGGGCTGGAATGGGGTACACTCAGCCTCGTGAGGTAAAACTGAGAAGAGGTGGGTTGGATTCTCATCTCAGCCATCATGGAGGTGGTTTTCCGTGGTTTCCCACTTTTACTCCAGGCAAATGCCAGGATAGTTCCTAACTTAAGGCCATGGCCGCGTCTTAACCAATCCCCCCCCCCCTGCATTACAAATACACACACTAATACAGCCATCACAATAACACAGGTTATCAGACAAATTCCACCCACTCAGGTACACGGGGCTATATGACCACGATGCTACAAAGCCCCTATAGAATCAACAACAACAACTCTATAGGGAGGAGATAATGTTGCGGGAGCTCTCAGTTCCAACAGCAAAGAAGTGTGTTACGCTTCGCATTTATTTAACGTATTGAATGGTGAACTACCCTAGCAGTGGTCGGGACAGGGTCACCAACAGCCTGCCGAAGAGTCTGACTTGATATACCTAGGAGAAACCACTTGGTCGTGAAAGTCAATATGCCATCTATGGAATATTCGAGGCGAGGTGGCACCATAGAAAGAGAGACAAATGCTTGAGACAGATCCAAGACATTCTATGTTCAACCAGAAGGTGACCACTCCTCGCCTTAGATCCAGGAAGAGTTTTATTAACCCTGGAATGGCACACTGGGGTCTCAGCGACCCTTCGGTAAACAAATCATCGAATAAATCTCTTACATGAAACTGCAGGCTACCGAGTCATGTTTGTAAATTGCGTAAGCACCTTGTCACACTCAGATCTGACAGCGGAAGCAAACGTCTGTGGGACAAAAGTAAATATATCTCAGGGTCACGGAAACCCCAGTGTGCCATTTATGGTTGCCTTTTTCTGGTGTGTGCCTTCCTGCTGCAGATCTTGCTATGTGATTAACAAGCTAACACGTGTTTACTTAGTGCTACAGACAGTGTATGGTATGGCTAATTCCAAGGAAGGGCTATCAGATTGTTACATTAGGGTGTGCGAACCCATTCTGCCAGAGCCACCGTGCCATGGTATGTGTAGATTGCGAACGTCTTCTGTGAAGCATTTTGTAACCTCTTGCTAAGGCGAACTATCAGTGATATTAATTTGTACTGGTTGTTTTATAACTGTTTAATAACTGTACTGTAAAAATGTTCCAAAACTTGACGATAGTTGTCCACTGTGCCAGCGAGAAGAGTCAAAGATGGCGGCTGGCATAGGAAGCCTGTAGGAGTGCTCCGCTTTATCCCGCGCAAACCGCAGTTTTTAACCGCAATTTCCGGCCCGAAAGTGAGTGACCAAGTAACTTAGTGTGTGAAGTACGTGCCTGAACATTTTCTACATCATTATGTCAATCCAAAAGGTGAACAAACGTGTAAATGTTGTTGAGGCAACGATGGCAGACTTTGAAGCACGCCTTCAGTTGTTGAACGGTGCTGCCAACCCGGGTCAAGACTCCCTAGAGTCGCTTACTCGTGATTTTCGCGAGTTCCGAAGCACTGTCACCTCCGAACTGGCTGTGTTAAAGAACTGAGCAAGCTGGAGTGGAGACTTGACCACCACGAGGAGCTGCTGGACGAAGGAGAGCAATACAGCCGGAGAAACTGCCTTCTCATCCACGGGATCGTTGAGGACCCTGAGGAAGATGTGTACGAGAAGGTGAGGGACACAATCAAGACGAAGTTGAACGTGTACCTCCCTATGGAGGGCCTGGATAGATGTCACAGGATTGGGCGGCCGCAGCGAACAGCAGCTGAAATGGTAGCCACTGGGAAACGCCCTATTATAGTAAAATTCCTCCGCTACCACGAGCGAGATCGCATCTGGAAGTCCAAGCGCCTCCTAAAGGGAACCAAGATTCTTATTACTGAATCCCTCACAAAAACCCGGAAAACTAACCTAATTGTTGGGCAACAAAAGACTCTGGTAACTGTTGTATACAAGCCGCCAAGAATAACAAACATGAGTGAATTTGAAAACCGCTTGCTCGACTTACTTCCAAGCTACGAACACGTAATAGCCGTGGGTGACTACAATACCAATTTACTGACATAGACGTACGAGACCAAGCAATTACAAAACCTGTTCTCTTTCTGCGACATGACTATTCTTCCTCTAGAACCTACAAACCACATTTACTCTGATAAATACGAATCATATACACTCATTGACCATCTTGTGACAAGCAATCTCGACAGAGTTGAAACTTTCGGGCAAATACCCGTACCATCTATCTCCACCCATGGCCTAATTTACCTATCGTACTCCCTTCGTGTGCCTAAGTACACACCTAAACATATTATCACTAGAAGCATGAAATATATTAATACGGATGACTTAAAACATAACGCATACAACCTTCCCTGGAATGACATATTACTCTTAGATAACATTGACGCAAAAGTAAACAAGTTAAATTCTCTTATTATTAGTCTGTATGACAAACATGCCCCTAAACATTCGATCAAAGTTACTCGCCCAGCATGCCCATGGTTAAATGAAAACATTAAAAGTATGATGGCACAGCGTGATGCACTGTTCCGGCGTTTTAAACGTACCCGTGACGAAACTGATTTTGAAAATTATCGTGTGCTCAGAAATCGTATTAAGCAGCTCGTAAGAAACACCAAATTCTCCTACATACAAAACGTGACAAAGAAGATGAATACAAGGAATGCCTGGAATAATATGCGTTCTCTAGGTATAGGCAAACAGCAGCAACAGACACATGTACCCGACATACCGCTTGATGAGTTAAATGAATATTTCACAGAAGAGAGAGAGTACCAACTAATTCAACACCCCATGAACCTTTTCACCCACTACCTGATCCTTTTCACCCACTACCTGACCACCCGCTCTTTAATTTCCATCCGGTTACGGCAGACAAAGTAAAAAAGTTACTATATTCCATAAAATCAAAAGCGAGAGGAGTTGATGATATTCCCATATCCTTCATACATAATATCATCGGTGCCGTTCTACCAATTATTACTCACATATTCAACCATACTCTTACAACTAACACCTTTCCCTCCCTATGGAAACAAGCCAATGTCATCCCTATTCCTAAGAAAACCGAACCTTTATTTCCATCTGACTATCGGCCAATATCAATTCTACCTGCACTTTCAAAAGCCCTCGAGCGTCTGGTTCATGAGCAAGTACTTGAATATTTGAATAGCCGTTCTCTTTTAGACCCTCTGCAATCAGGTTTCAAGAAGGGACATAAGACCGCAACAGCATTACTCAAAGTGACTGACGACATTAGACACGCAATGGACCAAAAACTGGTGACAATCCTCACCCTTCTCGACTTCAGCAGTGCTTTTGACACCATAAATACTCAGACACTATTGAAAAAGATGGAATTTTATTACTTCGACCAGCAGACAATTTATTTTTTCGCATCATACCTAAATAATCGCCAGCAACGTGTTGTAACCCAGGATAAAACTTCTCAGTGGCTAAGCAGAAAGTCAGGCGCCCCACAGGGTAGTGTACAAGGACCCTTGATTTTAGTACTATATATCAACGACATCTCATCTAATTTGAAAAATTGCAAATATCACCTATATGCAGATGATTTGCAAATATACTCCCACTGCAAGACAAATGACATTCCATTGACAATTGAAACTATCAACGCTGACCTTCAACGACTTGGAAAATATTCTCAGGAAAATTCCCTTCTTCTGAATCCATCCAAGACACAAGTTATCATAATTGGCTCTCAAAAACTATTGACGTCACTCCGAGATCAAATTATTCCCCCAATTGTACTGAACAACAATGAAATTCCATACTGTCCTACAGTGAAAAATCTAGGTGTGATAATAAATCAGACTCTTAACTGGTCTGAACATGTACAGAATGTATGCAAGAAGATTTTCGCAACGCTCCACTCCCTTAAAAGAAAAAAAGATATTTTACCATTTAAAGTAAGAATCCTACTCATACAGATACTAATACTTCCTATTCTTGACTACTGTGACGTTATTCTTGTAGACGCAACCAAAACATTAACTTTGAAACTTCAACGAGCTCTGAACTCTTGCATACGATTTATCTACGATCTGAGCTATGATAAACATATCACTCCCTATTATTGCGCTCTTTCCTGGCTGAAACCTGAACTACGTCGATCATATCACATTCTTGTCCAGATTTTCCGATTATTGTCTGACGACAGACCACTATACTTATCAAATAAATTCAAGTACTTGTCTTCTTTCCATGGTAATAATACACGCTCTGGTTCTTCCCTCTCCATTCCTATTCATCGATCCTCTATATACAACAACCCGTTTCATGTGGTGGGGTCTAGGCTGTGGAATACCCTTCCAGCCAGTGTCAGGGGTATCACCTCACTATCTAAATTCAAGACCACCTGCTGGGGCAGCCTGCTGAACATTGCTGACCGACAACAAGTGTGAATGGATGAGTGAATGAGAGTGTGAAAGTCATTATAAATGTCAATTATTATTGTTTAATTTTGTCGCCATAATATGTTTATTTATTATATTAATGCGGTTAAGTGTAAGAGAGGGCCAAGAGCCCTAACTGTGCCACCAATAAAGGCAATAATAATAATAATAATAATAATAATAATATTTATGTATCTCTGTAATTTTCAGGCTGTAACTGCTTTTATTGTAATTATAATTAATTAATTAAAATAGATAAGCACTAGAGATTATAATAGTCATTTACTGGTGTCCTCTAACTATACAGTAGACGGCTAGAATAAGAACAAGTGGTGAAATTCAAAGGATATGATATTAATGACTGCAATTTGATTGGGTCGAGCAGACCCCACTGTGCTAATTGTGTATGTGCTTTGCGAGTGTGCCATTCCAGGGTTAAGAGAACAGTACCCCTCCATACCAAACTGCTGAGCTTCTATGCCCAAGATAGCGGGTTCAAACCCGTCTGAAGCCGTCGGATTTTTTAAGAGCGTTAAAAATCCCTCAGTATGCCTTCCTTTGGAGGGGAAGTAAAGCCGGCGGTCCCATGTCATAGATTTATGGCATGTTAAAGAACCTTCCACTAATTGCACCTGTGTGAAGCTAAATTGGATAGGTTAAGAATGTAAACAACGCTCTTAGGTTTCTACGTTCGTTGCCAAGAGCCGACTGCGGTGGCGTCTAGTAGCTAAGTTCTGAACTTGGCCTAGTAGTCGTTGACAGTGGCGCTTGGTGGCAAAAGTAGGAACTACTTGAAAAATTCTAAGTTGCAGTACTTAAATTAAAAAAACAAATAACACACACTAATAGAGTCATCACAATTAACACCGGTTATCAGACAGATTCTACACACACCCAAATTACACGGGCTACATGACCGCGTTGTCGCAGCCCCTAAACTTAAGAACCGACCAACCATCCATACCAAACCAGACGTCCGGCGTGTGTCACTCTGGAACGAAATAGTACCATAGGGCTTTACCCCTAAAGAAGAACTGAGCAGTGGTATAAGGTCCTTAAACCGGATGACAACAGGAGTGCCTAAGTGTCGTAGCAACCTTGTGAAGTGGGGTTATTCAGAAGATTGAATATCTGACCGTGGAGAAATCCAGACTCCACAACACCTGCTCACGTGCCAAGATCTTAATGACACCTACAGCCAGGTAGACCTTATGCTGGCCAAAGAACTAGGGATAAGAGCTGCAAAATTCTAGAAAGGAAGAATTTAGTGCCTCTCCCGGACACGGAAATATAATATACTAGCTGAAGTACCCGTGCTTCGCTACGCGTCATAAATAAATTAAAATGTGAAGGTGACAGTTAAAACAGGGGATAGGCGAGGTGCTGCGCAGAGGGAGATTAAGGATGGAACATTTTGTCCAACTACACCGCTCGGCGTTGACCGTGTTTTATAGCACAAATTTAGGTTTTACTCGCTAACAGTTGCAGATACCTTTCGGATAGGAAATGTAGTTTTAAACCTCGCATATGCCATCAAAAGTTTGCTATTTCTTAGCGTTCTCTTTTTATTTGAAATGGAAATGTGAAAGTTTGAAACCAAAGGGTGTAGTGACGTCACTAAAATGGTCGCCATTTTAAATAGTGCAAAGTATTGAAATCAAAAGTAACCTATATGTTAACCAGGAAAATCAGCTACTTCCATGTAAAATTCACGTAAATCGGACCAGTGGTACTTGCGAGATTGAGTAATACACAGACACACACCATCTCAATTTTAGCCTCGCTTCGCTCACGTCATAGTCGTATCATATTGTTTTTCAATGAAATGCAGGTTTAACCCCGTTAACAACCCTTTAGAACCTGAATACCCAAAAATCCCTCCTTAGTAGACATTTTCGACACACGACAAACATATCCCCAAAATATCATTCTTCTAACTTTAATAGTTTTGGTTGGTCGATGAGAGCAAACATCCAAAAATCCTTCCTTAGTGGACGTTTGTCTTCCAGAAGTTCACCCCTCCGCATATGCCCCTTAAATTGCATTTATGAAAACACGGTCGAACACCTATTTATTTTATTTATTTATTTATTTATTCATTTATTTATTTATTTATTTATTTTTAAGCTGATAGATTTCCTCCGAGTTTCAGACTCCTCCCTATGTCGTTTAAGAGATACACGCTCAGTTAGGAATCTTTCAACCCCCACTTTTCATCCCTTTCACCTCATAATATACACTACATCGAAAAACCATTAGACATGCGTCAGCTTATTTTTAATGATTAGTATATGTGCCAAGTATCACATCCCCAAATGAAACCACTCGTGAGATATTGTTATTCAATGGAAAGCACGTTTACCCCCTTAACACCTCTTTAGAACCTGAATATCCAAAACTCTTTCCTTAGTGGACGTTTTCGACATACAACGAACATATCCCCAAAATTTCATGTTTCTAACTTCAATAATTTTGGCTGGGCGATGATGAGTGAGTGAGCCAGTCAGGACATTTTCTTTCATTTATTTTTGATAATTTCACCCGTCCCCATGAACCCCTTAAATTGGATTTATGAAACAAACGGTCAAACACCTATTTACTTATTTAAAGCTGTTTTCCCCCTGAGTTTGATGAGTGAGTAAGTGAGTCAATCAGTTAGGACACTTTCTTTCCTGTTTTTTCCCCCCATAATTTCACCCCTCTCAAAGGGCCCCTTAAATTGGGTTTATGAAAAAACGTTCGAACACCTATTTACTTGTATTTTAAGCTGTTTTTTCCCACCGAATTTCAAACTTCACGCCTATGTCGTTTCAGAGATACACGCTCCGTCAAGAATCCCTCAACCCCCAATTTTCACCCCTTTCACCTCATAATATACACCACATCGATAAACCCTTAGACATATGTCTGATTATTTTTAATGATTAGTTTATATACCGAATATCACATCCCCAAACAAACAACTCATGAGATATCGTTATTCAATGAAATGCACGTTTACCCCTTTGACACGTCTCTAAAACCCGAATAAACAAAAATCATTCCATAGTTAACGTTTTCGACATACAGCGAACATATTCCCAAAATTTCATGTTTCCAACTTTAATAGTTTTCGCTGGGCGTGATGAGTGAGTGAGTCAGACAGGACATTTTCTTTCATTTATTTTACCAGAATTTCACCCCTCCCCATGGGCCCCTTAAATTGGATTGATTAAAAATCGCTTGAACACCTATTAACTTATTTCTTAAGCTGTCTTTTTCCCCTGAGTCAGTCGGTTAGGACACTTTCTCTCCTTTTTATCCCCAGAATTTCACCCCACCCCATTGGCCCCTTAAATTAATTTATGAAAAAACAGTCGAATACCGATTTACTTACTTTTTAAGCTGATTTTTTTTCGCTGAGTTTCAAATTTCTCGCCTATGTCGTTTAAGAGATAGGCCTACACGCTCCATTAGGAATCCTTCAACCCCCACTTTTCAGCCCTTTCACCTCATAATAATACACCACATCGAAAAACGCTTAGACACATGTCTGCGTATTTTTAATGATTAGTTTATATGCCGAGTATCACATCCACAAATGAAACCACTCGTGAGATATTGATATTCAATGAAATGCAGGTTTAACACCCTTAAGACCCCTTTAGAACCCGAATATCCAAAAAACCTCCCTTAGTGTACGGTTGTGACATACAACGAACATATCCCCGAAATGTCAAGTTTCCAACTACAATATTTTTGGCTGGGCGATGATGAGTGAGTGAATGAGTCAGGACATTTCCTTTCATTTTTTTTCTTTCTTCAGAATTTCGCCCCTCCCGATGAACCCCTTCAATTTGATTGAAAAACAAACTGTCGAAAAGCTATTTACTTACTTTAAAACAGTTTTTTCCCCCTGAGTTTGATGAGTGAGTCAGTCAGTCAATCAGTTAGGACACTTTCTTTCCTGTCCCCCCCCCCCCGAATTTCACCCCTCCCCATGGGCCCCTTAAATTGGATTTATGGAAAAGCGGTCAAACACATATTTACTTATTTTTATGCCGATTTTTTTTCCGCTGAGTTTCAAACTCCTCGCTTATGTCGTTTAAGAGATACACGCTCCGTTAGGAATCTTTCAATCCCCACTTTTCACCCCTTTAACCTCATAAACACATCGAAAAACCCTCAGACACGTGTCTCCTTACTTTTTAATGATAAGCATATATGCCGTGTATCACATCCCCCAATGAAACCAATCGGGAGATATTGTTATTCAATGAAATGCAGGTTTAACCCCCTTAAGACCCCTTTAGAACCTGAATATCCGAAAATCCTCCCTTAGTAGACGGTTTTGACATACAATGAACATATCCCCAAACTGTCATGTTTCTAACTTCAATAATTTTGGCTAGGCGATGATGAGTGAGTGAGTAAGTGAGTTAGTCTGGACATGTTCTTTCAATTTTCTTTTTTCAGTATTTCACCCCTCTCCATGAACTCCTTAAATTTGATTTATGAAAAAAAAAACTGTCGAACAGCTATTTACTTAATTTAAAGCAGTTTTTTCCCCCTGAGTTGGATGAGTGAGCCAGTCAGTTAGGACACTTTCTTTCCTGTTCCCCCCCCCCCTCGGAATTTCATCTCTCCCCATGGGCCCCTTAAATTGGATTTATGAAAAAACTGTCAAACACATATTTACTTCTTTTTATGTTGATTTTTTTTCGCTGTGTTTCAAACTCCTCGCCTATGTCGTTTAAGAGACACACGCTCCGTTAAGAATCTTTTAATCCCCACTTTTCACCCCTTTCACCTCATAATATACACCACATCGAAAAACCCTCAGACACATGTCTTCTTATTTTTAATGATGAGTTTATATGCCGAGTATCACATCCCCCCATGAAACCAATCGGGAGATATTGCTATTCAATTAAATGCAGGTCTACCCCCTTAACACCCCTTTAGAACCTGAATAGCCAAAATTTCTCTCTTAGGGGGCATTTGCGGCCCTTGAGTAAGCTGCATACAGATTTCATTCCAATCCGTTCGGTGGTTTCTGAGATTTCGTGATGAATAAATTAATGAGTGAGTGAGTGAGTGAGTGGTATTTGACAAATATATAGTAGAAAGAAGATAGTGTCAAGTCTTTGTTATGCTAAACTCGGTTGACAGTGCTGTGTGAGCAATTGAGTAACTAACGGGATTTCAAGTGAAGATCCTCATTTTCTATACCGGTAGTGCTGAGCGCAATTGGCATCAAGTCGGCCGTGTCTCGACTTGAGCTATGTTGCCATGGAAACTATCTGCCTTGCCATTCCTTCATGAATATATTTTATGATTTGATTAGCCTGTTTTTGAGTGAAAAAGGGCCGAAATCAGAAGAATGAGAAAGACTATCGAAAATTCATGTAGCCAGCGGTTCCTTCTGGGTCCTAAACTATGTGTATGCAAAATATGGTTGAGATTGGTGGAATGGTGTATATTTGTATACGGAACCAACATATATACATACATACATACATACATACATACATACATACAGACTTTCACTTTTATATATTAGATCTATGGAATCCCTATTGTTGCTGAAAGAAGATGTAGAACACTCTTTAGAAATATCTAAGATGCAGATTGTATCACGAGCATTGTACTCTGCAACATATCAAGAATGCCCATGATTTACAGTACAATATTGCAAACCCTAGAACATTTGTATCCTTGAATGATCCGAAATTCAATTGAATTCCAGATTCTATTTCTATACTATCTTAGGTTTCTATTTGCATTCTAAATATTTGAATGGGTGATTTCTTAGAAAGCATGCATTTCATAACTCATCAATCTTCGGCCGAGAGTTCGTAGTGCTCTGTGGTCCAAGTTTCGTCCCGGCTAACTCTGAGGAGTCCAATTAGGATAATGATTCCCTGGGAACAGCTTGAATAATAATCTGAACACGTAAGTGGTATTAGGTATGCAATTAGCCATGTATCAGTGTATGTTGGCCTGTAGACGCGTAAGGAAATTCACAGTAGGTTGTACGTCGCCAGTATTAACATAGCCTACAACCCTTAATGCACCATTGCTCACCAGATTTTCTCCGCAGCGAGAAATAAAATAAAATATTAATATCAAATTTCTCTGTTGAGTAAGACTTGAAAATGGGACCGCAATCGGAATGAGGAAAGAGCAATTCGCTCAGGATCACGGACATGTCGACTTAATTCCGTGATCGAATGCCTCCTACATTTTTAGTTATCGTAGCTATTAAATCCAAAACCTTCAAAACATGCATTATGCATGAATTTTCCCCCGAAAAGGCCAAAACATACAAACATGAAGCATCATCATCATCATGAGCAGCAGCAGCATCATGACCATCATGCCACATATCCAGGAATCCTGGGATCAGGTGGCAATGTATGTGGAGAGTACTTTGCGCCTAAAGAAGCGGGATCTAGACGTTTATGGCCGATAGTAAAGAAGAACTGAAGGAAGAAGGAGCATAGGATGCTACATAAACGACGCCGCCCTGAAGTAATGCGAGAGCGGTTTTCGGGGCGGATATACACGTCGTGGGAGGAGGGTGTGTGGTATTTAGTGGGTAAAAGACCCACACACTTGAAGAGTGCGGACCCTCTTCAAGCGTCTGGAAGCAGATTTTCCACAATCCCTCGTAAAAAAAAAATTAAAAAAATCATCATCATCACCACCAATGTAGGAAGGATGTATATGCTCTGGAGAAAGTTGCGCTATGGTTTTGTGCTTACAGACTTAGCTAATTCAGCAGTAGACTACTTGTAATATACTGTACTTTTTCTGCAGAGATCTCCAAACGTAAGAGACGAGTTCATCACATCAGCTGTTCGGGTCATCTCTTTCAATTTTCATTACTATGAATTTCTAAACGACAAATGCTACTACCTGGTGGTAAAATCGTGAAAACCTGTGTTGTATTTTGGTTATGAAGCATGTATAAAATTACTTGCATTTCGGTGATTCATTTATGCAGTAGTGGTAGTAATGAAGCATGTTATTCAATTTATCATATTGTACATTTAGACAACGTGTTACGAATTCAGCACTAGTACCACTATTATCAGCTTGCCACGGTGGGTGAGTGGTCAACGTGTCGATCTACTAAACCCAAGCTTGCAGGTTCACTCCTGGCCGTGGTAAGTGATTTTTGAAAGGCGGCAAAAATTAGGACACCATGCCATACGATGTTGGCAAGTCAAATAACCCATTTGAATTCAGTAGGCCGTGTTCATAATGGCAAAATTAATCTCGTTAGTTTCCGCAAACACAAAGTTCCTCATTTCTCTACTAGAAAGCGCTATAGTGTTCAAGGAAATAGATATCTAACCTCCTTGACTTTAATAGTGCTTCAAGGAACAACGAAATTCGACTTGCAAGCTACCCTTTGGGTGTCAAATAACAAAGCTTACACCCGGCACCCGAGGCCATACGATATTATTATTATTATTATTACTACTATTATCAAAAAAGAACCTAAAGATTTACAAACTCAAATTTATTTGACACTGTTAATAATTGATATAGAAAACCTATGCCACATGCAATTTTAAGAACTGAATTTATGTCATAAATGGACCAAGGTAAGGCCATCATTACTTTCGATTTGACGTTTCAGTGCTATGCTCGAGTTTTGTTCACTAAATCTCGACATCGTGAACAAACCTCTATTTATAGTGACATCTATTTAAATGGCTGCCTGTGACTGGCTAGTTAAAGTGATTTTCCTTCTGACCACTAGATAACTCTAGGGTAACACTGAAACGTCAAGTCGGAAGTAATGATAGCTTTACTATAAGTATTAATTTAATTTCAATGTTATTTTTTTGAAAACCTTTCCATTAATTTGAAGTGATAGATGTGTCAAGAACCATAACTAACAACAATCAGTATCTTTCTATTTTTAACACTCGTCCTAACTTTGACTAAAATAACACTTAAATCTATTTTTTCCTGCGAAGTTGGAGCTCTCTATTCGTCCGTAGATATTATATATGAATTGCAGCCGAACGCCCGAGGGCTCCCAACAAGTTCAGTTTCAAGTAGTTCCAACTTTGGCCACCAGATGCTACTGTCACTAATATCTAGCGGCGAACGTTGGAACTTGATAGAGCGATTCTAAATAGCCAAATATAATCTACACATTTTTGTTAAACGTTACCAATTTCAGTGGTAGGTTCTTTTACGTGCCATAAATCTATGACATGGGCCCGCCAGCTTTACTTCCCCTCCGAAGGAAGGCTAACTGAAGGATTTTAACGCTCTTGGAAATCTGACGACTTCAGCCGGGTTTGAACCCACGATCTTGGGCATAGCAGTTCCGTATGCTACCGACTACGCCACCGAAGTCATAGATATACCAGCAACGTCAATATTACTCGCTCGGCCCGTTCTTCAGTCGCCTACTAAGGTTTGTGGCGGAGCGCTAGCATTACTTGGTGGCAGCTGGCGGAACTATAGGTAGCCTACATAGTTTGAGTTGAGTTGAATGTTACCTCAGAACTTTCCTCAGACGCAATCGATTTGAGTGATCAACAGCTCAAAAGAGAGATATTGATTCATGGAGTGTTTTAAGTCATTAACAAGATGTTCAGGAAATAACATATAGCCTACTTTCTCCTAAATGTATGGGTATAGTTATAACTCATTATCCTTATCACCTCCTAATTTATTCCATTTCGAAGTGCAAATTGGCACACTGGATTTGAGGAGTGGCGTTCAAACCATAGTTTATAATTTACCCCAGCATTTTGCTATTTCATCAGCAATCACTCCGAACAACGTAGGGATTCAGTTTATTATCACCGACTACTTACAATAATTGAAACTTCCTTGCTCTAAACGTATCACAGGGAGAAACATATTTAATATACCTATTACACAGCTAATTTGTAATCGCGCACAGCTAACGAGAAAGACAGGCCATGGCGCGTAAACCAAACCCTTCTGTGACGTAGGCAATGTAGTGCTTGATGGTGCTTGTACGTTAAGTCGAGAGCAATTCATAAGCAGCAGAAATGCAAGATTTTATATCAATCTTCATAAAATGGACGCAGTTTAGATGTCCGTATGTTTTCAAACACGATAAATTATACTGTATAGGTTTACAAAACTACGCCCGTTGAAGTTACTCGTTTCAAAAACCACGCGAACTTGGATTCAAGGGTTCGTTGTGTTTTAAACAGCTGAAACGAGTAGGCTACAGTAAGTTGAGTTGTAGAGTCTGCGACCTTCGTTGTGAGTTAAATTATGTGCACATGAGTATAATTAGATCAAAGAATCTTGCAGCACAGTATAGATATCATTAACTTATTGTTGTTTCAAGGGGCGGAACATAAATTAATACGTTTATAGAAGAGATAAAAAGCCTCCGTGGCTTAGGCGGCAGCACGCCGGCCTCTCACCGCTGTGTCCGTGGTTCAAATCCCGGTCACTCCACGTGAGATCTGTGCTGGACAAAACGGAGGCAGACAGGTTTTTCTCCGGGTACTCCGGTTTTCCCTGTCACACTTTCATTCCAGCAACACTCTCCACTATCATTTCATTTCATCTGTCATTCATTGAATCATTGTCCAAGAGGAGTGCGTCAGGCCTCGGCAGCCGGCGCAGTCCATACCCTCGCCGCTAGATAGGGCCTTCATTCATTCCATTCCTGACCCGCTCGGAGACTGGAAGCAGGCTGTGGATTTTCATTTTCATAGAAGCGATCTGCGGATTACACTCGCCACCGACTAACGACTTGTATCAATACCTTCTATGCTTGCCACGGTGGGTGAGTGGTTGTCGTGTCGGACTACCAACTCCAAGATTGCAGGTTCGCTCCTGGCCATGGTAAGGGATTTTTGAAAGGCGACAAAAATCACGACACTCATGTCATATGTTGTTGGCATGTTAAAGAACCCATTTGAATTCAGTAGGCCGTGATCATAATGGCAAAATTACTATCGGGATTTTTCGCCAACACAAAGTTCCTCCATTCTCTACTTGAAAGCGCTGTAGTGTCAAGGAGTTTAGATAACTAACCTCCTTGACTTTCATAGCGTTCAAAGGAACGACGAAATTCGACATGCAAGCTGCCCTCTGGGTGTCAATTAACAAAGCTTGCACCAGGCACCCGAGGCCATACGATATTATTATTATTATTACTATTATTATTATTATTATTTATAATACCTTCTATGAAGACAAGTGCTAAATGAAATCCAACGTTTATACAGGTTCAATGATGGAGGCACGATGATTAGGTACCACACCGGCAGTAAAACGAAGACCATAGAATATTATGTTAGTGAATATATTTCTATTATAAAAACGTTTGCTACATTTATGTACGGTATATCGTTCAATTATAAGACTTATACATGCATACATTGTCCGGCGTCATTCATAGCTTTTCATAACCTTCATAAACACTTAGTAACCGTCAAGTAATTCAACATAATTATCAAGCAGCCGCCAGGGAAAGATAACATTCATATGTGTATTTTGTATATTCTCCTGAAAAGTATTACCTTGTGAACAACTACAACGATTAAAGATAAATGGTCTACTGGTCGTAGATAGAGTAGACTAATGGATAAACAAGTACATTGTGGCGCAGTATTGGACGTCATAAGATAGATCAACGTATACCATGTACAGTATGTTCTGTCAGAAGCCATGGTTATGTTGGGTCAATTCTTCTCACAGCTTGTTTTCTGATATGATTTGGTTCTGTACGATGTTCTAATTCTGTGATTTTCAGCATCTTGTAGACAATACGGTTTACTTAACAGTAATACGGTTTATGTTCCCGTCATACATAACCTTACAGGAAGTGGTGCAACAGAACTACATTGCTGACGTCACGAAAGCGCACCAGGGCCAGTTATTCTCGTTGGCCGTTGTAATCGCGCCTAATCTTGGGGATGTGTGTGCTCTATCGGTAACAAGAAGAAACTTGTTATGGGTATGAGTTCACTAACTGGCCGGTATAGAGCGCAGCTCGCATCTAGAATGCTGTGGTTAGCTCCTACATAGTTCAACTAATTACTAGTACAGTAGATGTCACTCCGTGGAGAATGTTGTTTTATTTAAATATATATATTTTCATTGCAAAATGTACCATATAATGCTTTATTTTATACCGTCTCAGTACTCAAGAAACAATAAATATAAAAAATATCAAGCAAAAAAAAACCAACTTTGATATGATTTGAACCCCGGCCACCCAGATGAAAGATCAAAGCCCGAACCACACAGCCAATTGTGCACATACTAATAAAGCGTTAGGAACCAATTTAGATACAACGTTTTAGCAAATAAGGACTTTTACTAAACGATTTCAAACCGACTTCATTTCATATATAGTTCATATAATTTTTATCAGTAGGCTATTGACTATTGCATGCAACATACTGAAATTAGTTAAATATAGGTCAGAACGAGAGATCAGCTGCCATAGAGTCAGCTTTTTAAAGTCACATATAGACTATAATATTACAATATAAACTTTTAATTTCGAACTGGTCACGTCGTTGAGAACAGTTTAAACGATTCTTGGTTCGATAATTGGAACAGGTGGGTCCCATGTTAAGGATTATAAAGTTTGCATAATTCACACGGCCGCCATCCTGAAATAATACGGTTGATGCCCTTGTAGTTTGGGCACAAGACGCGTCCCATACGAAGGTTTGTTGTTACTAAATTTGGTAAAGATCCGATCATTAGTTTGGTCGTAATCTATTATTAAGTTTTGACCATTTGAGTGGCCGCCATTAAGTTTTGGTAAAGATGGCGGCAATATGAAACATACCACTGAGGTGCCCTTTGCCAGTGCTAACTCTGTACCAAATTTCGTTCAATTCGGTTTCAGGGAGGGGGGCAGACATCAGAGTTCACACACATACACGCAGACACAGACAGACACACAATTTTTGTCCCTGTGTTGAGCTCATAAATCTACTTCCATTTTTTTTTGCACAAATCGAAAGTAGGCTAAAAATGGTGTACAGTAATTATAGCCTGAGTTATGGGTGACTGAATTAAACAAAACACGGAAAATATCAGCAAAGAAGTGTTTAATATACGAGGGGCATTACGTAAGTCATGGCAACTATGTTATATCTTTCGAACATATGGCATCACGGTAATTCCAGTGTAGACATTTGAAACCCCGTGGCAAACAGCACAGAATTCACCCAACAGTATAGGTGGCTATGTACCAGCACCATACATGTTCATTCTGAGCTTGGCCGTGCTACTAGAAGGATGTAAGCAGATTGGAACAGCAATCATTCGTGAAAATTGTTTTTCTCGGTGGCAGAATGCTACACAGTGTAATGCAGCACAATGTGAAGCTGTTAGTGATTACATGGACGCTCAGCACCTGTAGACTCGCCTCGAAGTGGGCGCCCCTTGTCTGCTCGAACTGGCATGTCCGTGTCTGTAATTGAACAGTGTTCCAACGCTTGGAAACGGTGCCCTGGATGTTACTTGATTGATTTGTGTTCCATTTGTACGAGTGCAAAACAATTTACACAGAGTTTCATTGTGTGGTTTTCATTTGTAGCTTTGCCGTTAACTCCTGTACTCTAACCCTATTTTCTGTTGCATTGAGATATCGCACGGCCTTAACGGTTCAATGCACATTGTGGATTGCCAATGCTGTAGCATTATGTATACTAATATAATAAAGCTGAAGAGTTTGTTTGTTTGTTTATGTGTTTAAACGCGCTAATCTCTGGAACTACCAGTGGGATTCGAAAAATGATTTTTGTATATGATAGCCTGATTCAAGAGGAATAGCTAAGGCTATGTAGCAATAGGCTACACCTCTCAGGTAACCTTAGAGATTGATTTTTGTTCAGTAAGTCGGAAGAACAAGCGCCACAGAACGGCTTCAATAATACCGAAGTCTATTTTTGCCATGTAATGCGGCCCGCATCAAGTCGCCCCTACCAATGTTCTGGTGCAGAAATGAAAGCTGCTTATAAATTGCAGTCACGGGGAGTAATTAGTGCAAACAGATTTCTTAGGCCCCTTAAAACAGTTATCATAGTATGCCTCTGTATAAGGGCGATGGTGTTGGTGCAGTATACTGAGGTTATCAGCTGCAATAAGCGTTGGTGCTTTCAAATTTACTTTCATTTATTTCGATCCTAATCCTTGAGCGCTCCAGTACTGTAAAACAAATAAATCCACCGGGCGAAGCCGGGCACTACTGCTTGTCGAAAGATATAACTTAGTTGCCATGACGTATGAAATGACCCTCGTAACTCAAGTAAGATAAGGACAATAATAAAAATATCGAATGGCCTCGGGTGCCAGGTACTAGCCCAGAGGGCAGCTTGCATGTTAAATTTTGTTGTTCCTTGGAGCAATATGCAACTCAAGAAGGTTAGATATCTATATTAAGCTCCGTGACATTATAACGCTTTCTAGTTGAGGAAGGGGTAGGAATATGAGATACCCTTTTTTGGGACCTAGAAAGTGTCACAATAGTCATAAATAAGAAATTGAAAGGAAATTCGTTAGTAAATTGTATGTGGAATGTGTAGCATGAACATGAATTTTCTCAAGCTAATAGTATTTATAATATTTAAATATCTAAGAAAACTCAGTTTGAAAGAATTTTAAAATTGGGTAGTAATATGAGACACTTCTATTTTGTATTAAATAAAACGATGAAATTCATACCAAAGTCTTCGGAAAGAATTTATTGACATAAAATTCCTGTACATGAGTCCCAGCCGCGGCATACCTAGGATTCACTTAGCCTAGTTTTACAATAATCACAAACATATACTGCCCTCTCCAGACCTGGACAATCACTGAGGGTCCACATTTTGCATAAGAAGCACTGAATCCACAATTTATTCACTTTCAGATTCATTTGAAAAAATTGAGTCACACAATAAGCAGGTCGCATCTTCTGATTCTGGTTCCAGCAGTAGCCTAGTAGGCTATCATCATCACTCAGCTAGAAATAAAGAAACTACAATTTAAAAATGTACCCCTTGAACAATTTAACACTCAAATGCATATCTACACTAAAACATTTCAAATAGTGTACCGGGTATAGGAACGTTTTGAGGAGAGAAAACATAAAAAATAAAACAGAAAAATGTATCACCTTTGATCACATACGCGGAAGTGTAGACCGTGGCACGTTATATTTCTTCGATGCTTTCAGGTAGCCACATTCCTTTAATTTTACTGCTTCAATAGCTTTTAACGTATCCTATTCGTTGTAGTTCTTTCTTTAGACTTTTTACTTTCATTCTTTAACTTCTTTCTTGGCAAATGGCACAGAGGTAGGCATTGATTAAAGCATTAAACACCATAAATAAACCAAGTGTCTCATATTACAACCAAGCCGCCACTTTAGAGTTTGTCATTATCTCACGTATAACGCGTCACTATATTACAAATCATCACTGATATTCTAAGAGTGCAATTAATGAAGAGCAACTTACCTTAATAGTTTCTTGAAAAATTAGAATGTATATCGATGTAAACCACAGTTCCGCGTAGAGGTACAAAAAATTTCCACAGCAGTAGTACAAACAAACATCCACAGTGGAGTAGAGCTAACGCTGATGTGGCAACCTCTTGGGTGAAACAATCACAGATTAGCGACCCTTGGCACGGCCGACTGAATGCGAGCGTAGCTCGTATTCAGTCGGCCGTGCCCTTGGACACATAGTTGGAAATTCCTTCGAAAGATGTCGGCACTATACTGAGGCGAAAACCTTGCTATCTCATATTTCTACCCTATCTCATATTCCTACCCCCTCCTCGAGAAAGGAGGAACTTTTGTGTTGCCAGAAAATGAAAAAATGAAAATCCACAGCCTGCTTCCAGTCTCCGACCGGGTCAGGAATGGAATGAATGAAGCCCCCATCTAGCGGCGAGGATATGAACTGTGCCGGCTGCCGAGGCCTGACGCACTCCTCTGGGGCAATGATGAAATGAATGACAGATGAAATGAAATGATAGTGGAGAGTGTTGCTGGAATGAAATTTTGACAGGGAAAACCGGAGTACCCGGAGAAAAACCTGTCTGCCTCCGTTTTGTCCAGCACAGATCTCACATCGAGTGACCGGGATTTGAACCACGGACCCAGCGGTGAGAGACCGGCGTGCTGCCACCTAAGCCACGGAGGCTTTGTGTTGCCAGAACATCCCGAGATTAATTTTGCCATTATGAACACGGCCTACTGAATTCAAGTAAGGTGAGATGTAGGTGGTTTTATATGTCCGATGACATAGCTGGGCATATACACCTTTCATTTAAAAATATAATTGAGCAAATCAGCCAAGTAGAACGTCCAGAATGACTGACTTTAGTTTTTATCATTTATATATATATATATATATATATATATATATATACATACTAGCAGAAGTACCCATTCTTCGAACGGTCTTCGGTATTAATAACCAGATGTTATCAATTGAGCTACTGTTGCAATGATTAGGGGCTTGGAACCTGTTTGTTGGCAAAGAAAAATTATTAGTTAAAATGTGCTATCAAACTAAATTTACCTAACGTGTTCTTCCTGGCGTGAAAATAAAATTGAAAAATTCGTAGAAGAATCGCAATACACGTCACATACGAACTGACCCTAACCGTTGTGTCAAGTGCCCAACTACAGGAAGACCCCTTTTATAAATTATAAAGGCTTGTGGTCCATGAAAATTCAGTGTTTTTAGCCTCCAATGGCCCAAATTCCTAAAATCAGCAAAAAACAGTCTACTATTTCTATTCAGGAATTTTTGAAAATAATGTTGATGTTTGGAGATATAATAGACCTTCTGTACGACATATCGCACGTGTAAGTCATGTGAAAAAAATCTAGGGTACTCCATTTGCAACCTTTCACAGAAATGTAATAAATGGAGTGGCATTAGGCTACTTATTCCAGAAATAGATGGAAAGTTGGATGCCACCTCTTGAGATACTGTTGTCATGGTTAGTGGCTTGCATTCCTTCTTTAGTTTATTAAATGAAATTAGTTTTCTGGGAATATCTAAGAAACTGTTGGGTTTAGAGCCTTACAATATAGTTTTCGGGGACCCTTTACGGCTCTTGAGGGGCCCCGAGTTTTGTTTCTGACCCCAAGGGTTTGAAAATGAGCTTTGTCTCTTCGTTGTACGTCATAATAATGATAATAATTAAAAGAATAATAATAATAATAATAATAATAATAATAATAATAATAATAATAATAATAATAATAATAATAATAATATAACAAAATAGGGATAGGAATATAATAGACCTACCGGACCATACCCGCACGTGTAAATCGCGTAAAAAAATTCTAGATTACCCCTTGACCCCTTAAGCGCATTATATGTATTGATGAATATTTCAGCTTAATTTGGATCCGTTATAACCTTACTGCCGTTTGCAAACCTTCACAGTAATGTAATAAATGGAATTGTATTGCGTCTTACAGAAATAGATGGACCTCTGAGATTCTGTTGCCATTGTTACCGGCATGCATTCCTTCATTAATTTATTAAGTGAAATTAGTTTTTTGGGAATATCTCAAAAACTGTTGGTTTTAGAGCCTTAAAATGAGGTTTTCGGGGTCCTTTTACGGCCCCCGAGTTTCGTTTCTCACATTGAGGGTCTGAAAATGAGCTTTGTCTCACGCTTATTTCAGCATGTATTTTAAGGGGGTAGCCCCCTGTTATGAGAGGTACGGAGAAGAGTTACATCAATGATTAGTGTCGTGCCTCTGATGGATATCTGTATCAAATTTTACGTTAATCCACCCAGCCGTTCTCGAGTTATAAGGACACAAAAAATTGTCCACAGACAGACACACAAAAATATATTTTTGCGTGCATCCGTCACAAAACAGTCTGAAACGGGCAAATATGTCAAATTTTCGTAGAAAAGCCGAAAAATCAGACAAATATTCATTTTTATATAATAGAGAATGGATATGATAGACATTCCGTACCACACCCGCACGTGTAAATCGCGGGAAAAAATTCTGGAGTACCCCTTGACCCCTTAAGCGCATTGTATGTATTAATGAATATTTCAGCTTAATTTGGATCCATTATAACCTTATAGCCGTTTGCAAACCTTCACAGTAATGTAATAAATGGAATTGCATCGCGTCTTACAGAAATAGATGGACCTCAGAGATTCAGTTGCCATGGTTACCGCCATGCATTCTTTCATTAATTTATTAAGTGAAATTAGTTTTCTGGGAATATCTCAAAAACTGTTGGTTTTAGGGCCTTCAAATGTGGTTTTCGGGCCCCCGAGTTTCGCTTCTCACATTGAGGGGCTGAAAATGAGCTTTGTTTCACCCTTCTACGCCTATTTCAGCATGTATTTTAAGGGGGTAGCGCCCATTTTATGAGAGGTACGGAGAAGAGTTACATCAATGATTAGTGTGGTGCCTCTGATGGATATCTGTATCAAATTTTACGTTGATCCACCCAGCCGTTCTCAAGTTATAATGACTCGTAGAACCACAGACACACAGACAGACAGACAGACAGACAAAAAATATTTTTGCGCGCATCCGTCATAAAACAGCCTGAAACGTGCAAATATCGCAAATTTCCGTGGAAATTCAGAAAAAACAGACAAACTTTCATTTTTAGCCTACTTTCGATTTTTGCAAAAAATGAAAGTAGACTTATGAGATCAACACAGGGCGAAAAAAGTGTGTCTGTCTGTGTGTGTGTATGTGTGTGTGTGAGTCTGTGTGTGTGTGTGTCTGTGTGTCTGTGTGTGTGTGAGTGTGTGTACTCTGAATGTCTGTCCCCCCCCTATCAATTCGAACACGGTGAATGCGAATTGAACGAAATTTGGTACAAAGGTAGCACTAGCAAAGGACACCTCAGTGTCATGTTTTATATCGCCGCCATCTTGACGGAAACGTAATGGCGGCCACACAAATGTTCAAAGCTTAAATCAAATTACGACTAACCTAATCATCCGATCTCTACCAAATTTTGCAACAACATACCTTTATAGAGGAAGCATCCTTTGACTAAATAACTAGGTCATTAGCCTAATAGTTTGCGGATGGCGGCCATCTTTGTGTGAAAATCAATTCCCCCTATTAATTCAAACACGGTGAAACCAAATGGAACGAAATTTGGTACAGAGGTAGCACTAGCAAAGGGCACCTCAATGTCATGTTTTATATCGCCGCCAACTTGACAGAAACGTAATGGCGGCCACACGAATGTTCAAAGCTTAAATCAAATTACGATTAACCTAATCATCCGATCTCTACAAAATTTTGCAACAACATACCTTTATAGAGGAAGCATCCTTTGACCTAATAACTAGGTCATTAGCCTAATAGTTTGCGGATGGCGGCCATCTTTGTGTGAAAATCAATTCCCCCTATTAATTCAAACACGGTGAAACCAAATGGAACGAAATTTGGTACAGAGGTAGCACTAGCAAAGGGCACCTCAGTGTCATATTTTATATCGCCGCCAACTTGACAGAAACGTAATGGCGGCCACACGAATGTTCAAAGCTTAAATCAAATTACGATTAACCTAATCATCCGATCTCTACCAAATTTTGCAACTACATACCTTTATGGAGGGAGCATCCTTTGACCAATCTAATAGGTTATTAGCCTAATAGTTTGCGGGTGGCGGCCATCTTTATGTCAAAATTGATTCCCCCTATTAATTCGAACACGGTGGAACCGAATGGAACGAAATTTGGTACAGAGGTAGCACTAGCAAAGGGCACCTCAGTGTCATGTTTTATATCGCCACCATCTTGACTGAAACGTAATGGCGGCCACACGAATGTTCAAAGCTTAAATCAAATTACGATTAACCTAATCATCCGATCTCTACCAAATTTTGCAACTACATACCTTTATGGAGGGAGCATCCTTTGACCAATCTAATAGGTCATTCGCCTAATAGTTTGCGGATGGCGGCCATCTTTGTGTCAAAATCGATTCTCCCTATTAATTCAAACACAGTGAAACCGAATGGAACAAAATTTGGTACAGAGATAGCACTAGCAAAGGGCATCTCAGTGTCATGATTTATATCGCCGCCATATTGACAGAAACGTAATGGCGGCCACACAAATGTTCAAAGCTTAAATCAAATTACGATTAGCCTAATCATCCGATCTCTAGCAAATTTAGCAACAACATACCTTTATGGAGGGAGCATCCTTTGACCAAACTAATAGGTCATCAGCCTAATATTTTGCGGATGGCGGCCATCTTTGTGTGAAAATCGATTCCCCTTATCAATTCGAACACGGTGAAACCGAATGGAACGAAATTTGGTACAGAGGTAGCACTAGCAAAGGGCACCTCAGTGTCATGTTTTATATCACCGCTATCTTGACGGAAACGTAATCGCGGCCATCCAAATGTTAAAAGCTAAAATGTAATTACGACCAACCTAATAATCTAGTCTCTACCAAATTTTGCAACACCATATCTTGATGTGGGAAACATATTCAGACCAAACTGCAAGAACATCAGCCCAATAGTTTGCAGATGGTGGCCAAGTATGTGTGCAAATTGATTTCCCCTATCCATTCAAACACGGTGAAACCGAATTGAACGAAATTTGGTACAGAGGTAGCACTAGCAAAGGACACCTCAGTGTCATGTTTTATATCGCCGCCATCTTGACGGAAACGTAATGGCGGCCACACAAATGTTCAAAGCTTAAATCAAATTACGACTAACCTAATCATCCGATCTCTACCAAATTTTGCAACAACATACCTTTATGGGGGGAGCATCCTTTGACCAAACTAATAAGTCATCAGCGTAATAGTTTGCGGATGGCGGCCATCTTTGTGTGAAAATCGATTCCCCCTATTAATTCGAACACGGTGCAACCGAATGGAACGAAATTTGGTACAGAGGTAGTACTAACAAAAGGCACCTCAGTGTCATGTTTTATATCGCCGCCATCTTGACGGAAACGTAATGGCGGCCACACAAATCTTCAAAGCTTAAATCAAATTACGATTAACCTAATCATCCGATCTCTACCAAATTTTGCAACAACATACCTTTATAGAGGAAGCATCCTTTGACCAAATAACTAGGTCATTAGCCTAATAGTTTGCGGATGGCGGCCATCTTTGTGTGAAAATCAATTCCCCCTATTAATTCAAACACGGTGAAACCAAATGGAACGAAATTTGGTACAGAGGTAGCACTAGCAAAGGGCACCTCAATGTCATGTTTTATATCGCCGCCAACTTGACAGAAACGTAATGGCGGCCACACGAATGTTCAAAGCTTAAATCAAATTACGATTAACCTAATCATCCGATCTCTACCAAATTTTGCAACTACATACCTTTATGGAGGGAGCATCCTTTGACCAATCTAATAGGTTATTAGCCTAATAGTTTGCGGGTGGCGGCCATCTTTATGTCAAAATTGATTCCCCCTATTAATTCGAACACGGTGGAACCGAATGGAACGAAATTTGGTACAGAGGTAGCACTAGCAAAGGGCATCTCAGTGTCATGATTTATATCGCCGCCATATTGACAGAAACGTAATGGCGGCCACACAAATGTTCAAAGCTTAAATCAAATTACGATTAGCCTAATCATCCGATCTCTAGCAAATTTAGCAACAACATACCTTTATGGAGGGAGCATCCTTTGACCAAACTAATAGGTCATCAGCCTAATATTTTGCGGATGGCGGCCATCTTTGTGTGAAAATCGATTCCCCTTATCAATTCGAACACGGTGAAACCGAATGGAACGAAATTTGGTACAGAGGTAGCACTAGCAAAGGGCACCTCAGTGTCATGATTTATATCACCGCTATCTTGACGGAAACGTAATCGCGGCCATCCAAATGTTAAAAGCTAAAATGTAATTACGACCAGCCTAATAATCTAGTCTCTACCAAATTTTGCAACACCATATCTTGATGTGGGAAACATATTCAGACCAAACTGCAAGAACATCAGCCCAATAGTTTGCAGATGGTGGCCAAGTATGTGTGCAAATTGATTTCCCCTATCAATTCAAACACGGTGAAACCGAATTGAACGAAATTTGGTACAGAGGTAGCACTAGCAAAGGGCACCTCATATTCATGTTTAATATCCCTATAGCACGTTGTATTTCAACAAGCTACTACAACCAACATTCAATCATACTCCTTGAAAAGGACAAAGAGTTATAACAATACCCATGCATTTAGGAGAAAGTAGGCTATATGTTCTTTGCTGAACATCTTGTTAGCCTACTTTCGATTTTTGCAAAAAATGAAAGTAGACTTATGAGATCAACACAGGGCGAAAAAAGTGTGTCTGTCTGTGTGTGTGTATGTGTGTGTGTGAGTCTGTGTGTGTGTGTGTGTCTGTGTGTCTGTGTGTGTGTGAGTGTGTGTACTCTGAATGTCTGTCCCCCCCTATCAATTCGAACACGGTGAATGCGAATTGAACGAAATTTGGTACAAAGGTAGCACTAGCAAAGGACACCTCAGTGTCATGTTTTATATCGCCGCCATCTTGACGGAAACGTAATGGCGGCCACACAAATGTTCAAAGCTTAAATCAAATTACGACTAACCTAATCATCCGATCTCTACCAAATTTTGCAACAACATACCTTTATGGGGGGAGCATCCTTTGACCAAACTAATAAGTCATCAGCGAAATAGTTTGCGGATGGCGGCCATCTTTGTGTGAAAATCGATTCCCCCTATTAATTCGAACACGGTGCAACCGAATGGAACGAAATTTGGTACAGAGGTAGTACTAACAAAAGGCACCTCAGTGTCATGTTTTATATCGCCGCCATCTTGACGGAAACGTAATGGCGGCCACACAAATCTTCAAAGCTTAAATCAAATTACGATTAACCTAATCATCCGATCTCTACCAAATTTTGCAACAACATACCTTTATAGAGGAAGCATCCTTTGACCAAATAACTAGGTCATTAGCCTAATAGTTTGCGGATGGCGGCCATCTTTGTGTGAAAATCAATTCCCCCTATTAATTCAAACACGGTGAAACCAAATGGAACGAAATTTGGTACAGAGGTAGCACTAGCAAAGGGCACCTCAATGTCATGTTTTATATCGCCGCCAACTTGACAGAAACGTAATGGCGGCCACACGAATGTTCAAAGCTTAAATCAAATTACGATTAACCTAATCATCCGATCTCTACCAAATTTTGCAACTACATACCTTTATGGAGGGAGCATCCTTTGACCAATCTAATAGGTTATTAGCCTAATAGTTTGCGGGTGGCGGCCATCTTTATGTCAAAATTGATTCCCCCTATTAATTCGAACACGGTGGAACCGAATGGAACGAAGTTTGGTACAGAGGTAGCACTAGCAAAGGGCATCTCAGTGTCATGATTTATATCGCCGCCATATTGACAGAAACGTAATGGCGGCCACACAAATGTTCAAAGCTTAAATCAAATTACGATTAGCCTAATCATCCGATCTCTAGCAAATTTAGCAACAACATACCTTTATGGAGGGAGCATCCTTTGACCAAACTAATAGGTCATCAGCCTAATATTTTGCGGATGGCGGCCATCTTTGTGTGAAAATCGATTCCCCTTATCAATTCGAACACGGTGAAACCGAATGGAACGAAATTTGGTACAGAGGTAGCACTAGCAAAGGGCACCTCAGTGTCATGATTTATATCACCGCTATCTTGACGGAAACGTAATCGCGGCCATCCAAATGTTAAAAGCTAAAATGTAATTACGACCAGCCTAATAATCTAGTCTCTACCAAATTTTGCAACACCATATCTTGATGTGGGAAACATATTCAGACCAAACTGCAAGAACATCAGCCCAATAGTTTGCAGATGGTGGCCAAGCATGTGTGCAAATTGATTTCCCCTATCAATTCAAACACGGTGAAACCGAATTGAACGAAATTTGGTACAGAGGTAGCACTAGCAAAGGGCACCTCATATTCATGTTTAATATCCCTATAGCACGTTGTATTTCAACAAGCTACTACAACCAACATTCAATCATACTCCTTGAAAAGGACAAAGAGTTATAACAATACCCATGCATTTAGGAGAAAGTAGGCTATATGTTCTTTGCTGAACATCTTGTTATATATATATATATATATATAATTGCGAGTATCCTGTACGAGCTCATGAACGAACAACCTAACTTGCTATTCGGACGACTCATTGTTACAACTAATCAAGGCATTTCTTAAATTTGTCTTGAATGAAAACATTTCCAGATAATTAAATGAATTAAACTGTTCGTAATGGGGGGGCGTGGTGGCTCAGCGGTCTAGCTGTATGCCTCTCACCAAGGCGGTCCGGGTTCGATTCCCGATCAATGCATGTGAGATTTTCGAAGTGAAATGCCATGCCCTGTGGTTCGGAATCCACGTAAAAAGGAGGTCCCGTGGCTCATAATCACAAGATTCACGGTCACGTAAAACTACAATCTTCCTTCCTTCCTTCCTTTGTTCGTAATGGGAGATGCATTAAGTTTTATCACAGGGAACAGGCTGGCTTGAAGAGCGTTATATACTTCTTTCCAACTTCACAATGCCGTTCTGTGTAAGTGTTTCTTATGTAAACTCACAAAACTGGATTTCAATTGTTTCGCTCACCCAGCAGAAGCACGTTTATTCCAAAGAACTTGCCATTGAGAGTTACTAGACGTGGAGAGCACTGTTATGTGTTCTTTGTTACGACAGGATTTTGAATGAATCGCTGAGGACTGCCTCCATTTGTCAGGAGAAGCACTCTGCATCAGCAATAAGATAACTTGTGAAACACAGGAACGACATGGCTACATTCAAACCAGTCTGGTTAAGTAAGGTGGTAATAATATTTTTTTTTTATTTTTTAAAAAATTATTTATTTTTTAGGGGGAAGAAATGCATTTACGCACAGAGTGTCGGGTTCCTGCTCCTGAGTTGCAGACTACCGACCAAAACTCCCCCGTTACTTCTGAACACTAGCCTGGAACCGTTTATCACATTACTTCAGGCTAGAGTCATTTTATATTTGCCCATAGGGCACTCTTCCGCAATGAATCATCTTCAGTGTCGATCAAGATCCGTCTTCTTTGTTCGGAGGATGTTTTCAACAAAACTTGCTACAAGTTTCCGATGTTTTTCATTTTGTAGCATTACCGCAACAATATATTCCGGAGATATCTCTACATCAATGTGATCTTGAAGAGACTGCCTATTTTGGACCCACCGTCCACAAGAGAAGAAGGTGTGATTAGCATTATCTAGCTCATTAACACAGTATATACAATCTGGTGAATCCACTTTCCCCATCTTCTGAAGAACATGGTCAGTCAAGAACTGAGTGAGATAATAACCAACCTCACCATGTTTCCTCTCTGTCCAAACCTGCACCTGGGGTATCGTTCTCCTAGTCCACTGGCTTCGGTGTCCCAGCTCCCATTTGATCTGCCAATTGTGAAAGGTTTGTACTCTTGCTGTTCGTCTTGCATTTTGTAAAGCAACTTCCGATTTCCCCCTAATAATAATAGTAATAGTAATAATAATAATAATAATGGAAAGTTTCAAATATCTAGGAGATATTATACAGAAAACAGGACTGAACTTGGCATCCAATGAAGACAGGATCGCTAAATTGCAGAAAGCATACCGACTTACATGGAACCACTACAATAAAAAAGCATTTCCATCAATGCCAAATTACGACACTACCGTACAGTAGTCTTACCAGAGGCCTTATACGCTTCAGAAACGACAGCAATCAAGGGGCGAACAAAAATCAAGGAATTAGAAAAACAAGAGAGAAAAATTCTGAGAAAGATCTACGGGCCTGTTCAGAAAGAGGGAATATGGATGAAGAGACCGACAATAGAACTGTACAAACAGACAGAGACGATTACAAACAACATAAGGAAAAGAAGGGCAAAATTTTATGGACATATAGCCTACATAGGATGACCGAAGACAGACTGACCAAGAAAATTTTTAATATAGTTACGAATAGCACACTAAAAACCAATTGGGTAAAGGAAACCGTGGAAGACCTTAAGAAACTAAACATCTCTACAGAAGACATCGCAGACAGGAGCAAATACAGAGAAAAACTTAGACTACAGAAGTTTGAGCAAACTCCCAAAGAGAGACAACCAGCAAAGAGGTGGACAGAAGAGAGAAAGAGGAATCATAGTGTGTATATGAGAGGTTTTTGGGAAAAAAGAAGAAAGGTCCAGAATGAAACATGAAAATTGATTGTGTTTTAACGCTCTCCTTATGGGGAATTAACGAATAAATAAATAAATAAATAAATAAATAAATAAATAAATAAATAAATAAATAAATAAATAAATAATAATAACTTTTTAGATCGTAGGCTTTTGCGGCCTGAGTCTAGTTTATTATCTAAGCTTACAGGATTGAGCAGCGTCGTGTATCGGTGATTGTTTCCCGA
Source organism: Meconema thalassinum (assembly GCA_946902985.2). Lineage (NCBI taxonomy): Eukaryota > Metazoa > Arthropoda > Insecta > Orthoptera > Tettigoniidae > Meconema > Meconema thalassinum. The sequence continues at coordinate 759,719,975 of OX336388.2, read as the reverse complement.
CGTTTCGGCTGTCATTGCAGCGGCTCCGTCCTGTAAGCCTAGATGATAAAATAATATTTTTATTTGTCGTGTGACCTCCTGAGAGGCCGAGTGTATGGTTTTCCAGTTGACGCCCGTGGGCGATTTGCACGCCGGGATGAGAGATGGAATGGATGAAGATGAATGAATCTGGGCAAGGAAGTGGACAGGAAGCGGCCGTGGTCTATCAGAAGGTACCGTCCCAGCATTTCTCTGGTGATGAAAATAGGAAATCACGGAAAACCATTTCAAGGACGGCCGACGGTTGGGTTGGAACTCACACATCTACCGAGTCAGCAGGGTGCTTGGCCCTATGATCCAACGCTGTGATTTAGCGAGCGTAGCCACCGCTGTCAGTGATTTTAATAATAATAATAAAGACGATCATCATCAACAAAATCAAAATCATCATAATAATTATCATCATCAACTTCATCATAATCAACTATCCTCTTGCCTAGCAACGTGGTGCAGCGGTAACGTTCTCGCCTGGTGCACCAAAGGTTGCAGGATAGAATCCTGGCGCAGTCAGCTGGCATTTGAGGTGCGCAAATGCGAGGGAGAAGTGTCAGTAGATTTACGTTAAAGATCCCCTTCGGAGCAAAATTCTGGCACCCCGGCGTCTCTCAAAGCCGGAGTCCTGTGGTAATTATTTCTTTCATTTTGGAGGGCAGAAACTGTCTGTAGGTGTCAATGTAGGTTTAGCGGCTTCGGTGGCGTAGTTGGTAGCATGCTGAACTGATGTGCCCAAGATCGCGGGTTCAAACCCGGCCGAAGTCGTCGGATTTTTAAGAGAGTTAAAATCCTTCAGAATGCCTTCCATCGGAGGGGAAGTAAAGCTGGCGGCCCCATGTCATAGATTTATGGCATGTAAAAGATCCTTCCACTAACTAAGCTTGAGTGAAGCTAAATTTCAAGGTTATATTTCGTTGTAAGCTCTATCAAAGTTACACCGTTCACAACTAGGTGTCAGTGACATCTAGTTGCGAAAGTTTAAACAACTTGAAATTGAATGGAACTTGTAGCTCCCCATGGGTGTCCGCTTGAATGAGCTACAGCCTCTGTAGAGCCGAACATGGGACACCCCGTCACTAAAAACCATACACTAAACAAATAATAACTGTAGGTTTGGTAATGTTTTGTACATCAATTTGTCTTATTCAATTGGATCTGATGATGCTCACTAGACGAGTGAAACATGTGATCCCTTAGTTTGCTCCTTTTCCAATAGTCCACAACAATATATAGACATGTATCTTAATCACACGTAATTTACTTCAGGTTATTTTTAGCCTACTTTCGATTTTTGCAAAAAATGAAAGTAGACTTATGAGTTCAACACAGGGCGAAAAAAGTGTGTCTGTCTGTGTGTGTGTATGTGTGTGTGTGAGTCTGTGTGTTTGTGTGTCTGTGTGTGTGTGTGTGTGTGAGTGTGTGTACTCTGAATGTCTGCCCCCCCCCTATCAATTCGAACACGGTGAAACCGAATTGAACGAAATTTGGTACAGAGGTAGCACTAGTAAAGGACACCTCAGTGTCATACTTTATATCGCCGCCATCTTTACCAAAACAGAATGGCGGCCACTCAAATGTTCAAAACGTAAAATCAAATTACGGCTAAACTAATCATCCGATCTCTACCAAATTCGGTGACAACATACCTTTATATAGGACGCGTCTTTCACCCAAAATTCAAGGTCATCGGCCATGCCATTTCAGGATGGCGGCCGTGTGAATTATGCAACCATTTTAATAAATAGCTTAAGACCCACCAATTCCGATTATCGAGCCTAGGGGGGTTTAAGCTATCCTGAAGGTCGTGATCCGTTATTTATTATAATTTAATATTATAATATTATACAGTATGAGTGGCTTAAAAGAGCTGAGCCGTTTGTGTCACACGACAAGATGGCAGCTGTCCTCATGTGCCTGTCTTATATTTCAGTAGTTTTAGTATGTTGTATGTGATATACCGTACTGATACAATAATATAAACTTTGTATGAAATGATCTTTAATGAAGATGTACTGCAGTGAAGAAATCGTTTATTTAAAGTCATTATTTGCCAACAGTTTGTATCTAATATGTCAGTTAAGAACACCTGACGTCATGGATACGGTTAGCTCTGGGCTAGCATGTTAGTCTGACACGCAGTTGACTGGGGATCGAATACTGCTACAGTTAGTTTTTTTTTTCTTGAATTCTTTTACAAATGATGTGCACGAGCTTTTCCCACAGATACTGAATAAAATGTCATTTAGCTCAAAGGAGAGGATAAAGTATACACTCGTATATTAATAAAATCACAGTCCCAGCATCGCACATAAACAGAAGACATTAGAAAAAGGAGAATAGAAGAACTAGATACACGTTGTCATTAACCACAGCCTTCTTAATGCCTCTGTACGGTGCTGTCCTCTTGTGGGTTATGTGGGTAATATTGTTCCAAACATAACGCTGTGTAAATGCCTGAGCTGGCCTCCTGAAGTATGGCAATTTTGTAAAACTGGTAGTTCAACTATTAGCCACGATCGCGCTCCGAATACCTTTAAACACTGCCAGCTGGATCGCCTCCCTCTTGGCTACTTTAAACTGCCTACTCATTCAACACCCATAGAACACTGCCATCGTAGTACATTACGATGGCAGTGCATAGGCGTACAAGATAAAGATTAATTCACTGATAGGTCGCAGCACCACCTACTGTGATTGGGGCGGAAGATGATTGGGGCGGAAGATTCTTAATTTTGCAGGCTGGCTTAATATAGAGATTAACGGACGTGAATGCATTACAATAAGTTAGTAGTTTTGTTATTCAATCATCATAAAGTATATAATATTGATCTTGACACTTACTGGCTTATTATCAATATAAAAGAAAACAAACAATACATTGTGGTTGGGGTGATTGTTTTAGGGATGAGGACAAAGAGTCATAAAGATACCCATACATTTAGGAGAAAGTAGGCTATATGTTCTTTGCTGAACATCTTGTTTCACATATTCCAGTAGTGTTGACCGACTGAAAGTTACAATTTCAATTGTTTCTGTGGTTTCAAAAATGTCTTCCTAATACCTAAATCTATATTCGATGTCAACAGATCCCTTTTTTGTAGAAATGCTTTCCTTGCCTGAGCCAACCTGCTTTTTATATCCTCTTTGCTTCGTCCATCACTGGTTATTTTCCCACTTCCTTTAGCTTTCACCTGCCAATTTGATGTCCATAAAGGTTTCTGATTTATTTCGGCTGCATTCCAATATTTTTGTTTTACATTTATTAATTTTCATCATGAATTCCTCAAGACGGAGTCCATACCATTCAAAAATTCAGGCGTGTCGGCCAAGATGTCTTCAGCAAATCTCAGAGTTGAAATTATTTCTCACTTCCACTTTCAATTTTTCTCCAATTTCCTTCATTGCTTGAAAGCCTTTGCCTGGAGCGTGGCGCTTTATGGAAGAGAAACTTGAACTGTTGGTGCAGCAGAAAAGAGGAGATTAGAAGCGTTTGAAATGTGGTGTTACAGGAGAATGATGAAGATCAGATTGGTAGATAGGTTAACAACTGAAGAGGTATTAAGACGAGTGGGAGAGAAAATATGTTTCTGGCGACTGCTAATGAAGAGAAGAGATAGGTTGGTAGGACAAGTACTAAGACACCCAGGAATAACAAGCTTAGTTATGGAAGGAAGGGTCGAGGACAAGAACTGTAGAGGTAGACCAAGGTTAGAATATGTTAAACAGATTGCTTCGGATGTAGGGTGTGGTAGCTATGTAGAGATGAAAAGATTAGCCCAAGACAGGGAGGCAAGGAGTGCTGCATCAAACCTGTGAAAAGACTGAAGACTCAGGCAACAACAACCGTGGTTTCCCCATTTCTTCTCCAAGCAAATGCCAGGATGGTACCTAACTTAAGGCCACGGCCGCTTCCTACCCCAATTCTACATCAATTACAAATACACTAGTACAGACACCACAATGACACAGGTTGTCAGACAAATTCTACACACTCCCAAGTACACGGGGTCACATAGCCGCGATGTCGCAAAGCCTCTATAGAATCAACAACGAAACAAGTTTTGATCCAACCCTTAACTAACGACAGAAACAAGAAAAGACAAATAAATTAGTAGTTCCATGAAGTAATAAATACCTTATTTTCATATATCCTACTGGTCTTACATAGGACACGAGAAATGGAAACTTAATTATAAAATTTCGCACAGCTGCCATTTTGAGGTTGGGTAAGCATTGAACTAAATTAGATGTCATTGCATTGCAATGTGTATAAACATTAATTGTTGTACCAAGTTTCACTTCGCTCGATTGGTTAAATCTATTTGAATGTTTCAACTTCGCTTGGCCGCCATGTTCGTCTTGTACTTAACAGGTATATGAAAGTCACACAGTACCCTTTATCACCGTACAAAATTTCAGGGTGATACCTGTTACTGTTGCGGAGATATAGAATGCCAGTGAAATATTTCGTGCAGCCGCCATGTTGGATTGGTGAAACGAATTAAAATTTGAAAGGCACGGTTTCATTAATATAGTTTCGGCCGTTTAGATTTTATTAGGTAGAAACACACACACGTACGCATACACACTCACGGAAAAAGGTGATCTCATAAGACATTTTTTTTAAATAAATGAAAATAGGCTAAGAACCAAACCCCGTGGCACCACAGCCAATGAACGGCCTTAGCCTACAACGCAACCGCTGGCCAGCCATTCGGCCTACAGGTTGTGGGGTGACTCGTGGCCAGCACGCCGTCCTCCCTCAGTGGTTGATCTTGGTCTCCATGACTGGGGCGCTGCCTCACTGTCAGACAGCTACTCAAGAGTCCTCCCGAGGCCGAGTGTACTCCATTACAGCACTCACGTCAGTATTTAAAATCCCTGATGGAGACGGAAATCGAGGCACGCTACCCCAACACCACGGGACTGGCTGGTAAGAATTAAACTGAGGGCATAGCCAAATTTGGAACTACTTGATTATTAACCGTATGCCATTTACACATCACATTTGGAAGACAAGAAAAATATATACAGGATTTAAAAATTTACAGATAAATTATTAACATAGTCAATCGCATTTTCTGTAGTTTGCAAAAGTCCAATCGGTTACCACAAAAATAGTTCTGAGGGCACTCTTCGAATATATGTCGGATTGTCTGACGCGGGTATCCACAGGAGCACTCAGGAGAGTCGATCTTTCCCCATTTGTGATAAAGGTCACCACATCTCCCATGGTTGGTACGTATCCTATTCAGAGTGCACCATGTCCTACGGGGCAAATCAAGTTCCCGTGATTTGTTGTTGCTTTGGAGAAAACTATGTAGCTCTGGTGGAGTGTTATTATACTATTCTTGTGCCCAGGCTTCATGAAGATTGAAGTTATGGTTTGCCAGGTTGATTGCTGTTCTGATTCAGGATGTCTGGATAGGAGTCTGTTGATTTGGATGGCAGGTATGTCCTCATGGATTTGGAATTGTTGGTTGCTGCTGATTTGGAACTACTTGAAATTGAACTTGTTGGGAGCCCTCGGGCGTTCAATCTAAAATACCCAGCTTATGGCCATTCATCTATAATAAATTAGCCATTATACAAAGGCAGTTTCGATGGCGTAGTTCGTAGCATGCTGAGCTTCAATGAGGTTCAAACCCGGCCGAAGTCGTCGGATTTTTAAGAACGATAAAAATCCCTCAGTATGTCTTCCTTCGGAGGGGAAGTAAAGCCAGCGGTCCCATGTTATAGATTTATGGCATGTAAAAGAACCTTCCACTAATTACACTGCCGACTGCGGTGGCATCTAGTAACCAAGTTCACAACTAGTTGTCGTTGACGGTTGCATTTGGTAGCAAAAGTCGGAACTACTTTAAAATTGAATGTCTGCAGTCCTTACTTGAATTACTGATAACACACACTAATACAGTCATCATAATTAACACCGGTTATCAGACAGATTCTACACACACACCCAAAGTACACGGGGCTACATGACCGCGTTGTCGCATCAAATCAAATCAAAGTCAAATCAATGATAACTGGGACTTAACTCAAGAAAATTCGCTGTAGAATTGAGCAGGCCAGAAGTTCTTTCATGAAAACGAGAAAAGTTTTGACCAGCCGTGATTTAAGTCTGTCATTACGCGCCCGACTGCTTCGATGCTACGTTTTTAGTGTCCTGCTCTATGGAGTTGAATCATGGACACTTACTGAGGTTTTAAGTAAGAAACTGATAGCATTTGAAATGTGGACTTATCGCAGGTTTTTAAGAATACCATGGACAGCTAAAGTCACAAATGCGGGTGTACTGCGGCGTATGAAAAAAGACTTGGAAGATCTCATTATCATCAAAAGGAGAAAACTAGAAAACTTTGGTCATTTCATGCGCAACAACAAATACCACCTTTTGCAATTAATTATCCAAGGGAAGATTGATGGCATTAGGGGTCCAGGACGCAGACGAATATCCTGGCTAAAGAACTTAAGCCAGTGGTTCCTACTTAATAAAGTGACACTGTTTAGAACAGCTATGGACAAACAGCAGATCATGCTTCTGATCGCCAATGTGTTTGGAGGACGAGGCACTTGAAGGAGAAGAAGAACCAACCAATCATTATACAAGTCTTACGGCATAAGTTTTTTTTTTAGCGTATGGCTTTTTTTTAGTGCCGGGAGTGTCCGAGGACATGTTCGGCTCGCCAGGTTTGTAGCTGCTTCGAGACGGACACCCAATGGGTGAGCTACAAGTACCGTTGGGGAGGAAAGTGGGATTGTAAGGACGAGGAGTTGGAAGGTAGCGGCTGTGGCCTATAGTTAGGGACCAACCCCGGCATTTGCCTGGAAGGAAGATGGGAAACCACAGAAGACCATCTTCAAGGTTGCCGGCGGGGGGATTCGAACCTCCTCGCCTCCCGGATGTGAGTGACTGCCAACAGTCATGCCGTAACGACCACGGCTAACTCACCCGGTACGGCATAAGTACAAAGATTTGACTGAAATGCAAAGTGTTCAAAGCTGAAGCTTACTTTGGGGTTATGTAAAGTTTCGAACAGTAGGTGTCTTTTACCCCGTAGATTTACTGATCAGTGAGGTTAAACCCGCAGCTCGCGAGGCACGATAATACAATCACTGGGCGGAATATCGAACCATAGAGGTTATTATCCAGCCTGGAAAATATGACATCGCTGCCGGCAATTATCGACTCGCCTTTAATCATATTTAAAAGCAGCCTCCTTTCAATACCCTTGTAATTTACAACGTGTGATTGTTTTATAAAAAGATCGAGCATGTGAAAGTACGAACTGATGGAACTATAACGTTACACGTAGGCCTTACAATTTGCCCTGTTTCTATGACAGGCCACTATTTCATCCAACAACGTGTAGTTAACTTGTAACAACAACGCTATAAAATCCAATAATTTAACTTTAATATCTCTCTACTTCGAGAGTATGAGTTCGATTTCAATAATTGCAATTAAAATCAGGTAGTTAAAATATTCACAACTTTGTAAAGCAATCAATAGCCATAGGTTCATGGCATTTTCTCTAAAATGATATAGAGTACACTTGAATAATTTTGAAAGAGCGAGTTTTGAACAATCATAGACTTGAGTGGAACTCAAAATTTTGTCAGCTATTCTGGAGGATGCGTTTTGGTGAGTTGTTGTGCACACTCACGGGAAGGTTTATGAATTATTTAATCCATTTTTCGATAGGTGCTGCGCGAATTGTTTTACAACAAAGTCCCGTATGAGTTCAAATGCCATTCATTCGATTGTGATGAAACTTTGGTGAGTTGTTGTGCACACTCCCACGAAGGTTTCTGGCTGAATTAATCCTTTTTACAATTGGTAGCGCACGAATAGTTTCAACACATAAGTGATGGTGCGTGAATTGTTGAAACAAAGTAACGTATGTGCTAATATACCATTCATCCAATTGTGGTGAAACTTTGATGAGTTGTTGTATAAACTTCCACGAAGTTTTTTGAATTAGTACATCCATTTTACAATCGGATGCACGCGAGTCTTTTCAACAAATGTGGCTGCTCACGCCTTCCGATTTATTAATGTACGCACAAGACGGAAAAACCAAAACGTATTGTGCATATCCAAACGCACTTCAATAAATAAATTTACATCACAAACACTTTCTTTCTTTCTTTCTTTCTTTCTTTCTTTCTTTCTTTCTTTCTTCGATTTACATTGCAATGCATGCCGGGTAGAGCTAGTTATTGATAAAACATAGTTCGAGGCAAGGATACTTCTGTATTCAGAACTGCCAAGACCTCCTTATGACTAGGGACCGAATTTTTAGGTTTTCAAAAACATAAAATAGGTCTTTTTAGGTGTGTACTAGGTAGAATCATCATCATCATTTATTGTTCATATCAGGCCATTAAGGCCCATGACAGAAACAAAGAAACATAACAAACACTTCAAATATACAATATTACAAAACACTATACTAATCAATGACACAGGAGGCATTATCCCGATCACAATCTCAAGCATTTGTTACAAATGCCGTTCCATTTTTAGCCTATTTTCAATTTTGAAAAAAATAGGCTTTTGAGATCACCTTTTGTCCGTGTGTGTGTGATTCGTGTGTGTGATTCGTGTGTGTGTGTCCCCCTAATAAAATCTAAACGGCAGGAGCGATTTCAATGAAACTCGGGCAGTTCATAGCACTATTCCCGGCGACCTCGACCGTGCCCTTCAAATTTTGTTACGACCCACCAATCCAACATGGCGGCTGTGCGAAATATTTCACCAGCATTCAATATATCCGAAACTATTACCGATATTACCCTGACATTTTCTAATATGATAGAGGGAACTACTATAAGTTCACTTATGTGACTTTTGAAAACCTGGTAACTACAAAACCAACATGGCGGCCACGTGAATTTGCGACTTTTAAATAGACGTTTCTCGCGATTTGACCAACCAAACGCAATGAAACTCGGCACAGTATATGTTTATATACATTGTAATGCACCGACATCTAACTTCGTTCAATTATTCACATAATCACAAGATGGCGGATGTGCGAAATATTTCACCGGCATTCTATATCTCTGAAACTATTAGCGGTATCTCCCTAAAATTTTGTACGGAGATAAAGGGCACTACTGGAAGTCCATCTATAAGACTTTCAAAAACCGGTTGACTACAAAACGAACATGGCGGCCAAGCGAATTTGAAAATTTTAAATTGACCATTCTCGCGATTTAATGTTCCAAGCGCACTGAAACCTGGTACAGGAAATATTTATACACATTGTAATCCACTGGTATCTAATTTAGTTCAATTGTTTACATAACCTCAAGATGGCGGCAGTGCGAATTTTAAAATTAAGTTTTAATTTCTTGTGATGTAGTCATGCGATCGAAGTGAAAGTTTGAATAATGAACCTACGCAATAATTTTCCTTTAATGGGACATGACTCTACAGCCTATACATTTAACAATCCAACATGGCGACCATCCGAAATATTTAGACGATACTGAATATCTACGAATCTATTTTAGCAATCAAACTGCTTTTTTAATGTTCATAGGGGCTATGAACTTAAGTTCACCTATAGGACTTTAAATAACCTGGTGATCACAAATCCAACATGGCGGTGACGCGAATTATAAATATTCACATGGACGTTTCTCGCAATTTAACCATCCGCATGCAGTGAAACTTGGTATAGTAAATCCTTATACGAATGTTAATCCACTGGCATCTAATTTATTTCAATTGTTTCCATAACTTCAAGATGGCAGCTGTGCAAAATTTTAAAATCTCTTTGTTTTTTCTTGTGTCCTAATTATGCGATTGAAGTTTGAATACTACATGTTCACAATAATCTGCATGTAACAGTACATAACTCTAGGACCTACATATATAAAATCCAACATGGCGACCATCCGAAATATTTAGTCGGTTCTCAATAACTACGAATCTATTACAGCAATCAAACAGAAATTGTGTATGTTGACAGTGGCAATTAACATAAGTAGGATATATGAAAATAGGCTGTATAGTTCTTCACGGAACTACTTGTTCTCTATCCATTGCATCATCCAGTACTGATGTTGGCTCCACCTGCTGCACCTGTTCTCATCACCCTATCCTACCATCTCGTTCCTTGGACGGCCTCTTGGACGTTTGCCAAACAGCTGAGCATTGAACACTCTATTAGGGATAGATTCCACAGCTCTTACGATATGTCCCATCCACTGGAGCCGTCTTCCTCTGATCATCCTACCCACATCAGCTCTCCCAAAACGTTGGTATAAGTCCTCTTTTTCCCTCTTTTCCCATCTTCCTTCTTCCCTATTGCAAATAGGTCCATATATCTTTCTGAGCACTTTCCTCTCAAATGCACAAATGCGCTCTTCCAGTGTTTGTGAGGTCGCCCATGACTCGCCTCCATATAACAGAACCGGTTTCACTAGTGTCATAGGATTTTAAATAGGTTTTAATTTTCTAAAGTCTAGCAAAAGTTGGCATAAACTTCGCAAAGCTTAACATTAATGAATTATTAGTAGAGAATCTGATTACAACGAGAGTGTAAATATATATTTTACATAATGATTCGTCTTTCATCAAATGAGCACTTTTAGGCAATATTTGCTCTCCTTAAATATGTTGATTATTGAAATTCAATAAAACCAAGGATATCAGAGGCTTATTTTCACACTCCAGCCTCTTTATTTATTTTTAGTCGTTTACCCTCCAGGTTGGTGGAACCCACGGACTCAGCGAGGGAACTCACCACTACCGCCTCTACGAGCAGTGTCCTAGAGAGGGGAACATCGAATCGGAAGGGATACAACTGGTGAGGTGTGATTGGCACCTCGCCCAGGCGGCCTCACCTGCAAAGCGAACGGGGGCCTCGTAGGGAAGGTAAGGAATGGTTAGGATGGATAGGCGGCCGTGGCCTTGAAGAAGGTACCATCCCGGCATTTGCCCGAAAACGAAGTGGGAAACCACGGAAAACCACTTCGAGGATGGCTGAGGGGGAATCGAACCCCCTCTACTCATTTGGGCCACCCGAGGCTGAGTAGACCCCGTTCCAGTCCTCGTACCACTTTTTAAATTTCGTGGCAGAGCCGGGAATCGAACCCAGGACCTCCGGGGCGGCAGCTAACCATGCTGACCGCTACGCTACGGAGGCGACGCCTCTTTAATTAATTTTGTTTATTTAGCATATAGGGACCCAGGAAACAATAAGAGATTTATCCCCACTTTAGTTAGTTATTGTTGTTTTAAGGGGTGGAACTACGAGGTCATCTGTCCCCAAATACCCCCACTTTCCTGACAGTAAGAATATGATAAGATATTTAGCCGCAATTTTATTGATTACAGTAAATAACCAAGTATCTCTTTAGCTCTTTAGAATGGGACCCAGTTATGTGAAATTTTGCCAAAAATTTGAATTTTAATTTTTCTTTCCAAAACAATCAAGAGACTTACTTCTTCAATTTGAGCTATCATTTATGGTCATATCTTAATTATAAGTACTTTAAATTGCGTTTCCTAGACAGCACTGCATGGGTGCGGAAACTTGACCTTCAGGGAGATTTCGTTGTTGACAACGACAATACAAGTTTCCATGCCTCCCTCCTCATATTCCCGCCCAATGGTGGTACCCCTACTTGTTCAACAGCTAAAAAAACTGTTTTTAGCGGCTTCGGTGGCGAAGTCGGTAGCATGCTGAGCTTCTATCCCCAAGATAGCGGGTTCAAACCCGGCCGAAGCCGTCGGATTTTTTAAGAGCGATAAAAATCCCTCAGTATGCCTTCCTTCGGAGGGGAAGTAATGCCGGCGGTCCCATGTCATAGATTTATGGCATGTTAAAGAACCTTCCACTAATTGCACCTGTGTGAAGCTAAATTGGATAGGTTAAGAATGTAAACAACGCTCTTAAATTTCTACGTTCGTTGCCAAGAGCCGACTGCGGTGGCGTCTAGTAGCTAAGTTCTGAACTTGGCCTAGTAGTCGTTGACGGTGGCGCTTGGCGGCAAAAGTAGGAACTATTTGAAAAATTCAAAGTTGCAGTCCTTACTTGAATTTAAAAACAGATACACACACTAATACAGTCATCACAATTAACACTGGTTATCAGACAGATTCTACACACACCCAAAGTTCACGGGGCTACAGGACCGCGTTGTCGCAGCCTCTAAACTTAAGAACCAACCAACCAACCAACCAACCAACGAAAAAACTGTGTTCTGAAGATACAATTCTGTAATTTTTTTCAGATTTTGCCAAATGGCCTAACTACATTAACTTATAGACAGTATCTCGCGAACCAATAATTGTAGAAAGTCGCGCAAAGATATACGGTCTAAAGATTCAACTATAGGAACAAAACTGCAATAAGGTATTTTAGGTAGGCCTACTCGCATATCATTTAGTTTCTGGTTGGTTGGTTCCTCAGTTTAGGGGCTGCGACAACGCGGTCATGTAGCCCCGTGTACTATGGGTGTGTGTATAATCTTTCTGATAACCGGTGTAAATTGTGATGGCTGTATTAGTGTGTGTTATCTGTTTCTAATTCTAGTAAGGACTGCAGACATTCGATTTTCAAGTAGTTCCAACTTTTGCTCCCAAACGCCCACGTCAACGACCAATTACTTCTGAACTTTGTTACGAGATGCCACCGCAGTCGGCTCATGGCGACGAACGTTGGAACCGAAGAGCGTTAATCATATATTACCTATAATTTAGCTTCACACAAGTGTAATTAGTGCAAGGTTCTGTGTCGTGCCATAAATCTATGATATGGGACCGCCGGCTTTACTTCCTCTCCGAAGGAAGGCATACTGATGGATTTTTAACGCTCTAAAAAAATCCGTCGACTTCGGCCGGGTTTGAACCCGTGACCTTGGGCATAGAAGCTCAGCATGCTACCAAATACGCCACCGAAGCCGCCCATTTAGATTAATAACGGACCAAAATCTATAGACATATTAAGCCCCACTGTTAAGTTAAACATTACAACTTTTGCAATTCTTAAAATGTAAATGAAGAAACTCGGCACTGTGGTAGCAAATAGCTAACTCAGCACTTGAAGGGGTTAACACAAATCGGCTGTTTTAACATCTCACCTAAAACTCTTGATAAGCTATGTCACACAGAAGTCCAAAGAATAAAGCAATATTGTTGGATAAAGTAACTTCCTTGGGGCTCTCGAGATGTGGAAAGTTTCCATCAAATAAAGAGACGCGCTTTGTGGTGAGAAAGTTCTATTTAATTTATTTTTCGCCGCTGACCACTGAGCAATAATCCTCGACTTGGACAGCGCCTTTGTTGCGGTTACATCAGTGTGCTCGTTCAACTTTTTGTCAATAAACTCCGACCAAATGTTGCGAGCCCCGAATAAATTTGCATTTTAACTTAACATATCCCGTTATAAAATTTAAATATCAGCTTTGTGACAACGATGACTCTACGCGTGTGTGGGTGTGTGTGAGAACTACATACAGATCGCGCCCGAGGTGTTAAAGTGGTTGCCAGAATATGATTCTTGGTATATACAGCGGCGGAAATACTCATTGCATCGACGTTACTACATTTTAACTACAGTACTTTGAGAGGAGATTAAAAAAGCAATAACATTTGACATAATAGGATAACGTAGAATATTTACCGTTTCAATGAATACATGACTCTTAGAAATACTATGTAGGAGCCTCCGTGGCTTAGGCGGCAGCACGCTGGTCTCTCACCGCTGGGTCCGTGATTGAAATCCCGGTCACTCTATGTAAGATTTGCATTAAAATCCTTCAGTATGCCTTCCTTAAGAGGGGAAGTAAAGCCGGCGGTCCCATGTCATAGATTTATGGCATGTTAAAGAACCTTCGACTAATTACACCTGTGTGAAGCTAAATTGTATAGGTTACGAATGTAAACAACGCTCTTAGGTTCCTACGTTCGTTGCCAAGAGCCGACTGCGGTGACGTCTGGTAGCTAAGTTCTGAACTAGTAGTCGTTGACGGTGGCGTTTGGCGGCAAAAGTAGGAACTACTTGAAAATTGATCGTCTGCAGTCCTTACTTGAATTAAAACAGATACACACACTAATACAGTCATCACAATTAACACCGGTTATCAGAGAGATTCTACACACACCCAAAGTACACGGGGCTACATGACCGCGTTGTCGCAGCCCCTAAACTTAAGAACCAACCAACCAACCAACCATGCAAGATTTGTGCTGGACAAAATGGAGGGGCAGGTTTTTCTCCGGGTACTGCGGATTTCCCTGTCACAAATTTCATTCCAGCAACACTCTCCACTTCATTTCATTTCATGTGGCATTCATTTAATCATTGCCCCAGGGGAGTGCGACAGGCTTCGGCAGCCGGCACAGTTCACATCCTCGCCGCTAGATGGGGGCTTCATTCATTCCATTCCCAGACCCAGTCGGTCGACTGGAAGCAGGCTGTGGATTTTTCCTTTTTTTTAGAAATACTATGTCAATAATTGCAAATTAAGAAACCACTATTCAATTGTTTCTTGTACATGTTTCGGCTTGACAATGGGGCCTTCTTCAGCTAAAAGTTCATTTAAGAATATTTATTATGATATCGTTGGGTCAAATCCATAAATTACTGTTTACAAACTACAATAATTAGCTATAACTAAACCTTAGAAATAATTATTAATAAGTAGTTCTTTGAAGAACCAAATAGACTATTTTCCTATATCCTACTTATCTTAATTGCCTGTATCAAGATACTAAATTTCAGGTTCATTGCTGTAATAGATTCGTAGATATTGAGAGCCGTCTAAATATTTCGCATGGTCGCCATGTTGGATTTTTATATAGGTCTATGTAGACCATAAAGTTATGTACTATTGCATGAAGATTCATCCGTAGGTGTATTATTCAAACTTCAATTTCATGATTAAGACACTAGAAATAAATAGGAGATTTTAAAATTTCGCACATCCGCCATCTTGTGGTTACGAAAACAATTGAATTAAATTAGATTTCAGTGGGTTTAATTTGCATAAGAATTTACCGTACCAAGTTTCACTGCGCTCGGATGATTAAATCGCGAGGCAAGTCTATTTAAAAGTTTCAACTTTGTTTGGCCGCCATTTTGGTTTGTACATAATTAGTTATTGAGATTTTAAGGAGCGGAACTGCAAGTTGTTTTATAGCCACATAGATAAACTTTTACTAGTGCCTTTGATCATCATACACAATTTCAGGGTGATATCAGTAGAATGCCAGTGAAATATTTCGCTCAGCCGCTATGTTTGATTGGTGAGACGTAATAAGATTTGAATGGCACGGTCGGAGTCGGACAAAATGGTATTATGACCTCACCGAGTTTCAATGAAATCGCCCCAGCCGTTTAGATTTTATTAGACACACACACACGGACAAAAGGTGATCTCATAAGCCTATTCTTTTCATAAGTGAAAATAGGCTAAAATTGGATATCCTTACAAAGAATGAATTTAAAAAAAAATATTTATCTCCTTTTCCATCCTTCTCTTGTCTTTGGCTTTCAGGACATTAATTCAAAGGAAGAATTACATTTCTTTCAACCAGTACAAAGGAAAAGTTTTGAAAATTAGCCTCTCATATTCTAGAATATTTCAAAATGCCGTGCTAAAAAGTTAAATATCCCCGAGAATTGTTAGAATGGTGACGGGTGCATTATTTAATGGAGATCTCATTTCATATTTATTGTTTTATCAATTGTTACACACATGAGATAAACCTCTGAGCTCTGAATGAGACGAGGAATGTGCCTGCAATTTGTGGGCATCACGCACGAGGAAGCACCGTTGTTCGTTCCTTTTATATGACGGTGCCTCGCCGCAGCGCAATCATTGGCTGTGATTTCTCTATCTGAAAGGAATTCCCAGCGTTCTTCTCTTTCGGTAGCGGGGATGATCACGTTCATCTTTTCCCAATTGATTATACGACTCATCGCTCCAGATAGTAATACAGGGCGCCCGAGAATGTTCTCCGCAGTGGGTACGTGCAGCTGTGAGTGGTTGAGTTATGAGTTTAGTTGGCTGCACTGCACTGTGTCCTTCAAAGCGGGACTCACCCGTGTGGGCTGTCAGTGTGAATTGCAATAAGCGAGCGAGCCGGCATGTTTTCAGTGTGTATTACAGTAAGCGAGCGTTCAGAGCGATTGGAAGAGTGCAACAGTATACAGGCGGTAATGTTTACTACTGAAGAGAGAGTTTTTTGGTGGAATACGTTTTTCGCGAAGGCGATCGGTTTACAGAAAATGTAAAATTAAGATTTCAGGCGCGGTTTCCTAATTCAAAGTGTCCAAACCGTGATACCGTTCGGGATTTGGTAAGTACATTTCGTGTTACTGGCTCAGTTCAGGATGTACCGGGAACAGGCAGGCCTACGCTTTTAATGGACGAAAAACTTGATGAAATATCCGATATAATGCTGCGTAGTACAAGTAAATCAACACGAAAATTAGCCCAACAAACAGGAATCTCTAAGTCGACAGCACATAAAGCTGTAAGAGACAAGCTTCAGTTGTTCCTTTATAAAGTTACCGTGGTTCATGAATTAAAACAAACTGATTACGGAAAAAGAGTGATGTACTGTGAATGGTTCCAGCATCTGTTATGAACGGCTGTGGTGAGTACAAAGTTTACTGTTTATTTGTTATGATGCAAGCGGCAGCCGTGCTACCAACGTAACTGCTGTAGCTAGCTCTCGCAGACGCATGTAGGCGCTGCGGAGAACTTTCCAGGACTCACTGTAGTTTGGTGCCTGCGCGACAATGCTGGAATGAAGAGAGCACTGGTTTTAATCTCTTGTCATCCTACTGCGTAGCCGTGCGCATTAAATATGTTCACCACGACCGTGAGGGCAGCTGCAATAAGTCTGGAGGTAGAAAGTTCTAATCCTCTGAAATTGGTGGTGAGTAGCACACTTTTAGGTTATATTTGGCAGGTTAGGAAACGCTCTATCAAGTTCGAACGTTCACCGCTGGGTGTTAGTGACAGTAGTATCTATAAGCCAACGTTGGAACTACTTGACATTGAACTTGTTCTGAGCCCTCGGGCGTTCAATCAAAACCGGCCAGCTTATGGCCATTGGCTGTGATTCATATATCATCATCCCTCCCTATATTATTATGCTAAGGTCCCATTCCAGTTTTGTACCGAAAATAAGGTCCCATTAACATCAACCTACACATATGGGGTACTTACAGGTTCTGCTTAACCCAATGCGTAAGCGAAACGCACTCACTTAAGGTCTACCCACAATGCGCTGTCGGTAGACGTTAGTGGGCAGACGGTAGACGGCAGACGGCACATGAAGTCAGAAGTCGGTAGTTCACAATATAGCCACCCACAATGCGCAGTCGTTAAAATGCTAGGAGTAAATAATAACCTGACTTACATTTATTCCTTGAGAAGGTTGTCACTGTCGACAACCTAACCTAAAATTTCCAAGGATGCATGACTTGGAGCGGTACGGTTTATTTTTATTGCTGCTAACTGGTACAGCATTGTTAAAATTGAGGAAAAATACTCGTACATCCAGTATCCCCTCTTGTAAATAATTAATAACAAATCCAACTCTGAATTAGGCCTACTGTTTTTTGAACAGAATTGTTTTTGTGTAGCTGGTCATTTTTGATTGAACGCCCGAGGGCTCCCAACACGTTCAATCTATTACTACATCATTTCCTAATTTATTTTTCGTCATTACAAAATGTATTTTGGCTAATGTCAGTACCGGTAGGCCCTTCTTTAGAAAATGTTATCGTACGATGAGCTCTCATTCAGCGTTACCTTCCGCTGCATTACATTTGCTACAAAGGAAAACATTATAATCAATGAACAAGTTTCCTTTTAGATACTTGGGCTCACTCATGTCATACATCCAACGGCGTTCCCTCACAAGATCAATTAATATATCTTCTATCCCAGTCATCATATTTTTATATACTGTAATTATGCGAAGAATGTACCGCGAATACAACTAGTCAACTACACAGCTGATGACAAAGTGACGCCATCTTGTGATCTCATTGGCTCTCAAATATGCAGTTGGCTGTCAAAGATAAAATTGGCGACAGCCGACTACACGCTGTCGATTGTCAACTATCTACTACCGACAAGCAACTTCACATTGTGAATGACGCCATAAGAGAGCACGGGCCAGCCTTCAACTACAGTCTACCGGCTGCCCACTACCGGCTACCGACAGCGCATTGTGGGTAGAGCTTTACTCTTTAAATGCCTCACAGTTAAATAAATACCTTAAAACATGTATATTTACAAAGAAATAATGAAAAAATGCAACACGGTAACCATGGTAACAGAATCTCACAGGTCCATCTATTTCTGTAAGACGCAATGCAATTCCAATTATTACATTACTGTGAAAGGTTCCAGACGGTTATAAGGTTATCACTGAACCAAATTAAGCTGTACAATTCATCAATACATACAGTATAATGCGCTTAAGGGGGTCAAGAGGCACTCTAGAATTTTTGCACGCAATTTTCACGTGTGAGTATGGTACGAAAGGTCTTTTTCACCCGACTATAAAGGGTCTCCGAAAACCACATTTGAAGGGTCTTAAATTAACAGTGTCTGTGATATTTCCAGAAAACTAACTTCGCTCTGATATAGGCCTACCTATGAAGGAATGACAAACCCCTAACCACTGCACCAGTAGCTGAATTGATAATGTCTGATTATTCATACCAATGATAAATCAATCATAGCATTCATGATTGAGATTTTGCTAAGTGTACTCTTTACAACTTGAATATTCGCGGGCGAAGCCGCAACGGGTAATGCTAGTATATATTATTTCGGTAGTTTATATCCCTCCTGCGGCGCTCACAAGCGACCGATCGTGACAAATTAGCATTCAAATGAAAGAAAATAGACATCAGCAGTGACGAATTGCACTCTAATTTCAAAAATATCTATAATTAAAAAAAAATACTTTTAAAGAAATGTACGCAGTGGGCTATTTGCATATACTGTAGCTGTAGGAAAATACGCTCCATAATTACTGTCAATTTCACATTTTGGCAACTGTGGCGCATGTTTCATGTCATTTTAACAATCTGAGGTATTTCCTTTATCATTTTGCATGGATTTCAGAAACAGTAAATCAAAGGAATGAGTACTCAAATCGTATAATTTCATAAATATCGAATAACCGGTGAGTGTTATGATGATCTAATTTTCAGTGATTGCTTTCGTAAGTTAGGGAACGTAGAACTTGGAATCCTAACTGAAATGTATATAGTGTTCTATAATCATTTGGTTGAAATAAAACATAACAAGCTTTCTCATTAAGTCTCCCATTACAAACCTATTGGGGAAAGTGTAGTTTGTGAACATACGAGATTTCTAGCACTGGTCCGCTAGTATCATCAAATTTCTAATCCTGTCGCTGACAATGGCTATCCTGTATGTTTTTTCCCTTGGGTGTAACAACATCCCTCCCAAGAAAATGCTGGGATAGTACCTTATTTCAAGTCCAGGGACACTTACCACATCCCAGACCCTAATAATAACAGTTCCACACTCTATTACAGTCACAACATAATAACAGGTTATTCGACGAGTTAGTCGGCCCCGTGGTGTTGGGGTAGAACGCCTGCCTCTCACCTGGAGTCCCCGGGTTCGATTCTCGGCTCCATTATGGATTTTAGAAACTGACGTGAGGGCTGGAACGGGGTGCACTCAGCCTCGTGAGAACAAGTGAGTAGCTGTCTGGTAGTGAGGCAGCGCCCTGGTCACGGAAACCAAGATTAACGGCCGAGGGGACCCGACGAGCTGACCACTCGTCACCCCAATATCTGCAGGCCAAACGGATGGGCAGTGGTCGCTTGGTAGGCCTAAGCCCTTCATGGGCTGTAGTGCTAGGGGTTATTATTATACGAATTGAACACTCCTAAGTACACGGGGCTGATGGCCAAGATGTCTGGTATTCCTAAAACGAATTAAGGGAACCAGAAAGTGTTCCAAGCTGAGAAGTGCTCATCTTGGTATTATCATTCGCTGTGACTAGTATTCTTGACTGTCAGTGCGGAGGTCAGGTTAGATTCCTGGTTCTGGCAAGAAATTTAATTCTGGTCTGAGGGCTAGGATGGGGTACACTCCATTAGTACAACGGTAGGAAATAAAAGCTGCGGTGGTTTGGACATATGTTTATACGGAACGGAGTGCTTAATTTTCAACCAAATGGGATACGCAAAAGAGGAAGCTCAAAATCTTGCAGACAGTCTTGAAACAGCTGGAACTGACAGCTGCAGAAGAAGATACGATAGACAGGCAGCATTGGGTTGACATCTGCAATAGATTTCTGAAACTGTCAGTTTGATATCCCCAGAATGATTGTCACTTTTCTTCTTCTTCTTCTTCTCCTCTCGAATTGATCTACTTAGGACCACGTTTATTCAACTGGAGGGTATTGATCTTCGCCCAGTATCCACGCATTTTCTGACGGTGTAACTCCTTTCTTTCAGTAGTTCAGGGGGTACCCTTCTTCCGAAGTTTCTCCTTAAAACCATGGACTTCCTTCAAAGCACGCCTCACAGCCTGTCTGTCATGCAGATCTGATATTCCCAGATCGTTAATATCCTTCTCAATATCCGTCAAGACAGCGGGTTCAAACCCGGCCGAAGCCGTCGGATTTTTTAAGAGCGTTACAAATCCCTCAGTATGCCTTCCTTCGGAGGGGAAGTAAAGCCGGCGGTCCCATGTCATACATTTATGACATGTTAAAGAACCTTCCACTAATTACACCTGTGTGAAGCTATATTGGATAGGTTAAGAATGTAAACAACGCTCTTAGATTTCTACGTTCGTTGCCAAGAGCCGACTGCGGTGTTGTCTAGTAGCTAAGTTCTGAACTAGGCCTAGTAGTCGTTGACGGTGGCGTTTGGCTGCAAAAGTAGGAACTATTTCAAAAATTCTAAGTAGCAGTCTGTACTTAAATAAAAAAAACAGACACACACACTAATACAGCCATCACAATTAATACCGGTTATCAGATAGTTTCTAGACACACCCAAAGTACACGGGGCTACATTACTGCGTTGTCGCAGCCCCTAAACTGAGGAACCAACCAACCAATCTTGTGGAAGGTAATCTCGCGATAGGGCCATAAAAGGTTATTCTCTTTTTCTCGCACAATCAGATAGTTTTTCTATATGTTCGTAGAGCTCGGAGTTATGTCGCCTACGAAATTATTTATCTACCTTTACAGGACCGAGGATCATTCGGAGAATTCCCCTCTCTCTAATTTCCATCTTCTCCATCAGACCCCTTCAGTTTAAAGAAAGACACTCCATGGCATATAAGGCTTTTGATATTTTATAAATAAATCAAATCTTCTTTTATATAAGGTACATCCGGGAGTGCTACCGCACTTTTTGATGTGTAGCATCTTTCCACTCGGTTGCTGGATATTTTTGTGGGAGTGATTTTGAAAAATGGGACGGAAGTGGATCGGACGGTAGTGTGTAAGACGCACTGCCAGGAATCAATGAGCGCGCGGTGTCGGAAATTGATATCATTTCTGACGGTAAGCGCTCATGTGAGCTCTGGTGTCAACTGATTGAAGCACATGTTATACGGGAACTAGGCAACCCTTCATGAACTATCGCTGAATACAGTCTCTTTACTCACAAGAGGGCCTATTCATAAGGCATTTTAAACTCAATTTCACGCAGGAACATTATCGAAACAAGCAAAATATAAATGAAACTTAATTCCGTAATGGAGTATTATTGGAACGTGGAAATAAGTCACCATTTTGTGCATTACATTTGCGTGCTCGAAATAGCCGTGGTGTTAGCGCCTCTGACCGTGAAACTAGAGATCTCGGGTTCGAATCCCGGACGGGATAGGTATTTTTGCTACCAGATTATCATTTTAAACGATATTTATCATATCAATATGACTCATTTTAACAGAATCCATATGAAATTACGTGTTGGTCTGTGAATCAAGAGGTCCGCGAACTGGGCAAGCCTTTCATGATCTACTGCTGTGCACATTGCATTTACTCGCAAGTTGGCCTATTTATATATAAGGAATTTAAGGTTATGACCGATCTCGCGTCTATTAATCTAGTTGATTCACATCGTATTCTTTATTTAGGCTAGTGCTGGTGGAAGCTACAAATCATCTAATCGAATGAGTTCCGTATTATAAACTATAATATCTGTAAAACACTCCCTTGTACAATAGATTCATATTTGTGCCAATAATATTATAAAATACCGGTGTATCAACGATTTCATGTGAGGTTTCTTCTATGTCAGATGTTACACATCATATGCGACTACTCTGAGGCTCGTATTTTTTAGCCTACTTTTCGCATTTTGTAAAAATGAGGAAAAGAATAGACTTATGAGATCGATCCGGGAAAATGTGTGTCTGTCCTTCTGTCTGCATGTCTGTCCTTCTGTCTGTCTGTCTGTCCTTCTGTCAGTCTGGCTGTGTGTGTGTCCCCCCTATCAACTCCTAAACGGCTGTAGCAATCGAAACCAAATTTGGTATGGGTAAAGATCTCTTCCTGAATGTCTCAATGCCGTATTTGAAAATGATGTCAGTGCTACCAACTGCTGAAAAATCGCAATTGAAATTTCAGCTCCATGTTGTATATCTTGGAAGGTATGCATGGGAGCTATACCAAAATTGGCACCCATATATATAATAAAACTTCAGTTTAATTTTCAGGAGGCCATACATGACAGTGTTGCCAAAATCAGTCTAAGCCAACTGATAGGTCCAATTTTTAAATGCATATAAATCCTACACTATCAATTGGATTTCAACCAAATTTCGTATGTTCTATGTGTACATAAACGGATATGACAGCGTATTCTTAAGAGCCATCAGGGCTGCCAACTGTTAATAAATGCTCTCTCTATTTTTATCCTAATACCAATATATCAGAACGTATGAAAGCCAACAGCTTTACACTATGCACACGTATAGTGCCTGACATTCTAGATACATTTGGAGCAACTAATATATGTCAGTACTACCAACATGATTCTAAGCCTGCTGATAGGACCAATTTTTAAATACATGGAACTTCTATACGATCAATTGGACTTCAACCAAATTTCGTGTGTGCTATGTGTGCCGTAACAAATATGACTATGCGTATTCTTAAGGGCAATCAGGGCTGCCAACTGTTAATAAATGATGTTTATATGTTTTACCCTAATATCAATATATCAGAAAGTATGCAAGCCACAGCTCTAAACACGTATAGTACCTGACATTCTAGATTAATTTGGACTAACTAATATACGTCAGTGCTGCCAGCATGATTCTAAGCCTGCTGATAGGTCCAGTTTTTAAACGCCATTATCTTCTATGCCAACAAATGGATTTCATCCAAAATTGGCACAACAATAGATCATAATATTTCAGTTTCTTTCTTACCAACACATGCATGACATTGTTGCCAACATGATTTTACGCGGGCTGATAGATCCAATGTCTAACTGCATGTAACGTCCATGTTATCCATTGGACTTCAACCAAATTTTGTATTTTGTACCTTAAGAGATGGAACTAAGAATATATTCAGTCACCAGGGCTGCCAACTGTAGTTCTCTATTAGGCTACATTATGCCAGGTCTACAGTATTTCGAACTAATTAGAAATGTCGTTATTACCAACTTAATTTCGTCATTATTCTAGATAGATCCATATAGATTAATTATTGGCATGAATCTTAAATTTTAAGAAAAGTAGGCTCTTTAGTTCGTCACGGAACTTCTTGTTTTTATTACTCTTGTGTTATATCTCAGCAAATTATTTTAGAAATTGTTGAAAATTGATACAGCATAATTTGAACACGTTTTCATTAGATCGCATGTGAGTAAATTATTAGTAATTGAAAATAAATCGGAGAAAAAAAGGAACAAGGGAATTGTTGCATCAGTGACGCCTGCTGACTTTGTTCGGGAGACATGCCGCAAGTAAAATCACAAAAGGTGATCTCGTAAGCCTATCTTTCCATAAATGAAAATAGGTTAATATTCTCCGTCGGCATGCCGCTAGGCGGAGGTAGATTTCACCGGGGGAAGAAAATTGTATCGAATTCACTATTTAGCCACTTGTTGTACACTTACAAACGTTTAGCATGCGAGAAGCCCTATCTCTACTTAGTATAAAACAAAGCCCCGATTCTTGAATGTCACGGGTAATCTCGAGAACCACTGGATGGATTTTGATGCGGTTTTCACTATTCAGTAAAGGATATCTCGGGGAAGGTTTCTGTAGAAAATAATTGATTTATGATCAAAGCGTCTACTGACCACAGTGAGGCGTGTATTGCAAGTGTTCATAGATCATAATACTTTTGACATCATTTATAAAACTTTAGGCGTTAAAAAAATATCAATCTTTCTTTATGGTGCACCATACAAGATTCAATTTTAAGGGAATCATTTTCTGTCATATCGGCTGATGAAGGGGTCAAAACTATTAATTAGGCCTCGAAACATGTCCCACTAATGACCACACAGTGAGCATATTTAATAAAAGTATTGATCAGGCGGAACCATTAACCTGTTTATACTAATTACTTTATCAATACGGTGCCAGAATGAACCTTTTAAGTTATAAAATCAAAGGAAGCCATGCAGTAATGACTTTAGTGAAAAAGTCGAGAAAAAAAACTGGCTTCCGTGCGCTTTTTAAACTAACGCTGGGCAAGCCGTTAAAAATACAGGGTGTTTTAAAAATGTACTAACACTTTGAATGACTATAAAATGTTTATTTATGAACTTAGAGACAAGTTTAAGGGCTTCAATTATGCCTAGAGACATGTAATTAAGGACTTATGTTCGCAAATGTTCAATTTGATAACCGTCAGTGTCCAGGAGTTCGAGAAACCGCCACCAACGCACCGGACCATTGCTCGCATCAGAGATAAATTTGAAGCAGATGGAACCGTTCACAACGTCAACAAGAAACGTTCTGGACGACCACGGACATCCACCAGTCTTAGAAAAGAAGAACAGGTGCAGGAAGCCTTCACTCGGTCCCCACCGAAATCACTACGACAAACGGCTCGAGAGACATACATCTCAAAAGATAGCGTCCATCGCATCATGAAGCGTCTGCGCTGGAAATACTACATTCCACCACGAAATTGGAAAATGACAATGTCACGAAATTCCAAATGAACTTTGTCGTAACGTTTGCGAATCCATTGCTTCGCGTTATAAGCTTTGTCTGGACACTGACGGTCATCAATTTGAACATTTGCGAACATGAGTCTTAAATTACATGTCTCCTCTGTAATTGAAGCCATTAAACTTGTCTCTATCTTCATAAATAATCATTTTATAGTCATTCAAAGTGTTAGTATATGTTTTGAGACACCCAGTATACTATGTAAGAATTGTTCAGCATGAAAAGTTCTACAAAAAAGGCCACGGGAGCATGTATCTATCTTTAATACATCACCCAATATAAGTATTTATACTTTTTCATTTCTCCCAACAATCTAAATTCAATTACTGAGTCGTCAGTTTACAAGCTATACTCTATATTACAAATAATGAACGCTGACGTCTGTCAAAGCTAGCACGTGGGGACATGCTGCGTTGCCAGTGAGATAGGTCATAACTGATAACATTCCAAGAGGCTTCCAGGAAGACACAAATACTGGGGAAGTTTGCCCCCCTGCCGGGTGGTCTAATGACAGTGACGAGTCAAGTCACAGTAGAACACTGCGTCAATGCATGTGCTCACTGCTGTGTCGGCATACTTTGCAACACTGCTCGCTGTTACTATGCAGACCGTTATCCCTCTCGTCTCCACTCCTCACCTCACCGTTCAAGCGGATGACAGGATGCACCGTTCACCTTTCGTAAATCAGAGTATAGCTAGGGGAGGGCCTATCACCACAGTTACAGCCTAGCTAGCGGGTGAGCCTATTACCCCTGATACAGCCAGCAGTAAACTGTTGAGTCGTGTTGAGTTAATACTTCAGAGAAGAGTGGCTGTGTTTGGAGTTTCCCTGGAAGTGTAACTCGGCTTTTCTTCATTTCGCCTGTGAACTTTTCGTTCCACGAAATACACAGTCAATTTAAGATTGGACGGAAGGGAGATTTGTTTTTCTTGAACCTCGCCATTCTTAAATGACGTCTGACAAGATTTCGTTGCACATGCATCTCCATGATAATATAATTAATAGTCCAGTTAGTGATTTTAACCCATCATGCCGAGACGTAAAACAGATATAGGTCATAGTTCTTTTACATCGAAAAAAAAAAAGCGCTTATCACGTAACGCATTCATAACTGTTCCCGAACGAAGTCGGGGCGGGTTGCTAGTCCTTTCATAAATCCGAATATATTTTGCTCTACCCTTGCTGTAAGAGTGATTTATATCAAGAAATATCCGGCTTCGGTGGCGTAGTTGGTAGCATGCTGAACTGCTGTGCTCAAGATTGCGGGTTCAAACCCATCCGAAGTCGTCGGATTTTTAAGAGCGTAAAAATCCTTCAGTATGCCTTACTTCGGAGGGGAAGTAAAGCCGGCGGTCCCATGTCATAGATTTATGGCATGTAAAAGATCCTTCCACAGACTAAACTTGTGTGAAGCTAAATTTCTAGGTTAGATTTCGATGGAACGCCCTATCAAAGTTCCAACGTTCACCACTAGGTATCAGCGACATCTGGTAGTGAAAGTTGGAACTACTTGAAATTGAACGTAACTTGTAGCTCACCCTATGGGCGTCTGCTTGAAGCAGCTACAGCCTCTGTCGAGCCGAACATGTCCTCGGACACTCCCGGTACTAAAAAAAAGCCATACGATAAATAAACATCAAGAAATCTTTCAGACAATATTTTAGGTTATTTTAGAGGACCCTGGGCCATTGTAAACTGTTTTGATTTCGTGTTTATTAAGGGAGGTGTGCTTTTCTTCTCTAAGGACTTCATGTTTCTCACCTGTTTGGTCGATGGTTGGTGGTATCAAAAAACTTTACTAAAGTAAGTTTTTAGCCCTTATCTGAAGAATAGTTCGAACATTGAATGGATTTGATTCTTCACACATTAAGAAGGTTGTAGCGATATTTCACCTCTTCGTAAAAGGCCACCCGTTTCGACCCCCTGGACTGATTTTGTCCTTTAACGAACTCGATGAAGATTATGAACGGTTATAATATGTGTATAATTTTGAAAGTGATTGGTGCAAAATGACTGTTGTTAACATGTCCACAGAAAGTGATATTTGTTCTCTATACAAGTCTACACCATTCCACCAATCTCAACCAAACTTTGTACACACATAATTCAGGACTGGCTACATGAGTTTATGATAGTCTTTCCCATTCTTTTGATTTCAGCCTTTTGGCACTTGAGCAAAGGATAATTTTGGCAGAAAATTTACTGATGAAGGAATGCCATGGCCGTAACCATGACAACAGTAGCTCAAGACGTGACCACCAAGTTTCCATCTATCTCTATAAGAGGACTTGCCACTCCATTTATCCCTCCCTATATTATTCTGCTAAGGTCCCATTCCAGTTTTGTACCGAAAATAAGGTCCCATTAACACCAAACTACACATATGGGGTACCTACAGGTTCAGCATAACCCAATGCGTAAGCGAAACGCACTCACTTACTCTCTAAATGCCTCACAATTAAATAAATACCTTAAAACATGTATATTTACAATGAAATAATGAAAGAATGCAACACGGTAACCATGGTAACAGAATCCCACAGGTCCATCTATTTCTGTAAGACGCAATGCAATTCTAATTATTACATTACTGTGAAAGTTTCCAGACGGTTATAAGGTTATCCCTGAACCAAATTAAGCTGTAAAATCCATCAATACATACAGTATAATGCGCTTAAGGGGGTCAAGGGGCACTGTAGATTTTTTCACGCAATTTTCACGTGTGATGGTTGGTTGGTTCTTAATTTAGGGGCTGCGACAAGGCGGTCATGTAGCCCCGTATTTCACGTGTGAGTGTGGCACGAAAGGTCTTTTTCACCCGACTATAAAGGGTCTCCGAAAACCACATTTAAAGGCCCTTAAATTAACAGTGTCTGTCATATTCCCAGAAAACTAACTTCGCTCTGATATACCTATGAAGGAATGACAAAACCCTAACCACTGCACCAGGTGCTGAATTGATAAAGTCTGATTATTCATACCAAGGATAAATCAGTCATAGCATTCATGATTGAGATTTTGCTAATTGTAGTCTATTCTTTACAACTAGAATATTCGCGGGAGAAGCCGTGACGGGTAATGCTAGTTATCTAAATCACGATAAAAAATTAGACACTTGAACGCCATAAGAATCTGAATAAAATTTTTAGGCTACTTTTCACATTTTGTAAAAATGAGGGAGAAGTAGACTTATGAGATCGATCCGGACAAATGTGTGTCTATCTGTCTGTCTGTCTGTCCGTCTGTCTGTCTCTCTGTCTGTCTGTGTGTGTGTCCCCCTCCCCTATCAACTCCTAAACGGCTGCAGCTATCAAAACCAAATTTGGTATGAGTAAAGGGCTATGCGTGAATATCGCATGTCCATATTTGAAAATGATGTTAGTGCTAACATCTGCTGAAAATTCACAATTGAAAATTGAGGTCTATGATGGATATCTAGGAAGATATGCATGGGAATTGTTCCATAATTGACACACATATAGATAATATTACATCAGACTAGTTTACAGAAGCCGATACATGAGGGTGTTGCAAACATGATTCTATGCCTGCTGGTAGGTCCAATCTTTAATTGCATGTAACCTCCATACTATCTATTGGATTTCAACCAAATTTGGTATGTGAATTGCGCACCGGAGCAGATATGAATATGTGTTTTTTAGTGTCAACAGTGCAGCCAACTGTTGGATAATGCACTCCATAGATTTTTATCCTCCTCTCAATATATCAAAAAGTATGCAGGCCAACAGTTCTAAACTTTGCATACATATAGTTCCTGCAAATGTAGGTTAATTTTCAGTAACCTATATACGACAGTGCTGCCAACATAATTCTACGCGTGCTGATAGGTTCAATGTTGAATCATATGTTACTTCCACACTAATAAATGAAGATCTTTCAAAATTGGCATATATACAGATCATAGTATTTCAATTTATGTTTGAGCATCCCATTTATGGCAGTGTCACCAACTTAGTTTTGCGAATGCTGATAAATTCAATATTTAAATACATGTAACGTGCATACTATCTATTGGACCTCAACAAAATTTTGAATGTGCATTGTGGACCTTAGAGTCGCCAGGTCTGCCACCTGTTGATATATGGTCTTTATAATTTGAAGAAAAGTAGGTTCTTTAGTTCGTCAGGGAACTACTTATTTTCTATTAACTGGGGTCGTTGTACGGAATATAAATTAAAAGTGAAATACATTGGCAAACCCTGCGTCACAACGGCTGGGGATATTATCACAAAACTTAGTATTCAGATTAATTGAGTTAAAAGAGTTTTGCTTTAGTTGTTGTTGTTGTTGTTGTTGTTGTAAATTGATTGATTTTGAAGCTATGCGACATCATGGCCATGTAGCCCAAGAACTTGAGTGTGTATGGAGTTTGTCTCATATCCTGTGTTTATGTGATGGCTGGAGTAGTGTGCGTATGAGGATTGGAAAGGAAGCTACTGTGGCCTTCAGTTAGGAACTATCATGACATTTGCTTGCAGTGGAAGTGGGAGACCACGGAAAACCACTTCCAAGTTTTCCAATGTACCCCGTTCCAGCCCTCAGACCAGATTTAAAATTTCATGACAGAGCCGGGAATCGAACCCAGACCTTCAAGGTGATAGCCGATATTGTTAGCCATTAATCCACGAGGTGATCTAAATAACTTTCCATTTTTTCTTACTTTTATTTAAATTTTATTGTCTTTAGCCGATCGAAACCTTATGCACAATTTGGGTCTAATTTTATAGTCTTGATACCGCTGCATTTACAAGAGAATCTTAATTTTAATATTGTGATAGTAGGTATTACCCGCAATATATTGCATGTAATGTCTCAAACAATAGAAGTGTTATACTCCCCATTGAGATGTGTTCTACTACTGCTGTGATGACGTTCATATTTCAATAACATTATTGTATTTACGCAGCACCGTTTTATTACGTATTATAAATCAGCCAACACAGAAATAATTGTTGCGTGATATTAACAGTATTTGTCTTTGTTAATCGAGTTATTTATTTATTTATTTATTTACATATGTTACGCCCGCATTGGAGCACTTGACCAAAACAAGTATATACTTATCTCAAAAACAATATTAAAGATTCAGCTTCTTATTTTTCTTCTTTTCCCAAAACATTTTCATTCTAGTCGACCTTGCCGCTCTCTCTGCATCGCTTATGGTGTAAGTTTTGCGGCTAAAGGTTTTTAAGGGAAGTCAGATGTTCTTGTTTTTCAAGATAGATTCTTCTCATCTTTGTTAGCAATTTGGGACATTGTCAAGCCGAGTTCATCCAGATCATTTTGAATTTCCATAAACCAAGAGTTCTTTGTTTTACTTTTGAAAAAATAATTAAATAATACTTTTAATTGTCTGGTATCCGGCAGGCGTGAGATATGACAAAAAAAAGCAATTCGCCTTTTTCGCATAGTATCGACTATAGACTCAGTTTCTTTATAAACCACTTCATTTGGTAATAGACGCCATTGACCATCCACCTGATGTTTTTTATTAATTATAATCGAGTTACATTGTAATTGGTAATTATCCTACTCTATGACTATGCTAATTTGTAATGGAACCGAATGTTAATGTATCAATTTAGTTGATAACATAACAACAACATAATTAAACTACGCATATGTGATTATGCGACAGTAATAGTGATATCCTTCCCATAATAATGCATGATGGAGATCGTTTCTATTCACTCAAAAGTTTGAGGTTTTAAGGGGCGGAACTACGAGGTCATCTGCGTTCAAAAGTTTATTTTCCTGTTTATATGTAACTAGCTGAACCCGACCACGCTTTGCTGTGGCTCAGTCTGATATGAATCGGTAAGTAAATGAAAGTATTGTAGCGAACATAGATTCATAAAAAAAAAACACGTCATTCAATGCAATATCCTGCCTTGCGTTGCTGTGGCTATGAAAGGAAAGGAAGAAAACGATGCAGGTGTGTGTGTGTCCCTTGTACTATCTAAACGCCTGGAGTGATTGCAATGGAACTCGGTAAGTACAAACTACTATTTTATCTGACCATGACCGTGGTCTTCAAATTGAAATTTGGCGGCATTTGTGGCGTAGTTGGTAACATGCTGAGCTTCTATGTCGAAGGTTCAAACGCGGCCGAAGTCGTCAGATTTTTTAAGAGCGTTAAAATCCCTCAGTATTGTACCCATGTGAGTAATCTCGTTGGATAATATACATCCGCCTCCAACTAGCATCAGCTCTCAGGCGTGTACGGTAACCCCAATTTTGCAGTGCATATTTTGGATTTGAGGCTAAAAGGTATCAACTCTACAATGATAAGGCACAACTCTATTCTAAAACTTTAATTCATTAAAATAAATCATGGCTTCAAACACAAAACAATACCCAAAAAAAAGCATAAAATAAAAGCAAACAAAATTTTTACTTCCACAATCCATAAGTAAACAAATATGAAATCACAACAAAGTCATACCGAGCCATAATGCTTTACCCTTCTGTGAACTTCACAAGGATATACTAGTGCGCTGATGCACCTACGACTTCAAAACAAATGTACATTAACATAACAGTCATACAATGTGACTTCTTTAATATTACAACAAGGATTATTCCTTCAACCTCTTTATGTTAAACAATTATGTGTGCCGTGCGTGTTTTAATATTTTTCTTCTCACCAATGAAATGCTTTGCATGCATTTACCTATTTGGACGTTGCACCAAAATCAACGTGCAACTCCATAATTATGTAAGCTACCCCTTACGCATCCTCCAATTATATGGTTTCACCGCATGCTGTCTGTGATTCCTAGATAAAACGTTACGTTATAGCTTATGTCGGATTGTACAATAGACTACCTCGCGCTCAAGGCGATTGGCATCTAGTAACCAACTACATGACTTGGTTCCAGTGACAGTACAAATATATCATGTAACTATTCGTCAGATAGCTAAATTAATGAACCATCAGGATGAACTATAATTATCCATGTGTTCACAAACCACATGGCTATAATACTCAACATAACAATCTCGCATTATATGTCATTTTAACAAGGTCTAGAATCTCTTCCCTTTATAACTTGCCTGAGCGGTTCGGGTGGTTGGCACCGCCCCTCGGCTAAAGAAATCGCTACACAATAGAAAGTGGGATGGGTCGTTCCACCAATTATCTCGACCTTTCTAAAAGTTTGAAAGCTTCCCTCTCTAAGCAGTGGAGATTTACAAGACAAATACTGTGTCCTAACCGGCACACATGTTCCCAAAGGATCTTAATTGACTATTATGCCAACAGGTATTGAATGAGCTTTTGTAATTATTCCTACGTCGAGGATAATGATTAATTAATGGCCTCACATGGGTCCATTCAACATGAAGGTTCGGGGTTCGTAATGCATGAGCCTGGCGGTGACCGATGTCTCAAGTATAATATAGGCGCACAAAACCACTGTCGCCATGAGTTTTCGCTGCCCACGAGCGTACATAACTCATCATAAGTTCTCGTGAAATCATAGAGCTGCGAGGTGTCCTTGTTATCCTCGACTCTATCATAGGATTCCAGCCCGGAACACATTTCAATCCTTTTCTTCAGAGTTAGGGTCCATTCACTAAAACTCCGGAATAAATAATGTCTCCAACAATGTCCACGACATAGGAGAATTCATACGTAGAATAGACTATCTGGCCCCTAATGCTCCATGCTACGACATTCCGACCTCTAATATTAAGAGAAATCTAACATTTACTCCATAAGCTTCTCAATTAAGCTGCAAATTCAATTCACTAAAAGCTCTTTCATTACTGGTATCATTACTGAATATATGCAATATTCTGATATAAAGCTTCTTTCCATAATTACTGAAATGTAATCTCATTGTAACATCCTCCTGCTTAGATTGATAAGTCTTGCACTTAGCGTTAATAATTCTCGCTTACAACATTTATTTGTTTCCTGATGTGTTCATTCATACTCTTAATAACCATTATTATTATTATCATCATTTCTCACTGACATAAATGACCAAAATCATTATTTACCATTATTATTATAAATCTCATTGACATAAATGACCAAAATCATCATTTATTATTATTATTCTCATATAACTTACCAAAATTTCCGACATAGCTAGACGTTTTAAACTCGAACAATCGCGTTCGTTACATTTACATAACTGATTGCCATTCTTAATTCATAGTGGGAAAAATTACTCCACTTAATGATGCAAATCATCATTTCAACTCTATAAAAATCAACTCAATACTGATTAAACATGGAGGATCAGCCTCCTAACTGACTTTTACTGGCATCTATAAGGAATTCACAATACCTTTACGGAATCACAGACATGCATCGGTCCATACTTCTACATAATTATAACCATAATTTGTGGGGTACTTACATCTCTATAGGCATCTAAGGTGGCTCCAACCAATCATATTCTTCCATGTCGCCCGCCATAATGGGTTTAACGCGACATATTTCTCTTGTTTACACACATTTGATTATACATAATTTCTATCACCAACACGACACGTTGCATACCTTTCAGGAAGTTATCACTCCCCAAACATGTGAAACACTTCATCAAACACTACTTTAAATGATATTTTTACATATACATTACACTGAACACTCGTCACTTTATATACACTTCAATGCTGAGATTCCCTAGCAGAGATCGAAATTGCAGGTGTCGACGGCATTTTACGTTACCAACTCCTGATTGAAAGTCTGGTTATCTGCTCTCGGAACTCTCCAACAGTTTTATGACGATCATTACTCCTACAGTAAGCGTTACCATCTGGTACTCTCATGGCAATACCAAACACTTAGTAAAGTTTCTTTAGCGCATTCTATCGTAGTTACACATATACGATTAGTTAATACAATACACACTGCGCTTAATAAAGTTCAACACTTTCACAAATAATTATATACAATAATGCTACCGTTAGTCTATACGGTGCTTCATAACTGAACACGTCATAGTTCGTGCGGCTGATTATGCCTGTATCACGACTATTATTCATACAAGCATGTTTACTGTTTCTATTACACATACCAGTCTTTGTTCGGCGTCTCGATGAATAGATCCGTCATGCGTTTTGCCTTGACGAACTTGCTTCAACCTGGCTGTAGCTGACTGAAGTTTCACTCGAAGACTGCACGTAGCTTATTTGAAGACTTCTGTCTGCGGCTTACACGCTGTCTCGTACTGCTGCATATTTGCTGCATACTGATTGCAACTTATTTCCATTGTGCTACAATTGACAATTGAGTAAAACTGTAACTGGCTGTAACTGCGCTTGGCGGCATGTAGACTGAGCTTGACTGCGTCTCGACTGAGCTTCAAGTGAGTTTCAACTGAGAACAACTGAGAACAGAGTAACACTGAGAACAGAGCAGGACTGAGATTCAAGTGACACTGAGGTTCAACTGCGTAACAGAGCGAACAGAGTAGGACTGAGTAACCGAGGGCTCCTCCTGGGGTCTACTCCCTTATATCGGATTTCCACAGAAAGTAGAGCAACATCTTCCCGCGTAATCTTCGCTCCTCTCACAGCATGATTCCGGTCTTCAAACCATGATCATTGTGTTCCTCTCTCTTCACAGGTCCCAAAACTATCTGTGTGCAAAGGAATCGCTCGTTCAATTAATTAATATTAATTCCTTTCTCCATGGCGTGGGACGCTACCTAACCGGGAACTCCCCGTCAACATCTTCACATCCCTCCGCGAACAATGGTCGCTTCACAGTCCTTACGCACATCACTAAATATGCACCAATTTCGCAAGTAAAAGACTCTAAAATTATCTTCTTGCCAAATATTCACCTGTGTGCAACTCTCATCTCGATTCGTTACTCCAATCACGAGTAATCAATGATTCTTCTGGGCATTCCTCCGCCCCTACTCCAAATCTATTCTCCGTCGGGGAATAACTGTGTCATTTTTCAGGCCTCTCCCCTGCTCCAGACGACATAATGGGGTGACAGAGATGGACGTGGCTCCACTGGGACCAACCCACAATTCTGGGCCGATTAGTAAATGTCAGCTCTGCCCTCCTCTCTGCTTCAAACCTCCAATAGCTTACACCAAATCGTCTTATAATGATATAATCCGCTCATTATTTCCTACATTATTTTAATAAATAATGCCATTTCATCAAAAATCACACCAGTGATTAAATATACATTTCTTTCGAGGGGTTTTTACCAAGAAACTCCCTGTACAGATCTCTGGTTCGCTCCCTGGTGGAACCTTTTTACTGAGATCACAGTCTCTGAGAACCATGTTCGATTCCAGTCAGCATAACCCCATCGGGTTCAGTATGCCTTCCTTCGGAGGGGAAGTAAAACCATGCGGTCCCTTGTCATTGATTTATGGCATGAAAAAGAACCTTCCACTAACTACACTTGTGTGAAGCCAAAATTTGTAGGTTAGGTTTGATTAATGCTCTTAAGTTCCAACGTTGGTCACCGGGCGCTGGTTGCGATGGCATTTATTAATGAAGTTCACTAGGTGTCGTGGGCGATAGCCTTTGGTTGCGAAAGTAGGAACTACTTGAAATTATCGTCGGCAGTCCTCACTTGAATTAAAAACAGATAACCCACACTAATACAGTCATTAAAATTAACACCGGTTATCAGACAGATTCCACACACCCAAAGTACGCGGGGCTACATTACCGCGTTGTTGCAGCTCCTAAACTATGGAAGCAACCAAAATGAAATAAGTTTCACTTTGAAAAGTCCTGACTCTGACACGTTCATAATCGTCTAAATGTTCTTGATCTGTGCAATTTGATCCTCCTTGATGTTCTATGATTATGCGTCGAGACCGGCGGCCTATGTTTCAACGTTGGCGAGGCATTTATGACTTGAAGATATGAAGCTCATTCAGATATTGCAACTGTATACATCATAGCTGTTGATGTCATTATTCTTGGCGTTGTTGAGATGATTATACTGCTCTTCTTCTTTTATTATTTGTTAAATCATTACGTAATCATTTCGCTAACCCCCCGGACGCCATCAACGTAATCAAGCTTCGAACTCCGGCCCCCATTTTTTGTGATTACGTAATATGTTGACGGCCTCTTAAAAGCAATGAATGTTGATAATAATAATTATTATTATTATTAATACCAACAGTAGGTAGCGGTGAATTGTTACTGATTAACATTCCCGTGTGTACCACAAGCTGACATTCCGTTTTAAGAGAATTTAATTTGCGAGTTCGATACACCGCAGGAATCTGACAAACAACATTCATATTGGCAGACAGCAGTTGAAAACTAGACTGAGAACAAATAAAACCAAATCAAACAACAATATTAGCACCTTTTGTTTGGACCGACAGTGGTAACACAGAATATTCACGTGCAAGTTCTTGGGGTCAGGCGATATCCAGATTTTGGAGTCTAGTCTACGTGTTTACGTGCAA
The DNA here is from genome assembly GCA_946902985.2 of Meconema thalassinum. Lineage (NCBI taxonomy): Eukaryota > Metazoa > Arthropoda > Insecta > Orthoptera > Tettigoniidae > Meconema > Meconema thalassinum. The sequence goes on along the minus strand of OX336388.2, from coordinate 759,683,306 downwards.
GGTCAAGGGGCCAGGGTGTCTCTAGATTTGGAAGTCGAATCTGTTTTTTTTTTGTTCACGAGCAAGACCATCTAACTCCCGATTAGGGAGGTGGGTCCTTTAATTCTCCATCGTCTTTCATTTTAGAAATGCTTTCCTGTGGGTTCTCGTTTTCAAATCCAGGCGAAAGCCAAGATGGTATGGTAAGCTTTCCTAATTCCGTGATAATTGTCAATGTAGCGAGTACACAAATGATACAATACACTAGAGTTGATAAAGTTATGTACACTTAGCAGGCATTTGAATCCTAAGTCCTAAATTACGTTACACCTCCCGAGGTGAGCAGTGTTCAAGTCCCTTACATGAATCAACAACAACAGCAATGACGTCCATATTACTTTAAAAAGCAAAGACGAAAATCAAGAAGTAATAATAATAATAATATCGTATGGCCTTCGGTGCCGGGTGCAAGCTTTGTTATTTGACACCCAGAGGGCAGCTTACATGTCGATTTTTTTGGTTCCTTGGAGAGCTATGAAGGTTAAGGAGGTTAGATATCTAAGCTCCTTGACAATATAGCGCTTTCTACTAGAGAAAGTAGGAACTTTTGTGTTAGCGGAAAATCCTGAGATTAATTTTGCCATTATCAACACGGCCTACTGAATTCAAATGGGTTCTTTAACACGTCAACAACGTATGACATGCGTGTTGTGATTTTTGTCGCCTGTCAAAAATCACTTACCATGGCCAGGCGTGAACCTGCAAGCTTGGGATTGGTAGACCGACACGATAACCACTCACCCACCGAGGCAACATCAAGAAGTTAAGGGAAATGAAACAATCACCGTGAGTCAACAGAAAACCTCTAAATAATGGAAGAACAAAATAACTGGTATGTAACAATGGATTACTGAAATATATACCGGATGAGTTAGCCGTGGTCGTTGCGGCATGACTGCTGGCAGTCGCTCACATCCAGGAGGCGAGGAGGTTCGAATCCCCCCGCCGGCAACCTTGAAGATGGTCTTCTGTGGTTTACCATCTTCCTTCCAGGCAAATGCCGGGGTTGGTCCCTAACTATAGGCCACAGCCGCTACCTTCCAACACCTCGTCCATACATTCAAAATTTCCTCCCCCAGACAACACTCCACACGTGACGGTACTTGTAGCTCTCCCATTGGGTGTCCGCCTCGATGCAGTTACAAAAGTGGCGAGCCGAACATGTCCTCGGACACTCCGGCACTAAAAAAGCCAAACGCTTAAAAAAACTGAAATATACGGAGTATTAGTGTTCGAGGTTGACGAGAAGAAAACTTAATACCCTCAGGATTAAGTCACTGCTCGAATAATCATGAATGAGCCCAAACGTTCGCATCCTAGGGCATGCAGTTGCATTCCATGGCACTGACAATACCCAGACCCAAGGACGGGATTGCTCCTCCAGAAATAGCATATGGTCAGTCGTTGTCTCCTCCTCTCCTTCCTCTACAGTACAGGAGTATGAACTATTTGTAGCATGTCTCATGCTCTACCGTTAATAATATGTCTCCTCGGTCATGCACCCTCTCATTTCATGACTTCCATGTGAAGTGCACGAACATTACAGATACACCTCTCAAGTATTAAAGGTAATGCACGCATGGCGTGATTGCAGCGTTTTGTTATTCATAGTCTATGGAACTATTCGTCATCAACAATACCTATGTTGTGCTAGGTGAACTCCTACATCCATATTTACGTACCGAACACTGTAATAACAAGTTCCTCGGCGCTACAGTCCAATGTGGGTCCATCCATCCCATCCCATCCCATCCCTTCCCATCCCAATCCATCCCATCCCATCCCATCACATCCCAATCCATCCCATCCCTTCCCATCCAAATCCTTCCAATACCATCCCATCCCAATCCATCCCATCCCATCCCAATCCACCCCATCCCAACCCATCCAATCCATCCCATCCCATCCCAATCCATCCAATCCATCCCATCCCATCCCAATCCATCCAATCCATCCCATCCCAATCCATCCCATCGATCCCATCCAATCCAATCCCATCCCAATCCATCCCATCCCATCCCATCCCAATCCATCCCATCCATGCCATCCCATCCCAATCCATCCCATCCCATCCCATCCCATTTCATCCATCCCATCCCATCCCATCCCATCCCATCCATCCTATCCCATCCCATCCAAATCCATCCAATCCATCCCATCCCATCCCATCCCAATCCATCCCATCACAATCCATCCAATCCATCCCATCCCATCCCAATCCATCCAATCCAACCCATCCCAATCATTCCAATCCATCCCATCCCATCCCATCCATCCCAATCCATCCCATCCTATCCCATCCCAATCCATCCAATCCATCACATCCCATCCCAATCCATCCCATCTCATCCCATCCCAATCCATCCAATCCATCCCATCCAATCCATTCCAATCCATCCCATCCCATCCCTATCCATCCCATCCCGTCCCAATCGATCCCATCCATCCCATCCCAATCCATCCCATCCATCCCATCCCATCCCATCCCAATCCATCAAATCCATCCCATCCCATCCCAAACCATCCAATCCATCCCATCCCATCCCATCCCAATCCATCCCAATCCCTCCCATCCCAATCCATCCAATCCATCCCATCCCATCCCAATCCATCCCATCCAATCCATCCCAATCCATCCCATCCAAATCCATTCAATCCATCCCATACCATCCCAATCCATCCCATCCCATCCCATCCCAATCCATCCAAGCCATCCCATCCCATCCCAATCCATCCCAACCCAATCCATCCAATCCATCCCATCCCAATCCATCCAATCCATCCCATCCCATCCCAATCCATCCAATCCATTCCATCCCATCCCAATCCATCCAATTCATCCCTTCCCATCCCATCCCAATCCAATCCATCCCAATCGATCCCATCCATCCCATCCCATCCCAATCCATCCCATCCCAATCCAATCCATCCCATCCCATCCCATCCCATCCTAATCCATCCCGTCCCATCCCATCCTAATCCATCCCATCCCATCCCATCCCATCCCATCCCAATCCATCCATCATCCATCCATCCATCCATCCGTCCGTCCGTCCGTCCGTCCGTCCGTCCGTCCATCCATCCATCCGTCCACCCGTCCGTCCATCCATCCATCCATCCATCCATCCATCCATCCATTCGTCCGTCCGTCCGTAACAAATATTACTAATATTCTCACTAATACAGTCATCACACTGGCACAGGTTATCAGACAAATGCAACGCATACCCAAATACACGGGATTACATGACTACGATTTCGCAAAGCACCGAAATAATCAAAAACAACAACAATTAATCAGAGTATCATTTAAATGAAGCCAGAATCAACTAGTATGTGCCATATTATTTATGGTCGACATTCACTATGCTTTCAACTTTTAATATTCAACAAGACTATGTACCTGTCAGGATTACAACACAGAGGTAATTTAATTTCCTATTTTCACTGTATTTGTTGATAAAACTTACACGGGCCTGGGATATGGACATGATGTATGATCCTTATTTATTATTGCATTGACCTGATGCAGTATTCTATACTCATCAATCATCTCGTACAGTGTCACAAACCTAGATGCTATTTTCATGTGTGCCTATGATATGAGGGATAATTATTTCTCTCGTGAACACGAGAACACAAGAAATCTAAGATACGCTTGAAAATGTATGCAGTTCAGTCTCGGGCCATGTAGCCTCCGGAACGGGACGTGATTCCAGGATTCAGGAAATACTCCCCAATGAAGGAGTGGGAAAGTTTAACTCATAGTTTATTCAGTGTGAGAGTAAATTAATCACCACCGTGGGCACAAGGAATACGATGGATTATAATTTAATACTGAAGTAAAGTCGGTTCCCTCAGCTTTGCTATCGATGGTGCTCTCAGGTCCTGATGCAGCTCCGTGACCCTTGGTCAACGAGCGTCCGATGACCCAACTAGTCCCATCTCCAGATCGGTAGGCCTCTGTGATTGTCAGGCTTCCGCCGATGCAGTGCCTGGCCTTAGTCCGTAGCATTTTTTAAATACAAAGGTGTGCATATTATTAGAGTCAAGTAAAGAATTTAAGTCTTTCAAATTGTTTAGTTCTAAATAATTTTACTGACCAGCTGATGGCATCTTTTATTATCCCCTTAGTAATGTTTTCTTCCCTATGGACTTACACTTTTCCCACAAGGAATTGCATCTAAAATGTTCGGTATAGGGTATTCAGAGGGACACCAGAGCTGAGTCCGGTTTCTTTTTTCACAATGACATTGGAATATACCCTCTAAATCTGATGATTTCAACCCACGGTCCACGAACCTTTCAATAGTTCAAGAGCGGACCATCAGTAAAAGAAAGACTTCAAATCCCTCTGTACTAAATTCACGCGAACAGTAGAATAACGCATCAAACCAAAACGTGGCATTTTGCATTAGCAAGCCCCTCTTTTAGTAGAAATTCAAAAATATCACTTTACTGTGATTAATTTAAAGGAAGATGTCATTGACACTACTATTACAAAACGTAATTTTCAATACTGTATTCCTAAATTTTACAATATCCTTCCTAAAGCCATAAAAGAGCAGTTACATAAATCTACAAAGTTTAAAAGTAACGCATAGATATTTGTTCGAGAGAATAAAAATGTCAAATTAGCTTAATCTATAAAATAGCATTACCATTGCTACTTAGCTATTTTACAACGCTTATTTTAATATATACAGTAAATGTAATATATTTTAACATGAGCACTTAACGTTATAATTAGGTAAGTAGACCTAATATGCCACTCACAAGGCCTTGCCTTACGTGGTATAGCTTACATGTATTGTTCCCTTACTCTGCTGAATTTGATATTCATCACATAGATCTAAGAATGTACATTTTTAGACTAATACATTTACTTAGATAATAATCAGAAATAGACAAAAGTTACGATGTGATAAAGATTATACATATTTAATATAACGGGACTCCAGTGATCAAGAGAACAAGTGAATTATACAGTGTTGTAGTGACAAGGACAATGTCTATATAGCACACGCGATTGCTTGAGCAATGTACGGGTATGTCCTAATACATAAAAAGCTATGTATGCATATATTTTCTTGTATTGCTGGATGTAATATTGATATTCTTAATAAATCCTATTCTTATTCTAAAAATCATATTCTTATTTGTTAAACATTTGAAATAATTTCAGCACCTAGCAAACATATTTATTGCATTAAGTTGTATAGGCCTATAACGTGTTCTGCCCTTAGGTCTTCACACAGCAGCTCTCCTTGCAGTCCTGTCTCCAACCGTTTGGTGGTAATTTCCTGCTATCTTGACACTGTCCACCAGCTGGTACCTTCTCCGTCCTCTTCCTCTCTTTCCGTTTACTGATCCTTGGAGAGCATCTCTCAGCAAACACTCTCTTCGCAGCCAGTGTCCAAGCCAGTTCCTCTTCCTTGTATGGATGGTATGTAACAGTCTCCATTTTCTCCAACTCACTCCAAGACCTCCTCAATCCGGACCCTTTCCACCTAGGATATCCTTTCCACCCAGGATATCCTTCTCCATAACCACATTTCAAACGCTTCTAGTCTTCTTTCATCATCCTTCCTTAGTGTGCAGGTCTCGGCTCCGTGTATATACACCGCGGACAGGCCAACAAGGACCACGCAAATATCACTTCTTTATAGGTCTAGTTTCCTTCTTTCTCTTCCAGAAGTATTTCATCCTGGTCGACTGCGCAGCTCTTCTTTCAGCAGTCCATTCTCCTCTGTTGAGATTCTTCTTCTCCCCGACAAGAATCTTGAGGCCAAATTTATTTTTCTGTACTCTATTCGATTTAGACAATCTTCTTCAGTAATATTGAATTTTTGAAGTACTCCTTTCATTTGTTTTACATAGCCTCCTTGCCCTTTATAGCTCCAGATTTTATAAAAAAGTTGTTTGTTTAACCTTGAGCAATCCATGCGGACCATATGTCCGTAGAACTGAAGTCGCCGTTTTCTGATAATCACTTCAAGGTTGTCGTGTATTAAGTTGTGAAAAGTAAAAAATGAAATGTTGGAAAACTGGAATCTAGTATAATAATTAGCACACCTCTGAAATGAGGAAGCGAGGTTCTTGATGACCAGGCTGTACTAGGGTTCAATGTCCGATACGGTTTTGCCTTGAACCGACATTGGGACATAACAATATATATATTTGTGGAAGGTCTGGTAGTGAGAACATTTGTGAATGTTGAATGTCACTGTCTCTTGTTCCACAGATCGGGAATACTGGTACGAGATGGCCCGAGCAGCGATACGGCGTCGCCTGCAAGACACAGGGGATGGCCTGCACCGAGCCAAGAACGTCATCCTGCTGGTAGGGGATGGTATGGGGGTGGCTACAGTGACTGCCGCCAGGATCCTCAGTGGTCAGAGACGAGGACAGAGCGGAGAGGAACATGAGCTAGCCTGGGACAGGTTTCCAGCTGTGGCTTTAGCGAGGGTGAGTAAATTCTTCAGGGGTTACAATATTCCAAATTCAGTGTTCAACAGTTCCATTCTGAAGAATATAACACCTTAATTAACCCATTGTTGGATAGTGGTCTACAATATACATTAACCACCTACTATAAACGAGTTTGTAGGCTATTATCAAAGGTGCTAATAGTTGAAATTTTCAGCCTAATTACAACAACATTTCTTGTAGATATTTCAGATAAGCAAATATTATATCTGCCTAGTTTTATTGTGCTGGATAAAATTTCAACTAGAAGATATAATCAACAAGAAGTTCCGCGAAGAACTATACAGCCTACTTTTCATGCCAATGATTATTCTACAGTATATGAACCTATCTAGAATAATGACGAAATTAAGTTGGTAATATCGAAATATCTAATTAGTTCAAAATATACCTGGTATAATGTAGCCTAATAGAGCACTACAGTTGGCAGCCCTGGTGACTGAATATATTCTTAGTTCCACCTCTTAAGGTACAGAATACAAAATTTGGTTGAAGTCCAATGGACGTTACATGCAGTTAGACACAGGATCTATCAGCACGCGTAAAAGCATGTTGCCAACAATACCATGCGTGTGCTGGTCAGAAATAATCTGAATTATTATGATATCTTGTTGTGCCAATTTTGGATGAAATCCATTTGTTAGTATAGAAGTTACATGTATTTTAAAATTGGACATATCAGCAGGCATAAAATCATGTTGGCAGCACTGCCTTGTATTAATTACTCCAAATTAATCTAGAATGCCAGGTGCTATACGTGTGCAAAGTATAGAGCTGTTGGCTTGCATACTTTCTGATATATTGATATTAGGGTAAAAAGAATATAGATAGCATTTATTAACAGTTGGCAGCCCTGATTGCTCTTAACAATACTTATAGTCATATCTGTTATGGTACACATATCACATACGAAATTTGGTTGACATCCAACTGATAGTATAGAAGTTACATGTATTTAAAAATTGGTACTATCAGCAGGCTTATAATCATGTTGGTAGAACTGACGTATATAAGTTACTCCAAATTAATCTAAAATGTCAGAATATACGTGTGCATAGTTTAAAGCTGTTGGCTTGCATACTTTCTGATATATTGGTATTTGGATAAAAAAATAGAGAGAGCAATTATTAACAGTTGGCAGCCCTGGTGGCTCTTAAGAATACGCTCAGTCATATCTGTTTATGTACAGATATTACATACAAAATTTGGTTGAAATTCAAGTGATAGTGTAGAAGTTATATGCATTTAAACATTGGACCTATCACAAGGCTTAAAATTATTTTGGCAACACTGTCATAGTTGGCCTCCTGGAAATTAAACTGAAATAGTATTATCTACATGTGTGCCAATTTTGGAATAGCTCCCATGCATACCTTGCAAGATATCCAACATGGAGCTCAAATTTCTAGTGCGTTTTTTCAGCAGTTGGTAGCACTGACATCATTTTCAAATATGGACGTGAGCTATTCCGGTGCACATCTTTACTCATACTAAATTTGGTTTTGATTGCTGCAGCCGTTTAGGAGTTGATAGGGGGACACACACACACAGCCAGACAGACAGAAGGACAGACAGACAGACAGACAGACACAAATTTTCCCGGATCGATCTCATAAGTCTACTTTTTCCTCATTTTTGCAAAATGTGAAAAGTAGGCTAAAAATATTATAATTAATCAATAAAACAAGATGTTCAGTAAAGAACATATAGCCTACTTTCTCCTAAATGCATGGGTATTGTTATAAATCTTTGTCCTTTTCAAGGAGTTTAATTGAAAGTTGGTTGTAGTAGCTTGTTGAAATACAACGTGTTATACGGATATTAAACATGAATATGAGGTGCCCTTTGCTAGTGCTTACTCTGTACGAAATTTCATACAATTTGGTTTCACCGTGTTTGAATTGATATGGTGAATCGATTTGCACACATACATGGCCGCCATCCACAAATTATTGGGCTGATGACCTTGTAGTTCAGTCAAAAGATTCTTCATACATAAAGGTATAATGTTACAAAATTTGGTAGAGCTCAAATGATTAGGTTGGTTGTAATTTGATTTAAGCTTTTAACATTTGGGTGGCCGGCATTCCGTTTCCCTCAAGATGGTGGCGATATAAAACATGACACTGAGTTGCCTCTTGCGAGTGCTACCTCAGTAACAAATTTTGTTCAATTCGGTTTCACCGTGTTTGAATTGATAGGGGGAATCGATTTGCACACATTCCTGGCCGCCATCTGTAGTTTAGTCAAGACGCTCGCCATATAAATATATTTTGTTGTAAAATTTGGTAAAGATCGGATGATTAGGTTAGTCGTAATTTGATTTAAGCTTTGAACATTTGGTTGGCCGGCATTACGTTTCCGTCAAGATGGCGGCGATATAAAACATGACACTGAGGTGCCCTTTGCTTGTGTAACCTCTGTACCAAATTTCGTTCAATTTGGTTTCACCGTGTTCGAATAGATAGGGTGAGAGTGGGTGGAGGGGGGGGGGGGGGAGGGGGTTAGACATTCAGAGTACACACACTCACAGACACACAGACTCACACACTCACAGACAGACACACAATTTTTCGTCCTGTGTTGATATCATAAGTCTACTTCCATTTTTTTGCAAAAATCGAAAGTAGGCTAATACAACATAAATATACAAATGAAAATAAAACGCATTAAAAATTAAAACAAAACACAAAGGAAACTAAAAATTAAAATTAAAGTAAAACACACTAAAAATTAAAATAAAATTAAGATTTTAAAATTAAAAGTTAAAATTATAAAATTAAAGATAATAATTAAATAAGTTAGATATTTTTTAAATTTATTAAAAAAATAATGTTGAATATTAAAAATCAAAATAAAATTTACAACTGAATTTAAAATTTAAATAAAAGGAAATTAAAGTAATCATTAGAAAAAGATAGTCTACCCTATAAAGGGTTAAATTTGCTCCATTGTTTCCTGACGTTTGTGGATTAACACATATCTATTACCAATGCTCATAGTTTGTTCTTTATTAGTTTAAGGGGCTTTGGACAAAGAGGACAAAGAGTTATAACTAAACCCTTGAATTTAGGAGAAAGTAGGCTATATGTTCATTACTGAACATCTTTATATATTAGTATGATGATAGAGAAGAAATATTCAACATTGTAGTTGAATTTCTGCGTCGTATGCCAAGTAATGTACATTGTATTTAATATAGGTGCACGAGACTTATCTTTTATCAAGTATATTTCACAAATGACAAGAGGGGAAAGACAAGGAAAGGGCACTGTGAAAATTGGAAGTCAGAGTTTGGAAATTGTGGGCACGTTCAAATACCTAGGAAGTGAATTGATGCAAACTGGTAGGTTGGACATGGAGATTGGCAGGAGGGTACAGCAGAGCAATGCATTCTATCAAAGTGTAAGAAAACTTGTTTGGGATAAGGAAGTACCAAGGAAAAGCAAGGAGGTAATGCATAAAGTGTACTATGTTCCCATATTAACTTATGCAGCTGAGACTTGGACCCTGACAAGCAGGCAAGAGAGTAGAATCCAAGCCAGCGAAATGAAATTCCTAAGAAGTATGATAGGAAAGACAAGGAAAGACAGAGTGAGGAATGAAGATGTTAGGAAGGAAGTTGGGATGGGAAAACTAAATGAGAGAATTGAGAATAATAAACTAAGGTGGTTTGGACATGTAAAGAGGATGGAGGAAAATAGAATACCAAGACAGATGCTGGAGGCGAAGTGCAAGGGTAAGAGAGCAAGAGGAAGACCTAGAACAAGGTGGATCGATTCAGTGAAGAACAGCGTAAGAAAAAGAAATCTGGACTGGGACAAGATCGTGGAAGAAGAATGGTGGAAGGAAAGAGGAAAGTGGAGAAGTGCCATTAATACCCCGACCCGGAAGGAACTGGATAAGGGGAAATGATGATGATGATGATTTCACAAATCCACTATCTTGCCATTTTTCGTAGTAGCTTCTTTCGATACTGACACTATAATTTCAATATTTTATATATTCAAGATGGCAGCTATTCGTAATATTAATGCAATAGCCTAAGGTAACTGATTCCACTTGTTCGCCCTGTGTTGTTCTCAGAAGTCTACTTTAATTTTTTGCAAAAATTGAAAGTAGGCTAAAAATGCACCTACTAGGAATGCAAAGGAGTCAACTCCATTTTCATTTTCAATTTGTGTTTAATTAATTTTAGGAGCTTGGGGCAACTCGGTCATTAGCTCCGTGTAGGAAGACTAAGTGTGAGTCAAACTTGTCCGATATAATCGGTATTTTTGTGATGACTGTAGTAGTGTGTGTAACTGTATTCGTGACAGGGATGAGGTAGGTGCCCCAGGACTTGAAGTAAAGTACTATCACGGCATTTGTCTCGAGGCAGTGTGGCAAAACCCGGAGTAATACCACCTCATGATAAGCACTGTCAGCGCCGAGATTCCAACCTGGGACCTCCAGAATGGTTACAATTATCCTCACTGCCATGGTGTATGATGTAATGAGCATGGCTACGCCGAGGGGTTTACTTCATTGTCATGACTGATTAAAGAGGGCCAATTGTCTACAATCATAGAAAAATATCATTGTTTTTGGCCTTGAGACTGAGACAACAAAGAATAGCCCGCAGTTATTGAACACTCAGAAAGTAGATCTTAATTCTGATCATAGAGATGTTTCAAAGCATTCAAATGGAACCCTGAAGGTTTGGAGTTGACAGTATTTTCGTTTGCAGGGGTTTTGAAAGGTTGGTTGATTAGTTCCTCAGTTTAGGGGCTGCGACAACTTGATCATGTAGCCCCGTGTACGTTGGGTGTGTGTAGAATCTGTCTGATAACCGGAGTTAATTGTGATGGTTGTACTAGTGTGTGTTCTGTAATTCAAGTAGGGAATGAAGACGATAAATTTCAAGTAGTTCCTACTTTTGCTACCAAATGCTACCATCAACGTTCACCTAGCTGTGAACTTGGCTACTAGATGCCACCGCAACCGGCATCTTGCGGCGAACGTTGAAACTTATAGAGCGTTAATCAAATCTAACATACAAATTCAGCTTCACACAATTAGTGGATGAAGAATCGAGATGGCCTTGACTTATCACGTATTGCTAAACACTACTGGTATAACCACTGGAAAAGGAAGGAAATATTGAAGAATTATACACAAGGACTACAGCTTGGTTGGAAGGTAACTTAAATCTAATAAAACATTACTAGATACAATATAAATACCATATACAATATAGAAGAAACAACATATATTACAAACGGCATTATCGATTGAGAACGGCGCCATTTTGTTACATTTTGCGTTGAAGAACTCCATAGATAGAAAGAGTGGAAGTGTCACTTAGCGTCCTACGTCGTGTGAGGTTAGGAGTTTAGCCGCGAGGTTAATACCAACTCGTAAGTGCTTACCGTGATATTGTAGTGTATTTTTAGCCTATTTTCAATTTTGAAAAAATAGGTTTGAGATCACCTTTTGCCCGTGTGTGTGTGTGTGCGCGTGTGTGTGAGGTGTGTGTGTGTGTGTGTGTCCCTAATAACTTCTAAACGGCGGGAGTGATTTCAATGAAATTCGGTAAGTTCATAGCACTATTCCGGACAACTCCGACCTTGGCCTTCAAATTTTGTTACGTCTCACCAATCCAACATGGCGGCTGTGCGAAATATTTCACCAGCATTCAATATCTCCGAAACTATTCCCGATATCACCCTGGAATTTTTTACGGTGATAAAGAAAACTACTAGAAGTTCACCTATGTGACTTTTGAAAAACTGGTAACTATAAAACCAACATGGCGGCCACGCGAATTTGCGACTTTTAAATAGACGTTTCTCGCGATTTAACCAACCAAACGCAATGAAACTTGGTACAGTATATGTTTATACACATTGTAATTCACCGACATCCAACTTGGTTCAATTGTTTACATAACCACAAAATGGCGGATGTGCGAAATATTTCACCGGCATTCTATATCTCTGAAACTATTAGCGATATCACCCTGAAATTTTGTACATTGATAAAGGGCACTACTGAAAGTTCGTCTTTGAGACTTTCGAAAACCGGTTAAATACTGTAGGCCTACCCATGTGAGTAATTTCCACGGAAAACATGCTTCTGCCTCCAGCCAGCATCAGTCCTCAGGCGTGTACCCTTCACACACTGAGCAGTTGCATATTTTTGATCTGAGACTAAAAGGTATTAACTCTACAATAATAAAGCACAACTCTATTCTCAAGACTTTAATTGAGCTCTAAATCATGGCTTCACACAAACAAAAACACAATCCCAACAATATAACACAAAACAATGCAAAATTATTCCTTCAATCCACCAATATTCGCACTTTATCCTCGCAAATCCAAATGATTATTCATTCATTTACCATGAGATTAACATAAAATCCATTCTCAAGTGCGCTGATGCACTGGTAAATTACACATATAACTGTACTTACAATCTTATGTCACCTGTTGTGACCACATTAATTTCACAATCTAATTGTTTACTCTCAACACATCGTAATTTACATTATGCGTACAATTGTGTTCTGTATCTCTCTTCCCACCACAATGCTCTACCATGCATTAACCAATTTATGGGTTGCACATCATATTTACTTGCACTCCACTGTTACTTGTAATTATACCCCTTTCTGCAGTTCCCTTTCTGCAGTTCCACTGTATGCCGTCATGAGTTCAATTTCAAAGATTCCGTTACCGCTGTGTCGGATGGTATATTATGCTACCCTTGCGTGGGCATAGCCTATGGCATCTAGTGTCCGCCTTCGGAACGAAGCGACAATGTCAGTATAAAAATGAAACTTTCAACAACTCGTAAGTTTGCCAAGTATTCAGTTATCAGAATGATCCTTAATTATCAATGAGTTTCAAACCACACGAATTCATTATACAATACAACAATGATTCTTTTATTACAAACAGGGTTTCAAAGTCTTTCCACTCTAAATGTCATCCTGCAAGGGTCGTTTAAAATCTCTCCCTCGGCTCTTCCTGTAACAAAACACTTGCTCCGTCCCTCACTATATTCCCTCTTTCTTTATCTCCAAGCAGTGGCATGTGGCTTTAAATACAATAGTGCAGTCTCACTGGCCTGCATATCCCATATGATTTAACTAAACTGAATGCAAGATAGGGTATGGAATTATTTAAGCATTTATTCCTAGCCTTAGGATATTAATAGCTGGCCTCAACAGGTCCATTTACATTATATGAAGGAACGAGATTCATCATACACCTGTCGAATTGGGCTAGCCGGCATCTTGCTAAATGACACGGTCAGGCACGCCCTGCCGTCAAAAATTCACTCCCAGGTGCTGAATTTATTCAATAGCTAGTTCTCGGTAGATATCAGGTGTCATGCTGAGGTGTCCATTGTTATCCTCCCATACACCACTGGATTCGAACCCGGAACATTTCATAGCAATCCACAGAGCTAGGGTTTCCCTTTCACTAAATACGCTCTGGCAATAATGTCTCTGTATGCCCTAGGCTATACGAGATTTCACACGTCGATTAGACTACCTGGCTCCCGTGGCCATGGTGATATGATCCCGTCCTTTAATTAGTAATATAAAATCTATCAATTACTCTTACAAGCTTATTCATCAAGCTGCGAATTCAATTCTCTATTAAACCCTTCCAGTTCCTAGATTCTTGCATATTTATTTCCATTATCATAATATACTCTGATATTAAATTCTTTTACTTCGCCCATCACGTATAATACTACCGCTTGGATACACACGTATTCCAATTAGCATATATATTTTGCTTACAACCATTTTTCCCTGATGCGTATTCAATTATTCTTCTTCTTATTATTATTATTATTACTGACATACATTTTCCCATAACCGATACAACGTAACCATATTCAATAACCGAACATCCGTGTTCGTTACGTTAACTTTTTATATAACTCAATTGCCATTTTTACATTAGTGGGAACGATTTATCCACTCAATGATGTACAAAGACAGCTCAACTTGACTAAAATCAACACAACATTAATATCTCGAGGTTCTACCTCCTAAAATTGACTCTTATTGGCATATTCTATTAATTTTGAAATCACTCAACATACAGTGGACTATAATTACTACAAAATCATGGTTTTTTGGGTACTCACATTGGTTAATCTGGTGGCTCCGACCACGCATTTCTTCCAGAATTGCCCGCCATAATTTGCAAATTAGCAAGGCATTCTTACACTTTCCACACACATTTTACATAATTTTTGCCTTACAAAACACTATGCACTTCGCTTCTCCATGTCGAAGCTGTTGCTTCCTTCTTCACACAACACGTTATATCACTTGTTACACTATTTTTTACATATATTTAAATGACCATCACAAAAATCACACGATCACTATGTACATTTCTTAATGGTTGACCCTTCCTTGCCGAATATCAAAAATGCAGGCGTTGAAGATCTCTCCTCCATTTCTATCCCGCATCTCGTCCAAAAGTCTCGATTCTCTGCCTAAGGATTCCTAGCGGTCCCCCAATCTGTCTATCAGTTTCTATCCTTAGATAAATTTCCTGATATCGCATAAATATGCTTGCACATCGTCCTGAGCATTAATTACAGTGGTCTCCCTGCGAAATTTCACCACTTGCATAACACAGTTTATATCTGCGCAATCCGACATCCTATTATATGTCTAACCAATAGCTTATATACTGCGCTCATCCATTGTACATTGTACTTGGGCAGTTACCACTTTCAATTGTCCTACCTTGTATATCACATGGTACATTTCCTGAGTACTCAATACTAAACACTCGTAATGCCGACTATAAAAGTATAGCACGACTGTCCTGATTAATTGGTATTAATTAATTCTTTACTGCATGATTATTATGTTGCTGCACTCAACATACTGAAGTCCCCGCGCTCCACTCTGAACTCGGGCGGCATGCGCTCTGCACTCAAGTACGGTTCAACTGACTCCGACTGTTCTCTCCACTGACCTTATATTCCCTTGGAGACAAAAAGTAGGTCGAAAATTTCCTTGCAGCGTCATCTCTTCTCTCCGTATACTTCTGGTCTTGAAATAACGTTTTTATGGTTCATTTTTCCTCGCTGATCACAGATCCGTCTGTGTGCTCGAGGATCGATCGGCCAATTAATTAATATTAATTGCCTTTGCCAGCGCTTCCCCACGCAGCTTCATCGGTATTTCCCCGAAGACATGGTCAGATCTTGATGTTAACCTCAGTTCACTGTGTCAATGCGCGTTACATTAAATCTGCCTCGATTTCAATGTTTAACGGCTTGATAATTTGCCTCCTGGCCATTCATTCACATAGGTGCAATCCTCATGTCTCTGAGTTACTCCAATCACGAGTAATCATTAAATTACTCTAGTATCTTCTCATCCCCTTGGACTTTTCATTCTGTAACGGGGAAGAACTTGCCCATGTATTACCGTCCTGACCTGCTCCAGATGGCATAAGTAGGTCACAGTGACTGACATGGCTCCACGAAACCACGTCTAAATTCTAGAGCCATTTACAAACTGTCAAGCGCTCAAACTTTCTGCGCTAAGTCCAGAATTGTATGCCTCCTACAGCCCAATACTGCAGTATTCTGCTACTATTTCCTGCATTATATTAACAAATAATGTCATAATTTGTTCATATCACAACAGTGATTTAATGTGTATTTTCTCTAGGGGTTTTTATAGCTTAAACTCCCTCAAAAGATCTTGTGTTCGTTCCTTGCTGGTATTGTATACATTTATCTCAGAGATCCACGTTCGACACCAGTCAGCCTAACACCGTTGGGTTCAATACAAAACTAACTTGGCGGCCAAGCGAATTTGAAAATTTTAAATAGTTCTTTCTCGCGATTTAATGTTCCAAACGCAGCGGCTTTGCGAATTTTTAAATTAAGTTTTTATTTCTTGTGTCGTAATAATGCGATCGAAGTGAAAGTTTCAATAATGAACCTACGCAATAATTTTCCTTTAATGGTACATGCCTCTATGGCCTATAGATTTTACAATCCAACATGGCGACCATCCGAAATATTTAGACGGCTCTGAATATCTACGAATCTATTATAGCAATCAATCTGTTTTTTTTAATGTTCATAGGGGCTATGAACTTAAGTTCACCTATAGGACCTTAAATTACCTGGTGATCACAAATCCAACATGGCGGTGACGCGAAGTATAAATATTCACATGGATGTTTCTCGCAATTTAACCATCCAAGTGCAGTGAAACTTGGTACAGTAAATCCTTATACGAATGTTAATCCACTGACATCTAATTTATTTCAATTGTTTCCATAGCCAAAAGATGGCAGCTGTGCGAAATTTTAAAATCTCCTTGTTACTTCTTGTGTCCTAATCATGCGATTGAAGTTTGAATGCTACACGTACACAATAATCTTCATGTAACAGTACATAACTCTAGGACCTACATATATAAAATCCAACATGGCGACCATCCGAAATATTTAGTCGGTTCTCAATATCTACGAATCTATTACAGCAATCAAACTGAAATTTTGTATGTAGGTAGAGGCAATTAACATAAGTAGGATATATGAAAATAGGCTGTATAGTTCTTCACGCAACTACTTGTTGAACTCGTGAAAATGGCGAATGTCAGGAAAAACCCTATTAAATGGGCTTTTGAAGAAAGGAACAACAGACCCACACCACTTGAAATACATAGGTTGATAGCAAACGACCTGAAGCTTAATAGAGATCAAGTACTAGCGATTCAACTAAACAACGGGGAAAATACAGTGTCCACCTTACTTTATGAAAACATATTATCTCGACATGAAGGTGTGAAATCCTTCCGGCTAATTAGCGGTAACACCACTGCTGCAGACTCTTTGACAAAACGTGCGCGTGTGTTTAATCTACCTCCCGAAGTCATCAACGAAAGCCTCTCCTGTGTGCTTTCTACGTATGGAGTTGTCAAGGACATACGGAATGAGTGCTGGAATGAGGCATATGCATTTTTTGCTCTAAATAATGGAATACGTATTGTAACAATTGAACTTAAATACCCCATACCATCATATTTGACGGTCAATGATTATAAAGTTGTGTTAACATATGAAGGACAAGCTAAGTACTGCTTTAATTGTAAATAAACCTCCAACTTACAAATATACTGTCCGAACAGAAGGAATCGCCCGGTACTTCATGTCAGATAACAAACCTACAGCACGGTGCTGGGTGAGTCTGATGGGAGTAGTACGCTAAGCAACACTACGGACATGGACACTGCAGTACTTTCCCCTGAATATCCAACCATATCAGAGGCCCTTCTTAACAGGCCCCATTCCACAAACACAGATAGTATTGTGGAAGTATCTCAACCATCAGATAACGTAGTTGAAACATCCCTGACTACTTTACATAGCAATGAAGAGGGAACTATGACGTCACGATCGGACAGCACAGGGAAGGGACACACCAGCCATCCAACACAGCAGTCTGTGCTGCAGCCAGATACTATTGACGGACCTGTCACTACTGACGTACCCAAAACCCAATTTACGTGGACGCAAGACATGGAATTTCAGGATGCCGTACAAGAAGAACGAGAACACACACCAGTAATAGGCTTCCCAACTGTCTCAGTTCATTCGAAGCACCCTCCAGCTAACGATACCGTTCGCTCCCAATTACTTCACGCGCAAAGCACTGACATAGTTCAGAAAACCCTATCTACTACATCGGGGCAGAGTTCACATCCACCTCTGATGCTGCAATCAGTGTAAGTAAAAAGAAAGTCACGGACGTCAGTGGAAGTGCCCTTCCTCCACAAACAGGAGCAAAGCCCAAGGTCACAGATAAAGCCAATATTAAGGACACCCAAATCTTCCCATAAAAACTGTCAACAAAAACACTGCGAGGGAAGAAGATAAATTATATAACTCACAAACACGAAGTGCATCACGTAGTCGCCGTAAATCACCGGAAGTGCACACCAGAAAAACATCACTCCAATGATTCCCTCAAATAATTGCTCATCGTCAGTTAAATGCACTCAAACATACTGATGCACGTCACCTTCATCCTTTTGTTCTTTGCATATGAGTGTCTTGCGTTGCTTTGCCACTTTAAATATCAATGGCATCATAAGTTTAACGACACTTTTTCTACTTCAGGATTTTCTCAGGACTTATGATATTGACATTTTATTGCTTCAGGAAGTGAAGCCTCCGTGGCTTAGGCGGCAGCACGCCGGCCTCTCACCGCTGGGTCCGTGGTTCAAATCCCGGTCACTCCATGTGAGATCTGTGCTGGACAAAACGGAGGCGGACAGGTTTTTCTCCGGGTACTCCGGTTTTCCCTGTCAAAATTTCATTCCAGCAACACTCTCCACTATCATTTCATTTCATCTGTCATTCATTTAATCATTGCCCCAGAGGAGTGCGTCAGGCCTCGGCAGCCGGCACAGTTTATTCCTCGCCGCTAGATGGGGGCTTCATTCATTCCATTCCTGACCCGGTCGGAGACTGGAAGCAGGCTGTGGATTTTCATTTTCATTGCTTCAGGAAGTAAATGATCCAAATTTGGACTGGTTGAGTGGGTACGAATACATAGCAAATGTTGGCCCATCTCTCCGAGGCACAGCCGTCGTTTACAGATCAGGGTTAATTGTTTCGGAAGTTAAGTTACATCCGAGTGGCAGAATAATTGCTCTGCAATGTGATGACACATTAATTGTTAATGTCTACGCTCCTTCTGGATCACAAGGTCGTCTGGCAAGAGAACATTTATTTGAAGATGACATCAGATACTTTCTCCAGGGCCCGATCAATAATATCATATTAGCAGGCGATTTTAACTGTGTTTTAAACCCTCGAGATCAAACCGGCGCTTTCAACAACTGCCGCAGCCTCAAAAGACTCGTAGACGGATTTAACCTCCATGATGTGTGGGAACTTATACATGGAACCGACGTCCAATTTACTTTCTATCCTGCCGGATCAGCATCTAGAATAGACAGGGCATACATATACTGTATAGCACGAGGAATGCGAGATAGCCTGCATAGTTCCACAGTAGTGCCAGTATCTTTCAGTGACCATCACGCACTGTACTTTAAGTGTTTAACTACGTCACGACCACCTATATATGGACACGGGTATTGGAAACTAAACGCATCCCTCCTTCACGATCAAGATGTGCGAAATAAATTTGAAACCCTTTGGATGAAGCTGCGCAGTAAAAGGTCGCAATATCCATATCATATCACTTGGTGGATCGAGGTTATAAAACCTGCTATAAAAAGTTTTTTCCACCAATTTTCCAAACAGCGTGCCTGGGAGAGGAGAAGTACTTTAAACTTTTATTATGATGTATTATATGAACTTCAGCAAAAACAAGCAAATGGCGACGATGTCCTTGGTGAAATGAAATAAGTTAAGCATTCAATTTTAAATATTCAGGAAAATTATTTAAAGGGTGCATGTATTCGAGCAAAGATTCCCTCAGTCATAGAAGAAGAACGTTCATCACTGTTCCTCATCTTAACAGAAAGGCGTAAAGGGCAGCGAAAGACCATTACTAAACTTTGGGACGAGCATGGCTGCACTCAGTCGAACATGGAAGATATCCTTCAAATTGGTGCAAAGTATTTCACAATATTTTTCGCCGACGTCCAACAAAATAGTGAGCAAACCGATGGGAGCTTACATCAAAACCTACCCAGATTGACCGCAGAGGATGGATCGATGCTGGTAAGTGATATTACCTCGGCGGAGATTTTCATAGCACTAAGCCAAACTCAACGTCGCCGCTCTCCTGGACCTGATGGAAGATCTTCAAATTTACCAGGAGATTATGAGAAACTCACAAATTATAACTGAAGAATTTACTGCTGGAATTATTATTTTAATTCCGAAGATCAGAAGACCACTTGGAATGGAGGATTTCAGTCCTATCACACTTCTCAATACAGATTACAAAATCTTTACAAAAATCATAGCATCCCGAATCAAACCGCAACTGATACAAATTATAGAGCAGTGGCAATCCAGGAAACAATATCATCTTGACCTTGTTGGTGTTAAGCAATATTATTATTCTACATGAGAAAACTTCTTCTAATCTTCCCCCTACGACACTAGTCAGTCTCGATTTTCAAAAGGCCTTCATAGAATAAAACATTCATATCTATGGTCTACAATGCAAACCTTCGGATTTCCTATCGGGTTGATTAAATGCATTACAGGACTGTACAGAACAGTACAATCTAGAGTAATCATTAATGGACATCTCACATTGAAAATACCCATCCGTAAATCTGTTCGTCAAGGATGCCCTCTTTCTATGATCCTGTTCATCATAGCACTGGAAAGCTTCCTCCGGAGGATAAACCAGAATGTAACAGGCCTGACGATCAATGAGAAGAAAGTGGCAGTAAGAGCATATGCCGATGATGTATGTATTGTTCTCACAGAGGAAAACGACGAAGACCGTATGCTGACTATCATACACGAGTTTCAGGAAACATCTGGATCCCAAGTCAATCCATCAAAGTCTGGAATGATGTTGCTTGGGCAACATCCGTTACCCACTCCTACTCGATCTTTCCCTATTGTGCAAATTTGAAGATTTTGGGAATGATTTTCCAGAACAAATTTAAAGATATGATAAGTGAAAACTGGGCGATGGTAATCAATAAAGTGAGGCATACCTTATTCCCGAAACATACCAGGTCCCTCAATCTCATACAGAAAGTATGGCACATTAATGTGTTTGCTTTATCCAAGATATGGTATCTCGCACAATTCTTACCTGCAACGAAACAAATTAGCCAACATTTATAATTGTGTATCGGTCACTACCTCTGGAGAGGATCGCTGTACAGAGTCACCCGTGATCAATTGTACTTGCCAAATCTCCAAGGAGGCCTCAATCTAACCTGTGTCGGTATGAAATGTAAAGCCCTCTTAGGACACATCATCCTCCGATCAATGTCAGGAACGCGGAGTCAAACAGAACTGACTTTTCTTCACCCACCAGCACTTATGACGATAAATGGGCGATATAGACACACTAGCAGTAGTACCCGGCTTCGCCCGGTGGAATGATGATAATATTGCAGTCTCCTTAACACTCAACGTCACTGATGAAGATGATACTGACGACGACTGCTATTGAACGGGTATAATAAACTTATACTCTAATAGAAATACATATTTTTAAATTACCGGCGAGGACGACTGTGGTGTTGCCTAGTAGTATAATGGGCGTAACATCTAGGTCATTTGCCCTTTTGATGAGGATGATAATGAAGGCGACTACTACTGAACGGCTAAATCAACCTTACAAACTAATGCAAATACATATTTTTAAAATCACAGGCTAGGTAGACTCTGGTGTTGCTTAGTAGTATAATGGACGTAACATCTAGGTCATTTGCCCTTTTGATGAGGATGATAATGAAGACGACTACTACTGAAGGGCTATATCAAACTTACAAACTAATGGAAATACACATTTTAAAATCACAGGCGATGAAGACTGTGGTGTTACTTAGTAGTATAATGGACGTAACATTTAGGCCATTTGCCCTTTTGATGAGGATGATAATGAAAACTACTGTTGAATTGACACGACAAACTTACAAACTACCGTGATAGAAAGAAATATTTCAAAATTCACAGGCGATGAAGACTTATTGTGTGTGGTGATTAGTGGTATAATGGGCGTAACATCTAGGTCATTTGCCGTTATGATAATAATAAGGTAATGAAAAATGACTACTAAACGAACATGGTGTAATTTTAAATCTGATATAGGCAATTCAGATTTCTACCTTCGATGTCTTCCAAAGTCTGAACGTTATTTTCTGGCTTAGGCCTATACTCGATGCGTGTAGTGAAAGAGCTTATCGAGTACTGCACGGGTCCAAGCTGCACGAATCGCAGATGATGACGATATATGATGACAGACGTTTGGGGGGGGTTCCCGGTCCTATTCACATTGACCGGTGAATCACTCATTCTTTCGTTACACTACAGTGGTTTGAGCAAATACCCTGTATGAACATCAGCATAGTCAGCAATACCAGGTAACACGGCGGGGTCTGGACATTTCTCTCATGTCACCTCGCGATGAATCAGCAAGCTATTCTCACACCTGGCCCCCTCCTCCCCCCTACACCCACCAGGGTCTCTCAACTTGTGGGTCGTGGGTTTGCGACCACGGGACACCAGCTGAGTCCGGCATTGCTTCTACTTACTGGTGCCGGGCTCCTTTCAGTTCTCTTACCTGTCAGCCTCCCTTGGTCAAACTCTTGTTCTCTTCCGACCCCGATGGTATCAGGGTATCCGAGGCCTAGCGACTCTTTCACTTTCCCGCCTTAATTGGCCCTTGTCTAATCATTCCTGATAGCCTCATTCTTCGAGGTGTCAGCCTTCTTTTTCTTTTCTTAATATCTCACGTCTTCTGCTCAAGACCCTCAAGGAGGAAGGGTGTGTGTAGCCCCACCACTTCTGGTGCACCCTTGATAGTGCTACATCCTCAAGGGCTCATGGCTGGTGAGTTCGGGAGCTGGCAACCCTGAGGGTTTCCAGAGCGGGTCCGGTTTTATCCCTTTTTTCCATTGCCTTTGGGACGGACCCTGTCCTCTTTCCGGGAATGGAGTGGTCTGTCCGCAATTTCAAGCAGACAATGTTACTCGCAGGGTACCGAAGGGTAAGTATACAAATGTTGGTTCTGAACGGTGAAACGGTGTAGATTTGTGCCAAAGGGCCTAAATGATGGAATGGGGTGATCTGTCCGCAATTTCAAGTGGACAGGGTTACACGCAGGGTTCGAAAGGGTAAGTATACAAATTTTGGTCCGGATCGGTGAAATGATATAGATTTTTGCCAAAGGGCTTAAATGCAGGAAATGGGGTGGTCTGTCCGAAATTTTAGGTGGACAGTGATATTCACAGATTTACAAAGGGTAAGTAGACACATTTTGGTTCAGATCGGTGAAACGGCGTAGATTTGAGCCAAGGGGCCTAAATGCAGGGAATGGAGTGGTCTGTCCGCATTTTCAAGCAAACAGTGTTACTCGCAGGGTACCAAAGGGTAAGTATACAAATTTTGGTTCTGATCGGTGAAACGGTGTAGATTTGGGTCAAAGGGCCTAAATGCAGAGAATGGGGTGGTCTGTCCGAAATTTCAAGTGGGCAGGGTTACCCGCAGGGTTGCAAAGGGTAAGTATACAAATTTTGGTTCGGATCGGTCTAACGGTGTAGATGTTTGCCAAAGGGCCTAAATGCAGGAAATGGGGTGGTCTGTCCGAAATTTTAAGTGGACAGTGTTATTCACAGGGTTACATAGCGTAAGTATACAAATTTTTGTTGAGATCAGTGAAACGGTGTATATTTGGGCCAAAGGGCCTAAATGCAGGGAATGGGGTGGTCTGTCGGAAATTTCAAGTGGACAGGGTTACCCGCAGGATTCCAAAGGGTATGTATACAAATTTTGGTTCAGATCGGTGAAACGGTGTGGATTTGTATACATAACAGACAGACAGACAGACAGACAAACATTGAGCTTTTATATATATAGATAGAAGATACACCCGGCTTTTAGTGCCGTTATCAATGTAATAGACAGTTTACCACAGGAAAGGAAAACTCAGGGGGAATTTAATTCGACGAAGCATCTATACAAATATTTGCTGAAGGGGCAACAGAAGCCGCTATCAATAGAACATAAATTCACCGAAAGACATTGGAGAACGATTTGGTTGAACGCCTCAAATAAATACATCCCAACACAGTGGAGATCCACACTCTACTCTGTGATCAACGACATTGTGCCTACAGCGAGTAAACGTATACGTCACAATATGGCTGAGGATGCTCAATGTAGACGATGTTGAGATGTCGACATATTAGTGCATCGAGTGATATCCCGCCAAGGAGCTCGAACAGTTTGGACCTGGACGACTGCTATACTGCGGAGAATGCATCCGGGGATAGACCACCTACCAGCGGAGCGCATAATGGTTTGCGATTTTGAACTTACTGGGAAACCAAAACAAAACGCTGTAACCTGGTTTATAGCGGCAGCAGTGGATTGGAACATAACAGCGCACGAAAGAGGTGGGGGCACCTTAAGGGATTTTGTAAGTTCCATCAGAAGAATACGCTGGACAATGGTTCAAAGCAAAAGTGTACAGAAGTTTTCAACGCATCTGTTTCAGTTTTGATTGTCGGATGTGTCGGCCAAACTTTGAAACAGTACTGAGGGGATGTTTCATTACAAACACTGAAAACTGCCTCTCAAAAACCAACACAACTCGGAAAGATCTGATCCAGTTCTATAAAGATGTTAGATGCAAATATATACAAAACAATACCAAATGTTTTATTTCGTGCGTGATGGACGACGACGGAAATGTGAACATAAAACAGCTGAAGAAGAAAGCTCGTTCGATCTACAGTGACGTCATCAGGGCTGGCTTCATAAATGAGCTCAATGGTATGGCTGAGAAGAGCAACGAAGGGTCTGGTCCTTGTGAGAGAGCATTCCTATTTATAACTTCAGGTTATAAGACACTAATGAGAAATAGGCCTATGGATATGCAAGAAATAATTACAACGGTTCAGAGCATGAGTGGAGAACTTTTTGTGAACTCTTCAAGTGAACTTTTTATGAAAAGTGACTAATATTTTATTTCATTCAGAGATGTAAAACTAATGATACATACTGCAGGTCAATTGTTTACCAATAAATAAGAATTCTGAAAAAAAAAGTGGAAGACTCTTTTATATGCAATAAATCTATAACATGGGCCCGCCAGCTATACTTCCCCTAGGAAGGCATTCTGGGGGATTTTTAACGCTCTTAAAGAATCCGACGACTTCAGCCGGGTTTTAACCTGCGATCTTGGGCATTGAAGCTTAGCATGCTACCAAGTACGAAACCGAAGCCACCGGTTTTAAAATGGAATGTCGTCAAGTAGAAAATCTGTAGTAGCGAGTATCAAGAGGACAGCGCTTTCTCTGACTAATTCATTAATTCCCTTGAACAAACGAGTAATGAATATCATCACAGCGCCAATCAACTCCCTCTCTGAAGACAAAGAGGGTCGCTTTCAAAAGGCGCTAATTGCATAATCACAATAAAGGAACTACGGTTCCATCTTAGAAATGTGTTGTTACCTTCTTCCTTGTAGCGTTGAGGTATTTGAATCAGTGTTGCCAGATCTTGAATCTAGATCTAGTATGAAGATCTTTTTTAATTAGTGGTGCAATTTCACTAAGGTATGTATTCACGTTTCGGACACAAATCTAAACTTTTCAACCGAATTTTTTGAAATTTGTATGATGAGTTACTATCATTCAGGGGAGATATTTACACTATAAAAAATTCACATGAAGTCAACTATTTTGAGAGTGACGGAAAAAACTTCGAAATTTTGCATATATTTTCAAAAATCGCAGTTTAATGAAAAATAGCTCAAGTCCAATATTTCTTGTTTAGAATCATTTCCTATAGTCCATAGAATGGGTTAAACTAAACAGAACGTAAGAATTAACTGACGTTATATTTTTTGGGGACATTTTTCTTCAAATTTAAAATTTTGGAATTCATTTTTTTCTTTTTTCACACGGTACCTTTTCATCTTAGGTTCATTTACAAATGTTTTTCGTTCAGGCCATTGTACTCCTTATCAGCTTTAATTTGACATACGACAGCATTATATAGCTTTAAAACATAGGGAACTACGATTTTTGAAAAAATAAGGATTGAGGATAATTTCACTATCCGGGAAAATGGACTTGAAACTGAATGTTAATTTCATCAAAGGAATGGCGTACTTTGACCAACGAGAATCCCCCTGATGCATAAGTAGGTCCCTTCTGGTGTTGTTTTTTGTCTTCTTTGATTCGTTTTCTTCCTCTGAGATACCTTCTCCGTTGTTTTTCTTCGGGCATGTTCTGCTTTTTGACCATCCTGAGTCATGTTTCATCAGCTCCCTTCGCGCCATCTGCATCATATTTTCCCTGAGTAAAAATGTCTTTGATTCACTACGCCCACAACCAATTAGCCGCATTCCATACACAAGTCTTCTATTAATTTCAGGCATCTTACCAATTGCATTTGATGTGCACTGAGGATCTGACTTGAAATAACAATTACTACACACTAAACTGACACAAAAGGCCCAACCTAACCTTTATTTATCAAAGTTTTTCCGTGATATTGATCCATAATTTATACAGGCAGGGCATACAAGCAAAGATAACAGTATTTCTACACATTCCACACTAAATATAATGTTGTAACTGCCTTCAGAATCACCATGATTGCTGTCAAAATGCGAAGTAGAAAGTTTAGATTCAGATATATTAGGCCCACTCACATTGGGAAACGGATTTCCATCTTTCTCAGTTTCACCTACTGTCTCAATAATATTTTTATTATTTTTATTATTTAGTGTGGGTTTATTTCCATAAAATCGGCGTTTTCGTTTATTACAACCCATTATTAACCAAAATAAGGAAATTAGTCACTCGAAGTAAACAACAAACATAATCCACATGGCAAGATGTCAAAGAGTGTATGCTATATAATCTAGATTGACCATTCAATGACTTATTTTGGGAAATCGAACATGACAATTCATGCGATCTAGTGGTAAGTAAATGTACTACATGCTGAAATACAAGTGCGATTTAGTGCAATGCCGTTACATTGAAAAAATCCGCTTTTACATGGAAAGCTATCGAGTGACAGTTGCTGACCGCGCCCCACAAGTCAGGATCAGGTGCGCAACGGTCCATTTAAATGAGTATTACGACCTAACTATACGTTTTAGGACAATGATACTTACATATTTGTAAACTAGAAACTTCAGACTTTCGAATGACGTAAAGAGACAATTATTGCCTAGTTTGACCTAAATCGCGATTTTAAACGTGAATACATACCGAACAAGTAGTTCCGTGAAGAACTATACAGCCTATTTTCATATATCCTACTCATGTTAATTGCCTCTATCTACATACAAAATTTCAGTTTAATTGCTGTAACAGATTCGTAGATATTGAGAACCGGCTAAATATTTCAGATGGTCGCCAGGTTGGATTTTTATTTTTGTACTATTACATTAAGATTATTGTGTACGTGTGGTATAAAAACTTCAATCGCATGATTAGAACACAAGAAGTAAAAACAAGATTTTAAAATTACGCACAGCAGCCATCTTGTGATTATGCAAACAATTGAAATAAATTAGATGCCAGTGGATCAACATTTGTATAAGCATTTAACGTGCAACGTTTCACGGCACTCGGATAGTTAATTCGCGAGAAACGTCCATTTAAATAATTATACTTCGCGTCGCCGCAATGTTGGATTTGTGTTCACCAGGTTACTGAAAGTCCTATAGGTGAGCATATGTTCATAGTCTCTATGAACATTAAAAAATTCAGTTTGGTTGCTGTAAGAGATTCATAGATGTTGAGAACCGTCTAAATATTTCGGAAGCTCGCCATTTAGGATTGTTATATGTATAGGCCATAGAGTTATGTACCATTCAAGGACAATTATTGCCTAGGTTCATTATCCAAACTTTCACTTCGATCGCATGATTACGACACAAGAAATAAAAACTTAATTTTAAAATTTCGTACAGCCGCCATCTTGAGGTTATGTAAACAATTGAATTAAATTAGATAGCAGTGCATTACAAACTGCAAAATCATTTACTGTACCACATTTCACGGTGCTCAGAGAGTAAAATCACGAGAAAAGTCTATTAAAATATTTCAAATTCGCTTGGTCGCCATGTTCGTTTTGTACTTTACAGGTTTATGAAATATACATAGGTAATTTTGTATCAGTACCCTTTATCACCGTACAAAATTGCAGGGTGATATCTGTAATAGTTTCGGAGATATAGAATGTCAGTGAAATAATTCGCACAGCCGCCATTTTGAGGTTATGTAAACAATTGAACTAAATTAGACTCCAGTGCATTGCAATGTGTATAAACAATTGCTATACCAAGTTTCATTACGTTTGGATAGTTAAATCGCGAGAAAAGTCTATTTAAAAGTCTCAAATTCGCTTGGCCGCCATGTTGGTTTTGTAGTCACCAGGATTTTGAAAGTCTCATAGGTGAACTTCTAGTAGTGCCCTTTATCACAGTACACAATTTAAGGGCGATATCGGTAATAGTTTCGGAGATATTGAATGCTAGTGAAATATTTCGCACAGCCGCCATGTTGGATTGGTGAGACGTAACAAAATTTGAAGGGCACGGTCGAGATCGCCGGAAATAGCGTTATGAACTTACCGAGTTTCATTGAAATCGCTCCTGCCGTTTAGATTTTATTAGGGACACACACACACACACACACACACACACACACACGGACAAAAGGTGATCTCATAAGCCTATTTTTTCAAAATTGAAAATAGGCTAAAAATGGAGTTATCCACATTTTTATGTCAATACAAGTAGCAGTTTTGTACCCCTCGTTGCGTAGTGGCTAGCATTATTGGTCGTCATCGCAGAGACCCGGGTTCGATTCCCGGCTTGGATTCTTGTGTGAGGGCTGGAATGGGGTACACTGAGCCTCATGAGGCAAAACGGAGAAGAGGCGGGTTCGATTCCTACCTCAGCCATCCTGGAAGATGTTTTCCGTGGTTTCCCACTTCCACTCCAGGCAAATGCCGGGATGGTACCTAACTTAAGGCTACGGCCGCTTCATACCCAAATCCTACCTTAGTTACAAATACCCGCACTAGTGACACAGGCTAACAGACCAATTCTTAACACACCCAAATATACGGGGCTACATGAACCAATGTCGCAAAGCCTCTAAAATAATCAAGAACAACAAGTTATTTCTATCTTATTATAACAGTGGTACACCTATATCTTACTCCTGCTACCAACAGAGTGCATTACAATGCAGACTAGTCAGAGAAACCAGGTAGAAAATTTTTAGCCTACTTGACACATTTTGCAACAAGTAGTTCCGTGAAGAACTATACAGCCTCTTTTCATATATCCTGCTCATGTTAATTGCCTCTATGAACATACAAAATTTCAGTTTAATTGCTGTAAGAGATTCGTAGATATTGAGAACCGTCTAAATATTTCAGATGGTCACCAGGTTGGATTTTTAGCCTACTTTTCACATTTTGCAAAAATGAGGAAAAAGTAGACTTATGAGATCGGGCAAATGTGTGTCTGTCTGTCTGTCCGTCTGTCTGTCTGTCTGTCTGTCCTTCTGTCTGTCTGTCTGTCTGTCTGGCTGTGTGTGTGTCCCCCCCTATCAACTCATAAACGGCTGCAGCAATCGAAACAAAATTTGGTAGGAGTAAAGATCTATACCTGAATATCTCACGGCTATATTTGAAGATGATGTCAGTGCTACCAACTGCTAAAAACTCGCAATTGAAATTTGAGCTCCATGTTGGATATCTTGGAAAGTATGAATAGGAGCTATTTCAAAACTGGCACACGTACAGATCATAATATTTCAGTTTAATTTCCAGGAGGCCAAACATGGCAGTGTTGCCAAAATGATTATAAGCCTCCTGATAGGTCCAATATTTAAATGCATATAACTTCCACACTATCAAGCGGAATTCAACCAAATTTCGTATGTAGTATGTGTACATAACCAGATATGACTGAGCGTATTCTTAAGACCTACCAGGGCTGCCAACTGTTAATAAATGCTCCTAATTTATTTTATCCAAATACCAATATATCAGAAAGTATGCAAGCCGACAGCTTTAAACTATGCACACGTATAGTACCTGACATTCTATATTAATTTGGAGTAACTTATATACGTCAGTGCTACCAACATGATTCTAAGCCTGCTGACACGTCCAACTTTAAATACATGTAACTTCCATACTATCATTTGGATTTCAACCAAATTTCGTATGTGATATGTGTACCATAACAGATATGACTATGCGTATTCTAAGGAGCAACCAGGGCTGCCAACTGTTAATATGTGCTGTCCCTATTTTTGTTACCCTAATATCAATATATCAGAAAGTATGCAAGCCAATAGCTCTAAACTTTGCACACGTATAGTACCTGGCATTCTAGACGAATTTGGAGTAACTAATATACGTCAGTGCTGCCAACATGATTCTAAGCCTGCTGATAGGTCCAATTTTAAAATGCATGTAACTTCTATACTAACTAATGGATTTCATTCAAAATTGGCACAACAATAGATCATATTATTTCAGATAATTTCTGACCAATACATGCATGACATTGTTGCCAACATGATTTTACGCGCGCTGTTAGATCCAATGTTTATCTGCATGTAACGTCCATGCTATCCAGTGGACTTCAACCAAATTTTGTATTTAGTACCGTAAGAGACGGAACTAAGAATATATTCAGTCATCAGGGCTGCCAACTGTAGTGCTCTATTAGGATACATTAGGCCAGGTATACAGTATTTCGAACTAATTGGAAATTTCGATATTAGCAACTTAATTTCGTCATTATTCTAGATAGGTTCATATTCTGTAGAATAATCATTGGCATGAAAAGTAGGCTGTATAGTTCTTCACGGAACTTCTTGTTATTTTATTTGTGTACTATTACATTAAGATTATTGTGTACGTGTGGTATTCAAACTTAAATCGCATGATTAGAACACAAGAAGTAAAAACGAGATTTTAAAATTACGCATAGCAGCCATCTTGTGATTATGCAAACAATTGAAATAAGTAAGATGCCAGTGGATCAACATTTGTATAAGCATTTAACGTGCAACGTTTCAAGGCACTCGGATAGTTAATTCGCGAGAAACGTCCATTTAAATATTTATACATCGCGTCACCGCCATGTTGGATTTGTGCTCACCAGGTTACTGAAAGTCCTATAGGCGAACATATGTTCATAGTCTCTATGAACATAAAAAAATCAGTTTGGTTGCTGTAAAAGATTCATAGATATTGAGAACCGTCTAAATATTTCGGAAGCTCGCCATTTAGGATTGTTATATGTATAGGCCATAGAGCTATGTACCATTCAAGGACAATTATTGCCTAGGTTCATTATTCAAACTTTCACTTCGATCGCATGATTACGACACAAGAAATACAAACTTAATTTTAAAATTTCGCACAGCCGCCATCTTGAGGTTATGTAAACAATTGAATTAAATTAGATGGCAGTGCATTACAATCTGCAAAATCATTTACTGTACCACATTTCACTGAGCTCAGAGAGTTAAATCACGAGAAAAGTCTATTAAAATAACTCAAATTCGCTTGGTGGCCATGTTCGTTTTGTACTTTACAGGTTTATGAAATATACATAGGTAAACATGTATCAGTACCCTTTATCACCGTACAAAATTGCAGGGTGATATCTGTAATAGTTTCGGAGATATAGAATGTCAGTGAAACATTTCGCACAGCCGCCATTTTGAGGTTATGTAAACAATTGAACTAAATTAGTCTCCAGTGCATAACAATGTGTATAAACATTTGCTGTACCAAGTTTCATTACGTTTGGATAGTTAAATCGCGAGATAGGTCTACTAAAAGTCTGAACTTCGCTTGACCGCCATGTTGGTTTTGCAGTCACCAGGTTTTTGAAAGTCTCATAGGTGAACTTCTAGTAGTGCCCTTTATCACCGTACACAATTTCAGGGCGATATCGAAAAATAGTTTCGGAGATATTGAATGCTAGTGAAATATTTCGCACAGCCGCCATGTTGGATTGGTGAGACGTAACAAAATTTGAAGGGCACGGTCGATGTCGCCGGGAATAGTGCTATGAACTTACCGAGTTTCATTGAAATCGCTCCAGCCGTTTAGATTTTATTAGGGGGGGGGGGGGCACACACACACCTCACACACACACACACACACACACACACACACACGCACACACACACGGACAAAAGGTGATCTCATAAGCCTATTTTTTCAAAATTGAAAATAGGCTAAAAATGAGGAAAAAGTAGACTTATGAGGTCGATCCGGGCAAATGTGTGTCTGTCTGTCTGTCCTTCTGTCTGTCTGGCTGTGTGTGTGCCCCCACCCCCTATCAACTCCTAAACGGCTGCACCAATCGAAACAAAATTTTGTAGGAGTATAGATCTATACCTCAGTATCTCAATGCTGTATTTGAAAATGATGTCAGTGCTACCAACTGCTGAAAAATCGCAATTGAAATTTGACCTCCATGTTGGATATCACGGAAGGTATGAATGGGAGCTCTTTCAAAATTGGCACACTTGTAGATAATAATATTTCAGTTTAATTTCCATGAGATCATACATGGCAGTGTTGCCAAAATGATTCTAAGCCTGCTGATAGGTTCAATTTTTAAATGCATATAACTTCTACACTATCAATGGGAATTCAACCAAATTTCGTATGTGCTATGTGTACATGAACATATATGACTGAGCGTATTCTTAAGAGCCACCAGGGCTGCCAACTGTTAATAAATGCTCTCAATTTCTTTTATCCAAATACCAATATATCAGAAAGTATGCAAGCCGACCGCTTTAAACTATGCACACGTATAGTACCAGACATTCTATATTAATCTGGAGTAACATATATACGTCAGTGCTACCAACATTCCTACCTGCTGAGAAGTAAAACTTTAAATGCATGTAACTTCTATAGTATCAATTGGATTTCAACCACATTTCGTATGTGCTATGTGTACCATAACATATATGACTATGCGTATTCTTAAGAGCAACCAGGACTGCCAACTGTTAATAAATGCTGTCACTATTTTTGTTACCCTAATATCAATATATCAGAAAGTATGCAAGCCAATAGCTCTAAACTTTGAACACGTATAGTACCTGGCATTCTAGATTAATTTGGAGTAACTAATATAGGCCTACGCCAGTGCTGTCAACATGATTCTAAGCCTGCTGATAGGTCCAATTTTAAAATGCATGTGACTTCTATACTAACTAATGGATTTCATTCAAAATTGACACAACAATAGATCATATTATTTCAGATTACTTCCGACCAATACATGTATGTCATTGTTGCCAACATGATTTTACGCGCACTGTTAGATCCAATGTTTAACTGCATATAACGTCTATGCTATCCATTGGACTTCAACCAAATTTTATATTCTGTACCCTAAGAGATGGAACTTAGAATATATTCAGTCACCAGGGCTGCCAACTCTAGTGCTCTATTAGGCTACATTATGCCACGTATCTTGTATTTCGAACTAATAAGAAATGTCGATATTACCAACTTAATTTCGTCATTATTGTAGATAGATCCATATAGATTAATCATTGATTTGAATCTTAAATTTTAAGAAAAGTAGGCTCTTTAGTTCGTCACGGAACTTCTTGTTAATTTTAGTAGTGGTACAACTGCATGTACTTCATTGTAGCTTCAGGTGGTTTGATGCTTTTCAAGAGGTAACCTTAATAAAAAGCGGTGTAAAACAAAACAAATTTGTATGCACAGAAATGAAGCCTTGCGGCTTTCTGTTACTGAAGGACTTGCAAAATGCAGTGGTAAGGAGGAGGAAAAATGAAGAAAATGATGACCCAACTGGCCCAAATGAGATTAGAGAGAAAGAAGCCATACACAATTCTTCCTAAGGAAACATTGATTAATTTTAGAGGGACGTAGGCGACCTGAATTAGAGCCCTTGACTTCGTGAAGGGATCACTAACCACTCATCCCGAGCCGGAGTTTGCGTGTGGTAGGGTGGCCAGTTCCTTTCCACTCCTACTCCTGCCTTAGCATCCGTCAGGTTCCAATTTTGCATCATGAGGCTGGGAGACTCCGTACCAGACCATACCAAGACTTTTTATTTCTTGGCAGAGCCGGGTATCAAACCCGGTACCTTGGGGGGTGACGGCCAACAATGCTAACCACTGCGCCACGAGATGGTCAACATTGATTGAGGACATTAATTGTTTTTCTGCCAAATTTGGTCCCAAACGTGGAGCAGAAAGACCTCCAGCATATTGTACAATTGAAATTTCACTACTGTATCCGTATACAAGAACGGTGCGAGTACAGAAGAAGAAATATATGCTTTCATTACTCCCTTTCGTTTCTGATGTCAATCACAGTTATTTCAGCGGTCTACAAACAGTGGAAAATGATGACGAAGAACGTTAATGGATGAGAGTGATCGATGATGACAGTCTACTATGAAATATGTTCAACAGTGTCATTACATAGAGGCAGATTACCTCGTAGTTCCACCCCTTAAAACAATAATAATTAACTAACTAACTAGTGTCATTTCAATGTTATGTGGGTTCTAAACAGGAATACTGATATATTTTCTGTAATAGAATCCACTTTCTGTACACTAATTTTCTGGTTTATCTCCAATGTTGTGTGTGTTTGAGTCTTCAGCCTTTTGACTGGTTGGATACAGCTCTCCATTCCTCCCTGTTCTGAGCTAATCGTTTCATCTCTACATAGCTACCACACCCTACATCCGTTTAACATATTCTAACCTTGGTCTACCCCTACAGTTCTTGTCCTCGACCCTTTCTCCCATAACTAAGCTTGCTATTCCTGGGTGTCATAGTATGTTTCTTACCAACCAATCTCTTCTCTGCAGTAGTCGCCACAAACATCCATCCTTTCCCACTCGTCTTAATACCTCTTCGTTTGTAACCCTATCTACCCATCTGATCTTCATAATTCTCCTGTAACACCACATTTCAAACGCTTCAATTCTCCACTTTTCGGCTACACCAACAGTCCAAGTCTCACTTTCATATAGTGCAACGCTCCAGACAAAGGTTTTCAAAAATTACTTTCTAATCCTAAATCTATATTCGATGTCAACAGATTCCTTTTCTTTAGAAATGCTATCCTTGCCTGAGCCAACCTACATCTTATATATAAAAGTGAAAGACTGTCTGTCTGTATTGTGTATATATAAATGTTTGTTCACTATACAAATCTACACTGTTCCAGCAATCTCAACTAAATTTTGCAGTCACATAGTTCACGACCCAGAAAGAACCACTGGCTGTATGCATTTCCGATACTCTTTCCCATTCTATTGAGTTTAGTCTTTTGACACTTGAGCAAAGGCTAATATAGGCGGAAAATAAACTGATGATGAAATGGAAAGGCCATAACCACGACACCAGCAGCTCAAGACGTGACTACCAAATTTCCAAATACCTCTATAAGAGGCCATGTCACTCCACTTTCTCCACGGCAACAGTATCTCAAAACGTGACCACCAGATTTCTATCTATCTCTGTAAGAGGTCATGCCACTCCATTTTCTCCAAGCCAACAGTAGCTGAAGATGTGACCACCAGGTTTCCATCTATCTCTGTAAGATGACATGACACTCCATTTTCTAACAAAAAAAAAACAAAACAACAACGATAAGATCATTAGGAATCTGAACGCCATAAACATCTGAATACGTACTGTATATATATAAAAGAAAATACAGGGGTTGTTGTAGGGAATTGGAATAAAGAAATAAATACATTGGCTAACCCTGTATGCTGCATTTTGTTATTGTTAGGTGTGTTAACCACTACCGGCTCTCTTTTGTATCAGAAATACAGTAACTTTTGCTTGATATTACATATTATTCTATGAGTAGTATTTGTATTTGTGATTTTGGTTATATTGTAAACTAGCTGAAGTACCCGTGCTTCGCTACGTGTCATAAATAAATTAAAATATGAAGGTGACAGTTAAAACAGGGGATAGGTGAGGTGCTGCGCAGAGGGAGATTAAGGATGGAACATTTTGTCCAACTACACCGCTCGGCGTTGACCGTGTTATATAGCACAAATTTAGGTTTTACTCGCTAACCGTTGGAGATAGCTTTCGGATAGAAAATGTAATTTTAAACCTCGTATATGCCATCAAAAGTTTGCTATTTCTTAGCGTTCTCTTTTTATTTGAAATTGAAACATGAAAGTTTGAAACCAAATGGTGTAGTGACGTCACTAAAATGGTCGCCATCTTTAAATAGTGCAAAGTATTGAAATCAAAAGTAGCCTATATGTTAACCAGGTAAATCAGCTACTTCCATGTAAAATTCATGTAAATCGGACCATTGGTACTTGCTTGTTTGAGTAATACAGTACACAGACACACACCATCTCATTTTTAGTCTCGCTTCGCTCGCGTCATAGTCGTGTCATATTGTTATTCATTGAAATGCAGGTTTAACGCCGTTAACACCCCTTTTGAACCTGAATATCCAAAAATCCCTCCTTAGTAGATGTTTTCGACATACAAAAAACATATCCCCAAAATATAATTCTCTTAACTTTAATAGTTTTGGTTGGTCGATGAGAGTGAACATCCAAAAATCCTTCCTTAGTGGACGTTTTTCTTCCAGAATTTCACCCCGCCACATAGGCCCCTTAAATTGGATTTATGGAAAAACGGTCGAACACCTATTTATTTAATTTATTTATTTATTTATTTATTTATTTATTTATTTTTAAGCTGATTGATTTCCTCCAAGTTCCAAACTCTTCGCCTATGTCGTTTAAGAGATACACGCTCCGTTAGGAATCTTTCAACCCCCACTTTTCACCCCTTTCACCTCATAATATACACCATATCGATAAACCCTTAGACATATGTCTGCTTATTCTTAATGATGAGTTTATATGCCGAGTATCCCATCCCCAAGGAAACCAATCAGGAGATATTGTTATTCAATTAAATGCAAGCCTACCCCCTTAATACCCCTTTAGTATCTGAATATCCAAAAATCCTTCCTTAGTGGACGTTTTCGACATACAACGAACATAGCCCCAAAATGTCATATTTCTAACTTCAATAATTTTGGCTGGGCGATGATGAGTGAGTGAGTAAGTCAGGACATTTTCTTTCATTTATTGTTCAGAATTTCGCCCCTCTCATGAACCCCTTAAATTGGATTTATGAAAAAATAAAACGGTCGAACACCTATTTACTTATATTTGAGCTTTTCTTCCCCCCTGAGTTTGATGAGTGAGTGAGTTAGGACACTTTCTTTCCTGTTTTCCCCCAGAATTTCACCCCTCTCCAAGGGCCCCTTAAATTGGATTTATGAAAAAACGATCGAACACCAATTTCTTATATTTTAAGCTGTTTTTCCCGCCGAATTTCAAACTTCTCGCCTATGTCTTTTCAGAGACACACCCTCCGTTAAGAATCCCTCAACCCCCAATTTTCACCCCTTTCACCACATAATATACACCACATCCATGTAGAAATATCTGATTATTTTTAATGATTAGTTTATATACCGAATATCACATCCCCAAAGAAACAACTCATGAGATATTGATATTCAATGAAATGCACGTTTACCCCCTTAACAGCTCTTTAAAACCCGAATAAACAAAAATCATTCCTTAATTGACGTTTTCGACATACAGCGAACATATTCCCAACATTTCATCTTTCCAACTTTAAGAGTTTTTGCTGGGCGTGGTGAGTGAGTGAGTCAGACAGGACATTTTCTTTCAATTATTTTTACCAGAATTTCACCCCTCCCCATGGGCCCCTTAAATTGGATTGATGAAGAAACGCTTGAACAACTATTAACTTATTTTTAAGCTGTCTTTTTCCCCTGAGTTTGATGAGTGAGTGAGTTAGTCAGTCAGTTAGGACACTTTCTCTCCTTTCCTCCCCCAGAATTTCACCACACCCCATTGTCCCCTTAAATTAATTTATGAAAAAAAAAACGGTTGAACACCAATTTACTTATTTTTTAAGCTGATGTTTTTTCGCTGAGTTTCAAATTTCTTGCCTATGTCGTTTAAGAGATAGGCCTACACGCTCCGTTTGGAATCCTTCAACCCCCCCCACTTTTCACCCCTTTCACCTAATAATAATACATCTCATCGAAAAACCCTTAGACACATGTCTGCTTATTTCTAATGATTAGTTTATATGCTGAGTATCACATCCACAAACGAAACCACTCGTGAGATATTGTTATTCAATGAAATGCAGTTTTAACCCCCTTAAGACCCCTTTAGAACCTGAATATCCAAAAATCCACCCTTAGTGTATGGTTTTGACATACAACGAACATATACCCAAAATGCCATGTTTCCAACTTCAATATTTTTGTCTGGGCGATGATGAGTGTGTGAGTGAGTCAGGACATATTCTTTCATTTTTTTCTTCAGGTTTTCACCCCTTCCGATGAACCCCTTAAATTTGATTTATCAAAAAAAAAATGTCGAACACATATTTACTTATTTTTAAGCAGTTTTTTTCCCCTGAGTGTGAAGAGTGAGTGAGTCAATCGGTTAGGACACTTTCTTTCCTGTTTTTTCCCCCAGAATTTCACCCCTACCCATGGGCCCCTTAAATTGAATTTATGAAAAAAAAAACAGTCGAACAACTATTTACTTATTATAAGCTCATTTTTTTCCGCTGAGTTTCAAACTCCTCACCTTGTCGTTAAAGAGATACACGCTCCGTTAGGAATCCTTCAACCCCCATCATTCACCCCTTTCACCTCATAATATACACCACATCGAAAAACCCTCAGAGAAGTGTCGTCTTATTTTTTAATGATGAGTTTATATGCCGTGTATCACATCGCCCAATGAAACCAATCGGGAGATATTGTTATTCAATGAAATGCAGGTTTAACCCCCTTAAGACCCCTTTGGAACCTGAATATCCGAAAATGCTCCCTTAGTAGACGGTTTTGACATACAATGAACATTTCCCCAAACTGTCATGTTTCTAACTTCCATAATTTTGGCTGGGCGATGATGAGTGATTGAGTGAGTGAGTCAAGACATTTTCTTTCAATTTTCTTTTTTCAGAATTTCACCCCCCCCCCCCCCCATGAACCCCTTAAATTTGATTTATGAAAAAACTGTCGAACAGCTATTTGCTTACTTTAAAGCAGTTTTTCCCCCTTGAGTTTGATGAGTGAGTCAGTCAGGCAATCAGTTAGGCCACTTTCCTGTTTCCCCCCCCCCCCCAGAATTTCACCTCTCCCCATGGGCCCCTTAAATTGGATTTATGAAAAAACGGTCAAACACCTATTTACTTATTTTTATGCTGTTTTTTCCGCTGAGCTTCAAACTCTTTGCCTATGTCGTTTAAGAGATACACGCTCCGTTAGGAATCTTTCAACCCCCACTTTTCACACCTTTCACCTCATAATATACACCACATCGAAAAACACTCAGACACGTATTTCTTATTTTTCATGATGAGGGGCCCCTTAAATTGGATTTATGAAAAAACGGTCAAACACCTATTTACTTATTTTTTATTCTGTTTTTTCCGCTGAATTTCAAACTCGTCGCCTATGTCGTTTAAGAGATACACGCTCGGTTAGAAATCTTTCAACCCCCACTTTTCACCCCTTTCATCTCATAATATACACCACATCGAAAAACCCTCAAACACGTGTCTTTTTACTTTTAATGCTGAGTTTAGATGCCGAGTATCACATCCCCAATGAAACCAATCGGGAGATATTGCTATTCAATTAAATGCAGGACTACCCCCTTAACACCCCTTTAGAACCCGAATATCCAAAAATCCTTTCTTAGTGGGCGTTTGCGGCCCTTGAGGAAGCTGCATACCAAATTTCATTCCAATCCGTTCGGTGGTTTCTGAGATTTCGTGATGAATGAGTGAGTGAGTGAGTGAGTGAGTGAGTGGTATTTGACAAATATATAGTAGATAGTGTCAAGTCTTTGTTATGCTAAACTCGGTTGACAGTGCTGTGTGAGCAGTTGAGTAACTAACGGGATTTCAATTAGAGCTCCTCATTTTCTATACCGGTAGTGCAGAGCGCAATTGGCATCCAGTCGGCCGTGTCTCGACTTGAGCTATGTTGCCATGGAAACTATCTGCCTTGCCATTCCTTCATGAGTATATTTTATGATTTCATTAGCCTGTGCTCGAGTATAAAAGGACCGAAATCAGAAGAATGAGAAAGACTATCGAAAATGCATGTAGCCAGTGGTTCTTTCTGGGTCCTAAACTATGTGTATGCAAAATATGGTTGAGATTGGTGGAATGGTGTAGATTTGTATTCGGAACCAACCCACATACATACATACATACAGACTTTCACTTTTATATATTAGATGGTTATTATCCTTCTCTATGACTATGATAATTAGTAGGGCCCGGATGTTGATGCCGTAAAAAGTTTAAAAAATGCACTTAAAACTTTCAAAACTGACTGTAATAAAAGACCTAAAAATTTGAAAAATGCACTTTCAAAATGATCTTATAACTCACCAATATTTCAAAAATTCGAAAACTGCGTAATAAAATGGAGAAAATTATCTTATAATAATAAACTCGCCAATATTTCAAAAATGAAATCTTAAGCTCAAGCTGTAAAGTCAAGAGTTTAGTGCTTTTCAGTCGGTCAACACGAATGTACCCAAAATAGATGGGTTATGCCCCAATCCTGAAATAAATTACATGAGATGTAAAGTCAATCAAAATAGATTTCTAGCACTTAACAAAAGGTTTATGTTCACTTTAGTCTGATTTGCACTGCACTGCGAATGTCATTCTGATGTTGTCAAATGTAAATGATCTGCGGTTATCAGCCAACAAGTTTTTATATCTCGAAAAGCTGCATTCAACATCAACGGATGTGATCGGAGCGTACTTGAAGTGAGGAAGGTCGTTTGGTGTTAAATCCTCCTCAATCCCATCCATACAGTAGTTTTCACCTGAAAGAATATCTGATATTTTGCAGAATGTTTTATGCCCTGTGTTTTAGTCCAGCACTTTTTTCAGTTTTGATGTAATACCCGCAGTAATCTTGCCACGATTGTTGCTAAGACTAGTTTCCACCCGGTTGATTAAG
Organism: Meconema thalassinum; assembly: GCA_946902985.2. NCBI lineage: Eukaryota > Metazoa > Arthropoda > Insecta > Orthoptera > Tettigoniidae > Meconema > Meconema thalassinum. The sequence goes on along the minus strand of OX336388.2, from coordinate 759,641,940 downwards.
GAAATGGAATCAATATTTCAATATTTTAAATTATCTTGTATCAGCTAGGCTACTAGCTTCTTCTTAACTCTGAGACACGTAACTCCCTTATACAAAGCTGTGACACGACTAAATTGGAAAAAAATTACCTCTAAAGGCCGATTTCTATAAAATAAGACCAAAAAATCTACCAGACTTAAAAAATGCTCTTAAAATGGAAAAGTAGGAAAAAATGCAAAAAGATGCAAAATAAAGATGACATATTTGAAGACGGGATGGCCATTCTGGAGTTTCTATGTACTTCAGCATTGTTTTAGATATCTCAGTAAAAAGATGACATGTCATCAACACCCAGGCCCTAATAATTAGTAATGGATCCGGATGTTAAATTATGAATTTAAATGATAACATGTTAATAACATAATTATATTTATAATTTTTGTGGGTATCTACTCACATAACGTAACGGCGGTGCTTTTTGAGGATCCAACCAGCCTTCGGGATTACTACCTAACAGACATATATTTTTAGGCGATAATTTTCGGCTGATAAGGACCAAACAGTAAGTAATGATACTTTTACATAAGAATAGCGGACATTAGATACTGATCGTTCACACATTTTTAGCCTGCTTTTCTCATTTTGTGAAAATGAGGAAAAAGTAGACTTATGAGATCGATCCGGGGAAATATGTGTCTGTCCTTCTGTCTGTCTGTCTGTGTGTGTGTGTGTGTGTGTGTGTGTGTCCTATAAACTCCTAAACGGCCGCAGATATCGAAACAATATTTGGTAGGAGTAAAGATCTATACCTGAATATCTCAATGCCGTATTTGAAAATGATGTCAGTGCAACCAACTACTGAAAAATCGCAATTGAAATTTGAGCTCCATGTTGGATATCTTGGAATGTAAGAATGAGAGCTATTTCAAAATTGGCACACATATTTCAGTTTAGTTTCCAGGAGGCCATACATGGCAGTGTTGCCAAAATGATTATAAGCCTACTGATAGGTCCATTTTTTTATGCATATAACTTCTACACTATCAATTGGAATTACGCCAAATTTTGTATGTGCTATGTGTACATACACAGATATGATTGAGCGTATTCTTAAGAGCCACCAGGGCTGCCAACTGATAATAAGTGCTCTCAATGTCATTTACCCAAATACCAATATATCAGAAAGTATGCAAGCCAACAGCTTTAAACCATGGTCATGTATAGTACCTGACATTCTATATTAATTTGAAGTAACTTGTATACGTCAGTGCTACCAACATGATTCCCTAGAAGTCAAAATTTAAATACATGTAACTTCTATACTATCATTTGGATTTCAACCTACGTTCGTATGTGCTATGTGTACTATAACAGATTTGACTATGCGTATTCTTAAGAGCGACCAGGGCTGCCAAATGTTAATAAATGTTGTCTCTATTTTTGTTACCCTAATATCAATATATCAGAAAGTGTACAAGCCAATAGCTCTAGACTTTACACACGTATAGTGCCTGGAATTCTAGATTAATTTGGAGTAACTAATATACGTCAGTGCTTCCAACATGATTCTAAGCCTGCTGATAAGTCCAAATTTGAAATGCATGTAACTTCTATACTAAGTAATGGATTTCATTAAAAATTGCCACAACAATAGATCATATTAGTTCAGATTATTTCTGACCAATACATGCATGACATTGTTGCCAACATGATTTTACGCGCGCTGTTAGATCCAATGTTTAACTGCATATAACGTCCATGCTATCCATTGGACTTGAACCAAATTTTGTATTCTGTTCCTTAAGATATGGAACTACGAATATATTCAGTCACCAGGACTGCCAACTGTAGTGCTCTATTAGGCTACATTATGCCAGGTATACAGTATTTCGAACTAATTTGAAATTTCTATGTTACCAATTTAATTTTGTCATTATTCTACATAGATTCATATAGATTTATCATTGGCATGAATCTTAAATTTTAAGAAAAGTAGGCTCTCTTGTTCGTCACGGAACTTCTTGTTTCCTATGTTTATGTATTTATATTAGCCATTTTACTGCTAACTGACAAATGTAATTGAATAATGTTATAATTGCTTTGATTTCTAATCACTCTGGATTCCGCTATAGCATTTCAGAGACCATTAAGGGTTGAGTGTAGAGAATTTATTTCTTATCTTACGAAATATTTTAGGGGCTAAGAAAGCCCAATGTGTTCTAAATCTAAGTTCGGTATCTTACATTATACTGGGATTATACTTTGCTTAATTTGCTTTAATTTGACGAGGATGAGAAATATGCATATAATTATTTTAGAGCAATACTCTTCCTTGATGTGCAGCTATAGTACACACTGACTTACTGTTTGTACCGGATTAAGCCATTTGTCAGAGATTGAAAATCATAAGTATATTTGACTCCACAATGATGATTTTATTTCCAATCATTGAATAATTTAAATATTATTTCCTATCAAGAAGGTAGTTGCAATATTTTAACAAGATGTTCAGTAAAGAACATATAGCCTACTTTCTCCTAAATATATGAGTATAGTTATAACTCGTTGTTATTATCAAAGAGTATAATAGAACTATTCTTTGTTGAAGACCTTAGAAACGATTTACCTCTACCAAACGCCACAACCTAGATAAAAACTGCTACCATCATTGAAGAAAGAAAGATAAGAAGTATCTAAAGAATGTTATGGATCTGGAGACATAATCGACCGGACTGGCGGCGTGGCTCAGCGGTAACGTTCTCGCTTGCTGGACCGTATGTTTCAGGTTCGTATCCTGGCGCAGTCAGCTGGCATTTGAGGGTGCACAAATGCGAGGGAGCCGTGTTAGTAGATTTACTGGCACGTTAAAGATCCCCTTCGGGACAAAATTCTGGCACCCCGGCGTCTCTAAAAGCAACAGTAGTTAAAAGGGACGTAAAACCAATAACATTATTATTATTATTGTTTTATTATTATTATTATTATTATTATTATTATTATTATTATTATTACATAATCGGCTTGACGCGGGCAACATCCAACTTTGAGTTGAGGCATGTCTTTACACGTCTGGCTGCGTATGACTTTCACAACTCTAATTGAATTAACAAATCTTTCCATGACCCTACAGAGACGTGTGTATACCAACTATGTGGATATTTTCGATTGCTATTTGGATGAAATAAAAGTATTAATTAATATCCTGAACTAGCACCAACGGTAGAGTTCAGATACTATGTGAAATCGCTTTGTTCTTTACTTCAATTAACATTTTCAAATAACGCACAATAGGCTGTTACAAACCCTATAAAATAAAAAGTAAAAATGTATCGTAGTATCATCTTGTCATTCTTCAAATTCGATGCGCATAGAATTCCAATGGTATAGTAATCAATGGAGCCCCACGTAGACTAGTCGTGACATCTAGTGGTGAAATATCGAACAATATAATCCTAACAGAGCGAGTGCATTCTAGCGGCCAGAAGAAGAAACTTTTCAATAAAATCTGGAAGTTAATAAGTAGGTCTGCGTGCAGTTACCTTTTTGGCAGCTAGATGTCTCGAGTAAATCTGCTGGCGAATTATGTTTTAATTAAATATATATTTTACACCATAATATGCACAATATAACGCTTAATTTTAAAACATCTGAGTCATTACAAAACAATAAACATATAACATTTCAAGCAAAAAACCTAGCTCTGATCGGCTTTGAACCATAGGCATTTGAGCGACAGGCTAAAGGTCACCACACACAGAAAGCTAAGCTAAACTACGCTATGCTATGCTATGCTTAGCAATGCCAAGCTATGGTGTGCTATGACACGAACAAAAAGCTAAGCTAAACTATGCTAGGCAGCATATTTCTTATTACATGCTTTCCTACTAATGAAAATGTATAGTATATTAATTGGAAGTGATCCTACAGGATTAAATTAGATTAATAATATTATTTTAATACGGCTTTCTAAATTAATTTTTGTGTAATACTGTATATGTAACTTAAAAAATAGGAACGTAGCCAGGATCCTGTCTAGGTGGGGGTCCAGGTGTTGCTATTTTATTAATTAAAATTGTGGCCCACTATAGCTATACCGTACGTGTTTTTTTTTCTAAAACTATTCAAATTTGCCTATACGTATATAAAATAGCAATAGAGTAGATACTTTTATATTACCGTATTTGAATAGCCTATGTCTTCATTTAAAAATGACATTATTAGATTCTTTGCGTTATCAACTATATTGAATACTATAAGGGTTACCGTATATGATAACATGAATTTAAAAAGGTAATAATACCGGCACTACTAACAAGAAAATAAGAATAATACGATAATATCTCAATTGTCGAAAGATAAGTTTGCCTCTTGGTTTAATTTTGGAGATAATCCGGACCTGCCCCCCTCCTCTGACTACGTCTCTACTACAAATTAAAACTAAACAATTAATTAATTAATTGCCTCCATCTTATTCGTTAGTTATAATTACATGTTGTTGTTGGAGGCTGGACGGACCAGTATGGGTATTACTGTATGCGAAGAAAATACAAGAAGATTATTATTTCTTAAAGCTAAATATTCCTCTTCTGCAGTGGATACACTAAATACATTAATGGAGAAAGGGCAAGAAAACATATTGAAACTTATAACATTCCCCATGAAGTCTTGAAACCTAACGCGGAATTCGGTTCTTAATTCTGATATAATTTCTGCGTACTTTTGATTATCACAATTTTGTAGGGCTGGGAAATGAACAAAGTTGTTCTTTTGGCCTGTCACCCATTGTACGGTACTAACTGAATCACTACACTACACTCACACGACACGGCTACGCACACAACTCAAAGGTCTGCGACAGCCCGCCAGATCAACTGTTCCAGAATGAAAAGCGCATGCGCCAGGCCAGCTACAGCCAAGAAAATCGCCTGCCTAGCGATCTGTCTAGCTTAGCTTAGCATCGCTTCGCATAGTATAGCTTAGCATAGCGGCCTGTGTGTGTCACTCTACTTAAATGCATTGAGAGCGATATTTTTCATAACACCGCGTAGCTTAGCTTAGCTTAGCCTAGCTTTCTGTGTGTGGTGGCCTTAACGCTCTACCACTGAGCTAATTGTGTCAACGAATATCGTTCTATATAAAATGACTTACATAGAACTTGTTAGCAAATAATGATTTATACTAAACGATTTCATCACTGGAGTATATTATTTATATATAAAGCATTTCATACAACGTTTATTTATTTTTTATCAGTACGCTATATTGCATGCAATACTCAAATTAGTGAAATATAAGTCAGGCACAAGATATCCGCTGCCATCTTGTCTCATTACTGAATCGGCTCAGCTTTTTAAAATCACGTCTGCACTATAGTATTACAAAATAAACTTTTAATTTCGAACGTGCCTCTTCCTTTAGAACAGTTAAAACGATTCTCGGCTCGATAATCGGAACTGGTGGGTCCCATGATATGGATTATAAAGTTTGCATAATTCGCACGGCCGCCATCCTGAAATGGTATGGCGGACGACCTTGTAGTTTGGTCACAAGACGCATCCTCTACGAAGGTATGTTGTTACCAAATTTGGTAGAGATCGGATGATTTGGTTAGTCGTTATTTGATTTTACGTTTTGAACGTTTGAGTGGCCGCCATTCAGTTTTAGTAAAGATGGCGGCGATATAAAACATGACACTGAGGTGTCCTTTGCTAGTGCTACCTTTGTACCAAATTTCGTTCAATTCGCATTCACCGTGTTCGAATTGATAGGGGGGGGGGACAGACATTCAGAGTACACACACTCACACACACACAGACACACACACACACACACACACACACATACACACACACACAGAGACTCACACACACACATACACACACACAGACAGACACACTTTTTTCGCCCTGTGTTGATCTCATAAGTCTACTTTCATTTTTTGCAAAAATCGAAAGTAGGCTAAAAATAATAGAGATAACTATGTGAACAATGCTATAATATGTCTTAATTACCCAATTAAATAAAGAATTAGCACAATTCATGAAAGTAACTGTGAGACTGGGTTCTCGAGGGTTTGTGCATATATTGTACGTCCCATTTTACCATTGTTGCATGCTCTGCCACGTTATTGTGCTCCACACTAATTTTCGACTAGGTTTACAGTGAGTTAATATTGCACTTGAGTAACATCAGAGTCGAGGAGAACTAGGTTCTAAACTCACTTAGGTGAAAAATGAATATACTCTGTGAAATATATTGGCATGTATCTTTCTATAACATATAAAGACACCTCCCAGGCAACACCGGGTACAATAGCTAGTTTTACATGAATTTAATGTTAAATATATTTTATTTTAACAGTGGTAAATCTCCTTCCCCCCACTTTCATTGAGCACTAAATTTTAATTAACCTGTATGTCTGTTAGGTTGTCATCCCAGAGGGTGGCTGGATCCTCAAGAAGTACCGCCATAGGTTAGGTTGGAAAATATACACGAAACATCAAAGCTTCACTATAATGAGGTGTACTAGGCAAAATGAGGAGTGAGATAGTTTGCCATTGCTTTCCTCACTGAGTCAGAACAATAGGACTGATCTTATATGTATAACTTTGCACAGTACTCATTGGCACTAGTTGTGCCCTGGACCATTACTCAGCACCACTCATACCCCAGTAGCTTCCATTATTCACAGCCATGAGTGAGACTGAGACATTAGTGAACAGCCACATTTTACTCTAGCCTGTGCCAAAAGACAAATGCAAATGTTCTGCATTCATCCAGGGATGGTAAAACAAACTGATAAAAGGGAAGGAAGGAAGGAAACTTGTAGTTTAACGTGGCCGTTAATCTGTAGATCATGAGCCACGGGACCTCCATTTTACATGGAATCCGAACCACAGGACATGGCATTTCACTTCGAAAATCTCACATGCATTGACCGGGAATCGTACCCGGACCGCCTTGGTGAGAGGTATACAGCTAGACCGCTGAGCCACCACGCCCCACTAAACTGATAAAAGGAAAGGGAGATATCTCTTGTAACTAAAACACATAATTTTCATCACTATTAGCATTTAGCGTATGACTTTTAGTGCCGGGAGTGTCCGAGGACAAGTTCGGCTCACCAGAGGCTGTATCTGCTTGAAACGGACCCCCCATGGGGTGAGCTACAAGTTCCGTTCAATTTCAAGTAGTTTAAACTTCCGCAAATAGATGTCACTGACACCTAGTGGTGAACGTATGAAGTTTGATACAGAGTTTCAACGAAATCTAACCTAGAAATTTAGCTTCACACAAGATAGTTAGTGGAAGGATCTTTTACATGCCATAAATCTATGAGAGGATTGAGAGCCAGATAGAAACGGAGTTGGGTGAAGACCAGTTTGGTTTCAGGAGAAATGTAGGAACAAGGGAAGCTGTACTAAGTCTTAGGCTGATTTTGGAAGGTAGAATAAGGAAAGATAAGAGAACGTTCATGGCTTTTGTAGACTTAGAAAAGGCTTTTGATAACGTTGATTGGACTAAATTGTTTGACATTTTGAAATCGATTGGAATAAAGTACAGGGATAGGAGGGTGATCTACAATCTATACAGAAACCAGACAGCAGTCATTCGAGCTGAAGGACATGAGAGAGAAGCTGGTATTCAGAAAGGCGTAAGGCAAGGCTGCAACTTATCACCCATACTTTTCAATCTTTACATTGAACAAGCAATGGAGGAAATTAGAGAAAAATTTAAAGTGGGAGTGAAGATTCAAGGAGAAATAATTTCAACTCTGAGATTTGCTGATGACATCGTCATCTTGGCCGACACGCCAGAGGATTTGAATGAGTTTTTGAATGGTATGGACTCCGTCTTACGGAAAGAATTCATGATGAAAATTAATAAATGTAAAACAAAAATACTGGAATGCAGCCGAAATAAATCAGAAACCTCTATGGAGATCAAATTGGCAGGTGAAAAGCTGAAGGAAGTAGGAGACTTCTGTTACTTAGGAAGCAGAATAACCAGTGATGGACGAAGCAAAGAGGATATAAAAAGTAGGTTGGCTCAGGCAAGAAAAGCATTTCTACAAAAAAGGAATTTGCTGACATCGAATATAGATTTAGGTATTAGGAAGTCATTTTTGAAAGCCTTTGTCTGGAGCGTGGCGCTCTATGGAAGTGAAACTTGGACTATTGGTGCAGCAGAAAAGAGGAGAATTGAAGCATTTGAAATGTGGTGTTACAGGAGAATGATGAAGATCAGATGGGTAGATAGGGTTACAAACAAAGAGGTATTAAGACGAGTGGGAGAGGAGAGATGTTTCTGGCGACTGCTAATGAAGAGAAGAGATAGGTTGGTAGGACACATACTAAGACACCCAGGAATAGCAAGCTTAGTTATGGAAGGAAGGGTCGAGGACAAGAACTGTAGGGGTAGACCAAGGTTAGAATATGTTAAACAGATTGCCTCGGATGTAGGGTGTGGCAGCTATGTAGAGATGAAACGATTAGCTCAGGACAGGGAGGCATGGAGATCTGCATCAAACCAGTCAAAAGACTGAAGACTCAAACAACAACACAAATCTATGACATGTGACCGCTGGCTTTACTTCACCTCCGAGGAAGCCATACTGAAGGATTTTAACGCTCTTAAAAATCCGACGACTTCGGCCGGGTTTGAACCCGCAATCTTGGGCACAGCAGCTCAGCATTCTACCAACTACGCCACCTAAGCTGCTATTTCATCACTAATTTATATTTCAGAACGAGGAAAAGTGGAGTTTTACTATTATTAAAATAAGGCCTCCGTATACGAATAGTACCGTTTTGGCGTTATGCTGACAAAATGATGCTGGATGCTAAAATAATTCAAATGGAATGGTGAAAACCATAAAGGCATAAGTAACTTTATTTATCGTAATAAAACGTAAATTGGTGGTTCATTGTGGATCAGCCACTTTTTGTATTCTGTTGTATCTCTGTCATTTGGAGACACATTTGCAACAAATTGTTCTCTGTTGTTTAAATTGCATAGCCCGTCAAATAAATTATATGTACAAAACAAATTAGTGCTAAAATTTAGCATTTATTATCATGGTTGTCTAACATAATTGACGGGTTTCATTCAGGACAATATTTTCTGTTTCAATGAAAAATTCCAATGAGGACATGCACAGTTCTTCTCCCTCTTGTCTAAGCCCTCTAAGCTCTGTGATCAGCCACACCTACGCTGTCGAGATACTTAAACATGCACAGGTATTGGATGCAGCCCTCCATGCTTCCCTGTCCTGAGCTAATCGTTTCATCTCTACATAGTTACCGCACCCTATATCCGAGGCAATCTGATTAACATATTCTAACCTTGGTCTACCTCTACAGTTCTTATCCTCGACCCTTCCTTCCGTAACTAACTTTGATATTCCTGGATGCCTTAGTATGTGTCCTACCAACCTATCTCATCTCTTCATTAGCAGTCGCCAGAAACATCTCTCCTCTCCCAATCGTCTTAATACCTCTCCATTTGTAACCCTATCTGCCCATCTGATCTTCATCATTCTCTTCTAACACCACATTTCAAACGCTTCAATTTTCCTCTTTTCTGTTGCACCAACAGTCCAAGTTTCACTTCTATAGAGCACCACGCTCCAGACAAAGACTTTCTAAAATGACTTCCTAATACCTAAATCTATATTTGATGTCAACAGATTCCTTTTATGTAGAAATGCTTTCCTTGGCTGTGCTAACCTACTTTTTATATTCTCCTCTTTGCTTCGTCCATCGCCGTCTATCATTGTTCTACCATCATTAATACCTTATAGTCATCATAACAATTGTTACTAGTATCTGATCCCTTCCCCTCCTCTGCAATATTTTAAAGATGTCTGCATCTCTGCGAGACGTGTATACTAATCTTGCAGACATTACGAATATTTCTACAATTCAGATGTGAGTGTTGAGTAAGGGAATGTACTCGCAACATGCATTACACGTCTTAAAGGGATACGAGCAGGAGGGAGGAGGATTTACCGAGCACTCACTGAGATGAGAAACAAAGCACGAGCTTATCGTCAGCAGGAGATATGGGCCATGAATCAATAGTACTCTACCTGCCGATAGTAGCGCACAGTGGGAGCAGACATAGGGTAAGCAACTACTGCCAATATGTTAATTCTTAATATAAAAGGGGAAATGCACAATTAATAAGTTCCATAATTCACCATTTTAGTATGTTTTAGAGGTCCGTTCTGTCTTAGAAATCATCCTTGGTCTAAATCTGTCGTGAATGTAATATACGCGAACAATACATAAATAAATAAATAAATAATTTAAGAAATAAATCCCTCCCTATATTATTCTGCTAAGGTCCCATTCCAGTTTTGTACCGAAAATAAGGTCCCATTAACACCAACCTACACATATAGGGTACCTACAGGTCCAGCATAACCCAATGCGTGAGCGAAACGCACTCACTTACTCTTTACATGCCTCACAATTAAATAAATACCTTAAAACATGTATATTTACAATGAAATAATGAAAGGATGCAACACGGTAACCATGGTAACAGAATCTCACAGGTCCATCTATTTCCGTAAGACGCAATGCAATTCCAATTATTACATTACTGTGAAAGTTTCCAGACGGTTATTACGATATCACTGAACCAAATTAAGATGTAAAATTCATCAAAACATACTGTAAAATGCGCTTATGGGGCTCAAGAGGCACTCTAGATTTTTTCACGCAATTTTCACGTGTGAGTGTGGTACAAAAGGTCTTTTTCACCCGACTACAATGGGTCTCCGAAAACCACATTTAAAGGACCTTAAATTAACAGTGTCTGTGATATTACCAAAAAAAACTAGCTTCGCTCTGATATACCTATGAAGGAATGACAAACCCCTAACCACTGCGCCAGTATCTGAATTGATAAAGTCTGCTTATTCATACCAAGGATAAATCAGTCATAGCATTCATGATTGAGATTTTGCTAAGTGTACTCTTTACAACTAGAATATTCGCGGGCGAAGCCGCGACGGGTAATGCTAGTCATCATTTATTGTATTAACAGGCCATTAAGACCCAGGACAGACAATAAGAGCATAAAACAAAAACTCATATACAAAATAACACAGGCATTACAACAGGAGGGACTGAGACTCTTCACAAGTATCGGTCGCAGATGGACTTTCACCTTTCTCTGTCCTTTGCATCCTCCTCAGTTGCTGTAGGTGCCACCTTTACCAGTGACTTTATCGCTCGATCCTTCCATCTTGTACTAGGGCGGCCTCTCGGGCGTCTGCCAGCTGGTGTCGATCTGAAAACACAATTGGATATGGAATCTTCAGCTCGAATGACATGTTCCAACCATTGCAACCTCCTCCTCTCCAGAATCCGGTTGATGCTCGCCTTCCCAAAGCGTTGATAAAGGTCATTGTGAGATCTTCTTTCCCACCTTTCTGTTTCTGCATTATATAGTGGTCCATATATTTTGCGCAAGACCTTTCTTTCAAAAACGCAGAGACGTTCCCCAAGCGTTTGAGGCCTGGCCCAGGTCTCACAGCCATATAGGACCACAGTTCTCACCAAGGTCATGTAGATATGGACTTTATTTTCCTGTGAAATCAAACGTGATTTGAGAAGATTGTTCAAGCTATAGAAAATATGATTCGCTGTAGTTATCCTTTGATGTACATCCTTTGCTATCTCATTCCTGTTCGAAAAGACCGATCCTAAATATTTGAAATTCTCTACCATCTGAAAATTATGCCCATCAATATTGATGCTAATAAGATTGTTCGGCCGACGAGACACCCTCATATATTTAGTTTTTGAGTCGTTGGCTACCAGACCCACCTTCCTTGCTTCTGTGAGAAATCTAGTTTCATCCTCTATCACCTGAACCAGGGTTCCTCCCATAATCACGATACCATCCGCAAATGCAAGAATCGTGTCAAAGCCAATGAATTCAATTTCCCTGCAACGTCCGAATGCACGCCTCACACTCACACTCTCCAGAGAACTGGTGCCAGGGGTCACCTTGTCGTAGTCCGTTCTGTATATTGAAGGGTGCTGTTAACTGATTGGCAAATCGAACTTGACAGCTATAGTCCGTATAACAGGCCTGTATTAACCTGATATACTTCGGTGGAATGGATATCTCTTGGATTATTTCCCACAGTGCAGCTTGGTTAATGCTATCGTATGCTTGACGAAAATTAATAAATACAAGATGCAATTCACGATCAAATTCCTTTTTTTTTTTCACTAATTGCCTTAATGTGAAAATGTGATCCGTGGTGGAGCGTCCAGGCATGAATACACACTGATAAGGACCTACAATGTCTCTGAGAAAGGGTTTTAGCCGACTCAATAACAGGGATGTTAAGATTTTATACCCTATCTCCAGTAGTGAGATACCATGGTAATTAGCTACTTGTGTAGGATCACCGTTCTTAAAGATTGGGCAAATTATAGCTAATCTCCATTCCGCTTGGATCTCCTCAATCAGCCAGATGTTCTTGATTAGGTCTTCTAAGATCTGCACCACTCTTTCACCGCCATGCATAAGTAATTCAGCTGTTATACCACTACTTCCAGGAGCTTTGTTGGGTTTGAGGGATTCCAGGGCCACCTGAATTTCTGCGGATGAAGGTTCAGTTACCTCAACATGTCTAGATGGGGCCCTAATTTCTACTGCGTCATTAACAATCTCCACATTTAGGAGCTCTTCAAAATATTTCCGCAATAGCTCTGCTTGTTTCAGGGGCGGTACTACTTCTCCTTGTCAGGAATAGTGGTTGCTGTGTATAGATACCTCTTGCAAAACTTGCCAAACAGAAGAAGGAGCGTGACGCCTAGCTTCCGTATACTTTCCCAAAACTACTTCTGAAGAGTTTTCTAACCAGTGGAGTCTCTATTGCTCCCTACTTTTCACCGATGTACTGCATTCTTCATCAAACCACGGCTTGCTCTTCTGTCTTAGTTGTCTTCCTAGTGTTTCACTTGCACTCTGCATTATTGCTCCACGTAGAAAGGTCCATTTTCCTTCCACCTCAGCTGGCACCTCTGCTCCAGAAAGGAGTTCTGATGTTCTATCCTGATAGTGTGATCTCACTAGTTCATCCTTCAATTTGTCCTTATCAAAGATGATTATTTTCTGCCTCCCTTTTTGCCACTTTGTTGAGAGTTTGAGTCGCAACTAGCAGATGACCAGAAGGTGGTCCGAGTTCATATCCGCTCCGCGATATGTTCGTACCTGCTCCACACATCGGCGATGTTCTCCATGAACTACCACATGGTCAATCTGGTTTTTCGTCGCACCATCAGGCGATATCCATGTTTCATTATGAATCCTCTTGCATGGAAAATATGTCCTGCAAATTATCATCCTCCTTGAAGCAGCAAAGTTCACAATCTTGATACCATTCTCATTACTAATTCCATGGAGACTATTCGGCTCTATTGTAGGACGGTAGTCTTCCTCTTGACCAACCTGTGCATTGAAGTCACCTACTGTAATGAGAATAGCATGCCGTGGTAGCTTTTCAATGATATCTTCGAGATCTGCATAAAAATTATCTTTCAACTCTTCCTCAGCATCTTCTGATGGGGCATGACAGTGGATGAGACAAACCTTGTACGGTTTTGCTTATAGTACCAGCGCACGTAAGCGATCACTTATTGGCATACATTTACTCTCAGCAGATAGAACTCTATTGTGAACTGCAAATCCAACTCCCGATGTCCATTCTGGTCTGGACTCATTGCTGTTAAAGAGTATGCAATTGTCCCCTATCTTCATGTTGCCATGTGGCAGTTGTGTTCCTTGCAGGGCTACAAATGTACACTTGTACAGTAGGTCCATAACAAAGTTTCCAGTTGTTTCATCCCTCCTGTCATAATCGACCTGATGTTCCAAGTTCCAATCCGCAAATCAATCAGTCCATTAATCAAGCCATTTTTGTCAACAGTTATATCAGTCCTGCACATCCTCTTATCATATTCGTTAATATGTGTAATTTAAAGCTAGCAGGTTATTAGCCTGCTGAGCTCGATCCAAGTGGTGGGGCTGCCACCTGAGGCATCAGGGCTGCCTGGTTTGTCCTTGAAGTATCCTTCTTCTAGATAGGTTGCCTTCACTGTGGCTCGAAGAGTCCTATCTACCCTTAGCCCCACCCTGGGGTCCATGCCCAATATTGATATCCTTCAAGGTGATCAATTACTATTAGGAACAATTTCTCATTCCAAGGACAAAGGGGGTGCCCTGAACTCTTAATAAATACGTTAATCAATTAATTAATAAATACATTTCATGAATTTAGGACCCCACCGAAAGAAGTATATCATAGTAAGTTTTTGAGATTTAATTAAGAGGAAATCAAGCTTACAGTTCTACGTGGCCGTTAATTTCTCGATCGTGAGCCACAAGCTCTCCATTCTACGTGTAATTTGAACCACAGGACGTGATATTTCACTTCCATAACCTCACATTGACCGTGAATCAAACCCGGTCCCCCTTGGTGAGAGGCAAGCAGCTTGAGCACTGCGCCATGCCCTGAGTATCGTGTTACTACGAGTCGAAGTTCGTACTTTACCTGTTTCCATTCTTCCGTCCTAACGGCGACCCACATAGCCGTGCCCAAAACAAGCACCTCGCAAGGACACGGTATGTGGTTACGTGAGTGGAAGATGTTTTTTCCAGAGGTGGCAAGGGAAAGGAGAACGCGATAATAAGACGAGTGGGGCCAGTCCTAAAATGTATTATACAAAACCAATATTACAATTCAAATTTGACTGGCGCTGATAGTTCTGATAATTCACATTAATAATGGCAAATATGTTAACATTATACAAAGGTGTTAATGCCAATACGATGAATCAGGACTCCTGTTATCAACAAACAAGGTCACAAACAGTGTATTTACCCGAACAAGTACGTAACCAACTCTAACCAGAAGGGTTAACGTAGCCATTATTTGTGATACACTAAGCAAAGTGATTAGTGACCAAGGACCATTTGACCTTTACAGAGGGAACGTCCGTGGCTATACAAGGGGAAACAGGATAGCTTCTTAGATGTAGTAAGTTCATGATTTAATATTTGTTCCAAGTCTGAGATGGTATACATGGCATACTTTGTGATAATACAAGATTGTGAAGGAAAACCTTAGCTATCTTAACATGTCAAACGAAATGTCAATTTTTTAATATCTCAAATTACAAAAATATAATAACTGTTAACAGTTGCCTCATAAATTGCCTCATTTGCAATTATAAGTAAAAAAAGAGAATTATACTGTAAAAATAAAAATGTATAACAACTTAACAAAGACTCTTCTTAATCCCTGGGCGAGAGCAGGAATCCTGAAAGATCTGGCTCGTGCATACGCCTTATCCAAACCTCATTGAAACGTATGAAAGGATAATTACAAACATCTGACTAAAAAGAACTGCTCTACCAAATTTAAATTAATTCTATATTCTGAATAATAATAATGTTAGTGGTTTTACCTACTCTGCCAATTAGAGACGCCGGGATACCGGTAATCAGCCCCAAAGGGGATAGTTAACGTGCCAGTAAATCTCCCCCTCATTTGCGCACCCTAAAATGCCAGCTGACTGCGCCAAGATTCGATCCAGCAACCCTTGTGACAGCAAGCGAGACCGTTACAAGTGATACACACAGGCAGTCAATCTATGTTCTGAAACTTACCAACAAATGACTCCAATTTACAACACAAATTATAAAAATTGAGCCAAAAATTAAGCTTGGCATTGACTAACCAATCCTCCAATATGAATGTATAGTAGCTTTACACTACCCAAAGATGATGTCCTTTCTCCACGCACTCCTGCTGTTGGCAGACAGTCGCCAAGTCCTGTGCACATTTGCGATATAGCGGAACTTGGTCACAGATTCCAAATGATGGTTGCAGACTCATCAGTTCCACAGTACCTACACAGTCTTTCTTACAATGACACTCACTCAAAGCATAGTAAGGAATGTTCCGGTCCAACAGCTATACTCCCAGTCAAAAGTAGTAGAGTTTCAATCAACATGATAGTTTCGACTCAACAGCCATGCATACACGCAGCACGTCAAAATACAGAAATCAGTTCTGAGATAAGTTCCGACTAGACAGTCATACTCACACGCTGCACTACCAAGTACAGAAATACAGTTCTGAATAATTAAGTCCTTGAATTATGTACGACCCCATCGTATATAGCCTAAGAAATATTTTCTTCCACCATTTGTACAGAACAATGTTCCAGGACACATCCAACCAATCGTGAGTTGGGTTATATTCCCTGATCTCCAACTCTGATGTACACCAAGTACATACTCCAGATTCAAAATTATGTTCACCAATCACAGAGACACACGTTCACAGGGCCACACCCCGTGAATACAGAGTTGACATATCGATAGACCTATGAGTCATGGGAATGCCCCATGCGTCATACCAAATAACCCTAACTCTCAAATGTATTTGAAATATGTACAAACTGATACTCCACAGTACTAAACTAAGCTTCAGAATATCGTTAAACAAAATTATACATTACCGCACATTACATTATGACCTTAAATAATAATAATAACAATAATACTAAAGTTCTAACACTCATCTACTGCAAACAGACCAGTGCAATTAGACACATTGCCAACACGACTGATATAAAATTATATGAAGGAATCAATAATATTAAAAGCCCAAATCCACCTGTCATGGGGACTCACAATAATATTGGTTACAACTCCCCGCGACAATAGAAATTCATGTAGGGTCAACGAACTTTTGCACATCTAGCCTCACTTCGGTGACATACCTCTTCAAACGGGAAATAACTACCCGCAGTGAGAGCAGACAATTCTGTCACTACCCCAATAAATAAATTAACAAGGTCGGTTGAGCAGCGGACACAATGACTTGTTTTTTTTGTCTAGCTCTCTAGTATCCACTAGCATACTATATTACAATTATTATTTGTTCCAGACGTACAATGCTGATGCTCAAGTTGGGGAATCTTCAGCCTGTGCTACAGCGCTGCTATGCGGCGTCAAGGCAAACCTGGAGACTGTGGGTCTAGATGCCAGAGGACGCTTTGAACATTGCTTCTCAAGCTTCTCATCCCGAGTGCCCTCGCTCGTGGACTGGGCTCAGCAGCAAGGTGGGTGGTGACATCGTCATAGAGGATAAGGTGCCAGAAAGTTTAAGTTCCTCCGCTACACTGAAAAACCGAATCATAAATGTTGTTGTTATTTCTTTTTTACTACGTTATGCCTAACAAAGGAGCGTGATTGAACATATTTCACAGATGAATTTGAATTAGCTTTCTTCTCTTCCCAAAATCTCTTCATTCTCTCGGTATGATCTTTCTTCCTTTCTGCTGTTCATGCAGTGGTTGCTCCCATTTGGGGGTTTGCAGCAAAATCATGTTTGTTCACTAACGATCTGTCCCTTAATATTTCATCTGGTACCTTGATTTCTTGAAGGTCATTATCAATTTCTATTACCCAGATATTCTTGGCTTTTAATGAGGAGGCATGATTATTGTTATTGTTATTATTATTATTATTATTCTTGTTCCGTATAGGCCAACTACGGACAACGATATTCAACTATTTTGTTTGGAGTGGGTCTTAATGTTTGCCCAGTAGTCACGCTTCCTCTGGCTGTGTTGTTCTTTTCTCTCCTTTGTCCAGAGGGCACCTGTCTTCTTCCTTTGGGGTTTTTCCTGGAACTTTATTTGCTTTAATTTACTCCCGAGAGGCGTTCGATCTTTTATGTCCTTTTCCGTAACTCCCAGTTCCAGCAGATCTTTGTGCACTTCTATCAGCCATGGTGACTTGGTCTTCCTTCTTTGCCAGTATGTGAGTAGCTGGTTGGTCAGCCTGGTTGGATGCATCCTGGAGACGTGTCTATAAAATGCTAGACGTCTCTTCCTGGCCACGTCTGTAATTCTTTCAGAGTAACTATAGAGCTCCTGGTTGGGCTGTCTAATATATTTACTCCCTTCCTTGATTGGTCCGAATATATTCCTCTCTTGGATTTCTAGTTTGTCCGTGAGTCCTTTCCTGTTTATTATGAGGCATTCAGAGGCATATTAAGCTTCAGGGCGGATGGCCGTTTGATAGTGCTTCATTTTGGTGTTACGGGAAAGACACTTCTTATTGTAGATGTTCTTAGTCAGTCGGTATGACAGTTCTAGCTTATTTACTCGAGTTTATAATGCTGTTCCTTCGGAGAGATTGGGCTCCAACCATTCACCCAAGTACTTGAATTTGTTGGTTTTCTTGATCCTTCCCTGTTCTAGAAGTAGTTCATGAGGTGATTCACTGATGTTCATAATATATTGTGTTTTCTCAAATGACACTTGCAGTCCTATCTTCGCTGCTTCTTGTCCGAGAATATTGAGTTGTTTCACTGACGTTTCTGTTGAATCAGATAGAAGTGCCAGGTCATCGGCAAATGCCAGGCAGTCCACAATGAGTCCATCACGTTTGTGTCCAAGGTTGATACCGCTTGGGATCCCCTTTTTAGCTATCTCCTTTCGCCTCTCTCTTATAACCTTTTCCAGTGCACAGTTAAAGAGGAGAGGCGAGAGACCATCTCCCTGTCTTACTCCTGTCTTGATTTCAAAACTTTCTGAGATTGTTCCTCTGAACTTTATTATTATTATTATTATTATTATTATTATTATTATTATTATTATTCGACCGAGTATGGAGGATCTTTTGCAACGGTGTCGAAACATTCTCAATAAGATGAAACTTGCAACTGACAGGCAGCGTAATATATCCAACGATGTGAAGAATGGCATAGTGGAACTAGAAGAGGCCATTGATTCTATAGCCTATTGTGATCGTACTTCACATGCGACACAAGACGAAGCTCACAAGGTTGTATTGAATGACCTACCGAAGGACATGACCCCCAATTCTAGCAGCAGGAACGAAGTTACTTCGGGAACTGTAGCTGCTCAGGAGGGGGATAAGAAGAATGAGACAGAGTCGTCAGAAATATGGACTCCTGTTACATCGAGGAGAGACAGAAGATTGGTAAAGGTTAGAGAAAATGCTGAGAATAGGCAGGAGGATTTTGCTGATAATGTTGACATATCTACCCACCAAGCAACCCCAAACAGACAGAAGAGACCTAGTAGGCCAAGGCGAGCAGCCTTACTGATCAGACCAGCTGAAGGTAAATCATATGCCGATATTCTGAAGGAGATTCGCCAAAAAGCAAACCCTAATGATACAGGAACTGAAGTCCGGTCCATTCGACAAACTAAAGCGGGAGACGTCCTTGTCGAGTTGGGAGCAAGTTCCAGGGATAAAGCAGCTTTTGGTAATTCTCTGCGAAATGTTCTGGGGTCCAATGCTACAGTTCGTAGGCTTGAAGCGAAGGCAACTGTTGAAATCAGAGACCTTGATGCTCTAACTACTTCCGAAGAGGTCATGGAAGCTATCCAGAGAACTATCCCAGAACTCTCTCCAGATACCAAGGTGCTGCTGACGAGGACGAATACGAGGGAAGTGAAGATGGCTGTTGTCACATTAACAACTAGTGATGCAGATGTGCTCTTGAGGCAAGATCATATCACCATAGGATGGGTCAATTTCAGGATTAGACGGAGGATCATGGTATCTCGTTGTTATAGATGTCTGGACTATGGACATGTTGCTAGCAACTGCAAAGGCACAGATAGAAGTAAACTTTGCTACAATTGCGGCGGGACAGGTCACAAAGCTAGAGGATGTACGGCCTCAAAGAAATGTGTTCTTTGTGAAGAACGAGGTTTTATCAAAGATTTAGCACATGCTATGGGATCTGGCCAGTGTAAGGTCTTCAGAGAAGCTTTGGACAAAGAAAAGGCACTGAGGTTCAAATGATTCGTATACTTCAAGCCAATCTACATAGAAGTAAGACAGCCAATGATCTGCTATATCAGCTAGTCACAGAGAAGCAAAGCGATCTCTTGCTAATCAGCGAACAGTATAAAGATAAAGAGTCATCTCTTTGGTTCAGTGACACACTTGGCACTTCTGCAATCTGGGTGTTGGATTCTAGAAAAGTTATTATAAAGGATCATGGAAGTTCTGATGGTTATGTTTGGGTGAAGACCAGAAGGGTCACCTATTTTAGTGTTTACCTAACTCCTAATGAGGCAATTGAGCACTTCCGCCGCAAAGTAAATTCTTTGGAAGATGCAATTCTAAACGCCACAGATAGTGTCATAGTGGCTGGAGACTTTAACGCCAAAGCAGTGGAATGGGGTATGCCAAGTACAGATTCCCGGGGTAAGTACATTCTAGAGATGGCATCCAGGATAGGCCTTCTAATATTAAATATTGGTACAGTTCCAACTTTCCGACGTCCAGGATGTGAAGGAACAATTCCGGATGTCTCCCTGGCATCAGAAGTAATTGTGCCATTCATTAAGAGATGGAAAGTGTTGGAAGATTATTGTGCTAGCGATCATCAATTCATCGCCTTTGACTTTGAATCAAATGTTCAGGGACGGGAAGTACCTCCCCAGAAATGTCAACGGTGGAATGTAAATAGGATTAGCATGGACAAGTTCAAAGATATCATTGGGAAGGGTGCAGAACAGATTCGAAGTGCTGAAGCACGGAGAGAGTTTGAGGTTGAGGATCTGGTTTCTGCAACCATGAAAATTATTACGTCAGCTTGTGATGTTTCGATGCCCTCCTCAGTACCACGTCACCGAAAGAGCCCTGTATATTGGTGGACCAGAGAGATAGCAGAATTAAGGAAGAACTGCCTCAGGCTTCGCCGTCTTGCCCAGAGAGCAAGAAATCGGGAAGAAGCTAATGAAAAATCAGCGGAGCATAAAGCAGCAAAGAAGCTACTTCGGAAAGCCATAACTACGAGCAAGGTTCAGAGTTGGAGAAAGCTTCAGGAAGATATTGACACTGATCCATGGGGTTTGGGTTACAAAATTGTAACACAGAAACTTGGAAGTCACAGAACATCGTGCATCATGGAGGATGATATTATGAACACCATTGTTCAAACCCTTTTTCCAACTCATCCCACAAGACCTGAGAGGAATTTTGAATGTGATCTAGATTTCCCACTGTTTACTGAAGATGAACTTCGGATTGCAACGCATTCTTTACGGAACAACAAGGCTCCGGGGCCGGATGGGATTCCTAATGAGGTTCTGAAAATAATAGTTGATCAAGATATGTTGTTGTTATTGTTGAGAATGTTCAATGTGTGCATGAAAGCAGGAATCTTTAGCTTTCGCTGGAAGATCTGTCGCTTAGTGCTCATTAGTAAGGGCATGGGTGACCCTGAGTTACCATCATCGTACCGCCCACTTTGTATGCTTGACACAACAGGCAAACTATTTGAGAAACTCATAAGACGGAGATTGCTTGAAGCAATAATCGCAGCCGGCGATTTATCACCAAGACAATTTGGATTCAGGGTAGGCCGGTCGACACTGGATGCAGTGCAAGAAGTCGCCGATAAAGTACGAAGAGCGGAGAGTTATAATCATTACTCTCGCCGGGTGATTCTTTTTGTTACACTGGATGTTAAAAACGCTTTCAACTCTGTCAAATGGACTGATATCATGGATGCTCTAGAATTTTCATTCCATGTTCCAAGGTATCTCCTTCGGATCTTAGACTCTTACTTGAAGGATCGTGCTCTGCTCTACGATACTACAGAAGGGATCCGTAGAGTACAAGTCACGGCTGGGGCTGCCCAGGGTTCGATTCTAGGACCTGATCTCTGGAATGTTACATACGACAGCTTGTTGAGGCTTGAAATGCCTGAAGAAACTATTCTAGTAGGATATGCAGATGATGTTGCTGCTCTTGTAGCAGGAAGAAGTGTCGAGCAGGCACAGTTGCGACTCAATATGGTAATGCGCAAAATCAATAGATGGATGGAGGAACATGGTCTGTCTCTAGCACTTAGTAAGACGGAAATTGTCATCCTAACAAAGAAGAGAATTCAGACAATACTTCCAATACAGGTAGGACAAATTCAAGTAGAGACGCAGCCAGCAGCAAAATACCTGGGCATCATGATCGACAGTAAAATGAATTTTGGAGAACAGATTAGACGGACTGCAGATAAGGCAGCCAGAGGAGTAACGTCCCTCAGTCGGCTCATGGCCAATGTTGGTGGGCCAAAATCTAGTAAGAGAAGACTATTGATGACAGCCATCCATTCAGTTCTGCTGTATGGAGCGGAAATATGGGCGGATGCCCTGGATAAGGAAATTTATAGGAAGCCACTGGCGCAAGTGCAGAGGCGGGGGGCTTTGCGCGTGGCATCTGCATATCGCACGGTCTCTGAGGAAGCAGTTCTCGTTATTGCCGGGATTATTCCGATTTTTTTTCTTGCGAAAGAACGCAAGAACATTTACTTGAGGAAATCTGATATGGGTTTACAAAATGCAAGACGATCGGCTAGAGTACAAACCTTTCAAAATTGGCAGATCAAATGGGAGCAAGGAGATCAAAGCCAATGGACTAAGAGAATGATCCCTCAGGTGCAGGTTTGGACAGAGAGGAAACATGGTGAGGTTGGTTACTATCTCACTCAGTTCTTGACTGGCCATGGGTACTTCTGTTCCTATCTTAAGAAGATGGGGAAGGTGGATTCATCAGCTTGCATCTACTGTATCAATGAATTAGATAATGCTAATCACACCTTCTTCTCTTGTGGACGGTGGGTCCAAAATAGGCAGTCTCTTCAAGATCACATTGATGTAGAGATATCCCCGGACAATATTGTTGCAGTGATGCTACAAAATGAGGAAAACTGGAAACTGGTAGCAAGCTTTGTTGAAGATATCCTCCGAACAAAGAAGACGGATCTGGATCGCCACTGAAGATGATTCATTACGGAAGAGTGCCCTACAGGCAAATATAAAATGACTCTAGCCTGAAGTAATGTGCTAAACGGTTCCAGGCTAGTGTTCAGAAGTAACGGGGGAGTTTTAGTCGGTAGTCTGCTACTCAGGAGCAGGAGCCCGACACTCTGTGCGTAAATGCATTTCTTCCCCTAAAAAAAAAAAAAAAAAAAATATTATTATTATTATTATTATTATTATAGGCCTACTTCTTGCAAAAAAAAAATGTATATCAATGTTACGCTCAGGAATGAGAACAACTATACTAACATTTGAAGCGGTGTATTCGATGATAGTTCAAGAATGGTCGTATTTTCCTATCATATCTCTTTCATATCAGGAGTTGACTATTTAATTGCTCCAAATGAATATTTCATTATTATTTTTATTATTATTATTATTATTATTATTATTATTAATATAGGCCTATATATATAATTTGCTGGAGCCATCAAGGACCACGTTAAGTCTTGTGCATTTGACACTGAACTTGGCCTTCTTCAGAGCTTACGCTCCTTTGTCCAAGGGGCACCGTGTCTTCTCTTCGGTTGCTCGTCTCGGTTTAGCCCGTTCGTCAATATTGTCTTGCGGAAGAGATCTCTGTTGAGGGCCTCCAGCTAAGATATGTAGTATTTTCAGGTCTCCTTTGTTATTTCTAAACCAGGGAATTGTGGTTTAGGGGTTTGAATAAAAGAAGTGAAAAATCTCTTTAGTTAACTTTCTTCCATCCATTCTTTTCATGTGACCATAAAATCGTGCCCGTCTATTTCGGATTGTGTCGGTAATTTTCTCTATTTTGCTGTAGACTGCCTCGTTAAATCTCTTTTGATGGATTCAATTTTAGTACTTTGATCCCAAGATTCCTCTCACAATTTTACGCTTTTTTCCAGTTCTCCAAGGATTGCTTTGTTGGCATTTAGAGATAGGGTTTCGGCTGCATATAGAACTACCGGCTTCAGAACTGTTTCATAGTGACGTATGTTGGTGTTTTGGGAAAGGCATTATTTTGCTGTAGATTGTGCGGGATGTTTGGTAGGTTATTTTCAGTTTGCCCATTCATAGAGTGCGTTGGAACTTGTTAGTAGGCTTCATGACTTTTGCCTTCTTGCTCTCCCAAAATCACTTCATGAACTCACAGTGGGTTTTCTCGCGTTCTTGTATACATCTTGTACCAGTCCTGCTGCTAGATTTCACCCTAAATGTGTGCTTATTTGCAGAAGTTATTATAATTATTATCATTATCTCTACTTAGTATAAAACAAAGTCCCCGATTCTTTGATGTTACGGGTAAACTCAAGAACCACAGGATGGATTTTGATGCAGTTTTCACCATTCTGTAAATGATATCTCGTGGATGATTTCTGTACAAAATAATTTATTTATGATCAAAGGAAGCCGAGCAGTAACGATTTCAGTGGAAAAGTCGAAAAAAAAATCTGCCGTCCGAGCGCTTTTTAAGCTTACGCTGGGCAAACCGTTAGAAATATCTAAATACTATGAGTGTAAGAATTGTTCAGCATGAAAAGTTTTATAAAAAAAAGTCCGCGATAGCATATGTCTATCTTCAATACATCGCCCACTATAAGTGTTTTTTGTTTTAATTTCTTCCAACCATGTCCATTCAAGTTCTGCGGCGACAGTTTACGAGATAGCTAAGGGCGAGTCTATCCTCCCTGTTACAGCCTACCTAGCGGGCGAACCTATTGCCCCAGATACAGCCAGCAGGAAACCGTCGAGTCGTGTTGAGTTAAGACTTCTGAGAAGGGTAGTTGTGTTTGGAGCTTCCCTGGAAGTGCAACTCGGGTTTTCTTAATTTCGTCTGTGAAACATAGTCAAGTTAAGATTGGACGGAAGGGGGATTTGAGTTTCATTCACCTCGCCATTCCCTGGAAGTGCAACTCTCATTTTGCCTGTGAACTTTTCGTTCCGCAAAATTCACAGTCAATATAAGATTGGACGGAAGGGGGATTATATTTGACCCACTACAAAAAGTAATGGCATTGGGATGGAAGCGACTGGGCCATAGTAAGTCCATACTCAGAGGGTAATTGTCTGAAACCTCCCTTGAACCCCGGAACCCAGAAATAATACCAAAGTGATCGGGTAAAATCATAATATATTGATCACAACTTGCATACAAACATCAAATAAACACTTACAAAGTAGATGTGGATTCTGACCAGCCGAGTACTCGCTTCTTCCAGTTAACTGTCATAAATATTTTACCAAGTTAACCAATGTTGTTACGACGAAGTAAATAAGCGGGCTTACAACCAATCATCTGTTGCTGTTAGCGAGAAGTCATGCCCAATATCAAGTCGACGACGACGAATTAAACTTTCCATTTGCTCCATTATGCCTCTACAGAAAGTATCATACCATATATCATATATTTCCCCACAAATAATTAATTAATTCCAGTGACAACATGGGTCACGAAGCTAGGCCTACGTATGTTACAACTTCCAAGATAATACGTTGCCTAAAACCGAAGACTTAATGCACTCCAACTCAAAATATACGGAGCTAATCCAGTTTTCGTCTTTACATCTCAATGGCTACCAAATTCTCTTAATATTTTAACAACAGATGATCACTCATAGTTAAAAACAATACAACCTCCGCCATCATGAAAAAACAAGAGACAAACGATAACCGTACTAGCGCTGTTAGAACATCAAAACAAGTCTCACATTAATAAACTTTACTCAGACCATGAGGCATACTACTCGTAATTAAAAGGCATTTACATATTAACAGAAAACAGAAAACAAAACATTAATTACGCAAACAAATATGAGTGTCAGTTAGCCTACCAGTGTGAATACACGAGGATGACAAAGTTTAAATGTATAACCTTGAAGACCTATTTCATGCAACGTAGAATAATACTAAATAAATACATTTACCTTGCTAGTCGATACAGTCACAAATACTCACGTTGACAAATAGCCTACACTAATTCCTTAATATGCAAATCATCTCCGGACGTTTATCTCCTGTAAGATTACAATTTGTAACCAACCAATAACTTGACGAAGAGGGATAATTTCTTTCAAATACTTCACATATCGTAGAACTTCAGCTTTCTTCTTATGTATTTATATAATCACGTAGTTACAAGATAGATAGGCCTAACAACATCGGTACGAATATCATGCATGTCTTGAAAAATACCAGCCTTCCAAAATCATGAACAATCACGTCGAGGAGGTCAAATACTTCATCGCTAAATCATAGTTCTTCCTAGCGGACAGAGAGAGAAACTACAATTCTTGTCCTAGACAGCACCGGCAAGTGACGCTACCTAACGAGATCAGCCAGAACTAACTCCGCTGCTCAATTCAATATTCATTCCAAAGTGTAATTTGTACGTTCGACTAGAGAATAGTGCCAAATATCGGCACAGACTCCCAGGCCCCAAACTTGTCGATGGTTCGCAGAACTGAGACGACGTAAATTGTACAAGTGTATCCGCATGCAGAATCATGCAAATCTTTAAGCATAAATAAAGTTTTTGCCAATTATCAGAAACACAATAGCTTCAGAATTTGAAATACTTAATTAAAAGTTCCTTTCAGTTTTCATCGCCATCATAAATCACTTAAACATGTCATGCCAAGAACATAAACGAATACTTAAGTCTAGAATACATCGAGTAGGTTTTCTTTGTACAATTTACAACAACATTAATACAAATGCCATCTTGAATAAACGATGGCAGGTACAGTTTCGTCCGAAGGTTACATAGATTGGTACAATTTTCTGGCCACAGACATCTTATCGCACTGCATAACACTCCAATCGCAGAATATGACCTCGAAGAAAGTAGCTGAAATCAAATTTCGACTGCGACAGTAATATTTAATGGAAAGCTTAATATCTAACCTTGACACTCATTTACAATGAAACAAATTACAATAAAATATTACATGATGGCATCATATTTTACAGCAATTATCCAGTACTATGACGAATCCACATCTTTACAAGCGAAATCTTTAACAATTACCCTCAATTAACACAGAAAATTGCATGCATGTTTTAGAAAATTACAATATCCTGAAAATATTACAATAATAACAGCACTTTCCAAGATTATGTTCCCATAATAATGCTGAATGGCACATGAGCTCTCATATTCACAAATTAAAAACAATTTTTCCCAAATGGCGAAGGTAAATGTCCTACATTGCATATCTGTTCAACCTATTTGTCCAAAATTACAGAAAAATATAATGCCAAAAGAGACACCCAAAGCAGAAAAACACAAGAAAATCCCAAGGAAAACAATAGAAAGACCCTATTATCAAGCAAATAACAAGACACACGTGCATACCGAAGCAGAATCACCCCAAAACTTACACCATGACACATAACCTAAAAAAATCCCCAGAAAAATATTACAATTACAACCCTCAAATAATGAAGAAACAACAACCAGAATATGAATTAGCACTTGTCAACACATCCACACAAAACACAAATACATAAATACCCTTTCATATACAGACTCAGACCAAACAGAAACTAGGTAAACGAGACGAAGCACGCATTTCATGAGGCCTATAGTGAGTCTCCGTATATTGACCAAACACCACAAATCAATTCATCTTATCACATCACATTACTTAACCTAAAGTATTTATTTCTCAGTCTCGCAGCAAATAAGATTGAGCCCACTCAATCAACTGAAGACTTAGGAGAATTGTTTATAAATACTTACCAACATATTCAACTCAAATCTAAGCAAATGAACCCCCATAACATTCATCTGGTAGACTTAAGTTGACAGATGCGTGAACAAAATGCTAATTTATATCCACGATCCTAAGTAAAATACAATGACCTTTTACCCCCTTAAATTAATAGACATCCACACTTATCTGGACACCCACAAAATAACAACAAGAAATCCAACCCATTTACCAAAACAAAACAAATCACACCAAATACAAGTTCTCACATTTATACATTCTGAATGTCCGACTTTGAAAATGCTCAATTTAGACAATAACATAAACAATACAATAATTCACTCTTGACTTAACCTAGTATATCAAACTAAATAAACAATACAGCGAACCAGACCAAAACAAGGACAGACTCGACGGAAATCCCTCAATAAATGACCAACAGAAGACCCTAAATGAAAGAGGATCAACTGACCACACGTGCAGACGAGCAAGCTACAAACGTACCTAAGCATTCTTTCAAATCACACGACCTTACAAACTCCCAAAATTAATAAAACCATTTACTGCCCACAAAATCCCCATAATTTTCCAGAATATAAATTACACACGGTTAGGACATCGACATACACAAAATAAATAATAACCCTGAAATAAAACACACTGAAATCAACATGCCATACTAGCCGCATTTTACCCTGGCATAGCATGATTTACCGTCACCATACAACATTTCGGCAAGTAGTTACCTTCATAAATCAACACGCAGAAAAATGACTAAGTCATCACTCGGCGAACAGAAGAGGTTTGTAATTACTTACCTATGATATTCCAACCTTGTATCATTTTATACGTACGGCGTATTTATTTAATTCAATTATAAATTAAGCTAAAACAAACCCTAACCTTATTTCACCTTAAGAAACAACCAAGAGACCCACCCGATTACAAAACAAACTAATAACAATCACCCACACTCATGCACTCAATTACATTTACACAAGTTTGTCACTTCAGACCTTACACAATTTAGACAATAAAACCAACAAGAAGAACCTTTACAGATTTGCACAATCTAGAAGAATGTGCACCACACGTGTAGACAAATACACACATCAATAACACACACAACACATGCATGTCCCGATGACCAGAATTCGTCACACACAATTTAGACAAAAATCATACACCACAACGAAGATTATCTTAAATTATCATAATCTGCATCGCACCATCGGCTAATGTGGTCATACGAGCCACAAAAATCGCATCTTTTACCTTTGCTGACTCTGCTCCCATTAAACCTCTGGTCAGCACGCCCCTGAAATACATGGCTTAGAACATTTGTAGGCACGAACTCACGCCTTCCCTGTAATAAATTCTTATGAGGAACAAGACTACTACAATTATCCACAAGCTGCATCTCTCCATGAGGCTGAAAATTATTTATACCAGAACCATCCCCTAATTCCACTAATTTCTTCAAAAATTTCATAAATAAATTAATATCAGTGCCATAGCACACATGAAAATCTTTCAAAATTAGATCTAATGGGTTAGGAAGGCAAGTAAAATTAACCAGACCATCAGTCATAAGTTTATTTAGAGAAACAACGTTAGTCGAGGCTCGAATATCAGAAATATTAACCCTATTCACAGCACTACCAATGTCATGGCAAGAAATAGAACTAGAAAAGTTGTTACATCTTTTATCTAAATGTGAGTTACCACCAGCATTAAAATAACTTGGGCTCGACATGACCTCAGGTGTATTTCTGGATGAGCCTATTTGTTTATTTACCTCAGTAGTATTATTAGTTTGCAAAGCGCCTAACATATTTTCATTATTCTCCATCGACCCCGACTCAAAATTACCAATAAAATTACTATTGTTCACAACCCCTTCAGAAGAATCACTAACATATGAGCAAACACTTTCAGAACATACAACAGGTTCACTAATATTACCAGTAATATCACTCGAGGACAACCGATTAAAACTTTCTATCAGCTTGTCACGAAGCCCAATTAACTTGGCAGAAAAAACAACATTACTCTTAGACCAATATTCAATTAAGCTCACTAAACGATTGATCCAGTGTAGAGAACGATATTTTAATTTGTTCACACGATATGCCGTAGGTTTGGCAACTTGCTTTAACTCATCACAGGACACTAACAGGTTTGAAACAGATATCACAACATCAGACTCACCTTTTGTCCCATAAGAAAGTTGATCAGGAAGAATACCAACAGGAGCTGACTTTAAAGTTTTGAGAAGAATCACATCCAATTCTCGATGAAAATTAGGTTTGCCATTCCTTATTTGTATTTCATAAGCCAGGTCCTCTTTGGATAAATATGATGCAGATTTTATAATGCTCTCGTCCATTCAGTATATTATCACATGAAACATAAATATCAAAAAAATTATACAATGATAAAACAATAACAACAAACATTAAAATATAACACCTTAGGCCTAGGTATATTTCCAAGCCCCAAGATCCAAAGACCAGCCTCAAACAATTACTGAATGTGGTACAAAATATAACCACGCTCTGCTACCACAATATGACCCACTACATAGAGTAATGGCATTGGGAGGGAAGCGACTGGGCCATAGTAAGTCCATACTCAGAGGGTAATTGTCTGAAACCTCCCTTGAACCCCGGAACCCAGAAATAATACCAAAGTGATCGGGTAAAATCATGATATATTGATCACAACTTGCATACAAACATCAAATAAACACTTACAAAATAGATGTGGATTCTGACCAGCCGAGTACTCGCTTCTTCCAGTTAACTGTCATAAATATTTTACCAAGTTAACCAATGTTGTTACGACGAAGTAAATAAGCGGGCTTACAACCAATCATCTGTTGCTGTTAGCGAGAAGTCATGCCCAATATCAAGTCGACGACGACGAATTAAACTTTCCATTTGCTCCATTATGCCTCTACAGAAAGTATCATACCGTATATCATATATTTCCCCACAAATAATTAATTAATTCCAGTGACAACATGGGTCACGAAGCTAGGCCTACGTATGTTACAACTTCCAAGATAATACGTTGCCTAAAACCGAAGACTTAAATGCACTCCAACTCAAAATATACGGAGCTAATCCAGTTTTCGTCTTTACATCTCAATGGCTACCAAATTCTCTTAATATTTTAACAACAGATGATCACTCATAGTTAAAAACAATACAACCTCCGCCATCATGAAAAAACAAGAGACAAACGATAACCGTACTAGCGCTGTTAGAACATCAAAACAAGTCCCACATTAATAAACTTTACTCAGACCATGAGGCATACTACTCGTAATTAAAATGCATTTACATATTAACAGAAAACAGAAAACAAAACATTAATTACGCAAACAAATATGAGTGTCAGTTAGCCTACCAGTGTGAATACACGAGTATGACATTAAGTTTAAATGCATAACCTTGAAGACCCATTTCATGCAACGTAGAATAATACCATATAAATACATTTACCTTGCCAGTCGATACAGTCACAAATACTCATGTTGACAATTAGCCTACACTAATTCTATAATATGCAAATCATCTCCGGACGTTTATCTCCTATAAGATTACAATTTGAACCAGCCAATAACTTGACGAAGAGGGATAATATCTTTCAAATACTTCACATATCGTAGAACTTCAGCTTTCTTCTTATGTATTTATATAATCACGTAGATCCAAGATAGATAGGCCTAACAACATCAGTACAAATATCATGCATGTCTTGAAAAATACCAGCCTTCCAAAATCATAAACAATCACGTCGAGGAGGTCAAATACTTCATCGCTAAATCATAGCTCTTCCTAGCGGACAGAGAGAGAAACTACAATTCTTGTCCTAGACAGCACTGGCAAGTGATGCTACCTAACGAGACCAGACACAACTAACTACGCCGCTCAATTCAATATTCATGCCAAAGTATATTTTGTACGTTCGACCAGAGAATAGTGCCAAATATCGGCACAATATTATATTAAATTATACTGTTTGGTGTATAATCTCTACTTAGTATAAAACAAAATCCCCGATTCTTGGATGTCATGGGTAATCTCGAGAACCACTGGATGGATTTTGATGTGGTTTTCACCATTCTCTAAAGGATATCTCCATGAAGGCTTTTGTAGAAAATAATTTATTTATGATCAAAGAAAGCCAATCAGTAACGATTTCAGTGGAAATGTTGAAAGAAAAGACTGGCGTCTGCGCGATTTTTAAGCTTACGCTGGGCACACCGTTAAAAATATCAATATACTATGAGTGTAAGAATTGTTCAGCGTGAACGATTCTACAAAAAAATGCCGCGAGGGTATATCTCTATCTGCAATACATCGCCTACTATAAGTGTTTTTAGATTGGACGGAAGGGGGGTTTGAGTTTCATGCACCTCGCCATTCTTAAATAACGTCTGACAAGAATTCATTGCACATGCATCTCCTTGATAATATAATTACTAGTCCAGTCAGTGATTTTAACCCACCATGCTGAGACGTAAAACGGATATAGGTCGTAGTTCATTGACATCGAAAATAAAGGCGCTTATCACGTAATGAATTCATAACTGTTCCCGGGCGAAGCCGGGACGGGTTGCTAGTTATTAATATAAGGCGAAATTTGTTTAATTCATAGTAACGGCCGATTTGGAGAGCTTTGTTGCCTTGGTATCTATGTAGGCCTAGACCACTCGCACACTTAAAATAACACTTTCGAAGAAATTTGAATTTCGGGATTTTTTGTTGACACTAACATTTTATATTCGCAGCACTGTTTAAAAAAATAAGATAACGCTCGGAGACGCTAGAAAAAATCAAACTTTTTAACGACTTTTAGTTACTTTAGGGACTTTCAGTCCTAACCAATATGCGTTCGTGCTAACTTTCAGTAATAGTAGGCTAAAGTAAGTAAGATGTTCTTATAGCAACGTATAGATGTCTCTACTGAACTAGAATACACAGCCTTAAATGACGAACCCTTGTTGCCGTGGTAACCACCAGATATCCGTGTTTTACGTCCACACTAATCACAGATAGACCCCCAGCCCGAGCACATGTCCGTGTTAAAACATGCGTTGCTAGTGATTAAAGGCTCTGAGGTTGAGTCTCTCCCAGACATTTCTTTGAATAAATATCTTCAATAATGGCATCTGAATTCCTACTGTACATTTTGATATTATGTTCTGTTTACCCAGGAGCGATAGGAAATAATTTGGAACTGTAGATAAATTGTTTTTGGAACACGTTAGCCGGTGCCTTATTTCCTTTCTTCCATTTGTAACAGAGTGGAGAGGCGTGGTTTAGTGAGCAACAATGCTTTCCCTTGTAGCTGCCATGGATCAGACAGCCAGGGTCTAAATATGTCTTGCCAACATCCTACAAGATTCTTATGTAGTTGCAGCAATTTATTCGTTGGTGGATGAATAAGGAGCCTGAAACAACGCTTTTCAATCATTCTCTTTTCCTTTTGCCACAGTCTGTTGAACTGTAATGTGTTACCAGAATCACTGAGAGAAGTTGAAGAAGTGATCTCTATTTGTTTTCTCAAATGGTATCCATGAAAGGGAATTTTGAAACATTTCCGTCGGACAGCGCAATGGAATGGCTATGGTAATGGTGCCATCTACCAGTACTTAGAGTTCTTCTGTTTGATATTTGGATTTTCTTCGTGTTCATAATTAGTTGCGTTCATTTTTCAGTCTCGACAGTCCATATGAAATTTGTTTTTGGTGTTATTGTCAGTGCTGAATGTTAATTTATGAGGGCAAAATTATGCCAAAATTAAGCCTACATGAAGGTGATTTGAATATCCTTGTTTAGATCTCCCAAAAAGACAAATACTATAGCTGCAGTCAAGCTACTTTTGTATTTGATATTATATTTTAGTCTACTTTTCACATTTTGTAACAAGTAGTTCCGTGAAGAACTATACAGCCTATTTTCATACATCTACTCATGTTAATTGCCTCTATCAACATAAAAAAAATCAGTTTGATTGTTGTGATTGATTCATAGATATTGAGAACCGTCTAAATATTTCAGATGGTCGCCAGGTTGGATATTTATTTATGCCCTATTACATGAAGATTATTGGATACGTATGGTATCCAGACTTCAATCGCATGATTAGGAAACAAGGAGTTAAAACGAGATTTTAAAATTTCTCACACATGCCATCTTATGGTTATGAAAACAATTGAAATAAATTAGTTGCCAGTGGATTAACATTTGTATAAGCATTTAACGTGCAAAGTTTCACTGCACTCGGATGGTTAAATAACGAGAAACGTCCATTTAAATATTTATATTTCGCGTCGCCGCCATGTAAGAATTGTGCTCACCAGGTTACTGAAAGTCATATAGGTGAACTTATGTTCATAGCCTATATGGACATAAAAAAATCAGTTTGATTCCTGTGAAAGATTCGTAGCTATTGATAACCATCAATATATATCGGATGCTCACCATTTTGGATTGTTATATGTATAGGCCATTGAGTTATGTATCATTAAAGAAAAATTATTGCGTAGCTTCATTATTCACACTTTCACTTCGATCGCATGATTACGACACAAGAAATAAAAACTTAATTTTAAAATTTGACACAGCCGCCATCTTGAGGTCATGTAAACAATTGAACTAAATTAGATGCCAGTGCATTACAATATGTATAATCATTTTCTGTACTACATTTTACTGCGCTCAGATCGTTAAACCACGAGAAAAGTCTATTAAAATGTTTCAAATTCACTTGGCCGCCATGTTCATTTTGTAACCTGCAGGGTTTTGAAAGTTATATAAATAAACTATTAGCAGTGCCTTTTGTCGCCGTACAAAATTTCAGGGTGATATCATAAATAGTTTCGGAGATATTGAATGCCAGTGAAATATATCGAACGGCCGCCATTTTGAGGTTATGTAAACAATTGAACTAAATTAGACGCCAGTGCATTACAATGTGTATACACATTTCCTGTACCATGTATCATTACGTTTGGATGGTTAAATCGGGAGAAAAGTCTATTTAAAAGTCTCAACTTCGCTTGGCCGCCAAGTTGGTTTTTTAGTTCCCAGGTTTCTGAAAGTCCATAGGTGAACGTATAGTAGTTTCCTTTATCACCGTCCAAAATTTCAGGGTGATATT
Organism: Meconema thalassinum; assembly: GCA_946902985.2. NCBI lineage: Eukaryota > Metazoa > Arthropoda > Insecta > Orthoptera > Tettigoniidae > Meconema > Meconema thalassinum. The sequence goes on along the minus strand of OX336388.2, from coordinate 759,607,196 downwards.
TGTAATAATTTCGGAGATACTGAATGCTGGTGAAATAATTCGCACAGCCACCATGTTGGATTGGTGAGACACAATACAATTTGAAGAGCATTGTCGGGGTCGGCCAGACCGGTGCTATGATCTTACCGAGTTTCATTGAAATCGCACCAGCTGTTTAAAATTTATTACACACACACACACACACACACACACACACACACACACACACACACACACACACACACACACACACACACAGACAGACAGACACACGGACAAAAGGTGATCTCATCAGCTTTTTTTTCATATAATAAAAAAACAAAATAAATAAATAAATGAACAAATATGTAATAAATAAATAAATAAATAAATAAATAAATAAATGACAAGTAGTTCCGTTTTCATATATCCTACTAATATTAATTGCCTCTATCAACATACAAATTGTCAGTTTGACTGCTGTAATAGATTCTTAGATATAGAGAACCGTCTAAATATTTTGGATGGCCACCATGTTGGATTTTTATATTATAGGCCTCAGATTTATGTACTATTACATGAAGATTATTGTGTAGGTGTTTTATTCAAACTTCAATCGCATGATTAGGACACAAGAAATTAAAGCGGGATTTTAAAATTTCGCCCGGCCGCTATTTTGTGGTTATAAAACTAATTTAAATGAATTAGATGCAAGTCGATTAAAATTTGTACAAGCATATACCGTATCAAGTTTCACTGCGCTCGGACGGTTTAAAAGCACGAAACGTTCATTTGAATATTTTAATTTCTCATCGCCGCCATGTTGGATTTGTGCTCACCAGGTTATTGAACGTCCCATAGGTGAACTTATGCTTATAGCCTCTATACACTTACAAAATTTCAGTATGATTGCTGTAGTAGATTAATAGATATTGTGAACCGTCTAAATATTTCGGATGGTCGCCATGCTGGATTTTGATATATGTAGACCATGGAGTTATGTACTCTTAGATGATGATTATTGTGTACGTTCATTATGCAAATGTTGATTTCGATCGCATGAATAGAACACAAGAAATAAAAACTTAATTTTCGAAATTCGCACAGCCGCCATATTGAGGTAATATAAACAATTGAACTACATTAGATACCATTGCATTACAATGTGTATAAACATTTGCTGTACGAAGTTTCATTGCGTTTGGATCATTAAATCGCGAGAAAAGTCTATTTAAATCTTTCAACTTCGCTTGTCCGCCATGTTCGTTTTGTAGTTAACCGGTTTTTGAATGACTCATAGATAAACTTCCAGTAGTGCCCTTTATCTCCGTACAAAATTTTATGGTGATACCTGTAATAGTTTAAGAGATATAGAATGCCGGTGAAATATTTCGCACAGCCACCATCTTGAGGTTATGAAAACAATTGAACGAAGTTAGATGTCGGTGCATTACAATGTGTATAAACATATACTGTACCAAGATTTATTGCGTTTGGTTGGTTGAATCGCGAGAATCATCTATTTAAAAGTCGCAAATTCGCTTGGCCGCCATGTTGGTTTTGTAGCTACCAGGTTTTCAAAAGTCACATAGGTGAACTTCTAGTAGTTCCCTTTATCACCGTACAGAATTCCAGGGAGATATTGGATGCTGGTGAAATATTTCGCACAGCCGCCATGTTGGATTAGTGAAACATAACAAACTTTGAAGGGCACGGTCGGGGTCGCGCGGAATAGTACTATGAACTTACCGAGTTTCATTGAAATCGCTCCAGCCGTTTAGAAGTTATTAGGGGGGGCACACAAAAATCCTCTCTCTCACACACACACACACGCACACACAGACACACGGACAAAAGGTGATCTCATAAGCCTTTTTTCTTCATAAATGAAAATAGGCTAAAAATGAGGAAAAGTAGGCTTATGAGATCCATCCGGGCAAATGTGTGTCTGTCTGTCATTCTTTGTGTGTGTCTTTGTGCCCCCCCCCCTATCAACTCATAAACGCCTACAGCTATCGAAACCAAATTTGTATGAGTAAAAATATTTACTTGAATCTCTCACGGCCATATTTTAAAATGACGTCAGTGATACCAACTGCAGATAGAATGCAAATGAAATTTGAGCTCTATGTTGGATATCTCGGATGGTATGTAAGGGAACTGTTCCAAAATTGACACACATATGGATAATATTACATGAGATTACCTTGAAGGAGCCCATACACGAAAGTGTAGCCAAAAAATTCTATGCCTGTTGATAAATCCAATCCTTAAATGCATGTAACTTCCATGCTATCAATTGGATTTCAACCAAATTTGATATGTGTTTTGTGCACCTGTGTATACTGTATATGAATATGCGTTTTCTTAAGTGTCAACTGGGCTGCCTACTGTTGAAAAATGCACTCTATAAATTGTAATCTTAATATATCAGAAGTATGCAGGCCAACAGTTCTAAACATATCTCTTATATAAAAACAAGTGTCCTGACTGACTGACTGATTCAATGACTCTCTGACTCATCATCGCCCAGCCAAAACTATTAAAGTTAGAAACATGAAATTTTGGGGATATGTTCGTGGTAAGTCGAAAACGCGCACTAAGGAAGGAATTTTGGATATTCAGGTTCTAAAGGGGTGTTAAGGGGGTAGACCTGCATTTCATTGAATAACAATATCTCCCGATTAAAGCCTCCGTGGCTTAGGCGGCAACACGCTTGCCTCTCACCGCTGGGTCCGTGGTTCAAATCCCGGTCCCTCCATGTGAGATCTGTGCTGGACAAAACGGAGGCAGACAGGTTTTTCTCCGGGTACTCCGGTTTTCCCTGTCAAAATTTCATTCCAGCAACACTCTCCACTATCATTTCATTTCATCTGTCATTCATTTAATCATTGTCCCAGGGGAGTGCGTCAGGCCTCGGCAGCCGGCACAGTTCATATCCTCGCCGCTAGATGGGGGCTCCATTCATCCCATTCATGACCCGGTCGGAGACTGGAAGCAGGCTGTGGATTTTTCATCTCCCGATTGGTTTCATTGGGGCATGTCATACTGGGCATATAAACTCATCATTAACAAGAAGTTCCGTGACGAACTTAAGAGCCTACTTTTCTTAAAATTTAAGATCCATGCCAATGATTAATCTATATGGATCCATCTAGAATAATTACGAAATTATGTTGGTAATATCGAAATTTCTAATTGGTTGGAAATACTGTATACATGGCATAATGTAGCCTAATAGAGAACTACAGTTGGCAGCCCTGGTGACTGAATATATTTTTAGTTCCATCTCTTAAGGTACAGAATACAAAATTTGGTTGAAATCCAATGGATAGCATGGACGTTACATGCAGTTAACCATTGGATTTAACAGTGCGCGTAAAATCACGTTGGCAACAATGACATAAAGTTATTGGTCAGAAATAATCTGAAATAATATGATCTATTGTTGTGTCAATTTTGAATGAAATCCATTAATTAGTATAGAAGTTACATGCATTTTAAAATTGGACCTATCAGCAGGCTTATAATCATGTTGGCAGCACTGGCGTAGGCCTATATTAGTTATTCCAAATTAATCTAGAATGCCAAGTACTATACGTGTGCAAAGTTTAGAGCTATTGGCTTGCATACTTTCTGATATATTGATATTAGGGTAACAACAATAGACAGTATTTATTAACAGTTGGCAGCCCTGGTTGCTTTTAAGAATACGCATAGTCATATCTGTTGTTGTACACATAGCACACACGAAATTTGGTTGAAATCCAAATGATAGTATAGAAGTTACGTGTATTTAAAGTTGGACCTCTCAGCAGGCTTAGAATCATGTTGGTAGCACTGACGTATATACGTTACTCCAAATAATATCGAATACCAGGTACTATACGTGTGCATAGTTTAAAGCAGTCGGCTTGCATAATTTCTGATATATGGGTATTTGGATTTAAAAATTGAGAGCATTTATTAACAGGTGGCAGCCCTGGTGGCTCATAAGAATATGCTCAGTCATATCTGTTTATGTACACATAGCACATACGAAAATTGGCTGAAATCCAATTGATAGTGTAGAAGTTATGTGCATTTAAAATTTGGACTTATCAGCAGGCTTAGAATCATTTTGGCAACACTGCTATGTATAGCCTCCTGGAAATTAAACTGCAATATTATTATCTATACGTGTGCCAAATTGGAAATAGCTCCCATTCATACCTTCCAAGATATCCAACATGGAGCTCAAATTTCAATTGCGATTTTTCAGCAGTTGGTAGCATTGACATCATTTTCAAATATCGCCGTGAGATATTCAGGTATAGATCTCTACTCCTACCAAATTTTGTTTCGATTGCTCCAGCCGTTTAGGAGTTGATAGGGGGGGGGGGGACACACACAGCCAGACAGAAGGACAGACAGACAGACACACATTTGTCCGATCTCATAAGTCTACTTTTTGCTCATTTTTGCAAAATGTGAAAAGTAGGCTAACAATAAGAAGACACGTGTCTGAGGGTTTTTCGATGTGGTGTATATTATGAGGTGAAAGGGGTGAAAAGTGGGGGTTGAGGGATTCCTAACGGAGCGTGTATCTCTTAAACGACATAGGCGAGGAGTTTGAAACTCAGCGGAAAAAAAATCAGCTTAAAAATAAGTAAATAGGTGTTTGACCGTTTTTTCATAAATCCAATTTAAGGGGCCCATGGAGAGGGTGAAATTCTGGGAAACAAATAGTTCCGTGAAGAACTATACAGCCTATTTTCATATATCCTACTTATGTTAATTGCCACTATCAACATACACAATTTCAGTTTGATTGCTGTAATAGATTCGTAGATATTGAGAACCGACTAAATATTTCGGATGGTTGCCATGTTGGATTGTATATATATAGGTCCTAGAGTTATGTACTGTTACATGCAGATTATTGTGAACGTGTAGTATTCAAACTTCAATCGCATAATTAGGACACAAGAAGTAACAAGGAGATTTTAAAATTTTTCACAGCCGCCATCTTGAGGTTATGGAAACAATTGAAATAAATTAGATGCCAGTGTATTAACATTCGTATAAGGATTTACTGTACCAAGTTTCACTGCACGCGGATGGTTAAATTGCGAGAAACGTCCATGTGAATATTTATAATTCGCGTCGCCGCCATGTTGGATTTGTGATCACCAGGTTATTTAAAGTCCTATAGGTGAACTTAAGTTCATAGCCCCTATGAACATTAAAAAAGGCAGTTTGATTGCTAAAATAGATTCGTAGATATTCAGTATCGTCTAAATATTTCGGATGGTCGGCATGTTGGATTGTTAACTGTATAGGCCATAGAGTCATGTACCATTAAAGGAAAATTATTGCGTAGGTTCATTATTCAAACTTTCACTTCGATCGCATGACTACATCACAAGAAATAAAAACTTAATTTTAAAATTCGCACTGCCGCCATCTTGAGGTTATGTAAACAATTGAACTAAATTAGATACCAGTGGATTACAATGTGTATAAATATTTCCTGTATCAGGTTTCAGTGCGCTTGGAACATTAAATCGCGAGAAAGGTCTATTTAAAATTTTCAAATTCGCTTGGCCGCCATGTTCGTTTTGTAGTTAACCGGTTTTTGAAGGTCTTATAGATGGATTTCCAGTAGTGGCCTTTATCTCCGTACAAAATTTTAGGGAGATACCGCTAATAGTTTCAGAGATATAGAATGCCGGTGAAATATTTCGCACATCCGCCATCTTGTGATTATGTAAACAATTGAACGAAGTTAGATGTCGGTGCATTACAATGTATATAAACATATACTGTACCAAGTTTCATTGCGTTTGGTTGGTCAAATCGCGAGAAACGTCTATTCAAAAGTCGCAAATTCGCTTGGCCTCCATGTTGGTTTTGTAGTAACCAGGTTTTCAAACGTCACATAAGTGAACTTATAGTAGTTCCCTCTATCACCATAGAAAATGTCAGGGTAATATCGGTAATAGTTTCGGAGATATTGAATGCTGGTGAAATAATTTGCACAGCCGCCATGTTGGATTGGCGAGTCGTAAAAAAAAATTGAAGGGCACGGTCGAGGTCGCCCGGATTAGTGCTATGAACTTTCCGAGTTTCATTGAAATCGCTCCTGCCGTTAAGATTTTATTAGGGGGGGACACACACACGAATCACACACACACACACGCACACACACACGGACAAAAGGTGATCTCATAAGCCTATTTTTTCAAAATTGAAAATAGGCTAAAAACAGCCAATATGTAAAATTATACATGGCCTATGTTGTAGGCAATACCACATTACATCTTTTTTGTCTCTTGCTATTTCATCATACGACGAATAGTTAGGGAGTTATTAATCATTTTGTACTTTTTGGCCGGAATATTCTAAGTCTCAGGAATGACAAAAAAATTGATTCGAAATTAGAGGAAAGCCAAAGGAAATTAGAACAGGGTCTGCGGGAGGAAGTCACGGCAGTGGAAAAGAAGTTCGACGCCTTACAAATGGAAGTTGCCGAGCTGCGCCAACACCGGCCCACTGTTACACCGGGAATATCAGGAACGGGACATAGCAGAGTGACGCCCCCAACCTTCGACGGAAAGGTCCAGTGGAGCACCTACTTACGTCAGTTCGAGGCAGCCAGTTCCATAAACAACTGGAACAGCACGGAAATGGCTACAGCTCTCATTGTAGCGCTGAGAGGGGACGCCCTTAACGTCCTTCAGGCCATCCCGACTGGATCCCAGGACTACGCTTCACTAATCGCCCATATGGAGTCCCGATATGGAGATAGCCATCTTCAGCAGGCCTACCAGATGCAGCTCCGGACTCGGGTACAAAAGAGCGCGGAAACCCTGCAGGAGTTCGAGTTGGACATCGCCTCGTAAGGATCGCCTGTCCAACAGCGCCGGCCGACTTTCTGGAACAGATTGCGACGCAGACCTTCACCGACGGGCTACGGGACTCGTACACTCAACAGGCGCTGCGACTCGCGCGCAATAGGACCCTGGCAGATGCGCTGAGCCACGCACTTGAGTTCGAGATGGCAAAAGAGGCATCTAGAATGCACGCGCGGGTGCGTCAAGTGGACGTCGAACCAGTAAAAACCAACGAGACCAAGCCCCTGGCCGACGAATTGATGGAGGCGCTAAGCCGTTTCTTCGATGGTCGCGGCGCCACCGGCAACGACACCGCTGGAAGACAACCGGAGAGGCGGCTCGGAAGAGGACTACCGACCTGCTGGACCTGCGGTAAGAAAGGCCACCTGAGCAAGGACTGCGGTGATCGCCGCCGCCGAGGATATCCGACGGGAAATCAGTCGTCTGAAAACCGCGCGGCCCAGGGAAACGAGTATTAGCCAGCCTTGGGGGGGGGGGGGGGGGGGGGGGGGAAAGGTTGGCTTGTGACCGTCGTCAAGCCCCGGCAGTCCAAGTTCGTGTGACGAAGTTACGGAGGGACAATAGCAGCCTGATGGTCGACGGTGTCATCAACGGAGTGAGCTGGCCCATGCTGATCGACACGGGAGCGTCGAGGACTATCGTTAATCCCACCGTGATCCCGAGGTGGAGAGTGCAACCCACACAAAGGAACCTCCAACTAATAACCGCGACTGGAGAGACTGCACCGGTACATGGCGAAGCATCACTGGAGTTCGTCATTGGTCGACGGGCGGTGAAGCATCCAGTGCTTGTGGCTGACGTATCAAACGAAGTGATCATCGGACTGGACTTTATGGACCAGAACGACATTATCTTGGACCTGAGTACAAACACTCTGCACTTCGGAGGTGAGGAGCTTGCTTTGCAACCAGCGCACGAATCCATCACCGCACGTCGAGTAAGGCTGAGAGAAGACGTCATCGTACCCGCCAGGACGGAGGTCAGCGCTGCCGTAATTGTCGACGGAACTGCTGAGGGAGTGGCGGCTGTCATCGAACCAAAATATGAGGAGATCCAGACAAAAGGATTGCTAATTGCCAAGACTCTCATCAACACGACGTCTCGGCCGTACGTCCACCTGTCCACCTGAACGACTACGACATTACGGTTCACCGGGACACCAACCTAGGAGTCTGCGAGCCCGTTACCTGGATTGCCCGCATCACAGATACGATGGACGGACATCTGCGGATGGACAGCCGAAGAAGACGCGCACTGCCAGAAGAACTACAGAAGCTGTACCAAGGACCCCAGGACCATTTAGACGAGGAACAATCACGCCAACTTCAGGACCTGCTGCGCGAATTCCAGGACGTCTTCTCCGTCGGGAGCAAAGACTTCGGCAGGACAAGCTTGGTCCAGCACAGAATCGACGTTGGGGACAGCGCACCGATTAGGGCCCCATTCCGACGTGTCCTGCTCGCCAAGCAAGCCGAAGTCGACCGGATGGTAGAAGAGATGAAGGAGCAAGGGGTGATCGAGCCATCACATTGTCCTTGGAGTTCTCCGGTCGTGCTAGTGAAAAAGAAGGACGGTTCCACCAGGTTCTGCGTGGACTACAGGAGAGTGAACGACGTCACGAAGAAGGACAGCTACCCTCTACCCCGGATCGACGACACGCTGGACACCATATCAGGATCAAGATGGTTCTCCACCTTGGATTTGAAGAGTGGCTACTGGCAGGTGGAGGTCCACCCTAAGGACCGCGAGAAAACGGCGTTCTCGGTGGGCAGCGGGCTCTGGCAGTTCACCGTCATGCCATTCGGTCTGTGCAACGCCCCTGCGACCTTCGAAAGGTTAATGGAGTCCATTCTGAGGGGACTACACTGGAAGACCTGCCTGGTCTACCTAGACGACGTTATAGTTCTGGGAAGAAGCTTCGAGGAGCACTACAGCAACGTGAAGGAGATCTTGATGAAGCTACGGGCTGCCCAGCTGAAGTTAAGCCCCAAGAAGTGTCAGCTCTTCCAGAAGCAGGTCCAGTACCTTGGGCATATTGTCTCCGAGGAAGGGGTGCGCACCGACCCAGAAAAGAGCGCAGCTGTGAGGGAGTGGCCAGTTCCGAAGGACAAGTCCCAACTACGAAGCTTCCTGGGACTCTGCACTTATTATCGTCGTTTCGTGAGAGGATTCGCCGATATCGCCAAACCACTGCATCGACTGACTGAGAAGGACCAACTCTTCACGTGGACAGCAGAATGCCACAGTGCCTTCGAACAACTCAAACAGGCTCTGTGCACCGCACCTATTCTGGCCTACCCCAGACCTGGAACAAGGTTCATCGTCGATACCGATGCCAGCTACTTTGGTATAGGGGGAATCCTGTCGCAAATAGTGGACGGCGAGGAGAGAGTAGTGGTCTACTTCAGCAAAGCCTTGTCAAAGCCAGAGAGGAACTACTGCGTCACCAGGAAGGAACTGCTCGCCATCGTGAAGACCATTGAACAATTCCACAAGTACCTGTACGGGCAAGAATTTCGCATCAGGACCGACCATGCATCCCTGCGGTGGCTCCTGAACTTCAAGCAGCCCGAGTGTCAACTCGCGCGGTGGTTAGAGAGGCTTCAACAGTACAACTTTGAGATCCAGCACAGGAAAGGCCAACTGTATTCTAACGCCGACGTCCTGTCACGAAGACCGTGCCCCGAAGACTGCACCTTCTGTACTAGAAGGGAGGAGAACACCGGGATACAGTGCCGACGGACTACTGTGGAACTTCAAGGGAGCTGGAGCCGCGAATCTTTCACGCGGGCACAAGCAGAAGATGATGACCTGGGACTGATAGCCGAATGGAAGAGGGCCTGTGTCCCCAGACCCGGGTGGAACATTGTGAGTGACTGCAGCCCAAAGATTAAGTCCTACTGGGCGCAGTGGGACTCGCTGGTTGTGAGGGATGGCCTCATCTGCCGTACCTGGGAGAGCACCGACGAGAAGACATCTCGGGAACAAGTCGTCGTTCCAAAGGCTATGACGGAGGAAGTCCTGAAGGAAGTTCATGGAGGATCATCTGGTGGACACCTAGGGATAAAGAAGACCCTGGAGAAGCTGAGAGAGCGGTTCTACTGGATCGGATGCCGAATCGACGTGGAGAACCACTGCACGAGGTGCCACGATTGCGCAGCCAGCAAGGGCCCAGGACGAAGACGACGGGGTCCACTGAAGACCTACAACGTGGGCGGCCCCATGGAGAGAGTGCCCATCGATGTTGCTGGGCCATTCCCGTTAAGCGAGGCAGGGAACCGCTACATATTGGTCGTCAGCGACTACTTCACCAAATGGCCGGAGGCGTATGCGCTCCCTAACCAAGAAGCCGCGAAGATCGCAGAGACCCTGGTGAGGGAATTCGTCAGCCGGTACGGAGTACCCCTGGAGCTGCACTCCGACCAAGGGAGGAACTTCGAGTCGCAGGTGTTCCAGAACCTATGCCAGCTGCTGGGAATCCGGAAGACAAGGACAACGCCGCTACACCCTCAGTCCAACGGGATGGTAGAGCGATTCAATCGCACCATCGAGAACCATCTCCGAATAGTCGTCAGCGAGCACCAGAGGGATTGGGACAAACATCTTCCACTAGTTCTTCTGGCCTACTGCGCCGCCGTGCATGAAGCCACCGGGTGCACACCAGGCCGGGCCATGTTTGGGAGGGAGCTCCGTCTACCTGTCGACCTTGCCTTCGGCCGACCTGGGAATGATCCGGTCCCGGTAAGCCAGTATTGTCAAGAACTGGTCGCCCAACTGGAGGACGTGCACGGGTTCGCGAGGAGGAAACTGCGGATCGAGACCGACCGAATGAAGACCCGATACGACCAACAGACGGATGCCGGCGGATTCCACGAGGACGACCTGGTCTGGCTCTTCAACCCATTACAGAAGAAAGGCCTGTCACCCAAACTGCAGAAGTCCTGGGAGGGCCCGTACCGAGTCGTGCAACGGATCAACGATGTCGTCTACAGGATCCAGCGGAGCCCGAGGGCGAAGATGAAGATCGTGCATCGAGATCGCCTGGCAGCCTACGGAGGGACACAGACGGACCAATGATTGATCGGGACGATCAGCCTTTTAGGAAGGGGGTGGTGTTACGGCTGTGAGTTTGTTTCATCGCTCGCCGCATGAGTCACAACTGCCCCAGGGTTGGGCTGTGCTCTGCCTCAGTGTATTGCGTGCGCCTTATGCAACAGGTCTACTAGGACAAAGGAATGGTCCAGAATATTCGTGACCCAGCCAGCAATGGAAACCTCGAGAAGCCGTGAACCCTGGATGAGTCTAGAAGCATTTATTGAGTCACCGGCCTGCTATATAAGAGCGACCTGGCAAGCAGTGTGTGTGTGTTTTTCGAGCTAGTGCGAGCGTTTATCCTGTACGACAGAAGTGTGGTGACGTGACTTGCGAAACTCCTAGTGAGGCTGATTCTCTTGACAGCGAGGGAGTGAGAAGCATACAGGGGACTGCCTGTGTTTTGAGCGAGTGTGATTTCACTGAGCGACAGAGGTATTGAGGCGAAGTGCCGTGCGAGTTACGAAATCCAGTGACATTGTTTCCCAGCTCGCGGACAGCGAAGCAGCGTGTAGCAGGTTATCGTAAGTAACTGTAGTTTGTGTACATAAGGAAGAGGTGCAGGTAGTTTCTGTCAAGGCACCCGTCTCATTAGGACGGATTAACTTCTGTGGTTTGTTGACAAGTGAAAGGGGGCAAGAGCTCTCCATAAGGAAGAGACTTGAGGAAACTGGAGTAAGATTCTAATTGCTTGTATTTGCTGAAGAGTAGTGTATATTTCTGGCCGCAATAAAGTTAATTATTTCTTTAAAGGGACAATCTGTGTTGTGCTTCAACCCACCGTAATCCAGTTAACAAAAGTGTCACTAGGGGGGTGGCACGTAACAATATATATAAGTCAATCATCGGTATGAATGTTACACTTTAGGAAAAGTAGGCTCTTTAGTTCGTCAGGGAACTGCTTGTTATTTCTTTGATCGAAACGTGAAGTACTCCTTGTTGTTTGCTTTCAATAAAACACACTTTTTAATTCTATTTTCTAATAATAAGATATTAGAAAATCTTGGGTTGCAGCAAACGATATTGGAAGGGGCTGCTGAATCACCCGGTATTATAGGCTAAAACAAATAAAATTAAGAATTAGAATAAAGTTTGCTAATAAAGTTTGGATAAACAAGGTGAGTTTGTTGGTTATTTGGCGAAAATAGAATCTCAATAATAATAATAATAATAATAATAATAATAATAATTATTATTTACTGGAAACCTGTGTTATTGTGGTGTTTGTGAGCTTAGTAATAGTGTGTATATTTGTAATTCAGGTGAAGAGTGGGAAGGAGGCAGCCGTGGTCTTACGTTAGGAAGCATCCCGGCATTTGCCTGGAGTGGAAGTGCCAAACTACGGAAAACCACTTCCAGGATTCCTTAGGTGGGAATCAAACCCACCTCAGCTCATTTTTGCCTCACGAGGCTGAGTGTACGCCGTTCCAATCAGAATTAAATTTCTTGACAGAGCCGGGTTCAAACCAGGACCTCCGGGGTGACAGCCAAGAATGTTAGCTGCTACACCAGGAGGTGGACTTTAAACTTGTATGTGACTGTAACTTTGATATGAGCAAACATTATTGTTTAGAGCAGGGGTCTCCAAACTTTCCAGCCTTAGGGCCATACTGATTACTCCAGTAAGTTCCGAGGGCCAAAACCATATTATCATTGTTGCCGGTGGTAAAAAGTGAAATAGTCCACTGATGAAAAAAAAGTCCGAAAAAGTACGCAACGTTGAAAAAAGGCTGCAAATCGGACTAAAGTCCGCAAAACGGCAACACTGCATATTATTAATTTTCCTGTCATTATCTGTAATTTCTAGATTAGTCGTAGAGTACGAGCCATGAGGAGTAACGTGGCACGACATCTGGTGGACACAAGCGGAAATAGGTAGTACCTTCTATCGCTAACAGATGGCGCTAATAGCACGTACAGAGTAATCTCGTTGATTCGAGAGAGTTCTGGTGTCTTCCACTCACTTCTAGATGGCAGTAATTGGAATATATAAGAAGGCTAGTTGCGCAACCACAAGTCAGTTCCTATGACACTGTTGTGAAATAAAATAGTGCGTACCTCCTTAAAACGTGTTTGTGCGTGTTTAAGTTTAAGACATCTTTGTAACAGTATTTTGATTTGAATTGTTGCTTTTGTGTGTGATTTAGTAGTATGGAAAAGAAGCGAAAAATTGATAGTGAATGCAGAAAATTCAAAGATGAGTGGAACATTCAGTATTTCGTAATTGAGTCCAGTAACAAGGCGCTATGTATGATTTGCAATGAAAGCATAGCCGTTCTCAAGGAATATAACATTAAACGTCATTATGAAACAAAACATTTTCAAAATTACTCAAAATATACAGGAAGTTTGCGGACAGAAAAATTCGAAGCTATGAAGCGCGGATTGAAATCGCAGCAATCTTCATTTACAAAATTCAAAACCGAACAAGAGGCTGCAACTCGTGCCAGCTTTCGTGTGGCTCTTGAAATTGCAAAACGTGGAAAACCATTCACCGATGGAGAAATGATCAAAGAATGCATAATTGCAGCAGCCGAAGAAATGTGCCCTGAAAAGGTAAATTTATTAAAAACTGTCAGTATGTCAGCAAACACTGTGGCTCGAAGGGTAGAAAACATCGCTGAAAATATATCCTCTCAACTGTTCGACAAAAATGGAGATGTTGAGTGGTTTTCTTTGGCCTTGGATGAGTCAACGGATGTGTCAGATACTGCTCAGGTGTTGATTTATATTCGAGGAGTAGATAAAAGCTATGAAGTACATGAAGAACTTCTTGATATGTATAGTATTCATGGCACAACTACTGGTACAGATATTTTTAAAGGAGTTGAAATGGCCATTAATCAAAAGAACCTTCGATGGAAAAACTTGAAATGTATTACAACTGATGGAGGCAAAAACATGAGTGGGAAAGATAAAGGAGTGGTCGCTCTTGTGTCAAAGGCTGTAGAAAATGACGGTGGTTCAAAACCATTAGTCTTACATTGTATCATTCATTAACAGTCTTTGTGCGGAAAATGTTTGGATATGTCTGAAGTTCTGAAACCAGTCATATCAACTGTTAATTTTATGAGATCTTTTGGGCTGAATCACCGACAATTCCGACAATTTATTGAAGTGATTGGAGAAAATGACTTACCTTATCATACTGCCGTACGTTGGCTTAGTTGTGGGAAAGTCCTTCAGCGCTTTTTTGAACTTCGAGCAGTGATCGAAATTTTTTTGAATGAAAAGCATCGCCCTCTTACTGAATTACAAAACAACGCATGGCTGTGGAAGTTAGCATTCTATGTTGATTTGACAAAACATGTGATAGAACTGAATTTGAGATTGCAAGGAGAAAACCAGCATCTTCCTGATTTATACACTAATATCAAATCATTCCGGAAGAAATTGATACTGTTTCAATCACAACTACGAAGTAAATGTTTTTCACATTTTAAAACATGTGAAATATTCAGCCACACCACTGAGACTGAGTTTCCTATCGATTTTGCAATCGAAACTTTGAGTGCTTTGAAAATAAATTTTGATACTCGTTTCTAGGACTTCGATGCCTTTGCGAATCAAATTAAGATTTTTCAGGATCCTTTTGATACTGACATTGAAACCCTAGCCCCGGAACTTCAAATGGAAATGATTGAACTACAGTGCAGTGATATAATTAAGAACAAATATCAAAACTCATCTTTGTTGGAATTTTATAAGAGTCTTCCACTGACACAATTTGATAATTTGCATAAATTTGCTCGTGGGCTGTTTTCTGTTTTTAGTACTACTTATTTGTGTGAGAAGACCTTCTCCAAAATGAAGTACACAAAAAATGTTTACAGATCTAAATTAACTGATGAGCATCTTAAATCTCTTTTAATAATTGGTACAAGTAAAATTAGTCCACAACTACAAACTATTGTCAGTGGAAAATCTCAATTACATAAATCTCATTAGTATTTCATATGTCTGCATGTTATACATTTACTCATTACAATTCTGTGTTTCTTTATCCAACTTATCACAAAAACAATAACAATAAGCCTACAACAATGTTATGAGTAGTTAGCCCATGACCATATCAATGTAGATGTCATATTAATAATTATTCAACATAAAATTAGAATACTTCAGTAAACTAAATTTAATTTGCTATAAAAATATGTTCTCTAAAAGGAGTTTTCAAGTATGCTAGCTCTCCGCGGGCCGGACAAAATCTGTCCGCGGGCCGGATGTGGCCTCCGGGCCGTAGTTTGGTGACCCCTGGTTTAGAGCAATACACTGGCTACTGTTGCAGGCAAGGCGACAGGTATCGTGACGACGACTCGCATCACCCACGCCACCCCCGCGGCGCTGTACGCCCACTCCCCCAGCAGGTACTGGGAGGATGACAGCAAGGTGCCACCCACCTCTAGAAAGGCCTGCAAGGATCTGGCGAGACAGCTCATGGAGGATGACCCGGGGAGGAACATCAATGTGAGTATTCCAGTTATAAGCAGCGTAGCCAAGTGCGGTAACCCATACACCACAGACTTGGCCATGTCATTACAATTAATTCTTATATTAGCTGTAACGTGTTCAGATTTCAAGACTCGAATGTGACTTCAGTACGCCAAGAGTTTTCTAAACTGATCAGATAAGCCAATAGAAACTTATTTATAACAATTATTGTGTTTGAAGCCATTTTCAGTGTTCTTTGTCATCGAAATTTAATGCTTTTCAGCCGATCAACACGATTGTATTCAAATGTAATGGCAGGTTCTCTAATACTGAAAAAAAATCATGAGATTAACAAATATACTTGGATGACCAGTTTCGATCGTCAAGCGATCATCATCAGATCCATTACACTTAGGTTATAAAATATATGTCTACAAATATGGTTTATGATATTTACAATATACACACTTATCTAGTTGCGGTAGTAAATAAACTAGCTCAACTAGACAATCGCTACCGCAACTAAATAAGTGTTTATATTGTAAATATCATAACCCATACTCATAGACCTCATAGAACCCAATTTCACACCACTTCAGGTCACAGGTCTCTATTTTCATGACCACCAAGGCAGTAATCACATAGTAAAGCATTTTTGGACAGTTGCCCAGGAAAGGATATTCAGAATAAAAACAAACAAATTGGATGATTCAAATTGCAAAATTCAAAATACCTGTGCTATGACGATATTATCATAGGCAATAATTGAACATCTTAATTGATGGAATGCTCAGATAAATGCTCTTCCCCGTGCATGGTTTACAGCATTCACAAATTTAATGTTCTACGATTTGAACTTAATGTTTGATTTAATAAAACAACTTCCGAAAATATTCTTAATATTTGACCATGACTGTATGACTGTAATGGGGAGTTGGAAGACGGAGATGGAAGTTTCGAATAATCGTGCTGAGAGCGGCCATCCAGAGTATGATTTTCCCACATGTTTTTCCAATATTGCGATGTGGTATACATCTCTTAATAGCAAACTCCAACTTGCATAAAATGACCTATGGTCCACCTACAATCACGTCACCCCTCCTTGTGAACATTTTGGCTGGTAACAACTAAATCAATGCCGCTGTCTACATTGTCTTCTCCTCTGAATGCTTTTGTCTTCCTCTCCAGCTTACCTGCATTCTCAATTTCAGCACATCTCATGTTACCATAGTCTTGGCACACAGTCGAAAAATGACATCTATTGTTGACACCTATTCACCGCACCGCATGAAGCACAGACGCTTTAGTATTTTCTGCTGGACGACTGTGGAGCAATCTACCGCTGCATGTGAGAGGTGCAACTCTGACTAGCTTGATATGGCGATGCCAACAGGATATGAACACTGCCGTTCATATTTATTATAATTTATTATTCTTAATGTTTCCTTAATTTAAAGTAGCCAGTTTGAAAAAGCTTAACATACATTTTCCATACATAATATGTACCTCTCCCTCCACATCGATTCGCATTTCTATTAATTTATTGTAACGTCATGTTAGTCCGTCCCTCGCTTGGTATCTTGACATCGCACGTCTAGTCTACTCATATCCTTTCGTTCTGTTTTTCTGTAACCATATGTCAGTCCACATTTATTGCTGTACTTCGGCACTAATTTATCATTTACACACATCAAAAAAAGTTTTGCATCACCTCGGTTCCCAGATCTCCGGCATATAGACGTTGACTGTGTATATTGTATCCAAGATACAGTCCCTTTGACTGTTCATAGATGTCACTAAAACTGCTCAAAGATGTAAACAACCATGCATGAGCAGGGCCTATTAGACGGAGGGGGTACGACAGCCGATCAGTTCCAGTCATTCCACCAGGACGAAGGTACGCTGCTCATGTTGTCTGTAGTTCTACCATGCCTAGAAGGTCAATACCGCAGTTCGATCGCGTCCGCATTGTTACTTTGTGTCAAGAAGGGCTCTCAACAAGGGAAGTTTCCAGGCGTCTCAGAGTGAACCAAAGCGATGTTGTTCGGACATGGAGGAGGTACAGAGATACAGGAACTGTCGATGACAGGCCTCGCTCAGGCCGCCCAAGGGCTACTACTGTAGTGGATGACCGCTACTTACGGATTGCCGCTCGGAGGAACCCTGACAGCAATGCCACCATGTTGAATAATGCGTTTCGTTCAGCCACAGGACGTCGTGTTTCAACTCAAACTGTGCGCAATAGGCTGCATGATGCGCAACTTCACTCCCGACGTCCATGGCGAGGTCCAGCTTTGCAACCCCGACACCATGCAGCGCGGTACAGATGGGCCCAACAACATGCTGAATGGACCCCACGGAATTGGCATCACGTTCTCTTCACCGATGAGTGTCGCATATGCCTTCAACCAGACAATCGTCGGAGACGTGTTTGGAGGCACCCTGGTCAGGCTGAACGTCTTAGACACACTGTCCAGCGAGTGCAGCAAGGTGGTGGTTCCCTGATGTTTTGGGGTGGCATTATGTGGGGCCGACGTACGCCACTGGTGGTCATGGAAGGCTCCGAAACGGCTTTACGATACCTGAATGACATCCTCCGACCCATAGTGCAACCATATCGGCAGAATATTGGAGAGGCATTTGTCTTCATGGACGACAATTCTCGACCTCGTCGTGCACATCTTGTGAATGCGTTCCTTCAAGATAACGACATCGCTCGACTACAGTGGCCAGCATGTTCGCCAGACATGAACCCTATCGAACATGCCTGGGATATGTTGAAAAGGGCTGTTTATGGACGTCTTGACCCACCAACCACTCTGAGAGATTTACGCCGAATTGTCGTTGAGGAGTGGGACAATTTGGACCAACAGTGTCTTGATGAACTTGTGGATAGTATGCCACGGCGAATACAGGCATGCATCAATGCAAGAGGACGTGCTACTGGGTATTAGAGGTAGTGGTGTGTACTGCAATCTGGACCACAAATGCTGAAAGTCTAGCTGTATGATGGTACAACATGCAATGTGTGGGTCTCATGAGCAATAAAACGAGCTGAAATGTTGTTTGTGTTGATCTCTATTCCCTTTGTATTTAACGGTTCCGGAACTCTTGGAACCGAGGTGATGCAAAACTTTTTTTGATGTGTGTAGTAATATCTGCATAATTCTGCCTGTTGTTCCATACGCCCTTTTCATTTTAGCTTGTTCACGTTCCTCTCCGCATCATTATTTATTTTGATTTTACTTCTGAATACATTCTCTCGGCCTGTTTCATATTCCTTCGAGTTTCATTTGTAGAAGTAGTCTTCCCTCCCGGTTGCGTGATAGGCCGAGTGATGGCGTGAGTCGTCTTGGGGGTTTTGGCTGTGCTTATTTCCTTGTGAAATTCGCACGTCCGCGCCTCTGGAGGTGTCAGTTTGTCGTCTTCTCTGCCTAGCACGTAACTTCCACTGCGTTTAACATCTTATGCTCTGCGAGAAGATCGATGTTGTTCATCATCCAATTGAGGGTAAGTATTCCCGCTCCATTAAAACTTAGGTGGTTCAATGATTTCAATAAATTAAGCAACAAAGGAACCTTACAGAATGTCCTAACATTGCTCATACTGCAGGAGATTATCAAACGAAAATGAATCTTCGCTAAACACTATCTAATGTCCAATCGCCTGATTCGTCATCTTACTAACACACAAAAGTTAACTTGGTCACTTAACTTGGTGATTCTAATTCCCATCATTACACGATAAAATATCTTTACATTTATAAAATTTTAATCTCCTAATGTTATTGATTTTACATCCCATTTAACTACTCTGGCTTTTAGAGACGCCGGGGTGCCGGAATTTTGCCTCGAAGGGGAACTTTGCGCACCCTCAAATGCCAACTGACTGCGCCAGGATACGAACGTGCAAACTTGGGCCCAGGAAGCGAGAACAATACCGCAGCCAGTCCCTAATCTATCACTGTTTGAATTAATATACTAGAAATTTCTCACACACTATACAATAATTATGTACAAATTTTATTTCGTCTCAAGTTTCCTCTATGTAAGTGTCTGTGTTTCAAATCATTATCATCTAACAAAATCATTCAAAGGGATGTTTCATTTGAGGGACTTGGACATCGCGGTCATTCAGCTCCGTGTACTTGGATGCATACACAATTCTCTATGGCAGCCTGTGTTATTGTGATGGCTGAAATAGTGAGTGTATTTGTTATTTAGGGCAGGGGTTGGAAAGGAGGTGGCCATGACCATAAGTTAAGAACCATCCCAGCATTCGTCTGAACTTGATGTGGGAAAGCACGGAAAATCACTTTCAAGATGGCTGAGGTGGGATTCAAACTCACCTATTTTCAGTTTTGCCTCACAATGCTGAGTGTACCCAGTTCCAGCCCTCAAACTAGAATTAAAAATCTTGGCACAGCCAGGAATCGAACCAGGAAATCATCAATTCATTCATTTTACTCCACATGCGATGTTTCTATAATCATTAATCCATAACAAAGGTTTGATGCTTTTCAGTCGGTCAACACGATTGCACCCAAATGAGATGGGTTATTCCCTAATCCTGAAAAAAAAATACATGAATTAATAAATTTACTTCTTAATTATTTATTAATTTATTAATTATATTAGTAATCTCATGTAATTTTTTTCAGGATTGGGGAATAACCCATCTCATTTGGGTGCAATCGTGTTGACCGACTGAAAAGTATGAAACTTTTATTTACTAAGGAAACACTGAACAGATAGTTCCGTAAAGAACTATACAGCCTATTTTCATATATCCCACTAATGTTAATTGCCTCTATCAACATACAAAATTTCAGTTTAATTGCTGTAACAGATTCGTAGATATTGAGAACCGTCTAAATATTTCAGATGGTCGCCAGGTTGGATTTTTATATTTGTACTATTACATTAAGATTATTGTGTACGTGTGGTATTCAAACTTCAATCGCATGATTAGATCACAAGAAGTAAAAACGAGATTTTAAAATTACGCACAGCAGCCATCTTGTGATTATGCAAACCATTGAAATAAATTAGATGCCAGTGGATCAACATTTGTATAAGCATTTAACGTGCAACGTTTCACGGCACTCGGATAGTTAATTCGCGAGAAACGCCCATTTAAATATTTATACTTCGCGTCGCCGCCATGTTGGATTTGTGCTCACCAGGTTCCTGAAAGTCCTATAGGTGAACATATGTTCATAGTCTCTATGAACATAAAAACATTCAGTTTGGTTGCTGTAAAAGATTCATAGATTTTGAGAACCGTCTAAATATTTCGGGAGCTCACCATTTAGGAGTGTTATATGTATAGGCCATAGAGTTATGTACCATTCAAGGACAATTATTGCCTAGATTCATTATTCAAACTTTCACTTCGATCGCATGATTACGACACAAGAAATAAAAACTTAATTTTAAAATTTCGCACAGCCGCCATCTTGAGGTTATGTAAGCAATTGAATTAAATTAGATGGCAGTGCATTACAATCTGCAAAATCAATTACTGTACCACATTTCACTGCGCTCAGAGAGTTAAATCACGAGAAAAGTCTATTAAAATAATTTTAAATTCGCTTGGTCGCCATGTTCGTTTCGTGCTTTAGAGGTTTATGAAATATACATAGGTATACTTGTATCAGTACCCTTTATCACCGTACAAAATTGCAGGGTGTTATATCTGTAATAGTTTCGGAGATATAGAATGTCAGAGAAATATTTCGCACAGCCGCCATTTTGAGGTTATGTAAACAATTGAACTAAATTAGACTGCAGTGCATTACAATGTGTATAAACATTTGTTGTACCAAGTTTCATTACATTTAGATAGTTAAATCGCGAGAAAAGTCTATTTAAATGTCTCAACTTCGCTTGGCCGCCATGTTGGTTTTGTAGTCACCAGGTTTTTGAAAGTCTCATAGGTGAACTTCTAGTAGTGCCCTTTATCACCGTACACAATTTCAGGGCGATATCGGTAATAGTTTCGGAGATATTGAATGCTAGTGAAATATTTCGCACAGCCGCCATGTTGGATTGGTGAGACGTAACAAAATTTGAAGGGCACGGTCGAGGTCGCCGGGAATAGTGCTATGAACTTACCGAGTTTCATTGAAATCGCTCCAGCCGTTTAGATTTTATTAGGGGGGGGGAGGGACACACACACACACACACACTCACACACGGACAAAAGGTGATCTCATAAGCCTATTTTTTCAAAATTGA
Source organism: Meconema thalassinum (assembly GCA_946902985.2). Classification (NCBI taxonomy): domain Eukaryota; kingdom Metazoa; phylum Arthropoda; class Insecta; order Orthoptera; family Tettigoniidae; genus Meconema; species Meconema thalassinum. The sequence continues at coordinate 759,585,580 of OX336388.2, read as the reverse complement.
AAATAGGCTAAAATGGCTTTAAACACCATAATAATTAATCCATATTAATTTCCTTGAAATATTCTTAAATATATCAAAATAAAATAATCCTCTCATTAATCCCTCTGCCTTACCTCTATTCTCCAATATCCAGCTTCTGTTATTTAATTCAATAAACAACCACAGAATTTGATTTTATGATGTAATCTTATTGTACGTCATCAACACCTGACGATCAACTTAAATCACAGCAAAATCACGTTTGGCAACAAGTACAATTATTGTCGTAAGCATCTTTTACTCAATAGCACAATTCTCAATGCTGATGTCACATCGTAGAATAAAATATGCGTTGACGAAACAGTAATATACTTCAATTTATTGCCATATTGAATGTGGAAACCCTGCCTAACTTTCATAACCATTTAATCATATCACATCCCTCCCTATATTATTCTGCTAAGGTCCCATTCCCGTTTTGTACCGATAATAAGGTCCCATTAACACCAACCTACACATATGGGGTACCTACAGGTTCAGCATAACCCAATGCGTAAGCGAAACGCACTCACTTACTCTTTAACCCGCCATCGGTATCGTTGTTAGGTTGCTCCTAACAAAAACATTCCTTATTAAGAAATGTTTTTTGTTTTAAGACTCAACCATTTCAAACTCCAGGTATTCTCAATTGAGTATATGAGTCACATGTTTTGCTTTGGTATGCGATGATTCTCGCACACGTGTCACGTGTGGGAAAGGGGTAAGTGCGTACTGGTCGCGTCATAGGCAGTGTTAGGTGACTTCTAGCCTCGATACCTTTGGCGTTACATTTTTTGTGCGTTCCGTGCTGGTGTAATAATTTTGTGAGAAGAGTCTAAGTGAAGTTTTAAAGGCTAATAGGCCTAGTGAATCTGCTCATTTGAGCTAGATTGAAGAAAAGGACGACGTATTTACAGATGTTGACGACCAAGACCTTGCTTCTGACTGTCTAAGTGATGCTCCTAGTGAAGATTCCATGCATCAAACTGATACAGAGCAATCCAACGATTCATTTTTTTTAAGCATTTGGCTTTTAGTGCCGGGAGGTTTCGGCTCGCCGGAGTTAGTAGCTGCTTCTAGCGGACACCCATGGGGTGAGCAAGTACCTTCGCGTGTGGAGTGTTGTCTGGGGAAGGAAAGTGTGAATGTAAGGACTAGGAATTGGAAGGTATCGGCTGTGGCCTATAGTTAGGGACCAACCCTGGCATTTGCCTGGAAGGAAGATGGTAAACCAGAGCAAACCATCTTCAAGGTTGCCGGCGGGGGGATTCGAACCTCCTCGCCTCCCGGATGTGAGCGACTGCCTGCAGCCACGCCGTAACAACCACGGCTAACTCACCCGATATTGAGATAGTGAAATGAGTGAACAGGACAATGATAGAAAATAATGTGGTTTACAAATCATGATCAAATTTGTTGTTTAGCAATGTAATGCCAAGGATTTTTGTTCCTTTTTATAATATTTAGTAATGTTTATGTAGAGTTATGTGTATATAAAGGGGTAACATACAACGAGTCTAATAAAACAAAATTATAATTACCTTCTAAAAGAACTAAAATAATTTAGGAGTCAAAGTTGTAGAGTTAATTTTTAGGTAATAAACTATTGTGGATTTAAACAAGTATGTAAGTATATATTTACCTAGATATATTAATAAATAACCAAAGACTAGTATAATTTATTCTAAATGCCAAGAAGAGCCCGTATAAGCACTAAATCATATACCAAGCTGATGTTAGGGAGCGTCTATACACGCTACCTCTCGCGTAAGTGAGGACAACGCTACCGATGGTGGGTTAAATGCCTCACAATTAAATAAATACCTTAAAACATGTATATTTACAATGAAATAATGAAAGAATGCAACATGGTAACCATGGTAACAGAATCTCACAGGTCCATCTATGTCTGTAAGACGCAATGCAATTCCAATTAGGCCTATTACATTACTGTGAAAGTTTCCAGACGGTTATAAGGTTATCACGGAACCAAATTCAGCTGTAAAATTCATCAATACATACAGTATAATGCGCTTAAGGGGGTCAAGGGGCAATCTAGAATTATTTCACGCAATTTTCACGTGTGAGTGTGGTACGAAATGTCTTTTTCACCCGACTATAAAGGGTCTCCGAAAACCACATTTTTGGCCCTTAAATTAACAGTGTCTGTGATATTCCCAGAAAACTAACTTCGCTCTGGTATACCTATGAAGGAATGACAAACCCCACCAGTAGCTGAATTGATAAAGTCCATACCAAGGATAAATCAATCATAGCATTCATGATTGAGATTTTGTTACGTGTACTCCTTACAACTAGAATTTTCGCGGGAGAAGCCGCGACGGGTAATGCTAGTTTATATTAATACGCTAGCCTCAGCTACGTAGAAATTCATTTACATATAGAATAATCGCACTCCAATAAATGTCATTAATTATTTGCCAACATTATCCTCAATAAACACAACGATCGTTTCATTTAATTGCAACACTAATATTCCAGTCTCAAGTGAATTTATCTCAACTCAATAAATAGCAACTTTCCCGATGCATTCAATAAAATCCATTAATGATCGATTATTCAAAACTAGCGGACCCGTGCGAGAACTCTTGCATGTGTATAAACCACCCGCCTGGTATTACCGTTATGCGGGCTTTGTGTATAAACCACCCGCCAGGCGTCACTGTTATGCGGGCTTCTATAAATATGGTTATTTGTTTAAACGCACTTTTTAAACAAATTGTCGATATTTATGAACTCAGAGAGCAATTCATCACCGCTGCTGGTTGTACAATGGGTTCTGTGTGCCCCATGTGTACAGACTACCCGCCCGACGCTAGTGCTATGCGGCTGTACGCGACACACTTCTGCCAGGTGCTATCGTCTTGTTTTTTGTTCAAAATCTCATAATAAACAAATATATATATTTCCGTTGACTTTTCGAGAAATGTATGATTTTTCCTGTACTATTGAGACGATTTGGGAGATTTTGTTACAATCCACACCTTCTAAATCCCTCTGGTTTAGGACCTTGAGTTTTGTGAAACATACACCTTAGCGTATTATGTAAACCTGGGTAATTTCGAGATAATTTTAGGATTATTTCATTTATAGGGGTAAGAAAATAATTTAAAAAAATGATGAGTTGCTTTTCATGAAGCTACAATGTTGGTGCGCAAAGCATCAAGGATAAAGTTGAAATTAAATGCACATGTCTTCGATTTAAAATCAGTTGAGACTTGAAAGGAATATGTTGGTTATTTCGTGATATCATAGGCAATACCATGACAACACCTTGATAATTTCGTGATAGTTAAATAAACATATTAAGCAATGCAAAGAAAACTTATAATATACATAATATACATTTATTGAAATATCTACCTCGAAATTGATTGATCAACCGCATGAAAATGCTGTAACAGCAGATCAGAAGCGAGAAAAAGGATATTTAGGAGGCATCTGACGAAAAGAAGAAAACACGGTATGGTAATTTCGTGATATATTGGTTAATTCGTGATATGTTAATTCACTGTAGTATATGTTGCAAAATGAAGTCTTTTTTAATTTACTATCTGTATTTGATTATTGTATGACTAATTTTCTAATTATAAGGACACTTAACGGCTAACATATAGAAACGGTGCTGAGCGCGGTAAAAAAATAGTTATAAAAATTCTGCCGGCAAAGCTAACGGTGTACTGTGTAAACAAATAATGTAAAACATATCTAAATATGTCCAAAAATACCAGTAATGTACAATTGTTTGTTATACGAAATCATAGACTCTTACCTTTCATATATCTCGAATTATCTGTTGTGAAATAAGCACACCGATTCCGCTGCGTTAAATGCACTACCGATATCCCCTTAACAAGCACAAAGACTCACTCAGTCGACCAGCACTCAAGGACAAAGCCTAGCGTGGTGAATTTAGAAACACGTCATGTCATGCCATCTACGAGAGAAATTTGGGACTGCTAGTACGGTTGGTTACTTCATGAAGAAAAGATAATAGAATATCACGAAATAATCAATGTCACGAAATAACCAAGGTTTACCTATATATATAACTAGCAGAAGTACCCATTCTTCGAACGGTCTTCGGTATTAATAACCAGACGTAATTAATTGAGCTACTGTTGCAATGGTTAGAGACTTGGAACCTGTTTCTCAACAAAGAAAAATGATTAGTTAAAATATGCTCTGAAACTAAATTTACCTAACGTGTACTTTCGGTCGTGAAAAAAAATAATGAAAACCTCGTAGACGAAACGCAATACACGTCAAATAAAACAGACCTTCACTGTTGTGTCATGTCCCCATCCAGAGGAAGACCCCTTTAATAATTTATAAAGGCTTGTGGTGGATGAAAATTCAGGTTTTTTAGACTCCAATGGCCCAAATTCCTAAAAGAAAAAAAAAGAAAAAAACTACCGTATTTCAATTCAGGAATTTTTGAAAATAATGCTTCTGTTTGGAGATATAATAGACCTTCTGTACGACATAACGCACATTTAAGTCGTGTGAAAAAAAAATCTAGGGTAGCCCTTGACCCCCTTAAGCGCAGTGATGCATTTTACAGTTTGAGTTGATTCCGTAATAACCTAATAGCCATTTGCAAACAATCACAGAAATTTAATAAATGGAGTGGCTTTACTTCTTGCAGAAGTAGATGGAAAGTTGGATGTCACCTTTTCAGATATTGTTGTCATGGTTACTGGCTTGCATTCCTTCATTAGTTTATTAAATGAAATTAGTTTTCTGGGAATATCTCAGAAACTGTTGGTTTTAGAGCCTTAAAATGTACTTTTCGGGGACCCTTTACTGCTATTTAGGGGCATCGAGTTTTGTTTCTGACACCAAGGGGCTGAAAATAAGCTTTGTCTCGTCGTAGTATGCCGTAGTATAATAATAATTATAATAATAATAATATGACAATATAGGGATAGGGATATAATAGACCTTCCGTACCACACCCGCACGTGTAAATCGCGTGAAAAAAATCTAGAGTACACCTTGACCCCCTTAAGCGCATTATATGACATTGATGAATTTTACAGCTTAATTTGGTTCCGTTATAACCTTAAGCCGTTTGCAAACTATCTCAGTATTGTAATAAATGGAATTGTATTGCGTCTTACAGCAATAGATGGACCTGTGAGATTCCGTTGCCATGGTAACCGGCTTGCATTCTTTCGTTGTTGTCTTAAATGAAATTAGTTTTCTGGAAATATCTCAAAAACTGTTGGTTTTAGGGCCTATTTCAGCAAGTATTTTAAGGGGGTAGGCCCTCTTTTATGAGAGGTACAGAGAAGAGTTACATCAATGATTAGTGGCGTGCCTCTGAAGGATATCTGTACCAAATTTTTTCGTTGATCCACCCAGCCGTTCTCGAGTTGTAAGGGAACAACCACTTTGCCCACAGACAGACAGACAGACAGACAGACAGACAGACAAAAAATTATTTTCGCGCGCATCCGTCATAAAACGGTCTGAAACGCGTAAATAACGCAAATTTCCGTAGAAATTCAGAAAAAACAGACAAACTTTCATTCTTATATATAGAGAGATTCCCTCAAATTCCTCTATAGCTTAAAACTCGGGAATATGGAATAAAGGTCAGCATTTCAAAACGAAGGTCATTTAGGTAGGGAAGAAACACAAGAAAATAGAATGCTAGGTAGGAGTAATTAAATTGGAGCAGGTGGGTCATTTTGAGTTCTTGGGCTGTGTATCCGTAATCTCTCAGGGTGGAAGTATGGGGAAAGAGTTATAATATACAATGAATCTTAGTACAGCAAATGTTTAAACACATTGTAATGCACTGGCATGTAATTTAGTTAAATTGTCTACATAACCTCAAGACGGCGGCTGTGCGAAATATCTCACCGATATTCTATATCTCCGATACTATTACTGATATCACCCTGAAATTTTGTACGGTGTTAATATATATTCTGAACCGTCTAAATATTTCGGTTGCTCGCCATTTTGGATTTTTATATGATAGGCTATAGAGTTATGACGATTTTTGTGTAGGTTCATTATTCAAACATTCAAACATTCAAACATTCACTTCGATCGCAAGATTATGACACAAGAAATAGAAACTTAATTTTAAAATTTCCCACAACTAGATATCAGTGCATTTTAATGTGTATAAACATTTGCTGTACCATGTTTCACTCGGTTCGGATGGCTACATTGCGAAAAAAGTCGATCTAAATGTTTCAACTTCGCTTGGCCACCATGTTCGTTTTGAACTTAACAGGGTCCTGAATTTTACATAGGTGAACTTCTAGTAGTACTCTTTATCGCCGTACTACAGTTACAGTTCAGGGTGATAGCGGTAATAGTATCGGAGACATACACTTCCAGTGAAATATTTCGCACAACCACCATGTTGGATTGGTGAGCTGTAATAAAATTTGAAGGGCACTTTCAGTGTCGGACGTAATAGTACTATAGCCTTACCGAGTTTCATTGAAATCGCTCCTGCCGTTTAGGTTTTATTACGGACACACACACACACATACGCACACACATACACACATTTTCATGGACTAACAAGTAGTTCCGTGAAGAACTATACAGCCTATTTTCATATATCCTACTCATTTTAATTGCCTCTATCAACATACAAAATTTCAGTTTGAATGTTGTGATAGATTCGTAGATATTGAGAACCGTCTAAATATTTTAGATGGTCGCCAGGTTGGATTTTTATTTTTGTACTATTACATTAAGATTAATGTGTACGTGTGGTATTCAAACTTCAATCGCACGATTAGAACACAAAAAGTTAAACGAGATTTTAAAATTTCGCACAGCTGCCATCTTGTGATTATGCAAACAATTGAAATACATTAGATGCCAGTGGATTAACATTTGTATAAGCATTTAAGGTGCAACGTTTCACTGCACTCGGATAGTTAATTCGCGAGTAACGTCCATTTAAATGTTTATACTTCGCGTCGCCGCCATGTTGGATTTGGGCTCACCAGGTTACTGAAAGTCCTATAGGTGAACTTGTTCATAGCCTCTATGAACATAACAAAATTCAGTTTGATTGCTGTAACAGATTCATAGATATTGAGAACCGTCTAAATAATTCGGATGCTCGCCATTTTGGATTGCTAATGTATAGGCCATAGAGTTATGTACCATTCAAGGATAATTATTGCCTAGGTTCATTATTCAAACTTTCACTTCGATCGCATGATTGCGACACAAGAAATAAAAACTTAATTTTAAAATTTCGCACAGCCGCCATCTTGAGGTTATGTAAACAATTGAACTAAATTAGATGCCAGTGCATTACAATATGGAAAATCATTTACTGTACCACATTTCACTGCGCTCAGAGAGTTAAATCACGAGAAAAGTCTATTAAAATATTTCAAATCTGCTTGGCCGCCATGTTCGTTTTGTACTTGACAGGTTTATGAAATATGCATGCATAAACTTGTATCAGTACCCTTTATTTCCGTACAGAATTTCAGGGTGCTATCTGTAATAGTTTCGGAGATAAAGAATATCAGTGAAATATTTCGCACAGCCGCCATTTTGAGGTTATGTAAACAATTGAACTTAATTAGACTCCAGTGCATTACAATGTGTATAAAATTTGCTGTACCAAGTTTCATTACGTTTGAATAGTTAAATCGCGAGAAATGTCTATTTAAAAGTCTCAATTTCGCTTGGCCGCCATGTTGGTTTTGTAGTCACCGTTGTTTGTTGTTTGAGTCTTCAGTCTTTTGACTGGTTTGATGCAGCCCTCCATGCCTCCCTGTCCTGAGCTAATCGTTTCATCTCTACATAGCTCCGACACCCTACATCCGAGGCAATCTGTTTAACATATTCTAACCTTGGTCTACCCCTACAGTTTTTGTCCTCGACCCTTCCTTCCATAACTAAGCTTGCTATTCCTGGGTGTCTTAGTATGTGTCCTACCAACCTATCTCTTCTCTTCATTAGCAGTCGCCAGAAACATCTCTCCTCTCCCACTCGTCTTAATACCTCTTTGTTTGTAACCCTATCTACCCATCTGATCTTCATCATTCTCCTGTAACACCGCATTTCAAATGCTTCAATTCTCCTCTTTTCTGCTGCACCAATAGTCCAAGTTTCACTTCCATAGAGCGCCACGCTCCAGACAAAGGTTATTAAAAGTCTCATAGGTGAACTTCTAGTAGTGCCCTTTATCACCGTACACAATTCCAGGGCGATATCGGTAATAGTTTCGGAGATACTGAATGCTGGTGAAATATTTCGCACAGCCGCCATGTTGGATTGGTGAGACACGTTAAAATTTGAAGGGCACGGTAGGAGACGGCCAAAATAGTACTATGATCTTACCGAGTTTCATTGTAATCGCTCCAGCCGTTTTGAAGATATTAGGACACACACACACACACACACTCCTCACACATACATATACTACTCACACACAAGGACAAAAGGTGATCTCATAAGCCTATTTTTTAGCCTACTTTCGATTTTTGCAAAAAAATGAAAGAAGACTTATGAGATCACTACAGGGCGAAAAAAAGTGTGTCTGTCTGTGTGTGTGTATGTGTGCGAGTCTGTGTGTGTGTGTGTGTGTGTACTCTGAATGTCTGTCCCCCCCTATCAATTCGAACACGGTGAGCGCAAATTAAACGAAATTTGGTACAAAGGTAGCACTAGCAAAGGAAACCTCAGTGTCATGTTTTATATCGCCGCCATCTTGACGGAAACGTAATGGTGGCCACCCAAATGTTCAAAGCTTAAATAAAATTACGACTAACCTAATCATCCTATCTCTACCAAATCTCGCAACAACATACCTTTATGGGGGCAGCATCCTTTGACCAAACTAATAGGTCATCAGCCTAATAGTTTGCGGATGGCGGCCATCTTTGTGTGAAAATAGATTCCCCCTATTAATTCGAACACGGTGAAACCGAATGGAACGAAATTTGGTACAGAGGTAGTACTAGCAAAGGCACCCCAGTGTTATGTTTTATATCGCCACCCTCTTGACGGAAACGTAATGGCGGCCACCCAAATGTTCAAAGCTTAAATCAAATTACGACTAACCTAATCATCCGATCTCCACCAAATTTTGCAACAACATACCTTTATGAAGGGAGCATCCTTTGACAAATCTAATAGTTTACGGATGGCGGCCATCTTTGTGTCAAAATCGATTCCCCCTATTAATTCGAACACGGTGAAACCGAATGGAATGAAATTTGGTACAGAGGTAGCACTAGCAAAGGGCACCTCAGTGTCATGTTTTATATCACCGCCATCTTGACGGAAACGTAATGGCGGCCACACAAATGTTCAAAGCTTAAATCAAATTACAACTAACCTAGTCATCCGATCTCTACCAAATTTTGCAACAACATACCTTTATGGAGGAAGCATCCTTTGACAAATCTAATAGGTCATTAGCCTAATAGTTTGCGGACGGCGGCCATCTTTGTGTCAAAATCGATTCCCCCTATTAATTCGAACACGGTGAAACCGAATGGAACGAAATTTGGTACAGAGGTAGCACTAGCAAAAGGCACCTCAGTGTCATGTTTTATATCACCGCCATCTTGACGGAAACGTAATCGTGGCCACCCAAATGTTAAAGGCTAAAATGTAATTACGACCAATCTAATAATCTAGTCTCTACCAAATTTTGCAACAACAAATCTTTATGTGGGAAGCATATTCTGACCAAACTGCTAGATCATCAGCCCAAGAGTTTGCAGATGGTGGCCAAGTATGTGTGCAAATCGATTCCCCCTATCAATTCAAACACGGTGAAACCGAATTGAACGAAATTTGGTACAGAGGTAGCACTAGCAAAAGGCACCTCAGTGTCATGTTTTATATCGCCGCCATCTTGACGGAAACGGAATGACGGCCACCCAAATGTTAAAAGCTTAAATCAAATTTCGACCATCCTAATAATTTGATCTCTACCGGATTTTGCAACAACATGCCATTTTGTGGAAAGCATCTTATGACTGACTACAAGGTCATCAGCCCAATAGGTTGCAAATAGCGGCCATGTATGTGGCAAATCCATTCCCCAGATCAATTCAAACACGGTGAAACCGAATTGAATGTTTTTTTTTTTTTTTTACAGAGGTAGCACTTGCAAAGGGCACCTCATATTCATGTTTAATATCCGTATAGCACGTTGTATTTCAACAAGCTACTACAACCAACATTCAATTATACTCCTTGAAAAGGACTAAGAGTTATAACAATACCCATGCATTTAGGAGAAAGTAGGCTATATGTTCTTTACTGAACATCTTGTTTTTTCATAAAATGAAAATGGGCTAAAAATGCTGCGTTATATTATTTTACGTTGTTTACCTCAATTTCAATTCACTAAAGTGAAATGGGAATGTAGCTTTCTGTTATCGATAAGAAGGTAATTCAGGGTGACATCTGAGGTGACTAATTCTTTATTTTCATTCACTATCCGTTTGAACACACAAAGAAAAGAAACCAGAAGATATCTGATTTCACACGGAATGCCTCGTATATTCATAGCTGTGGACGCACTTACTCTATGTGTGATTCAGGATCACAACCACTGAACTCGACCACACTACAGTATTTCACTTCTTAACCAGCCTGGAGCCTTCAGGGGATTTCTTTAAAGCGTCTTTCTTATCTCCTGGTGCGCCCATTAGCCCTCAAGGTAACCCTGCGTGTAACCGCAGCTTGGGAGAGCTCCGCTCACTGCTGGTGGGAATTAGAAACACAGACCAACCGTGTTATTGTACTCTTGACAGTACAAGTGGAGAAGGACGGCAGGCAGACTTTCTTCAAGGCAGATTTAGAAGGTGGTGCCTCGCCTGTACCTAAAATAAAACATTTACCAATGTATTGAGAACTATTAATTTCCATCGTTACGCCCTAATCAGGAGCACTATTGAACCTGCTTAGCTGATGTGTTGGCCTTCTTTTCCTCTCAAAATCACTTCAACCTCTCCTTGAAATTCTTCCTTCGTTCTTCTGTCCAAGTTATAGAGGCTCTGGTGTTGGGTTTGTCAATTTTGGTTCTGAATGTACATCTGTCTTGTATACTGTCTTCTAAGATGTTGATTTCCTGGAGATCTGTTTCAATTTCACGAAGACAGCTGTTCATGGTTTTTAATGAAAGGGCCAGGTAGAGAAATATTTTAGTTAGTCTGTTATTGTTCATTCTGATAATGTGTCCGTACAATTTCGCCTTTGTCTCTCTCTGTCTTTGCTTAAACATCCACCACCAATGATTAAGGTTTCCGATGCATATAACGCTTCAGATTGATTAGAGTATTATAGTGACTAAGCTTTGCTTTCCAAGATGATGATTTTTTAGCCATGAGGAGAAAGTAGACTTATGAGATCGATCCGGACAAATGTGTGTCTGTCTGGCTGGCTGTGTGTGTCCCTCCCCCCCCCCCCCGTATCAACTCCTAAACGGCTGCAGCAATTGAAACACAATTTGGCATGAGTAAAGATCTGTACTTGAATATCTCCATTCCGTATTTGAAAATGATGTCAGTGCTAACATCTGCTAAAAATTCGCAATTGAAATTTGAGCTCCATGTTGGATATCTTGGAAGGTATAAGTTGGAGCCATTTCAAAATTGGCACACATATAAATAATAATATTTCAGTTTAATTTCCAGGATGCCATACATGGCAGTGTTGCCAAAATTATTATAAGCCTGCTGATAGGTCCAATTATTAAATGCATATAACTTCTACACTATCAATTGGAATTCAACCAAATTTCGTATGTGCTATGTGTACTAAACCAGATATGACTGAGCGTATTCTAAAGATCCCCCAGGGCTGCCATCTGTTAATAAATACTCTCAATTTATTTTATCCAAATACCAATATATCAGAAAGTATGCAAGCCGACAGCTTTAAACTATGCACAGGTATAGTACCTGACATTCTATATTAATTTGGAGTAACTTATATACGTCAGTGCTACCAACATGATTCTAAGCCTGCTGAGAGTTCCAAATTTAAATACATGTAACTTCTATACTATCATTTGTTTTTCAACCAAATTTCGTATGTGCTATTTTGAAATAGCTCCCATATGACCATAATAGATATGACTAAGCGTATTCACAAGAGCAACCAGGGCAGCCAACTGTTGATAAATACTGTCCCTATTTCTTTACCCTAATATCAATATATCAGAAAGTATATAAGCCAATAGCGCTAATCTTTTGCACACGTATAGTACCTGGCATTCTAGATTAATTTGGAGTAACTAATTTACGTCAGTGCTGCCAACATGATTCTAAGCCTGCTGATAGTTCCAATTTTATAATACATGTAACTTCTATACTATCTAATGAATTTCATTCAAAATTGGCACAACTATAGATCACATTATTTCAGATTATTTCTGACCAATACATGCATGACATTGTTGCCAACATGATTTTACGCGTACTGTTAGATCCAATGTTTAAGTGCATGTAACGTCCATGCTATTCATTGGACTTCAAGCAAATTTTGTATTCTGTACCCTAAGAGATGGAACTAAGAATATATTCAGTCACCAGGGCTGAAAACTGTAGTGCTCTATTGGGCTACATTATGCCAGGTATACAGTATTTCGAACTAATTAGAAATTTCGATATTTCCAACTTAATTTCATCATTATTCTAGATAGATCCATATAGATTAATCATTGGTATGAATCTTAAATTTTAAGAAAAGTAGGCTGTTTAGTTCGTCACGGAACTTCTTGTTATTATACCTGTTCCAAGTGATCCTGTCTATTTTATATTTATTTATTTATTTATTTATTTGTTTGCCACGGTGGGTGAGTGGTTAACCTGTCGGTCTACTAACCCCAAGATTGCGGGTTCGCTCCTGGCCGTGGTAAGCGATTTTTGAAAGGTGGCAAAAATTACGACACGCAAGTCATACGATGTTGGCATGTCAAAGAACCCATTTGAATTCAGTATGCCGTGTTCATAATGGCAAAATTAATCTCGGGAGTTTCCGCCATTACAAAGTTCTTCATTTCTCTACTAGAAAGCGCGATAGTGTTCAAGGAGCTTAGATATCTAACCTCCTTGACGTTCATAGTGCTTCAAGGAACAACTAAATTCGACATGCACGCTACCCTCTGGGTGTCAAATACCAAAGCTTGCACCCAGCACCCGAGGCCATACGATATTTTATTATTATTATTATTATTATTATTATTATTATTATTATTATTATTATTTATTAATGAACGTATTATTCATATCTTGGTGTTATTAAAGCTAAAGGACCACTATAGAATTTATTAGGTTATTGTTGTTGTTGTTTCGTTTGAGGGGCTTGGGCATCGTGGCTATTTAGTCCCGTTAACTGGTGTGTGTGTGTGTGTACAGTTTATCTGATAACCTGTGTAATTGTGATGGTTGTACTAATGAGTGTATTGTAATTGGGGTTAGAATTTGAGTAAGGGACGGCTGTGGCCTTAAGTTAAGAACCACGGCATTCGACTATAGTAAAAGTGGGAAACCACTTCTAGGTTGATTGAAGGGAGTATCGAACCCACCTCTTCTCAGTTCTGCCTCTCGAGGCTGAGTGAATACCGTTCCAGCCCAAAGAACAGAATTAGATTTCTTAGAAAAATCAAGAATCGAACCCAGACATCCAAGGAGGGTAATCACTACGCCACGAGATGAAGTTATTATTGATATTATTATTATTATTATTACCGGCCACGGTGACCGCGCCGGCTAACTCGTGCATCTCTGACATCACGTGGTTTACCATTTTCACCTCAAGGCAAATGCAGGGACGGTTCCTTTAAACAGGTCCACGGCCGACTATCTTCCAAAATCTTCCCTAACCCTTCCTTAATTAGACCCAAGTTAGCGGTCGCCTGGGTGATGGGCCTGTCACCATCCCCAGTTGTATCTGCTGATAAAATGTGTTCCGCGCCCAGACACCGTCCTTGCGACGGGAGAGGAATGATCCCTCACATAGTCCATGAATTAAGCCGGCTGGGTGGATAAGCGATTATTATTATTATTATTATTATTATTATTATTATTATTATTATTATTATCATTATTATTATTATTATTATTATTATAATTTCTCATAGGGTTTCCCTAGTAATCTGCCAATGACTGGCTGCAAGTAGTAAGGTGAACATGATTTAATTTCATTTGTCTGTGTGTTTTTATAGTACTATGGTTCGTTGTTGTTGGATTCTTCGGTCTTTTGACTGGTTTGATGCAGCAGTCCAAGCCTCCCTGTCCTGAGATAATCGTTTCAACTCTACATAGCTACCACACCCTACACCTGAGGCAATCTGTTTGTCATATTCTAACCTTGGTCTTCCCCTACAGTTCTTGTCCTCGACCCTTCCTTCCATAACTAAGCTTGCTATTCCTGGATGTCCTAGTATGTATCCTACCAACCTATCTCTTCTCTTCATTAGCAGTCGCCAGAAACATCTCTCCTCTCCCACTCGTCTTAATATCTTTTCGTTTGTCACCCTATCTACCCATCTGATCTTCATCATTCTCCTGTAACACCACATTTCAAATGCTTCAATTCCCTTCTTTTCTGCTGTACCAATAGTCCATGTTTCACTTCCATAGAGCGCCACGCTCCAGACAAAGCCTTTCAAAAATGACTTCCTAATACCTAAATCTATATTCGATGTCAACAGATTCTTTTTTTTGTAGAAATCCTTTCCTTGCCTGAGCCAACCTACATTTTATATCCTCTTTGCTTCGTCCATCACTGGTTATTTTGCTTCCTAAGTAACAGAAGTCTCCTACTTCCTCTAGTTTTTCACCTGCCAATTTGATGTCCATAGAGGTTTCTGATTTATTTCGGCTGCATTCCAATAGTTTGGTTTTACATTTATTAATTTTCATCGTGAATTCTTTCCTCAAGAGGGAGTCCATACCATTAAAAAAATGATGATTGTTATTATTATTTCTCATAGGTTTTCCTGCGTAATCTGCCAAAGACTGGCTGCAAGTAGTAAGGTGCACAGGCTTAAATTTCAATTTTTGTCTGTTTGGTTTTATAGTACTATGGTTCATTCACTGCTAAAACTTTCCGCACAGTGCGGCACGTTCCCCAAAATTGTCGCCTTCTGTAGTTGTAGGTACAACATGTTTAGCAAGCCGAGCTTAATGAGGGATTTGTGGATTTTCGTGGAATCTCCTCTTGTGCTTCAATATCACCGCGACTATAACGACCTTTATGTTCGACCCTGACTATTATGTGTCTGAAAACTGTATCATAATGATGGTCATTATACCACTATTTTTCATTATGAAACAGTTTCTCCCACCAATCACAGCTCAAGAAACAGTTGTTTGACCAATTAGATAAGGATACCTTCGCCCATGCGCTCAAAATCCAACATGTCTATATACATTACCGAAAGTGCACCGTCCATATGTTCGCGTAAATAAACTGGTGAATATGAGACAAGAAATAGCACTGTACCTTAAATATACCCAAATACAATTTCTACACAGTGCGTTGATTTCAAACGACTACGGTGACAGTTTTACTGAATACCGGTTTACGATCTGCACATATGGCATTGAAGCACACAGAGCGCATGCGTCGGTCGGCCAGAGAGCTTGGAACACGGAGATATGCTACCTAGCGCACCACCCGATCACAATATTCTAGTTACTGAACAGATATTTATGAATATTTATGTTAAAACATGTAATAAAGTTATAATTATCGTCGAACATAAACAGTCGTATGCAACTCGCCTATAATGGTAATTAAGACTCTCGTATGGAAATTATAAAACTCGCTAAAGCTCGTTTTATAAACATACTCGTGTCTTAATTGTAGCCATTATAGGCTCGTTGCATAATGTACTATTTCCTGCTTCCTTAGCCCTTTGAGCTCTTCAGCTAGTGATGAAAATTTATCGGTCTTCTCTGTTTGTTTCTTTCCAAGATTGTGGAGGAATAGCAACATCTATGATAAAGGTTCCTTTTTCCTTCTTCAGGACCGAGATGAGTCTGTTCTGTGTTACTTCCTACAGGATGGCCAGTGGCTACTGTGCAATTCCAGAGCTTTGCAGTGTTGCTCTCATGTAGTCTACTGTCCGAGGATCATACTTGTAGTACGACGTTTTATCATCAGCAAACCACAAACTGTCGAGTTTTTAAAACTCAGCAATTCTTCTATGTTTGTGCCGTGTCTTGTGTGGGGTTTCGCCTAGGACACCAAGCTGGCTCATCGGCGGGCTCTTGGTGTCCCCACCCGGATTCCCACTGGAGTGGCATGCTGCGCGCCACCTCCCTTTATATAAGGTACAACTGCACCTCTTGACTGCGAGAACTAAAAGCTCAAGCAGCCTCAACCTCCCTATGAAGGCTTCCAAAAAGATGGTATATTGTTGGCTTTCACGGCCGGTGAATTAAAACTCAGCAATTCTTCTAGGTTTGTGCCGTGTCTTGTGTGGGGTTTCGCCTAGGACACCAAGCTCGCTCATCGGCGGGCTCTTGGTGTCCCCGCACGGACCCCCACTGGAGTTCTTGATGGATGATTATGACGACGTTGTCATGACGCCTTTTATACTCCCTTGGCGCAAGGGCTGGCAGCCACTTGGTATATGATATACAGTCTCCATTTGACTGTTGCAAAACCAACATTTGTCCTTTACAACTGTGCTGTCATTCAAGATGTACTTTCTATATTTTCTAGTTAGAATCACTTTTTTTGTGTTGCCACAAGAAGACTTCTGTTTATATAAAGAAATGCCGGTTTACTAGCCAATTACACGGAGCATTATGGTCGACATAGCTCTCTCTAATACCGGCACAATATTTGTCATGAATTATCTTATTATATTATACTGTAAGGTGTATGTTTCACAAAACTCAAGCTTCTAAACCAGAGGGAGTTAGAAGGTGTGGTTTGTACCAAAATCTTCCAAATCGTCTCAATAGTACAGGAAAAAGTCTTGCATTTCTTGATAAGACATCGGAAATATTAAGTGCTTTTAAACAAGTAAACAAGACGATAGCCCCAAGGAGAACTGTGTCGCGTAAATCCCACATAGCATTAAAGCCGGGCGGGTAGTCTGTACACATGGGGCGCACATTATGCGGGAGTTCACGCACGGGTCTCGCTGGTTGTGAAAATGGGAAACCATGAAAACCATAAATGCTAATCACACCGTCTTCTCTTGTGGACGGTGGGTCCAAAATAGACAGTCTCTTCAAGAGCACGTTGGGGTAGAGATATCCCCTGACAATATTGTTGCCGTGAAAACCTTATGTAGGCCACAGACCGAGGGATAAGAGCTGCAGAGTCTGGAAAGGAAGAATTTAGTATGTCTCCTGGACACGGAAATATAATATAACTAGCAACCCGACCCGGCTTCGCCCGGGAACAGTTATGAATGCTTTACGTGATAAGCGCTTTTTTTTTCCAATGTCAATGAACAACGACCAATATCCGTTTTACGTCTCGTCATGATAGGTTAAAATCACTGACTGAACTATTAATTATATTATCATAGAGATGCATGTGCAACAAATTCTTGTCAGACGTAATTTAGGAATGGCGAGGTGCATGAAACACAAATCCCCCTTCCGTCCAATCTTAACTTGACTGTGAATTTTGCGGAAAGAAAAGTTCACTGGCGAAATGAAGAAAAGCCAAGTTGCACTTCCAGGGAAACTCCAAACACAACCACTCTTCTCTAAAGTTTTTAACTCAACACGACTCGACAGTTTGCTGCTGCTGTATGCGGGGCAATAAGCTCGTCCGCTAGCTAAGCTGTAACTGGGGTGATAGACTCGCCCCTAGCTAGCTCGTAAACTGTCGCCTCAGTAACTGAATGGAGATTGTTGGAAGAAAGGAAAATGTAACAAGATGTTCAGTAAAGAACATACAGCCTACTTTCTCCTAAATGCATGGGTATTGTTATAACTCTTTGTCCTTTTCAAGGAGTATAGTTGAATGTTGGTTGTAGTAGCTTGCTGAAATACAACGTGTTACACGGATATTAAACATGAATATGAGGTGCCCTTTGCCTGTGCTACCTCTGTACAAAATTTCATTCAATTCGGTTTCACCGTGTTTGAATTGATATGGTGAATCGATTTGCACTCATACATGGCCACTATCTGTAAACTATTGGGCTGATGACCTTGTAGTTCAGTCAAATGCTTCCCACAAAAAGGTATGTTGTTGCAAAATTTGGTAGAGATCAAATAATTCAGTTGGTCGTAATTTGATTCAAGCTTTTAACATTAGGATGGCCGCCATTACGTTTTTGTCAAGATGGCGGTGATATAAAACATGACACTGGAGTGCCCTCTGCCAGTGCTAGCTCTTTACCAAATTTCGTTCAATTCGGTTTCACCGTGTTTGAATTGATAGGGGGAATCGATTTGCACACATACATGGCCGCTATCTGCAAACAATTGGGCTGATGACTTTGTTGTTTGGCTAAAAGATGCTTCCTACATAAAGGTATGTTGTTGCAAAATTAATTAGAGATCAGATGATTAAGTTGGTCGTAATTTGATTTAAGCTTTTAATATTTGGGTGGCTGCCATTTCGTTTCCGTCAAGATGGCGGCGATATAAAACATGAAACTGAGGTGCCCTTTGCTAGTGCTACTTCTATACCAAATTTCGTTCAACTCAGTTTCACCGTGTTCGAATTGATAGGGGGGGGGGGGGGGCAAGCATTCAGAGTACACACACTCAGAATTATACAGAATGAAGAAAATTGGAAGCTGATAGCAAGTTTTGTTGAAAATATCATCCGAAACAGATCGGCATTGAAGATAATTAAAGCCCTGTGCGGATAAACAAAACGTTATCCTCATCTGCACGTGTCTTATTCGAATCTACTGGCATTACAATAATATTTTATTTAGATAAAGTATTAACATAAAGCAACACCTTTAGACATTTGAGGAGAAGGTCGTCCCCTTAGGATATGTATGTCATGTGCTTTGTATAAAATAAATGTTATACAGACACAATTGCAACCCTCTTCCATTCGGTGTGTTATTATGCTTAATGACATCATTTGAATGGTATTAGCGAAAATCATCATCTTAGGTATAGGAAACACAACGGAAAAATATATGTTATAAACATTCGGGTCTTAGTAATGATATTCAACAAGTTCGGATTGTATTCTAAAACATATCCGCAAATGTACTTGAAACATTATCCGCAGCTTATCTGTTATCCACAGAGCCATGCAAACTATATCCGCATGGCAAAAGGTTTTGCGGTTATCCACGGGTTTATCCACGCAGAGCTTTAAAGATAATTCGCTACGGAAGTGTACCCAACGGGCAAAGATAAAATGGCTCTCGGTGGAAGTAATGTGATAAACGGTTCCAGGCTAGTGTTCAGAAGTAACAGGGGTGGGTTAGTCGGTAGTCGGTCACTCAGGAGTCCGTCATACCATACCTAAATGCATTTCTTCTCCTAAAAAATAAAAAAATTACAAGAAGTTCCGTGACGAACTAAAGAGCCTACTATTCTTAAAATTTAAGATTCATGCCAATTATTAATCTGTATGGATCTATCTAGAATAATGAAAAAAAATAAGTTGGTAATATCGAAATTTCAAATTAGTTCGAAATACTGTATACCTGGCATAATGTAGCCTAATAGAGAACTACAGTTGGCAGCCCTGGTGACTGAATATATTCTTAGTTCCATCTCTTAATGTACAGAATAAAAAATTTGGTTGAAGTCAAATTGATTGCATGGACATTACATGCAGTTAAACATTGGATCTAACAGCGTGCGTAAAATCATATTAGCAACAATGACATAAATGTATTGGTCAGAAATAATCTGAAATAATATGATGTATTGTTATGTCAATTTTGAATGAAATCCATCAGTTAGTATAGAAGTTACATGCATTTTAAAATTGGACCTATCAGCAGGCTTAGAATCATGTTGGCAGCACTGGCGTAGGCCTATATTTGTTACTCCAAATTAATCTAGAATGCCAGGTACTATACGTGTACAAAGTTTAGAGCTATTGGCTGGCATACTTTATGATATATCGATATTAGGGTAACAAAAATAGAGACAGTATTTATTTACAGTTGGCAGCCCTGGTTACTCTTAAGAATCGGCATAGTCATATCTGTTATGGTACACATAGCACACACGAAATTTGATTGAAATCCAAATGATAGTATAGAAATTACATGTTTTTAAAGTTAGACTTCTCAGCAGGCTTAGAATCATGTTGGTAGCACTGACGAATTTAAATTACTCCAAATTAATATAGAATGTCAGGTAATATACGTGTGCATAGATTAAAGCTGTCGGCTTGTATACTTTCTGATATATGGGTATTTGGATTTAAAACAAATGGGAGCATTTATTAACAGTTGGCAGCCCTGGTGGCTCTTAGGAATACGCTCAGTCATATCTGTTTATGTACACATAACACATACGAAATTTGGTTGAAATCCAATTGATAGTGTAGAAGTTATATGCATTTAAAATTTGGACCTATCAGCAGGCTTATAATCATTTTGGCAACACTGTCATAAATGGCCTCCTGGAAATTAAACTGCAATATTTTTATCTATACGTGTGTCAATTTTGAAATAGCTCCCATTCATACCTTCCGAGATATCCAACAAGGAGCTCAAATTTCAATTGCAATTTTTCAGCAGTTGGTAGCACTGACATCATTTTGAAATATGGCCGAGTTATATTCAGGTAGAGATCTTTACTCCTGCCTAATTTTGTTTCGATTGCTGCAGCCGTTTAGGAGTTGATAGGGGGGGGGGGACACCCACAGCCAGACAGACAGACAGACAGACAGAAGGACAGACAGAAGGACAAGACACACATTTGCCCGATCTCATAAGTCTACTTTTCCCTCATTTTTGCAAAATGTGAAAAGTAGGCTAAAAGTAAAATATTATTATCAGTTAGTAACTGGATGGAATCAATTCTTATCACATGTAGGTTCCGAAAGTTTCGGGTAGAATATTTATTCTTTGCGCCTAATGATGTTGAAATATGTTATTCGGTTTTATCTTCATGGGCGATAAAACAATTTTATTAGAGAAAACATCGAAGAACATGTAACAGATCATTAATTTGTTGGGTGCTATAAGTAAACTATTTCGTAATCACGAGACGTGAAACAAGTGTTTGTGAGCGTGAGCCATCAAAGTGAATGTATCTCTATCGGTTTAATATACAAGTTGTTTCAATATTAGGTACGTAAACACGGATTAGGTTATGAAACACAAGTTCAGCTGTTATATTAAAAGTAATGATAATAATAAACATTTAATGCAGCCAATGGTCATAGCTAGGGCTCGGACTTTCAAGTAAATAAATATTTTTTATATAAATACAAATTTTAAGCATTTTTTCTATAAATACATAAATTCCTGCTTTTCACTTATAAGCACATGTTGTTGTTGTTTGAGTCTTCAGTCTTTTGACTGGTTTGATGCAGCCCTCCATGCCTCCCTGTCCTGAGCTAATCGTTTCATCTCTACATAGCTACCACACCCTACATCCGAGACAATCTGTTTAACATATTCTAACCTTGGTCTACCCCTACAGTTCTTGTCCTCGACCCTTCCTTCCATAACTAAGCTTGCTATTCCTGGGTGTCTTAGTATGTGTCCTACTAACCTATCTCTTCTCTTCATTAGCAGTCGCCAGAAACATCTCTCCTCTCCCACTCGTCTTGATACCTCTTCGTTTGTAACCCTATCTACCCATCTGATCTTCATCATTCTCCTGTAACACCACATTTCAAATGCTTCAATTCTCCTCTTTTCTGCTGCACCAATAGTCCAAGTTCCACTTCCGTAGAGCGCCACGCTCCAGACAAAGGCTTTCAAAAATGACTTCCTAATACCTAAATCTATATTCGATGTAAACAGGTTCCTTTTTTTGTAGAAATGCTTTCCGTGCCTGAGCCAACCTACTTTTTATATCCTCTTTGCTTCGTCCATCACTGGTTATTTTGCTTCCTAAGTAACAGAAGTCTCCTACTTCCTTCAGCATTTCACCTGCCAATTTGATGTCCATAGAGGTTTCTGATTTATTTCGGCTGCATTCTAGTATTTTTGTTTTACAATTATTAATTTTCATCATGTATTCTTTCCGTAAGACAGAGTCCATACCATTCAAAAACTCATTCAAATCCTCAGGCTTGTCGGCCAAGATGACGATGTCATCAGCAAATCTCAGAGTTGAAATTATTTCTCCTTGAATCTTCACTCCCACTTTAAATTTTTCTCTAATTTCCTTCATTGCTTGTTCAATGTAAAGATTGAAAAGTATGGGTGATAAGTTGCAGCCTTGCCTAACACCTTTCTGAATATCAGCTTCTCTCTCATGTCCTTCAGCTCGAAAGACTACTGTTTGGTTTCTGTATAGATTGTAGATCACCCTCCTATCCCTGTAGTTTATTCCAATAGATTTCAAAATGTCAAACAATTTAGTCCAATCAACGTTATCAAAAGCCTTTTCTAAGTCTACAAATGCCATGAACGTTCTCTTATCTTTCCTTATTCTACCTTCCAAAATCAGCATGAGACTTAGTACAGCTTCCCTTGTTCCTACATTTCTCCTGAAACCAAACTGGTCTTCACCCAACTCCCTTTCTATCTGGCTTTCAATCCTCTTGTAAATTATTCTAGACAGGATTTTTGAAGCGTGAGTAATCATACTGATTGTACGGTAATCTTCACATCTGTCAGCTCCCACTTTCTTTGGTATAGGGATGATTACATTCTTCTTGAAATCAGGGGGTACCTCACCTGTCTCATAAATCCTACACACCAAGTGAAATAACCTGATCAGACCTTCATCTCCTATGCAGCGTAGCAACTCAATCGGTATATCATCTATGCCTGGTGCTTTGTTCCTGCTTAAGTCTTCTATAGCTCTATCAAATTCTGATCTCAATATTAAATCTCCTTTCGCATCCTCATCAATTTCCTCCTCCCTTTCCATTACTTGATTCTCAATCTCCTTTCCCTTATGCAAACTCTCTATGTAAGATTTCCATCTCTCAACCTTTTCTTCCCTATCTGTTAGAGGCTTTCCATTTGTGTCCTTAATATTACAGCACTTAGTCTTCTTTTCCCCAAATGTATTCTTAATCCTTCGATAAGCTGTGTCTACTTTTCCTAATTTCCAGGGGACGATAACCTAGATGTTAGGCCCCTTAAAACAACAATTATCATCATCATCATTTTCCTAATTTCAGACAATTTTCTATACCTTCACATTTCTCTTTCAACCATTCTTCTTTCGCTTCCTTGCACTTCTTGTTGACCTCATTTCTCAGACGTCTGTATTCTGCTTTCCCCTTTTCATCTCTTACATTCTTGTGTTTCCGCCTTTCATCCATCAATTCTAGTATATCCTGAGTGATCCACGGTTTTCTACCTATTCTTTCTTTCCTACCAATGTTTTCTTCTGCGGATTTTGTTATTTCATTCTTCAAAAGTGCCCATTCGTCTGCAATTGAAGTTTGTTTAGGGTTTTTCATTAGTCCTTCCTTTATACTCTTCTTGAATCCTTCGTTTACATCCTTTACATTCAGTCTGTCTATTGCCCACCTTTTTATCTTTCGACTTTTCTTCAGTTTCTTCAACTTTAATCTGCATTTCATTACAACCAGATTGTGGTCAGAGTTTATGTCAGCACCAGGATATGTTTTACAATCCAAAATCTGGTTTCGAAACCTCTGCTTGACCATAATGAAGTCGATTTGATAACGCCCTGTATCTCCTGGTCTCATCCATGTGTATATTCTTCTATTGGGGTTATTGAATAAGGTGTTTGCTATGACCAACTCATGCTCGGTGCAGAATTCCATCAGCCTGCTTCCTCGATCATTCCTTTCATCTAATCCGAAATCTCCTATTATCTTCCCTTCTCTCCCTTTTTCTACCACAGCATTCCAATCTCCCATTACTATAACATTTTCATCACCTTTGATATACCTCAGAATTTAGTCTATTTCTTCGTAGACCTTTTCAACATCCTCATCATCAGCTTGACTGGTAGGCATATAGACTTGTACCACTGTGGTGCACGTAGGTTTAGTATTGATTTTTGCTACAATAATCCGTTCACTATATTGCTCATAATATTCCACCCGCTGTCCAAGTTTCCTACTCAATATGAGACCAACCCCTGCTTGGCCATTGTTTGATTTAGTGCTAAGGACCCTATAGTCTCCTGACCAAAAGTCCTGTTCTTCCTGCCAGAGCATTTCACTAATCCCAACCAAATCCAACCTTAACCTATCTATTTCCCTTTCTAAGTTTTCTAACCTTCCACTTCCTAGCAGACGTCTAACATTCCACGCTCCGATCCGTAGAATGCCAGATTTCCTCTTTGTCACTTCTGTGATGTTAACCCCCTCTCGAGTAGTCCCCACCCGGAGATCCGAACGGGGGACTAGTTTACCTCCGGATTGAAATTTTACAAGGGAGGAGGCCATCATCACATGTAATTATGCATAGAGAGGTGCATATCCTCGGGAATAGCATTACGGCTGTAGTTTCCCGTTGCTTTCAGCCGTGCAGCAGGACGCAGTGTAGCCATTATTGGCTTATATTATCAATATCTTAACCGTCTATAAGACTGGTAAAGAATTGATTTATTCTGAAAGGCTGCTACTCCCTTTCAGAATAAGTAAAGAGCAATTCTACTAACAAAAAACTAACCTTCTACTAACCATTAAATACCAAAATTCTACTAACGAAGAAACAACAAATACTACCACTAAAACAGTCTGTCACCAGGCACACTCCCATGCACCCTCACACATAACAGTCTACTGAAACACTGAACTATAACTAATAACCAATGCAACTGCTACCAAACACACTCCCACACCACAGTCTAATAGAACAATGACCTATATCTAATAAGCAAACTAACTACATACTTATAACTACAACTAACTACATACTTACTGTACTGTACTGTAATTTGAATTGACAATATTTAAAATACCGCACCTTTAGTAAATGTTTGTATCCAACATTGTTATAGCTATGTACAAAATTCTGTATGTCGCGATATGACTCTACGAGTTAAAGCGACAATAAATAAATAGGAATTAAATAAAAAACACTTTTATGTACTGGATGTACAATTGAAAATGTGTGTATTGGAAACAAGGCAGTGTGTGCTCTGTAGCGTGAGAAAGTTATGGCAATACAGTAGGCAGTGCATTTAGCAGGCACTGGAAAAGATACCACTGTTATATCTAATGTTGAGAGAAGAGGCAAAACTATCTGTGATGCATGACTTTCTCGCCACAATTGGCAGGATATATTTTGTCAAGAGAATAACAAGGATACAAAGATAAGCCAGGAAATAAACAAATTGAAAAAAAGGGGAGGCTGACCAACAGGGCAGGGCGGAAGGGAGGAGAAAGATGAGGGTGTACTACGAGTCAAAGAGTCAGCGCAGTAAAGTGGTACACTCGCAAAGATCGACATTATAAACATAACACAGAAAATGGACCATATAACAATCGAGGTGACAATGTCAACCAAGTAAACGTGTGGGACGACGAATTGAAGTCAGATGCCAGTGGAAACTTCGAAATACCATAATTTTAACAGGATGCCATTGGAAACGTGAAACATCACCGTTCTAGGTGCATGCCATGGGAATGCGGAGATAGATACTGTACCAGCTCAGCCGGATGCCGTTGGAAACGTGGAAACGCCACCATTCAAGGCACATGCCATGGGAATACGAGGATTGGACATCAGCTGGATGGATTGCCAGGGAACGTGATGGATGCTGAGATCTATCCTCCAACATCAGGAAATCACCGCTTATACAAAATTCAATCCACTGACATCAAATTCATTTTCAATTGTTTTCACAACCACAAGATGGCGACTGCGCAAAATTTTAAAACCTCGCTTTTATTTCTTGTGTCCTAATCCCACGTCATGGGAGACGGGCAACGGCACAAAGTAGGGGATTGCCTGTAGGGGCGAAGTACAGTGGGGACTTCGTGTGCCCCGGGACCGTTACGGTAGCTGTGAAGGTCCTACAGGAACCCTGAAAAGTGACGGCTAACGGGGCTCTGGTGAAGCTACGATAGGCCCAGCAAGCCAGTAGTGGATGAAACCAAATGCTTTCAAGTATGGAACGAGCCTCAGATATGATGGATATAATAGACGACGACACGGCTGTAAACACGGACTAAGATTTGGGACTTTAAACATAAGAACGCTGACAGGGAAGGTGGAGGAGATAGTGGATATGATGGAAAGAAGGAAATTGGATTTATTGGGATTGGCAGAAACAAAGTGGAAAGGGGAAGGAAGGAGAGAACTGAGAAAAGGCTATAGACTGTACTGGAGTGGGAATGAAGAGGGAAAGAGGAATGGAGTGGGAGTAGTAGTACGAGATGGTTTAAAAGAAGAAGTGAAGAGAATAAGTGATAGGATGATGAAAGTGAAAGTAGCACTGAGGGGAGGAACCGTAGAAATAGTGCAAGTGTATGCTCCACAAGTAGGCTGCGCCTCTGAAGAGGAGGAGGAGTTTGAAGAGGAATTGCAGAAGCAGTTGGTAGGAAGAAATATGATTGTTATGGGGGATCTGAATGCCAATGTAGGAAGTGAAAGACAGGGGTATGAGAGTGTCCTTGGACCAGAGGGTTGGGGCAGAAGAAATGAGGAAGGAAAGATACTATTGGACTTCTGCCAAAGGATAGTTATACAAAAAGCCAAACATACTGGAAACTGCCTCCTTTTGAAGGAAAATGGCATAGAAGTATCTGATGGCGTAAGGTCAAGGCGAGGGAGTAGGACAATGTTTCCAACATTTACGCCATAAAAAGGCATAATGTTTACATTTTTTAAAATCAGTATGCTAGATACTTCTATTTATTGAATTTTTGTTCTGTGTTACTTTAACGGGAAAGAACCTGTGAGCTATCTAATCGTTATACAGAGCGTATGTCAGCTTGCAACTGTGTTATTCTTAATAACCTATCGCCCCGTGCCACTCAGTGTGGAAGCCGGAGATTTCCTTGTCCATAGTCATATTGCACCACGTGCTAGATCTCCCCCTCCCCTAGCTGCCTGGAACCAGTGTCACTCACATGCATTTCATTTCTGGCACTGTGAAGTGTAAGTCAGTTCTGCGATGCCTAAAGTAAAAACAACTACAATTTATCGTCCGTTGCAGAATTTAAAGATAATTTTACTTCTGATGGGGGCGTTCTGTTCTTCCAACCATGTGGCTAAGCAATTATGGGTGAACAGCGATCCCAAGTTACACAACACCTCAAGGGCAAGATACATATTGTCGCAGTTTCGCACCTTCAGAAGAAGTGTTTCGGGATAATTGTCGGTCATTTGTGATGGTCAATCTGAAGATGTGTCTCGTTGTGTATTGTAATGCTTCAGCAGTCAGTGAGACATAGAATAAATTGCATTCGTGAGTACTGCATGTTGTTTATATTCACATTAATAAACTGAATTATAGTTACATATCTTTACTTTTTTGTCACATATTTCAGGTATTTTTAATACATAAAAAATAAATATTTTCCCGATTTTAGCACTTAAAAATCTGAGTCCTAGTCATAGCAATACACAGAAAATACAACGGAATCAATCCTCTCGAGATTACACATCCTTGTCACCACAAACGTCCTACAGCGACACCCCCCGCTCACATCGCAGCGCGTGATAGCTGTCTCAGAGCCTCCCACACAACCGACAGATGTACTCTTCGTCTGGAACATGGAATGCTTGTGTCTCACACAGTCTAAAGTGGAAACCATGTACTGCAAATCGTGTCCAGGTGTGGCGGAGCTCATAGTCGGGGCCTTTCCACTCAGAGTTTGTCATAGCCTCTGTTGCATAAAAGGTCTCCCAAATAGCCTCACGCTTAGTTTGTAGCTCGTCCAAAAATTCCCTAAAGGTGCTAGTAGCTGGCAAGACCATCATCAATCGTAGCTGTTCTAAGAAGGAGGGTTCACCAGTAAGCACATACGTCAGTCTTTAAGAGGTGTATTTAGATACGCAGAGAATCTTCTTGAGAAAAGCCGATTTAACTTGCTCAATTTTCTTGAGGTTGCTTTTGTTCTGACAGTCCCAAATCAATTCAATCCCATAAGACACAATAGGAATTACCTTGCTGGATAATAATTATAATAATTTGGAAGGGCTCCAATACGAAAGAATTGCGAAGACTGGAGGAACCTGGATGAATGAACAGAAGCAGTAGCACAGCGTCCAGATGAGGGAGTACCGGAGGAAAAGGAAGCTTAAAACGAAGAGGAAATTAAATTGTAGCTTAATCCTCAGTGGTTTATTCGTAAATTTAAAAAAATAATTTTATTAACATTTTCAGAATGTCCAACGATCGTCTAACAAAGAAAATTTGGAATTTCTTGAAACCAAAGAGGAAAAATTGGCATGTTTGAAGAATGTAACAAAGACCTTCTAGAAATTGGTATTCCGGACAGCAAAATTATGAACAGGTGTGAATTCAGACACCTAATCAAAAATTACCAGGGATTTAAGGTAGGGGCAGAATCCAAAAGACGGAGGGGACCTCTTTCAGAAGATCGGAAGAAGGCGCTGAGTGATGGACTCAAGAGATACTGGCAGGACATCAAAGCTGGCAGACGATCTAGAACGAAACATTGATTTTGATTGTTACTCCGTAGTCCCTAGTGGCTCAATTCGAATGTAATAAAATAATAATAATATTCTTATTCATAATGTTATTGGTTTTACGTCCCTTTAACTACGCCGGGGTGGCGGATATTTTTTTCCCCGTGCCAGTAAATCTACTGAAACGGCTCCTTCGCATTTGCACACCCTCAAATACCAACTGACTGCACCAGAATTTGATCCTGCAACCTTGTAATGTCCAACTGTTAAAGAGCTAGGTGATTGGGTTGATAAAACAGCGTCATTGTCTCACTTAACCCCGTGTTCTTTGTTGTGTGTGTTAAAATTTCTCTGAAAACCTGTGTTATTGTGAGGGCTGTATTAATGTGTGTATTTGTGATTGAGTTGGGGAATGGGCCGAGGTCTTAAGTTAGGAACCATCCCGGTATTTGCCTCGAGTGGAAACGAGAAACCACGGAAAACCATATCTAAGATGGTTGAAGTTCGAATCGATCCCACCTCCCCTCAGTTTTACCTCTCGAGGCTGAGGGCACCCCGTTCCAGTCCTCAGACCAGAATTACATATCTTGACAGAGCAGGGAATTGAACCCGGATCTCCGGGGTGATAGCCAAGAATGTAGCCTTAAGAGCGGGCTTCCCTGTCTTAATAACATTTTTGAAATGCACGGGACGTATAGACTAATTCTAAAACTGCCTCCATTACCGTGGCTGGCGAAGTGAGTCTCTGCTCATTCCAGTAGTTGTCGAAGTGATTCTATGCCCCCCTGAATAATTTACTGTCATAGAAACGCGAAGGATGGTTGGTGCCTATAACAGGTGATGGAAATTGCTTATTTAGAGCAGTTTCGTACTGTTTACATAAACATTAAGAACATGATCCTGAGCTACGTTTGCAAGCTATTGTAAAAATTGTTTCCGGCAGGGATAATTTTAAGGATTTTATTATTGGTGATCAGTAGGGCCCGGATGTTGATGACATGTCATCTTTTTACTGAGCTGTCTAAAACAATGCTGAAGTACATAGAAACTCCGGACGGGCCATCCCGTCTTCAAATATGTCATTGTTATTTTGCATATTTTGCTAATTTTCCATTTTAAGAGCATTTTTTAAATTTGGTAGATTTTTGGTCTTATTTTAGAGAAATCGGCCTTTTGAGGTCATTTTTTTTTTCAATTTAGACGTGTCACAGCTTTATATGAGGGAGTTACGTCTCTCAGAATTAGGAAGAAGTTAGTAGCTGATACAAGATAATTTGAAATATTGATTCCATTTCGTTAATAAACCGGGTGTAAACGAGTATTCGCAACAATCGTGGCAAAATTGCTGCGGGTATTGCATGAAAACTGAAAAAATTGCCGGACAAAAACACCGGGCATAAAACATTATGCAAAATCTCAGACACTCTTTCTGATGAAAACTACTGCACGGATAGGATTGAGGAGGATTTAGCAGCAAACGACCATCCTCACTTCAAGTAAACTCCGATCACATCAGTTGATGTTGAATGCAGCTTTTCGAGAAATAAAAACTTGTTGGCGAATAATCGCAAATCATTTACATTTGACAACATCAGAATGACATACGTCGTGCAGTGCAACGCAGACTAAAGTGAACATAAACCTTTTGTTAAGTGCTAGAAATCTATTTGACTCTCCAGTTTGAGCAAGTTGTCATTTTTGAAATATTGGTGAGTTTATTATTATAAGATCATTTTCTCCATTTTACACTGCATATATCGAATTGTTGAAATATTGGTGATTTTGTTAATATAAGATCATTTTCTCAATTTCATAGTGCATTTTTCAAATTTTTAGGGCATTTAATACAGTCATTTTTGAGAATTTTAAGTGCATTTTTTAAACTTTTTACGGCATCAAAATCCGGGCCCTAGTGATCAGTCTCATCGCAAACTCCTCAGCAACCAACTTGAGTATGAAAATCTCTGGACGGTGAATACACTGGTCATGTTAAATTTCATTGCATAAGCCAATTGCTTATTGGTTGTTTAGAGTACATAACAATGAGTCTCACCACGCAGATTTTTGCAATGATAGTATTATTTGCCATTTAATATTTAGCGACTCCGTTGATGGATGACACTATAGTGTTATCTAGGCAATTCAGAAACTAACCTCCGGTTGATTGAAAAAAATACACCAAGTTAAGTAAAAATATTTTAATATATACATCTTACAACTACATCTTTGCACTATTTTTCGACATAGTCTCCATAACGATTGAGGCACTTATCATATCTCTTCACAAGCTTTGAAATTCCTTCTGCATAAAAATCACCCGCTTGTGCCTTGAGCCAGCCTGTGACCGCATCTTTGAGCTCTTCGTCGTCATCAAACCGCTGGGACCCGAGCCATTTCTTCATACTCGTATGCATGAAGACGTGATAATCGCTTGGCGCCAGATCTGGGATGTAAGGTGGATGGTTGAAAACGTTGAAGGACTCAAGAAGGGCTGTTGTTCTGCGAGCAGTGCGGACGGGCGTTATCGTGCAATAAAACGATACCGGAAGTCAGCATACCACGGCGTTTGTTCTGTATAGCCCGTCGTAATGTTGTGTTTCACAGTACACGTCTTGATTAATGGTCGTCCCACGTTCCATGAATTCAACCAACAACACCCCTTTGGCATCCCAAAACACCGTTGCCATCAGTTTTCTGGCAGAAAAATCTTGCCGGGCTTTTTTTGGTTTGGTAGGCGAATCTGAATGTGCCCACATCTTTGGCTGTAAAAAACCGTATAACAGCACGCACTTCACATTTGGCGGGATTTTCTATTGCAGCACACATTTCAAACTGCCACAAAAACTAAACTAGCGCAGGTACGATGTTCACTCGACTACGGCTTGCTGCCGACTGACCTGCTGAGCGCGTGAATGCACAGATGGCGCGCTACTCCCCCCACTACCCGCACTGTGACCAATCGGAGGTTAGTTTCTGAATTGCCATTTGGGGAGAAATGCTGCTATGAATAAACCCGTTCGACGAAAGAGAACATTGAACGCAAAAATGTGATAAATTGGAGAAAATACGAAGCCACTTTTAAAATTCAATATAAATATGCCAATTCAGAAACAATTCCAGATATTATGCCGTACAGTGTATGGTCCTTGACAAACAAATGTAAACATTGTTTTTCATTGTATTTCTCCTGCGAGAAATCCACGCTTGGTTACGTTGACCTTTGCTGTTTTAATAGTAAAATTGATCTGCCTGAATATAAAATACTCCACAGGCTGCAACAAATTTTTACTGGAGATATCTCAAGGAATTTCATAGAGGATATGCGGCAGTAAAACAATGCTATGTCCTTCGTTTCCTTTGGTGCCAACGGAACCGAGCCAGATGAATACGGTCCGTATTGTTTTAAAATTTATGGAATTGCACATCATCGCATTTCTTCATTATATTCCAAAAATATAAGCGACGGTTCTTACGGCCAGATGTAAATATTAGACTCCTCAGAAGTTAATCAAATCAGATCTACAAATCAAGTGAATTCTTACATCAGGGAGGGCACACTTCATATTTTAAACAATATTCTGCAAGAGCATAACCCCTACATTCAATATTCAAAATACCTGTAAATTAATTTGCAATCCGGCTGACGATATTTGATTAGCATGGCGCATACTATGGGATGAAGCCCCAATGGCAAATATTCAATAATTAATGTGTGTGAATCGACTTCTAAAATATACTATACGTAACGACATTATTCCTTTTAGTGAGAAAGTTATTGTACTTGGAGGAGACTTCAGGTAGGTTTTTCCTGTTGTGGCGCACGCTTCTTACCAAACAGTTATTCACTCTTCTCTCTGGCCCTTCTCCAAAATATTCCGCTTACATAAAAACACGCGATCGGAAACCGATGAAAATGAATTTTCTAATTTTTTGCTAAAAGTTAACGGCGAATACCCCACTGGGGATGGTGAGGAATCAAATGCTATTGAATTACCAGCCAGACATGAAAACGTGACTGACATTTACGGGAAAACCTTCACTTCTGCAAAGGATATAATACATTTCTCGAAAGTTTGCATTTTTACACTAACAAATGAGCACTGTAATGAAATTAATTTAAAAGTCATTGAACTTATATCCAGTAGTTCAAGATCATACACTAGCGTTAAGTGGTTAAGTACTGAAGATAAAAGCCAACCACTTCAGCTTCCTACAGAATTCTTGAATTTCTTGGAATTAAGTGATTTGTCTCCACATATTCTTACTACAAACGTTTGAGCCATAGTTCTACTCCTTAGAAATCTGAACATTTCCCGAGGGATAATATATGGAAGTAGAATAATTGTAAGAAATTTGTATGAGAATTGCTTGGATTTGGAAATAATAGCCTAAGTGCATTTAAAATTTGGATTTACCCCATCATGTTTTCAGTCATGACCAGCAAGCAGTATGTTGCAATGTCGAGAATGCAATCTTTTGATGCCCTTAAGTAGCAGTAGTGCCAAAAATACTCGTACTAGGGATGTCCATAAGAAAATTCTTCAGTAAATATTTTCACACTGACCGTCATGTTTTCACGGGTATCAACTAGTTACTTATTATTACAGACACCACAATTATCCAGGGCATCAGTAAAATTCTACACACACCCAAGTGCATGGCGCTAAATGACTACGATGTCCAATCCCCTCAAGTGAAACCACAAAAACAACATCATACCGTAACCGTGCCAGGCGTAGACATACTATGCATGGGCTACAACTCGTATAACTCTCCAATTAACACAGACCAGCCTAAAGGTACAATGTTGGCTTAGATAAGTTCCACAACTCTGCTGCTTCCTCACCCACTTCCGACATTTAAGGCCTTTGTGGGTGATAAAGGCTCGACAAGGTAACACAATATCCATACACAGTTCTCAGATCCAGCAAATTAGGGATGCAGTGGTTAGGAATCTCCTTCCCTTGTAACAATATTCAATATGACCTACGTGTACATTCAGTACAACTACTGATGACCAAGGAGACTTTCAGCTACTAGGTCGTGTTTTGTACATTGAACACACGTCAGGTAGAGAGGTACAATTATGCACTAAAAATGTAGAAAATATGCATTAACAAGTAGTTCCGTGAAGAATTATACAGCCTATTTTCATATATCCTACTCATGTTAATTGCCTCTATCAACATACAAAATTTCAGTTTGATTGTTGTGATAGATTCGTAGATATTGAGAACCGTCTAAATATTTCAGATGGTCGCCAGGTTGGATTTTTATTTATGTACTATTACATGAAGATTATTGTGTACGTGTGTTATTCAAACTTCAATCGCATGATTAGGACACAAGAAGTAAAAACGAGAATTTAAAATTTCGTACAGCTGCCATCTTGTGGTTATGAAAACTATTGAAATAAATTAGATGCCAGTGGATTAACATTTGTATAAGCATTTAACGCGCAGAGTTTCACTGCACTCGGATGGTTAAATCGCCTCTATGAACATAAAAATATCAGTTTGATATCTGTAAAAGGTTCGTAGATATTGAGAACCGTCAAAATATTTCGGATGCTCGCCATTTTGGTTTGTTATATGTTTAGGCCATAGGGTTATATACCATTAAAGGACAATTATTGCGTAGCTTCATTATTCAAACTTTCACTTCGATCGCATGATTACGACACAAGAAATAAAAACTTAATTTTAAAATTTCGCACAGCCTCCGTCTTGAGGTTATGTAAACAAATGATCCAAATTAGATGCCAGTGCATTACAATATGTATATTCATTTACTGTACCACATATCACTGCGCTTAGTCGGTTAAATCACGAGAAAAGTCTATCAAAATGTTTCAAATTCGCTTGGCCGCCATGTTCGTTTTGTACTTTACAGGTGTTTGAAAGTTATATAGATAAACTTGTAGCTGTGCCCTTTATCACCGTACAAAATTTCAGGGTGATATCTGTAACAGTTTCGGAAATATAGAATGCCAGTGAAATATTTTGCTATTTTGAAGTTATATAAACAATGGAACTAAATTAGACACCAGTGCATTACAATGTGTATAAACATTTGCTGTACCAAGTTTCATTACGTTTGGATGGTTAAATCGTGAGAAAAGTCTATTTAAAAGTCTCAACTTCGCTTGGCAGCCATATTGGTTTTGTAGAAAACAGGTTTTTGAAAGTCTCATAGGTGAACTTCTAGTAGTGCCCTTTATTACCGTACAAAATTTCAGGGTGATATCTGTAATAGTTTCGGAGATACTGAATTCGCACAGCCACCATGTTGGATTGGTGAGACACAATAAAATTTGAAGGGCACGGTCGGGGTAAGCCGTAAAAGTGCTCTGATCTTACCGAGTTTCCTTGAAATCACTCCAGCTGGTTAGAAGTTATTAGGGGGGGGGGCGTACACACGAATCACACACGCACACACAGACACACGGACAAAAGGCGATCTCATAAAATGAAAATAGGCTAAAAATTGAGAAATATGCACTTAATGATAAGCCAATCTTATTCATTCACTTTATACATGTATCATTCACTGCAGAAAGAAGCTTCACAATCGATAATCGCAAGTTATTTCATGTTTCCAGGAGACAAATTACGTCTATTTTAATCGTTTTCAGTGCATAAATGTCCTGTCCCAAGCCATCGGTTGAATAATCACTATTACCTGACACCCGTTGTTTTAATAAATACCTTGTGTTGCTGTTCTCTTTAGGCATTTTGAGTCAAGGATATGCAGACTAAGAATAAGGTAACACATTAACTGAAGAAACTCTTCACAAAACTAACCCCGGGTTACTGGCTGTCGAGATGGTAAAGGGAATGCCCCATCCCATTTCCTTCTTCAAATAGTCAGGCAGCATTGCGTAAAGTACGAGTACTGTCATGTGACTCATCTCGTTATTGGTTTCTCAGGGATACAAGGGATACTGCCCAGATGGTGAAAGGAATGTCCAACCCCATTCCCTTCTTGAAATAACCAGGCAGCATGCCTGCTTACAATATTAGTTATTAATCTGTTGCTCAGAAAGTTGCTTACAAGGGATGTCCAACATGCAGGCGAATGGAACCTATTTTGTTCAAGATGTTTCAAATTATACTTACTTTTAAATATATATGTTAAAATATGCTGTTATGTTGAGAATATGCAAAAAATCCAATAAAACCTCAAAATATGCATTTATATATGCGCATATGCATTTTCAACAAGTAGTTCCGTGAAGAACTGTACAGGCTATTTTCATATATTGTGCCCAAATGAATTTTGGCACAAGACTTGAACCCTTGACTATTCAGGAAAATGAGAAAACAGGACGTCTTTACGATATATTGAAGTATCAAAAGGGTTAATATCAAATAGGCACATACGTGACGCAGAGAGCTGATAAAAAGTGTGTCGCAACGGGCCAGCTGCATAAATGACATCACCGCGCAGTCAGCAATAAAACAGTTGCTCAGAATTAAAAATAGACGAAGAGGATTAACCGACAGTAGAGAGAGATGCAAGATCCAAGGAGAAAATGCAAATTCAGCTATAAATTGGCAACAGCGCGCGAGGGCGGAGCTGAGAAATTGGCGGAAATTAATAATATTAACCAAGATAACCAAAATCTTTAAGAAAACTTTTCGTAAAAGCTATTCATTTAGGAAATGAGAAATTTTAGAACAGTAAAAGTCATTAAATAACGTGCGGAATAGAAGAGCAAAGTCAGCGCTTTACGAAGGGGACTTCACCCAAGCTGAAAGAAGGAGTGGGGTATAAAAAAACAGCCTCCCACACACATAGAGGAACGAATTTAATTTAAATAAATACATCCCCACGGTCGGATTCGGAAAAACTTTATGAAAACGAGACGTTCAGTGCGCAAGCTATAAAATGAATATTTTTCCAAAAGTACCGTATACCACAATTGGTTCAGGAGATAATTTTTGCAACGTAGACAAAATAGTTTATTTTCCGTAGAAGCAAATAAATAAGGAGTGATCCAAGAGGACCGTATGCAGTTATTGTCAGCCCACGGGCGTGACACTGTGTCACTATCATCTTTAATGCAGTTCACAACAGACCTCGAGCGGAGGTGCTGCATCACGCAGTATTCCGACGTATGAACCTCAGGGGAGGTCATACAGTGCAACAAGTATAAGCGGTTTCAGTATTCAGTTTACCAGAGACGCCGGAGAGCGTGGTACTGTTTCAAAGTACATGCAGTTTACAAGGACTCCTTGAGGGGAGACGCTGTATCACAAGATATTCATTCTACAGCTCATGCAGTAGCGTGTGGTACCGTCCGCAATTTCAGTCAGACCGTGAAGGGGTCATGCTGCATCAGTTCATCTTTAATACAGTTAGTCGGTCCGGAGGGACGCGACGTTATATCACATCGTATCAACCAGTTAGTAAGCCGGCGAGAACTCCGTGCTGAAATTCATCAAGTAATAACCGAACATTCGGGTCATCGTTTCGTATTCTGAGTGATCACTATAGCGTTATGCGCTGGATCAATAAAAATCGCGACAATATCAGTCACGTCGTGTCAAATCAAAGAACACTAAGACCGTAAAAGTGCGGGTTAGTCAAGTAACACACGCAAAGTCGGAACACAGGCAAAAATTACGGAACGCGAAATTTTAAAGAGACAATTCATAAAATACGGAATAATAAGTAACATTGTGTCAACAAAGACCGTGTCAGCGACAAATCCCTAAAAGAATAAAATCAGCAAGTAATTAATCATAAAGGAAGGAGTAGGGACCTAGAGAGACTGTGGGTTCAAGACTCCAGATCTAAAGCGTTACATAGACAAGCGAAGGTTCTCAAAATAGGGACCGAGCTAGGAATTAAAGCTCTCAAATAAAGAAATATCACGGAACGAGTAAGGACAAATACAAGGAACTTCATCCAGAATCCAGTAGGAACGTGTGAACGGGGACGTGGGGTTCAGAGACTTACACGGAGCCAGGGATTTCAAGGGTAGGAAGGAGCCAATTAGCACGTTCAATGCAGAAACGTTAGGAATCGTCAAGAACCAACCACTACGAACCATCAATGCCAATGCTCTGAAATAGGGTCGTGTGTTGAAATATGCTATTTTGCCGAGTGCTATATTATGTTTCCACGTCTTAAGTGTAAAATGAATAAGTATCAGGTAAAAGTGTCAGGAAAGAGCGTTATGATGGAGGAGTATTTATCAAGATGTTGGGTGAAGCTGCCTGGGTGAGTTGATGAAACTTTATTAATGTTTTGTGGTTGTGCTGTGTGCTAGATATCAATCGAACCATTTATCGACTGGGGAGTTCTGATGGATGATTCATTGATGAATATGTATGTGCAAGTAATTGAAATGCTAAATAAAATGATTATTGTTAGCCACGAGAACCAC
The DNA here is from genome assembly GCA_946902985.2 of Meconema thalassinum. Lineage (NCBI taxonomy): Eukaryota > Metazoa > Arthropoda > Insecta > Orthoptera > Tettigoniidae > Meconema > Meconema thalassinum. The sequence continues at coordinate 759,547,502 of OX336388.2, read as the reverse complement.
CTCGGTGGAAATAAAACGTTATTGGGATTAGTTAAAAGAAAGAAATAAGAAGCTCGATTAAAGAGATATATAATAAATAAATAAATTGGGAAGAAGGAATAAGAATAATTAATTAAATGGCGTAAATTGTTGCCAAATTATGAATTAAATATGCACCATAATAAAATTGTAAAATCCAAGGGAATAAAGTAAAATAATAACGGTTAAATTGTAGACCAAAAATAGTATCGAAAGAATAAAGCATCGTAATGAATTAAAGTAAATATATAAATGATAAGAATGAAAATAAATGATAAGTAAGTAAAATATAAAGTTGTATTTAAAGATCCGTGTCTAGGAACTCAAAAATTAAAAGTAGAGCGAGAAATAATGTATCAATAAATAAAATAAATAGTAAAGATCCAAATATAAAGGTGGAATAAAATCCCCAAAATGAATATATTATGTAATAGGCTATTATGCCAAAAATTACGAAATAAATTGTGTAAATGAGGCAAATGTTGTGATAATATCCAAGCACGTTGTGTTGCCGTAAGGGCCAGTATTAATGAAATAATAAAATATAGTTTCAAGTGAATATATAAAAGTGCGTTAAGCCCGGATACATTTATTCGTGAGATGAAAAATGTTGTGAAATTGTCGAAATGCGTGGATGTAATTTCCCACCAAATATATTGTTGTAGGAGCCTCGTGTTATAAGCGTCGAATATTGTTGTAAAGGTATTGTTGAAATCGTGGATGAAATATTCCCACTAAAATAAGCGTCGAATATTGTTGTAATGGTATTTTGAATCGTGGATGAGAGATTCCCACTAAATAAGCGTCGAATATTGTTGTAAGGATAAAGAAAGCATCGAATATATGTAACTCCCGCTGTAGGTCGGACGTCCCAGCTAGGATTTGTTACAGTATAATATTGTTGTAAAAGGAGACATTGTTGAAATAATAGGCATTGTTGGAGGTATTATAAGCGTCGTAAGAAGTAGGAACCGTAAACTATCATATATCATCTCCGAATTAAATATCATTATCCTGGGAACAAAGGATCAATAATAATAATAATAATAATAATAATAATAATAATAATAATAATAATAAAAGAGCGAAGTAAATCTCTGTGGTAAAAATGAATTTGTAAGTCTTGGAAAAATAGGTTTGAAGCTGTCCCAGTATAAAGGCTTTGAGGGTAGCTAGACATCGTAAATCTCGCCTGAAAGAACCACAAGGGGAAGGAACGACCTTGTCTGTGGCCTTGCTCTTGTGAGAGAGAGAGAGAGAGAGAGGATATATCTTAATGAGCGCAACCGTCCAGTAATGTCTGGCCGGCACGGAAATATTTAAATCTAAACAAAAGAGGTGCTAGCAAATAAATTATAGAATCATTTTTGCGGGAGTGAAAAATTCATCCAGAGTAAAAGTTTGAATATCATGTATTAAGATTTGAAGGTATTGTCAAATAATATATTGTTAATAAAGGAAATTCCTTCTTCCAGAGATAAACAAATGACGAGCTAAGAAATATTGTAATTTGTTATAAATAAATATCCCACAGTAATAAATATTAAAGCACACAGCACGGCGCAAATAGCAAATCACCTAGATGCATGAAGGGTAACTGGAGGGTTACGGATTCGATCCTTGGACATGACATGTTTTCTGTACAATACGATATTATTTTCCACATCTAAGGCTTTGTGAAGAATTGTTATGAAGGTCCAAAGGACTTAATAAATTATAAATTAATAAATATTTAAGTAAACATAAATGATCAAGAAACCTTAAAGGGTAAATGAAAGAAGGTAAATATCCAAAGCCTTGGAGAAAAGTACTAAATGTAAATGATAAGCGCGCTCGACGCCTAAGTAAAATAAATATATATACATATTAAGGGTTTAATTTTAAGCAAGACAAAAATAGTTCTGAAACGTCACAAAAAATGAAATGACATTACAGTGAATTTTAGTGATTTCTGATTATTGAGTTTATTTCTGGTTTATGAGTGAAACTTGAAGAGACAATTCCAAGTGATTTAAGTTGATTAATTTTGAGTTGATTGTTTTGTGAGTGACACTTGAAGGGACAGTATCAAGTGATTTTGGTTTTTATAATGTTTTTGTTTGAGTGAATTAATATTTTCTCTTATCGAATAAAAATTTGTGTTTTTAAATTATCATGTTGAGTTTTCCTGAATCTTGTCAACCTGATTGTGTATACATATCGGATGTTCAGTCTGCTGGGGAAGGGACGTAAGTAGTATACATTTTTACCATTTGGATATTGTGTAATCGCGAGGACATATTGCATCATCATGACGTCATCTGATAGCCATGCGGATGTGAGCACGTGCACATGTTAGCGTGGGAAGAGGTCGACCTTTAACCGCTTGAAGCAGATAATCTTTGGGTAACCGCTCTGATCATCTGATACCCGTGCAAGTTTGCAGCTGTGCGAGCGATCACGTTATATGTCTGCAGTGTTCGCGTGAGACGTGGTTGACCTTTAACGTCATTGGATAAGAATGTAATCTTTGACTTCTTTAAGTAATAGTGATAAAAATTTAATGAGATGATTGCGTCAGAAGCTTGTTTTGTAGCATTTGGTTTCTTGAGTGTAGGTGGGGGTGAAGGATATATAAATGCATGTGTGCGTGTATGAGTTTAACTTCTACGTTTGCGCGAAGAGTGTGTGTGTGTGAATGAAATAAAGAAAGTCAACGACGAGGGACAAATTGTGTGTGTGATGGATGTTCTAACGAAGTTCAATAACTTAGCCACTTGCGTTAAGTATTCTAATAAGAAACTATCAGAACTAATAATTGATTTACCCAAATTATTCGGGCTGTGGAGACGAGATTTGGAAGAAAAATAGTGGTGGACATTATCATTGAAGACGAAAAAACATGTGCATTTCTACCAGCAGTATTTGCAAAACTAAGCGCATCAGAGATCGATGAACTAAACTCACTGAGAGGCAAACTGATGTTGGTGTATTTGGGGTTGAAGAACCGCTCACATCAAGTTGTTTTAAAACTGTAAATATTTGGTGAGTATATATATACGGATTATATATGTATTGATTGATATAACGTTTGATATATATTTAGTTGCTTATTATTTCTTAATTTGTTTAATTTTTTCAGATTATCTAAAAACTAATAAAAGGAACAGCAAAATGAAGTGGAAAACTGTTAATTTTCTGAGTGGAACTGAACATCGATCGCACCCGGTAATATAGTATCATCGTGTATGCTTTTATCAGTCTGAAGAAGAAGAAGGAGAAGAAGATGATAATGAGGTGAGTCATAATGAGAAAGAAGCTTGTTTTAACAAATGGACATCTTCGAGTGGAATTTCAACATTTTCAGTCTACGTTACTAATGTTAGCAAATCAGATGATAGTCAGCGAGAGGTGACGGAAACAGTTCTAAGATATTTGTTACAAGAATTATGTGAAGATGAACATTTTATTTGTTTCTTCGGATACAACACATTTGATGAGGTTTACAAAATTGAATTTTCCATCACTTGTTTTGAAGTAACAAAATTGAATGAGTATAGAAACAAATTGCTTGGTAAACTTCAGGACGAATTTCCCTTTGAAGCCATTCATTGTTCACTGGAGATTACTGGCAGTAATTTATCTCAATGGCTTGAATATACTTTAAAAGATTATAGGTTTATGGTGAGCCGTTGTTACAGCAACTGCTGGTGGTGTATTAACAACAGTGCAAATTGGACAATTGCTTAGACAACAATGGCAACACCTCCTAGCAAACGTAGAAAGGTTGATATTGTAATACATAATAATAATAGTGAAAATATAAGAAACCAATTGGACAATGCATTTGAAAGTTTTTCTAATTTTAGAAGTGAACTAAACGGTGCTATTTCAATATCATGCCAAATCGGGGAATACACTCAAACGGACTTGATTGAGAACAGTGATGAGTTGATTGAATGTTGGAGAGTTATTAGCGACCACATATTGCAACAAGCTGTGAATTGTGAAGAAATTACACTTCAAATAAAGGATGAATCTTTCTTAAGCTGTGAGTTAATTGAAACGGCATTCAATTCTAGAGTATACACACTTGCAGTTTCAAATGTTAAGAATGAGATTTTGGATCCTCGCGAATTTTTAGCAAATGCTAATATTTGGTTTACAAAGTATGTTAAGAAAGCGTTAACTGTGCAAGCTTTAAAGGTGAATTCAGTTTTGTGTGCACAGTATGTGCTTCGCGACATATCAGAAACAAAATATTTTGCTGCCAAAAATAAAGTATTTTTCGAATATACGGATGTAAATGAATTTTATAATAATCATATCATTGAAGGTACATTGACAAAAATGAGCGAATTTGAAGCAAATGGCTCTGGGTGGGCTTTAGAAAAAATTCATAGTTTGAGAATTAATATAAATAAATATGTTGGATTTCAAGTAGGAATGTCCAATACTAGTAGATTGCCTGATGTAATAGTCAATAAACATACAGTGCTAAATTTGTATGATACAAAGGAAGCTTGTTTTGCGTGGAGTGTGGTTGCTGGTTTGTATCCAAAAACGCGAAACGTGAATCATCTTTCTTCCTATCCTAATTACAGAGATGTTTTAAATTTAGATCATATTCCAATTCCAATGCAAATTAAATATTTAAAGAAGTTTGAAAATCAAAACAATATTTCTGTAAATGTGTATGGAGCACAATATGATGAAAACAATTGGGTGTGTATGGGTACAAACGAAGTAAAAGGAAAAAAACAACATTTACTATTGTACATTTGTATGTATCAGATAAAGTATATGAAAGGAGTGTGGACTTATTGATGTTGCACATTGGAAACAGTGAAAGTTATCACTTTTGTTTAATTAGAAGTCTCGCTCGCCTTGTGCGTTCAAGCTTCACTAGCATTCGTAGACGGATTTATATATGTAGACGATGTTTGTCATATTATTTCCTTGAGGATGAGTTAAATGTTCACTTTGCAGACTGTAAACAGTTTCCTGTTGCAAAAAGCATATTGCCAACTGACGAACAAAGATTTGTTAATTTTACAGAATTTAAATTTAAAGATACAGTTCCATTTATAATTTATGCAGACACTGAATGCGTTTTGTCTCCTAATTCCTCTTGTTTTCCAAATAGTGACATTCCTAACTCAACATTAACCCATAAACGTATTCCTTACAGCATTCCTTTACATCTTCATTGTAATTTTGATAGTGATTTGTGCAGTTTTAAACTCTTTAGGGGTAATAATTGCATAGAATTGTTTGTAAAGGAACTTTATAGTATTGTAGATAAACTTCAAACATATTATTTATCAGCTAAACCGGTAATAAAGATGACGGAAAATGAAGAAAGATTATTTTTGTTAAGTAAAATTTGTTATATTTGCGAGAAACCGATTGCAGATAATGAACTCAAAGTACGCGATCATTGTCACATAACTGGAAAATATAGAGGAAGCGCACACAATAGTTGTAATTTAAATTACAAAGTAACAAAGGTTCTGCCTATAGCATTTCATAATCTAACGGCCTATGATGGACATTTTATAATTAAAGCAATTTGTGAGAAACAAGATGGTGAGGTGTTACATAATCCTGGTCATATAAGTTTGTTAGCAATGAATATGGAACGTTATAAAGGGTTTACAAAGTATGTACGGGTTAGGAATGGATTCATTCAGTTAAGATTTATCGATACAAATAATTTCTTGTCCTGTTCACTAGATCAATGTTCATCTTCGTTAAGTGAAGATTCAAAGCAAATAACTCGACGTTATTTTAATGATGATGCACATTTTCGACTTACTGCGAGAAAAAGCGTGTTTCCATATGAATACGTCACAAGTATGGATGTACTTGACGAAACTAAATTACCTGAAATATCCAAGTTTTATAGCAGTCTTTGTAATCAAACAATATCGAACGAGGAGTATGAGTTTGCTCAATCGGTGTGGGAAACGTTTTCCTGTCAAATATTAGGAGAATACGCCGATTTGTATTTAAAAGTAGACACACTTCTTTTGGCGGATGTCTTTGAACATTTTAGATCGAATGGCATGGAGACGTATGGCATTGATGCAGCTCATTTTTACACTGCTCCATCTATGTCTTGGTGTGCAATGAAAAGATAACCAATGTTCAACTTGAATTGCTTCAAGATATTGATATGTTACACTTTTTTGAACGATCTATTTGAGGAGGTAATGTTCAGTGTATAACACGACATGCGATTGCTAATAATAAGTATATGAAAACTTATGATGAGAATAAACAAGAGTCCTACATAATGTACTTTGATGTTAATAATTTATATCGATATGCTATGATGGAATATCTTTCAACAGATGGCTTTAAATGGGTTGCAAATGTTGAAGGGTTTAATGTTTTAAATATTGATGATACTTCAGAAATCGGATATATCTTGGAAGTAGATTTGAGTTATCCTCAAGAGTTACATGACAAACATTCAGATTACCCTCTATGTCCAGAAAAGTTGACAAAGCTAATGGCTACCCTAGATAATAAAGAACGTTATGTTTTGCATTATAGAATGTTAAAGCAATGTATTCAACTAGGAATGAAATTAGAACGTATTCACAGAATAATCGAATTCAATCAGAGTCAATGGCTAAAACCATATATTGATGTGAACACAGAGAAACGAAAACAGGCAAAAAATGTTTTTTTTTTATAAATTGATGAATAATGCAATTTTTGGTCGTTCACTGATGAATGTGAGGAAGTTAAGGGACATCAAATGGGTCACCAAATGGCATGGAGCCTATGGTGCTAAGTCTTTAATAGCTAAGGCTAATTTTAAACATAGAATTATATTCGATGAACAATGTATGGTCATTGAGATGAGCAGACTAAAGATTTTTCACAATCAACCAGTATATGTTGGTGCATCTATATTAGATTTGTCTAAATGTAAAATGAATGACTTTCATTACAATGTTATATAAGCAAATCCTGAATCAAATGTGAGGTTGTTATGCACAGACACAGATAGTTTTATGTATATATTCTATTATGATATTTATGAGTTCATAAAACAGCATTCAAATTTGTTTGATACTGGAAACTATGAAACAAACAATCCTTTTGGCATTGTCAGACAAAATAAAGGTGAAATTGGTTTAATGAAAGATGAACATGCTGGAAGGATTGTTGAAGAATTTGTGGGGTTAAGACCCAAAATGTATGCAATAAAATTGTGTGATGAAATGAATAGCTTGTGTAAGGCTAAAGGCATTAAGAAGAGCGTGAGTAAAACTATGAATATTGATGAGTATCGAAAGTGTCTTTATAACAGAGATCAAGCCAACAAAGTTCAAGTTTGTATAATTTCAAAATCTCATTCTGTATTTACAGTTCGGCAAAATAAGTTGGCAATTTCATCAAACGATGATAAAAGACACATAACTGAAAACGGAATTGTTACTTTACCGTTTGGTCATTTTTCTCTGAAAAATGATTAGAAACAAATTTGAGATTAAAGCACTTCATCTCTCTTACTTATTTTATTTCTTTCACATACACACTTTTATTCTGTTAATAATACTAATTTTTGTGTGTTCCTTTGCTTATGAAAAAGAGAATAAATAATAACCCAAATTTTGTGTGTATTATTTACAACTCCTCCCCCCACCATTCCCATTTTCCTGAAAAAAAAAATATATATATATATATATATATATAATTACATTATATTTCTTATCATTTAGTAATGGTGCGTTGTAAGAGGAGCAACTCTGCCACTCAATATAAACGATCAGGAAGTGGATCATTAATTAGTCGTGTACTTAATAAAACTATTGATAATTTACCTGTGGAATTACACATCCCGGGATATGAATATTGTGGACCAGGAACAAAATTAGAAAAGCGATTGAGCCGTGGTGAACCAGGAATAAATATATTAGATAAAGCGTGCAAAGAGCACGACATTGCTTACGCAAATCATAAAGATTCAAACAAAAGAAGAGAGGCTGATGAAATTTTAGCTTCAAAAGCTTGGTCTCGTGTAAAATATCGTGATGTATCATTAGGAGAGAGAGTGGCTGCACTAACAGTCAGTGGCATAATGAAAGCTAAGTCTAAGCTTGGTGGAGGTAAACGAAAATTAAATATAAAAAAACAAGAAAAGATTAAAAAAAAGTGCATCGAAAAAGCAAGGTGTTATTTTACCCCTACTTCCGATATTTGCAGCCTTGTCGGGCTTGGGGGTCTAGCAGGCGGAGCAGCCGGGGTAGCGTCTGCTATAAACAAAGCGAAAGCTGCACAAGAAGAATTAAAAGAAATGAAAAGACACAATCGAATGATAGAAGCAATGCGAGGAAAAGCAGGTCAAGGCATTAATTTAAATTCTCCTGCATACAAAAGATAATTAACCAATTACCAAATAAAGCATTAAGTAATTTCGATTTAGCTAAATACGCACATCAATTAAAGATTCCAAATTTTAGAGGAGTCTTTATGCGAGATACGTAACCAAGACATCCTCGAAAAAATGAAAACTGTATTGTTAACCTTGAACCGATGGTTAAATCTGGTTCACATTGGGTGGCTTTCAGTAAACGAGGTAAATACGTGCATTATTTTGATAGTATCGGTAATTTAAGACCTCCATTAGAAATTTTAACATATCTTAAAAATTGTTATCTACAATATAATTTTCATTCATATCAATCAATTACTTCTTCGATTTGTGGACATTTATGTTTAGTCTTCTTGTATTGTATAAATAAGGGAAACACAGACTGTCTTTAAACATTCCAAAGATGGTTTTCGAAAGACGGATAACTCATGAAGGTAAAGGCTCAAAGATTGATGTTACATTGGATAACCCGCTTCATCTTGTAGGAGCAGAGTTTTTTGAAGTAGGACTTGCAGGATTGTATATGTCGTAGTCAGATAGTGAAATCCGTCATTTCATGAAGATCCTAGGCACTTCATGAAAAGCCGGCATATGATCTAAAAAGAGATAGTTACACCATCTGACGCGTTTCTTCATGAAGTGACGGACCGATTTAGGCAGATGGTGTAAGAAATGATTTTACATTATCAGCCGAGGCACTTCATGAAGATCCGGTGTTTGTTGATTCGGCACTTCATGAAATGACTGACGCAATGAAGCCGTACATTAATTCATTTAATTGTTCTATTCCAAGAAATAAATTAATGATTGTTTATTCTGGTTTTCGAAATTAATTTCCACATAACCTAAATATAATCGTGAAATACCGGTTACTTTTTACTCTCTATCTCTTTTTTGTGTGTGTGTAGAAGTTTGTATTTTTATTTTTACATTTTTTATTTGTACAGTATTGTTTTCTAATCTGTAATGCATAATTTCATTTGTAGTTTTTCTTTTTGTGTTTCAATTGTGCATCTTTTTTCTCTCTTTCCTTCACTGATGCAATTTTTGAACTTGATATGCCAAGATGAAACATAATTGGGCTTACGTCTGTGTACCTTAATATTGTTAAATGCATAAATAGCCTAAATAAATAAATGAATACACACTTACATTAAAATATTTAGATTGCATAGTATACTGTAAAATATTTGTCGAGGGATTTCTGCTGGGTTAAAAATGGCAACAGCTTCATTTCTTTGTCTGAAGGAGGGTGGGGGGTTGGGGGGCGTTATCAAGCTAGTATACGCTGTCACGCAAGAAAAGTCGAACAACCTACAGTGTGACGTAGCTTGAGGCTGCACTGTATTATTTGTAACTTCCAAAAATTAAATAAATAGTAAGTTCTTTGGATTATAACGATTGAATTAGCTCTGGAATCTCAATCAACCAAAGAGGAAATACATAGTTGTGGCCTACAGTATATAGGCTGTATTCCTACCGGCTAATATTTATTGTGGGAGACATGTGAAGGAGAGTTTGCATGTTATGGTAATAATAGTAATTATGTGTGTTTGTCATCATTCAACACCAACAGCGGTAGCTACATTCACTAACGTGCAGCTCTAGGCTAGGTGTTCTCAACCTGGTCCTCGGGAGCTCCACAGTGCTCTTTAAATGGCATTTGGTACTCGCGTCATACAAGAAAAAAAGTGCTCGCGAGCACAACCTCCCCCGAGATCCATTCTTTAATTCAAATTCTGTTGCATAAACAAGAATAATAGGGTTTTCTCTAGAAGGTTTGACAGTGAAAAATTTTATCTTGTAAAATAGTATTTATTAATCATCAGTAATCATAATTGGACATCCCTGCTCTATGAGTAACGCAGAAGATGCTGATTCGACTCGACTGTACATACGTAAATGATCTTATCTGCATGAGTCACGCAAGCAGTTTCAGCATGCCTGGTGAGTGGTGAATCACTAGATATTTCAGCACTTCAATGGGAGAGAGAGACAGGAAAAGAAAAGAGAGGCGCATGCTTGTTGCATTATTATTATTATTATTATTATTATTATTATTATTATATTGACTTAATGGTGCTCCGGGACTTGGTATGGCATGATGGTGGTGGTCACAGTCTCAAAAATATTCAGAACGCCGCTCTAGGGTATGAAACCAAGCTATATACGGACTTGTCGAGTGGTTCAAACCGCACTTACAGCGGTTAATAAAATGATGTTTCCCATTTGAAACTCTAAGGCAAATGCTGGGACGGTGCCTTCCAACAGGCCACAGACCGCTTCCTTCCATCTCTTGGTTCAGTTTCAATCAATATCTCATTAACTTTTCATTAGATGGCATCAGGAAGGGCATTTGGCCTAGAAACCACCTGCCACATAGAAATTGATTGAACATCATCCCCATGCCCATTGAAACTGGAATGATGATTGAGGTGACCCAAGTCCCCCAAATGAATTAACAACAAAACTGGAACGATAACAGGTAAGATACACACAATGATGAAAAATGCAGAATCATTCTTTCAAATTTCTGTCTATAATAAATAGGCTTAAATTCGAGATTTTCTCGAAGGTGAACCCTCCACTAAATCAACCAAATGTAAAGCTTTTGTGTATGCCCCTCTTACTTCTCGCGAGAATGTCGCGCTGAGAGACAATAGACGAAATATGACGCTGTTGTTTCATTTTAGGAACTTCGGCATCGTGGTCATTCAGCCCTGTGTACTTGGGAGTGTGTAGAATCTGTCTGATAATCAGTATTATTATGGTATTTGTAGTAGTGTGTGTATTTGTAGGTCAGGTTAAGATTGGGAAGGAGGCGGTCGTGGCTTAAGTTAGGAACCAACCCGGCATGTGCCTCTAGGAGAAGGGGGAAACCACGGAAAACCAATTCCAGGATGGCTAAGGTAGGAATGGAACTCTTCTCAGTTCTTCCTCCCGAGGTCGAGTGTACCCCAATTCAATCCTCAGACCATAATTATGTTCCTATCCGTGGTAATCATAGTTGATTTCATAAGTCTACTTAACGAGTAGGCCTATATGCTGGTTCGAATACCGTCGCTGACTGTGGCGTTTTCCCCCAGGTCTTTTCACACACCCTCTCGGCAAATGCCGGGATGGTACTTAATTTCAAGTCTCGAGACACCTTGCCAAATTCCTTACCCAAACACTACTTCTATCATCACTCAAACACAGGTTATCAGAAAACAACCACCCAAATACACTGGGCTGATGATCAAGATGTCCCTAGCCCTTAAAATAAATATACAAGAAAACAACTATAAAACAAGGCAACAACTGAACTACATTAAATGTGCAGATTGAGCAAAAAATATTGAAATAGTTACTTGGCAAAAAAAAACATCCGTCAGTGGGGCTCGAACTCACCACGTAATGCTCCGGAAGCTAACACCATATCCCGAGACCACAAGTTCACTGGGAAATTTGGCTGCTAGGAGCTGTATAAGATCTCTTTATTGCGCGTCCGTAACTGAGTTTGTTCTTGTTGTTTTAAAGGATGGAACAGCGAAATCAAGTCATATTATACTATCGGTTATCTATCTCTCATGTTTTAAAAACAAAATGGATCTGAATGACGTTCTTCTTCCGTTCACAGTACGGCAGCATAATATTCCTTCCAGGCGCAAGGCCAAGCAAGATGCTGGGGAGGGAATGAGGGGATAAATGAAGTCCAGACCATTAGACATTTGTACCATATGTCACAGTGTTCACTTTCTGAGGAAATAACAGCCCTTTAGTGTCCACATTTTTATCCGATTAATTCTTGGAAATCCCACTTCCCTCACACGTGATTACCGCTGCCGCTACGGTACTACATGAAGTGACGGGCTGGATCTCCCGTCAGATAATGTACAAAATGAATTACACTATGTGACGGCGATATTTAGTCATTTCATGAAACCACGCGTCTGATAGTGCAACTGTACCTTTTTACATCATATGCCGGCTCTTCATGAAGTGCCTAGGATTTTCATGAAATGACGGATTTCACTATCTGATTCCGACATATACATCTAATTCTATTCGAAATGTTACCAACCGAAATAATAAATTTCGCATTCATTTTACTAAATTTTTGTTATCAATTGATTTAGTGGTACCGCCAGGTATTTATGAATTTGAAGATCTAGCCTCAACATTTGATGATTTACTTAGTTATCACTCATTGTCGAAACTTATAACAAATCATATACAAAAACAAATCTTTATTTGGAAGAGGATATAAATGGAAAAGGACGCAGCCGTCTTGTTTTGTCTTCTCCGTTTAATATTGATTTCAGTGTACCCAACAGTGTAGCAGAGGCTTTAGGTATTGAAAAGAAAGTTTACCCTAAAGAGAATAAAAAAGAAATTGAGATTGATCGAAATAGAATCGAAAGTGAAGTAAAAATTAACGAAAATAATAACGTTTTAGCCATAAAGATGAACGATGTGGATACAATAATTTTAATAATACCTGATGCTAGCTATACGTTTCAACAATTAAGTGCAACGATTAATGAATTATTACTAGCACATTTATTATCAGTTTTATTAGGTGAAAAAGACAAATTTCCTTCATATATTTACCGGTATATTAATTATGATAAAGTGTTCTCTAATTGTAAACTATATTCGAAAAACTTTGCTATAGATTTTGGTGTTGCAGATTCTATTGCAGATTTGTTAGGATTTTCTCATAAAATGTTCGAGGCAAACACAACTCATCATTCTGAATATATGATTAAAATTAACACTGTTACTAGTATTCGAGTATGTTGCAACCTTGTGCTTGGTACGAGTTCTTATTTGAACCATAAACCAACACACTCTTTATATAATTTTAAAGCTTAAGTTCCTGCTGGTTATCCGATTGTTGTACAACCAACAACAATTAATTTTTTGCCTATGAACAGCAAGGTTATTCAACATGTATCTGTGCAACTTGAAGATCATCTTCAACAGCTCATTGATTTGCAAGATGAAGATTTAACTGTAGAATTAATTATTCGTCCAGCACGTTATCTTGCTATATAAAGTAATGAAAAACTGTTATATTTTCATTCTAGTTGAGTAAGCTTACCAGAAAACATTCACAAATATGGTTATACTATATAATACTCAAGGTTTGAAAAAAAGAAGTCGACTCCGATTCGAAAAAGAAATATAAATCAATCAGCTAAAATTTCTAAAAAAAAACAACTAAAAAAAAAAAAACAACAACGGCATCACACCTTAAAATCTAAGAAACAGTTATCGAGTAACAACAAACATTTCTTACAGTCTTTAGGCTATCGCGTACTTTAATTTCAATATAAATATATATGCAATTGTTAATCTTATTTAGTTTCTATCTATATTTGAAGCTGTTAACATGTTTAACATGTTTAACATAACGGATAAAAGAGAGGTTGACAGCAGAGTTGTGCGACGAGAAGAAAGAGTTTACCAACCTTATTCAGCTAATAAATTCGAAAATAATGATGAAATTCGAATACCAATTCAAAATGAAGAAAACATAGTTTTATTATCAGAAGGTGTTCTTCACTTAGAAGGACAAATTATTACTTCTAACGTAAATCCGGCTGCTTCTACTACAGCACATACTGACCAAAATTTTGGGGCTAATCTTTTTAGCGAAATTCGCGTTACGTTAAATGGTAAAGAAATTGATCGTACACGCCATCTAGGTATAACAAGTTCTATAAAAACCTTTGCTTCATATTCAAAAAACGAATATACAGCTTTACAAAATGCTGGTTATTTTCCCTCTTTAACAGCACCAGCAAGTGAAGCAAATATTGTTGATAGTATCACAAAACGTTTCCATGTAATACTTCCTTTAAGCAACCTGTTAGGTTTAGCAGAGGATTATAGAAAGCCGATTTTAAACTGCAAGCATGAGCTAATACTTCTCAGATCGTCGAGTGACGCACGTGCGTTGCGATCTGCAACCGAAAATGATCTTTCTAAGGTCAAGTTATTTAAAGTTTATCTAAAAATTCCCGTTTTATTATTATCGGACGAAGAACAAACTAAAAGATTAAAAACTAATGCAGAAAAATATTCCCATTCAGGTTGGTTTTCGATCATGGGATGTTCATGTCTTGCCATCTCTTCCTAGAACAACTAAATATAGTTGGACTGTAATGACAACTTCTGAAACTCAAAAACCACGTCAATTTTTATTAGGTTTTCAAACTAAAAGAAATGTACTAAATACGTGCACTTCTTATTTTGACCATTGTAACATTAAATCTATACTAGTTTTTAGCCTACTTTCGATTTTTGCAAAAAATGAAAGTAGACTTATGAGATCACTACAGGGCGAAAAAAGTGTGTCTGTCTGTGTGTGTGTGTGTGTGAGTGTGTGTACTCTGAATGTCTGTCCCCCCCTATCAATTCAAACACGGTGAGCGCAAATTGAACGAAATTTGGTACAAAGGTAGCACTAGCAAAGGACACCTCAGTGTCATGTTTTATATTGCCGCCATCTTGACGGAAACGTAATGGCGGCCACACAAATGTTCAAAGCTTAAATCAAATTACGACTAACCTAATCATCCGATCTCTACCAAATTTTGCAACAACATACCTTTATGGGGGCAGCATCCTTTGACAAATCTAATAGGTCATTAGCCTAATAGTTTGCGGATGGCGGCCATCTTTGTGTCAAAATCGATTACCCCTATTAATTCGAACACGGTAAAACCGAATGGAATGAAATTTGGTACAGAGGTAGCACTAGCAAAGGGCACCCCAGTGTCATGTTTTATATCGCCGCCATCTTGAGGGAAACGTAATGGCGGCCACCCAAATGTTCAAAGCTAAAATCAAATTACGACTAACCTAATCATCCGATCTCTACCAAATTTTGCAACAACATACCTTTATGAAAGGAGCATCCTTTGACAAATGTAATAGGTCATTAGCCTAATAGTTTGCGGATGGCGGCCATCTTTGGGTCAAAAATGATTACCCCTATTAATTCGAACACGGTGAAACCGAATGGAATGAAATTTGGTACAGAGGTAGCACTAGCAAAGGGCACCTCAGTGTCATGTTTTATATCATCGCCATCTTGACGGAAACGTAATGGCGGCCACACAAATGTTCAAAGCTTAAATCAAATTACGACGAACCTAATCATCCGATCTCTACCAAATTTGCAACAACATACCTTTATGGAGGAAGCATCCTTTGACAAATCTAATAGGTCATTAGCCTAATAGTTTGCGGATGGCGGCCATCTTTGTGTCAAAATCGATTACCCCTATTAATTCGAACACGGTGAAACCGAATGGAATGAAATTTGGTACAGAGGTAGCACTAGCAAAGGGCACCTCAGTGTCATGTTTTATATCGCCGCCATCTTGACGGAAACGTAATGGCAGCCACACAAATATTCAAAGCTTAAATCAAATTACGATTAACCTAATCATCCGATCTCTACCAAATTTTGCATCAACTTACCATTATGGAGGGAGCATCCTTTGACCAAACTAATAGGTCATTAGCCTAATATTTTGCGGATGGCGGCCATCTTTGTGTGAAAATCGATTTCCCCTATTAATTCGAACACGGTGAAACCGAATGGAACGAAATTTGGTACAGAGGTAGCACTAGAAAAGGCCACCTCAGTGTCATGTTTTATATCACCGCCATCTTGACGGAAACGTAATCGCGGCCACCCAAATGTTAAAGGCTAAAATGTAATTACGACCAACCTAATAATCTAGTCTCTACCAAATTCTGCAACAACAAATCTTTATGTGGGAAGCATATTCTGACCAAACTGCTATATCATCAGCCCAATAGTTTGCAGATGGTGGCCAAGTATGTGTGCAAATCGATTCCCCCTATCAATTCAAACACGGTGAAACCGAATTGAACGAAATTTGGTACAGAGGTAGTACTAGCAAAAGGCACCTCAGTGCCATGTTTTATATCGCCGGCATCTTGACGGAAACGGAATGACGGCCACCCAAATGTTAAAAGCTTAAATCAAATTTCGACCATCCTAATAATTTGATCTCTACCGGATTTTGCAACAACATGCCTTTTATGGAAAGCATCTTATGACTGACTACAAGGTCATCAGCCCAATAGTTTGCAAATAGCGGCCATGTATGTGTGCAAATCCATTCCCCGGATCAATTTAAACACGGTGAAACCGAATTGAATGATTTTTTTTACAGAGGTAGCCCTAGCAAAGGGCACCTCATATTCAAGTTTAATATCCCTATAGCACGTTGTATTTCAACAAGCTACTACAACCAACATTCAATTATATTCCTTGAAAAGGACAAAGAGTTATAACAATACCCATGCATTTAGGAGAAAGTAGGCTATATGTTCTTTACTGAACATCTTGTTTTATATTCAATTTTTTATCCCTATGAAATGCCAACTTCTGAAATTGCTATAAATGACTATAGCGAATTGTATGACATGTTTGTTAAATTTCGTAATGTATATTATCAGATCGATGATTTTCGTTCAGAGACTCTAGTTTCACGAGATGAATTTAACTCTCAATGTCCGATTATTGTAATTAATTGCCTTGAGCAAGTGGAGGCAGTGAAGACATCTTCAGTTGATGTGCGAATTGAAATCGAGACAAGTGAGAATATACCTGAAGATACAACTCTTTATTGTGTTCTTATTCATGATCGTCAAATATCTTACAGACCATTAACTAATGAAGTAATTATCTAAACCAATATTTGCTAAGTTATAAGCAAGCAAGTAAAGAAGTATTCTCACTTTAGTTGCAATCATGGAATTGACAACAACAAACTCTCCTTCTACTGATGCTGGCACGTGGAATAAGAAGCAGCCAATAGTTGCAGACATTCGCAAGCTACCAAACGGCAGTTTGGAACTTGCTTACTGTATGTTAAATAACAGCAATATACCTTCATTCAGTCCTGTGTTAACATGGACCGCAGCGTGTTGTGAAAAAACTCTTTCTTCTTTTTTTGACTCTATTAAAAATAAATATGAATATTTAGTTGTGTATAATTTTCCACAAGAATTGCCTTTGTTTGCACTAAAAACACTTTCCCCTGGGTCATTAATTGATCTTAATACGATTGATGGAATGTCAGATCTAATGTTGAAGCATAGCCAACGTTTACCTACAGATTGTCCAAAACATTTACCATCTCTTGCAATGGGAATCAATAGTTGGGCTAAATTTAATGTCAATGCTGTTCAACATTGGTTAAATTCTTCTGATGGCATCATGAAAATATTGTGTTCGATAATAAACAAGTTTCGAAACAATGGACTTCAAGGTTTTAATAAGTTTGATTGGAACTACTTTCCTATAAACATACTGACTATGTATGAGCCACAACGAATTCGTCTGGAGTGGGAACATCTACCAGATCACCTAAAAAGAAAATGTCAACTGTTTCATCTTCGCTGCAAATGTGATAACTGTAATCGCTATCTATAAAAGGTAATTCATTAAATCTACTAGTGTTGTTGACACCTATACATATTTTGTTTTTGTTTGCTTTTTTAAAACAGTGTATATTTTTTGTCTACAGAAAATAAACATCTGGACAACGAAAAGAACAAGATCATCTCAACACACACTCATCAGGACAATTAAGAGAATGAGATTACTTCAACACCCATACAAGAGAAATAAAATTGTATTAATTGTAATTCTAAATGAATAAAGAAGAAAAGGTCTTTGTACCACTTCATATTAAAGTTTCTTTAATGATCAAACACCTCCTCACTCTACATGTATATAAAACAATATTGTCAGGTGAGGGATTCGAACCCTCGCTTTCAATTTCTGAAAATTAGATCTTAAGTCTAACGCCTTAGACCGCTCGGCCAACCCAAAACACGCAAATCTTGCATATTAGCCAGCGTGTTTTGTTGATTCATATCATTTCACATTTAGCTTCGTGTGGGGAACATCTTTTTTTTTTGTGAAGTAAAGCATCATCATGAAGTATTTTAATTGTGTAAAGTATTCCAAGAAACAGTTAATGCAAATGATATTGAGTCAAAAAGGAATGGATTTAAAATCTGAAAGAGATCGGCTAAAAACAGTTAAGAACTGGTCTTCAGACAGTTTTACGAACACTGCATGGTTAGCAGCTGCAAGATTTTACTATTATGGATATAAGGATATGGTCAGGTGTGCTTTCTGTAATCTGCGACTTAGTTATTGGGAAGAAGATGATCCGTTTGAAGACCATAAGAAATGGGCTTTTTCTTGCCCGTACGTAAACAATATTTCTCCTAGCATAGAATTAAAATCTGAATATGAAAGACTTAAAACTTTTCAAAATTGGCCTCTTCCCTGTCCAAACGAATTTTGTTTAGCAACAGCAGGATTTTATTATACCGGACATGGTGATAAGGTGAAATGTGTATTCTGTAAGATTGAAATTGAAAATTGGGGAGAAAACGATATTCCTTTAAATGATCATAAAAATTGGGCACCATATTGTCCATATTTAAGAGGGTTTTACGTTGGCAACGTTGATTTAAATCCTGAGAATCCTACTATTATTCCATATAATACAAGTTATGATACGTGTGGAAACAATATATGTTGATGTAATGTGATTTTTTGTGCACTGTGCATTCTCAGACGTAAACGTTGACATGCTGAAGATGGTTAAGCAGTCAAACACTCTACCAGTAATTTCATTTACTAATGGTGAAAACCAGAGTAAAAGTGAAAAAAGAAAGCATAGTGTTTTACTACCGAACACTGTTCGATGTATCATTTGCGGTCCATCGAACTGTGGCAAAACAAACGTAATGATAAATTTATTATGTCACAAAAATGGAGTTCGATTTGAAAACATTTATATTTATTCTAAATCACTTGCTCAAAGTAAGTATGTTGAATTAAAAAAGTTTTTGGACTCTATAAAAGAAATAAAAAGTGTTTTTTTTCTGATAATGATGAAGTTATGCCTCCAGAAATGGCTAGAAAAAACTCTATATTTGTTTTTGATGATGTATCCAGCAATAAACAACAACACATGAAAGATTATTTCAGTAGAGGTCGTCATCACGAGGTTGACGTATTTTATCTTTGTCAAACATATTCTTGTATACCTAAACATATAATTAGAGATAACGCTAATTTTTTAATTATTTTTAAACAAGATGGAACAAACATGCGTCATGTATATAACGATCATGTAAATACAGATATGAGCTATGATCAGTTCTTAGATATTTGTTCTTATTGTTGGCAAAACTCTAAGTTTGGCTTTTTGGTCATCGATAAAGATAGCGATTTACAAAATGGTCGATATCGCAATGGATTTGATGTTTATTTTCAGTTATAAATAATAGTTCAAAAGAGCTAAATGCTCATTCGCGTTATACACTTTGTGTGGTTAACAACCTAACTATGACATCGTTTAACAAAATCAATAACGTGTCTATCAGACCACCAACTTCACGCCATGATATTGCAACTAAATCGTATGTTGATGATAAGCTACTGCAATATGGAAATCAAGTAACAACAACAAGCGATGGGCATCTAAGTATTAACGGCAAACGGTTAAAAGATGTTGGAACGCCCATACATGTTGAAGATGCTTGCAACAAAGGTTATGTACTGAAGTTATTGAATGAGCTAAATAAAATTGAGTCTAAAGAAGACATACAACGAAACATTAACGACCTTAAATGTTTAATTTTTTCAATTTGTAAAATAGAGAAACAACAACTTGACTTTGAAAACAAACGTCTCGCAGGCTTAGCTTTACCATCATCTGCAAATGATGCAGTAAACCTTATTGCAATGCAGCAACATACATCGAATATAAAAAAATATCTGGAAAACCGAATAACCGAAGTGTTACAACGAGTAGAATTCATTCATGGTTTAGTGAGCGAATTTTCAGAAGATCACTTTCCGTTTGATGATGATAGTCTCGACTTGGGTAACAAAAGAATAAGAAATGTTAAAGATCCAATTCAAAATCAAGATGCGATATCGTATTCTTTTCTTAAAACTCATGTAACAAAAGAACTCGATGAAATTAAAAAATCTCTTTTGAATATAAACAAAGATTATGAAACTGTAGATATGTTAAATAGAAGAATAACAAACATATCTCAACCAATCGATTCGTTAGATGCAATAAACAAATATTATTTAGAAAACTTTCCTGCTTCTCGAAAAGATCTAGAAGACTTAATCACTAAATTTTATAAACAAAACTTCTTAAACGTAGATGATGGTGGGACTTTAAATATGATGAGTAGACGAATTACTCACGTAAACAATCCCATATACGATAACGATGTTGCAAATAAGACGTTTGTTGAACAATATGCCGCTTCACGAGATGAATTTGGAAAAATGAAACAGACTGTAAACAATCTACAACATCAAAAGCAAACAAATGTCGAGTTTCCTGTTAACGACCAAGATGTGACAAATAAACGGTTTGTAGAACACTATGCTGCTTCACGAACTGAAGTTAATCAACTAAAAGAAATTTTAAGCAATTTACAAACTCGTATTGAGGGTGTTGCTAACAATCTAAATATTGTTAAAAAAGAAGAACTTGAAAGTTACGCTGCTGCATCCAAAGGTGAATATAACAAGTTAAAAACTGAACTAGAAATAATTGAGCAATTGGTTAACAAAGAACCACTCGAAAGTTTTACCGCATCCAAAGACGAATATGGTATATTACAAGATGAAGTAAAGAAAAAGAACTTATCGAAATTTATTCTGAAATTCTCCAACACACCATCAATCCATTCACCGGTATACACGCTTCATAATCATAATATACAATACCAACTTCCCTATAAAGGTAAATTAAAATCAATTTTTGTTTCACCAAGATCTCCAATTGTGTATGCAATTTTAAATATACGTCAAGAGATTGAACTGGATGGCAGTGACATTGTAGTTGAAGAACAAGATGAAATACAGTTTCGACTTAGAGACCCTGAGAAACATAAAACCAATGATCTTTCTCTTCAAATTGATTTTGAATATACTATAAATAAGTAAAACAACTACAATTTTAGTTTAGTCATGGAGAAGAGCTTGAAGATTAAAGCTGAAAGTCCAGTAAAGGATAAACTTTCTCGCTTAAAAAAAGATGTTAAGGACAAGTATCTTTCACTTCAAAATGATGTTGACGTCAAGAATTAGATATAGAGACTAAGTTTAAACCAGTAACAAATTCATTAAATCAGCTTGTAGCTATTGCTAATAAAACGTCAACTAAAAAAAAAGAAAATCAAAAAAGAAAAAAAATATGATGATTCTGAATCAACTGCTACTTCAGACGAAGAAGATGGAGATAGCATCAAAATAAATACACTACTTAACCGCTACTTTGATCCGTTCATTAAACAAAACGTGGATAGAACATTTGGTATAACGATAAGAAATGATAAACAATACTTGCGACGTGAACGAGTTTTCTTTGATAAAAAGTGGGTAAAAGTTGGTGGTGAAAAATTTCCTATAACAGAAGGTCTACTTGAATTGATTCAAAGGAAAGTACCAGATCACTCTCTAATCGATAGGAGTGATTTAATTTCTTATTTGAAATTATTAAATGTTTCAAACGTGCACAAAAGAAATTATGCAAGCAATGCAGCTCCGAGAGGAACACATTCTCATAAGTATAAAAATATAATCGAACCCCTTCTTACTGAAGACATAGATAGAATTATAAAAACAACAGATGAGAATGAAGAAGCTAATACTGCGATGCATACTGGATATGGTCAAAAGAAACACATCACACCACAAGCCATTTGGAAATTCGAAGGAGGAAACAATATTGAATTTGTCCATTGGAATGAACCAAACAAATTAGTATCAAGACTTAAAAAATTAATTGCATCGAAAGCTGCAGGTCATACAGGACTCGACAGCGAAATCTTTGCAATTGAAGAAGAACTAAGAAATGCAGGATATATTGAATAAAAATTCAAACATTTGTAAAACCATGCACAGTATGTTATAAATCTTTGTTTAGAAATTAACTATGAACGAAATCAGACGAGAAATTGCAAAAGAACTTCATGCACCTCTTAGAAAAAAGTTTAAAAGACGACATGTTATTAGCAAAGGAATCGATGACCTCCATGAAGCTGATCTTGTGGACATGTCAATACTTGCAAAATGGAATAATGGATTTAAATATTTATTAACCATTATTGACGTTTACTCAAAATAATTTGTTTATTCTCAAAGTAAAAGATTGCCCAATTATTTTCACACTGATCGTGGAACAGAATTTTATAACAGTGAGTTCAAAACATGGTCTCAGAAACAAAATCTAAAGCATTATTCCCCTGAGAGCTCCATAAATGCGAGTGTGGTAGAGAGATTTAATCGAACTCTTAAGGAATCGATGTGGAAAGAGTTCACAAAACGTGGTTCATACCGATGGGTAAATATTTTGCCTGAGTTATTAGTAAAGTATAATCACAAAATACATCGCAGCATTGGCATGAAACCTATTGATGTAAAAAGAAACAATCAACCCCGCTTGCCAACACAATACAATGAAACATTAAGAAAACCAAAATATAAAATTGGCGACATTGTAAGAATATCAAAAATCAAGAAACATTTCAGCAAAGTATACGAAGCTAATTGGACTACGGAATTATTTACAATTTATAAAGTTCAAAATACTAATCCACGAACATATCTTTTACAAGATAATAAAAATTTGCCGATATTTGGAGCATTTTATGAAGCAGAGTTACAACGAACCAAACATCCTAATATTTACTTAGTTGACAAAGTACTACGTAGAAAAGGAACCCAAGCCTTCGTATCTTGGCTAGGATTCGATTCAACTCACAACTCTTGGATTTCGAACAAAAACATATTCTAATTAAAACAATGTAAGTTTTTTTAATTCATCGCAAAAAATATTATTATTATTATTATTATTATTATTAATGTGTCTCTATATATTTTCAGCTCCCTAAAACCAACACACTCAAGAAAGAAAAGAATGATTGTACTTACCTTTCACACAAGATCACCAGCATATTCAACTCTGCAGACAGCATATTCAATTCTCAGCGGAAAAAAAGAAATACTTACCTCTTTAAGAACGAAGATCATACCATTTTGTTTTCACTATTTCGTATTATATAATTAATGTAAACCACAAAAATTAAAATAAATATATTTAAAAAAATACATTTCATTATGAAACACCACCGTTCACTGTCCATTTATTATAGTATTTGCACTTCTTCTTCTTCCTCTTCTCCTTCTTCATCCTCGACGTCTTCACGCCTCACTCCATCTGGAGGAGGAGTCAAAATTTCCTCCATCCTCACTCTGACTTCGTTTACTCGATCAATAATGAGAGAAATTACATTATAACTGACTCCATTTAAAACTAAGTCTGTGCTGTAGCGTAGGTCTGTGACTAATCTCATCACTTCGAAGTCAAAAACTTCTTTTTCTAGTACACTCAGATTGTCCATTATTATTGTTTCCTCTACTTTTGTAGCCGTCACAATATGATTGAAATTTAGCGCCCCCGCTCCCTCCACTATTAGCTTCAGGTCTCTTAGACGCTCCAACTTCTCAATTACTGATTTAATCACAATCACATTCATGATGCTGAACAAGTGTGGCTCCCTAACCATGTCAGCTTAACTTATATACTAAGAAGTTAATATTAATGCAGCAAAAAGCTCATTAAACATATCACATGAATGAAACTTTGTGAACTGATATCCAAACTTGTTCTCTCATTAAAATAATTTCAGAGTTCAATAATGATGGCTAAGAATTTAAAACAAACAAGCCAATATTCATTTCATGCAGTCAATGATATATATTTGTCTTATAAAACAGTCTATGCAGAAAGAGACCACAGAGCATGCAAGCAGGCAAATAATGTTAACTAACAGCTGCACGTCCTATATGGAGTAGCAAGCCAGACCCCCCCGCGTTCAGCATGCTAGCGCTAGCCAAAGAACGATAACAGCCGCGAGCAAAGGTTGTCTTCTTCAAGCAGTCAAAGGTCAATCTCTTCTTGCTGCTAACACAAGCAGAACACTAAGCAAACGCGTGTGGATAACCAAATGGGTGTCCATGAACGCCGCACCCGTACAGTCTCATTCAAATGTTAGTACACCTAAAACGTTTCCGCTAACAAAGACCCCATTTGAACATTTTTTTTTCATTTTTGTCCTACAGACCTAAGAGTTGGTTTACTGGTAGAGGAGATAGAGAGCTTTCATTTATGTCAAACAAACTATTTTATAGATTTCCTAATTTTGGAAATATAGCCTATTTTCAAAATTCAATTTATTTTGTCCTAGAGAGTTGAAATTTGGTGTGGGGGTAGAGCAGGTCAAGGCCATTCATTTATGTCAAACAAACTTTCTTGTCGTGAACACTGCAGACATATCACGTGATCGCTCGCATGATGATGCAATATGTCCTCGCGATTACGCAATATCCAAATGGTAAAAATGTATACTACTGACGTAACACACCCCGTACCGCAGTAGCCAAGCCGTGGACTGACTGAGCATCCATCCGCTGAGCGGGTACAATATCCTACTTATGTTAATTGCCACTATCAACATGCAAAATTTCAGTTTGATTACGGATGGTCGCCATGTTGGATTGTTATATTTATAGGCCATAGAGTTATGTACCATTAAAGGAACATTATTGCTTAGCTTCATTATTCAAACATTCATTTCGATCGCATGATTACGACACAAGAAATAATAACTTAATTTTAAAGTTCGCAGAGCCACCATCTTGAGGTTATGTAAACAATTGAACTAAATTACATACCAATGCATTACAATGTGTATAAACATTTGATGTACCACGTTTCATTTCGTTTGGATCATTAAACCGAGAGAAAAGTCTATTTAAAACATTCAACTTTGCTTGGCCGCCATGTTTCATCAATGAAAATAGGCTAAAAAATCCGTGCCAGATTGGTACACTATAAATGATTAAGGAAGCTATGTTGTGATATATGGGACAATGAACGAAGACGTGATATATCGTTCATTCCGGGTGGCACAAAGAAATAGTTTACAGATGCTTTGGAAACCTTGCTTCTCCCATGGTTACTACTACTGTCAATACAGAAATACAGGTTATCAGACGAACTAAACAGACACCCAACTACACGGGGCTATGACCAATATGCCCTAAGGACCATATATGAATTAACAAAAGGAATCTCTCATGGTCACCTGTATACAGGTGGTTCGAGAATTGAAAATACAAACAATGAAATTATACAACTTAACCCTGAATGGAAGAACACTTTATATACAGTAGTTCAAACGGATGGTTTATAACAGGGGCACATGACCTCGCTATTACACCTCTTAAAATAACAATAAGTGAACATAATTTCCTTTCTATAAATTAATGGATCTTACAAATTGCCTAATAATTTGAGATTATTTATAACACCGCCAACCAGGTATACTAAACATTGAAAGTGACAATATAAGATTTAATGGAAATCATACAGTTACGTAAAAACGATGACTATGTTTATAAATTTGTGTTAAATTATTTAAAAGCAATGGCATCATTAAACACGGGCGAAGCCGTGGGTAACAGCCAGTGGAGAATAAAATGAAAATGAAAAATTTAATCGATTGGACCTACAAAAAATGTATACACACACAGATTTTGTTATTAGTCTTTATTCATTATTTCCGTAAATACACCATCCACATGTAATGGACTGACTACGTGGCCCAGCGATAGCGTTCTCCTTCTGAGCCCAACGTTGCGAGATCAAATCCCGGCGCAGTCAGTTGGCATTTATGGATGCTTTAATGCAAGGCAGACGTGTCAGTGTATTTACTGGCACGTTAAATAACCCGTCAGGGAAGCATTTCAGCAAACTGGCATCTCCAAAAGCTGCAGAAATTAAAAGGACGCAAATCACATATCACTATTATTACTATCCTCCCTATATTATTATGCTAAGGTCCCATTCCGGTTTTGTACCGAAAATAAGGTCCCATTAACACCAACCTACACATATGGGGTACCTACAGGTTCCGCATAACCCCATGTGTGCCCGAAACGCACTCACTTCCTCTTTAAATACTTCACAATTAAATAAATACCTTAACAAGATGTTCAGTAAAGAACATATAGCCTACTTTCTCCTAAATGTATGAGTATAGTTGTAACTCGTTGTTTTTATCAAAGAGTATAATAGAATCATTTCTTGGTTGAAGAACTTAAAAACTATTTACCTCTACCAAACACCACAACCTCGAAAACAACTGCTACCATCATTGAAGAAAGAAAGAAAGAAAGAAAGAAAGAAAGAAAGAAAGAAAGAAAGAAAGATAAGAAATATCTAAAGAATGTTATGGATCTGGAGACATAATCGGCCGGACTGGCTGCGTGGCTCAGCGGTAACGTTCTCGCTTGCTGGGCCCTATGTTGCAGGTTCGTATCCTGGCGCAGTCAGCTGGCATTTGAGGGTGCACAAATGCGAGGGAGCCGTGTTAGTAGATTTACTGGCACGTTAAAGATCCCCTTCGGGGCAAAATTCCGGCACCCCGGCGTCTCTAAATGCAACAGTAGTTAAAAGGGACGTAAAACCAATAACATTATTATTATTATTACATAATCGGCCTGACGCGGGCAACATCCAACTTTGAGTTGAGGCATGTCTTTACACGTCTGGCTGTGCATGGCTTTCACAACCCTAATTGAATTAACAAATCTTTCCATGATCCTACAGAGACGTGTGTATACCAACTATGTGGATATTTTCGATTGCTATTTGGCTGCAATAAAAGTATTAATTAACATCCTGAACTAGCACCAACGGTTAGAGTTCAGATACTATGTGAAATCGTTTTGTTCTTTACTTCAATTAACATTTTCAAATAACGCACAATAGGCTGTTACAAACCCTTTAAAATAAAAAGTATAAATGTATCGTAGTATCATCTTGTCATTCTTCAAATTCGATGCACATAGAATGCCGATGGTATACTAATAAATGGAGTCCCATGTAGAACAGTCGTGACATCTAATGGAGAAGTATCGAACAAGATAATCCTAACAGGGGAAGTGCATTCTAGCGGCCATAAACATAAACTTTTCAATAAAATCTGTAAGTTAATCTGTTGGCCGGCGTGCAGTTCGCCATGATAATTCACATTTTTGTTCCTAGATGTCTCGTGCAAATCTGCTGGCGAATTTTGTTTTAATTATATATTTTCCATCGTACTATGCACAATATAACGATTAATTTTAAAACGTCTGAGTCATTACAAAACAATAAACATAAAGAAATTCAAGCAAAAAACCTAACTCTGATAGGGTTTGAACCATAGCCATAAGATTGATAGGCTAACGCTTTACCACGGAGCCAAACGTGCGAACGGACGTTAACCGATATCAAATGAGTTACATAGAACGTGTTAGCAATTAATGATTTACACTAAACGATTTCATCAGTGGAGTATAATATTTATATAACACGCATTTCATACAAAGTTTATTTATTTTGTATCAGTATGCTTTATTGCATGCAATACTCAAATTAGAGAAATATAAGTCTGGCACAAGATATCCGTTGCCATCATGCCTTGTACTGAGACGGCTCAGTTTTTTAAAATCACTTCTGCACTATAGTATTACAAAATAAACTTTTAATTTCGAACGTGCCTCTTCCTTTAGAACAGTTAAAACGATTCTCGGCTCGATAATCGGAACTGGTGGGTCCCATGATATGGATTATAATGTTTGCATAATTCGCACGGCCGCCATCCTGAAATGGTATGGCGGATGACCTTGTAGTTTGGTCACAAGACGCGTCATATACGAAGGTATGTTGTTACCAATTTTGGTAGAGATCGGATGATTTGATTAGTCGTTATTTGATTTTACGTTTTGAACGTTTGAGTGGTCGCCATTCAGTTTTGGTAAAGATGGCGGCGATATAAAACATGACACTGAGGTGCCCTTTGCTAGTTCTACCTATGCACCAAATTTCGTTCAATTCGGTTTCACCGTGTTTGAATTGATAGGGGGGGTACAGACATTCAGAGTACACACACACACAGACTCACACACACACATACACACACAGACAGACACACAATTTTTCGCTCTGTGTATATCTCATAAGTCTACTTTCATTTTTTGCAAAAATCGAAAGTAGGCTAAAAATGTACATTTACAACGGGAGCACCGTAACCTAGCGAGCCTGCCGCTAGATCGCAGGGCAGCGCGGTGGTGGCAGCCATCTGGCGGGAGTGCGGCGTACTGCTAGCTGAGGAGTCTCTCAGCAGATGGCTCCGGTGTGGTCTCGGCAAGACTTTCTCTAGGGTTCAATCCAATGCAAATGTAAAAATTGCTTTAGAAGAAATTCCCGAGCAAACAATAACCGATGAATTTGTTGTAACATCGAATATTGTCTACAAAGAGGTGCTGTGACAAGTACAAAACACTGTTCTACATAATTCTTTGTGTTCTTCTCATGTGCGTATGCCGTTTAACAACAATAAATACATTTCTTCAATATTTAAAACTTCGTTCTCCCACATTCTTCCCTACTACCCCATAAACCTACATTCACGTTGCGAAAGCTCGCAAGGGGCCCACTAGTTATTAGCCTACTTTCGATTTTTGCAAAAAAAATGAATGTAGTCTTACGAGATCAACACAGGGCAAAAAATTGTGTGTCTGTCTGTGTGTGTAAGTGAGTGAGGGTACTCTGAATATCTGCCCCCCCCCCCCTATTAATTCGAACACAGTGAACCCGAATTGAACGAAATATGGTACAGAGGTAGCACTAGCAAAGGGAACCTCAGTGTCATGTTTTATATCGCCGCCATCTCGACGTAAGCAGAATGGCGGCCACCCTAATGTTAAAAGCTTAAATCACATTATGACCTACCTAATTATTTTATCTCTACCAAATTTTGCAACAACATACCTTTTTGTGGGAAGCAACTTTTGACTGAACTACAAGGTTATCAGCCCAATAGTTTGCAGATAGCGGACATGTATGTGTGCAAATCGATTCACCATATCAATTCAAACCCGGTGAAACCGAATTGAAAGAATTTTTGTACAGACGTAGCACTAGCAAAGGGCACCTCATATTCATGTTTAATATACGTATTACACGTTGTATTTCAACAAGCTTCTACAATCAACATTCAATTATACTCCTTGAAGAGGACTAAGTGTAATAACAATACCCATGCATTTAGGAGAAAGTAGGTAGCCGTATGCACATGGGTGTGTGTGTGTAGGAGGATTTGTCTGATATCTTATGTTATTGTGGTGGCTCAAGTAGAGTGTGAAACTTGTCTGATAACCTGTGTCATTGTGGTGACTGAACTAGTGAACGGTGAAAGCTGTCATCCGCTTGAAGGGTGAGGTGAGGAGTGGAGACGAAAGGGGTAACGGTCTCCATAGCAACAGTGAGCAGTGTTGCATTGTATGCCGACACATCAGTGAGCACAAGGTTTTGACGCAGTGTTATACTGTGCCTTGAGTTGTCACGGTCATTAGACCGCCAGGCAAAGGGGCTAACTTCCCCAGTATTTGTGTCTTCATGCAAGCCCCTTGGAATGCTATGAGTCATGATCTGCCTCAGTGGCAACGCATCATTTTCCCACGTGCTAGCTTTGACAGCTGTCAGCGATCATTATTGGTAATACTAGTATACACTACGAGCAGGTGTCATTAATACTAATATTAATAAAAATAATGGTAATATGTCTAGCAGATGAACTATTGAGCAATCTATTTATTTATCTAATTTTGTCTTGTAGTGTTACGAAAGATAATTTACGAGCCCAATACAAGTCGGAGGGTTGTGGATTATTTCTGCATTATGAAATTCCTACTTCATAAATCGAATCCACAGTCTTGTGATCATAAGGCGGACTGATCCACTCAGGAAACAATTGCTGGCAGGCAAGCTTAGGATGTAGCAAGTAACAACATAGTATGGAGAGTGCTATGGTTACCTAAGAGCAGCCCTTACCAGCTGAGACATTCATTTGCAGTAATAAGGTATTAAGGCAAGATGACCCAACAAGGATAGAAGGTCTCTCTCTCTCTCTCTCTATCGCAGCTTTCAAAACTCTTCTTCCATCCTACCTCTTAGTCAAGTCTCCCAGTGACAGTTGATTTAATTCATACATTAGGTAAAAGCTAAGGACTTTATACATGAACGCTTTTCTATCATTACATGTATCTGATGGTTGTGTTTCTCAGTCTGATGCAGGATCTCTTTGCACTTATTGTTACTGATACTTATTCTATTATTATTCTCATTATTATTATTATTATTATTATTGATGTGTAACATCTTTCCACTCGGTTGCTGTATATTTTTGTGGGAGTGATTTTGTAAAATGGGACGGAAGTGTGTAAGACGCACTGCCAGTTGGATCGCATCCCTCGCTTTAGCAGCCAGAAGGGATGTGATCCAGCTGGCAGTGGTAACATGTGGAATGTTTATCACATACGGATTACTATGTAACAGCAGAGTATCATGAAGGCAGTTCGAGAGTAGAAATATCAAGTAGGCAGTGAAGACAAAACGTCAGTGTCTGTTAAAGTAACTTAGTTACTGGCAGGGGAGTGATATAACAGCAGAGTATCAAGAAGGCAGTGCGAGAGTAGAAATATCAAGTAGGCAGTGAAGAAAAAAAGAGAGTCTTGGAATTGTTATGTATTATGAGAGCGTAAAAAATAAAAATAACTTTTGTGTGTTGATGAATGTCAAAGATAATAAAAACGGTAACAACTTCA
Organism: Meconema thalassinum; assembly: GCA_946902985.2. NCBI lineage: Eukaryota > Metazoa > Arthropoda > Insecta > Orthoptera > Tettigoniidae > Meconema > Meconema thalassinum. Next base: position 759,516,306 of record OX336388.2, on the reverse strand, counting down.
AGGTAGGATAACATGTCAGATGTTATACATCATATACGACTACTGTAAGGCTCGTATCTTTTTTATAAGTATATTATTGTAATTATTATTATTGTTATTATATTTTTAGCCTACTTTTGATTTTGGCAAACAAATTACAGTAGACTTATGAGTTCTAAACGGGCCAAAGGTTGTCAGTCTGTCTGTGTGTGTGTGAGTGTGTATACCTGAACCCCTTTCAATTCAAACACGACGACAGTGAATTGAACACAGCGTTGTGAGGCAAAACTGAGAAGGGGTGGGTTAGATTCCTATCTAATCCATCATTGAAGTGCTTTTCCTACATCTACCCCAGGCAAATGATTAGATGTTTCTCAACCACGACCACCTCCTTCCAAATTCTTGCCTTCATTACAAATACACACACTACTACGGTCACAACAATAACACAGTCTTCACCCTCACCCCATTCCCACCTGTGTCACCACAGCCCATGAGTGTATCCCATAATAATAATAATAATAATAATAATAATAATAATAATAATAATAATAATAATTCACAGGAGTGTTGTAAACCTTGCCATAGGTATCAAAGGCAATACCCAGGCAATACCTGGCTGAAGTTATAAAAAGCACACAGGAAAGGCAATAATAGTAATTTGCTTTAAGAAATGTCACTGCCTGTGATACGGCAGGTTACCTCTAGAACCACCGCTAGCGGTGACAATACGCAAACCGGTGGCAGTGGGATGACAAGCTGCTGTCCACCCACCAGTAGACCCGAAGAAGCTCCAGCAGCTCAAGACGATATTGGCGGTACACAAAATCTCGAGTCTCGCACCGTACCTGACGGCAGTGCCTTCGTAATAAATACAACCACTCTCGCAGGTAAGCCCAGAAAACGCATGAAATGGGAAACTCATATGAATGAATATATAATGCGGGCATATTATCGAATATCTCGTCTTGAAACAGATATAACAAACTACCGCCAAGCACTGCATGCGGCTTTCAAGCAGCAGTATCCTCTGTTTAGCATCACTGAGCAACGAGTCGCGGATCAAGGAAGAGCAATTGTAAAGAATCATTTAGTTCCCGACCCTGATCTGGATCGAATCAAACAGGAGATATCTCATGAACTATATCCCTCAGCTGCAAGTGGTGAAATTGCCAAAGAAATACTGATAATGAGGTCTCCATGAATGAATCGACTCACGTAAATGAACCTCATAATGGGGAAACAAGCCATCATTCCAAGATCCAAGACGAATTTAATTCAGCTCTGCTTGAATATGCAGGTACTGACCCTACCCAACGTCCAGTACTTCCGAGGCAGCAGTCTTCCCGCAAGTTTGCCATGGTGTTGAAAGAACCGAACGAAACCCTACTTCCCAACTATTTAGAATAGCACCAATCTTTCATGGAGGTTCATACTGCTATCTATTGTGCAGCACTAGCTGCAGTACGAATTAATGGGGGTAGGCCACGCCCTCCAAACCAACAGTCTGCTGCAAGGAAACCCAGCGATCCACCATGGGCAAAACACTTAAAACAACGCATTGAACAACTACGCCACAATGAGAACAGACTGCAACAGTATAAGAATGGTGTGAGAAGTAGAAGTCTGAACAACCGCATACGAAGGATCATGATGGACTCCTCACTAGAAGAATTTCAGGTCCCCGAGGACGCAGTGATAACAGAAGTACTTGATACTTATAAACAAAAACTTGCAGCCCTCTCTAAGCGTCTTAAGAGATACCAGAACACTACCGAACGGAAGAAACAGAACAATGACTTCAAGAGAAATGAGAGAAAGTTCTATGAAGATCTGAAAAAGACACCTCAAGTTCAGAATGATTCTCCAGAAGGACCCAGTGCGGAGAATGTTACCGACTACTGGTCATCAATATGGTCTAGGCCGGAAGAACACAACAATGAGAATGATACTAGACGAATAAATCAAATGGCACATGCAGACGTTGATGTTGAGGAACTACGCCAGGTCATCAGCAACCTACAGAATTGGAAAGCACCTGGAATTGACCGAATCCATAATTACTACTATAAAAGGCTCACATGTACCCACCGTTTACTGGCTATTCACATACACTGTTTTTTGGAAAATCCTGCTGGATTTTCAGTTTTCCTAGCCAGAGGGTTAACCTATCTCAAGCCAAAGGACTCTAAAATCACAAACCCATCTAAATAACGCCCCATCACCTGCTTGCCAAACTTTTATAAGATCATTACATCCATTATTGCAAATCGAATTCGTGCGCATTGTGAGGAAAACGCCATTCTCGCAGAGGAGCAAAAGGGTTGCAGAAGGAATTCTCAAGATGTAAGGAACAGCTCACTATTGATGCCGTGGCATTAGAGCAGGCCTGTCGTAGATCACGAAATCTTTATGCCTGCTTTATTGATTACCAAAAAGCTTTTGATTCCGTGCCTCATACATGGCTTATACAGAGCTTGGAGTTTTACAAGGTCAACCCTATTATAGTGAACTTCCTGAAGTGCGCAATGGTTTCATGGAGCACTGCCCTCCAACTTACAGTGGGTGGTACTCGTTTAACATCTTCATTAATACCGATTCGCCGAGGAATTTTCCAAGGAGACTCACTAAGCCCACTCTGGTTTTGTCTGGCATTGAATCCTCTCTCGCAAATCCTGAACAGTAGCAACTACGGATTTAGTATTAAGGGTAATCATGGTGAAGCGTACAAGATGAACTATCATCTTTACATGGATGACATTAAACTGTATGCATCAACTAAAGTGCACCTACAATATCTCATCTCTATCACTCAGAGCTTTTCTTCAGATATCCATATGCAGTTTGGTTTTGATAAGTGCAGAACACAGACTGTTATTAGAGGCTCGCACTCAGCACAAGGAATACCTGTTTGAGAGGGACAGAGAAGGATTCAGCCGCTCGAGGAAGGCGCATTGTACAAATATCTTGGGTTCGCCCCGAGTACCCGTCTGAGACATGGTGATATCAAGAAGATCATAACTGAGAAGTATACTTCACGACTTCGTAGTGTTCTCTCTTCAAAACTTAGCGCTAAACGTATCATTAAGTCAGTTAACACATTTGCAATGCCCGTAGTTACATACTCCTTTGGTATAATCAGGTGGACTCAAACTGAACTGCACGATCTGCAACGAAAAGCATCGGTGCTTTTATCACGCCATCGTATGCACCATCCGAAATTAGCAACAGAGCGCCTGACTCTACCTCGGTCTGAAGGTGGTAGAGGACTGATAGACATCATGAACCTTCATACAAAACAAGTGACAACTCTGCGTGCATTTTTCCACAACAAAGGAGAAACATCCCCTCTCCATCGCACTGTGTCTTCAGCTGATGATAATTACACACCGCTCCATCTGTCATCTTTAGATCCACCAGTAAAAGAAATGAAAACTACTGAATACAAGATCGGGAATCGGAAACAGAAGGCGCTTCATGGGAAGTTTCCACATGAGCTGGACCAGCCTCACATCGACAAGTTAGCGTCGCACGCATGGCTGACCCACTCGGTCCTCTTTCCGGAAACAGAGGGATTTGTTGTAGCTATCCAAGACCAAGTTGTTGCTACTCGAAGCTATCGGAAATTTATCATAAAAGATCCAGCAACAGAGAGTGAGAAGTGTCGCCGCTGTGGCAAATGAAGTGAGACCATTCAACACGTTATATCAGGTTGTTCCCACCTTGCCAACACTGACTACAAATATCGACACGATCAAGTTGCCAACATTATCCACCTGAAACTGGTCTTGAAGTACAAACTTCTTCAAAGCTCCGTCCCCTATTGGAAATACGCACCATCTGCAGTACTCGAAAATGCCACACACAAGCTCTATTGGGACAGAGGAGTTGTGACAGATGTCGCAGTCAGTAACAACCGGCCAGATATCATTGTCATCAATAAAGTACACAAAGAGGCATTACTGATAGATATCGCATGTCCCAACACTCAAAACATCCAAACAACAGCTGCTACTAAAATATCTAAGTACACAGAGCTGGCAATTGAGATAAAGCAGATGTGGAAACTTGATTCGGTGACTACCATCCCAATAATTGTATCGTGTACTGGTGTTATACCAAAAACTCTCCACAGTAGTCTATCATTATTGAATCTGCACCCGCAGATATACAGGGTGTAATTGATATAATGGAAGTCCGTTACACTGGTGATAGAAGAGGCTATTGTAAGCTTCCTAGGTAAAAAATTTGCCACCTTTCTTTAAATTGAAAATTTGTCATTAAAAAGACAATGTTTTTAGGTTTTTCCGATATTCTTCAAACAGAAGGTGAGGCAGCAGGCTGGGGGTAAACGGGGCGGGGCGGGGCGAGGTGGGGCGATGCGCCGAGGGGAAGTTGTTACGTAATCGGAGCGTTGACCTTACTAGTTGAGGGGAGGTATCAGCTGTTACGAGGAGCGAGCGATACCCGTCTCGTAAGAAAATTTGTATTGCTGTTTTTATTGTTGAAATTGCACGCAATGTCTTGGGACGTTATGACCGGTAGTATTGTGTAGCCTACTTTGTAAGTGTCATTGCCGTTTGGCACTTTAATGAAATACAGTGTGACAAAATTCCGACATCCCGTATTCTGTTCAGAACTAGCATTTAAGACGGAAGGAATATACTTGATGTTTTGTTTGAGAGGCTTGGCAATTTTGGTCATTTAGCCCCATGTGGTTGGATGTGGGACGAATCTGTCTGATAACCTGTGTATTTTTGGTTTATTTTAGTAATGCGGGTGTTTGTAATTCAGGTGAGGATTGGGAAGGAGGCGGCCGTGGACTTAAGATAGGAACCATCCCAGCATTTGCCTGGGGTAGAAGTGGGAAACCATGGAAAACTACTTCCAAGATTTAATACTAGTATGGTACCACATGTACATAGTAATAATAATAATAATAATAATAATAATAATAATAGCCAGCCTTGTGGTGTTGGGGTAGCGCGCCTGCCTCTCACCCGGAGGCCCCGGGTTCGATTCCCGGCTCCGTCAGGGATATTAGACTCTGACGTGAGGGCTGGAACGGGGTGCACTCAGCCTCGTGAGGACAATTGAGTAGCTGTCTGACAGTGAGGCAGCGCCCCGATCACGAAAACCAAGATTAACGGCCGAAGGGACCCGATGCGCTGATCACGCGTCACCCCAATATCTGCATGCCAAATGGCTGGGTAGCGGTCGCTTGGTAGGCCTGGGCCCTTCACGGGCTGTAGTGCCAGGGGTTATTTGAAAAATGAAAATCCACAGCCTGCTTCCAGTCTCCGACCGGGTCAGGAATGGAATGAATGAAGTCCCCATCTAGCGGCGAGGATATGGACTGTGCCGGCTGCCGAGGCCGGACGCACTCCTCTGGGACAATGATTAAATGAATGACAGATGAAATGAAATGATAGTGGAGAGTGTTGCTGGAATGAAATTGGACAGGGAAAACCGGAGTACCCGGAGAAAAACCTGTCTGCCTCCGTTTTGTCCAGCACAGATCTCACATGGAGTGACCGGGATTTGAACCACGGACCCAGCGGTGAGAGGCCGGCGTGCTGCCGCCTAAGCCACGGAGGCTTGTAGGGGTTATTTATTATTTTTAATAATGATTATAATAATAATAACATTAAAGCAAATATAGCGAGTTGGTTGGCCCTATCAAAAGGCAATGGCATTTAGAACGGGTAAAGACCATACCTATCATTGTCTCAAATACGGGCGTGATCCCAAGTACCTTGCTCCAAGACCTTAAAGAACTGGTTCTGGATACTCAAATGGACAAACTAATGCAGAAGGCAGTAGTTCTCTCAACAACCTGAATCGTCTGGAAATTCATGGGTAGCGATTTCGACTTTCCAGCTTAGAAGTGGCTGTTTCAGTAGCAATACTTTGGTTCCCTGAAGCCCGTATAGTTATGTTGTGATGTACCATCAATGTGTTATATGTACTGTATAAAATAATAATAATAATTAAATGATAGTGAGGCTGTGAGCTCAGGTATTAGAGTGCTATCCTTCTCGAGGGTTCGATCTAGTCTGAGTCATGTAATACATGAAGGTGAACAAATACGACAGCCTTATGCCGATGGATGTAATGGCACGTACATGAAATTCTGTGAACACAGCATTCCGGAATCTCGACATCCCCGCCAAAAATAAAAATAGTGTGTCCAACAACATATTATTATTATTATTATTATTGTTATACACATTATAAGAGATTATATCTTTACGGAATGTTAGTTACTTTTAAGTAGTGTTCCAATTGTTTAGGACGTTCAGTAAATACATATTTTTGGTAACTTGAAAGCTTGTTGTGATGGTTGTTGTTAATTCATTTTAGGGGCTTGGGACATTTGTTTATCAGCCCCGTGTAGTTGGGTGAGTGTTGGATTTGTCTGATAAACTGTGTTTCTGTGGTGACTGTAGTAGTATGTGTAGCTGTAGTTATTAGGGTCGTGAATGAGGTTGGTGCTCCGGGACTCCAAGTACCATACTATCCCGGCACTGTCGGTGCTGAGTTTGGACCTCCAATTACCGGACTTGCTGCGATCGTGGTGTACGATTAAATGAGCATGCCTACACCGCGGGGGTAGGAAAGAAAGCAGCCGAGGTCTTATGAAGGGACATTCCGACTTTGGGCTCGTGGGATGCCACGGGAAATCATCTTGTGGCTGCAGATGGTGGGAAGTAAGGAAGGTTGTGTTTTTACAAGACTGTAAATTTCGTGATCATGAGCTACTGGACCTCCTTTTTATGTGGAATCCGAACCACAGGACACTTCAAAAATCTCACATGCATTGACCGGGAATCAAACCCAGTCCGCCGTGGTGAGAGGCCAACAGCTGGACCGCTGCGCCATCATGCCCCGACTTGCATATCGGCCGTTGATGGTAAGCTGCCTCAATACTAGCCCCCCATGTAGATGATGATAATAATAATAATAGTCTAATAATAATAAGGGTCAGCATGTGTAGCTCTGGTGGTAGAGTGCTAAAAATAAAAGTCTGGCAAATCGATATACCAAAAAAAACATAAAGGAACTTAGGTTGGTTCCTTAGTTTAGGGGCTGCGACAACGTGGTCAGGTGCCCAGTATTAAAGAAGTTAGTGTGTCTAAAATTCTATTATTACTATTATTAGTACAGTAGTAGTAGCGTAGTATAATAATAATTATAGTATTATTAATATTTTTGTTACAGTTGTTGCACTGTCTTCACACAAAGCTAGACCAACAGTTTCTTAAATTAATTTACCAAATCTTTAGGATTTCCATTGTCTATGCATAGGCCATGAGGATGGCAAAATCCTTAACAGATCCACCATCACCAGTCATGTAGCCACTCCCCATGAAGGTGTGAAACAGCTGTTCATAGGCTCGGTTTGTGTATTTCAATGTCATTGGCAGACAAGACGAGGAGGTCACTCAACTTCAGACTCTTGTCAACATTCCTTAGCGTTGGAGGGGAGGGTGATGGGGAGAAGTCAGCTGTGCTGCTGAGGGGAACGAAGAGTAAGCCCGTTTCCAAGACATTGACCGACGATTTTTGTGATTTAATTCCACCTACACTAATTAAGATCCGACTGAATTTCATGAAGATATTTGCTTAGAATACCATCTTCTATCACCAGTGTAACGGACTTCCATCATATCAAATACACCCTGTATATTGCACTTCAGAAGGCAGTTCTGTTAAACACATGCCATATTGTTAGGAATTTCCTTGGTGAAAATGCCCTGGCCGAATACTCAGCAAAGCTCGATGATCCAGATGGAAATTTAGCTCATCCTACAAATGAAGGAGATTCGTGAAGACTGCGGGCACGACATGGATGTGAAGTCTCTGAACAGTGTAATCGTAATTATCTCAGTACAGATGGTTCCTTGCTAAGGCCGAACCAGGCTGTAACAGAAAATGTAGCCAGTATTTGCCGTGATAATGTTGTCAAACAATAAAATATAATAATAGTAAATTAGTTATAAAGCTTTATGAAAGTAATAATAATAATAATAATAATAATAATAATAATAATAATAATAATAATAATAATAATAATGATAATAATAATAATAATAATAATAATATCGTATGGCGTCAGGTGCGGTGTGCAAGCTTTGTTACTTGATGCCCAGAGGGCACCTAGCATGTCTAATTTCGTAGTTCCTTGGAACGCTATGAAAGTCAAGGACAAACCATCTAAGCTCCTTGACACTATAGCACTTTTTTTAGCCTATTTTCAATTTTGAAAAAAAAAAGGGCTTATGAGATCACTTTTTGTCCGTGTGTGCGTGCTCGTGTGTGTGTGTGTGTGTGTGTGAGGTGTGTGTGTGTGTGTGTGTGTGTGTGTGTCCTAATAAAATCTAAACGGCTGGAGCGATTTCAATGAAACTCGGTACGTTCATAGCACTATTCCGGACAACCCCGACCGTTCCCTTCAAATTTTGTTACGTCTCACGAATCCAACATGGCAGATGTACGAAATATTTCACCAGCATTCAATATCTCCGAAACTATTACCGAAAGCTTCTTTGCGGACACCCATGGGGTGAGCTACAAGTACCGTTGTGTGTGGAGTGTTGTCTGGGGGAGGAAAGTGTGATTGTAAGGACAAGGAGTTGGAAAGTAGCGGCTGTGGCCTATAGTTAGGGACCAATCCCGGCATTTGCCTGGAAGGAAGATGGGAAACCACTGAAGACCATCTTCAGGGTTGCCGGCGGGGGAATTCCAACCTCCTCGCCTCCCGGATGTGAGCGACTGCCTGCAGGCCACGCCGTAACCACCACGGCTATCTCACCCGATACTATAGCGCTTTCTAGTAGAGAATGGAGGAACTTTCTCTTGGTGAAAAATCCCGAGATTAATTTTCTCATTATAAGCATGGCCTACTGAATTCAAATGGGTTCTTTAACATGCCAACAACGTATGACATGTGTGTTGTGATTTTTATAGCCTTTCAAAAATCACTTACCACGGCCAGGAGCTAACCTGCAAGCTTGGGGTTGATAGTCCGACGCGATAACCACTCACCCACCGCGGCAAGCAGTGTATCCCATTATAACCCTCAAGCCAGAATTACGTGAATATTTACGGATGGTTTAAGGCTGGAGATTGTATATTGTGTGTTAGCAACTAACTTACTATATTATATTCAAGAGATGGAAATATGCTTGGAGGATACCAAGCAGTAAAACGTAATTGTTGAACATGAAACGTTGAAGACCCCGAGAGCAAATTGTTATGAGGGTTCACAGTAAACAGCAGACTGTATATGTAAAAGCCACAATTCATCTCCCGTGTTAATTCCCAAGTTGGATGAGTAGTGACCCAGCCTGTAAATAGAGAGGAGAGTGGAGGACAGATAAACCATTTCAATAAATCCACAGCGGTGCAGGATACAAGCGCGGGTCAGCGGGATGAGAGAACTCTATACAGCGGACACTCAATTCAACTTAAAGTTGATAGAATGAACAATAGCCAGCACAGCATGAAGGTGTCATAGGTATTTATTTCCTTTACAAGCACAACTGTCTTCGAATTACGCAGTAGCTCAGCTGGATAGAGCATCAGGTCAGCACTCTTGGCTGTCACCGCGGAGGCCCGGGTTCAATTCCCGGCTCAGCCAAGAAATTTAATTCTGATCTGAGGGCTGGAATGGGGTACACTCAGCCTCGTGAGGCAAAACTGAGAAAACGTGGGTTCGATTCTTGCCTCAGCAATCCTGGAGTGGTTTTCCGTGGTTTCCCACTTCTACTCCTGCCAAATGCCGGGATGGCACCTAACTTATGGCCATGTTCGCTTCCTTCCCAAAACCTACCTCAATTACAAATACACACTAGTAAAGACACCACAGTAACATAGGTTATGAGACAAATTCTTCACACACACGCAAGTACGGTACACAGGATTTGCCGTTCCAGTAGTGTACCATCACAAAGCTGTTGTTGATGTACGGAGTTTAATTTGAGGGCCTTCTACATCGTGGTCGTTCAGCCCCGTATACTTGGCCATGTGTGGAATTTTGTCGTGTTATTCTGATGGCTGTATTAGTACGTGTATTTGTAACTTAGTTAAAAATTATAAACCACGGTAAGCCGCTTCGAAGATGGCTGAGGTAGGAATCGAACCCACTTCTTCTCAGCCTTACGTCACGAGGCTGGGTGTACTCCGTTCCAGCCCTCAGACCAGAATTACATTTCTTGGCAGAGCTGGGAATCGAACCCGGATCACCGGGGCGACAGCGAAGAATGCTAGCCACTACACCACGAGATGGCCCCGTGTACTTGGGTGTGTGTGTGTGTGTGTGTGAAATATGTCTGATAACCTGTGCTATTGTGATGGTTGTGAGTTTATAATTTAAGCTAGGATTCGTGTAAGAGGCAGCTGACTGTCACGCTTTACAACTGCACTGGGTATGTGTTGCAAGCGCGGAGACCCATGGTTAAAACCCTTGTTCGGAGAGCGGCCATACTTTCCTGGTTTTTCCACACTGACTCCAGGCAAATCCCAGCATGTATTTTAAGTCAGGGGGATCCATCGTAATCTTGCCTCTACAGTAATAATTACAGTACCATACACTCTACCGTCACACCAGAATCAAAGGTTATCAGAAAATTACATTCATTGTTATTAATTCATTTTAGAGGCTTTGGATATCTTGGTTATCAGCCCCATGTAGTTGGGTGTGTGTTGAATTTGTCTGATAACCTGTATGCATGTGACGACTCTAGTAGTGCAGACAAATACAACACTCAGACAAGTACAAGTGGGTAATGACCAAGATGTCCCAAAAATAACCAGAACGGTATCTATCCATCCATTTCTGTTCGTGCAGTGAATCTTATGATAAGAAATAAATAAATATTTATACAGGGTGTCCCACCTAACTCTGCGACCTCAAATATTATCGGAATGAAACAAGAGATGAAAAATCTACTTGCGCAGGAATGTAGCCACGTCATGGGGTCACACAATGGGAGGATATGCACAATCCAGGAAATTATAACAATATCATTTTCAACGCAAAGTTACCTTTTTTTAAATGGAACATACATTTTTTTCTAGCAAAATCGAAAGTAAACATACAATTATTGATAACAGAATTGGTTTCACTTCTCTAAACCTCGTACCTTCTGAAATAACTAACGTTGTAGAGGATGGCAATGGAGACACTGTTTGTCAAGTTTAACACAAGTTTGGAACTGTACACATAGTACAAAAGGTACAATTACCGATTTCCTAAACAAACTTGTGATCTATAGCTTAAAGGAACGCCATGGTTTTAAATTACATCCAGCAAGGAAGGCTTTCACAAGTAAGCAGTAACATCTTAACTGATGAAACTGTGTCACTTCAGCAGATGTTCAATCTGACCACCGTTTGCATCAATGCACTTCTGTAGACGGTGAACAAGAGAGCGTTGTACTGATCCAATTTTTTCCACAGATATTTCCGCGCACGCCGCAGTAATAAGCTCTTGCATATTTGCCATTGTAGTTGGGACTTCCTGATAGACTCTGTCTTTCAATGCGCCCCAGTGAAAGTAGTCTAATGGCGTCAAATCGGGGCATCGTGCTGGCCATCTCACAGGACCACCACGTCCTATCCACCAATTTGGAAACTTCGCATCCATTACATTTCTGGCAAAAGGGCGAAATATGCGGGGCACCCATCATGCTGGAACAGTGGTTCATAACCGGTGGTCAGCGAGTGCCTAGGGAGTGGTCCGCGGGTGAAAAGGGTCCACCAGCACGTATAAAAAGTGGCCAATAAATGAGGATTTCGGAAGTGATATGCGTAGAACGAGAATCGTCCGAATGTATTCGCGGCGATGACTATCAGGGTTTGAATTGAAATATCTTTAAAATAAGGGTTATTGAGGAACGGTTACAACTGATAAGGTGTATTGGGGGGAGGGGGTGGTCCGTACATGATTCAATTTTAGGCTGAGTGGTCCGCAGACTTCTACGGGTTCAGAACCACTGTGCTGGAACCACATTGATACACGAGTTTCCCATCCCACGTCCTCCATGAAAAGGGGTAACGTGTCTTGAAAAAATGATGCATATCGCTGTCCGTTTAGTGTTCCCTGATAAAAATAGGGACCTACAATACGGTTGCCAATGATACCGCACCAAAGAGTGTCTCCTTTACCGTCCTGTACAACTTAAGTTATTTCAGAAAGTACGAGGTTTAGAGAAGTGAAACCAATTCTGTTATCAATAATTGTATTTTTACTTTCGATTTTGCTAGAAAAACATGTATGTTCCATTTTAAAAAAAGGTAACTTCGCGTTGAAAATGATATTGTTATAATTTCCTGAATTGTGCATATCCTCCCATTGTGTGACCCCCTGACGTGGCTACATTCCTGCGCAAGTAGATTTTTCATATCTTGTTTCATTTCGAAAATATTTGAGGTCGCAGAGTTTGGTGGGACACCCTGTATATAAATAAAGAAATCTAACTATATATGTTGTAGAGCCACACTAGCTAAGCACATACAGGGTCTTTCATATAAAGTAAGAACGGCAAACGGCAGTTTTGTTATTCACTGCTGCGGTGGCCTTGGCCGAGCTTGTGGTGCGCCATGGCCCCCTGCTGTACTATTGAAAGCGCGCGCATAGTACATACTGTACCCATATCACATGGAGAATGGTTGATCATCACCTGGCTTGCTACTGCGGCTTCGAGGCGTGTACCGTTCAGCCCACAACATGATGTCACATTCAGATATGAAAGCACTCTAGGATGAACAAGACTACATAGAAAACTAAACATGATACAATTAATATGAGTTTATTTATTAAAACTCCCAGGAACAAATACAAATACACATAAATATCAATATTTTGGAAAGAATCCAAAATAACAAAAATCAAAATCCATAAATTCTTAAAAATCATACAACTCTACAATATAGCTTTATCTTGCTTAGCTGACATCTATTTTTTAATGCCAATAGAAATTTTCTTTCTTCCAACATTTCATTTCTATTCATTAAGGCGATCTCTTGTTGTCTGCCTAGTAAGTATATAAGTCTTCGTGATCTCTAAATATGGCATTGGTTATAAGGAAGTGAAAAATTCACTAAGGCTTTACGGATATTTATCGTATCATCATAGTCCCTTCAGGGCTTTATTTTAACTTTATTTTCATTGTTTACTTTATTTTCAGTCACTTTCAAACTATATTAATTCTTCCAGTTAAGCCTTAGGTTTAAACATTTACACAAGAAATCAACAATCCTTAACAAGCCATGACTCGAACTCACATCCTTCCATCTTATTTCTCATGCTCATGGGGCATTCATTAATGATGTATCACGTGCTATCCCTTTCTTTCATTATTTAGTTTACTTATAAACTCAATCATTTTAGTACCCGTGTTACTCACTAAATCTCTCGAGGTAGAAATCGATGATTTATTAACAAACTTATTCCTTGACTACTATGGTCAAATATTATAGAATTTCTTCAAACTTAGTGTGAGGACAATTGTCAAAGACCCACCAATACAACAATCAACTTTATATCCTTATAGCAACTTTATTTAACAAATTTGCATATTTTTCCGTTTAATTACTAATACCTATTCACCTCTTACAACTTCTGTACACAAAGCGTCTATTGTATTCGTTCCCCCTTGCGGTCTAAGAAGGCCTGTAAGGTCGCTAGACTCTCCCCTCACTTCTACTTGGCTGTGATTTATGACCTAGTCTTCGTCTCATTCGTCCCCTCGCGACTTTTCAAATGTTTACCTCCGTTCTTAAAGGGCGTATGATCATCCAAGTTAACACATTACTTCAACTATTTATTCCTTACTTTATTTATCATTCTTTTCACTTCCTTATAACCAATGCCATATTTAGAGATCACGAAGACTTATATACTTACTAGGCAGACAACAAGAGATCGCTCTCATACCATGCTTCCGTCCTTTTTATCGGTAGAAAACAAGAGATCGCTATCATAACTTGCTTCCGTCCTATCATTTCATTTCACATACTTTTACTGTCGGATATAACAATACTCCTGGCCATTTTAGGATAGGATATATGACACTAGGCATGGAGACCTTTCACGCCTCCCCAGTTGTATCAAATCTCTTAGAAACCTTTTAATCCTTCCAGATTATACTTGGCAATGCCTCAACGGGACTTACACTGCAAATTACCATAAAGAAAACTATTCCAGCGGGAATGTACCATCCGCTTTGGTCGCTAACCATACATACCATTTAATGCTGACTGGCGAAAACCCTTTAGTTTTCCCATGGGTGCAACCCTTAACAACGACGACGATTTCCGGCATTTAATACCTTTTTTTGATCTCTCAAAATATGCACGTTACAGGATATACATTGGCTAGCTTGATACTACTTTTTATTCATTACTTATAGGCCCATTTATGCAACACAACTTTTTAATAACTTGGACTCTCATCGCATACTACAAATATCTTCGACAACTCAACTTTACACGTATCGCGGCATTACTTTTACTGGTCTTTACTTCGGCATTTTACTTTCAGCAGGGCCTATGGCATATAACTTCACAATACATTTCCAAGGTGTCTTTATCACCAATTACTTTAATTCATTACCTTTATTAGCTGAATAGCGTTATTACTTCATTATTTTAAAATATCCCAAAGATCCTTCAATTATTCTACTATTACACCTCGAGTTTATTATTATCATTCTTATTAATACCTATCGCTTCATTATTTACTAACGGAAGGCAATTATTCATTTATTCACCTCATTATTTACTTACGGAATGCAATTATTCAATTCAACACTTATTATTCCGGAGTATAAAAACTCAACATTTATTATTTCGGAGTATAAAAACTCAAAACTTATTATTTTTCGGAGTATAAAAACTCAATTATTATTATTATTATTATTATTATTATTATTATTATTATGGTGCTTGTTTCATTTTACTTTTACTTTTCACTTATATGGCGTAATTTACTTGCCAATAACATTATTATATTCGATTTCTCCTCTCAGATTTCACTTTTCATTGTTAATTATTCATTTTTACGGGTTTCCATTATTATTAATGTTATCATTTTTGCACTTCAATAATTATCTTTTTACATTTTTGCAAACTATATTTGCGGTTTTTCCAATATATTTTAACGTTACTCGTTCATTCACTCTTGCATTTATTGGTTATTTTATACATTTTCAAATTCACTGATTAGCACATGACACAATCATTTAGTATAATACACATTTCTTACTCACCCCATCTGCTGTTCGGCTCATGACCGTTTTTTTGGATGCCTTCACCCATCTAATTGTTTCAGTAACACATGTTTACACTAAAATAGACCATTTTCATTTTCTGGTCTTCAATTTTACAGTCGTACACAACTTGATACATTATTACTCTGCTTTTTCTTAAACACTTATTTCACTTAATTAATATTTACACTGCACACGAAACATATATCAGCGTATTGCGGTGAAAACATCACGGCACTGGTGATCCTGAGATAATCTCCCTATTCTGCATTGAACGTGTGTTTGCTCCTACAAATCTCCTACTTCTTGGTAAGTCTTTCTTTCCTAGTCTCATTGGAGTTTGTCTATTGTGCGTGGCTTCCTTAAATGATGCCTATTTGCTTAAGGCGAAATGTTTATGATGCTTGCTGCCACTTCATTCCCTAACTCTCTTTTCGCAACTTTCGCAACTCTATTTTGGCTTTCAGTTCGAAGACCGTATACTTTCCACTTCTATATTCTAGCTGCCTTTTCGTTTCTTTAAACTCGTATATCTTATAGCGTTTCTGTACTGTGCGATTTTAATTTACAAATTTCTTTTGACGTCCCCTCTGGGAGTTTAATGTTTGAACTATCTTCCTTTTAGCGTGACGTAGCCTGTCTCTGCTCTATACATTTACTGTTTCTTTTTCGATTCCTTTTATTCTTTACTCTGCAGTCCTCTGTTATAAATGTTCGTTAGTCTATTTGCGTTCACTCAGAGTCCCTACCTCTGTCTTGCTTCCTCAAGCTTTACTGAATATCAAATCCAACACTTTGGTCTGGAATCGAACTATTGCTGCAACGTGTAGCGTAACACCTCACCAAGGTGTTCAATCAACTGACTGACTGACTTAACGTGCCTGACGTGCTTGACGTGACGTGCTTCTACCGAGGCTTCTCGATCTGACTGATGAACTTCATACTCTGGCTTGGGTTTAAAGCCTTATTTATTCGTTTTGGAGCAGAAATTAGTCCCTGACAATTTCGGTAGTTCAACTTCTGATTCCTAGCTCCAATCTGGTCTATATTTTATTTCCAGATGTAAACTGTAATAACTTTACGATTGCCTGTTGGCGGAACGGGATTCGTTCATAGGTTAATTTTTATTTAATTAAAATAGTCATTATACACTCTGCGGGGCCGACCTGATTACCTCTGTATCGCTTCGTAGCACTCCGCACTGCATTCCGATGACATTGTCTTAGCTTGCATTTTCTTAATTTTCTTCTTTTCAGGTTTACCAACTTTCCGATTTATGCTGTTCCTACTACGGTCTTAATTTCAAATCTTATTAACGTGGTGAGTTTATTTTGTCAAGTTTTATAGTTGGGAGTCCCTCATTTATACGTTCGAATTCTTGTTGACTAAACGCTCTTCGGGGCCTCGTCTCAAGCATTCCATTAGGAAAGGAGATCTCTCGTAAATGTCGCACTTGAATAGTAATAACTTTTCGTTGGATCGCTTACTCAAGGAATGTTGAATGTTAATTACGACCCTTCACCTCTACATTTCCTTGTTTCGTTAATGGCCTTCCTAACGACCTTTTTCACTTAAACTGTCAGAACTAATGGGACTTTATGTGTTCAATAAGGTACCTGTGTATCTTGCAGTGTTTCTGAAGTTTATTTCACACCGAATTCTTCCTCTTGGTTCCTATTGTCTTTATTAAACTCTAACATATTTTTATATAAATGGTCAAGGGTTCACTTGTGTCAATATCCAAATGGGCACAATTCCCTCCTTCAAAGATAAATAAATGGTCGAAAAACCTGAGAAAATTTATTTATCCAAATTGTGTGTCCTTTAGTTCTCGAACACTTCATACTAGCTTTACTTAATTCATCGCAAGGGTTTGATCTGTCCTTGCCCGTTTCAAATATTCAATCAAATTTCAGTCTTCATCATCATCATACCTCATTTTCTACTAAAACATCAGTTTATCATATGGGTTAGGCTTGCTCCTACCCGTCTCACCCTAAATGTATTATTTCTTTCCAATTTCTGAGTCTATCATTTTCCTCTCTTATTTCTTCATTTTCTTTCTCAACTTGTCTGGCTAATCCCTTTAGTTCATCGTAGCAATTCTTTAGACTACATTCACAATCTAATTCTTCGCATTTCTTATCTTTCTCCACCTCAATTTCTTCTTCATTTTCCGCCTGGGCTACTAGGGTTTGAATATGTTGTTCATACTCTTCTGGAGGATGGTAAAGTTTCAAATTCGCGGAGTTCATGATCATCTTGTGATCTGTTACTAGATGTTGTACTTTATACGCTTTATTCCTGAGATCTTCGATTATTCTTTAAGGACCGTGATAGTTTTTTCGAAATTTCTTATAGTCGTGATTTTCTGGGTGTTAAATCGCTGGTCGTTTCCCGAGCACTAGTTCCTCTTCTACTAGTGGTCTATGATATCGTTTATGACGATTTCTCTTTTGCCTTTATTCATCCTGAGCTTTCAAATGCTCATACGTCCTTCTAATTCTTAACTCTCTTCCTATCTGGGCATCAGTAAATGTGTGTAATATCTGATCCCATGGCCTTTCTGGTTGCTTGCCTAAAAGTAACTTAACAAGTGTCTCTCCTGTTCCTTCGTGAACAGTGTTGTTAATACAAAATTCGATAGTGGGCAATATGTCAATCCACTTCCAGTATTCTTCGGAACAGTAGATTTTGCAATATTTTTGCACTTCTCTCATAAACCTTTCTACAGGATTTGCTTCAGGATGCCTTATGCTGGATAAAATTTGTTTGATTCCTAAATTTTCCAATTCTCTTCGGAACTCAATACTTTTGAAGCAACTTCCATGGTCGGAAAGTAAGTTCTCTGGCTTTCCTAGGACTGGAATTACTCTTTCTTTCAATCTCTTTACGACCTGTTTGGCTGACGTCTTTTGGATAGGACATAACACTATCATTTTTGTGAACACATCCATTGAAACCATTATGTGTTTATTACCCCTTCTAGCTTTGGGTAATGGACCAAATTTGACTATTGATAAAATCTGGCAAGGCCTTTCTGGTAAAAGTGGTATAGGCTTTTGTCTCATTAGAAAAGAATTCGGTTAGATTCTTTGGCATGTGTCACAGGTTTGTAGGGTATATCTTACCGTATCTCTTAACCCGGGCTATATAAATGCTTCTTGCAACATGCTAACTGTTTTGTCTACCCCCATATGTCCAAAAGTTTGGTGCAATAACCATACTAACTTCCTT
Source organism: Meconema thalassinum (assembly GCA_946902985.2). Lineage (NCBI taxonomy): Eukaryota > Metazoa > Arthropoda > Insecta > Orthoptera > Tettigoniidae > Meconema > Meconema thalassinum. The sequence goes on along the minus strand of OX336388.2, from coordinate 759,497,815 downwards.
TGCATTTCTGCTGGAACGACAATCCTTAGTCTAGTGTGATCATTATCTGCAAATTTATGTAAAAGTCCATTGAAATAGCTATAATCCGTTGCAATCTTCTCCGCTTCAATAAATGCGGGTGATGCTCCATCAAGCTTTCCCTCGAAGAAGTTGATCAACATCCTCATCCATGGGTTTGCTTTTGTTTTTCTCCAACTCTTCCTAGTTCCTCAATAGTTCCTTGATTTTTGTTATCTATTTGAATTGCAAGTGTCTCTTCTTCTGTTCCCGGATTTCGACTCAGAAAGTCCGGCACAATGTTTTCCTTTCCAGGACAGTATTCTATTTCAACATCGTACTGCTGGATGTACAATGCCCATCGCATTAATCATTGACTGGACAAGTCAGTTTTCATTAAGAAAGTCAACGCCTTGTGATCTGTTCTTAAGATAATCTAAAATCCCTAGACTATCTTGTGCCAATATTGTAGTGCATACAATATGGCAAGAAGTTCGATTTCACTGACTGTATAATTTCGTTCATGAGGCTTTAATCTTCTAGTTGTAAATGCTAGGTAATTTCTTTCGCTTGGTTTCTCTTTCGTTTCCTGATACAACATGGCTCCTATGCCTATTTGTGAAGCGTCTGTTTTGATTATGAACTTTTCATTATAGTCGGGGTATCCTAATTTTACAAAGTTTAATAACATGTATTTGGCCTTTATGAATACATTCTCGCATTCTTCTGTCCACTTCCATTTTCCCCCCTTCTTGAGCAAATCTTGTAAGGGTGAAACGGTACTTGTATAAGCGGGACAATGAGTGCTGAAAAACCCTATAAGTCCTAAAAATTGTCTAAAATTCTTGACTTTCAATGGTCTCGGAATTTTTTTTATAGACTCCAACTTGCATGGGTTAGGTTCAACTCCATGTTGGTCTATGACGTGACCTAAAAATGTCACTTGCCTTTGGCAAAAATTCGATTTCTTAAGGTTGATTTTGAAGTTCGCTTGTTCCAAATCTTTGAGTAATTTCCTCAATTTTTCTAAGTGTTCAGGAATCGTTTCTGACGTTAATACAATATCGTCCACATATCTGATAGTACAGGCTTTCACTTCCTCCGAAAGGTTCCTGTCTAAGGCCCTTATGAGCGCTGATCCTGCCGTTTTTTACCCAAAAGGTAATCTTCTGAAGCACATTGTCTGATGATCAAATTGGAATCCTGCCATTAGACTGGTCCTTTCTTCCAATTCCAGATGATGGTAAGAACTTGTGATATCTATATTCGTGAATATCTTCCTTCCTTTAAATTTCCTTAAAATTTCTTTGATTGGAGGTACTGAGTCATTTTCTGGAATAATTCTTTGTTTGAGATTTCTGGCATCTAAACATACTCGCACTGATCCATCTGGCTTGTTGACTACCACCAACTAAACTAACATATGGTGTAGCAACTTTTTCTATTACTCCATCTTCCATCATTTTCTCTAAAGCTTCTTTAGTTTGCTTGTAGTGCTTTTCTCAACTGGATATGGTTTCTGACGGAACGGTGTCCAATCATTCACGTGGAAGGCATATTTAAAATTTTTGATTCTCCCTGGCTTCGACTCAAATACGTTTCTCTGCTTTATAACTATTTCTTTCAAAATTTCTTTATCTTCCAATGATATTTTGGCTTCTTTAATCTTTTCTTCTAAGCATCCTTCAAATTCGACTTCTGCTTTTTTCTAAGTCTGCAGCAAGTGTACTTAATTCTTTTTCTAAAATTAGCACTTCTTCTGTTACATTGTGACAAGTTTCTTCTTCCATGTGCCATATTTGTTCGCCCTCTACATGTTCTATTGTCCGTGACGAAATATCTATTTCTGAACCATGACCTTTATTTCGAAATTTGATACAATTTTGGGATAGATCTATAACAACCTTGTGTTCTCTGCTGAAGTCTATATCCAGTATGATGTTATAAGGCAGTTTACTAACTAGTAAAAAGCTTTGGGATAACATTAGTTCTCCAATCTGTAATTCCAAAAATACTTGGTATTTACAGGCCAAACTTTTCTCCGGAATAATTCCTTTTATTTTCACCACTGATATCGGGATCTTCAAAACTCGCCCTTTTCTTTCTAGCTCGTTAAACAGAGCTTGGGTTACCAGACAAACTGTTGACCCTGTGTCCAATAAACTTCTAACTAGAGTTCCTTCTATTCTGGTTAAGATGATTGGCAATTCTCTCTTTACAACGACCGGTCCTACATAGAAAACTAAACATGATACAATTAATATGAGTTTATTTACTAAATCTCCCAGGAACAAATACAAATACACATAAACATCAATATTTTAAAAAGAATCCAAAATAACAAAAATCAAAATCCATAAATTCTTAAAAATCATACAACTCTACATTATAAATTGATCTTGCTTAGCTGACATCTATTCATTAATGTCAATAGAAATTTTCTTTCTTCCAACATTTCATTTCTATTCAGTAAGGCAACGAGCGTGCCTATCATTTTATGAAAAATACACTAAAGCTTTACGGATATTTATCGTATCATCATAGTCCCTTCAGGGCTTTATTTTACCTTTATTTTCATTGTTTACTTTATTTTCAGTCACTTACAAACTATATTAATTCTTCCAGTTAAGCCTTAGGTTTAAACATTTACACAAGAAATCAACAATCCTTAACATGCCATGACTCGAACTCACATCCTTCCAACTTATTTCTCATGCTCAAGGGGCATTCATTAATGATGTATCATGTGCTATCCCTTTCTTTCATTATTTAGTTTACTTATAAACTCAATCATTTTAGTACCCGTGTTACTCACTAAATCTCTCGAGGTAGAAATCGATTATTTATTAACAAACTTATTCCTTGATTACTATGGTCAAATATTATAGAATTTCTTCAAACTTAGTGTGGGGACAATTGTCAAAGACCCACCAATACAACAATCAACTTTATATCCTTATAGCACCTTTATTTAACAAATTTGCAAATTTTTCCGTTTAATTACTAATATCGATTCACCTCTAACATCTTCTGTACACAAAGCGTCTATTGTATTCGTTCCCCCCTTGCGGTCTAACAAGGCCTGCAAAGTCACTAGACTCTCCCCTCACTTCTACTTGGCTGTGATTTATGACCTAGTCTTCGTCTCATTCATTCCCCTCGCGACTTTTCAAATGTTTACCTCCTTTCTTAAAGGGTGTATGATCATCCAAGTTAACACATTACTTCAACTATTTATTCCTTACTTTATTTATCATTCTTTTCACTTCCTTATAACCAATGCGATATTTAGAGATCACGACGACTTATATACTTATTAGGCAGACAACAAGAGATCGCTATAATACCTTGCTTCCGTCCTTTTTATAGGAAGACAACAAGAGATCGCTATCATACCTAGCTTCCGTCCTATCATTTCATTTCACATACTGTTATTTTTGATATAACAATCCTGGTGGCCATTTTAGGATAGGTTATATGACACTAGGCTCGGAGACCTTACATTCCTCCCCAGTTGTATCATATCTCGTAGAAACCTTTTAATCCTTCCTGACTTATACTTGGCAATGCCTCAACGGGACTTACACTGCAAATTACCATAAAGAAAACTATTCCAGCGGGAATGTACCATCCGCTTTGGTCACTAACCATTTATACCATTTAATGCTGACTGGCGAAAACCCTTTAGTTTTCCCATGGGTGAAACCCTTAACAATGACGACGATTTCCGACATTTAATACCTTTCTTTCGATCTCTCAAAATATGCACATTACAGGATATACATTGGCTAGCTTGATACTACTCTTTATTCATTACTTATAGGCCCATTTTGGCAACACAACTTTTTAATAACTTGGACTCTCATCGCATACTACAAATATCTTCGACAACTCAACTTTACTCGTATCGCGGCAATACTTTTACTGGTCTTTACTCCGGCATTTTACTTTCAAGATGGCCTATGGCCTATAACTTCACAGTGCATTTCCAAGGTGTTCGTTTATCACCAATTACTTTAATTCATTACCTTTATTAGCTGAATAGCGTTATTACTTCATTATTTTAAAGTATCCCAAAGAACCTTAAATTATTCAATTATTTCAACTCGAGTTTATTATTATCATTCTTATTAATACTTATCGCTTCATTATTTACTTACGGAAGGCAATTATTCATTTATTCACCTCATTATTTACCTACGGAATGCAATTATTCAATTCAACACCTATTATTCCGGAGTATAAAAACTCAAGATTTATTATTTCGGAGTATAAAAACTCAAAACTTATTATTTTTCGGAGCATAAAAACTCAATATTTATTATTATTATTATTTTTATTATTACGGTGCTTGTTTCATTTTACTTTTACTTTTCACTTATATGGCGTAATTTACTTGCCAATAACATTATTATATTCGATTTCTCCTCTCAGATTTCACTTTTCATTGTTAATTATTCATTTTTACGGGTTTCCATTATTATTAATGTTATCATTTTTGCACTTCAAAAATTATCTTTTTACATTTTTGCAAATTATATTTGCGGTTTTTCCAATACATTTTAACGTTACTCGTTCATTCACTAGTGCATTTATTGGTTATTTTATACATTTTCAAATTCACTGATTAGCACATGACACAATCATATAATACACATTTCTTACTCACCCCATCTGCTGTTCGGCTCATGACCGCTTTTTAGCCTATTTTCAATTTTGAAAAAAAAAAGGCTTATGAGATCACCTTTGGTCCGTGTGTGTGTGCGTGTGTGTGTGTGAGAGAGAGGTGTGTGTGTGTGTGTCCCTAATAAAATCTAAACGGCTGGAGCGATTTCAATGAATCTCGGTAAGTTCATAGCGCTATTCCCGGCGACCTCGACCGTGCCCTTGAAATTTTGTTACGTCTCACCAATCCAACATTTCACTAGCATTCAATATCTCCGAAACTATTACCGATATCGCCCTGAAATTGTGTACGGTGATATAAGGCACTACTAGAAGTTCACCTACGAGACTTTCAAAAACCTGGTGACTACAAAACCAACATGGCGGCCAAGCGAATTTGAGACTTTTAAATAGACTTTTCTCGCGATTTAACTATCCAAACGTAATGAAACTTGGTACAGCAATTGTTTATACACATTGTAATGCACTGGAGTCTAATTTTGTTCAATTGTTTACATAACCTCAAAATGGCGGTTGTGTGAAATATTTCACTGACATTCTATATCTCCGAAACTATTACAGATATCACCCTGAAATTTTTTACGGCGATAACGGGTACTGCTACAAGTTTACTTATGTATATTTCATAAACCTGTAAAGTGCAAAACGAACATGGCGACCAAGCGAATATGAAATAATTTAATAGACTTTTCTCCTGATTTAACTCTCTGAGCGCAGTGAAATGTGGTACAGTAAATGATTTTGCAGATTGTAATGCACTTCCATCTAATTTAATTCAATTGTTTACATAACCTCAAGATGGCGGCTGTGCGAAATTTTAAAATTAAGTTTTTATTTCTTGTGTCATAATCATGCGATCGAAGTGAAAGTTTGAATAATGAAGCTAGGCAATAATTGTCCTTGAATGGTACATAACTCTATGGCCTATACATATAACAATCCTAAATGGCGAGCTTCCGAAATATTTAGACGGTTCTCAATATCTATGAATCTTTTACAGCAACCAAACTGATTTTTTTATGTTCATAGAGACTATGAACATATGTTCACCTATAGGACTTTCAGTAACCTGGTGAGCACAAATCCAACATGGCGGCGACGCGAAGTATAAATAATTAAATGGGCGTTTCTCGCGAATTAACTATCCGAGTGCCGTGAAACGTTGCACGTTAAATGCTTATACAAATATTGATCCACTGGCATCTAATTTATTTCAATTGTTTGCATAATCATAAGATGGCTGCTGTGCGTAATTTTAAAAACTCGTTTTTACTTCTTGTGTTCTAATCATGCGATTGAAGTTTGAATACCACACGTACACAATAATCTTAATGTAATAGTACAAAAATAAAAATCCAACCTGGCGACCATCTGAAATATTTAGACGGTTCTCAATATCTACGAATCTGTTACTGCAATTAGACTCAAATTTTGTATGTTGATAGAGGCAATTAACATGAGCAGGATATATGAAAATAAGCTGTATAGTTCTTCACGGAACTACTTGTTTTGGATGCCTTCACCCATCTAATTGTTTCAGTAACACATGTTTACACTAAAATAGACCATTTTCATTTTCTGGTCTTCAATTTTACACTCGTACACAACTTGATACATTATTACTCTGCTTTTTCTTAAACACTTATTTCACTACAAATTTCACTTAATTATTATTTACACTGCACACGAAACATATATCAGCGTATTGCGGTGAAAACATCACGGCACTGGTGATCCTGAGATAATCTCCCTATTCTGCATTGAACGTGTGTTTGCTCCTACAAATCTCCTACTTCTTGGTAAGTCTTTTTTTCCTAGTCTCATTGGAGTTTGTCTATTGTGCGTGGCTTCCTTATATGATGCCTATTTGCTTAAGGCGAAATGTTTATGATGCTTGCTGCCACTTCATTCCCTGTCTCTACTTTTCGCAACTTTCGCAACTCTATTTTGGCTTCCAGTTCGAAGACCGTATACTTTCTACTTCTATAATCTAGCTGCCTTTTCGTTTCTTTAAACCCGCATTTCTTATAGCGTTTCTGTACTGTGCGATTTTAATTTACAAATTTCTTTTGACGTCCCCTCTGGGAGTTTAATGTTTGAACTATCTTCCTTTTAGCGTGACGTAGCCTGTCTCCGCTCTATTTATTTACTGTTTCTTTTTCGATTCCTTTTATTCTTTACTCTGCAGTCCTCTGTTATAAATGTTCGTTTTTCTATTTGCGTTCGCTCAGAGTCCCTACCTCTGTCTTGCTTTCTTAAGCTTTACTGAATATCAAATCCAACACTTTGGTCTGGAATCGAACTATTGCTGCAACGTGTAGCGTAACACCTCACCAAGGTGTTCAATCAACTGACTGACTGACTTAACGTGCCTGACGTGCTTGACGTGACGTGCTTCTACCGAGGCTTCTCGATCTGACTGATGAACTTCATACTCTGGCATGGGCTTAGAGCCTTATTTATTCGTTTTGGAGCAGAAATTAGTCCCTGACAATTTCGGGAGATCAACGTCTTATTCCTAGCTCCAATCTGGTCTATATTTAATTTCCAGATGTAAACTGTAATAACTTTACAATTGCCTGTTGGCGGAACGGGATTCGTTCATAGGTTCATTTTTAATTAATGAAAATAGTCATTATACACTCTGCGGGGCCGACCTGATTACCTCTGTATCGCTTCGTAGCACTCCGCACTGCATTCCGATGACATTGTCTTAGCTTGCATTTTGTTAAGTTCCTTCTTTTCAGGTTTACCAACTTTCCGATTTATGCTGTTCCTACTACGGTCTTAATTTCATATCTTGTTAACGTGGTGAGTTTATTTTGTCAAGTTTTATAGTTGGGAGTCCCTCATTTATATGTTCGAATTCTTGTTGACTAAACGCTCTTCGGGGCCTCGTCTCAAGTAGGCCATTAGGAAAGTAGTTCTCTCGTAAATGTCGCACTTGAATAGTAATAACTTTTCGTTGGATCGCTTACTCTTGGAATGTTGAGTGTTAATTACGACCCTTGAGCTCTATATTTCCTTGCTTCGTTAATGGCCTTCCTAACGACATTTTTCACTTAAACTGTCAGACTTTATGTGTTCATTTTGCCACCTGCATATCTTGCAGTGTTTCTGAAGCTTATTTCACAATGAATTCTTATATCTTGTTTCCTACTGTCTTTATTAAACTCAAACATATTTTTATATAAATGGTCATGGGTTCACTTGTGCCAATATCCAAATGGACACAATACGAGGGCTGTTTTTTTCTTTTCAAGTTCCGATGGACTGTATAAAAATAACAGTTTGACATACCAAACTGATTTTACTACTTAATATTTGCTTGTTTCCTTCGTATGTCTCAACATAATCGCCAGAACGATTAAAACATTTGTCGTATCGTTACACCAGTTTTCCAATGCGCTCGGAAAAATAATCTGCCTCTTCTGAGGTGGGTTCGTCTGGACATCCTCCTGAAGTTTTTCGTTTTTGGCGAGGCGTTGACGCCCAACCATACGTTCAATTATCGAAAAAGGTGAAAATCATACACGACCACACTGTACCAACGTTACGATAGACTTTTACAAATAATTCAAGTGTTAAGTTTTGGACCACCTGCCGTTTAGGCCAAACCAGCACTGAATGATTTTCACCTTTTTCGAGAATTGAAGGTATGGTTGGGCGGGAACGCCTCGCCAAAAAGGAAACAGTTCAGGAGACTGTCCAGACGTACTCACCTCAGTGGTGGCAGAATATTTTGCCGAGGGCTTTCAATAGTACAGCAGGGGGCGAAGGTGGGCCACAAGTTCGGCCAGGGTCACCGCAGCAGCGAATTACAAAACTGCCGCTTGCCGTTCTTACTTTATATGAAAGACCCTGTATACTTGAAGGAGAACCTTCCACTCTAAGTAGCAGACACTCAGTACTCCACTGAACCGTTTATCATGGACTGCTTTAGGACTGGGGTCAATCTATTATTAGCGTGGACAAAAAACCGACAAGGATATCTGGTGGTTAGCAAGGCACCAAGGTACAGAAAATGGGCTGTTACTATGAATGACATCAAATGTTGCCTCACAGTAATAATAATAATAATAATGAATGAAAATCCACAGCCTGCTTCCAGTCTCCGACCGGGTCAGGAATGGAATGAATGATGCCCCCATCTAGCGGCGAGGATATGAACTGTGCCGGCTGCCGAGGCCTGACGCACTCCTCTGGGACAATGATTAAATTAATGACAGATGAAATGAAATGATAGTGGAGAGTGTTGCTGGAATGAAATTTTGACAGGGAAAACCGGAGTACACGGAGAAAAACCTGTCTGCCTCCGTTTTGTCCAGCACAGATCTCACATGGAGTGACCGGGATTTGATCCACGGACCCAGCGGTGAGAGGCCGGCGTGCTGCCGCCTAAGCCACGGGGGCTTACAATAATAATAATAATAATAATAATAATAATAATAATAATAATCATAATAATAATAATAATAATAATGGTACATACAGAGAATGAACAACAACAGACTTACAACGAGATCTTTGATGTCGTAAACAGTTGAAGCATGAAAACAAATTGCTTTCATGATTCAGGTAGGCAGAGATCACGATGCAAATGATAGGTGAGAGAGAAGAATTTAGAAACAAAATTAAGAATACTAGTACATTATGCAACTTGCCCATAATGGCTATAATTAAGACACGAGTATGTTTATAAAACGAGCGTAAGCGAGTTTTATAATTTCCATATCTGTCCAGTCACTAGAATTTTGTGACAGGGTGCTGCGCTGGGTAGAATATCTCTGTTCTCCAAGCTCTCTGGCCGACCGACGCATGTGCTCTGTGTGCTTCAATGCCATATGTGCAGATTTTGCACCAGTATTCAGTAAATCTGTCACCTAAGTCGTTTGAAAACAACGCGCTGTGTAGGAATTAGATTTGGGGATATTAAGGTACAGTGCTATTTCTTGTCTCATATTCACCAGTTTATTTACGTGAACATATGGGCGGTGCACTTTCGGTAATTTATATAGACATGTTTGATTTTGAGCCATGCGCGAAGGTATCCTTATCTAATTGGTCAAACAACTGTTTCTTGGGCTGTGATTGGTGGGAGAAACTGTTTCATAATGAAAAACAAGATGTTCAGTAAAGAACATATAGCCTACTTTCTCCTAAATGCATGGGTATTGTTATAACTCTTTGTCCTTTTCAAGGAGTATGATTGAATGTTGGTTGTAGGAGCTTGTTGAAATACAACGTGCTATAGGGATATTAAACATGAATATGAAGTGCCCTTTGCTAGTGCTACCTCTGTACCAAATTTCGTTCAATTCGGTTTCACCGTGTTTGAATTGATAGGGGGAATCGATTTGCACACATACATGGCCACCATCTGCAAACTATTGGGCTGATGTTCTTGCAGTTTGGTCAGAATATGTTTCCCACATAAAGATATGGTGTTGCAAAATTAGGTAGAGACTAGATTATTAGGTTGGTCGTAATTACATTTTAGCTTTTAATATTTGGGTGGCCGCGATTACGTTTCCATCAAGATAGCGGTGATATAAAACATGACACTGAGGTGCCCTTTGCTAGTGCTACCTCTGTACCAAATTTCGTTCATTAGGTTCCACCGTGTTCGAAATTATAGGGGGAATCAATTTTGACATAAAGATGACCGCCATCCGTAAACTATTTGGCTAATGACCTACTAGATTGGTCAAAGGATGCTCCCTCCATAAAGGTATGTTGTTGCAAAGTTTGGTAGAGTTCGGATGGTTATGTTAGTCGTAATTTGATTTAAGCTTTAAACATTCGTGTGGCCGCCATTACGTTTCTGTCAATATGGTGGCGATATTAATCATGACACTGAGATGCTCTTTGCTAGTGCTATCTCTGTACCTAATTTCGTTCCATTCGGTTTCAGCGTGTTTGAATTAATAGGGGGAATCAATTCTGACACAAAGATGGCCGCCATCCGCAAACTATTAGGCGAATGACCTATTATATTGGTCAAAGGATGCTCCCTCCATACAGGTATGTAGTTGCAAAATTTGGTAGAGATCGGATGATTAGGTTAATCGTAATTTGATTTAAGCTTTGAACATTCGTGTGGCCGCCATTACGTTTCAGTCAAGATGGCGGCGATATAAAACATGACACTGAGGTGCCCTTTGCTAGTGCTACCTCTGTACCAAATTTCGTTCCATTCGGTTCCACCGTGTTCGAATTAATAGGGGGAATCAATTTTGACATAAAGATGGCCGCCATCCGCAAACTATCAGGTGAATGACCTATTAGATTCGTCAAAGGATGCTCCCTCGATAAAGGTATGTAGTTGAAAAATTTGGTAGAGATCGGATGATTAGGTTAATCGTAATTTGATTTAAGCTTTGAACATTTGTGTGGCCGCCATTACGTTTCCGTCAAGATGGCGGCGATATAAAACATGACACTGAGGTGCCTTTTGTTAGTACTACCTCTGTACCAAATTTCGTTCCATTCGGTTGCACCGTGTTCGAATTAATAGGGGGAATCGATTTTCACACAAAGATGGCCGCCATCCGCAAACTATTACGCTGATGACTTATTGGTTTGGTCAAAGGATGCTCCCCCCATAAAGGTATGTTGCTGCAAAATTTGGTAGAGATCGGATGATTAGGTTGGTCGTAATTTGATTTAAGCTTTGAACATTTGTGTGGCCGCCATTACGTTTCCGTCAAGATGGCGGCGATATAAAACATGACACTGAGGTGCCTTTTGTTAGTACTACCTCTGTACCAAATTTCGTTCCATTCGGTTGCACCGTGTTCGAATTAATAGGGGGAATCGATTTTCACACAAAGATGGCCGCCATCCGCAAACTATTACACTGATGACCTATTGGTTTGGTCAAAGGATGCTCCCCCCATAAAGGTATGTCGTTGCAAAATTTGGTAGAGATCGGATGATTAGATTAGTCGTAATTTGATTTAAGCTTTGAACATTTGTGTGGCCACCATTACGTTTCCGTCAAGATGGCGGCGATATAAAACATGACACTGAGGTGTCCTTTGCTAGTGCTACCTTTGTACCAAATTTCGTTTAATTCGCATTCACCGTGTTCGAATTGATAGGGGGGGACAGACATTCAGAGTACACACACTCACACACACACAGACACACAGACACACACACACACAGACTCACACACACACATACACACACACAGACAGACACACTTTTTTCGCCCTGTGTTGATCTCATAAGTCTACTTTCATTTTTTTGCAAAAATCGAAAGTAGGCTAATAGTGTTATAATGACCATCATTATGATAGAGTTTCCAGACATATAATAGTCAGGGTCGAACATAATAGTACATTATGCAACGAACCTATAATGGCAATAATTTAGACACGAGTATGTTTATAAAACGAGCGTATGCGAGTTTTATAATTTACATACGAGTGTCTTAATTACCATTATAGGCGAGTTGCATACGACTGTTTATGTTCGACGATAATTATAACTTTATTATATGTTTTAACATAAATATTCATAAATATCTGTTGAGATTGTCACTTGAATTTTGTGATCGGGTGCTGCGCTGGGTAGGTTATCTCTGATTTCCAAGTTCTCTGACCGGCCGACGCATGCGTTCTGTGTGCTTCAATGCCATATGTGCAGATTGAGCACCAGTATTCAGTAAAAATGTCACCGAATGCGTTTGAAAACAACGCGCTGTGTAGAAATTGGGTTTCGGGAATATTAAGGTACCGGTACAGTGCTATTTCTTGTCTCATATTCACCAGTTTATTTACGCGAACATATAGACGGTACACTTTCAGTAATTTATATAGACATGTTGGATTTTGAGCGCATGCGCGAAGGTATCCTTATCTAATTGGTCAAACAACTGTTTCTTGAGCTGTGATTGGTGGGAGAAACTGTTTCATAATAAAAATTAGTGTTATAATGACCATCATTATGATACAGTTTTCAGACATATACTGTAATAGTCAGGGTCGAACATAAAAAAATTATAGTATCTAAAGAGAAGAAGACGGGAACATTGTAGACAGAACAAAGGAAACAGAACCACAGTCAAAGGATGAAGAGATTTTGAGAAGAGAAGAGGAAGAAGGGAAATAAGTTAACATTGTGTCATTATGAGATTCCCGAGTTCAAACAATGTCCATAAGGGCAAACATGATATAAGAATAATAATAATTTATGATTCGATGTTCCTTAGCGTAGCGGAGGTAAACATGACTTTAATTTTGAATCATGTTAATGCAAACACATTGATAAACAACTGGAACCTTCGTAAGACAGGGAGAATGTGTCTGAGTTTGTTGAACAGAGACTGTGTGATGAGAGACTTGGTATACCTTGCGCTTCATCAGTATGCATGTCGCCTAAACCATACACCACGCAGCAAAACAAAGCATGGGGGGATACATACACGAAGCTCAGACCGGCGCAGTGTTATATCATACAATAGCTAGAGATAGGGATGACATAACGTTCGGAAGTGACAATGTTCATCCCGTTTATCTCTTAACCCTAGAGTTGTTGTTTCATTAAAGGGCTTATGCCATTGTGGCCATTTAGTCCCGTGTACTTGGATGAGGGCATCCTGCCGTAAGAACCATCCACGAAATAGAAACTCACTCCATCTCATCTCCAGCTACGTAAAAACAGGAAAATATAAAGCGGTAGTATTAGACTCATTTAGGTGTGTTTGGGACCCGTGAAGGAAGGAACGAAGGAAGGAAGGGAGGAAGAGGAAAAGGAAGGAAAAGGAAGGAAAGGAGGAAGAGGAAAAGGGAGGAAGAGGAAAAGGAAGGAAAAGGAAGGAAAGGAGGAAGGGAGGAAGAGGAAAAGGGAGGAAGAGGAAAAGGAAGGAAAAGGAAGGAAAGGAGGAAGAGAGGAAGAGGAAAAGGAAGGAAAAGGAAGGAAATGAGGAAGGAAGGAAGAGGAAAAGGAAGGAAAGGAGGAAGGGAGGAAGAGGAAAAGGAAGGAAAAGGAAGGAAAGGAGGAAGGGAGGAAGAGGAAAAGGAAGGTAAAGGAAGGAAAGGAGGAAGGGAGGAAGAGGAAAAGGAAGGAAAAGGAAGGAAAGGAGGAAGGAACGAAACTTGTAGTTTTATGTGACCATTAATATCATGATCATGAGCCACGGGACCTCCATTATTACGCGGAATCCTAAGCAAAGGACGTAATATTTCACTTCGAAAGTCACACATGCATTGGACGGGAATCGAACCCGGTCCGCCTTGCTGAGAGGTAAGTGGGGGTTGAAGGATTCCTAACGGAGCGTGCATCTCTAGCGACATAGGCGAGGAGTTTGAAACTTGGCGGAAAAAAATCAGCTTAAAAATAAGTAAATAGGTGTTTGACCGTTTTATCATAAATCCAATTTAAGGGGCCCATGGGGAGGGGTGAAATTCTGGGGGGAAAAACAGGAAAGATAATGTCCTAACTGACTGACTGACAGACTCACTCATCAAACTCAGGGGAAAAGAACTGCTTAAAAATAAGTAAATAGGTGTTCGACAGTTTTTTTCATATACCCAACTTAAGAGGTTCATGGGGAGGGGTGAAATTCTAAAAAAGAAAATTGAAAGAAAAAGTCCTGACTCACTCACCATCGCCCAGCCAAAATTATTCAAGTTAGAAACATGGAATTTTTGGGATATGATCATTGTATGTCAAAACCGTCCACTAAGGGAGGCTTTTCGGATATTCAGGTTCTAAAGGGGTCTTAAGGGGGTTAAACCTGCATTTCATTGAATAACAATAACTCCCGATTGGTTTAATTGGAGGATGTGATACTCGGCATATAAACTCATCATTAAAAATAAGAAGACACGTGTCTGAGGGTTTTTCGATGTGGTGTATTTTATGAGGTGGAAGGGGTGAAAAGTGGGAGTTGAAGGATTCCTGACGGAGCATGTATCTTTTAAACGACATCGGCGAGGAGTTTGAAACTAAAGGGGAAAAAATCATCAGCTTAAAATATACGTAAATAGGTGTTCGACAGTTTTTTTTCCATAAATTCAATTTAAGGGGCCCATGGGGAGGGGTGAAATTCTGGGGAGGGGGGGGGGGTACAGGAAAGAATGTGTCCTAACTGATTGACTCACACACTCACTCTTCAAACTCAGGGAGAGAAAACTGCTTAAAAATAAGTAAATAAGTGTTCGAGAGTTATTTTGTCATAAATCAAATTTAAGGGGTTCATGGGGAGGGGTGAAATTCTGAAAAAATAATTGAAAGTAAATGTCCAGTCTCACTCACTCACTCACTCATCATCGCCCAGCCTAATTTATTGAAGTTAGAAACATGACATTTAGGGGATATGTTCGTATGTCAAAACCGTACACTAAGGGAGGATTTTCGGATATACAGGTTCTAAAGGGGTTTTAAAGGGGTTAAACCTGCTTTGTATTGAATAACAATATCTCACGAGTGGTTTCATTTGTGGATGTGATACTCGGCATATAAACTAATCATTAAAAATAAGCAGACATGTGTCTAAGGGTTTTTCGATAAGGTGAAAGGGGTGAAAAGTGGGGGTTGAAGGATTCCTAACGGAGCGTGTATCTCTTAAACGACATAGGCGATAAGTTTGAAACTCAGCGGAAAAAAATTAGCTTAAAAACTAAGTAAATCGGTGCTCGACCGTTTTTTCGTAAATTCAATTTAAGGGGCAATGGGGTGGGGTGAAATTCTGGAAAAGGAAAGGAGAGAAAGTGTCCTAACTGACTGACTAACTCACTCACTATTCAAACTCAAGGGGAAAAAGACAGCTTAAAAATAAGTTAATAGGCATTCGAGCGATTCTTCATAAATCCAATTTAAGGGGTCCATGGGGAGGGGTAAAATTCTGGTAAAATAATTGAACGAAAATGACCTGACTTAGTCACTCACTCATCATCGCCCAGCGAAAACTATTGACGTTGGAAACATTACATTTTGGGAATATCTTCGCTGTATGTCGAAAACGTCAACTAAGGAAGGATTTTTGTTTACTCGGGTTCTGAAGAGGTTGGTTGGTTGGTTCTTAAGTTTAGGGGCTGCGACAACCCGGTCATGTAGCCCCGTGTACTTTGGGTGTGTGTAGGATCTGTCTAATAACCGGTGTTAATTGTGATGACTGTATTAGTGTGTGTTATCTGTTTTTTAATTTAAGTACAGACTGCAACTTAGAATTTTTCACATAGTTTCTACTTTTGCCGCCAAGCGCCACCGTCAACGACTACTAGTCCAAGTTCAGAACTTAGCTACTAGACGCCACCGCAGTCGGCTCTTGGCAACGAATGTAGAAACCTAAGAGCGTTGTTTACCTTCTTAACCTATCCAATTTAGCTTCACACAAGTGTAATTAGTGTAAGGTTCTTTAACATGCCATAAATCTATGACATGGGACCGCCGGCATTACTTCCCCTCCGAAGGAAGGCATAGTGAGGGATTTTTAACGCTCTTAAAAAATCCGACGGCTTTGGCCGGGTTTGAACCCGCTATCTTGGGCATAGAAGCTCAGCATGCTACCGACTACGCCACCGAAGCCGCTTTCTGAAGAGATGTTAAGGAGGTAAACGTGCATTTCATTGAATTACGATTTCTCATGAGTTGTTTCTTTGGGGATGTTATATTAGGCATATAAACTAATCATAAAAAAGCAGACATATGCCTAAGGGTTTATCGATGTGGTGTATATTATGAGGTAAAAGGGGTAAAAATTGGGGGTTGAAGGATTCTTAACAGAGCGTGTATCTCTTAAACGACATAGGCGAGAAGTTTGTAATTCAGCGGAAAAAAACCAGCTTAAAATATAAGTAAATAGGTGTTCGACCGTTTTTTATAAATCCAATTTAAGTGGCCCTTGGAGAGGGGCGAAATTCTGAAAAAAAAAAAAACAGGAAAGAATATGTTCTAACTGATTAACTCACTCACTCATCAAACTCAGGGAGGAAGAACAGCTTAAAGATAAGTAAATAGGTGGTCGACCGTTTTTTGATAAATCCAACTTAAGGGATCCATGGGGAGGGGTGAAATTCTGGGGAAATAAGTCCACTAAGGAAGGATTTTTGGATATTCACTCATCATCCCCCAGCCAAACCTATTGTAGTTAGAAACTTGAAATTTTGGGGATATGTTCGTTGTATGTCGAAAACGTCCACTAAGGATGGATTTTTGGATATTCATGTTCTGAAGGGGTGTTGAGGGGGTTAAACTTGCATTTCATTGAGCTGTGATTGGTGGGAGAAACTGTTTCATAATAAAAATTAGTGTTATAATGACCATCATTATGATACAGTTTTCAGACATATACTGTAATAGTCAGGGTCGAACATAAAAAAATTATAGTATCTAAAGAGAAGAAGACGGGAACATTGTAGACAGAACAAAGGAAACAGAACCACAGTCAAAGGATGAAGAGATTTTGAGAAGAGAAGAGGAAGAAGGGAAATAAGTTAACATTGTGTCATTATGAGATTCCCGAGTTCAAACAATGTCCATAATATACCCTTCCGCGTTCTTCTAGGATGCCGACTCTCACTCGGGTGGTGCTCTGTTCGGGGTGGCTCTAATTTATACTAAACATCCTAGGAATATTGTCACAGGATCACAGATGGCTTATCTTAAAATCAGTAGGTCAGAGAACTCCTAATATAAAATAATTTATTTCACAAAAACATCATCTCCCTTTTCTCCCAACCACAGACAAATAAAATAAAATCAACTCCCTTAAATTACTGAAAAACAACAATATCAAAAAAATTGCAAAATAATGTTTCACACTGGCTGAAACCAGGAATAGAAAATAGTCTATTTTACTGCAGTCCACTGCTTCAAGTCCAAGAGTTATTGTCAACAGACTTAATTCAAATAACTATGGCTTAAATAAACCAACCATTCTATCACAATAATATTGCGCACTCATTTTTATAACTTGGAAAACTTGTTCTTTGGGAAATCGGACACGTCTATTCGTACAATCATCATCTTTCCTCACAAGAGTCAGATAATGAAGGCAATAGGTTTATTCTAGGTTACGGGCATGTGTGTTTTTTATAACTTTAAAAACAATTACTTCACTCAGAGCTATAACTCCGTTAATTATGATAAAATAAACAAGTCAACATACATGCAGCATCAAATAAATACTTCGGCTGCCGGTGCGCCGTGATTATTAATAAACAACAACATAATGAATGCACTCCAAAAATAATGACAAATATAAGACATCGCTTCCTGAAGCGGCACACTAAAGAAACCCCGGGGAGTTGGACTGTCTCCCTTCATATAATACAATGCCAAACTCGACCTTGTGACAGACGTGCTTTCACCATGCTAACCGGCAGGCCAGCACAACCTTCCTGGCCGCTTTGAGAATTCAGACGGCTAACCAATTTATACCTGCTTCTTAAGACTCCCTTTTACCTGCCTTGGGCTCGAGCAATTCAACCTCTTTCCGACGGAGCTAAAGTGGGCTCTCATCAGCTAATGAATTCAATCATATTACTTACCATTTATATATCGTCGAAGAATGCGGGAATACCACCTCCGCTATTATTTCACTCACCATTATATCATCGAAGAACGCGGGAATACCACATCCGCTTTATTTCTGCTCGACCCAAGATCGACTCTTAGCCTCATCTGAATATATCTCATACTACCCTGTAGCCATTCATGTCTTACCACTTGTACCTTCGCGTGATAATCACTTACCACTTTCATTACTCTCATAATTTCATTGTCACTTACCGGTCTTGTCACACTATCGAGTGGTCTTCCCCATTTAGCTTTTACAATTACATTGTGCATAAGCACTATCAAACAAATATTCCCTTGACTGTGCATTCACAAAGATAAATGACATCCCAAAAACAAAACCATATTTAAAATAACACTTTGATGCTCATATACTTATTACATTATAAAACACACAAAATTCTTATTACTGACAAACACACAAATCTACACAACCTAAAATATCTATTTTTATCATAACTGCTTATGATCGAGATAGACTTATCCGACCCCAATAATGGGAAACATTATGACCCTCATGCCCCATAAAATATTTACTTATCTCTCATATTTCCTGATGCGGTTCTGGTCCATGATATCAGTCTTCTTCAATAGTTGATTCATCTTGATGGGAGGAGAATTTACACACGGTTTTTCTCAAAATTTCACCAAAAACAAAGGTCCACTGTGAATTATTACCATTAACACAATGCACGGTTCTCGTACATGAAGCTCCTATCTCATATAGCTATCATTACTTATTTAGTTCGGCCGACAGTTCGTAGCTTCCTAGAATACTGGTCTAGCTTTTAATAGCGCGTGCGGCTATACCTATCATTACAACTGCGTCATACTGTTATGATATGCACTGTTCTACTTTGCACTCGCGAATACTTAGCGATGTTCAATTTCGGAGGTATGCTAGCTCCTACTTATAACTTGTAACAATGTTAATTATTCTTATGCCTCAACGCAGGCTCTCGCGTCCACAGCGTATATTCAGATTTATAAAACTTGTAAAATGTTAATTTCTGAACGCTCAAGGCACGGGCTTTCGCCTTTGACGATGCCCCAAAGTATACTTATAGAACTTGTAAAAATCACCGTATTGTCCGAAGGCTCGCGGCACGGGCTACCGCCGCTGATGTTGCCCCAGAGTAGACTAACTTCGCTGTGTTTCAATCCATTATTTATACGATTTCTCTTAAAGGGACGTGGAGTAGGGGGTTCTCAGAATTTATTTCCAAAATAATACTCACATGAATATGTGAACTAGCTCCTTAGAACGTCCTCATTCCCAATGTCTCAATGACTCCTTCATATTCAAAATTCGATCGTAGGATCGTTAGATAATGAGCTCCGTAATTTGCTTCATTGTCCCTCAATTTCGGCGGGATTTGATCGCGTCTAGCGTCTCTCACTGCCATTGGTCGTTTCAAATCCACCCCCTGATTTCATTTTAATTTTGGCAAAAATCACAGA
This sequence comes from Meconema thalassinum, assembly GCA_946902985.2. Classification (NCBI taxonomy): domain Eukaryota; kingdom Metazoa; phylum Arthropoda; class Insecta; order Orthoptera; family Tettigoniidae; genus Meconema; species Meconema thalassinum. Next base: position 759,478,141 of record OX336388.2, on the reverse strand, counting down.
ATAATCCGATTTAAATTTTGATGATATTTCTGAGAGGCTGGGATCATCTCCTATACGATGGTATAACTCCTGTCTCTGTATCCTAATTGCTGCTCTAATTCCTTTCAAATGGGCGGGGTTTATTTGGTAGGTAATCGTTGAGTTTTCTGCATTTGCCCGCGCAGTTGAACGACCTTCGCGCGTTGTCTGGCACATTTGGTGTCCAGATGTGGATTTTCTCTTTCCTGCCACCTTTGTTCGCGCTGGGAGAAAGCTCCTTCAAGTCACGTACGAACCGTCCTTTTGTCCTTCTAGTTTCACAAGCAATAACTTCGCTGTGTTTCAATCCATTATTTATACGATTTCTCTTAAAGGGACGTGGAGTAGGGGGTTCTCAGAATTTATTTCCAAAATAATACTCACATGAATATGTGAACTAGCTCCTTAGAACGTCCTCATTCCCAATGTCTCAATGACTCCTTCATATTCAAAATTCGATCGTAGGATCGTTAGATAATGAGCTCCGTAATTTGCTTCATTGTCCCTCAATTTCGGCGGGATTTGATCGCGTCTAGCGTCTCTCACTGCCATTGGTCGTTTCAAATCCACCCCCTGATTTCATTTTAATTCTGGCAAAAATCACAGAATAATCCGATTTAAATTTTGATGATATTTCTGAGAGGCTGGGATCATCTCCTATACGATGGTATAACTCCTGTCTCTGTATCCTAATTGCTGCTCTAATTCCTTTCAAATGGGCGGGGTTTATTTGGTAGGTAATCGTTGAGTTTTCTGCATTTGCCCGCGCAGTTGAACGACCTTCGCGCGTTGTCTGGCACATTTGGTGTCCAGATGTGGATTTTCTCTTTCCTGCCACCTTTGTTCGCGCTGGGAGAAAGCTCCTTCAAGTCACGTACGAACCGTCCTTTTGTCCTTCTAGTTTCACAAGCAATAACTTCGCTGTGTTTCAATCCATTATTTCTCACATCGGCTTTGAGACATGACTTAAATTTTGTTGGAATAATATGTGGACTTTATGCTATCAGATATGCATAAAGGTCACAATAAGGGCAAACATGATATAAGAATAATAATAATTTATGATTCGAGTTGTTTCATTTGGGGATGTGATATTCGGCATACAAATTAATCAACAAAAATAAGCAGACATATGTCTAAGGATTTATCGATATGGTATATATTATGAGGTGAAAGGGGTGAAAATTGGGGGTTGAAGGATTCTTAACGGAGCGTGTATCTCTTAAACGACATTAGCGAGAAGTTTGAAATTCAGCGGAAAAAATCAGCTTAAAAAATAAGTAAATAGGTGTTGGACCATTTTTTTCATAAATCCCATTTAAGGGAGGGGTTAAATTCTCAAAAATAAATGAAAGAAAATGTCCTGACAGACTCAATCACTCATCATCGCCCAGCCAAAATAATTGAAGTTAGAAACATGAAATTTTGGGGATTTGTTCGTAGTATGTCGAAAACGTCCACTAAGAAAAGATTTTTGGATATTCAGGTTCTAAAGGGGTGTTAAGGGGGTAAACAAGCATTTCATTGAATAACAATATCTCACGAGTGGTTTCATTTGGGGATGTGATACTTGGCATATAAACTAATCTTTAAAAATAAGCTGATATTTGTCTCATGGTTTTTCGATGTGGTGTATATTATGAGTTTAAGAGGTGAAAAGTGGGGGTTGAAGGATTCCTAACGGAGCGTGCATCTCTTAAACGACATAGGCGAGAAGTGTGAAACTCAGAGGAAAACAATCAGCTTAATAATAAATAAAAAATAATTAAATAAATAGGTGTTCGAACGTATTTTCATAAATCCAATATAAGGGGCCCATGGGGAGGGTTGATATTCTGGAAGAAAAACGTCCACTAAGGAAGGATTTTTAGATATTCACTCTCATCGACCAACCAAAACTATTAAAGTTAGAAGAATGATATTTTGGGGATATGTTTGTTGTGTGTCGAAAACGTCTACTAAGGAGGGATTTTTGGATATTCAGGTTCTAAAGGGGTGTTAACGGGGTTAAACCTGCATTTCATTGAATAACAATATGACACGACGATGACGCAAGCGAAGCCGCGGGTACCTGCTAGTAATATATAAGTTTCATATTGCAGGATGATATATAAATATACCAGGGCGAAGCCTGATATCAGTACGATACTGGCAAACATCCAAACGTAATTGTCAATACGGTTTTTACTGTCTGATTCCTTTACCAAATTGAAAGAACAGGCCTCCCTCCGACCAACAACTAGGATAGTTAGTTAGGTCGATTTCGTCACTCAAGAGCAATATCGTTGAATACATCGGAAAAAGAGTGACGTGGCATTATAACCCGACAGTTATATTGCCTCGTCATCAATATCCAGCAGTGTCATACGACGTTCATGAAATGAGCATAAAAGTATTCCAATATTTCACGCATGACTCAGCTGTTATGGTCATCACAAATGTGAAAAAGAAGCGAAAAAATACTTCCAACCAACCTCTCATTAATTGACAGATGTATTTTATGATTGACAGGCATACATCGTGTGAAATGTCATATTGTATGACAGCTTCGATAAATCAATGAAATTGTCCATTCAATTTTACAGATCAGACTATTCAAGCCAAAGGAATTCTTCAGCGCTAGTTCAGTGGTGGATATCTCTCCAGTTCAATACAACTCCGCTAGGATTAAGTTCGCTACGATTAGGGCTAATTCAGTGGTGGATAGCTTTTCTGATGATTTTTTTGTCGTGTGGCCTCCTGAGAAGCCGAGTGCAGGTCTTTCTAGTGACGGACGCCCGTGGGTAACCTGCACTCCATGATGAGATATGGAATGGGTGAAGATGAATGAAACTGGCAAACTTATGTGCAGAATGTACTCTGTCATCGCTGTGTTCCCAGCTTCGCCCCGCAGGGCAGCTGCAACAATGAACAACGAACAGTGGCGCAGCCACGCTCAGTGGCAATCAAATCTTAAATAGGTAATATAGTAAAATTAGAATATGGATTTGAATAATTCTACTCTGTGCTTGTTTCACAGCACGTCTGTTGTACAGGAGCACGCAATAGTCATATCTACTCCTCAAGTTTTAACTGTGTTGTGTACGTTGTTTGAGAACGCCTCCTACTGAAGGTAATCCCAGAAATTACGAAACTTAATAGAGCGTTAATCAAATCTAACATAAAAATTTGGCTTCACACAATATTGTAGTTAGTGGAAGGCTCTTTTTCATGGTATATCTATAGGAAGCAGATAATGTTGTGAGAACACTCAGTTCCCCCAGCAAAGAAGTGTCATGCGCGGGCAGGGTGTACCAAGACCCCACTTTAGTGCACCTAGGTGAAACCCCGCAACAAACACTGCAAGAACCCTCAAATATTTGCTGGGTTTTAGGTTCTTTGACGTGAAATCCAATATTCCATCATCTGTACAGAAATTCAAACGTTCATTACAGTTTTCTTGCTGTGGACTGTGCAGTCATATTTACGAGTATGGACCTTCATTTCATTGAGCACGTCGATATCCCTGCCAAATGGTTTGATTAATACGGAGTATTTAATTTATTAACAATTGTAATGTCAGACTGTCAATATTAATAAAACCAAACAATAATTATTTTAGCTTTGTACTTGCTTTGATCCTCGTTGGGCACTTCATCACCAATAAAATATTTAACCTTTATAGTGCCAGGGGACCGATATATCGGCAGAGGGAGCTTTTACTAAAATTACCCGCCCCTATTTTTAAAAATATTATTTATTATTTCAAGTCACGCAGTGGTATCACTGTTATTACCAAGACAACGCGAGATTAATTTTCGAATATACCGATGTGTTTAAGTTCCATGAATAACTGGATTCACAATAAGTAATATGTTAACATGCTTCAGTCGACTGACTTCCCATGCGTGTTATGTTTTGAAGTCATGTTTGTATACGTTGCTGCTCAGGGCAAATTAAGATACATGGTGATAAATATGTTTGCTCTTTGAATGAAGAGGAAATAAGTAAGGTGGCGTTTCGACTGTTGCCGACGACTTTGATTAATTTCAAATTTAAATAAAAAAGAAGTATCTTAATGACACAAAGTACTGATTATTATTTATCTAATACGCTTAAAATATTTACCTGCTACGGAAAGTAAATAAATATTAATAATAAAAAACTTATATTTCACTATACATGGCTTGGCAATTTTTTGTCATTAAAAGGGTTAAATCTTAAACACTAAAATGATCGTAAAACTAACAAGTATTAAAACTAGGTCTTGAAGCTTTGGCATTTTTCAATTGTATAATTTAACTTCCAATTTCCTAATATTTTTCACAGATGCTGTATGTCGCTTCAACCAGTTGTCCCACGCCCCTGAATTCAATTAACAAAACCAACAACAAAAACAATAACTTTTTATCTTAAAAGACGTGGATCACTTGAGTATTTACATCGCCATTATTTCATTGTTATTTCAACTTTGTGACTCTGAATTTTATCTTCTCCTTTTTTCGAGCTGTCCGCAGCGGTGACAGTCGGAAGATAATTTATGAGTTTCTTCAACTTCACAACCATCCATCAAGGCTCCATTGACCAGTTTGGAAACTGTATCTCCAGAGTGTTTTTGAAAACTATATTTACAGTAAATATTTAAAACCTTCATAAATTTTAATCAAATTATTTGTAAGAATATCCATTTTATTTAATTGCAAATCGATCCTATTATTTAGCATCTTACACAAACACTTATCCATTAGATTTTCAATATTTATTGTTGTAAACAATCCTTCAGTTTTTATTTTCGTCGTTCTTATTCATCGTTTTCCTGTTTCTTCATTTCATCTTATAGCCTATATTTCATCATCATCATCATCAACATCATCATCATCATATATTGTAACCGTGTGAAAGAGCGTCAGTTGCTGGTTATGGAGATGTTGTTTCTTGTCGCGGCTATATTTTGAATTTGAAACGAGCGCCTGACTGAGTTGAGTTTCACTGCCGTTGGTTGCAGGCTGGATGAGATGCGCGGACGGCGATGCGCGTATGTATGTTAACACCTGACGGTCTGCAGGGTCGAGCAGGCAGCTGTTATGACAGACACAGTCGTGTTTGTGCAGTTAATCCGTGCATAAGCGGGCGGCTTAATCAATCTGAAGTTACTAGTACCTGACCTGGAAGCCAAAATTAGCCTACAAACGAGGCATTGTTCAAATGTGCTCAGGATAGTTTTACTAGATGGGACTAGCTTTTGTAAACGCAAGGTTGTGTTGGGTATGGCCAGAGCTCACAGCATATTGAGGCATATGGGCTGGAAATAACTCCTTACTTGTGTTATGTGAATATAATACCTCATACCAGGGTAGATTTCTGGCTAGCAATTGACTTGGAATTAAGGCTAAACAGGTGTGTAAGCGTACTGCGATAACTACAGAAGGATTACAATCAAGTAACCGGGAACATTACTGTGACTATTCGGAGTATTTCGGGACGTTAAAACACCGGGTGATTGTCGTAAAATCAGTGACAGTATTAGACACGTGCTTTTTCATAGCAGAAGCTATGGTGTTAAGACAATCCGATCAGGACGTCATGATAGCGAGAGGCCGGTATGAACTTTTGAAATCTACCATGAGTCGAGCCAGTATTATGGTGCGTTAAATATGAATTGGGCGTACGATGGATGCTGACGTCTGGATACTTGGGACTTGGACCAGTGGAGCCATGAAGTCGAGCCGTACACATTTCCGTGTGCGGAGGATCGCGTGGGATTTTATGCTCCGACTAAGGGCATTCCGCAGGAACTTGGACCTTCTTCAAGAACATCTGAAATGGACGTGAGCCCCTTATTCTATTCTTAATACCTAGTACCGGTGAATATCAGACCTTAGACTATACCATTCAACCATGTAGGAATCGTTTTACACGCCATAGATCTTAATTTTCTGCATTATATTGGGACTTAAGCATGGATCTTTGTGATGTTTTCCACTCTTCGAATTTTATTTTATTTCTTTTGAGATAGAATATCCACGGTGGGCATATCGTAGAATGAGTATATTTTCGGAAGGCATCCGGCTGTTCTAATTAGACAGGAGTTTCATCCTGATTTTTGTCGTACAGTTCCGTGCATATTTTTATGGTACATTGTTATTTTAGCGATCGTTTTGAGATAGTTTATTGGTACTTTGTTTATTTAAATGTAGTTCTTGATCATTTTGATGCAATTCGTCTTGGATGAGTCCTGGTTGTCATTTATCGTAATATGATTCGATTTTTCTGGTGGTTAAGGATTTTCTTTAAAATGATAATGCGGAATGATCATGTATGAGAATTTCCATGGGGGATTAAGGAGGCATATTCATAACAATTTAATGGATCTTATGAAAAATAGAACATGGTAATTATCCATGAGAATTTCATATTAATAAAAATCATAAATGAATGAGTTTGGATTATTTAGGTGATGTTTCTTTAAAACAAATATGAGAAATTAACATGAATTAATGCAAATTGGATTTATAGAGCAATCGTAACGTAGTTTTGTTATTAGAGCAAGGTGTATCAAATAGGAGGATTTTTGTTATGGTGACAAGCGGATAATTGAACAGGTTAATTAGAGACAGTTACTTATAACATTCATATGATAAATCTGATAGGGTGATGAGTTGAATTGGGAATGCGCGTAGGCATTTGTCCCATTAATAATTATGATAATCCATTAAATACAGTAAATATGATTGGATGGAAGTTAATATGTGAAAATAATATGTAAAAGAATTATAGTTGTTGAATATAATGAAATGTTGGAATTTGGAGGATGTTGCCTCATTTTACTCAAAAGAAGGGCGGTGCCGCTGTTGCAGCCCCACGCCGCTATCTAGATCTTGTCACCAATAGAATTCTAGATTCTACTTTAATTTGCTCTAACCATAATTACATAATTTCTGTTTGAATGATATAAACCTGCAGATAGATTAAAATGCCTAATAATTTTGCCATATTGTGATATGAAGGAATAAACCAAATTGATAAAGTGCCTAAAGAAATGGGACATTTAAAATGCGGCCTCATGTTCCGATGAAAGTCTTGAAATGGCTACGAATCATCCATAAATCTTTGAAATTGGTTGGAATAACAAGTTTGAGTTGCAATTAATATCACTCAATAATTAATCCCATAATTTATTTTATTATCGAGGATAAATCACAGATCCATAATTTATAATTTCGAATATGAATATTCCTTGTGTGGGAATAATGAAATATAAATGGTATTACGTTTCTAATGGGTCCATCTTTTTTCGACTTGGTCTGACTTGCATCAAGTTGTATAATTAACAATTCTAGTATGTTTTGGAATTTCTTCTCGTTTCATGGAAGAGAATATCCCATAGGATTATCCATGATTTTTGGAAATATGGAAATGTGTAGAACTTCAGAAATAAAATTTTATTCAAGTGTGATAGGACGATCAGTGATCTACACAACTTGAATACTGTAAATATCGTTTATAATATAATAGAATACCATGATGGACTATTAATTTCATGGGTATTCTAACACAATGAAATGTTTAGAAGTTGACGTTTTCGTTGCATATATATATTTTTTGGAACGTTATTCAACACCTGCGATTAAATAGTATAGGATCCCAGGGGGAGCGCAGGATGTTATTTTTTCCAGGTGGTGTTTTAGTTTTCTCCCTGAGGATGCCCTTGTAAAGATTAGGATGGTTGAATGGATCAATTAAATTGATGCAAATTTTATCTTACCTGATACTGTGGTCATTCATGATTCTTGAAATATGCCTTCTATCCTTGCTATAGTGTGCATCTAGGGAACAGCAGAGCTTTTCTTTTTCTTTATTCTACACCTTTGTAGAATGCTCACTGTTAACCCCGAGATGTTTCTGAGTCTTTGTGCTCGACTGTTGTTCGGATGTGCACTTCTGTGGTCGTAGGACGTTCGTCAAACGGTCACATAAAGTAAGATAGAAAAGTTTTGGCTGCCAACGTGTGTGGGCCAGAGTTCGATTCAGTTTCTGATACGATTCGATTCCGAATTTCGATTCGAGGTCGATTTGTGTTTGTTCTTGCTGTAGTAGGATTCATGGTCATGAATGCACAGTTTTCATAGTTTGGAGTGATTTGTTTGGTTTGTAGTGGTTGTTTCTGGTCATTTATTGTAGATTTTAAATTTAATAAGTCATCGGTATTGCAGTATCAATTTAAGGTCGTGACTGAATATTCACTGTGCTAGTAGTTTAGATTACGTTTCCCCATCATCAGTTGACATCGTACCCCAGTGCTATAATTATTATTGTGAGTGGTCATGGAAGCACTTACCAAAATGATGGAAGAGTTGGGACAGAAAATCACAGAGAATTCTGCTTCTCTGGAAAAAATAATAAAAGAGAATTCTGTTTCTCTGGAAAATAAAATTGAAAGTCAAATAAAAGAGAATTCTGCTTCTCTGGAAAATAAAATTGAAAGTCAAATAAAAGAGAATTCTGCTTCTCTGGAAAATTAAATTTCAGGTTTGGAATGTAAAATCACAGAAAATTCGAACTCATTAAAAGCGGAAATGTTAGAAAGGATAGAAGCGATAGAAAGCCGGATGTCTAGAAACATAGAATCATTCGATGATAAAATGTCTGAATCGATAGATGCTAAGATTGAGGATAAAGTTGTGTCATTGGAAACCAAGATAAGAGACAACGCTAGGAGAGCTCAGGAGAGTTTCCTAAGTTTAGAAGCTAGGATCGTGGATTCGGGAACGAACTTAAAGGATAATTTATTCGCAAACTATGGCATTATGAAAGATAGTTTACAAGATAGTCGAAAAGCGATGAAGGAAGAGTTAGCTCAACATAAGAACGAGATTCAAAAGATGGTTAGATCATTAGAAAACAAAATGGAAGATAATGTTAGGAAAATAACAGATGATCTTGTGTCCTTAGAGATTAACACAACGAAGGAAAGTACGTTAAATGCCACACAGGTCGGTGCAGAGAGTTACTTCTGAATTTAGAGAAATAATTGTAGAACAATTAAAGGAAGGAGTTGTAGCAGACTTGAAAAATGAAGTATAAGAAACTGTAATTAATGAAATTCAAGCTCAGGTTGTAAAAGAAACTCAGGTCGAAGTCAAAGAGATCAGGAATGCTTTTTCATCAGAGATTAAAGTTGTATCTGGAGATATTCAAGCCATTAGAGAAAGTATAGAGAAATTGAAAGGTCACGAAACTGTTGTCGAAGAGAATCCGAAAAAAATGACAGAAGAGTTGAAAGATAGTCAAATAGGGGAAGAAACTGAAAAGCAGAATAGGGATGAAATGTATGAATTCAGGAAGACCAATTGTGAGTTAGAGAAGAAAATTGAGGATTATAGATCGAAAGCGGATACAAAACAAGACAGCATAAATGAAAACGCTTTTTCAAATAGAGAAAGGTTGCCAGAGTTTGGGAAGTCTGAAGAAATTTCTACCATTCGCACTTCTACTCCGATCACGCTCGTTAAAAGTTACGAAGAGAAACCTATAAAATTTTCAGGGACTGGAAATGTCTCTCCTGTTGAATTTCTGCGCGAATTAAGAGATTATCTGAAGGATGCTAAGGTGAATAAGGAAAGAGAGATGAGAGTGATTAGTAGATTCTTAGATGGACCAGCACTCGTATGTAATTTGAGAACCTATGACGAATTTGAACAGGCACTCTTACGTAAATTTTGGTCGCCGGAGACGCAACAGAACATCAGGGCCGAATTATATGTCAAGCGGTATTCCACGTCGCAGCCGACCAAATATTCAAATTACTTTGCAAATCAACTTGCCAAATTGCAATGCTTAGATCCACCAATGCCAACGTACGAGTTAATCCCAGCTTTGATTAGACAGTTTCCTATGGAAGTTCAGCGGAGTCTCATTTCTGCGAATGTTGAGAACATGGAAGAATTTGATGAAGTGTTGCAACGTCTAGATCATTCTAATGCTCAATTTTACCAGCAGAGGGGTAATAAGCAAGAGTCCCAGGCCGCATATGCTGTTTTCGCCGATCGACAATGCCAAACCATGCCAGAACGGAATAGAGAAGAGCAAACGTCGAGGGATTATCAAGATAGAAGAGAAAGAGATAGTGGATGACCTTACATAAGGCGAGGAAGATACGGGAACAATTGGAATTCGTGGAGAAGACAAGGATACACGAGACCATATGACAGATCAGGATACAATAAATCTTACGATAGAACGGATAATGAAAGGTTCAAAGATCAACAGAGGCAGAACCTTGCGCAAAGAGGAGAAGAAAGTAAACAGTATTTGAAGGAAATGGAAGAGGCAAGAAATAAACCTGGTACTTCTGGGACAAATAATTCGACAGGTAAAAACGAAAAAAAAACTTCGATTTCGGAACAAGGAAATCAACAGAACTAATTACTACACAATATGTTTCCAAAATCGTGAAATGGGAAGTTGAGGATGAAGACTTGATTCAAGAAGAACAGGAAGGAAAAGAGTATGGACCAAGAACTAGGCTACCCATTATTGAGTGTGAGGTGTATGGAAAACCAGTGTATACTTTGATTGACACAGGAGCGATGCTTTGTTTGGTGAGCGAGAGGTTGTACGCCATATGGAAGTTGACCGAGGAAATAGAGGAAATACCAGTATCCGGAATCAAGATTCAGGGAATCATCCCAGACAAGATCACAACTTGTAAAATTCAGCTGTACTTGAAGGTCAAGATTGGGGGATGTGTCTTTGAACATATCTTTGTCGTTATGAAGGACATTGCACATGATTTGATTCTGGGGACGGATTTTATCAAGAGATATAGAGCTGTTATCGATATGGAATCTGATACGATTAAATTCCATCATGCGGGAGACGTCCTTTTCGAAGAGGAAGATAAATTCACCGTGGGAGAAGTTCTAGGGGCCATGGTTTTTGAAGGTTTAGAGATATGTGAAGACGCCAATGAAGTAGTTGAGCATGTTCCAGTTATAGCCAACCTGTTGGAAGAATTCGTTGTTGTCTTTGATACGACACCAGGAGAGATTCAGAACTTTGAGTACAAGATTCAAGTATGTGATGATAGCCCATATCATGCAAAGCTGTACCAAATTCCAGAAAAACACAGGACTAAGGTGAAGGAGATCATTCAGGATCTTGAGAAAGATCAGATAATTAAAAAGTGTGTGACATCCTATGTCCTCCAGGTTGGGGGTTGTGCTTAGGGTTAACAACCCTCTCATGTAAAAAGAGAATTGTTACGAAACTCTCACTTAAGCCTCGGAACGATTTAAGATAGGAGGAAATGGAGGCAGATAGTGAGAGCGGCACGGGATCGTCACGTCCCAGAAAAGCCAACGGAGTGAGTGAGTGAGTGAGTGACATCCTATGTAAATCCATTAGCGGTGGTGCAGAAACCGGATGGAAATTTGAGAATATGCCTAGACGTGAGGTCATTGAATTCGAGACTGTTGCCAGAGTATGATAGACCTCCAGTGATAAAAGATCTGTTAAGGAAATGTAAAAACAAGAAATGGTTTTCTACAGTAGATTTGACTTCGTCATACCATCATGTAAGGATAAGTGAGGATTCTCAGAAGTTTACGGAATTTTTATTCGAACAACAGACTTATGTTTTTAGAAAACTTTCATTTGGGATGAAAACCTCAGGAGCAGTTTTGATACGTGCCTTGGATCAGAACCTAAGTAATGCGGTCAAGGATACGGTCATAAGTTACGTGGATGATATTCTGATAGCATCGGAGACTGAAGACCAGCACTTAGTTCATCTACGGAATTTGTTTAAGGACTTGAGGAAAGCAAATTTCAAAGTTAACTTGAAAAAGTGCAAATTCTTTAAGAATGAGATTAGATTTCTTGGACATGTCTTGGATGGGAATGGATATAGACCAAATGAACAAAAACTTCAGGCCATTGCAGAATTTCCCAGACCTACTCGGGTAAAGCATGTACGTCAATTCTTGGGAACTTGCCAGATTTTTGCGGGACATTGCCATAAATACACGGAGATAGTTGCACCCCTACAGGACTTGTTAAAAAAGATAATAAGTGGAAATGGAACGATCTGCGTGAGGAATCATTCAAGAAGGCAAAGGAATTAATGCTTAATAGCGTCAAGTTGGAGTACCCGGATTTTGAGAAGAACTTCATTATCGAATCGGATGCATCCAATATAGGGATAGGTGCCATATTACTCCAAGAGGATGAAGATCACACTCGACACTATTTATCCTTTATCAGTCGAAAATTGAAACCATCAGAACGCAATTACTATACTACTGAACTAGAAGCTTTAGCGATCATCTATGCATTGGAAACATGGAAGAAGTTGCTTCTCGCACATTCGATTATAATCAGAACTGACCATCACGCACTGGAGTTTATACTGAAGACCAATTTCGCCAGTGACAGGGTCACTAGATGGGCATTATTCGTGCAACAGTTTAACGTCACTATTGAACATCGACCAGGAAGGAATAACTTAGGGTCTGATTTGATAAGCAGAGTTGCGGAACCTACTCTTCGAGTATTGTCTATAACCCTCCTGCAAGAAGATGATGATACTTTGCGTAGACTTGAGAGAATACCCCAAGCCCAGAAGCGATATGGACCTTTGAGGAGTATTTACAGATTTCTACACAGGGACATGGATCCTACAGATGATGAATATCTAGGGATGGAAAGGATGGCTAGAGATTATGTATTGTTGAATGGCATCATATATAAGTTCATTGATTCCGAACACACTAAATTACGAATAGTAATTCCGCCTAGATTACAGGAAGATATAATATGGTTAGCTCACAATAGCTCAGGTCACACTGGAGTGGACAAGGTGGTATGTTTGATAATGGAGAAGTTCACTTGGGATCATTTAAGGAATACTGTCCGAGAGGTCATCAGGACCTGTGATTTGTGTCAACGCAGCAAACACAATACGCATTTGTTGAGGGAGGAACCTAGGCCTATTATTCCATCGAAGCCATGTGAGTTGTATGCTACCGATATCTAAGGACCTCTACCTAAGTCCAAGCGAGGTAACCGATACATTTTGGTCACGGTTGATGTTTTCAGTAAGTTTACCATGATCCATCCGATTCAGAAGGCGAACTCCAGATATATAATCAAGAGGATTAAAGAATGTGTTATTCCCGTTGCGGGTAAACCAGAATTTTTGTTATCAGACCATGGGTCCAAATTCACATCCTGGGAGTTTAGGAATGCTATGAGAGAGCTGGATATCACACAGGTATTGTGTTCAATACGGCATCCAGAGAGTAACACGGCCGAACGACTCATGTCAGAAATAGCTAAGTTTTGTCGTCTTTATTGTGCAAACGAACATTGGCGATGGATGGATTGGTTCCTATTATGATGAATTCGATTAATTCATTCGTACATGAAAGCACGGGGCATATTCCTTCAGTACTACATCTTGGAGAAAAACATATACGACCGTGGGACGGAATCGTATCTATTCCTCCGGAGATAGAACCTAACAGGAGAGGACGTGAAATGGAAGCCTTAGGAAGATTACGGAGACAGGCAGAGAAACGGAACAGAAGGATTAGAGGAAGGAGATTTAGAGATCCTTTGAGAGAGGGAACTTTGATATTGATCTGGAAGCCTACTCCATCTGATGTTAGCAACAAAGTCTATTCCAAGTTTGCCAGTTTGTATAATGGACCATTTCGGATAGCCCAGAGCTTAGGTAATGGTAGTTACCGTGTTGTGGAGATTGTGTCTGGTAACACCGTGGGAACATTCAGCGCAGCGAATCTCAAGATGTATTTTAGAAGAACCAGATAAGAAGAAGGACGAAAAAACAACAGGAACAATAAAAATAAAAATGGGGATTTTTATTTTTGGGCATGTGTAGGGCGGATGTAACCGTGTGAAAGAGCGTCAGTTGCTGGTTATGGAGATGTTGTTTTTTGTCGCGGCTATATTTTGAATTTGAAGCGGGCACCTGACTGAGTTGAGTTTCACTGCCGTTGGTTGCAGGCTGGATGAGATGCGCGGACGGCGATGCGCGTATGTATGTTAACACATGACGGTCTGCAGGGTCGAGCAGGCAGCTGTTATGACAGACACAGTCGTGTTTGTGCAGTTAATCCGTGCATAAGCGGGCGGCTTAATCAATCTGAAGTTACTAGTACCTGACCTGGAAGCCAAAATTAGCCTACAAACGAGGCATTGTTCAAATGTGCTCAAGATAGTTTTACTAGATGGGACTAGCTTTTGTAAATGCAAGGTTGTGTTGGGTATGGCCAGAGCTCACAGCATATTAAGGCATATGGACTGGAAATAACTCATTACTTGAGTTATGTGAATATAATACCTCATACCAGGGTAGATTTCTGGCTAGCAATTGACTTGGAATTAAGGCTAAACAGGTGTGTAAGCGTACTGCGATAACTACAGAAGGATTACAATCAAGTAACCGGGAACATTACTGTGACTATTCGGAGTATTTCGGGACGTTAAAACACCGGGTTATTGTCGTAAAATCAGTGACAGTATTAGACACGTGCTTTTTCATAGCAGAAGCTATGGTGTTAAGACAATCCGATCAGGACGTCATGGTAGCGAGACGCCGGTATGAACTTTTGAAATCTACCATGAGTCGAGCCAGTATTATGGTGCGTTAAATATGAATTGGGCGTACGATGGATGCTGACGTCTGGATACTTGGGACTTGGACCAGTGGAGCCATGAAGTCGAGCCGTACACATTTCCGTGTGCGGAGGATCGCGTGGGATTTTATGCTCCGACTAAGGGCATTCCGCAGGAACTTGGACCTTCTTCAAGAACATCTGAAATGGACGTGAGCCCCTTATTCTATTCTTAATACCTAGTACCGGTGAATATCAGACCTTAGACTATACCATTCAACCATGTAGGAATCGTTTTACACGCCATAGATCTTTATTTTCTGCATTATATTGGGACATAAGCATGGATCTTTGTGATGTTGTCCACTCTTCGAATTTTATTTTATTTCTTTTGAGATAGCATATCCACGGTGGGCATATCGTAGAATGAGTATATTTTCGGAAGGCATCCGGCTGTTCTAATTAGACAGGAGTTTCATCCTGATTTTTGTTGTACAGTTCCGTGCATATTTTTATGGCACATTGTTATTTTAGCGATCGTTTTGAGATAGTTTATTGGTAATTTGTTTATTTAAATGTAGTTCTTGATCATTTTGATGCAATTCGTCTTGGATGAGTCCTGATTGTCATTTATCGTAATATGATTCGATTTTTCTGGTGGTTAAGGATTTTCTTTAAAATGATAATGCGGAATGATCATGTATGAGAATTTACATGGGGAATTAAGGAGGCATATTCATAACAATTTAATGGATCTTATGAAAAATAGAACATGGTAATTATCCAGGAGAATTTCATATTAATAATAATAATAAATGAATGAGTTTGGATTATTTAGGTGATGTTTCTTTAAAACAAATATGAGAAATTAACATGAATTAATGCACATTGGATTTATAGAGCAATCGTAACGTAGTTTTGTTATTAGAGCAAGGTGTATCAAATAGGAGGATTTTTGTGATGGTGACAAGCGGATAATTGAACAGGTTAATTAGAGACAGTTACTTATAACATTCATATGATAAATCTGATAAGGTGATGAGTTGAATTGGGAATGCGCGTAGGCATTTGTCCCATTAATAATTATGATAATCCATTAAATACAGTAAATATGATTGGATGGTAGTTAATATGTGAAAATAATATGTAAAAGAATTATAGTTGTTGAATATAATGAAATGTTGGAATTTGGAGGATGTTGCCTCATATTACTCAAAAGAAGGGCGGTGCCGCTGTTGCAGCCCCACGCCGCTATCTAGATCTTGTCACCAATAGAATTCTAGATTCTACTTTAATTTGCTCTAACCATAATTACATAATTTCTGTTTGAATGATATAAACCTGCAGATAGATTAAAATGCCTAATAATTTTGCCATATTGTGATATGAAGGAATAAACCAAATTGATAAAGTGCCTAAAGAAATGGGGCATTTAAAATGCGGCCTCATGTTCCGATGAAAGTCTTGAAATAGCTACGAATCATCCATAAATCTTTGGAATTGGTTGGAATAACAAGTTTGAGTTGCAATTAATATCACTGAATAATTAATCCCATAATTTATTTTATTATCGAGGATAAATAACAGATCCATAATTTATAATTTCGAATATGAATATTCCTTGTGTGGGAATAATGAAATATAAATGGTATTACGTTTCTAATGGGTCCATCTTTGTTCGACTTGGTCTGACTTGCATCAAGTTGTATAATTAACAATTCTAGTATGTATGGAATTTCTTCTCGTTTCATGGAAGAGAATATCCCATAGGATTATCCATATTTTTTGGAAATATGGAAATGTGTAGAACTTCAGAAATAAAATTTTATTCATGTGTGATAGGACGATCAGTGATCTACACAACTTTAATACTGTAAATATCGTTTATAATATAAGAGAATACCATGATGGACTATTAATTTCATGGGTATTCTAACGCAATGAAAGGTTTAGAAGTTGACGTTTTCGTTGCATATATTTTTTTTGGAACGTTATTCAACACCTGCGATTAAATAGTATAGGATCCCAGGGGGAGCGCAGGATGTTATTTTTTCCAGGTGGTGTTTTAGTTTTCTCCCTGAGGATGCCCTTGTAAAGATTAGGATGCTTGAATGGATCAATTAAATTCATGCAAATTTTATCTTAACTGATACTGTGGTCATTCATGATTCTTGAAATATGCCTTCTATCCTTGCTGTAGTGTGCATCTGGGGAACAGCAGAGCTTTTCTTTTTCATTATTCTACACCTTTGTAAAATGCTCACTGTTAACCCCGAGATGTTTTTGAGTCTTTGTGCTCGACTGTTGTTCGGATGTGCACTTGTGTGGTCGTAGGACGTTCGTCAAACGGTCACAATATATTATTTCAGTAGTATAGATCCCTCCTGCGGCGCTCACAAGCGACCGATCATGACAAATGAGCATTCAAATGAAAGATAATAGACATTAGCAGTGACGAATTGCACTCTAATTCCATAAATATCTATAATTTCGTAAAAAAAATGTACGAACTGGCAATTTGCAGATGCTGTTGCTGTTGGAAAATACACTCCATAATTGCAGCCCACTTCACATTTTGGTTCACCTGTATCATGTCATTTTAACATTCTGAGATCTTTCCTCTACCATCTCGCATGGATTTCAGAAAGAGTAAATCACAGGAATGATTACTCAAATCGTGTAATTTCTTAAATATCGAATAACCAGTGAGTGTTATGTTGATCCAATGTTCAGTGATTGCCTTCTTAAGTTAGGAACGTAAAACTTCGAATTCTAACTGAAATGTAAATAGTGTTCTATAATCATTTGGTTGAAATAAGTCTCTTAAGACTCTCATTATAAACCTATTGGAGAAAATGTGGTTTACGAACATGCGAGATTTCTCGAACGGGTACGCTAGTCTTGTATATATATTAGTTAACTAGCAACCCAACCCGGCTTCGCCCGGGAACAGTTTTGAATGCATTACGTGTTAAGTGCTTTTATTTCCAATGTCAATGAACCACGACCAATATCCGTTTTACGTCTCGGCATGATGGGATAAAATCACTGACTGGACTATTAATTATATTATCATGGAGATGCATGTGCAACAAATTCTTGTCAGACGTAATTTAAGAATGGCGAGGTGCATGAAACACAAATCCCCCTTCCGTCCAATCTTCACATTACTGTGAATTTTGCGGAACAAAAAGTTCACAGGCGAAATGAAGAAAAGCCAAGTTTCACTTACATGGAAACTCCAAACACAACCACTATTCTCTAAAGTTTTTAACTCAACTCGACTCGACAGTTTGCTGCTGGCTGTATCTGGCGTAATACGCTCGTCCACTAGCTAAGCTGTAACTGGTGTGATAGACGCGCCCCTAGCTGGCTCGTAATCTGTCGCCTCAGTAGTTGAATGGGCATGGTCGGAAGAAATTAAAACGTAAAAACACTTATAGTGGGCGATGTATTGAAGATAGACATATGCTCTTGCGGACGTTTTTGTAGAACTTTTCATGCTGAACAATTCTTACCCTCATAGTATATAGATATTGTTAACGGTTTACCTAGCGTAAGCTTACAAAGCGCTCGGACGCCAGTTTTTTTCGACTTTTCCACTGAAATCGTTTCTGCTCGGCTTCCTTTGATCATAAAGAAATTATTTTCTGCAAAAATCATCCTTGAGATATCCTTTACAGAATGGTGAAATCCGCATCAAAATCCATCCAGTGGTTCACGAGTGTACCCGTTACATCCAAGAATCGGGGACTTTGTTTTATACTAAGTAGTGATTTCGTTTCTGAACACTCAGTTTTATTAAATTAGTTTCTTAAGGTTTGATTTTAATTTTGTTGAAGAAGGTTCCATCGTTGGACCGAAACAAGTACTAATTTGAATATAATTTGCATTGACTGGCGGAGCATATTAATTAAATAACTATTAATCCACACGGCAATTTTCTTACATTTTCCTAAAATGGTAAATGTTTCTACTTCTTATTTCGTTTACGCTCGTTGGGCTATAGATATTAGCGAACAGACTGTGTTTGCCCTGTCAAAGCTGGTCACGTGACCTGCAAGGTCCCGTGAGAGAACAAGCCACAATCCTCACTAAATCTCCTCGTGTGTCGAGCTGTCCACAGCGGTGACAGTCGGAAGATAATTTATTAGACGTTATCTCCTTGATCCCAACCCAGGAGCAGCTTATGAATCTCATATTGTCTATGTTCATAGAATTCAGCTGAATACACTGAGCACTGCACGGCCAATCCATTCATATAGATTCAAAGAAATTATATCAAAAATACCCTCCTTTTAACCCTTGGAGTGCTATAGACCAAAGAGTTCGTCCGAGTGTTTGCTATTGAAGAAACGTATCCTCGTTACACACACCTTTTTAGTCCCACATTAGAGCTGCGTGAGGCGATTTTACTTGAAAAAAGACCTACCTGTTCTCTTGTAATTCTCCATAGAACCTTTCACTTCGTATTTTTAATGACTATGGTGATATGAAACACGCTATTCATTTGTTCAAGAAAGATGGCATCATATGACCAGTGTTTAACTTCTGTGTTCTGCAATGGCTGGGAAAAAGACCAATTACTGTAGTAGTAGTGTACAGTGGCGTAGCCAGGGAGGGGTTACTAGGGGTCAGAACCCCCCCCCCCATTGGAAAATCGACATTATTGTGATTTGTGTCGGTTTCACCACCGCGCCGGCTACTTGGTGACATACAGTTGTCGCCTTTCAGCCCAGCTCCACATTTGAAGCTAGACACGTCTTCATGACAACGTATAACCACAGTCTACCTACACAGTCGCGAAGCTTGGCTCATATCTTTCTACCGCTGCGTCACGTCGCGTCGTGCGCCGCGCGACAACAATCGAACAATGCTCTCATGCAGCCAGCAAGCCTGTGCCGACTGCACTGTGTTGGTGAATGTTATTGTTGCTGGATTTACTGTATGTGAGCATTGTGTAACCGTTATATCTTTAATTGAACATGTGTTTTACAAGAGGAGATGTGCAGTGCAATAAACAGTTCAAATATTAAAAGCAATATTTCATTGTTGCTAAGTAACCTACAGTATATGATCGCTTTTCAGTCGGTCAACACGAGTGTACGGTAGCCAATTAGATTGGCCACTACTAAGTAGTGACTCTTGTAATCATCTAAGCACGCTACGTTTGGATCGCATAATTGAATTGCTTGCTAAACACAGTCACCATATAAAGCAGTTTATTCTTACATCCAAACCCTGCTATGCCCCCCAATATGGTACGCCGCTAAACGAAACATATTTGATAACATGTACATGCTTATAAAGTGTAACATAATATAATACATAGAACTAAAATGATGACAGATAACATGTTAAATTGACTTAGGACATTGATGAAGAGGACACAGGATAGGGTTGTTTAATTACCATCTACGTATGAGGGCGGATCGAAAAGTCTTTGCCCTATTTTTTTTAGCAAAATAGAAATACATACAGGTAATTACAAATATAGGCCTACGCACTATTTTTCCACATAGCCTCCACATTTGTTCAGAAGTTTGTCCCATTGCAGCACTAAATTTGAAAAGGGCCTGTGGTAGAATTCAGCTGGCTGACTGTGTAACCATCGTCAGACTGTTGTCTTGGCGTCATCGTTGCACGTGAATCGCTGTCCTGTCAGCAACTTCGTCAGTGGACCATGGCAATGCGAGATCACATGTGGCAACCAGAATCGCCAACAAGCTCCAGACCTCGCCCCTAGTGATTTTTACGTTTAAAGGCTTCCATTTCGAGGTTAAAGCCTGTTTGAGAGTTTAGGTCTCGCAGTAAAGAAGTGCAGATGCGCTTCATGAGACGGGAGGTAGTGCACAGTTCGCTACTCCTGTGGGGGTCCGGGCACGGACACCAAGAGCCCGCTGATGAGCCAGCTTGGTGTTCCTAAGCGAAACCCCGCACAAGACACGGCATAAACCGAGAAAAATTGCTGAGCTTTAATTCCTTGGTCATGAAAGCCTATATACCATCAATTCAGGTGGGTGAGTGGTTATCGTGTCGGACTACCAACCCCAAGCTTGCAGGTTCGCTCCTGGCCGTGGTAAGACAACAAAAATCATGGCTCGCATGTCATACGATGTTGGCAAGTTAAAGAACCCATTTGAATTCAGTAGGCCATGTTCATAATGGCAAAATAAATCTCGTGATTTTCCGCCAAGACAAAGTTCTTCTATACTCTACTAGAATGAGCTATAGTGTCAAGGAGCTTAGACATCTAACCTCCTTGACTTTCATAGTGTTCTTAGGAGCGACAAAATTTGACATGTAAGCTGCCCTCTGGTCGTCAAATAACAAAGCTTGCATCCGGAACCCGAGGCCATACGATAAAATAAATCAATTCATGTAATATTTATTTGTGGTTAGGGTGTTCAAATATTTGTACTCCCGGCTTTATATAATTGGGCACAACTGTGTTATTAGAGAGTTGGTGCTGACTGAGAGTATTTTGAGTCTGGAAATAGCATTTTGACCTTGCAAGTTAATCCGCGTAATGACCCTGGCCGGTCAAATCATTCTTCACCGTATCCCAATTATTCGGAGCCAACCTGCTTGTATTGGAATTGACCAGATGCCGTTTGTGACACCATATAATTTCTCAGGTGAAACTTCCAACTTTTAAGATTCGAGCCTCGCCTGCCTGGGTGAAAGGTAAGCCGCTACGCCTCTGCACCACCACGCCCCCTCAGCCTTTACACATACAGATGATGAATTAAGAGAGGTATTATAGCCCAGTCAATAAAGGTAAAAATATACGCTTTGTCGCAACTAATTAGAGGAAAGCTGAATTTTTGCAGGATGTTAGTATACAAAGTAAATAGCCAAAAATTACAAAGTCCCGACCCCCACCCCTCTTGCTTTCCCCCCCCCCCCACCCCCTCCTATACCTTGCTAGAACAGTACTATGGTTAAATGCTTACAGCTCGAAAACTAATAAAGCTACAGACGTGATTGTTTTTTTATTTTACTCCTTACAATATATTTAACAATTTATTTAAGAATAAATTTTTATGTAGACAACCTATTATCGCCATAATACATTAATATATGCAGAAAACTGTCATTGCAAAAAACAAAAAGTAATTTATACTAATTATAACTATTTACCCTTATGTCGTAGAAAAAATATGTTCGATTAAAATGTTTAGCTACTGTTATTATCTTTAACGTTATGGGTCTACAAAAGATATTTGTTAACATGATGTCTTCACAGAGCGATGAACAGTAGCGGACACCGCGCATCCCGCCGGGCAGCCGCGTATAGCGTGGTGTGGTGACTCGACCGCTTGGCTGTCTGCATGAGTCAGACTGCACGTTGCAACTTGTTTGTTTACTGCCCTCTTGTCTCTACTACGCTGCTTATTGAGTCCTTTTCGTTATTAGTGGGCCTTGCCTGTTTAGTGTTCGGTTAACCATGGCATTGTGCGGTTCGTTGCATTTTGTGTTTCGTGATAGTTTTACTTTTTGTACAGAAATACAAGTTGTTGTGTTGTGCCAAGTGCAGTGAAATGCTGATAGTTTTGCTATTGTTATGTATTGTTGAGCGAGATAAGCAAGATAAAAGGTAACCCTTAAAAATAGTAAAAACTTGTTAAATCTGAACTGTTACCCACAAACTTTACAGCTAGGCACTCTTTATTATCAACAGTTTTCAATAATGACTGATTTGACCAATATATGCATAATGTGTAATGAGGAAGTGAAAGATGCCGGGGTAACAGTCACTAAAGGTATAAACACTTTAATAAAATGTAGTATTGAGAGAAAAGGCGAAATCCATAGGTTACTTGTTAACGTCGATGTAATAAAAGTACATACTGTATGCAGGCGAAATTATACCAGACCTAGCAATATTAAAGCAGCATTAAAAGCTCAAAATTCGGAGTCTTCCACCTCGCAGCGCCTTCTCAGAGAATTAGACACAAAATTTGATTTCAAGCATGACTGTTATGTGAAAAAAATGCTGTGTTTGACCCAAAACTTCCTTCTCAATACCGAACCCAAATTCATGAGGTTTCAACAATTGAAATAAAGCAAACTCTCCTTAATGCTTGTGATAATAAGAATGATGTTTGGGGCTGTAAAGTTAAGTCCAGGCTTTTAGATGTGATTGATTTAGTTGCGGCCGAAGCCCGTTATCATGGGCAATGTTATAAGGACTTTTGTAAACCTAAACCTCATGAACAAAAGGTAGGACGTCCATTATTAACCGAGTCTAGATAAATTTAATTTGCTTACTAATTACCTTGAGAGCGACAATGAGTGCCAGTATTCACTAAAAGAATTAAGAGAGATAGTAGTGGAGTCATGTGGTTCTGATATAGACTATAGTGATTATTATCTCTAGTCAAAACTTGTAGATTTTTTCAAAGATCGGCTAGTTGTACATAATTTATCTGGAAAGAGAAGTATTTTATGTATGTCACATACTAGTCACAAGGTATTAGATTCGTGGTACAAAAACAGAGAAACAACTACTGAAGACGAACGTAAAAGAATTGTTAGAACAGCAGCAGAAATCGTTAGGGAATATATACAAAAAATGAATTATGACTGTGGAAAATACGCAAGTGAAAAGGAAGTGAGTACTGTATCAAATGATTTGATTCCTGAAACATTGGCACTACAGCGGAAGGGTATGGTTACAACACAGGCAAGTTTCAAGTCTATCAAAGTGAGATCTAAAGAAGTTTCAATTAACTCCCAGCAAATATTCAATCGAATTTTATGCATCTGTGACAGCCCCGTTAAGTTGAAATCTTATTTTGAGTTCGAATTAGCATCTCACCCACCGTCACTATTTGACGAGGCATCAATACGTAAAGGTACGAAAGCATCGTTTATGAAATTATTTGAAGATGGAATTGTTGAAGAAAGCTTCAAGGCAAATGAAGATGTTTTTGTGATGGATGGTGGATATTTGTTACATGCTGTGGTTTGGAGAAAAAAACAGGACTTTTAAGGAAATAATAGATTCTTATTTAAGCTCTATACTTTGTAAATACGGAAATAAAGTTACAGTGGTATTCGACGGTTATCCCAACTTTCCAACCACAAAACAGCAAGAACAGGAGAGAAGAGCATCAAAGAAATCTTCTCACAAATGATTTTTGATGAAAATACAGTTTGCACAACACAATAAGCAGACTTTCTAGCAAACCCTCATAACAAAGAGAGGTTGATAGAAGCAATTACAACACGTTGTGTGACTGAGGATATCAAAGTTTTTCTGCGGAAGGTGACGCTGACTCTGTCATTGTCGACCAGGCAATTAAATATGTGCAAACTAATAATACTACAGTTGTGGGAACTGATACAGATCTCTTGGTTTTACTCGTAGCATTAGCTCCCCAGCAAGACGCCAAACCTTTCTTCTTAAAGCCTTCGTCGCCAATGTCCAAACTGTACTCTGTCGATTTTCTTATCAATCAACATGTCAAGCAGCAAACTTTACTGCTTTTTTTCTCATTCAATGACTGGTTGTGATACGATGTCTGCTTTCTGTGGGCTAGGGAAGTAAAAAGCAGCCGACATGATACGTAAATTAACTGAAGCTAGATCTCAGGCTGAGCTTTTCACAAAACAAGACATTACAAAAGATATCCTTCTAGAAAGTGGAGAACAGTTTATCCTAAGCATGTACAACTTATCAAAGTTCAAAACCCTCAATGAAGCCAGGTACTTTAAGTTAAAGCAATTAACCGCAAAAATGTCTCTCAAGTCTAATTTTGATTTAGCAAAACTTCCACCAACTTCAGATGCTGCTCATCAACATATTTTGAGGGTTTACCACCAGATTCAAACTTGGTTACGTTGTAAAATTCCGGCAGAAGAATGGGGTTGGCAGTATACATCAAATAACAGACTGATACCTAAGCCCATGACGAATCCTGCTTCTCCAAGTGAACTTCTTCTACTGATAACTTGTAATTGCAAAACATTGTGTGTTACAAACTGCAGTTGTCGTAAAGCTGGGTTCGATTGCACATCTATGTGTGTGAACTGCAGTGGAATGTATTGTAAAAATTCTTCAGACCAAACCGATGAAACATTAGAAAATGACCCTTTATACACAAAAAAAAAAAAACAACATAAACGTTGTTTATTATTAGGCCGTGTTAGTTGTGCAGGAATTAATAAGTTATCAAAAATACTATACAATGAAACTTTATTATTTGTCAGCTATAAAAGTGTACTAGGTACAGGATTTTGGTAATGAAAAGTTGAAGTTAAAATTTTTATATTTCATCATCATAAACTCAATGACTATTCAAGATTAAGGATATGAGTACATACAGCGGTGCCCTTCAGCATCGAGTGACAACGGCGCGGCGCTGCTTCGTCTGGCGCGGCGACGCGGTGGACATTACTGTTCATAGCTCTCTTTGAAGCCATCATTTGAACGGTAAGCATTATAGTAGACACATATTTTTAAAGCTAATTAAATTGTCTATAAGTTTTGTGCAAAACATTTCATTGTATGACGGAAGGATAAAAAGGTACAATAGGTTGAATTTACTTTTTGTGTTTTGTAGTGGCAGTTTTTTTGCATATATTGGAGTATTACGGTGAAATTACGCTATCTACATAAAAAGTTTATATGACATAATTTGTTTAGAATAATGTTAGGCGTAAGATTATTAAAAAATCGCGTTTGTAACTTCATTAGTTCTTTAACTGTAAGCATTAAACCAGAGTACTCCTCTTGTAAGGTTTGGGGAGGGGGTGGGGGTCGGGACTTTGTGTTTTTTTACTTTATACTTTATATACTAACATCCTGAAAAAAATCAGCTTTCCTCTAATTAGTTGCGACACTAAACCTTTATTGACTGGGCTAAGTTAAATAAGCCGCCCTCGTGGTGTTGGGGTAGCGCGCCTGCCTCTCGCCCGGATGCCCCGGGTTCATTCCCGGCTCCGTCAGGGACTTTAGGAACTGACGTGAGGGCTGGAATGGGGTGCACTCAGCCTCGTGAGGACAATTGAGTAGCTGGCTGACAGTGAGGCAGTGCCCCGATCACGAATTCCAAGATTAACGGCCGAGGGGACCCGATGCGCTGATCACGCGTCACCCCACGATCTGCAGGCCAAATGGCTGGGCAGCGATGTCTTGGTAGGCGTAGGCCCTTCATGGGCTGTAGTGTCAGGGGTTATTTTATTTTTTAATATTTAAATAACTTGTCTATCCTTTGCTTGCGCGTGGAGGGTGTGTTAGAAGTGAATGCTTTATTGCTGTCTCGTCTACGTCAGTAACTGTTCTTATCGGGGTCGTGGTTGTTTACTGCACAAGAGGGAGATGAATCATTATTAATACCATTTATTTTTATCACTTCCCATACTTATCAGCAAAGAATCTCCTTACAACGACTAGCTTCAGAAAAACCTTTTCTATCTTCCATCCTTATAAGCAACTTACTACATATTTTTATAACACTCCTATACTCAACACCAGTAGCTACTATAAGCTCACATACCATTTATATCATACTGTATTGCTTTCATAAATACTATTAAATTCGACGATTATTTATATCACTCTCTTAATTGCCAATATCTTTTCACAAGCTTCAACTAACTTCAACAAACCAATAATCTCCACAGATAATCTAACATGGCTTCCTACAATCTCCATAGATAAAAAAAACTCTTACAAAATCCTCCAGTACGGACCCACACAAGAAGTCAAAGATATATATAAAATCATGGAATAAAAAAAAAAAACAACATCAAAAAAGGAACATAGAAAATGCATAGAGATCTAAAATAGACATTGTAACCACATGTTACAATACGCCCCCTAATGTGATTCACATGTGAGAAGCACATGAGTATCACATTCATAACAAAAACACACTACATAAATAAAAGTAACACACATCACAAATACACTAAGAAATATCACACACAATAAAATAACTTATCAACTACTTCAGAAGATCCATAAGCACTATCATCGCCAGAAACAATTGTTTTAAGTTCACCAGAATCTCCAACATGAATATTTTCTTCAGATGTAGTAGCCAAAACTATTTCATCAAGTCTATAAGACACTCCTCTTCCATCATTAGATCCGGCAACGACATTATAATCAGAATGAACTACATATTTGCATCAAACCAGTCCACTCCGTTATTACCATCATCCTTCGTCCTCCCATTCATCGTCGTCTGAAGAACCATCATCATCTTCGTCCCCTTCAGTTTCGACCATTCCACCTTCCTCGTTCTTCCTTTTCTTCTGTTTCTCCTTCTTCCCCATTCTTCTCTCTTCCTCTGCCTTCCATCTCGTCTTTTTCTTAATTCGCCATATCCTTCCATACCTTGTACTTCTCATCTTCCATCTCCATCGTACCTCTCTCCTTCCCTTCCTCATTTTCTCTTCTTCTTTCTTGTCTGTCTCATACTATTCAACAAATCCTTTCTCTTCATCCTACATCTCATCTTTTTCATCCCCATCTCCCTTCTCCAACGCTTCTTCACCTTATCTTTTTCCAGTATGCTGTCTTCTTCATGACTCACTCTTGCACTTTTAACCTCATCTTTAGCCTCTTTTTCTTGACTGCTACTGTCCTCCTCATGACCAATCTCATCTGCTAGTAGTTTCTCTTCTTCAGTTTCTTCCATCTCACCTTCTCCGTTATCCATCTCTCCTTTCTTTTCTACCATGCCCTCTATCTCATCTTCTTCCTTGTCCTCAGTTTTATCCTCCTCCATTATCTGACCTTGTTCTTCTTCACCTCTTTCTCTCTCTTGTCCGTCTTTCATTCCTTCCTCTCCGATATCTGTTTCTCGTTTCCCTTCTACCTTGCCCTCTATCTCATCTTCTTCCTTGTCCTCAGTTTTATCCTCCTCCATTTGACCTTGTTCTCTCTCTTGTCTGTCTTTCATTTCTTCTTAGTGCCCCCCACCTCGTTGATACTTTTCTTGCTTCTTATTCCCTTCTTCATTTAGTTTTCTATAATTTCCTTCTATTTCAGCAACTGCAGCATCATACTTCACATATTTTCTCCATTTGTACTTTCATTGAGTCTATCCGCCACATATCCGTTCACTCCCCTCATCAATGGTGTCACTCAACTTATCAAAGATGCCACTCCTCTTGGTCAACTGCTCCATGAGCATTTGGAAATCACTAAGGTTCATCTCCCCCATTCGTGCTCCTCGATGGTGCGACATAATGTTACTGTTCTTATCGGGGTCGTGGTTGTTTACTGCACAAGAGGGAGATGAATCATTATTAATATCATTTATTTTTATCACTTCCCATATTTATCACTAGGGCTCGGATCGATATGCTTGAAAAAATCTCCAGATATGCTCGAAAACCATGTGTTTTATGCTCGATAGATATGCTCGAAAAACCCATTATATGCTCGAAAAACCCATTATAAACCCATTATATGCTCGATAGATATGCTCTAAACCCCCATTATATGCGGTTAAATATGCAGAATATGCTCGAAAACCACCGTTAAAAACTATAGAAAGGAAAGTAAAACGAAAAAACCAATAACATGCCTTAAAAAACGAGCTTTATTTTCTAATTGTATGTATGATACACTGCAATAAACTCGCATTCAAGTTTTACAAGTATATATAAGAGAAGCGCTCTTATAAAAGATACAGTTTAAAAGTTCATTTACAAAATGTTCAGAATTAGGCGAGTCAATGAAGTAGATCTGCATTGGTCTGTACAACAAGAAATTTTCTATAATTTTCAATAATTATTTCTGTTTTCGAACCTTAAGGATTGTCAGGGCCCGAATTCGGGGGAGAATTCGAAGAAAAACTATTTAGACGAAAACCACAAGAATATGCATTTATATGCTTCTATTCTGAAAACCGCGCTTTTATGCATTTATATGCTCGATAAATTTCAATTCTGTTGGTCCCAGAGAGGTGAAAATACCACCGAAAGGCTTCTTTCAATGTGTACTATTCAGGAAAAAAATATGCAAATATGCTCGAATCCGAGCCTTACTTATCACCAAAGAATCTCCTTACAACGACTAGCTTCAGAAAAACCTTTTCTATCTTCCATCCTTATAAGCAACTTACTACATATTTTTTTATAACACTCCTATACTCATCACCAATAGCTACTATAAGCTCACATACCATTTATATCATACTGTATTGCTTTCATAAATACTATTAAATTCGACGATTATTTATATCACTCTCTTAATTGCCAATATCCTTTCACAAGCTTCAACTAACTTCAACAAACCAATAATCTCCACAGATAATCTAACATGGCTTCCTACAATCTCCATAGATAAAAAAAAACTCTCTTACAAAATCCTCCAGTACGGACCCACACAAGAAGTCAAAGATATATATAAAATCATGGAATAAAGAAACAAAAACAAAACAACATCAAAAAAGGAACATAGAAAATGCATAGAGATCTAAAATAGACATTGTAACCACATGTTACAATACGCCCCCTAATGTGATTCACATGTGAGAAGCACATGAGTATCACATTCATAACAAAAACACACTACATAAATAAAAGTAACACACATCACAAATACACTAAGAAATATCACACACAATAAAATAACTTATCAACTACTTCAGAAGATCCATAAGCACTATCATCACCAGAAACAATTGTTTTAAGTTCACCAGAATCTCCAAAATGAATATTTTCTTCAGATGTAGTAGCCAAAACTATTTCATCAAGTCTATAAGACACTCCTCTTCCATCATTAGATCCGGCAACGACATTATAATCAGAATGAACTACATATTTGCATCAAACCAGTCCACTCCGTTATTACCATCATCCTTCGTCCTCCCATTCATCGTCGTCTGAAGAACCATCATCATCTTCGTCCCCTTCAGTTTCGACCATTCCACCTTCCTCTTTCTTCCTTTTCTTCTGTTTCTCCTTCTTCCCCATTCTTCTCTCTTCCTCTGCCTTCCATCTCGTCTTTTTCTTAATTCGCCATATCCTTCCATACCTTGTACTTCTCATCTTCCATCTCCATCGTACCTCTCTCCTTTCCTTCCTCATTTTCTCTTCTTCTTTCTTGTCTGTATCATACTATTCAACAAATCCTTTCTCTTCATCCTACATCTCATCTTTTTCATCCCCATCTCCCTTCTCCAACGCTTCTTCACCTTATCTTTTTCCAGTATGCTGTCTTCTTCATGACTCACTCTTGCACTTTTAACCTCATCTTTAGCCTCTTTTTCTTGACTGCTACTGTCCTCCTCATGACCAATCTCATCTGCTAGTAGTTTCTCTTCTTCAGTTTCTTCCATCTCACCTTCTCCGTTATCCATCTCTCCTTTCTTTTCTACCATGCCCTCTATCTCATCTTCTTCCTTGTCCTCAGTTTTATCCTCCTCCATTATCTGACCTTGTTCTTCTTCACCTCTTTCACTCTCTTGTCCGTCTTTCATTCCTTCCTCTCAGATATCTGTTTCTCGTTTCCCTTCTACCTTGCCCTCTATCTCATCTTCTTCCTTATCCTCAGTTTTATCCTCCTCCATTTGACCTTGTTCTCTCTCTTGTCTGTCTTTCATTTCTTCTTCGCGCCCCCCACCTCGTTGATACTTTTCTTGCTTCTTATTCCCTTCTTCATTTAGTTTTCTATAATTTCCTTCTATTTCAGCAACTGCAGCATCATACTTCACATATTTTCTCCATTTGTACTTTCATTGAGTCTATCCGCTCACATATCCGTTCACTCCCCTCATCAATGGTGTCACTCAACTTATCAAAGATGTCACTCCTCTTGGTCAACTGCTCCATGAGCATTTGGAAATCACTAAGGTTCATCTCCCCCATTCGTGCTCCTCGTTGGTGCGACATAATGTTACTGTTCTTATCGGGGTCGTGGTTGTTTACTGCACAAGAGGGAGATGAATCATTATTAATACCATTTATTTTTATCACTTCCCATATTTATCACTAGGGCTCGGATCGATATGCTCGATAAAATCTCCAGATATGCTCGAAAACCATGTGTTTTATGCTCGATAGATATGCTCGAAAAAACCATTATATGCTCGAAAAACCCATTATAAACCCATTATATGCTCGATAGATATGCTCTAAACCCCCATTATATGCGGTTAAATATGCAGAATATGCTCGAAAACCACCGTTAAAAACTATAGAAAGGAAAGTAAAACGAAAAAACCAATAACATGCCTTAAAAAACGAGCTTTATTTTCTAATTGTATGTATGATACACTGCAATAAACTCGCATTCAAGTTTTACAAGTATATATAAGAGAAGCGCTCTTATAAAAGATACAGTTTAAAAGTTCATTTACAAAATGTTCAGAATTAGGCGAGTCAATGAAGTAGATCTGCATTGGTCTGTACAACAAGAAATTTTCTATAATTTTCAATAATTATTTCTGTTTTCGAACCTTAAGGATTGTCAGGGCCCGAATTCGGGGGAGAATTCGAAGAAAAACTATTTAGACGAAAACCACAAGAATATGCTTTTATATGCTTCTATTCTGAAAACCGCGCTTTTATGCATTTATATGCTCGATAAATTTCAATTCTGTTGGTCCCAGAGAGGTGAAAATACCACCGAAAGGCTTCTTTCAATGTGTACTATTCAGGAAAAAAAATATGCAAATATGCTCGAATCCGAGCCTTACTTATCACCAAAGAATCTCCTTACAACGACTAGCTTCAGAAAAACCTTTTCTATCTTCCATCCTTATAAGCAACTTACTACATATTTTTTTATAACACTCCTATACTCATCACCAATAGCTACTATAAGCTCACATACCATTTATATCATACTGTATTGCTTTCATAAATACTATTAAATTCGACGATTATTTATATCACTCTCTTAATTGCCAATATCTTTTCACAAGCTTCAACTAACTTCAACAAACCAATAATCTCCACAGATAATCTAACATGGCTTCCTACAATCTCCATAGATTAAAAAAAACTCTCTTACAAAATCCTCCAGTACGGACCCACACAAGAAGTCAAAGATATATATAAAATCATGGAATAAAGAAACAAAAACAAAACAACATCAAAAAAGGAACATAGAAAATGCATAGAGATCTAAAATAGACATTGTAACCACATGTCACACGTCATCGCAGGAGTGGTAAGACGTAGTAAGGCATTGCTGAGTCAGTACTAAGGACTTTTACAGGTCGGACGTTTGTTTTGGACGAGTGAAAAATCTTAATGGAAGCCTGGATGCGAGTTAGTACAGTACCTGTGTTGTTATCAGCTGCCCCAAGCAGTCCGATGTTTTCAAAGCTGTTTCTCACTACTGCTGAAGTACAGTCATTGGCAAATATAATGACGTTCTGTTCGTAACTACGTAACGTGTACTTCCGCGTCACATAATACTTCGACGTGGACTGTACTGTCTGCTCAAGTCTGGAATTCCATTACATCAGATCGGAGGAGACAAGTGTGAAGCAATAGTGCGAGAGAGTGAGTGTGTGTAGGCTCACCCGCAGGCTTAAAGGTCAAGGGCAATCGTCTAAAACAAAATTCCAGCCTGTAAATAACTACTTGTCTATCCTTTGCTTGCGCGTGGAGGGTTTGTTAGAAGTGAATTATTTTTTGTTGTCTCGCCTGTACGTCATCGGAGGTGTGGTAAGACTTAGTAAAGTAGGGCCTATTGCTGAGTCAGTACTAAGGACTTGTTTGGTAGATTTGTAATTATGGTCGGATTTAGTTAGGAAGCGGAAGTAACCTTAAGTTAGGCACCATTTTCCCGGAGTAAAAGTGGGGAAACCACGGAAAACCACTTCCAGCCCTTTCAGTTTTGCCTCTCGAGGCTGAGTGTACCCCGTTCTATCCCTCTGACCAGAATTAAATGTCTTGGCAGAGCCAAGAATCGAACCCAGGCCTCAACGGTGACCACCAAAAATTGCAGCCACTACGCAAAAAGGCGAACTATAATTATAGACGTGGCAATTTGATATCAGACAGGAAATCTAATCACTCACTTTTAATTGTGACACCCAGAGTGGTAAAAGCGGGATCTTCTCCGACAGCGAACTCACATGACGTAACCAATTGGAAATTGAATCGTCAGCACATTCTGATAATAAGGACTGGGTTCTATCGACAAGTGAATAACGAACACCGCAGAGAGAGAGAGAGAGAGAGAGAGAGTGGTGAAAAGAACGACCCAAATAATGGTGAAGCGGGAGATAGAAGTGTGGAATCTTTTGTGATTGAAACCAAAGCAGAGGAGTGGTGAAGCCCGTTATTATCGCTTGTCAAAGCGAGCTTCGCGATAAATGGGCGCGAATCATATATCATATCACTGCCAATGGGCTCCCCGAGAGCCACAGGGTGTCACATTACGTGTACTAGGGGCTGTTAGGTATAGGCACAGTGTGCTAAGAAAGCTATCCCCCTCTCTCTCTACCGCGGACTGTGCGATAAGAAACCACATTCTTTCTCTGCCAGAGGTTGTTAGGCGTAGGTATTGCACCCTTCAATAAAGCATTGTTTTCTCAAGATTCATCTACGGGGTCGTGCTCAGTCCTGAATGCTTTTCACAGCAAAGTTCGCAAAAAAAACATGCTCTAATGAATAGAAAGGTCCATAACAGAGGCTATACTAGAAATAAAATGAAGAACAAGTAGAATAAAAGATATTTAATGACTGAAAATTATGTGCATAATAATAATAAAGAGAAGTCCCCCCCTGACTATCACTCCCATAAGAAATAAATATATTACTGAGCGGTAAGCACTCGCTCCACACAACAAAACAATGTGAATACAACTTCACACAAAATGGTTAATCATAACATAAAATTGAGCGCTAAGAACTCGCTCCTCACAACACATGGATGCAAGTCCATTTTTTCTGGTCAAGAAGTTATATAATGCGTGGTGTACTGCTTCTTAATAAGAAAATGAGTACTGATGCGAGTCCGTTTACAACTGAAACATACATCTTGCTCACGGAGTTGCATCTTTTAAATCACACTACGGCTATGGGACCCACCCTTAATTAACTCACTGTAATTACTACTGACACATGCAAGATCTAATAATACAAAAAACATGAAGAACCTCCATGAGATTCTAGCCCGTGCTAAAGCACACCAAACATAAAGAGCATGCCGACATAGGCCAAAAAGCTCGCATCACAAATTGGGAACACAGCCTCGCACATCCTAATGCCACACGGGGTCATTGAACGCGTAAAATAAACACACAAGAAGTCAAGCAACAACAACAAAATACAAGCCTAACGGCTAAAATTATATTTACATTTTTACAAAACGCCAGACAAACAGATGTTTCGGGAGCTACCTTACAACTATGGACAACACCCATTTAATCAATCAAATACTCTTTATAACCGATCAGGATTTGTGAATTTTTAAACAACGTCTTAAATTGAAATACAGGACCCTGGCCTGCTACTAATGACAACCAGTTGTTATCTGATTTGAGCGCTCTCCTCCTTGTATGAGTCATCGCTGCCTCGACTCTCTCTCTCAGTCCTTCAAGCTTGGTGCTATTAATACATGAGACCACACTGATCCCGTTATCCATCTGGAAACGCAGACATATCTCACTCATCCACTTGGATGGCAAGAAAACACAAATATACACCACGAGTTCAGCCTCGCGAGGTTATGAACTGGGCCGATATGCAGCAAGCCGGAATAATCTCAATGATATATCCCCGCGAACACATCGTAAAATACAACACACCATAAAGCTTGGACTGACTCACTCATAAACATACCAACTGGGTCAGCTCAAAACAGATCAAGCTACATTGCGTCCATAGACACATTAAACAAATAAACAAGAAAAACTCGGGTGCAAGAGTGCCATCCCGTACAGACCTGCTAAAAAAGCAACTGTCAAAATAATCCTGATCCATCATAAATTCTGCTCACAAATAATCTTTACCCTCCAAATTCTATTTTTAATCTCAAATTAATTCAGTTCCATTTTTGTTATAAGGCATACTTCCGAATTTAAAATGCTTGACCGCGATTTACGCAAGCGAATGCGAGCACGAGCTGCGCATAGCCCCGTATAGTTGAACCAAACAAAATCACAATATTTACAAAATACAAAGCGCTCAGCTTGTCTCATACTTAATATGTCAGTAAACAAGAACTATGAATCTACATTACCAAACAAGCAAACACATATCTACAAAAATATATGTCCCACAAAACCATAGCTGATTTTAATTAATAAATACATTCATTTGTACTCATTCTTATAGAACAGCGTCAGGGAAACATCCGCAGCCATCACTCCTTTAGCATGCTTAGCTCGTCATCGACATCTTCTGGCAAATGTCCTGCTGGTTCCAAGATCCGCCCTCGTTCCTAGACGTCATCTCGTGCTGAATTAAAATAATGTTTGTCAGATACACACACGATATATTTCCTATTAAATTCACCGATCAAGTACTAAATTCCTTGACAGTCTATTGGTGAATTATTTCGATGAACTGGTCCTATCTGGTAGTGCTGGGACTACAAATAAATCACTGAAGTTACACTTATAACTTGACGAAAATGTTCCATGTTCAAATACATGAAAAATATGAAGTTATGCCTCGTGTCTCCAGACACCTGAATAACGGCCTTACTCCCTCAAAAGCTCAAATAAAAGTCATGTCTCAAAGCTTCCTGGACCATTTATAAATGAAACTGGCTAGAGTAAGCGTGGAAGGGGGTTTATGGAAAAATATTCCATAATAATTATCAGACTATCATGCGATCGATATCGTTGAGTTCGTAGTAATGTGGAGGTTACGATTATGCTATAGCTAGCTCGAATCGATCGTGGAATTAATCCGTAGATAACTCCCGCGTTAATTTACCAGGGTGCGTTACCTCGCCGAGTTGCCGCTTAAACAGGGCGTCTTGATATTATTGGTTCAGGCTCTTATAGATCTTTGCGCGCTCTTACTTGTATTCCTGCCACATGGAGTGGTTAACAAGAAGATTGACCAATTACGTCGTAGCATTCAATCTTCTTCTTGGCGCCAACTCTTATAGTAACAAGCCATATTGTGCGAACCCAAGCCATCTTCGCGCTAAAAGTTGCACCTGTCCTATGTGTCATGAATTGTATGCTACTTTCTAAAATACCACAGGAGCTTAAACCATTGTGTCCTCTCGGCCACTGATTTCTCAATATTTCCCAACTCCGTCTGGCTCTCATATCTGCTGTCTGTAGAAATGTATCAAATGTTGATGAATAATGTATTAGAATCCTGTGGATAAAGGGTTCACAATCCTCCTGCATGGAAAAAAATCGAACATAGCATATAGTCGATTGTTTAAAATACACCTAACATCTGTAATCCATTTCTTCCAATCCTAGAGAAATCTCCCTCTCATAAGTCTAGTCTAGCCGCCACTGTCGTTGGAGTGTCGACACGCACTCGTGTTTACTTCCTGCTCATTTATTCATTCAGACATTCCACGCTTGCCTGCTTGTCTGATCGCCAAAGGCTAGTACCTCTCCTGCCCAGTATCCTTATCTCTCTCGCTCGATCGCTCGCTGTGTCATCATCGTCAAAGCTCACTAGTGTTTGACAACAACAGGCTGTCCCCCAACTTCCCCGTTCAACAAACGTACTCATTGACCCCCGTATACTTGGAAGTGCAAAAGTACTTTCATATATTCAATTTGCAGCATTTTTTCTGCGTTCCCAAGTTTCGCTAGTAAAATACACTTTTAAATTCGCTGCGTTGTAGACAGACATTGTACCTGTACTCAATTCTTTTACTCTCTATGCGTTGTTACCAAGATTACGCACAATACAGAAGGGTCCAATAAATTTGGGACTGAACTTGTTGAATACCTTCTTTTCTGGATCAGATGTCGCTGGTTTCCGTACTAATACAAGCTCGTTTACTAATAGTTCTCTGTGATACCTCTTATTTCTGACACGACGTAATCTGCGATCCGCCTAGTTTCTCATATGGACTCTCGTTCTCTCAATTCTCAACTCATGACCAACCATGGGATCTTGTGGGCAATTGATGATGTTGCTCCACGATCTTACTGGATATTCGTTCATGTGCAAGATCATGGGAATCTGGCCTGTCGACTCATGTCTAGTTGTATTCATACAGGTCTCTACGTCTTTGATCCTGTCTACCCACTTGTGGTGTTCATTGGGAATGAAGATTCTTAAGTATTCAGTAACGCATTTTATTGCGCGTTCGCTAGGATTAGCTTGAGGGTGGCGAACGCTACTAAACATGTGTTTTACATCTAAGTCCTCCATACCTTTCTTGAATTCGGCGCTCGTAAAATAGCTTCCATGGTCCGACAATATAAACTCTGGTTTTCCAAGGATTGTAATAACTCTATTTCGAATACGATTGAGTACTTGTTTCGATGTAGTTTTCTGAATGGGGCACAACACAACAAACTTAGAAAACACATCAATACACACTAGTAAGTGACGGCAACCTCGCCTACCTTTCGGGATCGGACCGAAACAATCCAGTGCCACAAGCTCGCAGGGTTTCTGAGGTAGCAATGGTCTAGGATACTGCCTCATTAAGTAATTATTCGTCTGCGTCCTCTGACAAGGATCGCAAGTCTTTATTACGTCGCAGATGATAGTCCTCATTCGCGGCCATGTAAACGTTTCTCCTATGGTCGCTTGTGCCTTGTCGATTCCCACATGTCCGAAACATTCATGTATGTGCCAAGTAAGTCCTCTTTGTAATGATGCAGGTAGCATGATACGTAATTTGGTGTGTTCTTCATCTATCCATTTATGCTGTAAATTGTTGAGGTAGACATATCTTCCTTCTCTGGCTTTTGCTTCTCTGTACGCTGGGGTTCCTGCTGGTAATTCCTTCTTAAAATACTGGATCATTTGGTACATCCATGGTTCTGCTTCCTGCTCTCGTTGTATCTCCCGTAATTCCTCCAAGAATGCATGGTCCTTTGCTGTTAATTCAATATGCTGTACTATTCCTATTTCTTCGGTATCAGGCTCGGGGTTCCTGCTTAATACATCCGGAATTACGTTCATTTTTCCTGGGCAGTGTTCAATTTTGATGTTGAATTGTTGTATATAGATGGACCAACGTGTCACGCGCTCGCTAGCCATAGATGTCTTGAACAAGAACGTTAGTGCTTTGTGGTCTGTTCTAATAATAATGGGGTAACCATACACAATCCGTTTCCATTGTTGCAAAGCATGAAGTATTGCCAACGATTCGAGTTCCGTGACCGTATAGTTGCGCTCGTGTTTACGCAATCTGCGGCTAACAAATGCTAAATAATCACGATGTTGAAGGTTAGCTTGATCTTCTTGGTATAACATCGCTCCTATACCAACCATGGAAGCATCCGCTTGGATAATAAATTTCCGTTGAAAGTCTGGGTAACCTAATTTGATACAATTTTCCAGTAATAATTTAGTCTCTTGAAATGACTTCTCACACTCAGCGTTCCAAAGCTATTTGTTGTTCTTCTTCAGCATCTCCTGCATAGGTGCTACGGTTTCAGTATTTCCTGGGCAGTTTTCCTTTCACGCCAAGGAAAGCTCTGATATGTTTCACTCTCGTTGGTGTAGGGAAATTCTTTATTGCCTCTATCTTCGCAGGGTTTGGCCTCTCTCCCTCCTGGTCAATGAGGTGCCCTAAGTATAAAATCTCCTTCTTGAAGAAATGGGATTTCTTCAAGTTGACTTTAAAGATTGCAGTTCTAAGGTTGTCCAAAAGCTTATCCAAATTTTCCATATGTCTCTCGATGTTATCTGAAGCCAATAGTAAATCGTCAATATATCGTACCGTCATTTCCTTCACTTCTTCAGTCAGGTTCCGATCCAAGGCTCGAATTAATGCGCATCCAGCTGTTTTAACGTCAAAGGGCATGCGGACGAAGCAATATGTCTGATTATCGAACAAGAAGCCTGTAAGAAGCTGTGACTTCTCATCCAGTTCGATATGGTGAAACGAACTCGTCAGATCTACGGACGAATAGATACTCTTGGTCTTAAATCCTTTTAAGACGTCTCTGATGATTGGCGCTCTGTCATACTCGGGAAAAATAATGCGCATGTTTAGATTTATGGCTTCTAGACAAAGTCTAATGGATCCATTGGGTTTTGTGACTGCCAAAATCGCATTTAAATAGGGTGTAGGAGTCTTCTTAATCACTCCAGCTTGCAACATATCATCAATAATCCTTTTGACCTGCTCCCGATGTTTTTCTGGTATAGGGTATAATTTACTTCGAAATGGGGACAAATCCTCAACCGGCATAGAATACTGAAAATTTATTATCTTCCCTGGAACTGTGTCAAACACTGCCTTGTGTCTTCTTAAGATCTCCTCAAGTCTCTTCCTATGTTCAACCCCTAGTTGGATGTCACTGAGCCACTCCTGTAATAGTTCTTCAAACTGAGTATCGCTGTCGTCTCCTTCTGCTAGTAAAGCCCATATCTCTTGAGAGTCACTCTCTTCATTTAATTCCACAACAGCCACATCTATAAGGTCATTTTCCGCCTTTCGTACCTCCTCTTCTGTCTCCTCCGCTATTGCCTCCAATGCCCATGAATTCACGTCCTTCCCTGTAGTGATTTCATCCATGTGTAAGCCCACATCCTTCAGCTTATCAAACTCCTTAAAACTGACTGTATTATTATGCAAATCTATGACTGCCTAGTAGTCAGAAATGAAATTTGACCCAGAATAATGTTAAAATTCAATTTAGCCATAATGAGAAAAGTCTGTCCAAATATGTGGTCTAATATATCCAATTCTAAAAATGCTTGACGTTTGCAAGTGACGGTGCGTTCGGGAATAACGCCCCTCACCTTGAGTTGCGGTACTGGAATAACAGGAATATTCTGACTCCGTCCCAACTCTCGAACCAAAGCCTCCGATACAAGACTAATTTGTGAACCCGTGTCAAATAAGCATCTCACGTTGATTCCACCAATCCTGGCATAAATAATAGGTAGATGTTTGATATCATCATTCCGTGGTTTTACAATCTCCTCCAGGCAATTTTCCGGCATAGCTATCCACTCTTGTATATGAGCCACGACCCATCCTTCTTCACAATCCGGCTGTTACTCTCTCAGGGTGACTCCTTTTGCATTTATTGGGATTTTTTTACAACCCCCGCGACTACCATCATCCTTCTGTGGCGTATTTCCCTGACGTTCATCCTGCTTCAATAAACTCTCGGCCCCCTCAATGTGAGTGTCTGGATTTGACCTCCTATTAATGACACGTTCCCAAAGTCCTTGTTCGTCCCCTCCATTAGCGTGTAATTCTTCCAGGTAACGCTGCGATTCGGCGTGCCTGTCGTTCCATTCATTCCTATAATTTTGATAGTCCCCCTGGATCTGGTATCTCCTTTCACGCCACTGTAGATTCTCATTATTGTTACTTTCGTACCGTCCGTAGGGTCCCTCATTTCTCCTATTATTTCTCCATTGTTGGTACCCTCGCTGTTGATACCTATTGTTGCCCTGGGTCTGCCTATCATTATTATTATCATGTCACTGGTGTGACCTATTTTCTTCGCCCTCCTGACCTCGTCTTGGTGTTGTTGACACACTTGTATTTGTGGCCTGCGATCTGGTGTGTACTTGAGTGGGTTTAACCACCTCCGTTGTGTTTACAAGTTCCAGCTGTCGTCCCCCTCTCTGATGCAAGTGAGATGTTGTCTCGTCAATCTGACGTAAGATTTGTTCGGCTTGAACCGCTGTGTCCACGTTTGCAGCCACTAACACCTGCTGAACATTGACTGGCAACTGCCGCGCAATCGTCATAACCAGATCCGATTCTTCTAAAGGATGATCCAAATTTTTAAATTTTAACAATTGCAACGAAAAGAAATCTGAATATTTCGTCTGCTGAGTTGACTGATACTTTCTCGAATAAAGTTCCATTCTAAGGCTTTGCTGTAGAGAAGACGACCAATACTTTCTAGGAAACGCATCCTTGAAATCATCCATCCCTCCGAAAGTATACTTGAAGCTCAAGAACCACGTAAGTACATTTCCCGAAAGAAATCGTCCCATCAGTCTTAAAAGACGCACGGACGGTATGTTATTGTAATTAAAATAGTCCTCCATCTCCCTAAGATACGCCTTCGGTGTGACACCAGAATTTTCTGTGAATTTATTTGGTTTAAATTCATTTGATCGAATTACTTGTACGACTTGAGGGTGCTGATAGCCATGTTGAGGAGTAGAGGTTCCCCCAAAGTTGTTGTGAAATCCCTCTGTGTTAGTCGTTAATGGGCTGCCTGTCAGTCCGTGGCTACTCGCCGCGCTAATTGCCCTCGGGCTTGCTGAGTCAACTACCTTATCTTTAACGTGCTCTGTCTGAAATAACGTGTTCTGTCCCAACGAACGCAATTCTGCCTTTATGATTCTGTCCGACTGTTCCTTCATTTTACTCTTAATGTCTTCCTCAAGTGCTTAAATGTGCGTATGGTTATCACCTACGGTCTTTATGATCTTCTTCTAGAGTCGCTGCTCATCTTACACCAATCCTTTCTGATGCTATTTTAATCGCTCCCAGTTTTTCTTCCATCTACTGTTTCGTGTCCTCCTGATTCGATTCTATCTTCTCAAGCCTGTCTTCTATACGTAGATTATTCTTATCTATCGTACTCTTCAAATTATCCTGGTCCGATTCTAGGTTTCGCCATCGCTCTGCTGATTGTATTTCTAATTTATCCATGTCCTTTATCAGGCCCGTAATACTTTCATTTAATGCTGACAATTGTCCCTGGATAAACGTAGAATCCTCCTCCATCTTATCAAACCGCTTATCAAGACCATCCTGTGCCGTTTTAACCTCACTGTTATTTACCGTGCATGCTAATTCTATCTGAGCTAGTTTTGCCAGTACAGTTTCGTCCAAATCATTTAATTTACGGTTGAAGGTGTCCTCTAATTTTTTATCTGACCTAGCTGTTTGTCGTTATTCTTACTTATATCAAGCGCGAATTGAACCATCTGCTGCGTAGTGTACTCTTTCTTCTCTGCAGATAATGTGGCTAGCTGACTCGTATTTCAACTTTCTTGCGCTTCTAATTGTTTGTTTATATTTTCATTTACTTGCGGTTGCAATGGGTTACCCTGTTCATTTAATTTAATTTCTAATGACTCATTCTGTTCAGATAATCGTGTTTTATAGTGTCATTCATTTGAGTCTGGAATTACTCATTTTGTTCCGCTAATTTAATGTCCAATTTTTCAATCTGTTCAGCTAGTTGTGTTTTAAACTCGCCTGACTGTTCGTTTAATTGTTTAGTTATAGTGTGCCCAATTAGACACAGCAGTCTGGCATCGAACTCGGGTCTTATCAAAGAAGACCAGGCCCATGATTCTGCCCAGAATCGAACCAGTGATCTCTGAGGGGGAACAGCTACAGGGAACCCGAAGAGCAATGAGTTATATCTGCATATAATCATAATAGCAGGATTTCACGGCTAGAATGGGAATATCATAGCTTTTTAAGGTGGATAATTGCAAGAAAATGCAGGCCTATGTACGTTTTAAAAGCCCGAATTCATGAAAGCAAACCAGCTTGACAGTTGACAAATCGGAACTAGCGAAGGGGCGTATTTAAGTGTCGCCAGGGAACTCATTTTCGTCTGGACCACACGAACAGCTCAAGATTAATGACTCTGGGATCCACCAGTTCACAAGGCCTGAGAGTAGAGAGGGGGCTGCCGCCCACGGAAATTAATTGATTACATCCAATTGGAGCATTGAAATGAAATAAAATTTACACCCAGGTGAATATATTTTAGGAAAGATAATTTAGGTGTGTTCTCACGCCTAAATTAAAGCCCATATCTATAAATGAGCCTCTGAACACACTGCTTCCGCTCGGGAGGAAGGTTTTGGAGACCAGCAGAGGGGGAAGTACCAGGATAGCGTTAGGACGCCATGGTAGAAGGCAATTAATTGTAATTAATTGGCCGAAGCGATCGCTTG
Organism: Meconema thalassinum; assembly: GCA_946902985.2. Classification (NCBI taxonomy): domain Eukaryota; kingdom Metazoa; phylum Arthropoda; class Insecta; order Orthoptera; family Tettigoniidae; genus Meconema; species Meconema thalassinum. The sequence goes on along the minus strand of OX336388.2, from coordinate 759,435,512 downwards.
CACGCGAGTGATTTTGGGACCTCCACACCAAGACAAACGAGGATTATACTTCACTTTGTCTGGAAATGTATTATTCCAGGAAGGGAGTCGGTCCTGAGTGTCCAGTGAACTATGTTTCACAAGGAAGTTTAATATAGGGGGAAGCTTCGCAGGGGAGTTAGTCCTTCTTCAGTTCGTCTTCAGTTCGTCTTGACTCAACACGTGAACTCACACGCTGCCAGATCACGCAAAAAAGTGCGCGAATTTATAAAGTATCGACGCTCAAGTATATTTGGAGAACAATGGAAGCGCATCATGCAGCTCCACCATAGTAATTTTGCATCGTGTAAGATGTAGTCTACAGCAGATATTTAACCAATAACATACGCAAGTATAAATTCTATACAGCGTAGGGATAATTTAGGATGTTTATAGACAGTGAACATACCAGGAGGTGTTGTCATAGTTAAAATGACACATTATTGTCAGGATCACTACAGTAATGGGAGCCTGGAAGGCGTCACAAATAGTCGTGACAGAGGACTGATCAGAATTGCAGTAGAGGTGATATGAACTGTAGGTGACGGGAATCGAACGCACGCACACGCAGGATAGACTTTCACGGAGACCAGCGGTTGTCAGAAGTTAGCTGCATCGCATCTCTGAGGTCAGGCGTTAGTACGAGCCCAATTAAGGATCCACATGTGAAATAGTGCGGGAATTGTATATAAGTTATATTACAGTGATTTTTAAAACTGTTTATGTATGTGGTAAAATAATATGTATTGTGTCAAAGTGAGACAAGCCACTGATGAAAATATGATTATCATGTGTGAAGTGTATACCATGTGTCGTGTGATAAATATCATGATGGCTTAAACCAAGCATCATGGTAGGTTCGTGGCTGGCTTGCTGGACTAACCCAGCAAAAATGAAAAGTGAGTACAAATTTAACATGTTGATATGATTAAATAGTTCACCATACAACGAAGCATCACTCTAAGACTAAGAAGTAACATTCATTTATGTACGAGCTTACATCCCTCGTATTTTGGTAAAATATGGCTTGGAGGATGATTTGTTTACGGCCATTTAGGCCTAAGATATTGATGAAAGTAACGGTAACGTTGAATAATAATAATAATAATAATAATAATCTGGGGTCGGTAACAGTAATAAATAAAATTATAGGCAAGTCAGGCCTAGAGTACGTGCAAAGTGTGTCATGTCTAACGTAAAAATACTGTATTATTGTAAACAGTAAGAAAGTAACGTAAAATATCGAGATAATGAGAGTTTTTCAGTGTCATTGAATTGTTGAATGAATGTTTAATATGGTAAATTCTACAGTGTTGTGTTTGAGAACCATTAAGGTAGTTGATGTAAGTCAGTAAACTTATGCTTGTTTTGGGAGCTACATAAAGCTTTGGCTTAAGAGTAATTGCAGAGAGGACGCGAGTGCTTTAATAATTGAGTCATCTATGAGAAGTATTGTTTGAGCCGCGTACAGCGAGCAAGTAACGTAGAATCAAGAGATTTACGTCAATAAGTTGCGGGGATCATCCAAACATAGCTTGCGCGTTAGGCGAAAAGTCGGCTAATCTACGAATAGTATCGCCTTGGAGCATACTTGTATTATTTGCAGCGAAGTGGGACGGAGACTGTCTGTATCCACCGCTTGCAGAATTTCTGCCAGCAGGGATAACTGTTCGAGACCCTGTGTGAGCCCATGTATTAATTGATCTGCCCTTAGAGGTAAGACTAATGGTTCGTCGTATAGGAAACGCCGATTTCCTTATTATAGGCAGCTGCACCAGTGAGAGAACTTGGATACTCACTTGAGATTCGCGCCAGAAGCCACTAATGTCGCCACAGAACGGCAAAGCTATACATGATCCATCCCCTGCCATGAATATTAATTAGGAGACGAGTTGAGCCCATTATACTCTAAATGTAGGTGTTAAATAATTAGGGACAGCACTCAGGGTACCTCCAGCATACTGCACCAGTAAACAAACTTGACCTTGTGAGAAGCCAGGTGGTGTGGTAGGAGGCAACGAGACCGGCGGCCATCTTTCTCAGTCAGCCGAAACTAATTTATTGCCCGCTTGGAAAGGAGGTCTGGTGACCTGATCCTTTTATTTTAAAAGCGTAGTGGGACACTGAAGTATCTCGATATTTCGAAAAGTAATTAAGATATGATTGATGTGATGATGCCAATTGAATTAAATGCTTTATTTCCACACACATACCATGTTGGATCGCTGTGATCGGATAATATTTGGCCCAGTTATTCTCTGAGGAGGAATACTGCACCAAATAAATATAGGAATCTTTGTAAAGTGTATTTTGCCCAGTTTACACTAATTTATTCATACGGGTAGAGTAATTTCAATGACATGACACGTTTGTAACGATAATGTTTTGACCAGACCCAGAAAATCTTTGTATGGTGAAGCTATAAACATTTCTATCCATGTGTATTTTCGAAGGGAAAACGTACCACTTCAGCGTTTCAAATTGATGGGAAAGAGAATACGAGTTGCACGACACAACACTTATTAATTAAGGCATAAGATTATGAATTAATGTTACTGTAAGTAAATGCCCTGTGTAAAACGGATAAATGTTTAATAATTGCAGATGAATGTCATGTAAAGATAAATTGTGATTATTGTGTAGTGATATTACAGTTTGTGTTAAATTGTGCCACGTGAAGAACTCTATGGACACTCGCAAATGTCAGAGAGTATCAATAATAGGATGTTTGGAATAGACTTAGTGCGGTGAAGCACTAATTTTAAGGAGAGACTCACAGATGACTTTGATTTTTGTTGTGGGAAGTAAATGTAAACTATCCTTTGTTTGTGTTTTTGTTGTATAGCCATGATTTTCTATCATTAAATGTTGTAACGTGTTTTTCGAGGGGATTTTATGCCACTGGCATAAGTCAGTAGGAAGCCATTCTATATTTATTTACGCGGCAAATTGTTCAACCAAGAGAAGTTTTCATGTTAATTTATTATTATTATTAATTTATTATAATTATTATTAAGATTTTTTTCGGATCATTTTATAAAAATTATAAGCATACAGATAGGTTTTCTATGTCTTAGAAAACGCTATCAAGCAAATTATTACGAACGACAATATCATAGAAAATTATGTGATTACGGAATTTTACGGAGTTTCGTCAGTTAGGATATTATGAGAGACATGACTCACTGGAAATTCATATACAGGCTGATTCTTGTCAAGAAGTATTACGCAAGCTTGGGTCGCAGCGTCAAGAAAATGCGAATAGTTGGAACGGAAATCGATTTCATCATTCGCGCGCCGTGTGTAATGAGCCAGAGAAGGGGTAGTAGCACGTGGGGAGCAGCCAATCAGTGGAGACCACGTAAGCTGGAAGTCGGTACCGAGGTGGGGAGCCGACGTGTGCATATATCGTTCGGCGCGCCGTGGAACGAGGACAATCTGTGAAAGACTTGACTAGTTCGGTTGCAAGTGTGTGTCGCTCCAATGTTCCGTGGAGTGGAGAACTATCTGTTTAAAACGTAACCAGTTTGGTTGTACGAGGGTATGGCCCCGAGGTTAGGACCATAAAGTCACCAAATCTACAAGTATATCATCAAATATCGACGGAGATGACGACGTCCAGGAGACTGAGGGAAGCTCACAGCATCATCCAGTACGAGGGAAAGGCTTCGGCCATTTCCAGTGGTAAGCGCGGATGACGCAGAAATACGCAATCTCTCGTTTCTCTTTGTTTTATATTCAATATTTCAGTAACTTCATAACTTGGGAATAAGAGTAAAATCAATAATTTATCAGACTCCGTTTTCACGTAATTTTCTATCGGTAATATTAAAATCGCAACGCTCCAATTTAAATTTTAAACTTATTATTATTATTATTAATTTTGCAATACTTGTTTTATATAATAAATTCATTTCTTTTACAATGCAATCTTTGCTTTCAGTAGGTAGCATTAGATATAGACCAATTCCTTCTCCTGATACAATTGTTTGTTGGGTTAATGATCAAATCATACCACGATCTGAGTGAATAGATTCTTGAAGGTGTTCTACCAGAGCTAGACGTTGTTAAATACAAATTTAGATTTCAACATTGCGTTGAGGTCTTGGCGTCCATTAAAACAACATAGCTTAGGCAAAGGAAAACAGTTACATTTATCACCCAACAGTTAGGGGCAGTCAAACCGTTACACTTGTCGCTCAACGTGTGGGCTAGCGAAACTGTTACATTTGTCGCTACCAACATGGGACATTAATTACTGCTACACTTGTACGCTCAACGTGGAGCAAAGTGAAAACCATTACAATGTTATATTTAGGAATATGTTGTTTCTTTCAAGTAGAGTAGTCACCTGACAGACTCAAATCCTGAGCATGTGATCGTATGGTGGGCATGAATGTTCCATACCTCGAAAGACCGTGAGTTAGCTGGGATACGAACACATGTTCCATATGATGACGATTGGGTACATGGAGGACATGTTATTGTACTAGGTTTGAGTCACAGGTACTACAAAAGTCGGCCAAGATATTAATGGTAGAGGCAAGTACAGCAGAAAAATCAGGATATATTAGGAAAAGGCCGCGTCCCATAGTTAATAAGCCTTCACGTTAAAATAAATGTTGATAATCCTCCATAAGACATGCTTAAATGTAACCTGTTAGCATTGAACACCTCTATTACTTATTTATCATGGCGCCCAGATACGTGAGGGCTGATGGGATTCAGAAAACCCCATATGGTTTCCATGGGAAAACCATAATAGTATTTTTTTCCTCAAACTGTGAGCGATTGTGAGTTTTTTTTAGGTGATACTCAGATATTAGACACTGTTGTCAGACGGGTACGAGGGTCTAAACCCATTCCATAGGTGGTTACAGCACCGTGTAAGATGAATGTTGTTGTTGTCGTCGCGACATCGGAATTCTTTTTCCCAATATAACGCGCCAGCATGCTCAGCTACGGCCTGCCTAAATCTCAAGATAAGAAATATAGGATGGCTGGTACTGAGGGGGTACTCAAGTGTATCGGGGAGTTAAAAGAACATTTTGATGCTACTCATGCCAAGAGTAGGGAAGATGCTAAAGCATTTCAAGATGAAATAGCGGGTAGATTGGATACAGTAAATACTCAGTTAGAGACTAATCAAACTGAAATGAACACTAGATTAGAGACCAATCAAACTGAAATGAACACTAGATTAGAGGCTAACCAAATTAAAATGAGCCAGATGTTGGCTACAGTAAATACTCAGTTAGAAAATAACCAGTTAGAGGTTAGTCCAAGATTAGATTCAAACTTATTAGAGGTCAATAAAAAAAATGATGATGTTAAAGAATCTATTAAGCAAGAGGTAACTAAAAATATTGTTAGCGTGGTTTCAGAGATGCAAGCAAATAATGACAAACGCTTTGAGTCAATAGAGGTAAAACTCGAGAATAATCTGCAAGCATGCAGAGAATCACAACGTGAGATTAATGATAGCTTAAACAAAATGTCCGTAGAGCTTAAAGATATTCAAAATCAGAACGAAGCGAATACTAAGCGACAGCAAGAGCAATTTAATACGTTCACTCAGACCGTGGATCAAAGGCTCGAAGACAGCGACGGGAAATGGAATAATCGTATGGCAGGCTACGCAAAAGCTGTAGACGAAGCATTAAGGAAGCAGGATCAGAATATCCTTGATCAATGCATGGAGATTAGTGAAATAAAAACTTCCGCTCAAGAAAATAAGGGAATAATCTCAAACATGAAAATGCAGGTTGGAAAGGTTCAAAAAGAGTTAGAACAAACTCAAAACGATCTAGCAGTCATTCATAAAAGGCAAGATGAGGACCAGGGAGAAATTATCAGAATAAGGACCGAAATCTCCATATGCATGGTCACATCCAGAAAGAGGTTACAGGCTTACTAGAAGAATTGGAACTTCGAGAGGGCTTGAAAACTGAAGCCAGCGATAAAACGTTTGCCGAGGTAAGGTAAAGTCTGGTGGGGGAAATTTCCCATATGAAAGAGAGCCTTAAGGATGACAAGGAGAAAGTATTTTCTATGGCAGAGAAAAGCCGGGATTGCTTGGAAAAAATAGAACGAGAAGTATTAGCTCGTTTAGAAAGGGCGGAAAACAGGCACAGCCAAATGGAAACTAGAATGATCGCACATGAGGAGTCCATATTGCGAAATCCTAGATCCAATGAAGGAAGCATAGATGAAAATAGGAGAAATAGATGGACAGATATAGAGATACAGCCCACTCCGAAGAATACAGCCATGCCAAGTGACAGCCCGTATACCACGCCTGGTATACCTATTGCTATGTCCACACCGCATGAAAATGCTGTACAAAGTCAGATAGTCACTGTTTTGAGGGCTAGTGACGAGAAACCGAGAAAATATTCTGGGAGTAACTCAAATATGACACCCAAATACTGGCTCAAAGAGGTTTCCGAGTATTGAATGACGCGAAGGTACCGCCAGAGCGAAGATTAAAAGCTATGGAAATCTGACTGAGCGCGAATGCGCCTTATGGTTTAGAAGTTTTCGTTACACGTTTGACACCGTTGACGAATTTCGCCAGGCATTTTTAAGCAGGTACTGGAATGCAAATATACAACAGAATCTCAGATTGGACTTGTACTCCAGACGCTATAGTACAAATAATCCAACGAAATACGCTGAATTCTTCATAGCTCAATTATGCCGTTTTCGGGAGCTTGATGAAGGTCCTAGAGAGTCGGATCTGTGTATAGCGATAGCCAAGCAATTACCATATGAAGTACAACGACTATTAATCTCGACAAACACCAAGACAGCGACTGAAATGGAGGAAGTGCTGAGACAACTCGATCTTACCACAGCGCAGCACACAAGGCAAAGTCGGAACACGGAACAAGTCCACATGACTAGTACACCAACTGAATCGACTGGGGTGCAGACTAAAAGTAAGTCTACTAGCACAAAAACGGAGAAGTCCGACTGGCAACGAGAAGAAAGGGAAAACCAGAATTGGAGGCCAGCATACAGAGGAAGATCGAACCGCGGATACCGAGGAAGAAAAACCTGGAATCAGCGCGATACAAGAGACCAACAGCCTGATAACAGGAGAAATTACGGCCGAAATGGGAATAACCGAGAATGGAGATCCCAAGAACAGAGTCGCGGGTTCGACGAAGAAGCAGAAGAACGATATCACGCATCACTAAGATATATGGAGGAGCGTGGAGACGACAATAAAAAATCGCAAGTGCATTGGGATGAAGCGATTAAGAATAGAAGATCACCCGACATCTATAAGAATGATGACGGAGCCAAGAGTCTGGAACTTCAGCAGTACGAAGACAGACAGAAGAACTCCACAAAGAATGGAACAATAGAAAAAACCCACCAAAATTAAATGACCAAATAGGAGAGATAAATGCAGGGCGGAACACAGTGAATGTGGTTAACTGGATTGCTAAACCTGAGGAACTCATTGAAGACCAAGATGAAGGGCCGGTCAATGTAAGAAGGGAACTACCCATTATAATTGTAAACATCGCAGGCATGAAGATAAGGAGTCTTCTAGACACAGGCTCAACGGTATGTCTAATTACCCAGGCGTTATATAATGAAATCCAAAGTAAAATCCACGTATTGAAAATACCTATTTCAAGCGTGAAGATAAAAGGCGTGATACCAGATAAAGTAATGATATGCAGATACCAAGTATTTTTAGATTTACAGATAGGGAACTCTACATTTTCACAGAGCTTCCTACTCGTGAATAAGCTGCCTTTTAACATTATTATTGGTATGGATTTCATAAGGGAATATAAGGTCATAATAGATCTCTCACAAGACATCGTTATGTTTCGCGCAAGTGAGGAAAAGGAAAATTTAGAGCTCTCTTTAAAACACAGTGAAACGAGATCAGCAGAGTACGTATGGCATACATACGGAGATATGACTGGGGATGCAGTATTGACAACATAAGACATCGAGGGAGAGTTGGCAACACTGGCCGCAGACATTGAAAAGTACCTCGAACCACAATTCGAAGAATGCCTGGGAGAAAAGATAGAGGAAGCTAAAATTGGTCCAGAGCATAAGCAAATGTTAAGGGAACTGCTATTTGAATACAAAGGAGTCTTCGATTCGAGACCTGGCCAGATCAAGAATTTCCAATATGCGTTCCAAGTTAGTGACTGGACATCATTCAGACAAAAGCCTTATCCTGTAGCCGAGAAACATTATTTAAAGGTCAAGGAAGCAATACAGGAGATGCTGGAGGCGGGCGTCATTGTAAAGAGGGCCACACCTTATGTCAGCCCACTGGTAGTTGTACCTAAACGGGACGGAAGTGTAAGGATATGCCTGGACCTGTAGAATTTGAATTCCAAGGTCATACCAGAATTTGACCAAGTGCCACCCATAAAGGAGATCCTCAGAAGGTTCAAAAGAAAGACTGTATTCTCAAATCTTGACATCACTGCAAGTTTTCACCATCTTGCACTGGAGGAGAAAACAAGCTTATTAACTGGGTTTTTATTCGATCAGCATACATACTCATTCGTGCGTCTCCCATTTGGCCTGAAAACAGCGGGTTCAGCGTTGATACGAGCGCTTGATCGAAACCTGTCTGAAGAAGTAAAAACAACAACCATAAGCTATGTAGATGATATACTGCTGACATCTGAAACAGTCGAAGAACACATCAGAGATCTACGCAAGCTGTTGGATGACCTAAGTCAGGCTAACTTTAAGGTCAACCTAAAGAATCTAACTTTGGTCAGAGAGAAGTTAAATTCCTTGGCCATGTAATAGATGCGCAAGGAGTTAGGCCAAATCCGGGAAAATTGGAGGTCATTAAACATTTCCCGAGACCAACGAAGGTGAAGATCGTCAGGCAATATCTAGGCGTTATTGGATTCTTTACGAGCCATTGCCCGAAGTATACCGAGACCGTGGCACCACTCCAAGATTTATTGAAGAATGGGGGAAGGTGGCGATGGACGAAAAAATGCGAGGAAGCCTTCGTGAAATCTAGACAGATGCTTTTAAATTATGTTAAATTAGGATATCCAGACTACACCCAGACATTTATTATCCAAACTGACGCATCACTTATAGGCATTGGGGCGATGCTTTACCAGAAAAACGTGGACAGGCCAGAGGAGAAAACTTATATTGCATTCATAAGCAGAAGGTTGAAACCTAATGAAAAGAATTATACGGTCACGGAGATTGAATTACTCGCAATACTGTATGCCCTACAGTTTTGGCGAAAAGTGATTTATGGGTTCAGAATTGTATTGAGAACGGACCATAAAGCCATAACATTCCTGTTGAAAACTGACTTGTCAAGTCAAAGACTGACGAGGTTGTCCTTGTATATACAGCACTTTCAAGTGGAAATCGAGTATTGCCCGGAGAAGGACAATATTATACCTGACTTGCTAAGCAGATACCCGACAGCTGATGACGAGGAAGCTCTAGCTATCGACATAGAAGATAGAGACCAGAATACCTTAGATGATCTAAGGAACATCACCGTTTTTCAACGTGAAGATCCCTGGATACGGTTAATGATTAATTACTTCGAGGGAAAGCTTGTCAGAGGAACCCCGATTTATGTAGAAGCCGAGGCACTATCAACAGAATATTTATGGTTTAACCAGATGCTACACAAATGGAGCGATGCAGACCACACTCGACCCAGGATTGTTATACCACCAGCATTGCAGAGAAGGCTAGTATGGTTGGCACACAGAGCTTTTGGCCACCCCGGCGTAGACAAATCTATTGCCCTGCTGAAAGAAGCATTTATTTGGCCAAACTTAGAGATACAGTCAGGAATACAATCAGGACATGCGATATTTGCCAACGAGTAAAGCCTAACTCGTATTTAATGAGGCAAAAACCGATACCACTCCTGCCAGAGAAGCCATGTCAGCTTCTGGCACTGGATAATTTCGGCCCGCTTCCGAGAGCTAGAAGGGGAAATAGACACATCCTAGTTGCACTAGACGTGTTTTCTAAAATGGTAGTCCTATGTCCAATTCAGAAGACCAGTACGAAACAGGTACTTAAGAGGCTGAAGGAAAGAATCATTTCTATACTAGGGCAGCCGGAGAACATTTTGTCTGATCATGGGAGCTGTTTTACGAGCGTAGAATTTCGCAGGGCGTTGGAAAATCTGGTAATAAGACAGATTTTGTCCACAGTTCGACACCCGGAGGCTAACTCCGCTGAAAGAGTGATGAGAGAACTGCAGAAATACATGAAAATATACTGCTCTACAGAAAACTGGAGGTGGATAGACGTACTAGAAATTATCGAGTATTGTATTAACAATACAGTGCATGAAGCGACAGGAGAAGTGCCCGTGAGCTGGTCTTGATAGAAGACCGGAGAGGCCATGGAACAACGTCATTCGGACACATTTAGATGCACAGCCTGGACGCGAGTTGAGGATCCAGAGAACATTCGAGTATCTCAAGAAACAAGCGGACAGACGGCAGCGAAGGAACAGAAGTAAACGCTACCACAGGCCACTACTCGTAGGAGAGTACGTCTTATTGAAAACACCAGCTGGTTCAGATCCAGAGAGCAGGAAATACAAAACGTTCCAACATAATTATCACGGACCCTACCTGATTATAAGGGACTTGCAAAATAATGCCTACAGAATCAAAGATGAAGAAACAGGCAGAGAAGTTGTGGTAATCGCTGCTAATTTAAAATTATATAGTCCGCCAGAGGAATTTGAAACAATAGAAGAGCAAGCCATTCACACCCAAATGGACAGAGAATCATTATATATGCACGCAGAGAGTCCTGAGAAAAGCCCGCACCAGGGAGAAACAAAGCGAGACAACCGGCTCGTAGACCCAAAGGAGACGAGGGTAGAATGCAGCTGTCAGTTGGAAGAATTTTACAACCAGTTGTGTGAGGCAGCAGCAGAGCTCCAAGAATTGAATGAACAGCTAAGGGTGCGGAACGAGGAAATACGAGACGGCAGACCTAGTGGAGTGGGGGAACGAGACATCCCATTGCCCGGGAGCACTGACCGCTTAAAGTAAACACTGTATGAAGTCGATGCCATCTGGAGGCCCGAAATAATTCACTTGTAAAATGAATTTTCCGAGCTTAGCGAGGGAAAGATGTGCCCAATTAGACACAGTAGTCTGGCATCGAACTCGGGTCTTATCAAAGAAGACCAGGCCCATGATTCTGCCCAGAATCGAACCAGTGATCTCTGAGGGGGAACAGCTACAGGGAACCCGAAGAGCAATGAGTTATATCTGCATATAATCATAATAGCAGGATTTCACGGCTAGAATGGGAATATCATAGCTTTTTAAGGTGGATAATTGCAAGAAAATGCAGGCCTATGTACGTTTTAAAAGCCCGAATTCATGAAAGCAAACCAGCTTGACAGTTGACAAATCGGAACTAGCGAAGGGGCGTATTTAAGTGTCGCCAGGGAACTCATTTTCGTCTGGACCACACGAACAGCTCAAGATTAATGACTCTGGGATCCACCAGTTCACAAGGCCTGAGAGTAGAGAGGGGGCAGCCACCCACGGAAATTAATTGATTACATCCAATTGGAGCATTGAAATGAAATAAAATTTACACCCAGGTGAATATATTTTAGGAAAGATAATTTAGGTGTGTTCTCACGCCTAAATTAAAGCCTATATCTATAAATGAGCCTCTGAACACACTGCTTCCGCTCGGGAGGAAGGTTTTGGAGACCAGCAGAGGGGGAAGTACCAGGATAGCGTTAGGACGCCATGGTAGAAGGCAATTAATTGTAATTAATTGGCCGAAGCGATCGCTTGCACGCGAGTGATTTTGGGACCTCCACACCAAGACAAACGAGGATTATACTTCACTTTGTCTGGAAATGTATTATTCCAGGAAGGGAGTCGGTCCTGAGTGTCCAGTGAACTATGTTTCACAAGAAAGTTTAATATAGGGGGAAGCTTCGCAGGGGAGTTAGTCCTTCTTCAGTTCGTCTTCAGTTCGTCTTGACTCAACACGTGAACTCACACGCTGCCAGATCACGCAAAAAAGTGCGCGAATTTATAAAGTATCGACGCTCAAGTATATTTGGAGAACAATGGAAGCGCATCATGCAGCTCCACCATAGTAATTATGCATCGTGTAAGATGTAGTCTACAGCAGATATTTAACCAATAACATACGCAAGTATAAATTCTATACAGCGTAGGGATAATTTAGGATGTTTATAGACAGTGAACATACCAGGAGGTGTTGTCATAGTTAAAAATGACATATTATTGTCAGGATCACTACAGTTATGGGAGCCTGGAAGGCGTCACAAATAGTCGTGACAGAGGACTGATCAGAATTGCAGTAGAGGTGATATGAACTGTAGGTGACGGGAATCGAACGCACGCACACGCAGGATAGACTTTCACGGAGACCAGCGGTTGTCAGAAGTTAGCTGCATCGCATCACTGAGGTCAGGCGTTAGTACGAGCCCAATTAAGGATCCACATGTGAAATAGTGCGGGAATTGTATATAAGTTATATTACAGTGATTTTTAAAACTGTTTATGTATGTGGTAAAATAATATGTATTGTGTCAAAGTGAGACAAGCCACTGATGAAAATATGATTATCATGTGTGAAGTGTATACCATGTGTCGTGTGATAAATATCATGATGGCTTAAACCAAGCATCATGGTAGGTTCGTGGCTGGCGTGCTGGACTAACCCAGCAAAAATGAAAAGTGAGTACAAATTTAACCCTAGTCTAGTCGCGCGAGAATAATTACGCTATTAGTCGCGCACGGAGGAAAACTCCGGGTTTATAAAAAATCTATTTTATTAGGTTTATTTTGGCAAACATATTTTTAGAATCACATATTATGGCCTGAAAACGAACATGTGTTTTTCTCTGGCATATTTTCTAAATAGTTTGTTTAAAATAATAGGCCTAGTTAAATGTTTAACAACATTGCATATGGTAATTAAATTAAATCCATGAGTGTTGTTGTTACCTATAACCACATCATACAAAATATGTCTTAACAAAAACAAAAACGTAAGTTTAGAAAAGTAAAACTGCAAGGTCATCGGATTACAGAAATATAGTCTCAAAATCATATGCAATAATTTAATGTGTCTGAAAACATTATGTAGAAGTTTATAAAATAAAATATACTTGTAATAAATGTTCAAAACTGTCCAATTAGGAATAATTAATGTATACCGGTAATACAAACATAAACATATGGTATATAGGTTTTCCTTTTTAGATATCTCTGCATAAGCAATCTTACTTGTATATTCTTTCATAAAAGAAACACAACACAATCACATTTTACCTCAGGATAACTTCAGTCACTATTCACACATCACTGTTATAGTTAGTTACCGTTGTTTTAAGGGGCGTAACATCGAGGTCATCTGCCCTACACATCACTGTCATCGTCATTTTGACCTTCGGCGGTGCTTGCGCAATCCCGGCAGTATGTTACTCTATGTTCTGTGCACAGAAACTTGTGACAGGATAGACAAGATACCTTCGATGAGCGGTTTTGTTTCCAAGAACAAAACGCGCAGCGTCCGCTTCCTTCTGCAGCATTTTGACAGGGTTGTGGCTCCTCTTCAATCCCAGCAAGTCCTCGTATCTTCATCTTCAGCTGACGTGGAATATTCGTTAGTGAGTGTCTCCTCTTCAAATAATCTAAACAGAGCTCTCGGGACAAATTTTTCAGGAATGTGCGCCTGTTTGTCTCTTCCTTCGCGTTAACTAAGAAAATAATGTAGGCATTTATTGCTCCAATATTCATGAGAGCAAAAAAGAGTGATAACGGCCATCTCTGAGTTCGCCTCGCTACTGTGTACGTTGCTTTTAACTTGTCCAATGTATCTACTCCTCCTTTTGTGAGATTATAAAAGGTCAACATCTCCGGTTTCATTGCATCACCGGAGTCCTCATCAATGGAGTCCGAGTTGTGGAAACTAGACAAGAGAAGTACAAGTCTATTTCTTTTGGGCACGTAGGAAAGTAGAGTACTACTATCTCCAAACCCAAATAGGCTACTAAATTCCTCACGTCCCTTGCTCTCTGTAAACAAAGCGGGTATTTCTCTTTTGTTTTTTCTCAAAGTGCCAACGACCGTCAAACGGTGATCTTTCAACAAATCATTTGCAAGCGGGATTGAAGAATACCAATTATCTACGGTTACGTTGCGTCCTGAACCAGATATTGGTCGGATTAGTCGGAGAACTACCTGATGTGGAGAATTGCTAACTTGGTAAGGTCCATCTGGTTGGCTTCCTAAATATACCTCCATTTTTTGAGCGTAATACGTCCGGGCATCGGCGAGAGCAAAAATCTTAATTCCATACTTGGCTGGTTTTGATTTTATATACTGCCGAAAACTACATTTCCCTCTAAATGGCTCTAACATTTCATCAATAGTCACATATTCACCTGTGCTATAATGCTCAGTGCAATGATCGTTAAATTTCTCGAAAATAAAACGTAACGGAGCAAGTTTATCATATTGCCGTCTCTCTTCCCGCGTGTTAACATTGTCAAACCTTATGGCTCTTAACAAAAATCTCAATCTTTGCAATGACATAGTGGTTCTGAAAAAATCGACACCTGTGAAGTCCTTCGCATATAAGTCCTCTAGATTTTGGTGAGACGAGTGCAGCGCTCCGGCCATGTATAGAAGACCAAACAAAGCTTTCATCTCCGTAAAGTCTGTCTCTCGTGCGTCCCTTTCACGCTGATATTTACCTCTGTTACGCTTAATCCATATATTTGTACAATTTACAATTTCATTCACCATATAGTCGTCAAAAAAGAGATTCCAGGCTTCTAGAGCAGTTTTAGCACTTGTGGCCAGACCTCGAACACAAGGAATATGACTTCTAATTATATTGTGAGCTCTGGTTCTCACATTTTGTGGTGGACAGTGGGTGTACCATATTGTATTGTTGTCCTTGCCAAGTAGATAACCCCTTCGACCTCTATTTATGTTATAAATAGGAATAGTTTCAAGTTCGTCTGCAGACTGCTCACTTTCTGAAACGTGATCACTATTTTCTAGGATATCCTCATTTTCATCAGATGAACCTCCAACATCCGATTCCTCTGGAATTTCTTCAAGCAAACGTCTGATACGCTCCTCCTCACGTAGATCCATTTTTCTGCAGACAATAGATCAAAATCCCATAAAGCCTTTGCGATAGTAAAGTAATCCGCTAAATATAACGTGACGAAAAGTATTCCTTAGTAGCCACACAGGGGATCCTCATCCAGGTTTGGAAAATATATACTGGTTTGCAAGGAAATTAATTTAAAAATTGTTATTCTACGTATCAACATAACTTACCAACGATTAGTAAAGGTAGATCACAAATAATACCACTTCACATTCAAAACGAGTTCACACACAAAGTAAGAATACGACGGCACTTGTTAGTCGCGCACGGAAGAAACGTCCGGGTAATGGACAGCGGTCGCTATAGTGATACTTTCCCCGCACACAGGAAGAGTAACCTTGACAAATTCCAGACTGGGCGAGTCCAAATGAACCAGGGAGAAGGTATAGGGGTGGAAAGGGCAATCCGTGAACAAAGAAGTACTCTCTCATGTATAATAAAATGGACCCGGAGGAAATCTCCGTGCGCGACTAATTAAAGGTTAACATGTTGATATGATTAAATAGTTCACCATACAACGAAGCATCACTCTAAGACTAAGAAGTAACATTCATTTATGTACGAGCTTACATCCCTCGTATTTTGGTAAAATATGGCTTGGAGGATGATTTGTTTACGGCCATTTAGGCCTAAGATATTGATGAAAGTAACGGTAACGTTGAATAATAATAATAAGAATAATAATCTGGGGTCGGTAACAGTAATAAATAAAATAATAGGCATGTGAGGCCTAGAGTACGTGCAAAGTGTGTCATATCGAACGTAAAAATACTGTATTATTGTAAACAGTAAGAAAGTAACCTAAAATATCGAGATAATGAGAGTTTTTCAGTGTCATTGAATTGTTGAATGAATGTTTAATATGGTAAATTCTACAGGGTTGTATTTGAGAACCAATAAGATAGTTGATGTAAGTCAGTAAACTTATGCTTGTTTTGGGAGCTATATAAAGCTTTGGCTTAAGAGTAATTGCAGAGAGGACGCGAGTGCTTTAATAATTGAGTCATCTATGAGAAGTATTGTTTGAGCCGCGTACAGCGAGCAAGTAACGTAGAATCAAGAGATTTACGTCAATAAGTTGCGGGGATCATCCAAACATAGCTTGCGCGTTAGGCGAAAAGTCGGCTAATCTACGAGATAGTATCGCCTTGGAGCATACTTGTATTATTTGCAGCGAAGTGGGACGGAGACTGTATCCACCGCTTGCAGAATTGTTGCCAGCAGGGATAACTGTTCGAGACCCTGTGTGAGCCTATGTATTAATTGATCTGCCCTTAGAGGTAAGACTAATGGTTCGTCGTATAGGAAACGCCGATTTCCTTATTATAGGCAGCTGCACCGGTGAGATAACTTGGATACTCACTTGAGATTCGCGCCAGAAGCCACTAATGTCGCCACAGAACGGCAAAGCTATACATGATCCATCCCCTGCCATGAATATTAATTAGGAGCCGAGTTGAGCCCATTATACTCTAAATGTAGGTGTTAAATAATTAGAATGACTCAATTACTAGGGACAACACTCAGGGTACCTCCAGCATACTGCACCAGTAAACAAACTTGACCTTGTGAGAAGCCAGATGGTGTGATAGGAGGCCACGAGACCGGCGGCGATCTTTCTCAGTCAGCCGAAACTAATTTATTGCCTGCTTGGAAAGGAGGTCTGGTGACCTGATCCTTTTATTTTAAAAGCGTAGTGGGACACTGTAGAATCTCGATATTTCGAAAAGTAATTAAGATATGATTGATGTGATGATGCCAATTGAATTAAATGCTTTATTTCCACACACATACCATGGTGGATCGCTGTGATCGGATAATATTTGGCCCAGTTATTCTCTGAGGAGGAATACTGCACCAAATAAATATAGGCATCTTTTCTAAAGTGTATTTTGCCCAGTTTACACTAATTTATTCATACGGGTAGAGTTATTTCAATGACATGACACGTTTGTAACGATAATGTTTTGACCAGACCCAGAAAATCGTTGTATGGTGAAGCTATAAACATTTCTATCCATGTGTATTTTCGAAGGGAAAACGTACCACTTCAGCGTTTCAAATTGATGGGAAAGAGAATACGAGTTGCACGACACAACACTTATTAATTAAGGCATAAGATAATGAATTAATGTTACTGAAAGTAAATGCCCTGTGTAAAACGGATAAATGTTTAATAATTGCAGATGAATGTCATGTAAAGATAAATTGTGATTATTGTGTTGTGATATTCCAGTTTGTGTTAAATTGTGCCACGTGAAGAACACTATGGACACTCGCAAATGTCAGAGAGTATCAATAATAGGATGTTTGGAATAGACTTGAGTGCGGTGAAGCACTAATTTTAAGGAGAGACTCACAGATGACTTTGATTTTTGTTGTGGGAAGTAAATGTAAACTATCCTTTGTTTGTGTTTTTGTTGTATAGCCATGATTTTCTATCATTAAATGTTATATTTAGGAATATGTTGTTTCTTTCAAGTAGAGTAGTCACCTGACAGACTCAAATCCTGAGCATGTGATCGTATGGTGGGCATGAATGTTCCATACCTCGAAAGACCGTGAGTTAGCTGGGATACGAACACATGTTCAATATGATGACGATTGGGTACAATAGTGTCATTCATTTGAGTCTGGAATGACTCATTCTGTTCAGATAATTGTGCATTCTGTTCAGATAATTGTGTTTTAAAATCGCTTGACTGTTCGGATTGTTTAGTGTCTAACTTCGCACTCTGTTCCTTTAATAGTTTCTGGGTTCGTGCCGTAGCACATTCAACGATCGCCTGGATCTCCCCTACTGTTGCCATTATCACACACAAAAATATATATCACTGAGAAAAATAGGAGGATGACATGTAAATGTCTACCCGACACACATATATATAATTCTTGACATACATTTACTTCATTTGACCACTTTCAATTCATTTAATCTTTGTCCCTTTACTCCCGCAAATCAGTCTGTATCACTGAATGGTTCTAATTTTACTTAATAAATTTTTAACCCCGCACATATTCAGTCATAAAATTACTATCCAGATCTGATGTTAACACTGACTAATTAACAAAGTATTAATTGTCATTTAAGGCTACCAGCCTCCTAACATAATCATGAGTTTGACTTTCTAAACAAATCTGATTTTACATTTAAGCAATGGGCGCCCGATTTCACGTACACTACTTTACTAATTACATCAATAAACAAAACGTGAATCGTATTTAACTTGCAAACTCGTGATTCTACTGTATATTCAATTTTTTTGGCGGTATTTCTCTTCGCCGTATTTACGTTAATAAAATATCACTTCCGGTGATTTCAAACAGTCCCATATATCAGTGAAATACCACATTTTTGCGACAGCTTGATCTACTAGATCTATGCTGACTATCCAATGTGTTCTAGCGGTAACTAGCAACGAACTAGCCCCAACTTGGCGCGCCAGATTTTCTATGATCCGCTAGAAAATCCTAAAACTGCGAAACGCCCCACGTTGGTTAAGCCAGCTTGTCTATGCACCCTTCAATAAAGCATTGTTTTCTCAAGATTCATCTACGGGGTCGTGCTCAGTCCTGAATGCTTTTCACAGCAAAGTTCGCAAAAAAACAACAACATGCTCTAATGTATAGAAAGGTCCATAACAGAGGCTATACTAGAAATAAAATGAATAACAAGTAGAATAAAAGATATTTAATGACTGAAAATTATGTGCATAATAATAATAAACAGAAGTCCCCCCCTGACTATCACTCCCATAAGAAATAAATATATTACTGAGCGGTAAGCACTCGCTCCACACAACAAAACAATGTGAATACAACTTCACACAAAATGGTTGATCATAACATAAAATTGAGCGCTAAGAACTCGCTCCTCACAACACATGGATGCATGTCCATTTTTTTCTGGTCAAGAAGTTATATAATGCGTGGTGTACTGCTTCTTAATAAGAAAATGAGTACTGATGCGAGTCCATTTACATACAACTTGCTCACGGGGTTGCATCTTTTAAATCACACTACGGCTATGGGACCCACCCTTAATTAACACACTATAATTACTACTGACACATGCAAGTTCTAATAATACAAAAAACATGAAGAACCTCCATGAGATTCTAGCCCGTGCTAAAGCACACCAAACATAAAGAGCATGCCGAAATAGGCCAAAAAGCTCGCATCACAAATTGGGAACACAGCCTCGCACATCCTACTGCCACACGGAGTCATTGAACGCGTAAAATAAACACACAAGAAGTCAAGCAACAGCAACAAAATACAAGCCTAACGGCTAAAAATTATATTTACATTTTTATAAAACGCCAGACAAACAGATGTTTCGGGAGCTACCTTACAACTATGGACAACACCCATTTAATCAATAAATACTCTTTATAACCGATCAGGATTTGTGAATTTTTAAACGTCTTAAATTGAAATACAGGACCCTGGCCTGCTACTAATGACAACCAGTTGCTATCTGATTTGAGCGCTCTCCTCCTTGTATGAGTCATCGCTGCCTTGACTCTCTCTCTCTCAGTCCTTCAAGCTTGGTGCTATTAATACATGAGACCACACTGATCCCGTTATCCATCTGGAAACGCAGACATATCTCACTCATCCACTTGGATGGCAAGAAAACACAAATATACACCACGAGTTCAGCCTCGCGAGGTTATGAACTGGGCCGATATGCAGCAAGCCGGAATAATCTCAATGATATATCCCCGCGAACACATCGTAAAATCACAACACACCATAAAGATTGGACTGGCTCACTCATAAACATACCAACTGGGTCAGCTCAAAACAGATCAACCTACTTGCGTCCATAGACACATTAAACGAAATAAACAACAAAAACTCAGGTGCAAAGTGCCATCCCGTACAGATCTGCTAGAAAAGCAACTATCAAAATAATCCTGATCCGTCATAAAATTCTGCTCACAAATAATCTTTACCCTCCAAATTCTATTTTTAATCTCAAATTAATTCAGTTCCATTTTTGTTATAAGGCATACTTCCGAATTTAAAATGCTTGACCGCGATTTACGCAAGCAAATGCGAGCACGAGCTGCGCATAGCCCCGTATAGTAGAAGCAAACAAAATCACAATATTTACAAAATACAAAGCGCTCAGCTTGTCCCATACTTAATGTGTCAGTAAACAACAACTAAGAATCTACATTACCAAACAAGCAAACAAATATCTACAAAAATATGTCCCACAAAACCATAGCTGATTTTAATAAATAAATAAATTCATTTGTACTCATTCTTATAGATCAGCGTCAGGGAAACATCCGCAGCCATTACTCCTTTCACATGCTTGGCTCGTCATCGACATCTTCTGGCAAATGTCCTGCTGGTACCAAGATCCGCCCTCGTTACTAGACGTCATCTCGTGCTGAATTAAAATAACGTTTGTCAGATACACCCGCGATATATTTCCTATTAAATTCACCGATCAAGTACTAAATTCCTTGACAGTCTATTGGTGAATTATTTCGATGAACTGGTCCTATCTGGTAGTGCTGGGACTACAAATAAATTACTGAAGTTACACTTATAACTTGACGAGAATGTTCCATGTTCAAATACATGAAAAATATGAAGTTATGTCTCGTGTCCCCAGACACCTGAATAACGGCCTTACTCCCTCAAAAGCTCAAATAAAAGTCATGTCTCAAAGCTTCCTGGACCATTTATAAATGAAACTGGCTAGAGTAGGCGTGGAAAGGGGTTTATGGAAAAATATTCCATAATAATTATCAGACTAGCATGCGATCGGTATCGTTGAGTTCGTAGCAATGTGGAGGTTACGATTATGCTATAGCTAGCTCGAATCGATCGTGGAATTAATCCGTAGATAACTCCCGCGTTAATTTACCAGGGTGCGTTACCACGTCGAGTTGCCGCTTAAACAGGGCGTCTTGATATTATTGGTTCAGACTCTTGTAGATCTTTGCGCGCTCTTACTTGTATTCCTGCCACATGGAGTGGTTAACATGAAGATTGACCAATTACATCGTAGCATTCAGTCTTCTTCTTGGCGCCAACTCTTATAGTAACAAGCCATATTGTGCGTACCCAAGCCGTCTTCGCGCTAAAAGTTGCACCTGTCCTATGTGTCATGAATTTTATGCTACTTTCTAAAATACCACAGGAGCTTAAACCATTGTGTCCTCTCGGCCACCGATTTCTCAATATTTCCCAACTCCGTCTGGCTCCATATCTGCTGTCTGTAGAAATGTTTCAAATGATGATGAATAATTTATTAGAATCCTTTATACAGCCTGTAGATAAAGGGTTCAGTACAAAGTGTTAAGAAAGCTATCTTCCCTCTCTCTCCACCACGGACTGTGCGATAAGAAAGCCGCATTCTTTCTCTACGGGGGTTTGTTAGTCTTAGGCACAGTGTTTTAAGAAAGCCTCCTTCTCTCTCTGCCAGGAGTTGTTAAGCGTATACACAATGTGTTAAGAAAGATTCGTTCTCCCTCTGCCGGGAGTTGTTCGGCGTAGGTGCAGTGTGTTCAAAAAGATTCCTTCTCTCTCTACCACGGACTGTGCGATAAGAAAGCCACAATCTTTCTCTACCAGAGGTTGTTAGGCGTAGGCACAGTGTGTTAAGAAAGATTCCTTCTCTCTCTGCAGGGAGTTGTTAGGCGTAGGCACAGTGTGTTAAGAAATATTCCTTCTCTCTCTACCGGGAGTTGTTAGGCGTAGGCACAGTGTGTTAAGAAAGATTCCTTCTCTCTCTGCAGGGAGTTGTTAGGCGTAGGCACAGTGTGTTAAGAAAGTTTCCTTCTCACTCTGCAGGTAGTTGTTAGGCGTAGGCACAGTGTGTTAAGAAAGATTCCTTCTCACTCTGCAGGTAGTTGTTAGGCGTAGGCACAGTGTGTTAAGAAAGATTCCTTCTCTCTCTGCCGGGAGTTGTTAGGCGTAGGCACAGTGTGTTAAGAAAGTATCCTTCTCTCTCTACCAAAGATTGTTAGGCGTAGGCACAGTGTGTTAAGAAAGATTCCTTCTCTCTCTACCAAGGGTTGTTAGGCGTAGGCACAGTGTGTTAAGAAAGATTCCTTCTCTCTCTGCCGGGAGTTGTTGGGCGTAGGCACAGTGTGTTAAGAAAGTATCTTTGTCTCTCTGCAAGGAGTTGTTAGGCGTAGGCACAGTGTGTTAAGAAAGTATCATTCTCTCTCTGCAGGGAGTTGTTGGGCGTACGCACAGTGGGTTAAGAAAGTATCCTTCTCTCTCTGCAGGGAGTTGTTAGGCGTAGGCGCAGTGTGTTAAGAAAGATTCCTTCTCTCTCTACCAAGGGATGTTAGGCGTAGGCACAGTGTGTTAAGAAAGATTCCTTCTCTCTCTGCCGGGAGTTGTTGGGCGTAGGCACAGTGTGTTAAGAACGTATCCTTCTCTCTCTGCAATGAGTTGTTAGGCGTAGGCACAGTGTGTTAAGAAAGTATCCTTCTCTCTCTGCAGGGAGTAGTTGGGCGTAGGCACAGTGTGTTAAGAAAGTATCCTTCTCTCTCTGACAGGAGTTGTTAGGCGTATGCACAATGTGTCAAGAAAGATTCCTTCTCCCTCTGCCGGGAGTTGTTCGGCGTAGGTGCAGTGTGTTCAAAAAGATTCCTTCTCTCTCTACCACGGACTGTGCGATCAGAAAGCTACAATCTTTCTCTACCAGAGGTTATTAGGCGTAGGCACAGTGTGTTAAGAAAGTATCCTTCTCTCTCTGCAAGGAGTTGTTAGGCGTAGGCACAGTGTGTTAAGAAAGTATCCTTCTCTCTCTACCAAAGGTTGTTAGGCGTAGGCACAGTGTGTTAAGAAAGATTCCTTCTCTCTCTACCAAGGGATGTTAGGCGTAGGCGCAGTGTGTTAAGAAAGATTCCTTCTCTCTCTGCAGGGAGTTGTTAGGCGTGGGCACAGGGTGTTAAGAAAGATTCCTTCTCTCTCTACCAAGGGTTGTTAGGCGTAGGCACAGTGTGTTAAGAAAGATTCCTTCTAACTCTACCAAGGGTTGTTAGGCGTAGGCGCAGTGTGTTAAGAAAGATTCCTTCTCTCTCTACCAGGAGTTGCTAGACGTAGGCACAGTGTGTTAAGAAAGATTCCTTCTCACTCTACCAAGGGTTGTTAGGCGTAGGCACAGTGTGTTAAGAAAGATTCCTTCTCACTCTACCAAGGGTAGTTAGGCGTAGGCACAGTGTGTTAAGAAAGATTCCTTCTCTCTCTACCAGGAGTTGTTAGACGTAGGCACAGTGTGTTAAGAAAGATTCCTTCTCTCTCTACCAGGGGTTGTTAGGCGTAGGCACAGTGTGTTAAGAAAGATTCCTTCTCACTCTACCAAGGGTTGTTAGGCGTAGGCACAGTGTGTTAAGAAAGATTCCTTCTCTCTCTATCAGGAGTTGTTAGACGTAGGCACAGTGTGTTAAGAAAGATTCCTTCTCTCTCTACCAGGGGTTGTTAGGCGTAGGCACAGTGTGTTAAGAAAGATTCCTTCTCTCTCTACGAAGGATTGTTAGGCGTAGGCGCAGTGTGTTAAGAAAGATTCCTTCTAACTCTACCAAGGGTTGTTAGGCGAAGGCACAGTGTGTTAAGAAAGATTCCTTCTCACTCTACCAAGGGTTGTTAGGCGTAGGCACATTGTGTTAAGAAAGATTCCTTCTCTCTCTACCAAGGGTTGTTAGGCGTAGGCACAGTGTGTTAAGAAAGATTCCTTCTCTTTCTACCAGGAGTTGCTAGACGTAGGCACAGTGTGTTAAGAAAGATTCGTTCTCTCTCTACCAAGGGTTGTTAGGCGTAGGCACAGTGTGTTAAGAAAGATTCCTTCTCTCTCTACCACGGGTTGTTCGGCGTAGGCACAGTGTGTTAAGAAAGATTCCTTCTCCCTCTACCAAGGGTTGTTAGGCGTAGGCACATTGTGTTAAGAAAGATTCCTTCTCTCTCTACCAGGAGTTGCTAGACGTAGGCACAGTGTGTTAAGAAAGATTCCTTCTCTCTCTACGAAGGGTTGTTAGGCGTAGGCACAGTGTGTTAAGAAAGATTCCTTCTCTTTCTACCAGGAGTTGCTAGTCGTAGGCACAGTGTGTTAAGAAAGATTCGTTCTCTTTCTACCAAGGGTTGTTAGGCGTAGGCACAGTGTGTTAAGAAAGATTCCTTCTCTCTCTACCAAGGGTTGTTAGGCGTAAGCACAGTGTGTTAAGAAAGATTCCTCCTCTCTCTACCAGGAGTTGCTTGACGTAGGCACAGTGTGTTAAGAATGATTCGTTCTCTTTCTACCAAGGGTTGTTAGGCGTAAGCACAGTGTGTTAAGAAAGATTCCTTCTCTCTCTACCAAGGGTTGTTAGGCGTAGGCACATTGTGTTAAGAAAGATTCCTTCTCTCTCTACCAGGAGTTGCTTGACGTAGGCACAGTGTGTTAAGAAAGATTCCTTCTCTCTCTACGAAGGGTTGTTAGGCGTAGGCACAGTGTGTTAAGAAAGATTCCTTCTCACTCTACCAAGGGTTGTTAGGCGTAGGCACAGTGTGTTAAGAAAGATTCCTTCTCTCTCTACCAGGAGTTGTTAGACGTAGGCACAGTGTGTTAAGAAAGATTCCTTCTCTCTCTACCAGGGGTTGTTAGGCGTAGGCACAGTGTGTTAAGAATGATTCCTTCTCTCTCTACGAAGGGTTGTTAGGCGTAGGCGCAGTGTGTTAAGAAAGATTCCTTCTAACTCTACTAAGGGTTGTTAGGCGAAGGCACAGTGTGTTAAGAAAGATTCCTTCTCACTCTACCAAGGGTTGTTAGGCGTAGGCACATTGTGTTAAGAAAGATTCCTTCTCTCTCTACCAAGGGTTGTTAGGCGTAGGCACAGTGTGTTAAGAAAGATTCCTTCTCTTTCTACCAGGAGTTGCTAGACGTAGGCACAGTGTGTTAAGAAAGATTCGTTCTCTCTCTACCAAGGGTTGTTAGGCGTAGGCACAGTGTGTTAAGAAAGATTCCTTCTCTCTCTACCAAGGGTTGTTAGGCGTAGGCACAGTGTGTTAAGAAAGATTCCTTCTCTCTCTACCAAGGGTTGTTAGGCGTAGGTACATTGTGTTAAGAAAGATTCCTTCTCTCTCTACCAGGAGTTGCTAGACGTAGGCACAGTGTGTTAAGAAAGATTCCTTCTCTCTCTACGAAGGGTTGTTAGGCGTAGGCACAGTGTGTTAAGAAAGATTCCTTCTCTTTCTACCAGGAGTTGCTAGACGTAGGCACAGTGTGTTAAGAAAGATTCGTTCTCTCTCTACCAAGGGTTGTTAGGCGTAGGCACAGTGTGTTAAGAAAGATTCCTTCTCTCTCTACCAAGGGTTGTTAGGCGTAAGCACAGTGTGTTAAGAAAGATTCCTTCTCTCTCTACCAAGGGTTGTTAGGCGTAGGCACATTGTGTTAAGAAAGATTCCTTCTCTCTCTACCAGGAGTTGCTAGACGTAGGCACAGTGTGTTAAGAAAGATTCCTTCTCTCTCTACGAAGGGTTGTTAGGGGTAGGCACAGTGTGTTAAGAAAGATTCCTTCTCTCTCTACCAAGGGTCGTTAAGCGTAGGCACAGTGTGTTAAGAAAGATTCCTTCTCTCTCTACCAAGTGTTGTTAGGCGTTGGCACAGTGTGTTAAGAAAGATTCCTTCTCTCTCTATCTCTCACTCTCTCACACGCACACTCAAGAGTTGTTTTTGTTACTTATTTTAGGGGCTGCAACATCGTGGTCATATAACCCTGTGTATTTGGATGTGTGAGGAACTTGTGTTATTGTGATGGCTGTATTAGTGTGTGCATTAGGAAATTGGACATAGGATTATGGAGGCGGCCATGGCTGTAAGTTATGAACCATTCCAGCATTTGCCTGGAGTATAAGCGGAGGGAAATCACGAAAAAGCAGTTTCAGGATGGCTGAGGTGGGAATCAAACCTTTTTCTTCACAGTTTAGCCTCACGAGTTTGAGTGTTCCCCATTCCAGCCCACACATCAGAATTCAAGTTTGTTGCTAGATCCGGGATTCGAACCTGGATCACCGAATCGACTGCTAAGAACACAAGCCACTACACCACGAGATGGTCTCTTCCTCAATAGGCTTTCAGATGTAGGTACAGTGTATTAAGGTAGTTTCTTCCCCTGTTCCAGGTACTGCTTGGAGGAGGCAGACGCCACTGGTTGCCCAAGGTGGCTCGTGACCCCGAGCTGGCCAATGAGGAGGGTCGACGCCTGGACGGTAGGAACTTGATAGACGACTGGGTGCGGGACAAGAAGAGGCGAGGTCTACGCTCTCAGTACGTGTGGAATCGGAGCCAGCTAGAGGAGGTTGACTTGGCAAGAGTGGACCATCTGCTGGGTGAGAATACATCTCTCCGTATTCCTAGTTTCAAAGTACAGTAAAACCTCGTTGTTACGTGCCCGCATATTACGCTTCCCCGTTTATTACGCTCTCTTTGTAACGACCCTGCGTTGTTGTTGTTTGAGTCTTCAGTCTCTTGACTGGTTTGATGCAGCTTTCCATGATTCCCTGTCCTGAGCTAATCGTTTCATCTCTACATAGCTACCACACCCTACATCCGAGGCAATCTGTTTAACATATTCTAACCTTGGTCTACCCTTACAGTTCTTGTCCTCGACCCTTCCTTCCATAACTAAACTTGCTGTTTCTCGGTGTCTTAGTTTGTGTCCTACCAACCTATCTTTTCTCTTCATTAGCAGTCGCCAGAAACATCTCTTCTCTCCCACTAGTCTTAATACCTCTTCGTTTGTAACCGTATCTACCCATAGGGTCTTCATCATTCTCCTGTAACACCACATTTCGAACGATTCAATTCTCCTCTTTTCTTCTGCACCAATAGTCAATGTTTCACTTCCATACAGCGCCAAGCTCCATACAAAGGCTTTCAAAAATGACTTCCTAATACCTGAATCTACATTCGATGTCATCAGATTTCTTCTCTGTAGAAATGCTTACCTTGCCTGTGCCAACCTACTTTTTATATACTCTTTGCTTCGTCCATCACTGGTTATTTTGCTTCTTAAGTAACAGAAGTCCTTGACAGTTCGTATATAATACTGCATAAATCTACCCTATTATAACTTCAAAATCCCGGTTATAGCGCCTTTCTCATATCGAAACAAGAAGTTCCGTGAAGAACTATACAGCTTACTTTTCATGCCAATGATTATTCTACAGTATATGAACCTATCTAGAATAATGACAAAATTAAGTTGGTAATATCGAAATATCAAATTAGTTCAAAATATACCTGGTATAATGCAGCCTAATAGAGCACTACAGTTGGCAGCCCTGGTGACTGAATATATTCTTAGTTCCATCTCTTAAGGTACAGAATAGAAAATTAGGTTGAAGTCCAATGGACGTTACATGCAGTTAGACACTGGATCTATCAGCACGCGTAAAAGCATGTTGCCAACAATACCATGCGTGTGCTGGTCAGAAATAATCTGAAATATTATGATATCTTGTTGTGCCAATTTTGGATGAAATCCATTTGTTAGTATAGAAGTTACATGTATTTTAAAATTGGACATATCAGCAGGCATAGAATCATGTTGGCAGCACTGCCTTGTATTGAAAAATGAAAATCCACAGCCTGCTTCCAGTCTCCGACCAGGTCAGGAATGGAATGAATGAAGCCCCCATCTAGCGGCGAGGATATGGACTGTGCCGGCTGCCGAGGCCTGACACACTCCTCTGGGGCAATGAATAAATGAATGACAGATGAAATGAAATGATAGTGGAGAGTGTTGCTGGAATGAAATTTTGACAGGGAAAACCGGAGTACCCGGAGAAAAACCTGTCTGCCTCCGTTTTGTCCAGCACATATCTCACATGGAGTGACCGAGATTTGAACCACGGACCCAGCGGTGAGAGGCCGGCGTGCTGCCGCTTAAGCCACGGAGGCCTTGTATTAATTACTCCAAATTAATCATCAATGTCAGGTGCTATAAGTATAGAGCTGTTGGCTTGCATACTTTCTGATATATTGATATTAGGGTAAAAAAAATATAGACAGCATTTATTAACAGTTGGCAGCCCTGATTGCTCTTAACAATACTTACAGTCATTCTGTTATGGTACTCATAGCACATACGAAATTTGGTTGTAATCCAACTGATAGTATAGAAGTTACATGTATTTAAAAATTGATACTATCAGCAGGCTTATAATCATGTTGGTAGAACTGACGTATATAAGTTACTCAAAATTAATCTAAAATGTCGGAATATACGTGTGCATAGTTTAAAGCTGTTGGCTTGCATACATTCTGATATATTGGTATTTGGATAAAACATAGAGAGAGAAATTATTAACAGTTGGCAGCCCTGGTGACTCTTAAGAATACACTAAATCATATCTGTTTATGTACAGATATTACATACAAAATTTGGGTGAAATCCAATTGATAGTGTAGATGTTATATGCATTTAAACATTGGACCTATCAGAAGGCTTAAAATTATTTTGGCAACACTGTCATTGTTGGCCTCCTGGAAATTAAACTGAAATAGTATTATCTGCATGTGTACCAATTTTGGAATAGCTCCCATGCATACCTTGCGAGATATCCAACATGGAGCTCAAATTTCTAGTGCGTTTTTTCAGCAGTTGGTAGCACTGACATCATTTTCAAATATGGACGTGAGATATTCCGGTGCACATCTTTACTCATACTAAATTTGGTTTTGATTGCTGCAGCCGTTTAGGAGTTGATAGGGGGGGGGGGACACACACACACAGCCAGACAGACAGACACACATTTTCCCGGATTGATCTCATAAGTCTACTTTTTCCTCATTTTTGCAAAATGTGAAAAGTAGGCTAAAAAGAGGGATAATTCCGTTATAGTCTATTGTAAAGAAAGCCACCTTATTGAGATGTTTTAGTAATAATATAGTAATATTATTATAAATATTATTATAACACAGTAAAATAAAATACAGTAATAATAAAATGCTGCACATTACTGATATATTGTTTTCCCACCTCACAAACTATTTCCCGTCTTTAGCGCTGTCCCACTTATGACGCGTTTAAACCACAGTGCCTTGAAGAACGTAATAATGGGGTTTTACTGTAGTTTCATCAATATTTTAGTTGTGCGATCTAATGTTTGGCGGCTTCGGTGGCGTAGTTGGTAGCATGCTTAGCTTCTATGCCCAAGATTGTGGGTTCAAACCCAGTCGAAGTCGTCGGATTTTTAAGAGCGTTAAAATTCCCTCAGTATGACTTCCTTCGGAGAGGAAGTAAGGCGGGCGGGACCATGTCAAATATTTATTGCATGCAAAAGAACCTTCCACTAACTACAATTGTGTGAAGCTAAATTTGCGGGTTAGATTTGATTAACGCTCTATGAGTTCCAACGTTCGCCTCCATGTGTGCTGGTTGTGGTGGCCTCTAGTAGCCAAGTTCGGAGCTAGGTGTCGTTGGCGGTAGCATTTGGTAGTAAAAGTAGGAAATACTTAAAATTGATCGTCTGCAGTCCTTACCTGAATTACAGATAACACACATTAATACAGCCATCAAAATTAACGCTGGTTATCAGACAGATTCTACACACACCTAAAGTACACGGGGCTACATTGTCCCAGCCCCAAAATTGAGGAACCAACCAACCGATCTTATGTTCGTTCGTAAATGCAGAGGATTCAGAATTTGGGTTGGGAAAGTTAGACAGACGTTCCTGAGAAAGATTAGGGATATGTTTTACGCTTAACAGGGAGAGACCGCATGGGAAGTTATTAGTGAGAGTTTGAGAATTGCGGTGGTATATAGGGGCTGATTTGAGAGCCTACAAATACGAGGATTGTTTCTGAATACCTTTTGTTTGAGGTTCCCCCACAAGTAAAAATCGCACGGTGCTGAATCGTACGAACACATTTACTGGAAGATTTCTTTTTTTTTCTTTTTTCTTAGTCGTTTACCCTCCAGGTTGGTGGAACCCACTGACTCAGCGAGAGAATTCACCACTACCGCCTCTACGGGCAGTGTCCTAGAGCTGGGAACATATAATCGGAGGGGATACAACTGGTGAGGTGTGATAGGCACCTCGCCCAGGCGGCCTCACCTGCAAAGCGAACAGGGGCTTCATGAGGGAAGGTACCGGGTGAGTTAGCCGTGGTCGTAACGGCATGACTGCTGGCAGTAGTTCACAACCGGGAGGCAAGGAGGTTCGAATCCTCCCGCCGGCAACCTTGAAGATGGTCTTCTGTGGTTTCCCTTCTTCCTTCCAGGCAAATGCAGGGGTTGGTACCTAACTATAGGCCACAGCCGATACCTTCCAACTCCTTGTCCTTACATTCAAACTTTTCTCCCCAGACAACACTCCACACGCGACGGTACGTGTAGCTCACCCATTGGGTGTCCGCCTCGAAGCAGCTACAACACTGGCGAGCCGAACATGTCCTCGGACACTCCCAGCATCAATCGCCATACGCTAAAGAAACAAAAAACAAAAAAATGAGGGAAGGTAATGGAAGGTAAGGATGGATAGGCAAGGAAGAGGGAAGGAGGCGGCCGAGGCCTTGAAGAAGGCACCATCCCGGCATTTGCCCGAAGACGAAGTGGGAAACCACGGAAAACCACTTCGAGGATGGCTGAGGTGGGAATTGAACCCCCTCTACTCATTTGGAACACCCGAGGCTGAGTAGACCCCGTTCCAGTCCTCATACCACTTTTTCAAATTTCGTGGCAGAGCCGGGAATCGAACCCAGGACCTCCGGGGTGGCAGCTAACCATGCTGACCGCTACGCTACGGAGGCGACTCGTTAATTTGATTAAGTTAATAATTAATGTTAAGGGTCTTACGTCCCTTTCAACTTCTGCGGCTTTCAGAGACGCCGGAATATTTCCCCTAACGGGATCTTTAACGTGCCACGGCTTCCTCACGTTTAAACACCCTAAAATGTCAACTAAATGCGCCGGGATTCGATCCCGCTATCTTGGGATCAGCAGGTGAGAACGCTACCGCTGAGCCATGCAGCCAGTCTTAATTAACTTCCTCGTAATGGCTAGCACTCTTGGCTGTCACAGTGGAGGCCCGGGTTCGATATCCAGCTCTACCAAGAAATTAAATCTGGTCTGAGGGCTAGATCGGGGTACACTCAGCCTCATGAGACAAAACTGAGAAGAGGTGGGTTCGATTCCCACCTCAACCAACCTGGAAGTGGTTTTCCGTTGTTTCCCACTTCTACAAAAGGCAAATGCTGGGATGGTTCCTAAATTAAGGCCATGGCCGTCTCCTTCCCAATCCTCATCCGAACTGTAAATACACACACTAATACAGCCATAATAATAACACAGGTTATCAGAAAAATTCCACACCCACGAACATGGGGCTACATGGCCACGTTGTCGCAAAGCCCCAAAATGATTTAATAACAACAAAAACAATTAATTTCCTGCCTCGTTAGCTCAATTGGCCGTCAAGACTGATCTGGTTAGGTTGTCACAAATACACAATCCCTTCATCAGGGTAGAGAAAATCTATACATTGTTGAGGGTTCTATGAACCAAGAATTGGGTTCTATTATGCTTTTCTAAGCGGCTTCGGTGGCGTAGTTGGTAGCATGCTGAGCTTCTATGCCCATGATCGCGGGTTCGAACCCGGCTGAAATCGTCCGATTTTTTAAGAGCGTTAAAAATCCCTCAGTATGCCTTCGGTGGGGAAGTATAGCCGGCAGGCCCATTTCATAGATTTATGGCACGTAAAGGAACCTTCCACACGTGCGAAGCTAAATTATAGGTTAGATTTGACTAACGCTCTTAGGTTCCAACGTTCATCGCCAGGAGCCGACTGAAGTTGCATCTAGTAAGCAAGTTCAGAACTAGTTGTCTTTGACGGTGTCGTTTGGTAGCAAAAGTAGGAACTACTTGAAAATTGAATGTCTGCAGTCCTTATTTGAACTAGAAAAAACAAACACATAATACACACCAATACAGCCATCACAATTAACACCGGTTTTCAGAGAGATTCTACACACACCCAAAGTACACGGGGCTACATGACCACGTTGTCGCAGCCCCTAAACTGAGGAACCAACCAACCAAGCTTTACCACAATATTTTAGCCACATGTGTAAGTGAATGGAATGGTAACTGGAGAAATTAATCATTTGCAGGGGAGGGTAAACAGAACGGAACCATATGCCAGAGGATATTTTCAGCTCTTTGCCTCCAAATGTATGGACGTTTAAAAAGCTGATCAGGCTTTGTCAAGTAAACGAGTTGTTGAGTAGATTAGTGGACAGCAGTGAGCATATGTGCGATGGATGGAAAGGGGTGGATTGATATTTTGTCATTTTATAATCATTGCTAATTTTAGTTGTATATGCAGAGAATGTGAGACAGCCTCCGTGGCTTAGGCGGCAGCACGCCGGCCTCTCACCGCTGTGTCCGTGGTTCAAATCCCGGTCACTCCATGTGAGATCTGTGCTGGACAAAACGGAGGCAGACAGGTTTTTTCTCCGGGTACTCCGGTTTTCCCTGTCAACATTTCATTCCAGCAACACTCTCCACTATCATTTCATTTCATCTGTCATTCATTTAATCATTGCCCCAGAGGAGTGCGTCAGACCTCGGCAGCCGGCATAGTTCATATCCTCGCCTCTAGATGGGGGCTTCATTCATTCCATTCCTGACCCGGTCGGAGACTGGAAGCAGGCTGTGGATTTTCATTTTCATGCAGAGAATGTAACTCTTTGTGCTGAATATATTTTAGTTGTTGTTTATTTCAGGGGCTTGATTATAGCGGACATGTATCCCCGTGCACTTTTAATAAAGAAATTAATTGGTATTCTTCCCGAAGGCAGGTCCGAGCCTCCGAAGAGGCTACCCCCAGCCGGAGTTTGCGTGTGATAGGGTGGACAGGGCCTTTCCGCTCCTCCTTATGTTGGCCACCAGCGCGCAGTGCCTAGAACCGCATACCTTACATATTCCGACTGCGCCCAGTGTTGCTTAACTGCGGGGTTCTCATGGGATCCGGTGTTTCAACATGGCTAGGCCGTTGGCCCGTGCACTTTAGTGCAGCGGTTCCCAAACTTTTTCGGTCCCGGAACCCTTCAGAAGCCATGTTCTTTCCGCGTAACCCGAACTGTATCCCTGATTTTAACTGAGCATGGTGAACCCACAACGTTCTTCCTGCTTTCATCTATTCTTATTGTGTGGGTGTTTTGTATAGCCTAACGCTAACGTAGTAGGTTTGGAAACAAAGACAAAACATTTTAAATATACATACAAGCCTTTATTTCAGTAAAAAAATATAAACAATTATTTTTAGAACAATAAAAATTGGAATTCCATCTAATTTCTATGTAATGACTGATATTGTTTCATTTTCGTCTTAAAATAGTTTTGAAATCGACAGCTGAATATGTAAATCCGGGGCAGCATTCAACTTACTCTTAAATTTGTTTTTGGGGTAAGCATAAGCAGAAAAGCCTAATTCGCATCGATAGGTGGGCACGAAGGGGAGCTGAGCCTTTTCGGCTACTGACGGGTATACGTCTATCAGTCCTACCCAAAAGTCATTTAGCGGCACTAATTAAAAATTTCGTTTTAAAAGCGGAGGTACATTGAATTTCAATCAGATCTTCCATAGTCAGGCACAGATATGTGAGGTTAATTTTGGTTGGCAAATGGATTTTGCTGTGATAAAATTCATAAAAACGAAGTCCTAACGTTGGCGAATAGGTGTTTGTTTATAATACGAACTCCACCTACCTTTGCATTAGAGACAATCTGTTAGTTAGCCTCGTGTGGTTTTATTTTAAAATCAGTTTAAAATTTGATTTTTAAGATTTATCGCGGAACCCCTGCGATGCCTGCGGAACCCAGTTTGGGAACCGCTGCTTTAGTGTATATTATATACCAGGTGAATCAGCTGCACTTACTTATTTTGTTTCATGCAGCCCAACTAGGATTGTTATCGGACAGGTAGATATTTCTCTGCTTGCATCCTGTATGGTAGCAATGCACTTCAAGCATATACTGCAAACGATACTGAACGCTATTATTTTCCCTCGGTGTGACCACGAGGGAATTACTAGATGTTCAGTAAAGAACATATAGCCAACTTTCTCCTAAATGCATGGGTATTGTTATAACATTTGTCCTTTTCAATGAGTATAATGAATGCTGGTTGTAGTAGCTTGTTGAAATACAACGTGTCATACGGATATTAAACATGAATATGAGGTGCCCTTTGCTAGTGCCACCTCTGTACAAAATGTCATTTAATTCGGTTTCACCGTGTTTGAATTGATATGGGGAATCGATTTGCACACATACATGGCCGCCATATGCAAACTATTGGACTGATGACCTTGTAGCTTGGTCAAAGAACGCTTCCGACATAAAGGTATGTTGTTGTACAATTTAGTAGAAATCACATGATTAGGTTGGTTGTAATTTGATTTAAACTTTTAACATTTGGGTGACCGCCATTATGTTTCCGACAAGATGGCGGCGATATAAAACATGACACTGAGGTGCCCTTTGCTAGTGCTACCTCTGTACCAAATTTCGTTCAATTCGGTTTCACCGTGTTTGAATTGATTGGGGGGGGGGGGGGGGGGGGGGGGGTGGACAGACATTCAGAGTACACACACTCACACACACCCAGACAGACTAACATTTTTTCGCCCCGTGTTGATCTCATAAGTCTACTTTTATTTTTTGCAAAAATCGAAAGTAGACTAATATAGCGTTCAGTATCATTTGCAGCATATGCTTATACAGCATATTTCCATACGGGGAGCAAGCAAGGACATATCGACCGTCCTGACAACAAGCGTTAGTTGGGCTGCATAAAACAATATTATTATGGGCGGATAATTTACCTGGTATACTTAAAAAAAAAAATGTCTGATAACCTGTGTTATTGTCGTGTCTGTAGTAGTAGTAGTAGTAGTGTGTGTTTTCGTAATTGAAGTGAGGATTTAGAAGGAGTTGGCCATGACCTTGCGTTAGGAGCTATATGGGCATTTTCCTGAGGTAGAAGTGAGAAACCACGGAAAATCAAATTCTGGATGACTGAGGTGGAAATGGAACCAACCTCTTCTCAGTTTTTGGTTGGTTGGTTGGTTCCTCAGTTTAGGGGCTGCGACAACGCGGTCATGTAGCCCCGTGTACTTAGGGTGTGTGTAGAATCTGTCTGATAACCGGTGTTAATTGTGATCGCTGTATTAGTGTGTGTATCTGTTTTAATTCATGTAAGGACTGCATACATTGAATTTTTTCAAGTAGTTCCTACTTTTGCTGCCAAACGCCACCGTCAACGACCAACTAGTTCTGAACTTAGTTACCAGATGCCACCGCAGTCGGCTCTTGGCAACGACCATAGGAACCTAATAACGTTAGTCAAATGTTTAACCTATATATTTAATTTATCTTCACACAGTTGTAATTAGTGGAAGGTTCTTTAACATGCCATAAATCTATGACATGGGACCGCCGGCTTTACTTCCCCTCCGAAGAAAGGCATATTGAGGGATTTTTAACGTTCTTAATAAATCCTACGACTTCAGCCGGGTTTAAACCCGCGATCTTGGGCATAGAAGCTCAGCATGCTACCAACTACGCCACCGAAGTCGTTCTTCTCAGTTTTTCCTCACGAGGCTTGGTGTACCCCGTTCCAGCCCTTATTGCCAGAATTAAATTTCTTGGCAGAGCCGGAAATCAAACCCAGATCTCCAGGGCAACAGTTAAGAATGCTAACCGCTACGCCAGGAAGTAGCTGAATATATATTAAAGTGTAGATTTATTTTCCACCAATCAATTTGGAGTCTGCTGATGTATGAATTATTGTGATGACTGTTTTAAGGATTTCTTATTGTTGTAGCAACCGGCCGCGGTGGCTGAGAGCGCTAACGTGCTACCTTGTGCCTCGCTGGCTTCGGGAGAGCATGGGTTCGAATCCCACCTTAGCCGTTCTGAAAAATGGTTTGCGTGGTCTCACATTTTCACCACCAGGCAAATACCGGGACGGTTCCTTTCAATATCCCTTACCTGACCCGTCCTGAAAAGAAAAGTACATGGCCATTGGCTGCATTAATAAAATTAATTATTGTTTTAGCAGATCCAAAGGTCGGAGGTTCAAATTCCGGCTCTGACAGTGTCTATTCTGAATGCGTTTTTCCCCGATTTTTTCCACACTCCCTCCAGATAATTTCCGGGGTAGTAACTTATTTCAAGTGCTTGGACATTCACTCCATCACTGTCCCTAATACAGCTCCAAACACTAGTACAGTCATCACAAACGGGGTATCAGACAAGTAAGTGGAGCTGATGCCCAAGATTTTCCTCTAAATTGATTAACCCTGGAACCCTACACTTGTTTATTACAGACACTAATCCTACAATGGGGCACGCAGTGCACCAAGAATAGTACGTCTGATTTACATGTTACAAACCAATTTTTATTGAATCGCCGAATGTTACAAGTGTACGGCGAACATTGCATGTCCCTTGCAAGGGTCAAGGCGTGGCAGGGAAGGACGGGTGTCGTTAACCGATGTTGCCCGGTCTGGGGCACCCCCCCCCCCCCTGCATTACCGATGACAACGTCCAGCTGGTTGATGCACTCATTACTCAGGACCGACGAGTGACAGTGAACGCCATAGCCACCGTGGTCGCTGGGGCAGATGACCTCATAGTTCCGCCCCTTAAAACAACAATAACTATAACTAACTCCACGACAATGCACGACCTCATACGGCCAACACAGTCGTGGCACTGCTGCAGAAATTCAAATGCGAGGTTCTCAGCCACCCTTCAAACAGTCCAGACCTCTCTCCCGGTGATTACGCCATGTTTGGTCCCCTGAAAAGGGCTCTGTGGGGCCAACGATCCAGCCAATGGTTGGCGCGCTCCGCTGACTCATATCGTTAGTTCACACGTGTTTTGTGATTCATATGGACGTGTATCTGCAAAGCTTAGACGTTAGTGTTGCACATTTAGTGAGTATTGTGATTACTGTGATTGTTATTTTATATTACACTTTAACATTCTATAATAATAATGAAATAATATTAAAAAACGTATACTTTTTTACAACATTTTGCAACACCTCACATTTTATAGTGTTTTATTGAATGTCATTTCTACAATTGACACAAACAGATAAGATATTACCTTTGCATACTCTGCACACTTTATAGTGGTTTTGGTGTCCTTGGTTCGCGGAAAGTACACACCATGAAGCGTAACACTAACCCTACACTGGGGTACTAAGTGCCCCAAAACCAATCTATAGCAAAGAAGCGATGCGCTACAACTCTGACTAACACGGCAACTGAAACATGTCATAGATTTATGGCATGTTAAAGAACCTTCCACTAATTACACGTGTGTGAAGCTAAATTGGATAGGTTAAGAATGTAAACAACGCTCTTAGGTTTCTACGTTCGTTGCCAAGAGCCGGCTGTGGTGGCGTCTAGTAGCTAAATTCTGAACTAGGCCTAGTAGTCGTTGACGGTGGCGTTTGGCGGCAAAAGTAGGAACTATTTGAAAAATTCTAAGTTGCAGTCTTTACTTAAATTTAAAAAAAAACACCGGTTATCAGACTGATTCTATGCACACCCAAAGTACACGGGGCTACATGACCGCGTTGTCGCAGCTCCTAAACTGAGGAACCAACCAACGGCAACTGAAAGACTGTCAAGGACAAAGAAAAGTCACGGCGGCTGCCGGCTGTAAGGGTTGCCATCACAAACCCAGAGGGAAACAAAAATTCTCTGGGGCACCCGGTGTAGGGTTCCAGGGCTAACAACATGAAGCCCTTAAAACAACAATCACAATACTTCCCATATCAATAGAGTACGAAACTCTGTGTTGCAGGTCTGTTCGCCTACTCGCACCTGGACTTCGAGGCTGATCGTGACCCCAGCCCTGTTGGTGACCCCTCCCTGGCGGATATGACGGTAGCCGCGCTCAAAGTGCTGCTTCGCAATCCTCAGGGCTTCTTCCTCTTCGTGGAGGGTGAGTATTTCTTGCATCTCTATGTATTATCTAATTTATTTCAAGAAAATTAAACATACTTTGTATATTTAAATAGCCCCTTTCTCATTATGCAGTTCTAACTAAAGTAATTATTTTTTTTTATTTTTTATTTTTTTATTTAGTCAATTTACCCTCTAGGTTGGTGGTTCCCACGGACTCAGCGAGGGAACTCACCACTACCGCCTCTACGGGCAGTGTCCTAGAGCTGGAACATCTGGTCAGGAGGGATACAACTGGGGAGGTGTGATCAGCACTTCGCCCAGGTGGCCTCACCTGCAAAGCGAACAGGGGCCTCATGAGGGAAGGGAAGGGATGGAAGATTGGGATGGATAGGCTAGGAAGAGGGAAGGAGGCGGCCGTGGCCTGACAGTAGGTACCATCCCGGCATTTGCCAGAAGACGAAGTGGGAAACCACGGAAAACCACTTCGAGGATGGCTGAGGCGGGAATCGAAACCCCTCTACTCATTTGGACCACCCGAGGCTGAGTAGACCCCGTTCCAGTCCTCATACCACTTTTCAATTTCGTGACAGAGCCGGGAATCGAGCCCAGGACCTGCGGGGCGGCAGCTAATAAAGTAATTATTATAGATGTTATTTGTAACTCTTCAGTCGGTGAACAGGAATTTTTCCAATGACTGGGTGGGGTACAATGTACACAGGGTGTAACTAAGCTCCGGGGATTCGATGGAGGACCTGACGACAAGCAAAACATATGGTGTATTTTGCTTACTCGGATAGCCAGAGATCGTTCATTGCAACCATCACCTGGTAGGCCAACATGTGATTATCAGTTACAGTGTTTTCCTGATCAGCTAGTACAAAATACAGGGGCATTATCTATGTGCGCCCCGATAAAACGGCAAGCTAAGCCAGCTGTGACTGGCGCAGATCGCGGGCGCGCGTACCCGGTTCAGCCGGTGGCGGCGCGCACTTTCACACTTTTACCAAACTTGTTCAATAATGTGTACATACAGTGCTCATAGGTGATGCGGAAAATGTCCTCCCTCTCTTGTAACACACACCTGACATCTCCTGATGAAAGAATGCCTGTCAACTCTTTTATTACAGTGAAACGTGGCTAATTCGAACTTCTATAATTCGAAATCTTCCTTAATTCGAATTTTTCCCTCGGACCCTAGCATTTTATATACAATCAATGGTTAAAAATCGTGGTTAATTCGAATTATACTTTGGATAATTCGAATTGTTTTAGTGTAAAAGGCCGATCGGAAGCCAAACAGTTGGGTCAGTTCCCGAAAAGCTGTTCCGAGTGCAGCCCAAGCAACAAACCACATCACAGAACTTAGGCGTTTTTTAAGTAGAAATGACGTAAGCGATTCAGTTTTCCGTTCCTAAAAATTTGTTAGATTATTTTGTGATGGCTGAGAGACTTCATTGTAGAAATCAGGTAAAAATCTCAATCATTTTTGAAAAACAGGAGATTTCTCTAAGACTTAACTAGATTTCTGGATTACTATTGTCGTTTTATTTTGGGGTTTTATTTTTCATTTGAAATTTTTGAGGTTATTCACGATACAGTCATTATAAAGTACCGCTGTCTGTTAATCTGCTTTGTTGAACGTAAATCATTATGTAAACGTAATACAATGTATTTTCTCTACCCTTTTCAAGAACTCTCTTAATTCGAATTTTTGGATAATTCGAATTTGTTTACTAGTCCCTTGAGGTTCGAATTATCCACGTTCCACTGTATTTACGGAGCCTGTTTCCTAGAGTCGTTTAGCGAGCCTCCTAATTGTACTGACATTTGGCACAGGTCTTCCCGGAAACTTGATTCAAAATGTTTGTCTCGTTTCAGAACAAGATTTTCTGCTTTCTGATGTGTAACATCTTTCCGCTCGGTTGCTGGATAGTTTTGTGGGAGTGATTTTGAAAATTGGGGACGGATGTGGATCGGAACGATCGAGCTGGCAGTGGTGGATCAAACGGAAGTATGCACTGCCCGATCGATCGATCAAACGGAAGTGTACTAGCTGGCAGTGGTGGACAACGGAAGTATGCACTGCCCGCTCGATCGATCAAACGGAAGTGTACTAGCTGGCAGTGGTGGACAACGGAAGTATGCACTGCCCGCTTGATCGATCAAACGGAAGTGTACAAGCTGACAGTGGTGGACAACGGAAGTATGCTCTGCCCGCTCGATCGATCGAATGGAAGTGTGCCCTAGCTGGCAGTGGTGGATAGAACGGAAGTATAAGACACACTGCCAACTCGATCGATCGATACAGCTGGCACTGGTAAGAGAAACAATCAGCGCGCGGTGTCGAAAATTGATACCATGACGCACTGTCGGCCATGTGGAATGTATATGACATACTGAACGGAAAACGCTTATGCGAACTCTGGTGTCAAGTGATTTAAACAAATGACATGGTACATGTTCAAAGTCTTCGTATCAGTATTTTTAAACGGTAAAATGCCTTAATATCAAACATTGTAAGTAGTCGGCATTGCATTGGCATAAGGCATTTTAAACTCAATGTCACTCAGGAACATTATCGAAACAAGCAAAACATAAATGAAACTTAATTCCGTAATGCAGTATTATTGGAACATGGAAATAAATCACCATCTTGTGCACGATATATGCGTAGGCGAAATAGCCGTGGGGTTATTGCGTATGCCTGTGAATCTAGAGATCTTGGGTTCAAATCCTGGGCGGGCTAGATATTTTTGCTACCAGATTATCATTTTAAACGATATTTATCATATCAATATGACTCATCTTAACAGAATCCATATCAAATTACGTGTTGGTCTTTGAATCAAGAGGACCAATTTATAAGGAATTTAAGGTTATGAGCGGTGTCGCGTCTATTAATCTAGTTGATCCATATCGTATGCTCATTTAGGCTAGTGCTGGTGGAAGCTACAAATCATCTAATAAAATGAGTTCCGTATTATAAACTACAATATCTGTAAAACACTCCCTTTTACAATAGATTAATATTTGAGCCAATTTCTTTTTCTTTCTTTTTCTTAGTCGTTTACCCTCCAGGTTGGTGGAACCCACGGACAGCGGGGGAACTCACCACTACCGCCTCTACGGGCAGTTTCCTAGAGCTGGGAACATCTAATCGGAGTGGATACAACTGGTGAGGTGTGATTGGCACCTCGCCCAGGCGGCCTCACCTGCAAAGCGAACAGGGGCCTCACGAGGGAAGGTAATGGATGGTCAGGATGGATAGGCAAAGAAGAGGGAAGGAGGCGGCCGTGGCCTTGAAGAAGGTACCATCCCGGCATTTTCCCGAAGACGAAGTGGGAAACCACGGACAACCACTTCGAGGATGGCTGAGGTGGGAATCGAACCCCCCTCTACTCATTTGGACCACCCGAGGCTGAGTAGACCCCTTTCCAGTCCTCGTACCATTTTTCAAATTTCGTGGCAGAGCCGGGAATCGAACCCAGGACCTCCGGGGCGGCAGCTAACCATGCTGACCGCTACGCTACGGATGCGACATTTGTGCCAATAATACTATAAAATACTGGTGTATCAACAATTTCACGTGAGGTTTCTTCTATGAGCATATTATTTAGTTTTCTGAAATATTAACACTTCCAAAAGAACATTCGTTGTCATATGGCAGAATGATTCAACCATCAGTATCTTTGACAAAATAGGAGGTGGTTAACATACCTACCACTAACCTATAAAGTGATAGAATGCCAGGACAGGTTGGAGCCTGAACTCTCGGTACTCCCATAGCTTGCACGCAGTGCTGTACGTGGCTGAACGCAGCTGCCCGAGCAGCAGGAGGTACTGTTGAAGTTCTGGTTATACAACACCTTGGCGAATTGATTCGCGTGTTAGACTTTGGCCTGAAGGATCTCGGCCAAACCATCGATGATTTTAATGTCCTGGGCACTCTCAGTGCCGTGCGTATTTCTAAGGTACTAGCCAAGAGTGCCACCCACTTTTTGTGCGATTTGCAGCTCTCTAGATACAAATTAATTACTCTCTCAATTTATATCCGTTTTCAGTGAAAAATTTCTGTTATATAAAAGGAAGGGCTCCTTGAATTAATGTCACTTTATTGCAAAAATATGTACAGTTAAATTAGAAATAAATCATGAATTTAAAATTTTAAAATTCAATTAATGAAAATCCACATTTTAAAGCAAATATGTAGTTCCAAAAATCATTGTAACTCACCAACTGATGATATTTATTGTAGTACACCCTCTTGACTGTTGTTTTGAAAAAAAAAAAATGTTATTGGGAATGATAATATGTCAGTATGTCTACCCCTTATTATTCCAGTTGTCCAACGGGGTCGGGGATGAGATACGATGGAAGTCTTTGTGGCGATGGTTTTTACGGCCGGATGCCCTTCCTGACTCCAACCTCATCAGAGGAGTTAACGAGAGATGAAATGAATGATGGTGAATGAAACTGGGCAAGGATGTGGAAGGAAGCGGCCGTGGCCTGTCAGAAGGTACCGTCCCAGCATTTGCCTGGTGTTGAAAATGGGAAACCACGGAAAACCATTTCAAGGACGGCCGACGGTGGGGCTCGAACCCACGCGTCTACCGAGTCAGCAGAGAGCTTGGCCCCATGACCTAATGCTGCGCTTTAGCCAGCGTAGCCACTACTGTCGGTGGGAATGATAATATGTCAGAAATGTTCAAAATATAAAATTTACTAATCACGGCAATTGCCGGTGTTCCACTTATAAAATAACTTTGAGAATCGCTCTCACTGACTATGACCTAACAAGAAGACTCTTCAACACTATTATGAAGTTCCAGTTCACATTCTGACTCCACATAGTTATCATCATTCCCTAAACTATTGATATAATCCACTAAATCATCGTTTGTAAACACTTCGTCGCGCTAGCCCGCCATTACTTGTAGACGTGTGGTGAGATATGCGGATACGACCTTCACATTTTTTAAAAATTCGTCACACGAAAACAAATAATTGATATGATGCTCCTAGTGGTAAATGTGGAGACTACATACTGCCCCCGTAAATTGAATTATATTGAGACCACGGTGGCTGTATTGGCAAATATGAATTAAGTTATGGCTGTCATAGTTGTGACGTGGATATTCATGACGTAGGCACGAATGACGCAGACTTCATGCAAGTAGGCTGCTTGAGCTGAGATTCTTGGTGACGTCATGATTTTGTTCGAGAAAGATCTGAGATTTACGACGCAGTCGCAGGGAAACGTGGATTTGTGCTAAGGAAGAAGTTACGCTATTGGAGGAAAGACTCGAACCAATGAACGATAGTTAGGAGGGAGACGGAGATTACTGAAACTATCTTATTTAATTACTTTTGGAATGCAGAATTGTGGAAAACTATTTTCAGTTATGGCATTGAGTTGGAATTTTGAAGAAATTATTTTTGAGTTTTTGAAATTTGAAAATCCGTCAAGTATAGCCAAAGTTAGAACTTCTAGCGATGACGGAGAAACAAGCTATGGAAGGGATGGATACGCCCCTTAAGAAGTTGATAAAAGGTCTTGCACAGCAGAGAGAAGCTCTCATATCTCAAATCGCATATATATCTCATACCGCATATATATTTCTGATGTCATATAGTCGTTTTCGAGTGAATAAGTGAAGCAACTTGTCTTTAGAGCGTGTGGTATAGCCCACCGCATCGAACGAGCTTCGAGCGTGCCGCAGTTCCATTTTACGGTGTTTGAAACTAGGCGAAGTTGAAACGCACACATTTTCAAGTCTACAAGATAATATATCAAGAGTTGACTAATGCCTTTAAGCTAATTCGATTGTGCAGTACTATATTAAAGTGTGTAGAAAGGTTGAACATTTTCAAGATTATAATTCGAAAGATATTGGCATTTTAAGACGGCAGACAAAAGTGATTTTCTCGCCACCTGAGAAGCACTTTTAAAATATCACATTCTACGCTACGGCTGACACTGGTATTGCAACCGTGCTACTACATATTGCTTTTGGTGTTACAACGCTGCATTCTAACATGGAACAATATAATATCGCAGTTCTTTCAACTATTATAACGGAAATGGAGATGGAAGGCTAAGGACTTTAATGCAATTGGGACATATATCAATGGAGTGAAATAGCAGCATGGAACTTCGCTAATCGTCTTTCTACAAAAGCGAGCATGTAGTGAATATCCAACTACACTCATGCCTCGTAGTC
The DNA here is from genome assembly GCA_946902985.2 of Meconema thalassinum. NCBI lineage: Eukaryota > Metazoa > Arthropoda > Insecta > Orthoptera > Tettigoniidae > Meconema > Meconema thalassinum. Next base: position 759,391,127 of record OX336388.2, on the reverse strand, counting down.
CAACGCTGAATTATATCAAATGGCAGTGGAAACATATTCATACTCCACAAATATGAATATTTCTACGGAAATAACTGCAATAAACTTCATGGCGAATTTCTACCAGAACTTCAGGGAACTATCAAGAGAGGCCAGGGTAGACCCGGCTCACAAAGAAGAGTTTTGCCAGAAGGATGTCTATCGTATACGCGGAGCAGTGCAATTTCCGGAGGAGGAAGCAGTTCTATTCTCCGAGGGCGCTGGTTCCAGGTTCGAGGTCGGAGCACATCTTTTTGGTGAAATGGAACCATCACCAGTCTTCTTTGGAAGATTTTCCTCTGGAACTTCAATCAACAGATAAGGTAGTCGTGAACGTTTCTTGTTTTATTTGAGTCATTTAGCGATATCTGAGCAACCATTTTTCTCATATGTTCTGTCCTATATTTTGCCCCATATTCTTGCTTGATAATTCTGTACTCAGTACACTTTGATGATTTATGCTTTTTCTACGATTTATTAAGACATTGTTATGTCAGTGGCATAGTTAAATAATTTTGGATCAGTTGAGACTGATAATAGATATTCTTTCTATAATTTGCATATTTTTGAAGTCACGATTTGACTGTAAAGTTAACGATTTTCTTTGGCAGATTTGAATTCAGACAGCGTGTCACTTTATTAAAGTAATTCTATTCAGTAAATTACTTTGACCAATTTTCTGTCATCCTCAAGAAAGAAGAATAATTAAAAGATTTTAGAGCGTTAAAATCTATTTCTGTATCGACGATCTTGGAAATACTAGTCGTTTTATGAACATGATTGCAACATAGACATTTATCGTCAGTTCTGAAATTACCATTGCATTACAGACAATTTTATGAAATATGAACTTTGATTACGATTTATTGAATACACTATAGTAATGAACATTTGATAGGAGTTTTCTCAATACTAGATTGGAACAATAATGTTTGCATTCCAAAGTCTAATTGTATTCTATTCGACTATTTTTCAGTTTAGATGAACTTTGTTTGAAGATGGTATTTTTATACTATATTACTTAGGAGATATTAATCTCAATTTTGATAGACCAGAGAGGCGTGTATAATCGTATTTGCTATTAAATTTATTTGTGATTGGCAAATTTTTACTTCATATCGATTCATGAATGAAACCCACGAAGGTTCAATAAATAACAGTTTTGAAACAATTAATGAATATAAGAATTTTTGAAGTGGAACTATGGATGTATAATAGTTAGTTCAGTGGACATGTAAAAGTCGCTGATGAATAATGCCCTTGAATAAGTGAAGGAGATTCCCACAGTAATATTAATGAAGTTGATGAAATTATAAGTGGAGGTTTTGTGTATGGATTGTGAAAGATTTTTATGCCATATATATGGAAATATATGATGAATTCTGGGCCTATTTTATGCAATTTGTGCATTTGAGCGAAGTATTTTCCGCTGAGTTTATTGTCCAGGTCCTTTGAAAATTAATCATGTGAAATTACTGTTAAAATTAACAAGAGTGTTAAATAATTTGAGATAACGGTTTTGAATGGAGGTTACCGTCACAAATAATAATAATAATTATTAAAACTTAATAAACCTGAATATAAGCATAAATATAACTAACCTTCATTGGTCGATTATATTAACCTGATTTGAGTAATTATCAACCGGATAAACGTGTGGTTTAATGTATTTCTAAAATAAATAATATTAATATTGTAAATAATTGTGTAAATATCTTTAACAATAATGTGAAATGAAAGGAATTAATAGAGGCGTGTATAGATTTTTGAATTGTCGTTTGACAATATTATAAACAATTTATAATTGTTATAAACAATTAATGAGCATTTGTTATAAACATTAAGAGTTTTGTTAATATACTCTAAAGAACGCTAATGAAACATATGGATGATGTAATTAAACAAGTTTTGGGATTATTAGAGTAATCCAGTAACATGTGATTGAAGCATTTAAAAGATTTGCGTGATAATATTTGAGTTGAGTTGAGGACATTTAAAGCGTTTGAAAAGGAGCTAGGCTCTGAGGTTACGAGCATATGCTAACACTGACCGGACAGGTGGGTCCATTTAACGACGTAGGCATGCGACTTGTTGTAGGGTGGATCGCAGCTGGCCTGACAACTGTATGTTAGAGGCCAAGGTCGACCACATAACAGGCTTGCAGTTATAAATAAAGTGTGATGTTTATGAAAGAGGAAAACAATTGCTACATGTCTTGTTCCAATTCCCTCATCCATTCCAAGTGTATTACTATTATTACGTTCTTTATAAGCTAGTGAAAGATAAAATTTTGTATGTAACGTCTACAAGTCCTACAGGAGGACATGGTTATATTGACAATGGCTTCTGATTGCCACGTGTATTTTGTTGTCTATTTTTGTTAAAGTCACCCCTTTATGTGAAATAAATTATTGTACAGTTTAAAGTTTCTTGTTTCCGTTTTGGTTCATTTTAAATATCATGGTGGAGGTTATTGTGTGGGCATACTTTAAGTGATCCAGTTGGCAACCCATACCCGAGATTAATTTGAAGAGGTAAGTAAAGGTAAGTATGAACCCCCGTATATTTTGGTGTGTTCCACAATAATTTCTTGTTAACTGCTGTGCTCTAATCTCGGTAGTATCTGTCAGTGCCATTTTCATTGATGTAGCAGTGCCGGTGCGATTGATTATTGGCAATCCGATTGAGGGGGCGGATATCTGACAGCCTACTATCCGGATTTACGGGGACAGTACCTTCCTTGATAAGAATATATTGATTTGTGCTGCTATCTACCGTGAAAGGAAGAACTACGACAGTTTCTAAACACGTCTGCATGAGGGATGAAATATCATTCCTGGCACTTTAGGCGAGTTCACGGAGGAATGAAAAATCATCCCTTGGCGCTCAAAGAGTTCCCCTAGCTCGATGACTGAGTGTGTGTGACGACTTCATCATCACTGCATCCCTATTAGTACACGCAGGTCGCCCACGGACGTCAACTAGAAAGACCTTCACTTGGCCTTCCAGAAGGCCCCACTGATTTACATTTTAGTTCTTGTTCATTCATTTACGAATTAGGACATCTTGGTCATCATTCCCGTGTACTTGGGTTAGAGTTGGCTTTATTTGTGGTGTACAACTGTAATTAAGTTATAACTATTAAGCATCCCAGCGGCTTCGGTGGCGTAGTTGGTAGTATACTGTGCCCGCCAGACAAGGATATCGGAAGACCGCTTGACCGCAACGGCCCCCCGACACCCCCATCCACCGAACCCACAACCCTAAAAGGATCAGATGTGCATTCTCAAATCAGCCCGCCAGGGACTAGTTAACTCAGGGTCGATCGATGTTAGTGAGATGTGGAGATGTTATGAACTGACCCAAGAAAGCACATCAAAAACAACAAAAAAAAAAGAAGAAGTCCAGTCTTAAGTTACCTTCTTTGTTTATTTAGAAACAGCACCCTATCCTACTTCTGAGGGTAAGAATCGGATAAGCCGCTAACCTGAACACATGATGAATAATCCCTAAATGACGTTAAGTTACCCTCTTGAAGTCCTATTATACAACAAAACAAAAAAACAGCAAACTAAGGGAATAATACGTAAGTTCGGCCCTAAGCAATTACAATGAGAAATTTAATTAAAGCAAAACAATGTGTATGAAACTAGGCTATCATGGTATTATCCCTGACATTTAACGTTAAAGTTATGTTCTGATTTGATCCTATCGTAAAGGTAATCATAGACGTGACGCGCCTATGCAGAAAAAAAACTATCACACAATTGGTTCACTAAAAATACATCAGTAACAAATGGGAACACAAGTCAACAAAACATAAACACACAATAGAATACACTCTTATATTCAACATCCTCCCTACACAAATCGTCGACTGTTTGTAGACGATTGTCATCTGAATGCATGTCAATATAGATTGGCAACAGCATGAACACCGTCATGTCTGACATTGCATTTGCAAAGTCCAGGTTTCCGTGGATTCGCCTAGAAATTACATTCGAAGATTCAAGGAGTGTCAGCTTGATCTAATTGTATTTAGAAGCATCACCCTCAGGTGAAAAATCGAAGATCGAATCATGACAACAACATACGAAAAAATTACATTATTAAAAAAAACTGAAGTTCAAAACTATTTAATTATTTATTTAATTATTAATTATTTATTGCTTTCAAAATAAAACTATTTCATTATTATTATTATTATTTATTATTATTATTATTTATTATTATTATTATTATTATTATTATTATTATTATTTTTATTATTATTTATTATTCCAGGAAGTGTATTTAATATTGTCATTAGACACGAAGAACAGAATCAGACCCATGAATAAACTCTCCCTTCGAGAAGTATCAGTCATCTCGATTCTACAGCATCATCAAACATCTTCATATGAGCCTCACCGCTCAACTTAAATACACGCCAGTCTCAGCTGGATTCGTGTTTACAAATACCAATACGTGTGGTCACCCAACACACACCTTATAAAACGGTCGACAGTGGTATAAAAATCACCTGTCACCTAATTAACATCACCATGAGCGATAATGCATCGTCTTCATGTGGAACAAATTACCCAATCACAATCTAACACGTTGCCCTGGTCTGATACATCTTCGGTCTGTACAAAATTAAGTTAATGGCTGCCCAGAACAGCTGTTACAGCTCTTAAATAATGGTTTCAATCTAATACAAGTTACATTTTACTTAACAAATTTATTAACCTAATGGGAGTGTAAATTCATTGACAAAATACTGCTGTGCAGTTCTACGCTAAGTGTAGTATTGAGTTTGTGTTTGCCTTTAGTTGTTGTATAATGTGACATGTGAATGATGCATTTGCTTGCGGTCGGTATCTTCGAGTGTCCGCCACGGCTTTCAAGGTCCCAATACACTCTCCCGCTGACGAACAATTGAGCTCACCGCTTGCTTTGAAACCAGTTCTAAATCCACGCATTCAGATGTACAATTGTAATAACGCCACACTTCTGGCATAGCAAAAGAATAATGTTGAATTCCAGGTAGACCAAAGATATAGATACCGTATGTCACTCTTTCTGCAGTGACTTGAATATATTAAAATGATACGTAGGAGGTATTAAAAATGCTTAAACAAATTATACTGTAGTCATTCCGTCATGTCTATCGACTGCCATACCTTCCCAAGGATCGTGTGTTCGAGAATAACACACACTTCCACCTTACTTAAGTACATGAAGTTATATTTGCGGCGTTCTTCTTCAATTTATGCATAGTGCTCCCAATGCCTTTCTTAATCATTATATTTACAAATTGCCACGTAGAAATAGACCGACAGGAAATAATAGTTAATCACATAACTACCAAAAAAAACAAATCCTGCCTATAACCAACTGTGTGAATATGTGCGGCCAATATATTATGCTAATTATCCACCACAATTCTACCGTACATAAATGGTTTTATTTGACTTACTCGTTCATGGTTGGTTGTGTGAGATGGATGGCTCTCGGTTTGAACCTGGTCCTCGGTTCACTCACCGTCCTTAACCATCGTTTCTTTCTCCCCATGGTATTATTTGGCATCGGCTCTTCCCATGGTTGAATGGTTTACTCGGACATTCCTCCTGCCATAAGGATGGCGGTAGCTTCCGTGTAGTTATAGGCCCCCATGATGGTAGTAGTATTACACGTTGGAGAAGCCTGAATCACTGATTTTATCGGAACAATAGTTGTAAAATTCCCACTGATTCTAAACTGTGCGGATATTCAAAATTGCCTTTCTATTTCCGCCACTGACTTTATTGACGCATCTGCATCATATTACACAGACTTTACAACTTTTCTCACTCCACAATTACACGGGTTTGATAATAGCACTTCAAAATGTTGACAATTTACAGTTCGACTAGTCACGAATAACAGTTCCAATGCACTTTCCAAATATAAAAGTCTGTTCGATAATAGTAATATTAATGGACTACTCGTCCTTACCCTGTCCATTACCCGAGATCCAGTTGCAGCGTTTTTCACTCACACGCGACATGACACAGTACTGTCTAGGTAATGGCGACTAGTGCTTCTTCCTCTTCATGGTCGGGCACCGCGTGAGTCGTTTCCTGACAATGTAACTTAACCGTTTATAACCCATCATTTCATTTACACAACCAGCACTCTCGAAAATTATAGAAAAAAAAATCATTGGAGTGCCCTTGTTGTCTGAATTGTCCTGTGGTTCATAATCTCACTATTAAATAAATATGTTACTTCAGTTGGCGACTTCCCCTGGTAGGTTGGTGTTCCATGGTTGGATGTGCGGTTGAGCTTCTTTGGGATTTTTTTTCTCGGCAATCAATTTTCGATGAGCCGGAAATGGTCATGGGGTCATGAGCCTTTCGGTCTCATATGCCTCTTCGTCGATAAAAATAAAAATTTTGGGTAAAATTTTTATTTTCCCGTTATTAATTCCTCCAGCAATACAGTGATATAACAGGTTACCATCGACAAGTTATTTACTCCCTACGATGATATCTCTTGAGTTTGGAAGCGTTATATACCCCAATTCTCTCGTTGGTATTGAAGTCAACAATGGCGTAACTACCATTGTTATATACAGTTTCAATTCGATGTGGGCCATAAAATAGAGACACGAACTTATGGTACACTCTTTCTTGAGGATTTGATATCCCAGGTCGGCGAATCAGGACTAAGTCGCCCACATTCAGTGGTCTTCTGAAGCGTTTGTTTCTCACCCTTCTCAGGCGTTTCTCAGCTTGTATATTGAGTTTTTCTCGTGCTGCTTCGATCCTGCTAGCTACCGATGGCTGAATACACGGTGGTAATGTCACGACATTGTGCCAGAATCTTCTGGGTGTAATCCCAAGGTGTATTTGGGCTGGAATTTGGCCGGTGCTTTCATGGACAGTGTAATTTATGCAACGTGCCATTACGACTAGCACTTCTGTCCATTTCCAATGTTCATTTTCGCAGTAAATGCGGCAGAATTTTGAAATTTCCGACATGACGCGTTCACTAGGGTTGCTCTCCGGGTGTCGTATGGATGATAGGAGATGTCCTATTCCTAATTCTTCCATAGCATCAGAAAATTGTGCGGATGTGTACTGCGACCCATGGTCGGTAAGCAAAAATTGTGGCTTTCCCGCTTCAGGTATTACTTGTCGTTTAATTCGTTGGATAATCTGGTGCGCCGTGGCCTTCTGTATGGGATGCAACATCGTATACTTACTGAAAACGTCTATTGTCACCACCACAAATCGGTTTCCTCTACCAGACTTAGGAATCGGTCCAAATATATCCTGAGCGTACAATTCTCTCGGTTCTGTGGGTAAAATTGGTCGTGGGGATTCCTTTAATAATTTAGTAGGAAATTTACTACGTTGGCATGTATCACACGTTCGTATAACATTCCGAACCGTGGTTCCAATGTCCTTCCACGTGAATGTTTCCTTGATGGTTGCGATTTTTTTATCCGTGCCCCCGTGTCCAATAGCAAGATGTACCATCTGGGTGACCGAATTTTGGTATGTCTGGGGTATCACTGCACGAAGTTGCGTATGGCCGGGATCAACGAACTTGTACAGGAGTCGTTGATACAATACATAGTCAGCTGCCAGGATCGTCGTCCGAGCATAATCGGCATTCTGTGCGTCCATTTTACCCTTGAGGAATCGGATAATATTGCGCAATTCACGTTCACGTTTCTGGCCTTCGTGTAGGTGTTGTAGCCTTTTCAGGGGTTCAGCACATTCTCCCTCGACGTCAATGGCATAAATTTGGCCCTCCGGATTACGACTTAATATGTCAGCTAGGATGTTTTCCTTTCCAGGACGATGTTCGATAACCAAATCAAACTGCTGAATAAACAACGTCCACCTTGTAATGCGGTCGCTTGCCAGTCTTGTCCGGAGAATGAATGTTAGTGCCTGATGGTCTGTGCGAATGATAATTCTCTGCCCCCACAAGAGTTTCCTCCAATACTCCAAAGCATACACTACGGCAAGTGCTTCGAGTTCTGTTGTATAATAGTTACGTTCATGAGCTCGCAACTTCCGACTCAAGAATGCAATATAATGTCGATTCTTGTCGTCGTCTTCCTGCAACAAGATTGCGCTGATTCCTATGCCAGAAGCGTCTGTCTCCAGAATGAAATTCCGGGAGTTATCAGGATATTCTAAAGTTATGCTGTTTACCAACATCAGCTTAGCCTTCTCAAATGCGCGATCACAGTCTGTGTTCCACGCCCATCTCGTATTTTTGCGTAATAATTCCTGGAGTGGAGCTACTGTTTCCGAATATTCCGGACAGTGTGCAGCAAAAAATTGCATAATTCCCAGGAATTGCCTGACATGTTTGATCTTAGTAGGTTTTGGGAATTGCGAGATAGCCTGGATTTTAGCCGGATTTGGCTTGTACCCCTCTCCACTGATTATATGTCCCACGAACTTTATTTCGGATAGAAAGAATTTACATTTACTCATGTTAACTTTGAAATTGGACATCCTCAGGTTTTGAAATACTAGACGAAGAGTGTTAAAGTGTTCTTCTTCGGTTTCCGACGCAATTATGATATCATTTACATAGCATATCACCTTTTCTTTTACTTCCGGTGTGAGATTTCCGTCTAACGCCCGAATTAAGGCAGCGCCGGCGTTTTTCAAACCAAAGGGGAGTTTGCAAAAAACATAAGTGGTAGATCCGAACAAGAATCCAGTGTATATTTGCGTTTTTCGGATAGTTTAATATGATAATACGACTGCACGAGATCCAGGGAAGTTAAGTACCTTTTGCCCTTGAACTTTCTTAAGATTTCCCTGATTTTTGGAGGCCTGTCGTGTTCCGGCGATAAACGTTCGTTAAGTGCTCGAGCATCGAGGCATAACCGTAAAGTACCATCTGGTTTAATAACAGTTGCTATAGGATTAACATATGAAGTTGGCGCCTTTTTTATTATTTTAGCCTCCTCCATTTCTTGAATCTTTCGAGCCGCCTCCTCCAAGTGTCTCTCAGCTATCGGATAAACCTTACGTTGGAATGGGGAATCATCCAGGACCTCTAGATTATACTCGACATTTTTGATCTCCCCAGGATTAGAGTCAAAAATATCACTAAATTCCTGAATCAGATCATTTAATTTTTCTTTTACTGGTCTTGGTAATCGCTTCGCTGCTTCCTTATCTTCAAGTGTATCCGCAATGTGTAACTCATCCATAATCTTCTCAAATATATTTATGGTTCTCTCAACATCGCCCTCATCTGCATCTTCCATCCTTACAACATTGGATAATCGAAACTGAATGGTGTTAGCCTTCATGTCTATGATCCCGTCGTGCTGACGCATGAAATCAACTCCGAGGATAGCATCATGTTTGAGATCCTTAATAACTATGAAATTGTGAGTGTAAACATGTCTTCCAATTTCCATTAAACAAAGTACTTGCAAATTACACTTTATCGTACGGTTTGGAATTACGCCTCTAATCTTAATTGTTGAGACTGGTAGTTCTGTGACCTTTCCATTCTGTTTCAAACGAGCATAAAACTCCATCGACAACACGCTGACCATGGCACCTGTGTCGATTAACATATTGATAGGTAAGTTATTTATCTTAGTGGCAATAATGGGCAATTTTGTAAGTCGTACGTCGTTCGTCATTCGTCTCTCTTCCATTAAATCCTCCTGTATGGGCTGCCAGTGTAATACTTCTGCTATTACTTTGGAGCATTTTGTGTTTTCCCGCCTTATTGGAAAATTGGCGTTTTTTTGTCCATCAGAGGGATCTTCCTCAATCTGGTGGATTTCCGCTTCCGTCACCATCTGGTTTCTGCGAGGTGTTTCTCGGAATTGCACTCCCCCTCTATCTCCTGAATCCTCCCTAGAATTCTGATTCTGATTCTCTTCATTGCGTCTCCCTCTCAATTGTCGAATGTATTGTCGGCTTTCCTCCGCGCGACCTTGCCAATCCCGATCGATATTTTGATCCCCACGATCGTTCCGATTTTGGTTTTGATTATGGTTTTGCCAGGATCTTCCATAATTTTTCTCGTCACGTCGAACGTTCCCTCGCTGTTGGTTGTTCCGATTTGTATTGTTGTCTCGGTAATAACTATCCCGTCTTCCATCATTTCGGCGATCACGATCTCTTCTCTCCGCGTAATTATACGGACCTAGGTTTTCGTACCTCCTCTGATAATTTGAGGGTGTCTGATAGTTCTGATATTGTCTGCGGTATGGGCCAGCACGATCTGCGCTGTACGGCCTCTCTAGGGTTTCCCGTGCATGTGGCGTTTGAATCTTTTTATCAACCGATGTCACATGGATTTCCCGTACTTCCTGACGGTGTTTATTCGGCGTGAATTGTTCATTACTACTATCCATACGCCTAAGTATCTGATCGCACTCTAGAAATGTCTGAGGTTTCGCTGCTATAAGAAGTTTCTGGACATCCGGCGGATATTGCCTGGTTATTGTATGTATCAACTCTTTCTGTGATAATGGGGGTTGCAAACACTGAAGTTTTGCCAACTGAACGGCAAAATACTGAGCGTATTTGGTCGGCTGAGTTGAAGCGTATCTCTTTGTATACATCTCGGCACGGATGTTTTGCTGGACGTCATCACTCCAGTACGTCTTTAACAATGAGTCTTTGAATTCCTCAAATGTTCTAAACGAATAGCTGAACGCACGATACCAAACGGCTGCATTGCCCTCTAAATGTTTCTCCGTAACTCGGAGTTGCCTCTCCGGTGGTACCATAGTATCTCGGAGGTATGATTCAACATTTCGTAAAAATTCTACGGGTGTAATCGGTCCAGTTCCCGAAAATCTCTGAGGTTTTTCCTCCTGCATTCGGATTATCATTATGTTACTCCCTTGGGAATTGTGGGATTGTGGTGTATTGAATTGCAGGTGTGTCTTATTCAAGTCCTCGCTGAATTCGGAGTACGTCCCCTGTTCCTTCAACGGTGGCGTTTCTCTTTCAACTGGTTTAGGTCGATCCCGTGTCTCTAATTTGGTTAACAACCTGCGTTCCAGTTCCTCTATGTCTGGTGTGTTTATATTTGAAGTTTGACTTCCCTTAAGTGAGTCAAAATGGAGTTCAATTCGTTCGATCTTGCTCCTCAAACGTGTGTCAATTTCTTTGACCTGCTTGGTAACGTTCTCGACCTGTTTGATAACAGCTTCGCTATTTTTCTGCGCGCTTTCATTTATTTGTTGTATGTTCTTCAGAGGATCCCCCTTAATTGTGTCTACGTCCTTCTCGAGACGCTCCTGTAAGAGGTTGATATGACCCTTAAGTGACGAAAAATCTTTGTTGAGATTGTGGTTTGTTTCACTCACATCTCCCTTTACGATATCTATGTCCACCTTAAGTTCCGCAACTGAAACTTGCATATCTCTTTTAAGATTCGCAGCAGTTTCGGTTAATTCGCTCCTGATATCCTGAATACTCTGTGTATTCGTTGTTATTTCGGCTCGAACTGCCTCTACTGTCATCAGGGCCTTCTTCACGTTTGAATTAACCACGACAGCTATACCACGTGTCAAGTTATGTCCGGCATTTACAACACCAACTTCGGCTTTAAGCCTTTCGACATATTTTCTGCCTTCCTCAAACCGAATTTCCAAACTGTTCAATTTTGTTGCTACGCCGTCATTCGATTTCTTCACGTCCTCCTTTATAAGGTCTAACGCAGCATTGACTTCGACTCGACTTGTGTTCATTTCGTCTTTCATGTCCTGACGACTTTTATCTAATCTGGTGTTCAACGTATCGACAGCTTTTTCTAAACGATCACTCACGTCATCCAAATTGACATTTAATGTGACTAGACTAGCATTCACTTTGTCTGTGCTTGTTTTAGTGTCTTTCCTAACAGCTTCAACTTCTCTCTGAATTCTAGCTAAATCAGCACGAACTTCTTCTCTTTGTTCCTTAATATCCCTACCCATGGCAGTAAATGCAGCTATTAAGTGACGATTAGCTTCTGCCCTAACAGTTTGTATATCAGCTCTAACGTCAACAATTGCAGCTGTGTTCTCTGCCCTACTTGCTTCCACGTCACCACGAAGTGTTAATAAGTCTTCTCTAACTGTGTTGACCGTAGTATTAATATTATTAAAGCTGACATTCGCCTCTGCTTTATTAGCAGCTAACGTGGCGTTCATCTCCGTTCTGACATTAGCTAGTTCATCCCTAACAGTGTTCATGTTAGTATTCACTGTGTTCATGTCACCCTTAATAGTGTTCATATTAGTATTTAAATCATTGTTCATAAGTGCCATGTTTGTATTTATAGTGTTCACATTGGCACTTATGGAAGTGTTCATGTAGGCACTCAACTCCGCCAACATGCCCTTCAGTATCTCCTGATCCATATTTAAATATTCACTATTTGGAGAATACATGGGAATCACCGACACCATTAACCATATACAAAGAGTTATGAGGTAGAATTGTGGTGGAACACCTGCTATTCTAAAATAAACATCGAAAGTACGGCTGGACTTACATTACCATTAAAATATACTACAGAAAAACAACAATCGTTTCAATAATGAATTTACATTTACTTCGGATGAGGTTACAGCAATATAAAAATCCTCAAATTAATTTTACCAGTAACTTGTACCTCACCCCACGGTCTAATATCACTAGGTGAATGCCGTGCGACTTACTAAACGGCAGAACGACCTTTCAATTCGTCCCTGTCCAGTTAGAATGTCTTAAGGAAAATAATGATCCTTTTAACACGTTGGTACGATTTCTCAAATCCCCATTTAATTATTTATTTAATTATTAATTATTTATTGCTTTCAAAATAAAACTATTTCATTATTATTATTATTATTTATTATTATTATTATTTATTATTATTATTATTTTTTTTATTTTTATTTATTATTATTATTATTATTATTATTATTATTATTATTATTATTTATTATTCCAGGAAGTGTATTTAATATTGTCATTAGACACGAAGAACAGAATCAGACCCATGAATAAACTCTCCCTTCGAGAAGTATCAGTCATCTCGATTCTACAGCATCATCAAACATCTTCATATGAGCCTCACCGCTCAACTTAAATACACGCCAGTCACAGCTGGATTCGTGTTTACAAATACCAATACGTGTGGTCACCCAACACACACCTTATAAAACGGTCGACAGTGGTATAAACATCACCTGTCATCTAATTAACATCACCATGAGCGATAATGCATCGTCTTCATGTGGAACAAATTACCCAATCACAATCTAACACGTTGTCCTGGTCTGGTACATCTTCGGTCTGTACAAAATTAAGTTAATGGCTGCCCAGAACAGCTGTTACAGCTCTTAAATAATGGTTTCAATCTAATACAAGTTACATTTTACTTAACAAATTGATTAACCTAATGGAAGTGTAAATTCATTGACAAAATACTGCTGTGCAGTTCTACGCTAAGTGTAGTATTGAGTTTGTGTGTGCCTTTAGTTGTTGTATAATGTGACATGTGAATGATGCATTTGCTTGCGGCCGGTATCTTCGAGTGTCCGCCACGGCTTTCAAGGTCCCAATACACTCTCCCGCTGACGAACAATTGAGCTCACCGCTTGCTTTGAAACCAGTTCTAAATCCACGCATTCAGATGTACAATTGTAATAACGCCACACTTCTGGCATAACAAAAGAATAATGTTGTATTCCAGGTAGACCAAAGATATAGATACCGTATGTCACTCTTTCTGCAGTGACTTGAATATATTAAAATGATACGTAGGAGGTATTAAAAATGCTTAAACAAATTATACTGTAGTCATTCCGTCATGTCTATCGACTGCCATACCTTCCCAAGGATCGTGTGTTCGAGAATAACACACACTTCCACCTTACTTAAGTACATGAAGTTATATTTGCGGCGTTCTTCTTCAATTTATGCATAGTGCTCCCAATGCTTTTCTTAATCATTATATTTACAAATTGCCACGTAGAAATAGACCGACAGGAAATAATAGTTAACCAGATGCAGCTCCGGACCCGGGTACAGAAGAACGCGGAAACCCTGCAGGAGTTCGAGATGGACATCGCACGCCTCGTAAGGCTCGCCTACCCAACAGCGCCGGCCGACTTTCTGGAGCAGATAGCGACGCAGACTTTCACCGACGGGCTACGGGACTCGGACACTCAACAGGCGCTGCGACTCGCGCGCAATAAGACCCTGGCAGATGCGCTGAGCCACGCACTTGAATTCGAGACGGCAAAACAGGCATCCAGAATGCACGCGCGGGTGCGTCAAGTGGACGTCGACGAACCAGCAAAAACCAACGAGACCAAGCCCCTGGCCGACGAATTGATGGAGGCGCTAAGCCGTTTCTTCGATAGTCGCGGCACCACCAGCAACGACACAGCCGGAAGACAACCGGAGAGGCGGCCCGGAAGAGGACTACCGACCTGCTGGACCTGCGGTAAGAAAGGCCACCTGAGCAAGGACTGCGGTGATCGCCGCCGCCGAGGGTATCCGACGGGAAATCAGTCGTCTGAAAACCACGCGGCCCAGGGAAACGAGTATTAGCCAGCCTTGGGGGGCAAAGGTTGGCTTGTGACAGTCGTCAAGCCCCGGCAGTCCAAGTGCGTGTGACGAAGTTACGGAGGGACAATAGCAGCCTGATGGTCGACGGAGTCATCAACGGAGTGAGCTGGCCCATGCTGATCGACACGGGAGCATCGAGGACAATCGTCAATCCCACTGTGATCCCGAAGTGGAGAGTGCAACCCACACAAAGGAACCTCCAGCTAATAACCGCGACCGGAGAGACCGCACCGGTACATGGCGAAGCATCACTGGAGTTCGTCATTGGTCGACGGGTGATAAAGCATCCAGTGCTTGTGGCTGACGTATCAAACGAAGTGATCATCGGACTGGACTTCCTGGACCAGAACAACATCATCTTGGACCTGAGTACCAACACTCTGCACTTCGGAGGTGAGAAACTTGCTTTGCAACCAGTACACGAGGCCGTCACCGCACGACGAGTAAGGCTGAGAGAGGACGTCATCGTTCCTGCCAGGACGGAGGTCAGCGCCGCCGTGATTGTCGACGGAACTGCTGAGGGAGTGGCGGCTGTCATCGAGCCAAAATATGAGGACATCCAGACAAAAGGATTGCTAGTAGCCAAGACCCTCATCAACACGACGTCTCGACCGTACGTCCGCCTGTCCAACCTGAACGACTACGACATTACGGTTCACCGGGACACCAACCTAGGAGTCTGCGAGCCCGTTACCTGGATTGCCCGCATCACCGACACGACGGACGGACACCTGCAGACGGACAACCGAAGAAGACGCACACTGCCAGAAGAACTACAGAAGCTGTACCAAGGATCCCGGGACCATTTAGACGAGGAACAATCACGCCAACTTCAGGACCTGTTACGCGAATTCCAGGACGTCTTCTCCGTGGGGAGCAAAGACTTCGGCAGGACAAGCTTGGTCCAGCACAGAATTGACGTTGGGGACAGCGCACCGATTAGGGCCCCATTCCGACGAGTCCCGCTCGCCAAGCAAGCCGAAGTCGACCGGATGGTAGAAGAGATGAAGGAGCAAGGGGTGATCGAGCCATCACATAGTCCTTGGAGTTCTCCGGTCGTGCTAGTGAAGAAGAAGGACGGTTCCACCAGGTTCTGCGTGGATTACAGGCGGGTGAATGACGTCACGAAGAAGGACAGCTACCCTCTACCCCGGATCGACGATACCCTGGACACCATTTCAGGGTCGAGATGGTTCTCCACCTTGGATTTGAAGAGTGGCTACTGGCAGGTGGAGGTCCACCCTAAGGACCGCGAGAAAACTGCGTTCTCTGTGGGCAGCGGGCTCTGGCAGTTCACCGTCATGCCATTCGGTCTGTGCAACGCCCCTGCGACCTTCGAAAGGCTAATGGAGTCCATTCTGAGGGGACTACACTGGAAGACCTGCCTGGTCTACCTAGACGACGTCATCGTTCTGGGGAGAAGCTTCGAGGAGCACTACAGCAACCTGAAGGAGATCTTGTTGAAGCTACGGGCTGCCCAGCTGAAGTTGAGCCCCAAGAAGTGTCAGCTCTTCCAGAAGCGGGTCCAGTACCTTGGGCATATCGTCTCCGAGGAAGGGGTGCGCACTGACCCAGAGAAGACCGCAGCTGTGAGGGAGTGGCCAGTCCCGAAGGACAAGTCCCAACTACGAAGCTTCCTGGGACTCTGCACTTATTACCGTCGCTTCGTGAGGGGATTCGCCGACATCGCCAAACCTTTACATCGACTGACTGAGAAGGACCAACTCTTCACGTGGACAGCAGAATGCCACAGTGCCTTCGAACAACTCAAGCAGGCTCTGTGCACCGCGCCTATTCTGGCCTACCCCAGACCTGGAACAAGGTTCATCGTCGATACCGATTCCAGCGACTTTGGCATAGGGGGAATCCTGTCGCATGTAGTGGACGGCGAGGAGAGAGTAGTGGCCTACTTCAGCAAGGCCTTGTCAAAGCCAGAAAGGAACTACTGCGTCACCAGGAAGGAGCTGCTCGCCATCGTGAAGACCATTGAACACTTCCACAAGTATCTGTACGGGCAAGAATTTCTCATCAGGACCGACCATGCATCCCTACGGTGGCTCCTGAATTTCAAGCAGCCCGAGGGTCAACTCGCGCGGTGGTTAGAGAGGCTTCAACAGTACAACTTTGAGATTCAGCACAGGAAAGGCCAACTGCATTCTAACGCCGACGCCCTGTCACGAAGACCGTGCCCCGAAGACTGCACCTTCTGTGCCCGAAGGGAGGAGAACAC
This sequence comes from Meconema thalassinum, assembly GCA_946902985.2. Classification (NCBI taxonomy): domain Eukaryota; kingdom Metazoa; phylum Arthropoda; class Insecta; order Orthoptera; family Tettigoniidae; genus Meconema; species Meconema thalassinum. The sequence goes on along the minus strand of OX336388.2, from coordinate 759,374,297 downwards.
CGGGATACTGTGCCGACGGACTACTGTGGAACTTCAAGGGAACTGGTGCCGCGAATCTTTCACGCGGGCACAAGCAGAAGATGATGACCTGGGACTGATAGCCGAATGGAAGAGGGCCTGTGTCCCCAGACCCGGGTGGAACATTGTGAGTGACTGCAGCCCAAAGTTTAAGTCCTACTGGGCACAGTGGGACTCGCTGATTGTAAGGGATGGCCTCATCTGCCGTACCTGGGAGAGCACCGACGGGAAGACATCTCGGGAACAAGTCGTCGTTCCAAAGGCTATGACGGAGGAAGTCCTGAAGGAAGTTCATGGAGGATCATCTGGTGGACACCTAGGGATAAAGAAGACCCTGGAGAAGCTGAGAGAGCGGTTCTTCTGGATCGGATGCCGAACAGACGTGGAGAACTACTGCGCGAGGTGCCACGATTGCGCAGCCAGCAAGGGCCCAGGACGAAGACGACGGGGTCCACTGAAGACCTACAACGTGGGCGGCCCCATGGAGAGAGTGGCCATCGATGTTGCTGGGCCATTCCCGTTAAGCGAGGCAGGGAACCGCTACATATTAGTCGTCAGCGACTACTTTACCAAATGGCCGGAGGCGTATGCGCTCCCTAACCAAGAAGCCGCGACGATTGCAGAGACCCTGGTGAAAGAATTCGTCAGCCGGTACGGAGTACCCCTGGAGCTGCACTCCGACCAAGGGAGGAACTTCGAGTCGCAGGTGTTCCAGAGCCTATGCCAGCTGCTGGGAATCCGGAAGACAAGGACGACGCCGCTACACCCTCAGTCCGACGGGATGGTAGAGCGATTCAATCGCACCATCGAGAATCATCTCCGAATAGTCGTCAGCGAGCACCAGAGGGATTGGGACAAACATCTTCCACTATTTCTCCTGGCCTACCGCGCCGCCGTGCATGAAGCCACCGGGTGCACACCAGCCCGGGCCATGTTTGGGAGGGAGCTCCGTCTACCTGTCGATCTTGCCTTCGGCCGACCTGGGAATGATCCGATCCCGGTAAGCCAGTATTGTCAAGAACTGGTCGACCAACTGGAGGACGTGCACGCGTTCGCGAGGAGGAAACTGCGGATCGAGACCGACCGAATGAAGACCCGATACGACCAGCAGACGGATGCCGGCGGATTCCACGAGGACGACCTGGTCTGGCTCTTCAACCCATTACGGAAGAAAGGCCTGTCACCCAAACTTCAGAAGTCCTGGGAGGGCCCGTACCGAGTCGTGAAACGGATCAACGATGTCGTCTACAGGATCCAGCGGAGCCCGAGGGCGAAGATGAAGATCGTGCATCGAGATCGCCTGGCAGCCTACGGAGGGACACAGACGGACCAGTGATTGATCGGGACGATCAGCCTTTTTAGGAAGGGGGTGGTGTTACGGCTGTGAGTTTGTGTTATCGCTCGCCGCTTGAGTCACAACTGCCCCAGGGGCTGGGCTGTGGCATGCCTCCTGTATTGCGTGTGCCTTATGCAACAGGGCTACTAAGACAAAGGGATAGTCCAGAAGATTCGTGATTGGACCAGCGATGGAAACCTCGAGAAGCCGTGGACCCTGGATGGATCTAGAACCATTTATTGAGTCACCGGCCTGCTATATAAGAGTGACCCGTGAAGCAGTTGTTGTTGTTGTGTTTTACGAGCTAGTGTGAGCGTTTATTCTGAGCGACAGAAGTGTGGTGACTTGCGAAACCCCTAGTGTAGCGGCGAAGTGAGGAACATACAGGGGACTGCCGTGTTCTGAGTAAGTGTGCTTTCACTGAGTGTCAGATATTGTGGTGTTGAAATCCAGTGACATTGTTTCTCCCAGCTGGTGAACAGCGCGCAGCATGTGCTCGTAAGTACTGTAGTAGGCGCACATTAGAAAGAAGTTGCATGCAGTTCTGTCAAGGCCACTAGGCTCATTAGCGGCAGGATTAACTTCTGTGGTTTGTTGACAAGTGAAAGGGGAAGTATTCTCGACTTGAGGAAACTGGAGTAAGCAAATAATTGCTATTTGCTGTTGATTAGTGTAATTTTCTGGCCTGTAATAAATTATATTTCTTTAAGCAGTAATTGGTGTTGTGCTTTGTACCCCCCACCGTAATCCAGTTAACAAAAGTGCCACTAGGGGGTGGCACGTAACAATATTTACAAATTGCCACGTAGAAATAGACCGACAGGAAATAATAGTTAATCACATAACTACCAAAAAAACTAATCCTGCTTATAACCAACTGTGTGAATACGTGCGGCCAATATATTATGCTAATTATCCACCACAATTCTACCGTACATAAATGGTTTTATTTGACTTACTCGTTCATGTTTGGTTGTGTGAGATGGATGGCTCTCGGTTTGAACCTGGTCCTCGGTTCACTCACCGTCTTTAACCATCGTTTCTTTCTCCCCATGGTATTATTTGGCATCGGCTCTTCCCATGGTTGAATGGTTTACTCGGACATTCCTCCTGCCATAAGGATGGCGGTAGCTTCCGTGTAGTTATAGGCCCCCATGATGGTAGTAGTATTACACGTTGGAGAAGCCTGAATCACTGATTTTATCGGAACAATAGTTGTAAAATTCCCACTGATTCTAAACTGTGCGGATATTCAAAATTGCCTTTCTATTTCCGCCACTGACTTTATTGACGCATCTGCATCATATTACACAGACTTTACAACTTTTCTCACTCCACAATTACACGGGTTTGATAATAGCACTTCAAAATGTTGACAATTTACAGTTCGACTAGTCACGAATAACAGTTCCAATGCACTTTCCAAATATAAAAGTCTGTTCGATAATAGTAATATTAATGGACTACTCGTCCTTACCCTGTCCATTACCCGAGATCCAGTTGCAGCGTTTTTCACTCACACGCGACATGACACAGTACTGGCTAGGTAATGGCGACTAGTGCTTCTTCCTCTTCATGGTCGGGCACCGCGTGAGTCGTTTCCTGACAATGTAACTTAACCGTTTATAACCCATCATTTCATTTACACAACCAGCACTCTCGAAAATTATAGAAAAAAAAATCATTGGAGTGCCCTTGTTGTCTGAATTGTCCTGTGGTTCATAATCTCACTATTAAATAAATATGTTACTTCAGTTGGCGACTTCCCCTGGTAGGTTGGTGTTCCATGGTTGGATGTGCGGTTGAGCTTCTTTGGGATTTTTTTTCTCGGCAATCAATTTTCGATGAGCCGGAAATGGTCATGGGGTCATGAGCCTTTCGGTCTCAATACTGAGCATCTATGCCCAAGGTTGTGGGTTCAAACCGGGCCGAAGACTTCGGATTTTTTAAGAGCGTTAGGAATCCCTCAGTATGCCTTCCCTCGGAGGGGAAGTAACGTTGGCGAACCCGTGTCATAGATTTATGGCATGTAAAAGAACCTTCACTAACTAATCTTGTGTGAAGCTAAATTTGTAGGTTAGGTTTTATTAATGCTCTTAAGCTCCAACGTTCATCACCGGGCGCTAGTTGCGATGGTATCTAGTAGTAGCCAAGTATCGTGGACGGTAGGATTTGGTAGCGAAAGGAGGAATCACTTCAAACTATCGTCTGCAGTCCTTACTTGAATTGAAAACAGATAACACACACTAATACAGTCATCACAATTAACACCTGTTATCAGACAGATTCTACACACACCCAAAAGTACTTGGTGCTACATGACCGCATTGTCACAGCACCTAAACTAAGGACCAACCAACCATTAAGTATCCCGTCACATGAATTAGATTACCATCATGGATTTTGTTTCGGTGTTTCCAACTCCCATTGCACTCGTTGTGGCGTGACGTAACGCACATGACTAAGCTGCTAGGCATAATACATTTATGTATCGCCTTAAATAACAGGCAAATCACACTGCAATAAATATACGAGAAACTAAAATCATGTGAATGAAATCCAATTTACAAGTAGTCTATACACAATAATGTAATTATGTGTTGAATTCCAATTTACAAGTATTGTTTAGAAATTATCAGCCGTCCATCTAGTTAGGAACATGATAGGCTTGTTAATGTTGCCGCTGCAGGATGGTAATAATGGCAGCTGTTGTACAATACATCATCATTTGACGGGGGACGTTATCACTGCAGGACACCGCTTCATCTGTATCCCGTCTGTGCCCTCAGTATTTCACCGGCAGTTCCAACATTCATCAAGTCAGTAATATATATTAACGGGACAAGGAAGTTCGAATCGACATAAAAAATGCAGATTCCAATATTTTACAATGCACAGGATGTGTCAAAGTGAATATCGGGGTTTGAAGGCTTTGTAGTTTTTAGCCTACTTTTCATATTTTGCAACAATGAGGAAAAAGTAGACTAATGAGATCGGGCAAATGTGTGTCTGTCTGTCCTTCTGTCTGTCTGTCTGTCTGGCTGTGTGTGTATCCCCCCCCCCCTATCAACTCCTAAACGGCTGCAGCAATCGAAACAAAATTTCGTAGGAGTAAAAATCTATACCTGAATATCTCACGTCCATATTTGAAAATGATGTCAGTGCTACCAACTGCTGAAAAATCGCAATTGAAATTTGAGCTTCATGTTGGATATCTTAGAAGGTATGAATGGGAGCTATTTCAAAATTGGCACACGTATAGATAACAATATTGCAGTTTAATTTCCAGGAGGCCATACATGGCAGTGTTGCCAACATGATTATAAGCCTGCTGATAGGTCAACATTTTAAATGCATATAACGTCTACACTATCAATTGGATTTCAACCAGATTTCGTAAGTGCTATGAGTACATAAACAGATATGACTGAGCGTATTTTTAAGAGCCACCAGGGCTGCCAACTGTTAATAAATGCTCTCAATTTGTTTTATCCAAATACCCATATATCAGAAAGTATGCAAGCCGACAGCTTTAAACTATGCACACGTATAGTACCTGGCATTCTAGATTAATTTGGTGTAACTGATATATGTCAGTGCTGCTAACATGATTCTAAGTCTGCTGATATGTCCAATTTTAAAATGCATGTAACTTCTATACTAACTAATGGATTTCATTCAAAATTGACACAACAATAGATCATATTATTTCAGATTATTTCTGACCAATACATGTATGTCATTGTTGCCAACATGATTTTACGCGCGCTGTTAAATCCAATGTTTAACTGCATGTAACGTCCATGCTATCCATTGGACTTCAACTAAATTTTGTATTCTGTACCTTAAGAGATGGAATTAAGAATATATTCAGTCACCAGGGCTGCCAACTGTAGTTCTCTATTATTACCAACTTAATATCATCATTATTCTAGATAGATCCATATAGATTAATCATTGGCATGAATCTTAAATTTTAAGAATAGTAGGCTCTTTAGTTCCTCACGGAACTTCTTGTTTTTGTATTACAGTTGGCTTACAATTACAAATAATACAGTACATTATGAGTCTATTATTAGCCTGCAAGTCCCGCCAAGTATTGGAACAACATGTTCAATGTTGGAAAACTGCACTAGTCTTCCATGGCCTACGACTTAACATTCGGAAGACAGAGTATATGGAGTGTGGAGTACCAAGTGAATGATCTATTCACATTGATGGCACTGAACTACGAAAATCATCAGTATTCAAATACTTGGGTACGCTAATCTGTTCAGATGGTCAAACATTCCCAGATGCACGAAACAGAGTCAGCGCTGCATAGATGAAATAGCGCCAAGTCTCTGGAGTCCTATTTGACCGGAATGTGCCACTATATCTGAAGTCGAAAATTTACAGAACCATCGTTCGACCTGTAGCACTGTATGGTACTGAATGCTGGCCAGTAACGAAGAGACATGAACAACTACATGTCATGGAGTTGGAGATGATTCGCTGGACACAGGGACTTACTAGACTGGACCGCAACAGGAATAACAATGTTCGAGCTACCTTTGGTGTGGCTCGAATCCCTGAAAAAATGCGGGAGAGCCGTCTACGTTGGTATAGCCATGTACTGCGTAGCAATCACTCTTCAGAAGTTCAGTCGCGAGAACTGCCCTTGACATCAGTACAGAAGGCCGACGACCACGAGGGCGACCGAGAAAGCACTGGAGGACATGCAACTAGTGAATGCCACAACTAGAGACGCTCATGATTGATCAGTATGGAAGAAAAAGTGCAGAAGAGCAGACCCTGCAATACAGCGGGATTAATGCTAGGAACATGATGATATGAAAGAAAAACTCAAACAGTTTCTCCCACAAGTGTTCAATGTGAGCACCATTCGTCACACGGCACACATCGAGTCGAAAGCTGAGTTCGTCCCAAACCTTGCTTAGTGTCTCTGGAGTAATTGTTGCAACAACTGATTTAATCCTGTTTCTTAAGTCGGTTAGGTCAGCTGGTAGCGGAGGCACATACACATGCTCCTTCACAAACCCCCAGAGGTAAAAATCGCATGGTATAAGATCGGGTGAACGTGGAGGCCATGCTAAACAAGCTCTGTCATCCGGAACGTAATACGGAACGCACGTTGCACTGTAACTGCAGATTTAGTCCTTGGAAACTGTAGAACACAAAGAACTTTCTTCTCCATAGTTATGTTAGTTATTGTTGTTTTAAGGGGCGGAACTACGAGGTCATCTGCCCCTCTTAACACAGATTAAAGAATATAAATTTGGAATTGAATTAAAACTTTTGAGGTTGACACCTAAATTTAAATAAAAGTCCTCTCGGCACACCGGAAGGCGGAGGTAGATTTCACCGGACAAACTTGGGGATAGGCGAAAATAGGCAGAATATGCAGGTTTTCGTAGAAGGATCAGACCTCATTTATTGCGAGAAAGTATTTTATAATTGGAGATTAATTAACTTTGTTTTTCGTCATTTTATGCATATTTTAAACATTTAATTGTCTTATGATGACGGTAACCTTCTTGTCATTTGGAGTCCATTTTTAGCCTACTTTTCACATTTTGCAAAAATGAGGAAAAAGTAGACTTATGAGATCGATCCGGGAAAATGTGTGTCTGTCTGTCTGTCTGTCTGTCTGTCCTTCTGTCTGTCGGTCTGTCTGGCTGTGTGTGTGTCCCCCCCCCCCCTGTCAACTCCTAAACGGCTGCAGCAATCAAAACCAAATTTAGTATGAGTAAAGATGTGCACCGGAATATCTCACGTCCATATTTGAAAATGTCAGTGCTACCAACTGCTGAAAAAACGCACTAGAAATTTGAGCTCCATGTTGGATAACTTGCAAGGTATGCATGGGAGCTATTCCAAAATTGGCACACATGTAGATAATACTATTTAAGTTTAATTTCCAGGAGCCCAACCATGACAGTGTTGCCAAAATAATTGTAAGCCTTCTGATAGGTCCAATGTTTAAATGCATATAACTTCTACACCATCACTTGAATTTCAACCAAATTTTGTATGTAATATCTGTACATAAACAGATATGACTGAGCGTATTTTTAAGAGCCACCAGGGCTGCCAACTGTTAATAATTGCTCTCTCTATTTTTTTAATCCAAATACCAATATATCAGAAAGTATGCAAGCCAACAGCTTTAAACTATGCACACGTATATTCTGACATTTTAGATTAATTTCGAGTAACTTATATATGTCAGTTCTACCAACATGATTATAAGCCTACTGATACGACCAATTTTTAAATACATGTAACTTCTATACTATCAGTTGGATTTCAACCAAATTTCGTATGTGCTATGTGTAACATAACAGATATGACTATAAGTATTGTTAAGAGCAATCAGGGCTGCCAACTGTTAATAAATGCAGTCTATATTTATTTTACACTAATATCAATATATCAGAAAGTATGCAAGCCAACAGCTCTATACTTTGCACACGTATAGCACCTGACATTCTAGATTAATTTGGAGTAATTAATACAAGGCAGTGCTGCCAACATGATTCTATGCCTGCTGATATGTCCAATTTTAAAATACATGTAACTTCTATACTAACAAATGGATTTCATCCAAAATTGGCACAACAAGATATCATAATATTTCAGATTATTTCTGACCAGCACACGCATGGTATTGTTGGCAACATGCTTTTACGCGTGCTGATAGATCCAGTGTCTAACTGCATGTAACGTCCATTGGACTTCAACCAAATTTTGTATTCTGTACCTTAAGAGATTGAACTAAGAATATATTCAGTCGCCAGGGCTGCCAACTGTAGTGCTCTATTAGGCTACATTATACCAGGTATATTTTGAACTAATTAGATATTTCGATATTACCAACTTAATTTCGTCATTATTCTAGATAGGTTCATATACTGTAGAATAATCATTGGCATGAAAAGTAGGCTGTATAGTTCTTCACGGAACTTCTTGTTATACTTGTGGTCACACTGTCCTTATGCAAGGTTTCGACACTGATGTATAACTATGTAACGGTCTGTTACTTCTTCCCGAAAAATTTTATCTCTCGCAGAGATTTTGGTTGGTTCCTCAGTTTAGGGGCTGCGACAACGCGGTCATGTAACCCCGTGTACTTTGGGTGAGTGTAGAATCTGTCTGATAAACGGTGTGAATTCTGATGGCTGTATTAGTCTGTAATTCAGGTAAGGACTGCAGACGGTCAATTTCAAGCAGTAGTTCCTAATGTTGCTACCAGATACTACCGTCAACGACAGCTAGCTGTGTACTTGGCTACTAGATGCCAACGTAACCAGCAACTCGCAACGAACGTTGGAACTTCCCCTCCAAAGGAAAGCATACTGAGGGATTTTTAGCGCTCTTAGAAAATCCGACGACTTTGGCCGGCTTTGAACCCTCGACCTTGGGCATAGGAGTTCAGCATGCTACCAGTTACGTCACCGAAGCCGCTTCACACTTAGTCAGATGAAAATCTGAATCTGATCTCGTGCAAGTGCGTTGTCATGGCGACGTCTGATGGCTCATCCCTCATCAATTTAGTAGTGTTGTCATGGCAACCACTGATAGCTCTAGGCATTTTCTTATAATTCCGAAATAATTTTTCTCATCCCTTGGCGTAATGGTGGGTCATATCAAAAATTCTTTCAGACAAAAATTTTAGGTAATTGTTAGGGGTATATTGTCCATTTTGTACGGTTTTGATATTGTGCCTATTAAGAGAGATATGCTTAATGTTTCCCGAAAAAACCACTTTTTCCCATCCCTTTGGTCAATGGTTGGTACTATAAAAAAAACTCTTCAAACATAAATTTTTGGGCTTCATCCAACACATAGTATGAACTTTGAACGGATTCGATATTTCACATATTAAGAGAGTTATAGCAATATTTCACTTTTTCGAAAAAAAAAAGCCCCCCATTTTCACCCCCTTCGATCGATTCAGCCCGGTAACGAACTCGACTGAGATTTTATAGGTATACATATTCGGTAAAAAATTCAAAGTAATTGGTGCACAATTACGGCAGTTATCGTGTCCACAAGAAACTGATATACATATATATATATAAAAATTATATATAAACTTTTGAACTGACAGTGGTTTTGTGGTTTGGGGGATGTGAAACGCGAAGATATGTCGGAATTTTCCGGAAGTCGAAACATGGTACCCATTGCAATAGTTAGCTTTCTAATGAAATCTACCTAAAAGACCAAAAACTAATAAAACAAAAACAAAAAATAAAATAAAAATGCAAATTATAAAAATAAACAAAAGTTACGGAAAAGAAAAATTATCATTCAAAAACGAACAAGTCGTTGAGTCAACTTACACTGGAAAATTTAGATTGTAGGCCCTAACCACTCTCACTTATAAAGCGGATGACGAGATCAGCAGCCATCGCGTCATCGGCTAATATAAGTTTGAGAGTCATCTGCAAACCATGGTATCTCCGTAAGTCAGCAAGATCCACACACTCGGTTAAAATGTGGGCCACGGTGAAAACGGCTCCACAGTTACAAAGTGTGGGGGGGTCTTACCTTCTCATTAGGTACGAGTGGGTGGATCTTTATGGCCTATCCTTAGCCTACACAAAATGACGGACTCTCTCCGTTCTTTTTTTTTCTTCTCCCTAGTCGCCATCTTGGCTACTAGCGCTTCTAAAGGAAGACGGAGAAACCAGTGCATGTGCATGCGAACAGGTATGAACACTTGTAGGACAAACTGTTTGAGTTGCTCCTTCATTTGATGTATTATTTATAATCGTACGTTAACTGTAATACATAATACACAGCCTTAAAACCCCGATATTCATTTTGATACACGCTGTATATCAGAAAGCATTTGAGATATTTTCTTAAAATGTTCCTCAAATACGAGCGCTATTTCTCTTACAACCACCGATCATGACTGTATGTAAATAAACAAGAGGTAGACGGTAGCCAGGTCTGTGCGTCGTCAAATTGTGTTACGTCTCCTCTACAACCTTGGTCATTGTTCGCTACAATGCGCCAGTCGAAGCCGAGCTACGGGCATTTGAACATGTCCGCTACCCCCAAGTGTGAGCAGCGAAGTGTGATACGCTTTCTGCAAGCAGAGCATTTCAAAGCTAAGAAGCATGCTCTCGTCCAGCGTGGTTTTGATCCGTGACCATGCATGACCGCACTGTTCTAACGTGACGAAAGACCTTCTCAAAGACTTCAAGTGGGAAGTTTTCGACCATCCACCATTTAGTCTAAACCTCCCCCGAATGATTTTGACCTCCTTCGAGAATTGAAGGTAGGGTTGGGCGGCTACGCCTCGCCACCATCGAAGAACTTCAGGAGACTGTCCAGACTTACCCACCTCACTGGCGGACATTGAACAGGTGGTCTCACAATACGACAAATGCTTCAACCGTTTTGGCGATTACGTTGAAACAAAAGTACAAAACAACTTAAAATTTTGTAACAAAATCAATTTGTTATGTCAATCTGTCTTTTTTTAAGCCCATCATTGTTGAAAAAAACTTAGCCCTTGTATAAACAACACTTATCAGTTATATGTAAGAGTTTCAGTGTGTTTCATTTTGTTTTTAGATTTTTTCTTTAATAGTAGAAATTTTCAAAGCAAAACTTAGAATTGAAAACGAAATGTATACTTCAGGTACTATTAGGCATACATTAAAAATAATATACCTGCACTTTGTTAGCTTTGGTTTGTAATGGGGAAGTGCAATTATTCACATGTCTTGATTGGTTATTGAAAAACAAACTGGGGACCATTAACATTTTAATGAAGATCTATAAATTAATATATGATTCACAAAAATATGTTCCTTTCTGTTCTAAACACACGGGGGCAATAGTATTACTATAATACCTCAAAATCTATCACAACAATATGTAATATAAAATATTTTCAATATGCATAAGGTAATTTATTAGAAATTGGTACAAGAAATGAACATTTAAAAAAATGCTGCTATTATTTTAGCCTACTTTCGATTTTTGCAAAAAATGAAAGTAGACGTATGAGATCAACACAGGAAGAAAAATTGTGTGTGTCTGTCGGTGTGTGTGTGAGTCTGTGTGTGTGTGAGTGTGTGTACTCTGAATGTTGTTGTTTGAGTCTTCAGTCTTTTGACTGGTTTGATGCAGCTCTCCATGCCTCCCTGTCCTGAGCTAATCGTTTCATCTCTACATAACTACCACACCCTACATCTGAGGCAATCTGTTTAACATATTCTAACCTTGGTCTACCCCTACAGTTCTTGTCCTCGACCCTTCCTTCCATAACTAAGCTTGCTATTCCTGGGTGTCTTAGTATGTGTCCTACCAACCTATCTCTTCTCTTCATTAGCAGTCGCCAGAAACATCTCTCCTCTCCCACTCGTCTTAATACCTCTATGTTTGTAACCCTATCTACCCATCTGATCTTCATCATTCTCCTGTAACACCACATTTCAAATGCTTCTATTCTCCTCTTTTCTGCTGCACCAATAGTCCAAGTTTCACTTCCATAGAGCGCCACGCTCCAGACAAAGGCTTTCAAAAATGACTTCCTAATACCTAAATCTATATTCGATGTCAGCAGATTCCTTTTTTGTAGAAAAGCTTTCTTTGCCTGAGCCAACCTACTTTTTATATCCTCTTTGCTTCGTCCATCACTGGTTATTCTACTTCCTAAGTAACAGAAGTCTTCTACTTCCTTCAGCTTTTCACCTGTCAATTTGATCTCCATAGAGGTTTCTGATTTATTTCGGCTGCATTCCAGTATTTTTGTTTTACATTTATTAATTTTCATCATGAATTCTTTCTGTAAGACGGAGTCCATACCATTCAAAAACTCATTCAAATCCTCAGGCTTGTCGGCCTGAATGTCTGTCCCCCCAATCAATTCGAACTCGGTGAAACCGAATTGAACGAAATTCGGTACAGAGGTAGCACTAGCAAAGAGCACCTCAGTGTCATGTTTTATATCGCCGCCATCTTCACAGAAACGTAATGGCGGCCACGCAAATGTTTAAAGCTTAAATCAAATTACGACCAACCTAAACATCTGATCTCTACCAATTTTTGCAACATTATACCTTTTAGTATGAAAAATCTATTGACCAAACTACAAGGTCATCAGCCCAATAATTTGAGGATGGCGTCCATGATTGTTTGCAAATCGATTCCCCCTATCTAATCATACACGGTGAAACCAAATTCAACGAAATTTGGTACAGAGGTAGCATTAGCAAAGGACACCTCAGTGTCATGTTTTATATCACCACCATCTTGACGAAAACATAATGGCGGCCACCCAAATGTTAAAAGCTCAAATCAAATTACGAACAACCTAATCATCTGATCTCTACCACATTTTGCAACATTATATCTTTATGTACGATGAATCTTTTGACCGAACTACAAGGTCATCAGCCCAATGATTTGCGGATGGCGGCCATGTATGTGTGCAAATCGGTCTCCCCCACCCTATCTATTCAACCACGGTGAAACCGAATTGAACGAAATTTGGTACAGAGGTAGCACTAGTAAAGGGCACTTCAGTGTCATATTTTCTATTGCCGCCATCTTGGCGGAAACGTAATGGCGGCCACCTAAATGTTAAAAGCTTAAATCACATTACGACCAACCTAATCATCTGATCTCTACCAAATGTTGCAAATTTTTTATGTACGACGAATCATTTGACCGAACTACAAGGTCATCAGACCAATAATTTGCGGATAGCGGCCATGTATGTGTGCATATCGATTCCCCCTATCTATTCAAACACTGTGAAAATGAATTGAACGACATTTTGTACAGAGGTAGCACTAGCAAAGGGCACCTCAGTGTCATGTTTTATATTGCCGCCATCTCTACGGAAACGTAAAGGCGGCCACCCAAATGTTAAAAGCTTAGATCAAATTACGACCAACCTAATCATCTGATCTCTACTACATTTTGCAACAATATACTTTTATGTATTATGCATCTTTTGACCAAACGACAAGGTCATCAGCCCAATAGTTTGCAGATAGCGGCCATGTATGTGTGCAAATTGATTCACCATATCAATTCAAACACGGTGAAACCGAATTGAATGACATTTTTACAGAGGTAGCACTAGCAAAGGGCAACTCATATTCATGTTTAATATCCGTATAGCACGTTGTATTCCAACAAGCTACTACAACCAACATTCAATTATACTCCTTGAAAAGGACAAAGAGTTATAACAATACCCATGCATTCAGGAGAAAGTAGGCTATATGTTCTTTACTGAACATCTTGTTTAAGATACTACAGCGTATTGAAACTGTCTACATATAATTTGGGGGCCCAGTGAAAAAGGGGCACATGCTACCTGTGCAGTGATGTTGTGATTTTGGTACAGGAAGTCAGTCGATGCCATTAAGTATCATCGGTAGGAACTTCTAGCACAATAGCATGAGCCCATTCTTTGAAAGAGAGCATTATATATATGTATATGAAGTGTTATGTAATGTGCAATGTCTATTAAATCTGTTTATTCTTTACTTAACTATTGGAATGAATTGGCCTAATAATTAATAGTATTTACAATACACCATCAGTTACTGTAAAACTGCTGGTAGAACAGCAGGAGTTCAAATTAATATCCAAAATCAGATTTCTTTAATTCCTTTCTTCTGTCAAAACACACTTTGGTGGCATGTGCCTCTTTTCCACTGGGTCCCTCATCGAACATAAAGTATTGTGACCGTTTGACGAACGTCCTACGACCACACAAGTGCGCATCCGAAAAACAGTCGAGCACAAAGACTCAAAAACATCTCGGGGTTAACTGTGAGCATTCTACAAAGGTGTAGAATAAAGAAAATAAAAGCTCTGCTGTTCCCCAGATGCACACTACAGCAAGGACAGTAGGCATATTTCAAGAATCATGAATGACCACCGTATCAGTTAAGATAAAATTTGCATCAATTTAATTGATCCATTCAACCATCCTACTCTTTACAAGGGCATCCTCAGGGAGAAAACTAAAACACCACCTGGAAAAAATAACATCCTGCGCTCCCCCTGGGATCCTATACTATTTAATCGCAGGTGTTGAATAACGTTCCAAAAAAAATTATGCAACGAAAACGTCAACTTTTAAACATTTCATTGTGTTAGAATACCCATGAAATTAATAGTCCATCATGGTATTCTATTATATTATAAACGATATTTACAGTATTCAAATTGTGTAGATCACTGATCGTCCTATCACACTTGAATAAAATTTTATTTCTGAAGTTCTACACCTTTGCATATTTCCAAAAATCATGGATAATCCTATGGGATATTCTCTTCCATGAAACGAGAAGAAATTCCAAAACATACTAGAATTGTTAATTATACAACATAATGCAAGTCAGACCAAGTCGAACAAAGATGGACCCATTAGAAACGTAATACCATTTATCTTTCATTATTCCCACACAAGGAATATTCATATTAGAAATAATAAATTATGGATCTGTGATCTGTCCTCGATAATAAAATAAATTATGGGATTAATTATTCAGTGATATTAATTGCAACTCAACCTTATTATTCCAACCAATTTCAAACACTTATGGATGATTCGTAGCTATTTCAAAATTTTCATCGGAACATGAAGCCGCATTTTAATTGCCCCATTTCTTTATGCACTTTATCAATTTAGTTTATTCCTTGATATCACAAGATGGCAAAATTATTAGGCATGTTAATCTATCTGCAGGTTTATATCATTCAACCAGAAAATATTTAATTATGGTTAGAGCAAATTAAAGTAGAATCTAGAATTCCACTGATGACAAGATCTAGATAGCGGCGTGGGGCTGCAACAGCGGCACCGCCCTTCTTTTGAGTAATATGAGGCAACATCCTCCAAATTCCAACATTTCATTATATTCAACAACTATAATTATTTTACATATTATTTTCACATATTTAACTTCCATCCAGTCATATTTACTGTATTTAATGGATTATCATAATTATTAATGGGACAAATGCCTACGCGCATTCCCATTTCAACTCATCACCCTATCAGATTTATCATATGAATGTTATAAGTAACTGTCTCCAATTAACCTGTTCAATTATCTGCTTGTCACCATAACAAAAATCCTCCAAATTCATACACCTTGCTCTAATAACAAAACTACCGTTACGATTGCTTTATCAATCCAATGTGCATTAATTCATGTTAATTTCTCATATTTGTTTTAAAGAAACATCACCTAAATTATCCAAACTCATCCATTTATTATTATTATTAATACGAAATTCTCATGGATAATTACCATGTTCTATTTTTCATAAGATCCATTAAATTGTTATGAATATTCCTCCTTAATTCCCCATGTAAATTCTCATACACGATCATTCCGCATTATCCTTTTAAAGAAAATCCTTAACCACCAGAAAAATCGAATCATTTTACGATAAATGACAATCAGAACTCATCCAAGACGAATTGCATCAAAATGATCAAGAACTACATTTAAATAAACAAATCATCAATAAACTATCTCAAAACGATCGCTAAAATAACAATGTGCCATAAAATTACGCACGGAACTGTACAACAAAAATCAGGATGAAACTCCTGTCTAATTAGAACAGCCGGATGCCTTCCGAAAATACACTCATTCTACGATATGCCCACCGTGGATATGCTATCTCAAAAGAATAAAATAAAATTCGAAGAGTGGACAATATCAAAAAGATCCATGCATATGTCCCAATATAATGCAGAAAATAAAGATCTATGGCGTGTAAAACGATTCCTACATGGTTGAATGGTATAGTCTAAGGTCTGATATTCACCGGTACTAGATATTAAGAATAGAATAAGGGGCTCACGTCCATTTCAGATGTTCTTGAAGAAGGTCCAAGTTCCTGCGGAATGCCCTTAGTCTGAGCATAAAATCCCATGCGATCCTCCGCACTCGGAAATGTGTACAGATCAACTTCAGGGCTCCACTGGTCTATGTCCCAAGTATCCGGACGTCAGCATCCATCGTACACCCAATTCAATTTAACGCACCATAATACTGGCTCGACTCATGGTAGATTTCAAAAGTTCATACCGGCGTATAGCTACCATGACGTCCTGATCGGATTGTCTTAAGACCATAGCTTCTGCTATGAAAAAGCACGTGTCTAATACTGTCACTGATTTTACGACAATCACCCGGTGTTTTACCGTCCCGAAATATTTCCGAATAGTCACAGTAATGTTCCCGGTTACTTGATTGTAATCCTTCTGTAGTTATCGCAGTACGCTTACACACCTGTTTTGCCTTAATTCCATGTCAATTGCTAGCCAGAAATATACCCTGGTATGAGGTATTATATTCACATAACTCAAGTAAGGAGTTATTTCCAGCTCATATGCCTTAATATGCTGCGAGCTCGGGCCATACCCAACACAACCTTGCATTTACAAAAGCTAGTCCCATCTAGTAAAACTATCCTGAGCACATTTGAACAATGCCTCGTTTGTAGGCTAATTTTGGCTTCCAGGTCAGGTACTCGTAACTTAAGATTGATTAAGCCGCCCGCTTATGAACGGATTAACTGCACAAACAAAACTGTCTCTCCTATTACAGCTGCCTGCTTGACCCTGCAAATCGTCAGGTGTTAGCATACATACGCGCATCGCCGTCCGCGCATCTCTTCCAGCCTGCAACCTACGGCAGTGAAACTCAACTCAGTCAGGCGCTCGCTTCAAATTCAAAATATAGCCGCGATAAAAAAAAAACATCTCCATAACCAGCAACTGACGCTCTTTCACACGGTTACAGTATTGATATTCGTAAAAACACTTAATAATATAAGTTAAGCGCACACGTGTGTAAAACATGACCCTTATTCATATATTATATAGTGACTAATTGAGTTCATTCTCTTCGTGCAGTTAGCAAACTGCAGAGTTCACATACGTACTTCTGAAGAGGTTCTTGGAAAGTTATTGTCGTACATATTTTGTGGTAGTAATCATGCACTGCTAATCCTGTTACCACATGAAGAAGGTCTTGCATGGGCCTTGTCCATGTCAGGTTCAGCAGCACGCTTGCAGAGTAAAATTCCAGCCATATTGCTCCTCTTTTCTCTTGTCATTTTTAGCATATTTTCATTTATCAATAAATAGGCGTATGAGGTCACCTTTTGTCGGTGTGTGTGTGTGTGCGTATGTGTGTGTGTCCTCCTCTAATAACTTCTCAACTGCTGGAGTGATTTCTATGAACCTCGGTAAGGTTATAGCACCATTTTGGCCGACCCCAACCTCGTATTTCAAATTTTATTACGTCTCACCCATTCAGCATGGCGGCTGTGTGAAATATTTCACCGGAATTCTATATCTCAGAAACTATTACCGATATCACCCTGAAATTTTGTAGGGTGATAAAGGGCACTACTAAAGTTTCACCTATGAGACTTTCAAAAACCTGTTGACTACAAAACGAACATGGTGGCCTAGCAAAGTTGAAATTTTAAATAGATTTTCTCGTGATTTAACCATCCAAACGTAATCAATCTTGGTACAGCGAATGTTTATACACATTGTAATGTACTGACATCTAACTTAGTTCAATTGTTTACATAATCCCAAGATGGCGACTGTGCTAGGTATATCACCGGCATTCTATATCTCCGAAACTATTACTGATATCACCCTGAAAATTTGTACGGTGATAAAGGGCACTATTACAAGTTCATCTATGTAACTTTCAAAAACCTGTTAAGTACAAATCGAACATGGCGGCCAAGTGGAGTTGAAACATTCTCCAATGTTTTGAGGTCCTTTACACTTAGATTTTGCCATTTGATTTATATGCGACAGCAAAGATTCGGGATAACTTTGACCTCGATGAACTTCAAGGCAGAGGATGTCGAACATCTCCTTGTTCGTTACAGTGGCTCTCTCCATGAAGCCATATTTTGTTGTGGGTGCAGTGTTATCCTTAGATATTTGAAGGCGTTAACCGAATTTAGAGGCTTCCCCTTCGTGGCTTAGGCGGCAGCACGCCGGCCTCTCACCGCTGGGTCCGTGGTTCAAATCCCGGTCACTCCATGTGAGATCTGTGCTGGACAAAACGGAGGCAGACAGGTTTTTCTCCGGGTACTCCGGTTTTCCCTGTCAACATTTCATTCCAGCAACACTCTCCACTATCATTTCATTTCATCTGTCATTCATTTAATCATTGCCCCAGAGGAGTGCGTCAGGCCTCGGCAGCCGGCACAGTTCATATCCTCGCCGCTAGATGGGGGCTTCATTCATTCCATTCCTGTCCCGGTCGGAGACTGGAAGCAGGCTGTGGATTTTCATTTTCATTTTCTCTTCGGTCGCGATGACATGATTCACTGATCTCCTCCTACCTCCCCTGACGCCATTTCGACTGTTTTCTCTTGGTTGATTTCAAAATTGTTTTGTTCAACCCAGTTCATCAGGTTGCTGAGTGAATTTTGGTGGTCGTTTCTGCTTGTTGGGCCAAGGTTTCCAGCAAAGGGTACACGTCGCACTGTCCTGGCGTTAGTCCGCATTGCGCATGCCTTAGGCTGGGCAGTGCTTCCTCGTTAATCTCCATCTTACTCATGGCTAGGGCCCGGATGTTGATGACATGTCATTTTTTTACTGAGCTGTCTAAAACAATGCTGAAGTACATAGAAACTCCGGACAGGCCACCCCGTCTTCAAATATGTCATTTTTATTTTGGTCCTTTTTTGCATTTTTTTGTGTTAATTTTTAATTTTTAGAGCATATTTTTAATTTTGGTAGAAAATGTTTTGGTCATATTTTAGAGGAATCGGCCTTTTAAGGTCATTTTTTCTCAATTTAGTCATGTCACAGCTTTATATGAGGGAGTTATGTCTCTCAGAGTTAGCGGCAAACGACCTTCCTCACTTGAAGTATGCTTCGATCACATCAGATAACCGCAGATCATTTACATTTGCCAACATTAGAATGATATTCGTAGTACAGTGCAACTGAAACCAAAGTGAACATAAACCTTTTGTTAAGTGCTAGAAATCTATTTTGATTGACTTTTCAGTTTGAGCTTAAGATGTCATTTTTGAATTATAGGCGAGTTTATTATTATAAGATAATTTTCTCCATTTTATAGTGCATTTCTTGAATTTTTAAATATTGGTGAGTTTATTACCACAAGATCATTTTCTCCATTTTATAGTGCACTTTTCGATTTAAGATGTCATTTATTACAGCCATTTTTGATAATTTTAAGTGCAATTTTTAAACTTCTTTACGGCATCTGCATCCGGGCCCTACTCATGGCTATGATTACTTGGAAGCAACTGAGGTTTGGGTAGCATGGCATTTGGGGCACAATTAGCGCCTTTGGATGCTGTGGAAGATTGCTAAGTACGCCTCGATATAGTACTGCCTTGGGTTTCTACCCACATAACCTACAAGGATGCTTTGCGAGGAAATGACTGGCAAAAATAGACTCCCCTGGGATAGATCACAGCTGTTGAAGTGTTATACAATTGTAATCTAGATGTTGAACTTCGTGGCCAAGTGAATGGAGTACTGGACTTTGGTGTGAGAGGCCAGGGGTTGGATTCGGGGGTGGGTCAAGGGATTTAAATTTCATTTGGCTTGGGGAATGATGGTTTGTGACGTAATCAATAATTTCATCCTCATCACAAATAATGTCAACTTGAGATATTTGCACCTGGCCTCTCTGGATACCACACGTTTTCACAATTAAGTGATTTTAATTTTAATTTTGATTTTGATTTTAATTTTAATTTCCAGTTTCTTCTTCTTCAGTCTTTCCGATCTTCTTTTCCTCTCTTCTTCCGAGATAATGGGTTTGGATTTTAGTGTTGTGTCTTGGAACCTTATATTTTCGTCTTTAGTAATTAATTTGGCTGTTCGATCGAGTGATGACGTTCCTGTCATTTTCAATACTACTACTAGGTCTTTTTCAATTTCTTTAAACCAGTTGGATTTTGTTTTACGATTACGGAAAAAGTCAAAGATCTGTTTCGTTAATCTATTAGAATCCATTCTCAGAAGTTGACCGTAAAAAATTATCCTCCTTTTTCGCATGGTATCTGAGAGTTTTTCAATTTTCTGGTAGAGAGTTTCATTCCTAATGCATATAATCTTGTTATCCTGAAATTTTGGTCCTATAATTTTTCTAAAAATTTTCCTTTCCTTCAGCTCGAGTTTTTCCATTTGACCCTTAAAATGTATAGTTAGTGTTTCTGCTGCGTACAGTACTTCTGGCTTAAACACTGTCTTGTAATGTTTAATTTTGGACCCCCATGAAAGGGATTTTTTATTGTATGTATCCTTTGTTGATTGGAAGGCCAGTTCAAGCTTATTTTTCCTGGATACCATTGCCCTACGTTCCCCAGCATTCCAACTAATCCATTCTCCGAGAGATTTGAATTCTTGTACTATTTCAATTTTTTGTTCTATAACTTTGTAGTTTCCAGTTTAATATATACAGGGTGTATCTTAATTATACCGACAAAAAAATCAGGGACGCTCTGCATGTTATGTAAAAGACGATGCAGCAATCGGATTGGCGGAGAAAGTTTATCCCTCCAAGAAAATGACGTTACTTTGTTACTTCCGGGCGCGCGATTCAAATCTACGAACTCGCCGAATTTGCTGAGCCAGGCAGCAAGCCGCTGTCCACCGCTGTGCTTCAGGCAAGGGAAGGGAGTGTGATAGAAGGAGACAGAGATATGCTGGCGGGCATGCGGCAAGCCGAGGCGATCGAGGAAACTTGCGCATGCCCGCCAGCATATCTCTGTCACCTTCTATCACACTCCCTTCCCTTGCTTGAAGCAGCAGTGGCCAGCGGCTTGCTCTCTAGCTCAGCAAATACAGCGAGTTCGTAGATTTGAATCGCGCGCCCGGAAGTAACAAAGTAACCTCATTTTCTTGGAGGGAAAAAGTTTCTCCGCCAATCCGATTGTGGCATCGTCTTTTACATAACACGCAGAGCGTCCCTGATTTTTTTGTCAGTATAATTAAGATACACCTGTATATTGTTTTTTTAATTATTATTATTCCAATCGGTTATATTGCTTGTTCCAGGAGGACGTATAGACCACGCCCATCATTACAACAACGCGTATCGCGCTCTGGATGAGACACTCGCCCTAGAGGCAGCGCTGAAGGCGGCCATGCAGATGGTGGACCTCTCCGAGACCCTGCTGGTGGTGACGGCTGATCATTCTCATGTATTGACAATGGGCGGGCTCGCGACACCACGAGGGAACCCCATATTAGGTCAGTATTGCTTCATTCGCCCCACTTATGTCTAAACATTAAGCTGTTTCGTGAGCATCTAATTTTTGATACTGTTACGGCTGTGAGTTTGTGTCATCACTCGCCGCATGAGTCACAACTGCCCCAGGGCTGGGCAGTGGCCTGCCTCCTGTATTGCGTGTGCCTTATGCAACAGGGCTACTAGGACAAAGGGGTAGTCCAGAATATTCGTGACTGGACCAGCGATGGAAACCTCGAGAAACCGTGAACCCTGGATGGATCTAGAAGCATTTATTGAGTCACCGGCCAGCTATATAAGTGCGACCTGTCTAGCAGTTGTTGTTGTTGTGTTTTACGAGCTAGTGTGAGCGATTATTCTGAGCGACAGAAGTGTGGTGACTTGCGAAACCCCTAGTGAAGCTGATTCTCTTGACACCGAGGAAATGATTGTGGTGCTTGTGAAACAGTGTATAGTACAGTGACAGACCTAGTGCAGCTATTTCCAGCGAGCGTACGGAACCGGACTCATTAGTGAAGAGGATTAACTGTGGTCTGTTGACAAGTGAAAGGGAAAGTATTCTCGACGTGAGGAAACTGGAGTAAGGTAATGATTGCTGTTGAGTAGTGTATTTTTCTGGCTGCAATAAAATTAATTATTTCTTTAAGCAGTAATTGGTCTTGTGCTTTATACCCACCGTAATCCAGTTAACAAAGGTGCCACTAGGGGGTGGCACGGAACAACTGGTGTCAGAAGCAGGATTACGAACTCAAGCACAACACCTGACGGTCCTGGTTTCAAAACCCGAGCAGGTCATTTTCTCTAATTTTCCTGTGAGTGCATGCCCTTTACAAGACAAACAACTAAAATGGAGGAGAAATTGGCAGCATTGATAGAAAAGTTAAATGGCATGGAAACCAAGATGGAGGACGGCCAGAAGAATTTAACCAAGGAGCTAACTGCCAAATTAGAAGACGGCCAGAAGAAGATGGAAGACGGTCAAAATAAGTTAGCGGAGGAACTGAAGAAGATTGAGGACGGCCAGAAGAAGTTAGCCGAGGACCTAACTGCCAAACTAGAAGACGGCCAGAAGAAGCTAGCGGAGGAACTGAAGAGGATAGAGGACGGCCAGAAGAAGATGGAAGACGGTCAGAATAAGTTGACACAGGACCTGAAGAAATTAGAACTGGGTCTGCGTGAGGAAGTCACGGCAGTGGAAAAGAAGTTCGACGCCTTACAAGTGGAAGTTGCCGAGCTGCGCCAACGCCCGCTGATGGGGGTGGAGGAGAAATTCAACGTCTTACAAAAGGAAGTTGCCGAGCTGCGCCAACGCCTACTGACGGGGGTGGAAGAGAAATTCAACGCTCTACGAGAGGAAGTTGCCGAGCTGCGCCAACGCCCGCCCACCGTTACACCGGGAATATCAGAAACGGGACATAGCAGAGTGACGCCCCCAACCTTCGACGGAAAGGTCCCGTGGAGCACCTACTTACGTCAGTTCGAGGCGGCCTGTTCCATAAATAACTGGAACAACACAGAAAAGGCTACAGCTCTCATTGTAGCGCTGAGAGGTGACGCCCTTAACGTCCTTCAGGCCATCCCGACTGGATCCAAGGACTACGCTTCCCTGATCGCCCATATGGAGTCCCGATATGGAGATAGCCATCTTCAGCAGGCCTATCAGATGCAGCTCCGGACCCGGGTACAGAAGAACGCGGAAACCCTGCAGGAGTTCGAGATGGACATCGCACGCCTCGTAAGGCTCGCGTACCCAACAGCGCCGGCCGACTTTCTGGAGCAGATAGCGACGCAGACTTTCACCGACGGGCTACGGGACTCGGACACTCAACAGGCGCTGCGTCTCGCGCGCAATAAGACCCTGGCAGATGCGCTGAGCCACGCACTTGAGTTCGAGACGGCAAAACAGGTATCCAGAATGCACGCGCGGGTGCGTCAAGTGGACGTCGACGAACCAGTAAAAACCAACGAGACCAAGCCCCTGTCCGACGAATTAATGGAGGCGCTAAGCCGTTTCTTCGATAGTCGCGGTACCACCAGCAAAAACGTAGCCGAAGGACATCCGGAGAGGCGGCCCGGAAGAGGACTACCGACCTGTTGGACCTGCCGTAAGATAGGCCACCTGAGCAAGGACTGCGGTGATCGCCGCCGCCAAGGGTTTCCGTCGGGACAGTCAGTCGTAGGGAAACCGCGCGGCCCAGGAAAGCAAGTATCAGCCAGCCTAGGGGGGCAAAGGTTGGCTTGTGGCAGTCGTCAAGTCCCGGCAGTCCAAGTTCGTGTGACGCAGTTACGGAGGGATAATAGCAGCCTGATGGTCGACGGAGTCATCAACGGAGTGAGCTGGCCCATGCTAATCGACACGGGAGCATCGAGGACCATCGCCAGCCCCACCGTGATCCCGAAGTGGAGAGTTCAACCCACACAACGGAACCTCCAGCTAATAACCGCGACCGGAGAGACCGCACCGGTACATGGTGAAGCATCACTGGAGTTCGTCATTGGTCGAAGGGCGATAAAGCATCCAGTGCTTGTGGCCGACGTATCAAATGAAGTGATCATTGGACTGGACATCCTGGACCAGAACAACATCATCTTGGATCTGAGTACCAACACTCTGCACTTCGGAGGTGAGGAACTTGCTTTGCAACCTGCCCACGAGTCCATCACTGCACGTCGAGTAAGGCTGAGAGAAGACGTCATCGTTCCCGCCAGGACGGAGGTCAGCGCTGCCGTAATTGTCGACGGAACAGCTGAGGGAGTGGCGGCTGTCATCGAGCCAAAATATGAGGACATCCAGACAAAAGGATTGCTAGTTGCCAAGACTCTCATCAACACGACGTCTCGGCCGTACGTCCGCCTGTCCAACCTGAACGACTACGACATTACGGTTCACCGGGACACCAACCTAGGAGTCTGCGAGCCCGTTACCTGGATTGCCCGCATCACAGATACGACGGACGGACACCTGCAGACGGACAACCGAAGAAGACGCGCCCTGCCAGAAGAACTACAGAAGCTGTACCAAGGATCCCGGGACCATTTAGACGAAGAGCAATCACGCCAACTTCAGGACCTGCTACGCGAATTCCAGGATTTCTTCTCCGTGGGGAGCAAAGACTTCGGCAGGACAAGCTTGGTCCAGCACAGAATCGACGTTGGGGACAGCGCACCGATTAGGGCCACATTCCGACGTGTCCCGCTCGCCAAGCAAGCCGAAGTCGACCGGATGGTAGAAGAGATGAAGGAGCAAGGGGTGATCGAGCCATCACATAGTCCTTGGAGTTCTCCGGTCGTGCATGTGAAGAAGAAGGACGGTTCCACCAGGTTCTGCGTGGACTACAAGCGGGTGAACGACGTCACGAAGAAGGACAGCTACCCTCTACCCCGGATCGACGACACGCTGGACACCATATCAGGGTCAAGATGGTTCTCCACCTTGGATTTGAAGAGTGGCTACTGGAAGGTGGAGGTCCACCCTAAGGACCGCGAGAAAACGGCGTTCTCTGTGGGCAGCGGGCTCTGGCAGTTCACCGTCATGCCATTCGGTCTGTGCAACGCCCCTGCGCCCTTCGAAAGGCTAATGAAGTCCATTCTGAGGGGACTACACTGGAAGACCTGCCTGGTCTACCTAGACGACGTCATCGTTCTGGGGAGAAGCTTCGAGGAGCACTACAGCAACCTGAAGGAGATCTTGTTGAAGCTACGGGCTGCCCAGCTGAAGTTGAGCCCCAAGAAGTGTCAGCTCTTCCAGAAGCGGGTCCAGTACCTTGGGCACATCGTCTCCGAGGAAGGGGTGCGCACCGACCCAGAGAAGACCGCAGCTGTGAGGGAGTGGCCAGTTCCGAAGGACAAGTCCCAACTACGAAGCTTCCTGGGACTCTGCACTTATTACCGTCGCTTCGTGAGGGGATTCGCCGACACCGCCAAACCTTTACATCGACTGACTGAGAAGGACCAACTCTTCACGTGGACAGCAGAATGCCACAGTGCCTTCGAACAACTCAAGCAGGCTCTGTGCACCGCGCCTATTCTGGCCTACCCCAGACCTGGAACAAGGTTCATCGTCGATACCGATGCCAGCGACTTTGGCATAGGGGGAATCCTGTCGCAGGCAGTGGACGGCGAGGAGAGAGTAGTGGCCTACTTCAGCAAGGCCTTGTCAAAGCAGAAAGGAACTACTGCGTCACCAGGAAGGAGCTGCTCACCATCGTGAAGACCATTGAACACTTTCACAAGTACCTGTATGGGCAAGAATTTCTCATTAGGACCGACCATGCATCCCTGCGGTGGCTCCTGAACTTCAAGCAGCCCGAGGGTCAACTCGCGCGGTGGTTAGAGAGGCTTCAACAGTACAACTTTGACATTCAGCACAGGAAAGGCCAACTATATTCTAACGCCGACGCCCTGTCACGAAGACCGTGCCCCGAAGACTGCACCTTCTGTGCCCGAAGGGAGGAGAACTCCGGGATACTGTGCCGACGGACTACTGTGGAACTTCAAGGGAATTGGAGCCGCGAATCTTTCACGCGGATACAAGCAGAAGATGATGACCTGGGACTGATAGCCGAATGGAAGAGGGCCTGTGTCCCCAGACCCGGGTGGAACATTGTGAGTGACTGCAGCCCAAAGTTTAAGTCCTACTGGGCACAGTGGGACTCGCTGATTGTAAGGGATGGCCTCATCTGCCGTACCTGGGAGAGCACCGATGGGAAGACATCTCGGGAACAAGTCGTCGTTCCAAAGGCTATGACGGAGGAAGTCCTGAAGGAAGTTCATGGAGGATCATCCGGTGGACACTTAGGGATAAAGAAGACCCTGGAGAAGCTGAGAGAGCGGTTCTACTGGATCGGATGCCGAACAGACGTGGAGAACCACTGCGCGAGGTGCCACGATTGCGCAGCCAGCAAGGGCCCTGGACGAAGACGACGGGGTCCACTAAAGACCTACAACGTGGGCGGCCCCATGGAGAGAGTGGCCATCGATGTTGCTGGGCCATTCCCGTTAAGCGAGGCAGGGAACCGCTACATATTTGTCGTCAGCGACTACTTTACCAAATGGCCGGAGGCGTATGCACTCCCTAACCAAGAAGCCGCGACGATTGCAGAGACCCTGGTGAAGGAATTCGTCAGCCGGTACGGAGTACCCCTGGAGCTGCACTCCGACCAAGGGAGGAACTTCGAGTCGCAGGTGTTCCAGAACCTATGCCAGCTGCTGGGAATCCGGAAGACGAGGACAACGCCGCTACACCCTCAGTCCGACGGGTTGGTAGAGCGATTCAATCGCACCATCGAGAACCATCTCCGAATAGTCGTCAGCGAACACCAGAGGGATTGGGACAAACATCTTCCACTATTTCTCCTGGCCTACCGTGCCGCCGTGCATGAAGCCACCGGGTGCACACCAGCATGGGCCATGTTTGGGAGGGAGCTCCGTCTACCTGTCGATCTTGCCTTCGGCCGACCTGGGAGTGATCCGATCCCGGTAAGCCAGTATTGTCAAGAACTGGTCGACCAACTGGAGGACGTGCACGCGTTCGCGAGGAGGAAACTGCGGATCGAGACCGACCGAATGAAGACCCGATACGACCAGCAGACGGATGCCGGCGGATTCCACGAGGACGACCGGGTCTGGCTCATCAACCCATTACGGAAGAAAGGCCTGTCACCCAAACTGCAGAAGTCCTGGGAGGGCCCGTACCGAGTCGTGAAACGGATCAACGATGTCGTCTACAGGATCCAGCGGAGCCCGAGGACAAAGATGAAGATCGTGCACCGAGATCGCCTGGCAGCCTACGGAGGGACACAGACGGACCAATGATTGATCGGGACGATCAGCCTTTTTAGGAAGGGGGTGGTGTTACGGCTGTGAGTTTGTGTCATCACTCGCCGCATGAGTCACAACTGCCCCAGGGCTGGGCTGTGGCCTGCCTCCTGTATTGCGTGTGCCTTATGCAACAGGGCTACTAGGACAAAGGGGTAGTCCAGAATATTCGTGACTGGACCAGCGATGGAAACCTCGAGAAGCCGTGAACCCTGGATGGATCTAGAAGCATTTAATGAGTCACCTGCCTGCTATATAAGTGCGACCTGTCTAGCAGTTGTTTTTGTTGTGTTTTACGAGCTAGTGTGAGCGATTATTCTGAGCGACAGAAGTGTGGTGACTTGCGAAACCCCTAGTGAAGCTGATTCTCTTGACACCGAGGAAGTGATTGTGGTGCTTGTGAAACAGTGTATAGTACAGTGACAGACCTAGTGCAGCTATTTCCAGCGAGCGTACGGGACCGGACTCATTAGCGAAGAGGATTAACTGTGGTCTGTTGACAAGTGAAAGGGAAAGTATTCTCGACGTGAGGAAACTGGAGTAAGGTAATGATTGCTGTTGAGTAGTGTATTTTTCTGGCTGCAATAAAATTAATTATTTCTTTAAGCAGTAATTGGTGTTGTGCTTTATACCCACCGTAATCCAGTTAACAAAGGTGCCACTAGGGGGTGGCACGCAACAATACTATAGCACAGGGGCGCAACGGAAAGCTGCTTATTCCCATCTTATTAAAGCAGAGGCGAAGAACTCGGGGAAGCCCTACACAGTCTTTTCTTTTCGTTGCCATAACAACCTACTTACTGATATTTGAGTCTTCAGTCTATTCACTGGTTTGATGCAGCGCTCCATACTTCCCTGTTCTGAGCTAATCGCTTCATCTCTACATTGCTACCACACCCTGCATCCGATGCAATCTGTTTAACATATTCTAACCTTGGTCTACCCCTACAGTTCTTATCCTCGACCCTTCCTTCCGTAACTAAGCTTGCTATTCCAGGGTGTTTTAGTAGGTGACCTACCAACCTATCTCTTCTCTTCATTAGCAGTCACCACAAACATCTCTCCTCTGCCAACCGTTTTAATACCTCTTCATTTGTAACCCTATCTTCCCATCTGATCTTTGTCATTCTTCTGTAACACCCACTGATCTCTATACATGGATGGCTGGTGGCTAAGGCAGCAGTAAGCCGAATAGGCGATGACAGGTATAGCAAGATGGCAGCGAGCGCATGGTGCAATATTGCGAATCGGGCTCTGTGATTGGTTACTGGTAGTTTGATGTTATACATGGCAGTAAATATTTTGTATTTCTTGTAGTTGTAAAATGGGCTGAATTTGGTTATTTAGAGCGTAAAATCTTAGTTTTAAGTACCGGTTTGGAGACCCATCATCCCAGGCGTAATACCGTAATACCTTTACTTCTCAGGCAGATAGGTCACTTAGCCATAATTTTGAAGTTAAGTATACATATGCGGTGGTGCTGAAGCAGACGTGATCGGGCTAGGCTATTGCGTTTTTAATTTGATCCCATTTCAAGGTTTTTCGGTTCTGGGTGCGAATAGTTCGCTTAATAGTTGTAAAACGGTGGGGATAGTATATTTTGAGTAGGGTTTTAGTTGTGTTAAGTTTTATGTGGAGCTGAGGAGTGAAATTGGTTTGGCCTAAAGTGCATTTTTGGCTTTGATCTACTTCCCGTTATTATTAAGTTTATATTTCTGCTAGCCTGATTAAAAGCTGTAGTATTTGATGTAGAGTGCTGGGATTACTTGGGGGAAGTGTTGGTGAGAGGGAGAGAAGTGAGGGGATGGGTTTATGGAGTTGTTGCTGTTGTTGCCAAGCATTACCAAGCTCCGATTACGATGTCGAGTCTAGGCCTGTATAGTGAGCTACGTTTATAGGTACCGTACATCATTTGAAGAATGCATAATTTTATGGCATATACAATTTACAAGAATGTTTCCAGAAATTGTTTTTCACTCGTTACTCTGTTACTGATCACTAATTGCGTGTACTTAGCACCTAAGTTGATATTTGTCAGCCGTTATTATACATTCATTTTTATTGCTATTCCGGAGATTTACTGACCTCGGAATGACGTGTCAGTGATCCCAATGCCTTTATGCTATGAGTGAACATATCTCTATATTTTTATTTGTTCCAAGGCACCATTAATTACGATTTAAAAATGACTAGATTAGCATTGCTTCCCCATAAGAAGTGCTCGAGAATTGGTAGACCAACATGGCGGACCGCGCGCTCAACCTGGCGTACTTTCTCATGCAGCAGAGAGCTGCCATCAGCGATCCATGTATAGAGATCAGTGGTAACACCACAAACGCTTCAATTCTCCTCTTTTCTGCTGCTCCAACAGTCATGTTCCAGTCAAAGGCTTTCACAAATGACTTCCTAATACCTAAATCGGTATTCGCTGTCAACAGATTTCTTTTCTGTAGAAATGCTTTCCTTGCCTGTGCTAACCTACTTTTTACTTTTTATGAGGCAGGTGCCGATTTCGGAAAATATATATTTATTTATTTATTTTCACGTAGAGACAGGAAAATAGACATTTTATATGAAAGTAATTGGCCGTGGCTTGTCAGAAGGTACCGTTCTAGCATTTGCCTGGAATTGAAAATGGGAAACCACGAAAATCCATTTCAAGGACGGCCGACGGTGGGGCTCGAATCCACGTCTACCAAGTCAGGAGAGAGCTTGGTCCCATGGCCTAGCGCTGCGCTTTAGCGAGCTTAGCCACCGCTGTCGGTGTCTAGAAAATGACTCTTATTGACAAAGCTTGAGAGACAACGAAAATATAGTTAGTTATTGTTGTGTTAAGGGGCGGAACTACGAGGTCATCTGCCCCTAAAACGAAAGTATACCTACAGTAAAGAAAATTATTATTAATGTTTTCTAAAGTACTGGGTCGGCCATATTACGACCTTCATCAGCATTGTATAGTGAATATGTATAAATAGAAACACATATGTTGTAAGTTCGAGAATGTATATGTTAAAGGTAAATTTATTTATTTGTTGATTGATTGCATGTATAGATAAAAAAGACACCTGATTTTGTTTGTGGACCGATAACCTAGATGTTAGGCCCTTTAAGACAACAATTATTATCATTATCTGGTTTTGATTGTATTTCCTATAGAAACTTGTGTTAAAACATAACAAGGCACCTGGTTTTGGTGGTGTTTCCAATAGCAACATAAGAAAGCACCTGGTCTTGATGGTGAACCCTTGCATTGTTACAGGCATAGACAGCAAGGTGTCTGATGTGGACGGTCTGCCGTATAACACCTTGCTGTACGGCAATGGTCCAGGTCATGCTATACCTCGGCCGATCCCTAGCAATATGACCATTGAAGAACAGAGGAATAACGTCCACGCTTCTGCCGTACCGCGCCAGTGGGCAACTCACGGAGGAGAGGATGTTCCTATCTTCGCACAGGGTCCCCTAGCAACCAGACTGTTCTCAGGCTCCGTGGACCAGAGCTACATCCCCCACGCCATCGCCTACATCGCCTGTCTAGGACAGTACGCCTCAAGGTGTAACAGAACTAGGAGACCAACAGATCTTCATCGGGTTTGTGAAGTTAATGGCGTGTCCACCACTAGAGAAGGCCACGTGGTACCAAGGGTGAGCAGTGTCATGGCGGACGATGGTGCCAACAAGAGAATAGATATGGCTTCATCGTCAATGCTACCAACATTATATGGACATTTTGTCACAGTCATACTCCTCTCCTCAGCACTATATTGTGAATGTTCTTTAATTTGGAGATAAACCGACCAGGAGGATTCAGATTGATATCAGAAAATAAAGAATGGAACAGTACAATAAGCGTGTGTGAGGTGTTAGAATACTTGAAAGTCTATTTAAGGTTTTAAAGAAGTATTTTTATAATATGAGTGAGATGTGACATTAAAACTGTTCATGTTGATAATGTCGCTGTGCATTATGGGATATTTGTAAAATCTATTCATTCATTCAATCATTCTTAAACATGTTTTTTACAAAGTAAGAAAACTGATTTGATACCTGATTTGATTGAGTGCCTACTTTATTTCCACCTTCCTTGGAAATCCTGAAAATATATAGTCGTTATCGAAAGGAATCATGTTATGAGGTAGGCTTAATGTCGCTCCAGTCCATTGATTGCTTGCGACTAGATCCTTGTCGTGTTTAGTTGTGTCATCTGAAATAGCAGAGTAATATTTATGTACGCTCTATTTTCCCAAGGATTGCTGCCGAAATAAATCAGAAGTCCCTATGGACACCAAATCGGCAGTTTTTTATTCCTCCTGAGTGACCTCCTGAGAGGGGCAGAGTACAGGTCTTCCTAGTCAACGCCCGTGGGCGACCTGCGTGCCGAGATGAGAGATTTATTTATTTATTTATTTATTTATTTATTTATTTATTTACTAGCAACCCGAACCGGCTTCGCCCGGGAACAGTTATGAATGCATTACGTGATAAGCGCTTTTTTCCATTGTCAATGAACAACAACCAATATCCGTTTTACGTCTCGGCATGATGGGTTAAAATCACTGACTGGAGTATTAATTATGTGCAACAAATTTTTGTCAGACGTAATTTAAGAATGGTGGGGTGCATGCAACACAAATCCCCCTTCCGTCCAATCTTAACCTAAGTGTGAATTTTGGGGAACGAAAGTTCACAGGCGAAATGAAGAAAAGCCGAGTTGCACTTCCAGGGAAACTCCAAACACAACCACTCTTCTCTAAAGTTTTTAACTCAACACGACTCAACAGTTTGCTGCTGGCTGTATCTGGGGAAAGAAGCTCGTCTGCTAGCTAAGCTGTAACTGGGGTGATAGACTCGCCCCTAGGTAGCTCTAAACTATCGCCTCAGTAACCGAATGGAGATGTTGGAAGAAATAAAGAGGTAAAACACTTATAGTAGGCGATATATTGAAGATAGAGATATGCTCTCCTGGGCTTTTTTGTAGAACATTTCATGCTGAACAATTCTTACACTCATAGTATATAGATATTTTTATCGGTTTGCCAGCGTAAGCTTAAAAAGCGCACGGACGCCAGTTTATTTTCGTCCTTTTCACTGAAATCGTTAGTGCTTGACTTCTTTTGGTCATAAATAAATTATTTTCTACAGAAACCTTTCTCGAGATATCCTTTACAGAATGGTGAAAACCGCATCAAAATCCATTCAGTGGTTTTCGAGATTACCCGTGACATCCAAGAATCGGGGACTTTGTTTTATACTAAGAAGAGATTATACGCCAGTCAGTATAATTTAATATAATATAATCCCCCTTCCGTCCAATTTTAAATTGACTGTGAATTTTGCAGAACGAAAATTTCACAGGCGAAATGAGAGTTGTACTTCCAGGGAATGGCGAGATGAATGAAACTCAAATCCCCATTCCATCTAATCTTAACTTGACGGCGTTTCAGAGGCGAAATGAAGAAGGCCTGAGTTTCAATTCCATGGAAACTCCAAACATAACCACCCTTCTCAGAAGTCTTAACTCAATACGACTCGACGGTTTGCTGTTGGCTGTATCTGGGGCAATAAGTTCGCCCACTAGCTAGGCTGTAACAGGGATGATGGACTCGCCCTTAGCTAGCTCGTAAACTGTCGCCTCAGTAGTTGAATGGACATGGTTGGAAGAAATTAAAACGTAAAAACACTTATAGTGGGCGATGTATAGAAGATAGACATAGTCTATGCTCTCGCGGACGTTTTTTTGTAGAACTTTTCATGCTGAACAATTCTTACACCGTTAGTTATTAAATATTGTTAACGGTTTGCCCAGCGGAAGCTTACAAAGCTCTCGGACGCCAGGTTTTTTTTCGACTTTTCCACTGAAATCATTACTGCTCGGCTTCCTTTGATGATAAATAAAGTATTTTCTACAGAAATCATCCCGAGATATCTTTTACAGAATGGTGAAAACCGCATCAAAATCCATTCAGTGGTTCTCGAGTTTACCCTAACATCCAAGAATCGGAGACTTTGTTTTATACTAAGTAGAGATTTATTTATTTATTTATTTATTTATTTATTTATTTATTTTGCGTATGGCTTTTAGAGCCGGAAGTGTCCGAGGACATGTTAGGCTCGCCAGAGGCTGTAGCTACTTCAATGCGGACACCCATGGGGTGAGCTACAAGTTCCGTTCAATTTCAAGTAGTTCCAACTTTCGCCACCAGATTTCTCTGACACCTAGTGGTGAACGTTGGAACTTTGATAGAGCGTTTCAACGAAATCTAATCTGCGAACTTAGCTTCACACAAGTTTAATTAGTGGAAGGTACTTTTACTTACCAGAAATCTATGACATGGGACCGCTGGCTTTACTTCCCCTCCGAAGGATTGAAGAGGAATGAAACTGGGCAAGGATGTGGAAGGAAGCGTCCGTGGCCTGTCAGAAGGTACCGTACCAGCATTTGTCTGGCGTTGAAAATGGGAAACCACGGAAAACCATTTCAAGGACGTCTGACGGTGGGGCTCGAGCCCACGCGTCTACCGAGTCAGCAGAGAGCTTGGCCCCATGACCTAACGCTGTACTTAAGCCACCGCTCTCGGTAATTGGCAGGTGAAAATATAAAAGAAGTACATTAGCAGACGACTTCTGTTACTTAGGAAGCAAAATAACCAGTGATGCGTGAAGCAAATAGGATCTAAGAAGTAGGTTGGCTTAGGCAAACAAAGCATTTCTGCAGAAAAGGAATTGGTTGACATCGATTATAAATTAGGTATTGAGGAATCAGTTTTGAAAGTCTTTGTCTGGAGCGTGGCACTCAATGGAAGTGAAACATAGCTTGCTGGTGCATCAAATGCATTTGAAATGTGGTGCTACAGAGGAATAATGAAGGTGAGATGGGTGGATAGAGTATCAAATGAAGAGGTATTAAGGCGAGTGGGAGAGGAGAGATGTTTCTGGTGACTGCTAATGAAGAGAAGAGATAGGTTGGTAGAACACAGACTAAGACACCAACGAATTGCCAACGTTGTTATCGAAGGAAGGGTAGACCAAGGTTAGAATATGTTAAAACAGATTGTTTTGGCTTTAGGGTGCGGGACCTCTTTAGATATGATGCTATTAGGTCAGGACAGAGAGGCATGGAGACTTGCATCAAACCAATCAAATGACTGATGATTCAATTGCATTTTCCCATGAGTCGTCCAGTTGCAAAACTCGTTTAATCCACATGTGAATAAGGATCATGTCGTAAAATTATTTATTTAGTTATTTTATTTTATTTTGTTTTATTTTATTTCGTTTTATTTTGTTTTGTTTAATTTAATTTAATTTTGTTTTGTTTTATTTTATTTCGTTTTATTTTGTTTTATATTGTTTTTTGGTTTGTTTTGTTTTATTTTATTTTGTTTTTATTTAGTTTTGTTTATTTTGTTTATTTTGTTTTATTTTGATTTTGTTTTGTTTATTTTGTTTTATTTTATTTTGTTTTGTTGTCTTTTGATTTTCCAGAAAACAAACATAAAAACAAAAACAAAAGAACACGAAGCAAAAAGAAAAATTCAAAAACAAAAGCAAAAGCAGAAAACAAAAACCAAAAACACAAAGCTAAAAGAATAAAGTAGAAAACAACAAAAACAAAAGATACGTGAGGCAAAGTCCAGAGAAACGTTTCTCATGAAAATGATTCTTATTCACAAGTGGATTAAACGAGTTTTGTAACTTGACGACTCATATACAATTCAAGGGAAACATTGGCTTTATTAGAATTGACTCTATCAAAAGGATACAGTCAGTCTGAGAGACTAGATTTCATATAATTTCAAATGACGCATGCTACAAATGCTACACATGTTAGAAAGGTTCAGGAGGGCCCCAGGACTCTTTCAACAGACTCCATTACCCATTAACTTAGGCTTCCCGCGCGGGAAACTGAGAGCGGGAGGGGCACTCTGCTGCATGACGTCACGTACTCACCGTCTCCGTATCGCATAACGCCAGACGCCAGGAGTAATCTCAGACTCAACAGACTCCATTACCCATTAACTTAGGCTTCCCTTGCGGGGAACGGAGAGCGGGAGGTTCACTCTGCTGCATGACGTCACGCACTCACCGTCTCCGTATCGCATAACGCCAGACGCCAGGAGTAATCTCAGACCCAACAGACTCCATTACCCCTTAAATTAGGCTTCCCTTGCGGGGAACGGAGAGCGGGAGGTTCACTCTGCTGCATGACGTCACGTACTCACCGTCTCCGTATCGCATAACGCCAGACGC
Organism: Meconema thalassinum; assembly: GCA_946902985.2. Taxonomy (NCBI): domain Eukaryota; kingdom Metazoa; phylum Arthropoda; class Insecta; order Orthoptera; family Tettigoniidae; genus Meconema; species Meconema thalassinum. Next base: position 759,338,600 of record OX336388.2, on the reverse strand, counting down.
CAGGAGTAATCTCAGACTCAACAGACTCCATTACCCATTAACTTAGACTTCCCTTGCGGGGAACCGAGAGCGGGAGATGCACTCTGCTGCATGACGTCACGTACTCACCGTCTCCGTATCGCATAACGCCAGACGCCAGGAGTAATCTCAGACTCAACAGACTCCATTACCCATTAACTTAGGCTTCCCTTGCGGGGAACGGAGAGCGGGAGGTTCACTCTGCTGCATGACGTCACGTACTCGCTGTCTCCGTATCGCATAACGCCAGACGCCAGGAGTAGTCTCAGACTCAACAGACTCCATTACCCATTAACTTAGACTTCCCTTGCGGGGAACGGAGAGCGGGAGGTTCACTCTGCTGCATGACGTCACGTACTCACCGTCTCCGTATCGCATACCGCCAGACGCCAGGAGTAATCTCAGACTCAACAGACTCCATTACCCATTAACTTAGGCTTCCCTTGCGGGGAACGGAGAGCGGAAGGTGCACTCTGCTGCATGACGTCACGTACTCGCCGTCTCCGTATCGCATAACGCCAGACGCCAGGAGTAATCTCAGACTTAACAGACTCCATTACCCATTAAATTAGGCTTCCCTTGCGGGGAACGGAGAGTGGGAGGTGCACTCCGCTGCATGACGTCACGTACTCACCGTCTCCGTATCGCATAACGCCAGACGCCAGGAGTAATCTCAGACTCAACAGACTCCATTACCCATTAACTTAGGCTTCCCTTGCGGGGAACGGAGAGCGGGAGGTGCACTCTGCTGCATGACGTCACGCACTCGCCGTCTCCGTATCGCATAACGCCAGACGCCAGGAGTAATCTCAGACTTAACTGACTCCATTACCCATTAAATTAGGCTTCACATTGCGGGGAACGGAGAGTGGGAGGTGCACTCCGCTGCATGACGTCACGTACTCACCGTCTCCGTATCGCATAACGCCAGACGCCAGGAGTGATCTCAGACTCAACAGACTCCATTACCCATTAACTTAGGCTTCCCTTGCGGGGAACGGAGAGCGGGAGGTGCACTCTGCTGCATGACGTCACGTACTCGCCGCCTCCGTATCGCATAACGCCAGACGCCAGGAGTAAACTCAGACTCGGTGCATATGCACTGAACAACATGATTACGTCATACACGCCGTATCCGTATCGCATAACGGTAGACCAAAGCATAACGATGAAGTCGACAAAATCATTTGAAATGTTTTTTTTTGTCGTGTAGCCTCCTGTGAGGCCGAGTGCAGGTCTTTGTAGTCGACGCCCGTGGGCGACCTGCGCGTCGGGATGAGAGATGGAATGGATGAAGATGAATGAAACTGGGCAAGGATGTGGAAGGAAGCGGCCGTGGCCTGTCAGAAGGTGCTGTCCCAGCATTTGCCTGGTGTTGAAAATGGGAAACCACGGAAAACCATTTCAAGGACAGCCGACGGTGGGGCTCGAACCCACGCGTCTACCGAGTCAGCAGAGAGCTTGGCCCCTTGACCTAACGCAGCGCTTTAGCCCGCGTAGCCACTATTGTCGTTATTTGAAATGATAAAATTAGGGTGTTATAGTCTCTAAGTTATTTATGTGCAGGGAGTATTTTACAGTATTTGGCCTTCATGTTGGGAGCTTCTATTTTAATGATATCTGGGGAAGCCCAGTTTCCTTTACAGGAAAACACTGGACCTTGCTAAAATATGTTCGCTTGTGGCATAATAGCAACCGATTGGATGGACACACGTTGTATAAAAAAATTGACATCTAAAGGCCTTGGAAATCGGATTGAATGTAAAATATTCATAGCTTCAAAAGTTCTCCCAGTTCTCTTTCACAAACAATATTTCTAAAACGTGTTGAATGCGGGCTCCATATTAGGTCTCTACTTGAATGCGGGATATTTTTCATTCAACAATAGCATACGAAGTAGAGCAACGTAATGGTAGAAGTCCTTTATGACCATGTAACAGTGAATGTGATAGGGCTTGCTTTATAGGAATCAATATTATACCAGCGAATCAAAATGAAATTTACACAATCTTCCCCGTGGAATAATAATGTAAACTGCGAATTAAATACAAGAAATGAAAAGAATACGATATAAATGAATAGAATCATATTTGACGATCGGATTAAAATATGTCGTATTGTGCTCTGTTGCAAGACAGAGGACAGATTCTCTCATATACCGCAATAATTTAACTAAAACCTGTTATAAAACTTAATATAAAGAAGAACAATCATAATAATTATAATAATAATTATTCCAAAATGGATTCAGACTAGGTCACAAAAACAAGAACCTATCAATTGACTGTCTAGCTTTTGCAGATGACCTTGCGGTTTATGCGGATTCATTGGATTTGGCCAGGAAACAGATCAACCAGCTTCAAACACAAGATTTATTTCGAGATAACAGAATTTATTACTAACATCAAAACGGCTCCTAAACATATAGAAGTGAATCATGGGAAAGCGGGTTGTGAAATTTAAGTATCTTGGTGAATGGGTAGACCCCAAAATGTCCGAAAACGAGGCTTTTGTGTCACGCTTGAATAAAATCGAAATGGCTTACCATCTAACTAAGAATGTGTAGAACAAAATATTTATATCCCTGAATGCACAACTCAAGCACTACTGCACGGTCATCCGGCCAGAGGCTTTGTATGCAGCGGAATGTCTCGCCATGAATTAAAAAAAAGGCATAATGGAAAAAATTGAGACCGAGGAAAGGAAGATTTTGAGGAAAATACTGGGTCCGAAGACGCCACTACCAAAAGTTGTACACACACGTAGAGAAAATATCTCACGTGATGAGGAAAAGGAGGATTTCTTTCTATGAACATATAACCTGAATGAAATCAACACCTCTACCCAACCGAATTTTTGCTTTTCTCCATGTGAAAATGACAAAGGGGGACCTGGTTCAGTGAAGTAGAGAAAGATCTGTTGGAGACTGGGATAACATGTGAAGATATCCAGGAGCGTGGCCCACTTAGGGAAAAACTACAAGAACATAGGAGCTTTCAACCTAAGCCGAAACTAAAAAACGGAGAGAACGGTGCAACATAGATTGCGAATGAAAGAGTACTGGGCCAACATTAAAATGCAGAAGAAACAGTTGACATGACTTGGCCCTTAGTTGGCCGTAACGAAGCAAGAAGAAGAAGAATATGGTATTATCGACAGGGTTCCACACTTTAAATACCTCGGAGAATTCTTCGAGCCGACAGACATTGGAAATATCTCACAACTAAATCGTATCCAGAAAGTCAATAAGGCATTAGTGAAATGAAAATCCACAGCCTGCTTCCAGTCTCCGACCGGGTCAGGAATGGAATGAATGAATCCCCCATCTAGCGGCGAGGATATGAACTGTGCCGGCTGCCGAAGCCTGTCGCACTCCTCTGGAGCAATGATTAAATGAATGACAGATGAAATGAAATGATAGTGGAGAGTGTTGCTGGAATGAAATATTGACAGGGAAAACCGGAGTACCCGGAGAAAAACTTGTCTACCTCCGTTTTGTCCAGCACAGATCTCACATGGAGTGACCGGGATTTGAACCACGGACCCAGTGGTGAGAGGCCGGCGTGCTGCCGCCTAAGCCACGGAGGCTCTTCAATAAGGCATTAGTGATAGTCCAAAACATCTATGTCAAAACAGACAAACATTCGGCACTAAAACACAATCCTTTACGAAAGCGAAACTCCGACAACTTAACAATAAACATAAAAAAGAAGAGAGGAAGATCAATAGGAAAATCTTCAGAGCAAGATATACCCAAGTTGGTTACAGGCTACAGTCAATCAAAACAACACAACAGTATTCAAACATCGAAATTGATATCAAGAAAAGACGAATAGAATTCTTTGGTCATCTCACTTGACTACCAGAAAATCGATTGACGAAAAGGTTAATAGATTGAACCTCACCCAAGAACTCAACACCTAGGCTAGGAGTACTTCAAAAGGACCTCAAAAGCGCATAAGTTCAATGGACATTTCAGAAAGGGTCACCTTCAGACACAAAGTGAACAAATGGGAAGTTAAATCAGAGCAACCAAAACAAAATCAGTACAGAAGAAAGTCGTCGGAAGAACGTAAACAAGCCTTCTCGGGAAGAATGAAAGCCTATTGGAAGAACAAGAAGAACAAAAAAGTTGATTAAGTAATTTGCTTAACGTCTTTCATTTATTGGGAGAAATCCCTTAAAATAAATAAATAAATAATTAATTAAGTAAATAAATAATAATAATAACCATACATCAAGTATACACTTATCCTGTTCTGGAAAATGAGCGCGGCAAACTGTCTATCGTCTCTGACAAGCCCATAACGCGAACCGACCAGGCATAATCCTCCCTGAATAGGTGAACAAAGTTAAGTTTCAAATCGCAGCTAATGGACATATGCTACGCATTTCTGATTGAACGTCCAAGGGCTCCCAACAAGTTCAATTTCGAGTAGTTCCAACTCTGGCTACCAGATGCTACTGCCACTAACACTAGCGGTGAATGTTGGAACTTGATAGAGCGTTGCGTACAAGTCAAATAATAACCTACACATTTTGCTACACACCACCAATTGCAGTGGTAGGTTATTTTACGTGCCATAAATCTATGACATGGGGCCGTCAGCTTTAGCCTACTCCCCCTCCAAAGGAAGGCATACTGAATGATTTTAACGCTCTTAAAAGATCTGACGACTTCGGCCGGATTTGAACGCGCGATCTTCAAATAAAAGGAAAGCATAATCGCATGATTGACTACAGAAATGGCCTTTAAGAAATGATTGAAAATATTATTGCCGTACTGCTACTACACCAGTAGTTAGAAAGAGGTATTTTTTTTAGCACAGAATGCTGCGTTTACCTGTTAAGAATCTTAATCCTCATCTAACTTATTTTCAACAAAAACGTCATATAGGGTCTTTTACAAATGACCGATTCAATTAGTCAATGATATACGATCTAACATCCCCAAACAACGACCATCATGAATACAAGTTATCTTCACTGCTGACTTACAAGCCCTACTAATTCATGCAGTACATGTTATAGCGTGCGTGCAGGGCCCACGATTGCCCGCAATATTCTCCTCGAAGGTCGTACTCAAGTAACGGAAACATCAAATTACATAGCCATTATAAGAGAGTCCATGCTACTGATATGGCCTGTGATAGCGCTGCATTACACACGGCACAGTTATGAGGCTAGCCTATTAATGAGGGGTACACAGAGCTTTTGTGTTCCAAGAAAGAAATGAACGTTATTTTAATTTCCGTTCCACACAATAGAAAGAAGTATATTGCTGCTGTTTAGCCTTTTATGATGCAGTTAATTATATGTTTCCCCAATTGGCAATACCAAGTATTACATTCTCTATATTGTCTATTAACGAACCAAAAACAACATGCAACCGAATTGGAACTCTACATTTATATTAACATACTGGGTCAAGGAAGAGTTTTCGTGCCTCTATGAACAAAACTACATCTCCGAAACACAATTCATGCAGAAAAAGATAGTTAAACACTTTGTCTAATTCCAGGAATTGAATTTTTAATACAGCGTTGGTGGCCAATGAGGTTTTTCAACCTAAGTACTAATACCGTAGTTGTCAAAAGAATAATAATGATAATATATATATAGGGATTACGGCTCACCAGTGTTTGTAGCTACTTCTATGCGAACGCCCATGGGGTGAACTACAAGTAGGCCTACTGTTGCGTGTAGAGTGTTGTCTGTGGAGGAAAGTGTGAATGTAAGGACGAGAAATCGGAAGGTAGCAGCTGTGGCCTATAGTTAGGGACCAACCCCGGCATTTGCCTAGGGAGATGGGAAACCACATAAAACCATCTTCAAGGTTGCCGCCGGGGGGATTGGAACCTCCTGGCCTCCTGTGTGTGAGCGACTGCCTGCAGCCACGCCGTAATGACCACGGCTAACTCAGCAGGTAATAATAATAACTAGTTGATACCCGTCAAACATGACGGTAATTGGGAAAACATTTAGTGAAGGATTCTCTTATACTGTATGCAGTTATGGAACGATTACTTGTTGACACTGTTGCAACTTTAAGGGCGTCGAGAGATCGACTTCGCAACATATAACTGGCAATGACTGAAACCTTGATGAGACAAATAGAGACCTACACGTTCCAGAGATTCCCCTTGAGCTCTTTTGATTGTGATAATGTAGGCTACGACAAGGAAATTGGAAATTGGAAAATAGAAGTGTTTTATCGAAAGATGAATTAAGTCGAAGGATTATAGCTCTCTGCCCATTAAGTGATTTGCCTCCTTATATACATACTCTAAAAGTTTGAAGCATAGAGTCACAGAAAAATTTCCCCCTTTTTAATTCTTATAAACAAAGACCTCTGTAAGACGAGGCGGGATCCGCCATTCCTCTGGTGGAATAAAGCCTATGAGCGCAAGCGCGGGAGTGACCAATATTACATTTTTCTTTAATAATTTAAATATATACCCTAACATATATTTTCCTTTTAAAGACACTCTGAAAATCTACATGTCAAGAACTCTCGTTATAATGCATTACGAAGTCAATCGGTTAAGACGTAATGTCATTCTCGCGGTAACAAAAATCACCTTACTGTTTTAAATATATATATATATATATATATTAGTTTTTCGAGGGAAACCGTGGGGAAATCTTCAAAAGACAGATTACAAGCTTCCGGACTTACAACTGTGCAGGATTCTTACCTACTAAAAACCCACAAACCATATACTTGGCTCAAAGCCACCCCGGAACTGCCTGTTCAGCCTTACTTCAGGGTGGAGCCACTGTTACGACCAGAGGTCTCAGTCAATTTCATTTAACGTGTTGTTGTTTGAGTCTTCAGTCTTTTGACTGGTTTGATGCAGCTCTCCATGCCTCCCTGTCCTGAGCTAATCGTTTCATCTCTACATAGCTACCACACCCTACATCCGAGGCAATCTGTTTAACATATTCTAACCTTGGTCTACCCCTACAGTTCTTGTCATCGACCCTTCCTTCCATAACTAAGCTTGCTATTCCTGGGTGTCTTAGTATGTGTTCTACCAACCTATCTCTTCTCTTCATTAGCAGTCGCCAGAAACATCTCTCCTCTCCCACTCGTCTTAATACCTCTTTGTTTGTAACCCTATCTACCCATCTGATCTTCATCATTCTCCTGTAACACCACATTTCAAATGCTTCAATTCTCCTCTTTTCTGCTGCACCAATAGTCCAAGTTTCACTTCCATAGAGCGCCACGCTCCAGACAAAGGCTTTCAAAAATGACTTCCTAATACCTAAATCTATATTCGATGTCAGCAGATTCCTTTTTTGTAGAAATGCTTTTCTTGCCTGAGCCAACCTACTCTTTATATCCTCTTTGCTTCGTCCATCACTGGTTATTCTGCTTCCTAAGTAACAGAAGTCTCCTACTTCCTTCAGCTTTTCACCTGCCAATTTGATCTCCATAGGGGTTTCTGATTTATTTCGGCTGCATTCCAGTATTTTTGTTTTACATTTATTAATTTTCATCATGAATTCTTTCCGTAAGACGGAGTCCATACCATTCAAAAACTCATTCAGATCCTCAGGCTTGTTGGCCAAGATGACGATGTCATCAGCAAATCTCAGAGTTGAAATTATTTCTCCTTGAATCTTCACTCCCACTTTAAATTTTTCTCTAATTTCCTTCATTGCTTGTTCAATGTAAAGATTGAAAAGTATGGGTGATAAGTTGCAGCCTTGCCTTACACCTTTCTGAATACCAGCTTCTCTCTCATGTCCTTCAACTCGAATGACTGCTGTCTGGTTTCTGTATAGATTGTATATCACCCTCCTATCCCTGTACTTTATTCCAATCGATTTCAAAATGTCAAACAATTTAGTCCAATCAACGTTATCAAAAGCCTTTTCTAAGTCTACAAAAGCCATGAACGTTCTCTTATCTTTCCTTATTCTACCTTCCAAAATCAGCCTAAGACTTAGTACAGCTTCCCTTGTTCCTACATTTCTCCTGAAACCAAACTGGTCTTCACCCAACTCCGTTTCTATCTGGCTCTCAATCCTCTTGTAAATTATTCTAGACAGGATCTTTGAAGCATGAGTAATCAAGCTGATTGTACGGTAATCTTCACATCTGTCAGCTCCCACTTTCTTTGGTATAGGGATGATTACATTCTTCTTGAAATCAGGGGGTACCTCACCTGCCTCATAAATCCTACACACCAAGTGAAATAACCTGATCAGACCTTCCTCTCCTATGCAGCGTAGCAACTCAATCGGTATATCATCTATGCCTGGTGCTTTGTTCCTGCTTAAGTCTTCCAAAGCTCTATCAAATTCTGATCTCAATATTAAATCTCCTTTCGCATCCTCATCAATTTGCTCCTCCCTTTCCATTACATGATTCTCAATCTCCTTTCCCTTATACAAACTCTCTATGCAAGCTTTCCATCTCTCAATCTTTTCTTCCCTATCTGTTAGAGGCTTTCCATTTGTGTCCTTAATATTACAGCACTTAGTCTTCTTTTCCCCAAAAGTATTCTTAATCCTTCGATAAGCTGTGTCTACTTTTCCTAATTTCAGACAATTTTCTATACCAGCACATTTCTCTTTCAACCATTCTTCTTTCGCTTCCTTGCACTTCTTGTTAACCTCATTTCTCAGACGTCTGTATTCTGCTTTCCCCTTTTCATCTCTTACATTCTTGTGCTTCCGCCTTTCATCCATCAATACGAGTATATCCTGAGTGATCCACGGTTTTCTACCTATTCTCTCTTTCCTACCAATGTGTTCTTCTGCGGATTTTGTTATTTCATTCCTCAAAAGTGCCCATTCGTCTCCAATTGAAGTTTGTTTAGGGTTTTTCATTAGTCCTTCCTTTATACTCTTCTTGAATCTTTCGTTTACATCCTTCTCTTTCAGTCTGTCTATTGCCCACCTTTTTGGCTTTTGACTTTTCTTCAGTTTCTTCAACTTTAATCTGCATTTCATTAAAACCAGATTGTGGTCAGAGTTTATGTCAGCACCAGGATATGTTTTACAATCCAAAATCTGGTTTCGAAACCTCTGCTTGACCATAATGAAGTCGATTTGGTAACGTGATGATAATGAAATTACTCATCATCATCTTCACTGTCTTCAACAACCAATCTTCTCGGTTCCTCTTCTTTTTATGTTTTCAGCAGCTCAGAGATGTAGACAGTAATCTGTGCCCAACTTTCTCTGCTGCTGAGCATTTTATCCACCACATTGTCTGGTGTAATGACACCAACTTTTGTCTCCAGAAGCCTTCGAATATTTCTCCACCTCAAGCACGCAAAGAATGTGTGCTGCACATCGTCCCATTGATCATCACGATAACGACACCGTGAACTCGGTGAAATTCCCATTCGATGGGGGTATGCTTCATAATAACCATGGCCAGAGAGAAACATGGTAATGTAATAATTAACCTCACCATGTTCCCTCGACAACCATGGCTTCAGTTGCTTGATGAACCTAGCGGTCCACCTGTCACGATGTTCACGTTCCCATTCTTCCTGCCATTCCAGAAGAGATCTGTCTCTTTCCTCCCTCTCCACGCGTATCTTAGAATGCTCGTCTTTGTGCAAGTATATACGGCGCCTTTCCTTGGCCAGGATGTAAATGGGTATCGCCACAGCTATTACTAGCACTGCCGGTCCAGACACTGTACGATAGGCAGAAGTTATTCTGAGGGCAGCTCTTTTGTGAACAGAGGTTATCCGCTTCCTATACATCTCAGAGCCAAGAGCTACTGACCAAATCTCTGCACCATAAAGAATAACTGATTCCGCCACTCTCTTCAGCAGTTTCCTCTTCAATGGTGAAGGGCCGCCAATATTAGCCATGAGCCGCGACAAGTTGTTAACAATCCTTGCAGCCCTATCAGCAATCTTGCTGATATGATTCCAGAATGTTAACTTGCTGTCAATCATAACACCCAAGTAACGAACAGCAAGAGCTGTTTCTATCACGTGATTATCTACTAGCATTGGTACACCTCGTGGAACTCTCTTCTTAGTAGCAAGGACTAGTTCTGTTTTATGAACTGCTAGTTGGAGACCATGTTCATTCATCCCGTTGGAAACTCTCCGCATTACCTCTTTAAGTTTAAGTTGCGGACCCTCCATGGAGCGCTCCATGATGAGCACAACAAGATCATCAGCATATCCCACCAAAGAAGTGTCCTCTGGCATCTCCAACCGTAAAATGCTGTCATAATTTACGTTCCATAAATCAGGACATAACACCGAGCCTTGAGCCGCCCCCGCTGTTACCTTGCGACACTTGACTCCTTCATCTGTGTCATACTGTATCCATCGATCACAAAGATACTGTAATTCCTCAGAACAGACGCCAAGTAGCGAGGAATATTACATGTTGATTCAAGTGCAGCTATTATGTCAATCCACTGGGCAGAATTGAAGGCATTTTTCACATCCAGAGTAACCAGTAAGCACATTTTCCTACAGAAATGGTTGCCATGCTCTGGATCTGACAGCCATCACCACTTCTTCAATGGCGCTGATGGTGGCACACCAGCAGCTCTTATACCTTTCATGGTCTGTATTGAAACTATCAGAAATGTAATCCGTCCAGGAACTCTAGCCGTACGACTAGTAGCTAATATAATTACCCTTCACAAAACCGTATTGTTTGGGGGACAGATCTCCTGCAGCAACAATCGCTGCCTGAAGCCTTCCTTTAATCATCTTCTCAAACAGTTTGCCAGCCATGTCCAACATGCATAGAGGTCTCTGACCTGAAGCAGTAGTGGGATCTCCTTTGCCTTTAGGCGTGAGCACAAGCCTGCCACTTTCCACGGGGTCGCAAAGACTCCCTGTAGTAAACAACAACTATACATGTTCAGCAAAACATCTGGTTCCTCTTCGGATATCATCTTTAACACTTCAGCGGGAATTCCATCCGGCCCTGGTGCCTTCTTATTCTGAAAAGATCGTGCTGTAGTTTGTAATTCCTCTCTAGTGAATAGCGGAATATCATCAAGCATCACCGGAATGTGATCGGGAAATCTCTCTGGATGATTAGGAAATAGCTCATCTATAATAGCTTCCTTCTGGGATGCCGTCATAGCAGCAGTAGTCACCATAATGCCGCCGAGCTTCTTATTGACAATTTTGTAGCCCAGACCCCATGGGTCCTGATCCAGGTCGTTAATGAGCTCGTTCCATTTATGTGCCTTACCTTGACCAATGGCCCGTTTGAGAGCACTCCTCGCTACTCTACACTCTTCTATCGCCTTTGCAAACTCTAGAGAATCTCTGCAGAGCCTTTGTGCCCTTCTCCTTAATCGAAAACACAATCGTCGAGCCTCCGCTATTTCAACATTCCACCAATAGGCTGGCCGTTTTTTCGGAAAAATCTTCTTTTTGGGCATGGATGCTCCGCAAGCCTTAAGAGTGAGATCAATGGTCGACCCAACCAGGGCTTCTGCAGAACTCGCGGGGCTATGTTGAAACAAATCCTCCAGAACGTGTTTCCCTTGTGCTATTTCTGCAAGAAGGATTTCACCATCCATGTGATCAACGTTCCATCTAAACGGTATCGGAATTTCATGGACTAGGCCTCCTCGAGGCCTAGTATTAAAAAGGATGTATCTATGATCACTGTTGTTATAATCTAGCATTACATGCCAGTCTGCAATGCAAGCAGCAAGATCTGCAGAGACAAACGTGAGGTCTGGTGTGGTTCCGTTTTGACCAGGCCGACAAAATGTTGGAACATCACCGCTATTTAGCAGCACCAAGTCCAACCTAGCAGCCATCTCCAAAATTCTATGGCCTCTCCCGTTTGTATGAGCCAAGCCCCACTCAACTGCTCGACCATTAAAATCACCGGCCACCAGAATACCCCCAGTTACTGTACCTAGGAAATCCTCAAGGGCAGATAGTCGGGTCTCAAACTGCCGAATTGATTCATTGGGTGTTAAGTAACAGCTTACATAAGACATATTTCTACTCTTGACCCAGACAAAGCCATTTCCAGCACCAAACTTTTCAATATAAACTCTGCTTGGATCCGCTACCCATATAGCAGCCATCCCACTTTGATCAGAGTACCAAGATGGAATATCCCTGTTCTTATATTGTTCGCTAATAAGCACAACATCAATATTCTTTTCCGCGGCAAACTGAACTAGGAGATCGTTAGCCACCCTGCTACGATGAATGTTGCCTTGTAGAAATCTTAGCATTTTGGCTGTTGAGCATTCTCCAATGCACGTCGAAAGACAGCACACATACCTGACCCGATCACATGGTCGTCATTCTTGCCTCCACACGCGCAGATCGAGCATTTTGGGGCAGTCGTGCAGTGAGCAGCTTTATGCTCCTTTCCCCCGCATCTGTAGCACAACTTCGACCTGTCAGTACCCGTACATTGTCTTGCCATGTCATCATAGCCCATACATCGAAAGCATTTCAGCACATTGGTCCTTTTCCGAATACGGCAGCTAACCATGCCTATCTTAATATGCTGATCAAGGAGCAACTCATTTGCCGAATTGGAGTTTACCACAACTATGGCCATACGCTGTTCTCTGGAATTGGGCTTGGCAATAGTAACTTTTATTTCACCCATGTTATCCTTAAGCCGGTCCTCTAATATTGCCTGGACTTCCTCTGCTGTTGTAAGACAGTCAAAATCCCTAATTTCCAAGGTTATGGTAGGAGCCAACATTTTGACTTCACCCAAACCCTCAGCGGCTTAGGAAATCATCTCCCTGAACTTAGATTTATCTCCATTTTTCCCTTTCATTTCAAGGAGCACCGCACCAGTCGACGTTCTGCGAATCGGTTTAAGGTTTACGCCACTGCAATCAGATGTTGCTTGCTGACGCAATGATTGAAGAACTTCTGAATATGTCTTCCCCTCAGTAGGCTTGATAACCATTGCCTCGTTGCGTCTCCTATCCTTCGTTTTATTTCCCTTCTGATGTAGAGAATGATTACTTCTATGTTCTCCCTTTTCGTCCTCCAGAATAACTTTACCGCTATGACCCCTGTGTTTCCTTGTTCGAACTGTTTGCCAGGCATCTTCTGCTAACTTCTCCACGGGAGGTTCAATGACCACAATTTCATTTGCAGATATGTTTTCGGAATTGACACTGCTCTCAATAACAGTAATCATTGTTTCTCCTTGACTTGCAGCCTTCTCGCATATGGGAGTTCTAGGTCGAGTGATAGTAGTGACCTCTGTTGCCAATCTAGTTTTGCGGCAGTGATCGAGGTCATTAAAAACCTCTACTAACTGCGCTAGGCTATTCTTGATGTTATTACTCACATTTCTTTGAGTTTTGGTAGCTGCCATCATGATCTTCAGTAATCCTATTCCTTTCAGAATCTCTGACTCTTCTTTTATGTCTATTTCATTTCGACATTTACCTTTGTCCGCAGTGAATCTCAATTCATCTGAACCTCCATTCTCACCCGAGATTATTGTACTCCGCCCCGCCATGACATTAGATACAACGTCCAGCTCCCTAGATGAAGTAGTACTTGTAGACACCACACATCGCGCGCCATTGGAATCTCCCATTTGGGCCTGAGCGCTGGTTTCTGCGCCGCTTACAATCTCGGTGGATTCCACACACAATCTCTCCATGCCACCAATCTCCTGTCTTCTGTTGGACATAACCTTACTTTCCACAAGCGACGGGGACACAATTCTTGAACAGATGGAAGAATTACTCACCCATCCACCCCTCAGGTAGAGAAATAACTTCGTCGTGCGGAAGAGGCACTGCCACACAAAACCCAACCCTTTCAACTAATATAGTCACTGAAATATACCGTCAAACTCACTTAAACGACGAAAGCCAAGACGCACCAACCGGTCAGTACGACAACAACAATAATCATCACTATAATATCAATATATTATCAATATATAGATAATAATAATATAATAATAATACTAATACTAATAATAATAGTAATAATAATAATACTGTTGTCTCTTAGGAAAAGCTTATCCCAGTGTGCATAGAGGGAGTGTGGATAAAATGGGGTCTCAAGGGTTATACCAACAATTTGAGAAAATATCACACAATTTAAATTTTATGTGTATATTCGAAGAATGGACGATGAAGAGCCTTACTTACTAACAGGATATTTAATCATGCCTTCTCACTGAAGATCAAGAATAAATGAATAATCGAATTTGGTGGCTTCGGTGGTGAAGTTGGTAGCATGCTGAGCTTCTATGCCCACGATCGCGGGTTCAAACCCGGCCGAAGTCGTCGGTTATTTTAAGAGCGTTAGAATCCCCCAGCCTTCCTTCGGAGGAGAAGTAAAGCCGGTGGTCTCATGTCATAGTTTTATGGCATGTAAAAGAACCTTACACTAATTGCACTTGTGTGAAACTAAGTTATAAGTTAGATTAGACTAAGGCTCTTAGGTTCCAACGTTCGTCACCAGGAGCCGACTGCGGTGGCATCTAGTAACCAAGTTCAGAACTAGTTGCCCTTGACGGTGGCGTTTGGTAGCAAAAGTGGAAACTACTTGAAAATTGATTGTCTGCAGTCCTTACATGAATTAAAAACAGATAACACACACTAATACAGCCATCACAATTAACACCGGTTATCAGACAGATTCTACACACACCCAAAGTACACGGGGCTACATGACTGCGTTGTCGCAGCCCCTAAAACTGAGGAAGCAACCAAGATACCATTGTGGTATTTGCCTGGAGTGAATGTGGTGGAATCCTGTAAGAAGCCACACTTACATAGACATCAATCAACATCAGCATTCGAACCTTGTATCTCCACTTCGCAGCACCGCATTCCGTGACCTAACGCTGTTACGTGTGAAAATAAATCCGCCTTATGGTTTCTTGATCAGTCTTCGTATTTTGGCCAGATCTCTCCGAGTTACAAACATTACAGGCTGGAGACGATAGCAAGTGGGGCGAATAGAAGAGAAATCACGTGACGTAGTGGTTGACATATCAGGGGTTTTGAGAAGTCACCTTGCATTTAGGGCGCACGACGTGAATGATGCTGCGGTGGAGTGCGCCATTTGTCAGCTGTGGCGGGGGAATTTTCATTACAAAGAGCGGAAAGTGATCCGGGAGAAGATGCGAAGTGGAGGCGACACTCCCCAGTCGCGAGCAAACTCAGGCTGTCATTCCTTTCACAGACTTCAGTCATTTTTGTAACTGCACTGGTTGGTTTATTAGAAGAAGCTTTTCAGTCGGGAAACATGGGTGGGATCAATTAGAAAGGGTGGGGAATTACAATTAATTGTTGTTTGAGTCTTCAGTCTTTTGACTGGTTTGATGCAGCTTTCCATGTCTCTCTGTCCTGAGCTAATCGTTTCATCTCTACATAGCAACCACACCCTACATCCGAGGCAATCTGTTTAACATATTGTTTTAGATCCCTTATTTGGGGGTGGATCTAAAAGGGAGAGTTGTTGTACTAATTTATAAAGTGGTGCCTAAAAGGGTAGCTTCCCTTGCCAGGGTAAGCTGACCAGTGTAGAGTGTTGTGGTGTGCTAGGAACTAGGGGGCGTTCCTATGAATAATGTAATAGTGCCTGGAGGGATGGGACCCACTGCAAAGGGTCGTTGTGCTGGTCGCTCAGCTCAGCTGACTGCTTGTTATGTAACTGACACTGTTCGTATCAGCCGAGTGGCACGCGCTGCTTGTTGGCAGCCGAGCCGGCTAGAGAAACGCAAAGGTACCTGAGTTAGCGCTAATGGCTTACCGTCTGTCACGTCTTTACGTGACGGGAATAAGGAAGGGCGTTGGGATGTAAGGAGGCGTATAACAGTAATGCTAGTGTAGAGTGTGGACCAAGTGTTTTATTGGTCCGTGATTCTTTGTGTGAGTCCCTTGTAGGGAATGAAATTATGTTTATAATGTGATACAAGTTGTGGGTTGCGGGTTACAAAAGTAGGAACTCTGAACACGATTGACTGACTCACCTCGGTTGACACCAGCGTAGCCTCCGGCTGTCTCGATGAAGCACTGACAATGAAGAGATCCTTTGACCTCATTAGGACGCCTTCTTATACCTTTTGACGTCCTGCTGTCAGCATTGTGTTGGCATGCTGCCCCAGTTAGTACTATGTCGCTGAGTGTAATGATTACGTAAGGCTTGAGCTGCTTTATGGAGTAGCAAGCTGTCCTTACAGTATTAATGGATGTTGCCCCGGCTTTCCAAGGGTTGCCATTTTAGGGGATTTAGCCAGATGCTGGGGGGATGGTCTCCAAGGGGTGCATACCCCTGGGATGCTGTACAAGAGTCTTCCTTCATTTGTTCGCGTCCTCGCGAACGGGAACGGAACTGGAGGTTGGGGCGTTGACGTAGTGGTCCTTGAAATCCCCTCGTATCTCCTGGTGGCGTCGTATCGAAGTGTGGGTGTGAGGTGAGCCCGTGTTCAGAGGGGAGGGTTATGGGATTTACATATATATGTATACATTGACATTGTGAAAAAACAAACAAAAAAAATTGACATTTGCGAAAGATTTGATTAACATTGGGAAAAAATTGACATTTTGAGAAAAATTGAACATTAAAATAAATTCGACATGTAAAAAAAAAATTGCCCTTGCATTTGCCGGCATATTGCTAGTTTAAAAAAAAACATGGTTTCTGATGGTGATGTGTTACATATTTGTGCAGGGAGGAAAAACCCAGGGCCGAACGGATGATGGCGTCGTCCGCCCTATCTTAGGGAAAAAATGCTCCCTGCAATAAGAAAGGTAGAAGAAAATAGAAAAATGGGTGTTCCAGGGTATAATTTAAGGGAAATATTCAAAAGACGTTTATTGGGTTGGGAAAAAACGGAACACCCTGACAAATGGGGAAGTTAGAAGAAGGAAAGATGAAAGAAAACAAATCATACACATCATGTACATTGGCATTTTGATGAACAAACAAAAATATATATAGTGTATAATTGTATAAAGTTTATCCTGAAAAATTATAAATTACAATGACCTTATGTCTAGTGAAAAAATTGTATAAAGTTTATCCTGAAAAAATATAATTGACAATGACCTTATGTCTAGTGGAATAATTGTATAAAGTTTATCCTTAAAAATTAGTAATTACAGTGGTCTTATGTCTACTTAATCGCGCTAATCCCTTATAATTATAATTTTTGTGAGGTACCTCGCGTGCACGCTACCCGTCTGTACGTACTCTTGCCGTCTCACGGCTGATTCTGTACGGCCACTTCCTGGTACGGTATAGTGGTCGTACCGCTTGCATGTATGCTTAATACCTAACCTGTGAAGCATCCTCTGTGGGTGAATGCTTTCACACTTGACAATGAGAGTCACTGCCACAAATCGGTTGCGCCCTCATTGTCGTAATCTGCGTCGCATTTTGACGCTGTATGTGTTTATATTTTAGTTGATCTGCCAGTAAGCCTGGTACCCCACAGGCACCAGTCCTGCTGTGCAGATTTATTTTAGAGTGTGTAGCTGAAAAAGAAAAATGTGGTGAGTGTTTGCGAGTGTGTCGGGATTAGTGCAAGTTGAAAAATAAAAAAAAATAGTACACATCATGGCATGCTGTAAATAATATGCCACTGCTATATGGCAGTGCAATTCCTGTCACCAGTTTTCTGTATCTGGTGCCGATGCCTGTGAAAAAAAAAATGGCGAGGTTTAGAAAAAAAACATATTAGTACTGGTTGACGCTCTTCTTTCACTGAAAAAAAATAGCATGATTAATGTTACTTAGCTGCCAGGCCGGGCTTACCCTATACGGTGCCGTAATGCCGTAAATAATATATAGTTGGTCTTACCCCGGTAGCGGAATTGTGGTTACCGGGTGCCGATATATTCCACTTTGATTATGCCTATTTTAACCTAGTTTATCCTAAGTATTGTCGGGCTTACCTCGGTAACGGATTTAAAGTCACCGAGTGCCGATATACTCTACGGTGATCTATATATATAAAAAAAAAATGCCTTACATGTAGGTTTATGTTACCTTACATCTTACCTTACTTATTTAACTTATTGATAAAATTACTGAACTGTAAAACTATTCTGTATTTACATGCCGAGTGGACCTTATTCTAAAGCCGAAATGTGCTGTGCTATTATTAGCAACAGCTGTTAGTAAATTTGCTTACATCTAAGTGACCTTAACATGGCACTATGACTTAAGTACTAAAATTTAGATGGAGGCTGGCCGCTTGATTTCTCTCGCGGGGGCGCCCTTGTAGTACATTGTCGGGACCGGAACCCAACAATGCCTCGTAGTCCCCTCCGTTTTAATACTATTGTCGACATCTATTCTAGGTCTTAATACTAGTACTAACCTATTCGCAGGCGCCTTACGGTGCCACTAAGCTAACCGTTTCGCCCGCTGTAACTTCCGTGTTCATAACCGTGTGCTGTTCCTATTTAACGTAGTTGAGCCGCCCACTTGGCTCCTGTGAGGGGCGCGCAATGCCCCTCTCTTAATGCCCTCTGGTTGCCCGTTGCATCGCCATTTATGTGGGCATTGGACAGTGTGGTCCAATGGCATAATATTGTCTTCGCCTTAATCGGCCGTCGCAATCTGCTTTTCGCAGTGATATTTGCCTCTATGGGCCGCCGTAGTATGCATTTTCGCATTGATATATAAATTTGCCTCTATGGGCCGCCGTAGTATGCATTTTCGCATTGATATATAAATTTGCCTCTATGGGCCGCCGTAGTATGCTTTTTCGCATTGATATATGAATTTGCCTCTATGGGCCGCCGTAGTATGCTTTTTCGCATTGATATATGAATTTGCCTCTATGGGCCGCCGTAGTATGCTTTTTCGCATTGATATATGAATTTGCCTCTATGGGCCGCCGTAGTATGCTTTTTCGCATTGATATATGAATTTGCCTCTATGGGCCGCAGTGTGTTTTGCTCCAACGCACAGGAGTTTTGCTTCCCGCTATGGAAGCCGTGCCTACTTAAATTTAAACTTAACTAAAAGTCTAGTCATAATGGGGTCGTCTCTAGGGATAGCTCCCGAGGCCGGCGCGGAGTGAGCTATTTCTCCCGCCATTCTCAGAAAGTCTCCCTGCAGGTCTTGGCTTCGACGACCGTGGCACAAAGTGGGTGTAGCATCCCTTCCTCCCAGGGGCGGTTTACGCGCACCTAGGATTCCAGAGCTTGCCCGACCAGGCCGCGAATGCTTTGACCTTACGTAGTTCGTCTGTTTGGTCTAGTCGTCAGTTAAGTGAGGTCGCTGCGCTGTCGAGCCAACTGGGGAAGGGTCCACATCGCCTTCCCCAGCTCTCAAAGTGTGGTTCTCCCGACCTTCGGCTTACACCGTTGTCAACAATCAGTTCGTATCAGATTCCTTTGTAAGAGCAAAAAAAAATGTGTCGTAACCTGTGTAAATAGTGTAATCTCTGTGTTAAAATGTAAAATATTTCCAGTGTAGCGGGGTTGTAGATCTTCTAAGTACATAGGCTACTTCTGGTCTACCATCGCTATGTCAGCTTCCCAGCAATAGTGCTTTCTTTACCTTAATGGAGGTGTTAGTAGGGTCTGTAAGGTCAGGTACCCTGTTATTAGGATTTGGGGGTAATTATTTGTTGAGTGGGCTTAAAGTATGGTAGGAAGGGTTTGCGCACCTTTGGGTTCCACGTTAGTGGTGGCCTAGAACCGGTGGTGGCACTGGGATGCTACTATAGTGAGTGGAGTGGGGAGGTAATTCCCGGGATTGCAAAAATACGAAAATTCATGCAGGTTTGATATTAAAATCCCTGGTAATTGGATGGGATACTCATGCATGTGTCTGGATATGAAGTTTCTGCCTTCATGTACGGATAGGTGTAGGATGGGGCATAATACCATATGTTCCTTTCATGCGGGAGAGCTTAAGTGCCAAAGCATGGTTAATATGTATCTATGGCCTCCTCTCTCATTTGGAGAGGCGCATTATGCTTCTTTAATGTTTGCTGACACACCCCTAATACTCAGGTGTTAGCATCGTGACGCAAGGCGTAGCATGCCCGCTTTTTAGACGCATGAAGTCCATCAACCCCTGTGTGTATTTTGTAATGTAGTGTAGCTGTTTTTGGTCGTGTAGATGTGGTTGCGTTGTTTATGTTGGGCGTGAGAAGGTTATGGGAAGGGAGTAAGGTGGTACGCTGGTAGCCTGTTCTCCTGTCGTCCTCCCTTGGTCCATGTTGGCTTTCTATCCGCGCCTTGGGATAGTAGAGCTGCATGACCTAATCTGGTCGGCCATTTGCAGTGTAGATGTGGCCAGTGGTCGTAATGCGACTGGTCATGTCTTAGTCGCCTGGAATGATTTATTTCGGGAATAGAATGGCGAAAAGAAGTTATTAAGGGGAGGTCCTGTTTCCTCAAAGTCCCTATGTTCGCTCCTAATTGGTGAGTGCGAGTGTGTGTGCCTATGTACCGCTACGCCACGCGGACGGTTGGTCTGTTATAAGGCTAAGTCCTACTGTGTATGTTGTGTATGGGCGGGAAGCGCCCGTGGCCTTCCAACGTCTTTGCGAACGTGCCCTTATAGGCCCAAGATAAGTTCCGCTGTGTCACGTCTTGTCCATTGCCAAATGATTTTGCAGTGTGGGGAAAAAAAATGTATGGCGTTATAATTGTTATGTGTGTGTAATTTCACGGTCACGGGCGATACGCAATAGTGTCTCGTCACCGCAGTATTGCAGTGTGAATAGTCTGCAGTCAGCAATTGGTATGTGCAATACCAGACTGGGAAGTTACTGTTTGTCATCCGCTGGTATGTGCCTTTTTTGCACGAATGCAAGTGTGGTCATTGTTTTGGATTCCTAGCGGCTTAATGTAGCAATTCGCCCTAGTTAGGTAATGACGTCGTGTGGCCATTGTTCCTTAAGACCTGTGTCTTGCGAAATTTACCTACCTGTGTTTGTGAAATGTATTCCTCTATGCCTGGTGTAATGCGAAATTTTATGTCTGGTTTTTGGTGGGAGGAAATGTAGTATTCCCTGTTCATGCACTTGTATGGGCCAATGTCAGTATGATTGGACGCCTGAATAGCTGTTCTCCTTTGTGTCTACATTTTTACTGGAACTCAGACCCGTGACCTTATGTCATTCTCTGTGTTTTATGTTTGCGTTGTGTTCCAGGGCTTGGGGCTTTCCCAGTGTGGGTTTTGCTTGTGTTCCGTGTACCAAAAATACCATTGGATAGTTAGTTTTTGGTACGCGTGTGGTGTGTGGTCATGGGTTCGAATCCGGTTGTCTGTAAAGACTTGGCGTGATTATTTTCGTGCCGCATTTAAAAATGGCACGTTCCCGTTGATGTGCAGTGCGCAAATGAAAGCATGCATACCTGTGTAGAGTTTGTACGTTTTTGATTTCCCCTCGTAGTGTAATTTTGGAAGATATAGGGTCTCTAAATCGGGCGTGAATGATGCCGTGCGCTCTGCTCTGAGAGCTGTTGTCTGTAAGCGTACAGATTATCACTGAGGCCTGCGTTCTTGCTGAGTATGGCGGTATCGGATTGCAATGTCCTGCGCGCACGCTCGTTACTTGTCTTGATAATGCTGTATGTCCGGCACATGAGTTTTTAATCGCTTACTTTCTGTGACTGTGATGAATGCTTTTCGCATTGCGACAGAAAAGAGGGGAATTTGTGGTTTAACGTGACCGTATCTGGAGATCATGAGCCACGGGATTTCCGTTTTACTTGGAATCCAAACCACAGGCCATGGCATTTCACTTCGGAAATCTCATATGCGTTGGCCGTACTTGTAAAAGAACCTTCCATTGACTACATGTGTGTCCCCAGATTTTGTGTTAACTGTATCGTTGTTCAAGTATGTTCTTTATCCCTGGAGAAAATGTCGTTGTACGCGAGTGTGTCTGGTCCGCTAGTCGCGTGTTTGGTGACCAGATGCCAGAGGCGATTGTATTGGTTTTCGTTTATGACCCGCTGTTAGTGGGACTGTCCCAATTTGTCTTAGCTTTCCCCTTATTCTATCCTAGAACTGGATATTTACTCAACCTTATATTCCTGGTATTCAGAAGGTTGCGGGTTTGGAGACCGCCTTTTACCCAGAGTAATTGTTTCCGGCACCATGAAGGTTGTGTCTCCGGGACAGTTCTGGTGAGTGTTAGGATCGTATCCCGGTTCGGTCAGTGGGCTATTTCTTGGCTTTCTTCCCACGTGTGCCAACGGGACCGTTTCCTTTTCTTTTAGCAGTGTGCCCGCCTTTACGTGTAGGTGTGTGAGCTTTACGTGTGTGATATGCCTTCATCCGGCGGGCGTGAATAGTGTCCTTTATGAGTTTCCTCCCATGGCGCACGTTCACTATATAATTTAGGTTAGATACCTTCCTGCAGACTTTGAAGGGACCTGCCCATCGTGGCAGGAGGAATTCGGACACGTTCTTCTTACGGGCATGATTGGAAACCATGACCAATTGCCCGGGTGTGTATTCCACGGTCTTTCTATTCCGATCGTACCGCTCTTTTTGTTTTTTCTGGGCCTCGGCTATGTTTTTTCTAGCGTCCATGCGGGCTATCTGCAAATGCTCTAGCCGAGCCGCATTGTCTGTGTGGGCGTCCTGTGGGATACATATATTGTCTATGGGACTTCTGGGTGTGTATCCGTGCAGTAGGAAGTGTGGAGAGTGTTTCGTAGCCATAGATACAGAGGTATTATAACTAAAAGTAATACTTTGCAGGTATTCATCCCAGTCTGTTCCTGCGTCCTCTGTAAATTTAGCCAGCGCTATTCCAAGTATTTTGTTCATACTCTCCGTGAGTCCGTTGGTTTGCGGGGAAAAACTCGTGGTAGTGTATGCCTTAATCCTGAGTATCTCCAGAAACTGTTGGAGCACTCTCGAGGTGAAAATAGTACCTCTGTCGGATAATAAGGTTTGGAATAGGCCATATCGTGTAATTATGTCAAATAGAAATTCGGCTATGCTGTTCGTGTCTGCTTTGGGAACAGCCTTTGTAATCATATATCGTGTGAGATACTCGGTGGCCACCAGGATATATTTGTTACCTTTCTGACTTGTTGTAATGGGGCCTTTCACATCTATTCCGACTCTGTGAAATAACTCTCCCACGGGAATTGGGTTGAGTAGTCCATGAGGCTTGCCAGGTCTTGTTTTGAATCGTTGGCAGGTGTGACATGTCTTGACAAAGGTATCTATGTCGGCCTTCATGTTTACCCAATAGTACTTGTCACGGATTCTAAGGTAAGTTTTATGCGTACCTAAGTGTGCCCCTGCCAGTGGGCTATTGTGGTGTCCGCTCATGATATTTTCTCTCAATGATTCCGGAACCGCTATAGGTGCGCTATCGTGCATGGCTGTGGGCTTAAATTTCAGTACCCCGTCTTTGTCTAGAAAAAATCGCCTAGACATCCGTGCTGTCTTGGAGTCCACCTTATCCAAGTTTTCTAGTGCCAATAGAATCTGTTTCAAGTGCGGATCACTTTCCTGCTCCTGTTTGATGTCAACCACCGTCAGGGCAAAGGTGGGCATATCGTCCCAGTCGTGGTCCTTACTGTCATCCGGGGGATCGGCTACTGGCAGCCTAGACAACCCATCTGCGTCTAGGTGTGTAGCGCCTTTCTTGTGTTTGACCACGAAATCATATTCATACAGGCGGAATATAAACCTGTTGAGGCGCGAATTTGGGTTTTTAAATTTGTCCCAAAAAAGCAAGCTCGCGTGGTCAGTCACTACCGTGAACTTGATACCATAGAGGTATACTCTAAAATAGTTCACTCCCCACGAAAATGCCAGCATTTCCCGCTCTGTGGCAGAGTATCTAGTCTCAACGGCCGTTAGCTTCCTACTAGCGTAGGCGACGGGCCGTTTGCGCCCTTCGGCGTCTTCCTGCAATAGGGCTGCTCCCAACCCATACAGGCTGGCATCCACGTGTAAAAATGTGGGCCTATCACTATGGAAGTGTTGCAGCAATGGTGGTGAGGTCAACAGTTGCTTCAGTGTGTTGAAGGCATCTATGTGTTCCTGCGTGATGCTGAAGGGCGTTTTTTCCCGTGTGAGCTCAGTTAGGGGATGGGCGATGTGTGCAAACCTATAGATATACTTGCGATAGTACGAAGCCAAGCCAATAAAACTGCGCAATTGTTTCAAATTTGTGGGCATTGGGATGCCCGTTATTGCGTCAGTCTTGGCTGGGTCGGGAATAATGCCCTCCCGGTTGACAATATGGCCCAATATGTTAATTTGCTGTCTGGCAAATTGACATTTCGCAGGTTTAAGCCTTAGTTTAGCTTCTCTGATCCTTGCGAAAGCCTCCTCCAAATGTACGATGTGTTCGTCAAAAGTGTTGGAGAAGACCGTTATGTCATCCACGTACACCAATACGGAACGCCATTTAAGCCCTGAAAATGTCTTATCCACTAGCTTTTGGAAGGTTTGGCTGGCGTTACGGAGACCCATCGGTAAACGGGTGTAGGTAAATAGTCCGTTCTCTGTAACGAACGCCAGCTTGTGCCTATCTGGTTCATAGACGGGGATTGAATAGAATCCGCTATAGCAATCCATCGAACTGAACCAGCTAGCTCCACCAAGGGCGTCCAAATAGGTGTCTGCCCTTGGTAGTGGATAACTATCATTTTCGACCAACTTATTGAGCCTCCTGTAGTCAGTACAAAATCGGTGCGATCCGTCCCTCTTTTTGGTCAGCAGAACTGGAGAGGAATAGTTAGAAATAACTGGAACAATGACCCCTGCCTCGAGCATCTCTGAGATTTGGGCATCGATGGCATGTCTCTCCTTCTGGCTCACTCTGAAGGGAGGCTGGTGTACTGGTCGGTCACTAGTGAGTGTGACGTGGTGTTCAATGAGGTCTGTCACAGCGAGATCCTTCATTGAGTGGGCAAAAATATCTCTGTTGGTCTCCAGGAGCTCCGTGAGCCTTTTATTTTGCTCCGGAGTCAGGTCCTGCCTGTGGTTCTGGTTGGCCGCCTTATCAGTGTGTGTGTTTGTGTATTGGCTGATAGTGTGCAGTGTAGGGGCCTGTTGCTCGTGGTTTTCTCGCTCCGCTCGAATCCCATCTCTGTTCCTGGTGTATACCATGGGATGTGTGGTGAGCCTCTGGTCGTGCTTTAAAAGCATCTGACCACTAGCGAAATTTATGCTAGCCTCATATCTAGCGAGAAAATCCATACCAATTATGGCTGACGCAGAAAGGTGTTCGATAACGAACATGGGGTGCGTTGTGGCGAAATGGTCTATCCTAATATGTATGTTTGCCACTCCCATGTTTTCTAACGTCTGAGCATTGGCCGCTACCAGCCGGATGTCCCCCGTGACACCTTGTATTTGCGCCTCGGCAATGTGTCGGCTATTAACACAACTTACGGCTGCCCCAGTATCGATTAGGGCCTGCACTCTGTGGCCATTTATGGTGGCGTGTATCGTGAGGGCCGATACCTGAAATCCACTGCCCTGCACCGATGTGTTGTGTAAGATGTACGTTGTTGTTGTTGTTGCCGGAGTGACATTTGTGCTGGGAGGGCACGGAGCTGTCCGCTTATCGTACCTGGCACGCTTCGCCTCTAGGCTTACTTCCTGTCCTGAATACTTTGCCCAGGTCAGCAAAGTGCGTTTGCCAAGTACATTGCCAGCTCCTTTAACTGGTCTTGCTGTGAGACTAGGAGTCTGCTGGCGAACGTTTAGTGTATTAATCGTTCCCAGCCTTTGTGTAGTTGTGTTGTTGTTGGTTTCTTCCTCTCGGGAAGGTGTGTCTGCAAATGTGACCCTGAGCTTGCCCTTGTTACCCCGCCTTTTGTTCCAAGCGGTCGCGAGTTCGACTCCTGTTGCTGGCTTCCCCATGCCGAGCGAGCTCGCGTCATGCGCCTGTGTGTGGTCAATTACCCCCCTGTGTTGTGGTGAAGGGGGTGGGGTTTTCTGTTTGGAGGGTGTGGGCGTGTTCTCGGGCTGTTTGCTCCTGATCGTGAGGGGTGTGTAATGTCCCGCCTTAGGGTTTCCTGTAAAAAGTACGTGTAAGTCCCTATTAAATCCCGCAGTTGAGAATAGCGGAGGCGAGTGCACATCCGTGTATACATGGATGTTGGCTTTGAGCACTTTGCCGAGAGCGGTTACCTCTACGGCACTGCCATAGGTGCCGTCCTTGCCCATGTATTTTCGGTAATCCGCCCCGGTCTGGAATGGGTTCTCCCGCTCGTCCGACACAAAGTCCCGGTACTCTTTCCAGTTGGCCAGGATATGTTTGACCGTTTTCTGTCTGTAGTCCCCATGATAATCCTCGGTATTCCGGATTAGAAAGCTCATGGCCCTAAACAGACAGTTGCCGTCTCCTTGCACGGGGTGTGTTTGGAAACGGTCCGGAGGCGGATCGTCAGCCTGAGTTTTAGCTGGCTGCTTCCTCCCCTTACTCTTACGAGTTTTCTTGGGGGAAGGGCCTTTCTTGTGCTGTGTTGGGGGAGGAACCTCAGCTGCTTCATCAGCTAGCCGAACCTCCCCGTCTAGGCGTTTTTTGAAAATGTGGGTGTACGCCTACCTGTACTGTATGTGCGCTCTCCCTCGGGGTGGCTGCGCCAACTCCCCGTTTGCGGTGTGTAAGTAGGTGTAGGGAGTAATGCCCCCCTGTCTGTCCTGTGGGGTGTTTCATCCCTGAACTCCCTCGGGTATTCGTCTGGGAGGGGGTAGTGTTCTGGGCCCTTCGTGTGTTTGTCCATGTTGTCCCTTCCTCTAGTGGGTTTTCTTCCTTGTCGGTTATTGCCCTGTTGTCCGTTATTCTGTCTCCGCCAGGGTGGGGTGTATGTCTGCTGCTGCTGGGGCGGGTGTTCCCGTCGGTTCCCCTTTTCCCTATATTGGTCAGCTGCATACCCCTGTCTGGTCGAGGGTGGGTTTTCTCGCTGTTCCCAATTTCCCTTGTACTGCGGGGCCGCATAGCCTTGGCTTCGTGGGGGCGGGTTCTCCCGATATTCCCCATTTCCCCTGTACTGCGGGGCTGCATAACCTTGGCTGCGTGGGGGCGGGTTCTCCCGATATTCCCCATTTCCCCTGTACTGCGGGGCTGCATAACCTTGGCTGCGTGGGGGCGGGTTCTCCCGATATTCCCCATTTCCCCTGTACTGCGGGGCAGCATAGCCTTGGCTGCGTGGGGGCGGGTTTTCCCGATATTCCCCATTTCCCCTGTACTGTGGGGCAGCGTAGGACTGTCTATGTGGTGACGGGCTGTTTCGTCGGGGGATGTCGTGGTCGTACTCCTCAGGGTAGTACTCCCGTGTGTACGGAGATGGTGATCGCCTTGAGGGGTATGTCGGCTCTGCGTCCGTGTATGCTATCGGTGAGTACCGAGGAGGGTAGTGTGGCCTATCCTGTGGGGGAGGTGTTGTTGGCCGCTGTGGAGGGTAGTAACTTTCTTCCCTCCCGTAGCGTCTCCTCTCTGTGTACCCCCTGTCCCTCTCAGTATGATAGTGTTCTCGTGTGTCTGCTTGCTCATCCCTTGGCGGTCTCCCGCCCGCTTGGATGGCAGCTATGGTCAGTTTCTCCATCCTGTCCACTAATTCGTCCATTTTGGCGTTAGTGTCGTCTTTCTGAGTTTGGAAGTGCAGATCCACGGCTTTTTCCGTAGCCTTTTCC
Source organism: Meconema thalassinum (assembly GCA_946902985.2). Taxonomy (NCBI): domain Eukaryota; kingdom Metazoa; phylum Arthropoda; class Insecta; order Orthoptera; family Tettigoniidae; genus Meconema; species Meconema thalassinum. The sequence goes on along the minus strand of OX336388.2, from coordinate 759,311,007 downwards.
GTGATCTTTCTCCCCTCCTCTATGGTCTTTATGTTATTCAACATATGTTGGACCGTGAGGTTGTTCATTATGCATAGCTTTTCTACTATGGCTGGTCTGAGGCCCTGCATTAACAGCTTGACTTTCTGTTTATTTGTCATTGCTGCATTGTACTTTTCGCACATTATCAATTTAACATTGATGTATGCCTGGGCGCTCTCTTTGGGTCCCTGTGACCTCTGTCTAATCTGGTCATAGAGATCGTCATCGTCTGGTATGAGCTGGAACTCCTCTTTTAAGAGTAAAGCGGTTTCCTCCCATGTGGCAGCTTCTAGTGTGTCCTCATGGAGCTCATACCACGTCATGGCCGCCTTTGTGAGGTAGGCAGGAAGGAGCCGTTTTCTAACTTCCTCGCTCCAACCATTGATCCGGGCCGTTCTATTGAAGGCCTTGAGGTATTCCTCGGGATCCTGGCCTTCCCCCGTGAACTTTGTGGGGTGGATCATGGGGTACTCAGTGTGTCTATTCATGTCGTTCTCGGCTGTGTCCCGTTGACTGTGTGTCGAGGTGTTTGGGCTGTTTGGAGGGGAATTAGCCTCGCTTCCCGTGTAGGACACCTGTGTTACGTTACCAGGTGGCTCGTCACCTGATATGCTTGTGCTGATGGCTGGTGTGTTGTCGTACTGTGTGGATTCGACTATGTGTACGGTTCTGTCTAAATCCTGTTTTACTGTCTCCAAAATAGTGTGGATGTCCAGAACCGCTTCTGTCGTGTGACTATTGGCTTTAATAGTGTCTGTTTCTAATAGCTCTGAAATGCGCTCGAGCAGGTCACTGGCTTTCTGCTCTGTGATCTGCAATTGCTGCAACAATAGGGGATGGAGTGTTGGCAGGCAATCTACCTCACTATCGCTGGATACCGGCGATTCTTGTGTGTGTTCACTGGCCTGGGACCGTGTAAAATGTATAACTTGTGCTGCAGCGGCAGGGTGTTGAGCACGGATCTGTGCTGTTTGGAATTCAAGGTCCCTGAGAAGTTGTACTGCAGTCTGGTCAGTTATTAAGTCACCGTTCTTAATCTTTAGCTTCGGCAGGAGTGGAGTCGTACTAGCCGACAAATGGTGTGCAAAGTCTCTTAATGTAGTTCTAAATGTGGACATTTAATCTAAAAAAAAAATGTGTGACGCAATATGAGGTTAAAAAAAAAAATTCACTATTTGCTTGGCTTTTTGCGGTACGGAAGGGGTCGTTTTACCTACGAGGGCTCGTTGGTTGAGTCCCTTTTCTCTATGCGTAGGACCGCGCCTCCACCAGTGTTTTAGATCCCTTATTTGGGGGTGGATCTAAAAGGGAGAGTTGTTGTACTAATTTATAAAGTGGTGCCTAAAAGGGTAGCTTCCCTTGCCAGGGTAAGCTGACCAGTGTAGAGTGTTGTGGTGTGCTAGGAACTAGGGGGCGTTCCTATGAATAATGTAATAGTGCCTGGAGGGATGGGACCCACTGCAAAGGGTCGTTGTGCTGGTCGCTCAGCTCAGCTGACTGCTTGTTATGTGACTGACACTGTTCGTATCAGCCGAGTGGCACGCGCTGCTTGTTGGCAGCCGAGCCGGCTAGAGAAACGCAAAGGTACCTGAGTTAGCGCTAATGGCTTACCGTCTGTCACGTCTTTACGTGACGGGAATAAGGAAGGGCGTTGGGATGTAAGGAGGCGTATAACAGTAATGCTAGTGTAGAGTGTGGACCAAGTGTTTTATTGGTCCGTGATTCTTTGTGTGAGTCCCTTGTAGGGAATGAAATTATGTTTATAATGTGATACAAGTTGTGGGTTGCGGGTTACAAAAGTAGGAACTCTGAACACGATTGACTGACTCACCTCGGTTGACACCAGCGTAGCCTCCGGCTGTCTCGATGAAGCACTGACAATGAAGAGATCCTTTGACCTCATTAGGACGCCTTCTTATACCTTTTGACGTCCTGCTGTCAGCATTGTGTTGGCATGCTGCCCCAGTTAGTACTATGTCGCTGAGTGTAATGATTACGTAAGGCTTGAGCTGCTTTATGGAGTAGCAAGCTGTCCTTACAGTATTAATGGATGTTGCCCCGGCTTTCCAAGGGTTGCCATTTTAGGGGATTTAGCCAGATGCTGGGGGGATGGTCTCCAAGGGGTGCATACCCCTGGGATGCTGTACAATATTCTAACCTTGGTCTACCCCTGCATTTCTTGTCCTCGACCTCCCCTTCCATATCTAAGCTTGCTATTCCTCGGTGTCTTAATACGTGTCCTACTAACCTATCTCTTCTCTTTATTAGCAGTAGCCAGAAACATCTCTCCTCTGCCACTCGTCTTAATACCTGTAACACCACATTTCAAACGCTTCAATTCACCTCTTTTCTGCTGCACCAACAGTCCAAGTTTCACTTCCATATAGTGCCAGCTCCAAACAAAGGCTTTCAAAAATGACTTTCTAATACCTAAATCTATATTCGATGTCAACAGATTCTTTTTCTGTAGAAATGCTTTCTTGCCTGAGCCAACCTTGTTTTTATATCCTCTTTGCTTCGTCCATCACTGGTTATTTTGCTTCCTAAGTAACAGAAGTCTCCCACTTCTTTTAGCTTTTCACCTGCTAATTTTATGTCCATAGAGGTTTCTGATTTATGAATAACAAAACTAACGAAACAGTCTAGAAGATAATCGCTCCAAAAGCCCGATACAGTCGAGGATAAGGATTCAAAATGATTTCCTTTTCATTCACCTAAAAAGTACCATAAAACGCATCACTTATACAAGTGTAATAAACCAACGAAATACACAATAACTGATCTAAAATTCAGACGCCTTCAGAGTGCTAGTGACGAAACGGGCACCTTTTAAATTCCACATTACAGTAGGCTATAGCTGTTCGAGGCGATGTCATTTCAAAGTTGAATTATCTGATTTTTTTTTATAGTCCATGGAAGCAGTTTCTACCAATTTTTATTTTTGAAAATATAGGCCTATGAGGTTGATAGAAAAAGACCTAGAGGAAGACCACGCCTGAGGTATATAGATCAAATTAAGGAAGATGTGGGATGCAAAACTTACGGAGAAATGATGAGGAAAGTGGTAAGACGCGAAGAGTGGAGATTTGCTGCAAACCAATCCTAGGATTTACCACTAGAGAATAAGGGGGCTTATGAGATCACCTTTTGTCGGTGTGTGTGTGTGTGTGTGTGGCTAATAAAATCTAAACGGCCAAAGCATTTCAATGAGACTTTGTATGTGCATACAACCGCATGGTCCGACCTCGACTGTGTCTTCAAATTTTGATACGTTTCACCAATCCAACAGGGCGGCCGTGCGAAATATTTTACTGGCATCCTATAAGTGAATCATACTTAGGATGCGTTCTTATGTTTACAGTTCCAAATCTTAGTCCATGAACACAGCTAGGTCGTCGTCCATTGTATCAGCCCTGTCTGAGGTATGTTCCCTTCTTGAAAGCAAAAGTCTTATCCACTACTGGCTTGCTGGGCCTATCGTAGCTTCACTAGAGCCCCGTTAGCCGTCACTTTTCAGGGTTCTTGTAGGACCTTCACAGCTACCGTAACGGTCCCGGGGCACACGAAGTCCCCACTGTACATCGCCCCTACAGGCAATCCCCTACTTTGTGCCGTTGCCCGTCTCCCACGACGTGGACGAGGGGTTGGACTTATGGGAGACGAAGTGGGAAGGAATGAGACCGAGGGGAAGACCGAGAGACAGGTGACTGAAGGGGGTGGAAGAAAGCGTGAAGAAGACTGGACAAGGGTGGAGGCTGAGAGATCGTGGGAAGACAGAAGACGTTGGAGAGGGTTGTGTTCCAAACAGACCCGGCCAGTGGCTGGAAACTGTGCAAGATGATGATGATGATGACTTAGGATGCGTAAATAACACCCATGTGCAACAGTATTTACAAGCTATTGAGCTACAGAGGTTTTTAATTGACTCAAACATGAGTCAAATTAATAGCGTAATTCGCATGACCATACTTATTAAAATTTAAAGTAAATGCTTCCATGTCACCTCCGTGGTGTAGTGGTCAGCGTGCTTAGCTGCCACCCTGGAGGTCCGAGGTTCAATTACCGGCTCTGTCACGAAATTTGAAAAGTGGTATGAGGACTGGAACGGGGTCTACTCAGCGTCGGGTGGTCCAAATGAGTAGAGAAGGTTCGATTCCCACCTCATCCATCCTCGAAGTGGTTTTCCGCCGTGGTTTCCCACTTCGTCACCGGGAAAATGCCAGGATAGTACCTAACGTAAGGCCACGGCCGCCTCCTTCGCTCTGCCTCCCAATCTTCTCATCCCTCATAAGGCCCCTGTTCGCTTCTAGGTGAGGCCGCCTGGGCGAGGTGCTCTTCCTTTCTCCCCAGTTGTATCCTCCGATCCGATATTTCAAGCTCCAGGACACTGCCCTGGAGGCGATAATGGTGGGACCCCTCGCTGAGTCCGAGGGAAACGCCATCCCTGCAGAGTAAACCGTCTAAAAGAAAAATGAAACAAATGCTTCCAAGATTTGTTTGCATTTGGAAGTTCTCGCGATTATGGTATACTGCTTCTGAAGAGGTAACGTATGCTTGTGTATGCCATTACCTGATTGTTAGGGAGTATGCTCTCGAGTAATGAGAAGTAAACACCACGTATGGTTGTGTTTGATCTGCTATGCACCCTCGTGTACTCCACATTGCTTTGTTGAGCCTGCAATGTACACTTGTACAGTAGTGCTTGCAGTCATCTTACTGCACCGTGTGACGCAGACATAATGGATACTCATATGATGACTTCTTGTTATGTGTGTTGTTATTAAAAGGAGAATGTGTAGGAACTTATTCTTCTATGAACACTGAAATATATATATTTATTTATTTATTTATTTAGTGTATGACAACTGAAGAGCAACTAATATACATACAGGTAGTTTACAAATTATATAAAATTAGAAATACTGAAATATACACTGCCCATGACTGGCTGCGTGGCTCAGCGGTAACGTTCTCGCCTGCTGTTCCCAAGGTTGATGGATTTAATCACGGCGCAGTAAGTTGGCATTTGAGGGTAAGTGATTTTACGTTTATATTTCTTCCAACAACCTCCATTCAGTGTAAATTTAAATTACTGGATTCAGAGACTTCAGAGAAGACTATATGTGCTTGGAGTTTCGCTCTTCACCTTGGCTTTTCTGAATTGCGTCTTCGACCGTTAAAGACACTGGGCTAGTAATACATAAAGAATAAATAATTGTAACAAGGAACAATCACACATTCACTTTTATCTGCATTACAGCTCTATCAAAAATCTACAAAATCAACAGAAAAAAACCAAGTAGTTCCGTGATGAACTAAAGAGCTTACTTTTCTTAAAAATTTCAGACTGATGCCAATCTATATAGACCTATCTAGAGTAAAGACGAAATCAAGTAATAGAGTAATAGAGTAACTTACTACAGTAGGCAGCCCTAAGTAGTAATATTGCATCATCACGAGCAGATATTGCATAATCGCGATGACGTCATGGGTCCTTAGAGCGAGCACGTGGTCCAGGAGCGAGCATGTGCACTGCACGTGTTAGCGTGGGAAGGGGTTGACCTTTTGGCTTGTTTATGCGATGGTGATAAAAAGTTAATGGTTGTTGACGTCATGGGGGTTGTTTATTAGGATGCTACCTGTCATCTGACACCCGTGCGAGTGTGAGCATGTGTGTCAGTGCCAGCGATCTGCACATGTGGTGTGCAGCTGTTATGTTTTTTTTTTGCCCGCGCTGGGTGGGCTGAGCGGAGAGGCGGCTCCTATCCACACATGTGGTGTGCAGCTGTTATTGTTTTTGCTTAGGATGCTAACCGTCATTTGACACCCGTGCAAGTTCAAGCATGTGCAGCAGTGTGATTGATCTCGTCTGCAGTGTTCGCGTGAGACAGAGTTGACCTTTAACGTCATTGGCTAAGGATGTAATCTTTGACTTCTTTAAGCAATAGTGGAAAAAAAGAAATGTTTGCGTTAGAAGCTAATTTGCGGCATATGGTTTCTTGAGTGTGGGTGGGGGTGAAGGATATATAAATGGACGATTGCATGGAAGAGTTTAACTTTTACTTTTGCGCAAAGAGAGTGTGTGTGTGTGTGAAAGAAATAAAGAAAGTCAACGATGAGGAACAAATTGTGTGATGGATGCTCTAAAAAAGTTCAATAACTTATCCACTTGTATTGAGTATTCTAATAAGAAACTTGCAGAACTAGTCATTGATTTACCGTATGTGGTCCAAATTATTCGCCCCGTGGAGACGAGGTATGGAAGAAAAATAGTGGTGGACATTTACATTGAAGATGAAGTAACAAGTGTATTTCTACCAACAGTATTTTCAAAATTAAGCGCATCAGAGATCGATGAACTAAACTCAATGGGAGGCACACTGATGCTGGTGTATTTGGGGTTGAAGAACCGCTCACATCAAGTCATTTTGAAACAGTACTCGAAGGCAAACTGATGACGGTGTATTTTGGGGTTGACGAACCGCTCACATCAACATGTTTTTAAAACAGTAATTTTTAGCCTATTTTCAATTTTGAAAAAATAGGCTTATGAGATCACCTTTTGTCCGTGTGTGTGGGCGTGTGTGTGTGCGTGTGTGATTCGTGTGTGTGTCCCCCCCTAATAAAATCTAAACGGCAGGAGCGATTTCAATGAAACTCGGAGAGTTCATAGCACTATTCCCGGCGACCTCGACCGTGCCCTTCAAATTTTGTTACGACTCACCAATCCAACATGGTGGCTGTGCGAAATATTTCACCAGCATTCAATATCTCCGAAACTATTACCGATATTACCCTGACATTTTCTATGGTGATAGAGGGAACTACTATAAGTTCACTTATGTGACGTTTGAAAACCTGGTAACTACAAAACCAACATGGCGGCCAAGCGAATTTGCGACTTTTAAATAGACGTTTCTCGCGATTTGACCAACCAAACGCAATGAAACTTGGTACAGTATATGTTTATATACATTGTAATGCACCGACATCTAACTTCGTTCAATTGTTTACATAATCACAAGATGGCGGATGTGCGAAATATTTCACCGGCATTCTATATCTCTGAAACTATTAGCGGTATCTCCCTAAAATTTTGTACGGAGATAAAGGGCACTACTGGAAGTCCATCTATAAGATTTTCAAAAACCGGTTAACTACAAAACGAACATGGCGGCCAAGCGAATTTGAACATTTTAAATAGACCTTTCTCGCGATTTAATGTTCCAAGCGCACTGAAACCTGGTACAGGAAATATTTATACACATTGTAATCCACTGGTATCTAATTTAGTTCAATTGTTTACATAACCTCAAGATGGCGGCAGTGCGAATTTTAAAATTAAGTTTTTATTTCTTGTGTCGTAGTCATGCGATCGAAGTGAAAGTTTGAATAATGAACCTAAGCAATAATTTTCCTTTAATGGTACATGACTCTATGGCCTATACATGTAACAATCCAACATGGCGACCATCCGAAATATTAAGACGATACTGAATATCTACGAATCTATTTAAGCAATCAAACTGCATTTTTTAATGTCCATAGGGGTTATGAACATAAGTTCACCTATAGGACTTTAAATAACCTGGTGATCACAAATCCAACATGGCGGCGTCGCGAATTATAAATATTCACATGGACGTTTCTCGCAATTTAACCATCCGCGTGCAGTGAAACTTGGTACAGTAAATCCTCACACGAATGTTAATCCACTGGCATCTAATTTATTTCAATTGTTTCCATAACCTCAAGATGGCAGCTGTGAAAAATTTTAAAATCTCCTTGTTACTTCTTGTGTCCTAAATATGCGATTGAAGTTTGAATACTACACGTTCACAATAATCTGCATGAAACAGTACATAACTCTAGGACCTACATATATAAAATCCAACATGGCGACCATCCGAAATATTTAGTCGGTTCTCAATATCTACGAATCTATTACAGCAATCAAACTGAAATTGTGTATGTTGATAGAGGCAATTAACATAAGTAGGATATATGAAAATAGGCTGTATAGTTCTTCACGGAACTACTTGTTTTTTGGTGAGTATTGGATTATATATATATATATGTATTGATTGATATAACGATTGATATATTTAGTTGCTAATTATTTCTTAATTTGTTTAATTTTTCAGATTATCTAAAAAAACTAATAAAACGAACAGCATAATGAAGTGGAAAACTGTTAATTTCCTGAGTGGGACTGAACATCGATCGCACCCGCTAATAGAGTATCATCGTGTATGCTTTCAACAGCCGGAATAAGAGGAAGAAGATGATAATGAGGCGAGTCGTAATGAGAAAGAAGCTTGTCTTAACAAATGGACATCTTCGAGTGGAATTTCGACATTTTCAGTCTACGTTACCAATGTTAGCAAATCAGATGATAGTCAGCGAGAGGTGACAGAAACAGTTCTAAGATATCTATTGAAAGAATTATAAGAAGATGAACATTTTATTTGTTTCTTCGGATACAATACATTTGATGAGGTTTTCAAAATCGAATTTTCCATGACTTGTTACGATGTAACAAAATTGAATGAGTATAGAAACAAATTGCTTGGTAAACTTCAGGATGAATTTCCTTTTGAGGCTGTTCATTGTTCATTGGAGATTACAGGCAGTAATTTATCACAATGGCTTGAATATACTTTAATAGATTATAGGTTTATGGTAAACCGATGTTACAGCAACTGCTGGTGGTGTATTAACAATAGTGCAAATTGGACATATGCTTAGACATCAGTGATGGTACACCAACTGTTGGTGGTGTATTAACATTAATGCAAATTTGACAATTGCATAGACAACAACAACAATGACCTCACCTCCTAGCAAACGTAGAAAGGTTGATATTGTAATACATAATAACAGTGAAAATATAAGAAACCAATTAGACAATGCATTTGAAAGTGTTTCTAATTTTAGAAGTGAACTAAATGGTGCTATTTCAGTATCATACCAAATCGGGGAAAACACTCAAACCGACTTGATTGAGAACAGTGATGAGTTGATTGAATGTTGGAGAGTTATTAGTGAGCACATATTGCAACAAGCTGTGAATTTCGAAGAAATTACAATTCAAATAAAGGATGAATCTTTCTTGTGCTGTGAGTTAATTGAAACGGCATTCAATTCTAGAGTGTACACACTTGCAGTATCAAATGTTAAGAATGAGTTTTTGGATCCTCGCGAATTTTTAGCGAATGCTAATATTTGGTTTACAAAGTATGTTAAGAAAGCGTTAACTGTACAAGCTTTAAAGGTGAATTCAGTTTTGTGTGCACAATATGGGCTTCGCGACATATCAGAAACAAAATATTTTGCTATCAAAAATGAAGTAGTTTTCGAGTATGCTGATTTAAATGAATTTTATAATCAGAATATCATTGAAGGTACATTGACAAAAATGAGCGAATTTGAAGCAAATGGTTCCGGGTGGGCTTTAGAAAAAATTCATAGTTTGAGAATTAATATAAATAAATATGTTGGATTTCGAGTAGGAATGTCCAATACTAGTCGATTGCCTGACGTAATAGTCAATAAACATGCAGTGCTAAATTTGTATGATACAAAGGAAGCTTGTTTTGCGTGGAGTGTGGTTGCTGGGTTGTATCCAAAAACTCGAAACGTGAATCATCTTTCATCCTATCCTAATTACAGATATGTTTTAAATTTAGATGGTATTCCAATTCCGATGGAAATGAAATATTTAAACAAGTTTGAAAACCAAAACAATATTTCTGTAAATGTGTATGGAGCACAATATGATGAAAACAAATGGGTATGTATGGGAACAAACGAAGTAAAAGGAAAAAAACTTTTACTATTGTACCTTTGTAAGTATCAGATAAAGTATATGAAAGGAGTGTAGACTTATTGATGTTGCAGATTGGAAACAGTGAAAGTTATCACTTTTGTTTAATTAGAAATCTTGCTCGCCTTGTGCGTTCAAGCGTTACTAGCAGTCACAGAAGGATTTATATATGTAGACGTTGTTTGTCATATTATTTTCTTGAGGATGAGTTAAATGTTCACTTTGCAGACTGTAAACAGTTTCCTGTTGCAAAAAGCATAATGCCGACTGATAAACAAAGATTTGTTAATTTTACAGAATTCCGAGTTAAAGATACAGTTCCATTTATAATATATGCAGACACTGATTGCGTCTTGTCTCCAATTTCCTCCTGTTTTCCAAATAGTGACATTCATAACTCTACTTTAACACAAAAACATATTCCTTACAGCATTTCTTTATACCTTCATTGTAATTTTGATAGTGAATTGTGCAGTTTCAAACTCTTTAGGGGAAATAATTGCATTGAATTGTTTGTAAAGGAACTTTATAGTATTGTGGATAAACTTCAAACATATTACTTATCGGCTAAGCCAATGTTAAAGATGACCGAAAATGAAGAAAGATTATTTTTGTCAAGTAAAATGTGTCACATTTGCGAGAAACCGATTGCAGATAATGAACTCAAAGTACGCTATCATTGTCACTTAACTGGAAAATATAGAGGAAGCGCACACAATAGTTGTAATTTAAATTACAAAGTAACAAAGGTTTTGCCTATAGCATTTCATAATCTAACGGCCTATGATGGACATTTTATAATTAAAGAAATTTGTGAGAAACGTGATGGAGAGGTGTTACATAATCCTGGTAGTATAAGTTTGTTGGCGGTGAATATGGAACGTTATAAAGGGTTTACAAAGTATGTACATGTTAAGAATGGATTCATTCAGTTAAGATTTATCGATACATATAATTTCTTGTCCTGTTCACTAGATCAATGTTCATCTTCGTTAAGTGAAGATTCAAAGCAAATAACTCGACCTTATTTTAATGATGATGCACAGTTTCGACTTACTGCGAGAAAAGGCGTGTTTCCCTATGAATACGTCACGAGTATGGATGTACTTAACGAAACTAAATTACCTGAAATATCTAAGTTTTATAGCAGTCTTAATGATCAAACATTATCGAATGAAGAGTATGAGTTTGCTCAATCGGTGTGGGAAACGTTTTCCTGTCAAACATTAGGAGAATACGCCGATTTGTATTTAAAAGTTGACACACTTCCTTTGGCGGATGTCTTTGAAAATTTTAGATCGAATGGCATAGAAACTTATGGCATTGATGCAGCTCATTTTTACACTGCTCCATCTATGTCTTGGTGTGCGATGAAAAATATTACCAACATTCAACTAAAATTGCTTCAGGATATTGATATGTTACACTTGTTTGAACGATATATTCGAGGAGGAAATGTTCAGTGTATAACACGACATGCGATTGCTAATAATAAGTATATGAAAACTTATGATGAGAAAAAGCAAGAGTCCTACATAATGTACTTTGACGTTAATAATTTATATGGATATGCGATGATGGAATATCTTCCAACGGGTGGCTTTAAATGGGTTGCAAATGTTGAAGGCTTTGATGTTTTAACTATTGATGATACTTCAGAAATTGGATATATTTTGGAAGTAGATTTGACTTATCCTCAAGAGTTACATGACAAACATTCAGATTACCCTCTATGTCCCGAAAAGTTGACAAAGCTAATGGCTACCCTAGATAATAAAGAACGTTATGTTTTGCATTATAGAATGTTAAAGCAATGTATTCAACTAGGAATGAAATTAGATCGTATTCACAGAATAATTGAATTCAATCAGAGCCAATGGCTAAAACCGTATATGGATGTGAACACAGAGAAACGAAAACATGTCAAAAATGATTTTGATTTTTTTAAAATAAATTGATGAATAATGCAATTTTTGGTCGTTCACTGATGAATGTGAGGAAGTTAAGGGACATCAAATGGGTCACCAAATGGCATGGAGCTCGTGGTGCTAAGTCTTTAATAGCTAAGGCTAATTTTAAACATAGAATTATATTTGATGAACAATGTATGGTCATCGAGATGAGCAGACTAAAGATTTTTCACAATCAACCAGTATATGTTGGTGCATCTATATTAGATTTGTCTAAATGTAAAATGAATGACTTTCATTACAATGTTATTTTAGCAAATCCTGAATCAAATGTGAGGTTGTTATACACAGACACCGATAGTTTTATGTATATATTCTATTATGATATTTATGAGTTCATGAAACAGCATTCAAATTTGTTTGATACTGGAAACTATGAAACAAACAATCCTTTCGGCATTGTAAGGCAAAATAAAGGTGAAATTGGTTTAATGAAAGATGAACATGCTGGAAGGATTGTTGAAGAATTTGTGGAGTTAAAACCCAAAATGTATGCAATAAAATTGTGTGATGAAATGAATAGCTTGTGTAAGGCTAAAGGCATTAAGGAGAGTGTGAGTAAAAGTATGAATATTGATGAGTATCGAAAGTGTCTTTATAACAGACATCAAGTCAACAAAGTTCAAGTTTGTATAATTTCAAAATCTCATTCTGTATTTACTGTTCGGCAAAATAAGTTGGCAATTTCATCAAACGAAGATAAAAGACACATAACTGAAAACGGAATTGATACTTTACCGTTTGGTCATTTTTCTCTGAAAAAAAGTGATTAGAAACAAAATTGAGATTAAAGCACTTCATCTCACTTACTTTATTTCTTTCACACACACACTTTTATTGTTAATAATACTAATTTTTGTGTGTTCCTTTGCTTATGAAAAAAAGAATAAATAATAACCAAAATTTTGTGTGTATTATTTAAAAAAACCTCCCCCCACCATTCCCATTTCCAGAAATATATATATGTACAAGCTGACCCGGCAGACGTTGTCCTGCTAATCAAAGAAAGTGTTGTAACTTTGTTTCTTGAAGTGCTTTTGGATACACAATATTTTTTTCAATTTCTGTTAACTGCCTCTAAACTATCGTGAATTGAATTAACTAATTTAGAAACCATCGTTGGAGCGTTCACAACAACTATCCAAAGTTTCATCGCAAACGGATAAATGGCATTTAACGGATACTCGATTTGGTTTACATGATTCGTGCGCTGTCACTCATTTGTTGAATCTACTCGCGCTCTTCCAACTGCGAAATGGATTTACTAAGTTAGAATGCTTCACGTAAGTGTACACAACAACTCATCATTGTTTCATCGCAATCGATGAATAGTATATGAACGCATACAGGATTTTGTTGGAAAACTTCGCGCGCTGTCACTCATTTGTTACATCTACTCGTGCGCTACCAATATTGTAAAATGGATTTACCAAGTTGAACACCTTGTACACAACAACTCATCAAAGTTTCATCGGAATCGGATGAATGACATATGAACGCATAAGTGATTTTCTTTAAATGATTCGCGTGCCGTCACTCATTTGTTGAATCTACCATGCTCTACCTATTGTAAAATAGATTTACTAAGGCTGAAACCTTCTCAGGCGTGTACTCAATGATTCAACAAGGTTTGATCGCAATCGGATGAATGATATATGACCTCATACGGGACATTGTGGAAACGATTCGCGCGCCGTCGCTCATTTGTTGAATCTTCTCGTGCGCTACTTATTAAAAACTGGATTTACTAAGACAGAAACATTTCCTGGAGTGTACACAACAATTCACCAAAGTTTCATCGCAATCGGATAAATGGTATATGGACGCATACGGTACTTTGTTGGAATGATTCGCGTGCCGTCACACATTTGTTGAATCTACTCGTGGGATACCTATTGTAAATGGATTTATTAAGCCAGGAACCTTCCGTAGGGTTTACACAACATCTCACCTAAGTTTCATCGTAATCGGACGAATGGTATTTGAACACATACGGGACCTTATTGAAACGCTTCGCGCATCGTCGCTTATTTGTTGAATCTACTCGTGCGAAACCTCCTGTGAAATGGATTTACTAAGTTAGAAACCCTCACGTTAGTGTACACAACATCTCACCCAAGTTTCATCACTATCGGACGAATGGTATTTGAACGCATACGGGACTTTGTTGAAACGCTTCGCACGTCGCCGCTCATTTGTTGAATCTGCTCGTGCGCAACCTCCTGTGAAATGGATTACTAAGTTAGAATCCTTCACTTATGTATACAATACAACTCATCAAAGTTTCATCTCAATTGATGAATGGAATATAAACTTATACGGGATTTTGTTGAAACGCTTCGCACGTCGTCACTCGTTTGTTGAATCTAGTCGTGCGCTACCCATTGTGAAATTGATTTACTAAGCCAGAAGCCTTCCCCGGAGTATACACAACATCTCACCCAAGTTTCTTCGCTATCGGACGAATGGTATTGGAACGCATACGGGACCTTTTTGAAACGCTTCGCGCGTCGTCGCTCATTTGTTGAATCTATTCGTGCGCTATCTATTGTAAAATGGATTTACTAAGCCAAACACCTTCCCTGGAGCTCACTCAACATATAACCCAAGTTTCATGGCAATCGGATGAATGGTATATGAACGCATACGGGACTTTGAAAGGCTCTAACGTGCCGAGACAAACAGTAGAATTCGACATCACTGCCACCTTTGGTATAAAACACAAATTTTCGCCACGGGCGGAGTGTAAGTAATGGAGGTAGTTGCACAGATTGCGACCAGGTGGCTCTAACGTGCAGAGACCAACCGTCCAAAGACATCGGCTTTCACGAAGGCCAGGGCTAGTGGCTTCCATGACGACTGTTTTTGACTGTATATTGTGATTCTAAAATTGTGCGTAAATTGTGGTTCTAAAATTGTGTTCATTCCATCTACCGGGTCGGATTGTGAATCTAAACCATACATGGACCCACCCTAATATACATACCAAATTCCATCAAAATCGGTTCAGTCATTTAGGAGGAGTTCAGTCACATACACACGTGTCGAAGAATTATATATATAAAGATAATTACTTTATATTACATATCATTTAGTAATGGTGCGTTGTAAGAGGAGCAACTCCACCACTCAATATAAACGAACAGGAAGTGGATCATTAATTAGTCGTGTACTTAATAAAACTATTGATAATTTACCCGTGGAATTACACATCCCGGGATATGAATATTGTGGACCAGGAACAAAATTAGAAAAGCGATTCAGCCGTGGTGATCCAGGAATAAATATATTAGATAAAGTGTGCAAAGAGCACGACATTGCTTACGCAAAGCATAAAGATTCAATCAAAAGATGAGAGGCTGATGAAATTTTAGCTTCAAAAGCTTGGTCTCGTGTCAAGTCCCGTGACGCATCATTTGGAGAGAGAGCGGCTGCACTAACAGTGGGTGGCATAATGAAAGCTAAGTCTAAGATTGGAGGAGGTAAGCGAAACTTAAATAAAAAAAAAAACAAGAAAAGATTAAAAAAAGAAGAACATCGAAAAAGCAAGGTGGTATTTTACCCCTACTTCCGATATTTGCAGCCTTGTCGGGCTTGGGGGGTCTAGCAGGCGGAGCAGCCGGGGTGGCGTCTGCTATAAACAAGGCGAAAGCTGCTCAAGAAGAACTAAAAGAAATGAAAAGACACAATCGAATGATAGAAGCAATGCGAAGAAAAGGTGGTCAAGGCATTTATTTAAATCCTCCTGCATACAAAAGATAATTAACCAAATACCAAATAAAGCATTAAGTAATTTCGATTTAGCTAAATACGCACATCAATTAAAGATTCCAAATTTTAGAGGAGTCTTTATGCTAGATACGTTACCAAGATATCCTCGAAAAAATGAAAACTGTATTGTTAACCTTGAACCGATGGATAAATCCGGTTCACATTGGGTGGTTTTCAGTAAACGTGGTAAATATGTGCATTATTTTGATAGTATTGGTAATTTAAGACCACCATTAGAAATTTTAACATATCTTAAAAATTGCTATCTACAATATAATTTTCATTCATACCAATCGATTACTTCTTCGATTTTTGGACATTTATGTTTAGTCTTCTTGTATTGTATAAATAAGGGAAACACAGACCGTCTTTAAACATTTCAAGGATGGCTTTCGAAAGACGGATAACTCTTGAAGGTAAAGGCTCGAAGATTGATTTTACATTGGAGAACCCGATTCATCTTGTAGGAGCAGAGTTTTTTGAAATAGGACTTGCAGGATTGTATACATCTAATTCTATTCGAAATGTTACCAACAGAAATAATAAATTTCGCATTCATTTTACTAATTTTTTATCAATTGATTTAGTGGTACCACCGGGTATTTATGAATTTGAAGATCTATCCTCAACTTTTGATGATTTACTTAGTTATCACTCATTGTCGAAACTTACACCAGAACATTTAGAAAAAACAAAAATGTATGTGGAAGAGGAAATAGATGGAAAAAGAGACAACCGTCTCGTTTTGTCTTCTCCGTTTAATATTGATTTCACTGTAGCCAACAGTGTAGCAGGGCCTTTAGGTATTGAAAAGAAAGTTTAACCTAAAGAGAATAAAAGAGAAATTGAAATTGATCGAAATAGAATCGAAAATGAAGTAACAATTAGCGAGAATAATAACGTTTTGGCTATAAAGTTGAACGAAGCGGATAGAGCGATTTTAATAATACCCAATGCTAGCTATACGCTAAAACAATTAAGTGAAAAGATTAATGAATTATTAATTGAACATTTATTAGGTGACAAAGACAAATTCCCATCATTTTATATTAATTATGATAAAGTCTTTTATCATTGTAAACTACATTCGAAAGTGTTTGCTATAGATTTTGGTGTTGCAGATTCTATTGCAGATTTGTTAGGATTTTCTCATAGAAAGTTCGAGGCAAACACAACTCATCATTCTGAATATATGATTAAAATTAACACTGTTAATAGTATTGGAGTATGTTGCAACCTTGTGCTTGGTACGAGTTCTTATTTGAACCATAAACCAACACACTCTTTATAAAATTTTAAAGCTCATGTTCCTGCTGGTTACCCGATTGTTGTACAACCAACAACAATTAATTTTTTGCCTATGAACACCAAGGTTATTCAACATGTATCTGTGCAACTTGAAGATCATCTTCAACAGCTCATTGATTTGCAAGATGAAGATTTAACTGTAGAATTAATTATTCGTCCAGCACGATATCTTGCTATATAAAGTAATGAAATACTGTTATGTTTTCATTCTACTTGAGTAAGCTTACTAGAAAACATTCACAAATATGGTTATACTATATAATACTCAAAGTTTGAAAAAAAAGAAGTCGACTCTGATTCGGAAAAATAATATAAATCAATCAGCTAAAATTTGTAAAAAAAACAAACAAACAACGACATCGCACCTTGAAATCTAAGAAATAGTTATCGAGTAACAACAAACATTTCTTACAGTCTTTAGGCTATCGCGTACTTAATTTCAATATAAATATATATGCAATTGTTAATCTTATTTAGTTTCTATCTATAGTTGAAGCTGTTAACATGTTTAGCATGTTTAACATAACAGATAAAAGAGAGGTTGACAACAGAGTTGTGCGACGAGAAGAAAGAGTTTATCAACCTTATTCAGCTAATAAATTCGAAAATAATGATGAAATTCGAATACCGATTCAAAATGAAGAAAACATAGTTTTATTATCAGAAGGTGTTCTTCACTTAGAAGGTCAAATTATTACTTCTAACATAAATCCAGCTGCTTCTACTACAGCACATCCTGACCAAAATTTTGGGGCTAATCTTTTTAGCGAAATTCGCATCGCGTTAAATGGTAAAGAAATTGATCGTACACGCCATCTAGGTATAACACGTTCTATAAAAACCTTTGCATCATATTCAAAAAACGAATATACAGCTTTATAAAATGCTGGTTATTTTCCCTCTTTAACAACACCAGCAAGTGAAGCGAATATTGTTGATAGTAACACAAAACGTTTTCATATAATACTTCCTTTAAGCAACCTGTTAGGTTTAGCAGAGGATTACAGAAAGCCGATTTTAAACTGCAAGCATGAGGTAATACTTCTCCGATCGTCAAGTGATGCACGTGCGTTGCAATCGACAACCGAAAACGATCTTTCTAAGGTCAAGTTATTTAAAGTTTATCTAAAAATTCCCGTTTTATTATTATCGGACGAAGAACAAATTAAAAGATTAAAACTAATGCAGAAAAATATTCCCATTCAGGTTGGTTTTCGACCATGGGATGTTCATGTCTTGCCTTCTCTTCCTAGAACAACTAAATATAGTTGGACTGTAATGACAACTTCTGAAACTCAAAAACCACGTCAATTTTTATTAGGTTTTCAAACTAGAAGAAATTTACTAAACACATCTCTTCCTATTTTGACCATTGTAACATTAAATCTATAAGAGTTTTCTTAAATTCAATTTTTTATCCCTATGAAATACCAACTTCTGAAATTGCCATAAATGACTACAGCGAATTGTATGACATGTTTGTTAAATTTCGTAATGTATATTATCAGATCGATGATGTTCGTTCAGAGACTCTGGTTTCACGAGATGAATTTAAGTCTCTTTGTCCGATTATTGTAATTAATTGTCTTGAACAAGTGGAGGCAGTGAAGACATCTTCAGTCGATGTGCGAATTGAAATCGAGACAAGTGAGAATATACCTGAAGATACAACTCTTTATTGTGTTCTTATTCATGATCGTCAAATATCTTACAGACCATTAACTAATGAAGTAATTATCTAAACCAATATTTGCTAAGTTATAAGCAAGCAAGTAAACAAGTATTCTCACTTTAGTTGCAATCATGGAATTGACAACAACAAACTCTCCTTCTACTGATGCTGGCACGTGGAATAAGAAGCAACCAATAGTTGCAGACATTCGCAAGCTACCAAACGGCAGTTTGGAACTTGCTTACTGTATGTTAATAACGGCAATATACCTTCATTCAGCCCCGTGATCACATGGGTTGCAGCATATTGTGAAAAAACTCTTTCTTCTTTTTTTGACTCTATTAAGAATAAATATGAATATTTAGTTGTATATAATTTGCCACATGAATTTTCTTTGTTTGCACTAAAAACACTTTCCCCCGACTTATTAATCGATCTTAATACGATTGATGGAATGTCAGACCTAATGTTGAGGCATAGCCATCGTTTACCTACAGATTGTCCAAAACATTTACCATCTCTTGCAATGGGAAGCAATAGTTGTGCTAAATTCAATGTCAATGCTGTTCAACATTGGTTAAATTCTTCTGATGGCATCATGAAAATCGTGTGTTCGATAATAAACAAGTTTCGAAACAATGGACTTCGAGGTTTTAATAAGTTTGATTGGAACTACTTTCCTATAAACATACTGACTATATATGAACCACAACGAATTCGTCTAGAGTGGGAACATCTACCAGATCATCTAAAGAGAAAATTTCAACTGTTTCATCTTCGCTGAAAATGTGATAACTGTAATCGCTATCTATAAAAGGTGATTAATTAAATCTACTAGTGTCGTTGACAGCTATACATATTTTGTTTTAGTTTGCTTTTTAACACAGTGAATATTTTTTTGTCTACAGAAAATAATCATCTGGACAACTAAAAGAAGAAGATCATCTCAACACACCCACACTCATCTGGACAACTAAAAAGAATGAGATTACTTCAAGAGAAATAAAATTGTATTAATTGTAATTCTAAATGAATAAAGAAGAAAAGGTCTTTTGTACCATTTCATATTAAAGTTCTTATTAATGATCAATTACCTCCTCACTTCACATGTAAGTAAAATAATATTGTCAGGTGAGGGATTCGAACCCTCGATTTCAATTTCTGAAAATTAGATCTTAAGTCTAACGCCTTAGACCGCTCGGCCAACCCAACACATGCAAATCATGCATATTAGCCAACGTGTTTTTTTTGATTCATCTCAGTTCACATTTAGCTTCGTGTGGTGAACATCTTTTCTTTGTGAAGTAAAGCAGCATCATGAAGTATTTTAATTGTGTAAAGTATTCCAAAAAACAGTTAATGCAAATGATATTGAGTCAAAGAGAAATGAATTTAAAATCTGAAAGAGATCGGCTAAAAACATTTAAGAACTGGTCTTAGACAGTTTTACGAACACTGCATGGTTAGCAGCTGCAGGATTTTACTATTATGGATATAAGGATATGGTTAGGTGTGCTTTCTGTAATCTGCAACTTAGTTATTGGGAAGAAGATGATGATCCGTTTGAAGAGCATAAGAAATGGGCTTTTTCTTGCCCTTACGTAAACAATATTTCTCCTAGCATAGAATTGAAATCTGAATATGAAAGACTTAAAACTTTTCAAAATTGGCCTCTTCCCTGTCCAAACAAATTTTGTTTAGCATCAGCAGGATTTTATTATACTGGTCATGGTGATAAGGTGAAATGTATATTCTGTAAGATTGAAATTGAAAATTGGAGGGAAAACGATAATCCTTTAAATGATCATGAAAAATGGGCGCCATATTGTCCATATTTAAGAGGGTTTTACGTCGGCAACGTTGATTTAAATCCTGAAAATCCTACTATTATTCCATATAATACAAGTTATGATACGTGTGGAAGCAATATATGTTGATGTGATGTGAGTTTTTGTGCAGTGTGCATTCTCAGACGTAAACGTAGACATGCTGAAGTTTGTTAAGCAGTCAAACACTCTACCAGTAATTTCATTTACTAATGCTGAAAACCAGAGTAAAAGTGAAAAAAGGAAGCATGGTGTTTTACTACCGAACACTATTCGATATATCATTTGCGGTCCATCGAACTGTGGCAAAACAAACGTTATGCTAAATTTATTATGTCATAAAAATGGAGTTCGTTTTGAAAACGTTTATATTTATTCTAAGTCACTTGCTCAAAGTAAATATGATGAATTAAAAAAGTTTTTGGACGCCATAAAAGAAATGAAAAGTGATTTTTTCCGATAATGATGAAGTTATGCCTCCAGAAATGGCTAGAAAAAACTCTATATTTGTTTTTGATGATGTAGCCAGCAATAAACTACAACACATGAAAGATTATTTCAGTAGAGGTCGTCATCACGACGTTGACGTATTTTATCTTTGTCAAACATATTCTTGTATACCTAAACATCTAATTAGAGATAACGCTAATTTTTTAATTCTTTTTAAACAAGGCGGAACAAACTTGCGTCACGTATATAACGATCATGTAAATACAGATATGAGCTATGATCAGTTCTTTGATATTTGTTCGTATTGTTGGCAAAACTCTAAGTTTGGCTTTTTGGTTATCGATAAAGATAGCGATTTACAAAATGGTCGATATCGCGATGGATTTGATGTTTATTTTCAGTTATAAATATGACTTCAAAAAGAGCTAAATGCCCATTCGTGTTATAGCTTTTGCGTGGTTAACAACTTAACTATGACATCGTTTAACAAAACCAATAATGTGCCTATCGGACGACCGACTTCACGACATGATATTGCAAATAAATCATATGTTGATGATAAGCTAGTGCAATATGGAAATCAACTAACAACAACAACAAGCGATGGGCATCTAAGTATTAACGGCAAACGGTTAAAAAATGTTGGAACGCCAATAATGTTGAAGATGCGTGCAACAAAGGTTATGTACTGAAGTTATTGAATGAGTTAAATAAAATCGAGTCTAAAGAAGACATACAACGAATCTTTAACGACCTTAAAGGTTTAATTTTTTCAATTTGCAAAATAGAGAAAAAAGAACTTGACTTACAAAACAAACGTCTAGCGGGTTTAGCTTTACCATCATCTACAAATGATGCAGTAAACCTTATTGCAATGCAGCAACATACATCGAATATAAAAAAAATATCTAGACACCCGAATAACCGAAGTGTTACAACGAGTAGAATTCATTCATGGTTTAGTGCGAGAATTTTCAGAAGATCACTTTCCGTATGATGAAGATACTCTCGACTTGGGTAACAAAAGAATAAGAAATGTTAAAGATCCAATTCAAAATCAAGATGCGGTAACGTATTCTTTTCTTAAAACTCATGTAACAAATGAACTCGATGAAATTAAAAAAGTCCTCTCGGCACGCCGGAAGGCGGAGGTAGATTTCACCGGACAAACTTGGGGATAGGCGAAAATAGGCAGAATATGCAGGTTTTCGTAGAAGGATCAGACCTCATTTATTGCGAGAAGGTATTTTATAATTGGAGCTTAATTAACTTTGTTTTTCGTCATTTTATGCTTATTTTAAACATTTTATTGTCTTATGGGAACGGTAACCATCTTGCCATTTGGGGTCCATTTTTTAGCCTATTTTCAATTTTGAAAAAATAGGCTTATGAGATCACCTTTTGTCCGTGTGTGTGTGCGTGTGTGTGTGTGTGTGTGTGTGTGTGTGCGTGTGTGTGTGATTCGTGTGTGTGTCCCCCCCTAATAAAATCGAAACGGCTGGAGCGATTTCAATGAAACTCGGGAAGTTCATAGTGCTATTCCCGGCGACCTCGACCGTGCCCTTCAAATTTTGTTACGTCTCTCCAATCCAACATGGCGGCTGTGCGAAATATTTCACTAGCATTCAATATCTCCGAAACTATTACCGATATCGCCCTGAAATTGTGTACGGTGATAAAGGGCACTACTAGAAGTTCACCTATGAGACTTTCAAAAACCTGGTGACTACAAAACCAACATGGCGGCCAAGCGAAGTTGAGATATTTAAATAGACTTTTCTCGCGATTTAACTATCTAAATGTAATGAAACTTGGTACAGCAAATGTTTATACACATTGTAATGCACTAGAGTCTAATTTAGTTCAATTGTTTACATAACCTCAAAATGGCGGCTGTGCGAAATATTTCACTGACATTCTATATCTCCGAAACTATTACAGATATCACCCTGCAATTTTGTACGGTGATAAAGGGTACTGATACAGGTATACCTATGTATATTTCATAAACCTGTAAAGTACGAAACGAACATGGCGACCAAGCGAATTTAAAATATTTTAGTAGACTTTTCTCGTGATTTAACTCGCTGAGCGCAGTGAAATGTGGTACAGTGATTGATTTTGCAGATTGTAATGCACTGCCATCTAATTTAATTCAATTGCTTACATAACCTCAAGATGGCGGCTGTGCGAAATTTTAAAATTAAGTTTTAATTTCTTGTGTCATAATCATGCGATCGAAGTGAAAGTTTGAATAATGAACCTAGGCAATAATTGTCCTTGAATGGTACATAACTCTAGGCCTATACACATAACACTCCTAAATGGTGAGCTCCCGGAATATTTAGACGGTTCTCAATATCTATGAATCTCTTATAGCAACCAAACTGAATTTTTTAATGTTCATAGAGACTATGAACATATGTTCACCTATAGGACTTTCAGGAACCTGGTGAGCACAAATCCAACATGGCGGCGACGCGAAGTATAAATATTTAAATGGACGTTTCTCGCGAATTAACTATCCGAGTGCCGTGAAACGTTGCACGTTAAATGCTTATACAAATGTTGATCCACTGGCATCTAATTTATTTCAATGGTTTGCATTATCACAAGATGGCTGCTGTGCGTAATTTTAAAATCTCGTTTTTACTTCTTGTTGTCTAATCATGCAATTGAAGTTTGAATACCACACGTACACAATAATCTTAATGTAATAGTACAAAAATAAAAATCCAACCTGGCGACCATCTGAAATATTTAGACGGTTCTCAATATCTACGAATCTGTTACAGCAATTAAACTGAAATTTTGTATGTTGATTGTGGCAGTTAACATAAGTAGGATATATGAAAATAGGCTGTATAGTTCTTCACGGAACTACTTGTTATACTTGTGGTCACACTGTCCTCATGCTAGGTTTCGACACTGATGTGTAACTATGTAACGGTCTGTTACTTCTTCACGCAAAATTATATCTCCCGCAGAGATTTTGGTTGGTTCCTCAGTTTAGGGGCTGCGACAACGCGGTCATGTGACCCCGTGTACTTAGGGATGGCTGTATTAGTCTGTAATTCAGGTAAGGACTGCACACGGTCAATTTCAAGCAGTAGTTCCTAATATTGCTACCAGGTACTACCGTCAACGACACCTACCTGTGAATTTGGCTACTAGATGCCACCGCAACCAACAACTCGCAACGAACGTTGGAATTTCCCCTCCAAAGGAAAGCATACTGAGGGATTTTTAGCGCTCTTAGAAAATCCGACGACTTCGGCCGGCCTTGAACTCGCGACCTTGGGCATAGACATTCAGCATGCTTGCTACCAGTTACGTCACCGAAGCCGCTTCACACTTAGTCAGATGGAATTTTGAATATGATCTCGTGCAAGTGCGTTATCTTGGCAACGTCTGATGGCTCATCCCTCATCAATTTAGTAGAGTTGCCAAGGCAAGCACTGATAGCTCTTGGCATTTTTTTATAATTCCGAAACCATTTTTCTCATCCCTTGGCATAATGGTGGATCATATCAAAAATTCTTTAAGACAAAATTTTAGGTAGTTATTAGGGGAATATTGTCCATTTTGTACGGTTTTGAGATTGTGCCTATTAAGAGAGATATGATTAATGTTTCCCGAAAAACCCACTTTTTCCCACCCCTTTGGTCAATGGTTGGTGCTATAAAAAAAAAGCTCTTCAAACATAAATTTTTGGGCTTTATCCGACACATAGTATGAACGTTGAACGGATTCGATATTTCACATATTAAGAGAGTTATAGCAATATTTCACTTTTTCAAAAAAAAAAACTTCATTTTCACCCCCTTCGACCGATTTAGCCCATTAACGAACTCGACCGAGATTTTATTGGTATACATATTCGGTATAAAATATTCAAAGTGATTGGTGCAAAATTACGGCAGTTATCGTGCCCACAAGAAACTGATATGCATATATATATACATACACATATACATACATAAATTATATATAAACTTTTGAACTGACGGTGGTTTTGGGGTCTGGGGGATGTGAAACGCGAAGATATGTCGACATTTTCCGGAAGTCGAAACATGGTACCCATTGCAATAGTTAGCTTTCTAATGAAATCTACCTCTGGTTGGTTCCTCAGTTTAGGGGCTGCGACAACGCGGTCATCTAACACCGTGTACTTTGGGTGAGTGTAGAATCTGTCTGATAAACGGTGTGAATTGTAATGGCTGTAGTAGTCTTAATTCAGGTAAGGACTGCAGACGGTCAATTTCAAGCAGTAGTTCCTAATGTTGCTACCAGGTACTACCGTCAACGACACCTAGCTGTGAACTTGGCTACTAGATGACACCCTAACCAGCAACTCGCAACGAACGTTGTAACTTCCCCTCCAAAGGAAAGCATACTGAGGGATTTTAGCTCTCTTAGAAAATCCGACGACTTCGGCCGGCTTTGAAACCGCGACCTTGGGCATAGACATTCTGCATGCTACTAGTTACGTCACCGAAGCCGCTTCCCACTTAGATGAAAATACTGAATCTGATCTCGTGCAAGTGCGTTGTCATGGCAACGTCTGATGGCTCATCCCTCATCAATTTAGTAGTGTTGCCATGGCAACCTCTGATAGCTCTTGGCATTTTCTTATAATTCCGAAATAATTTTTCTCATCCCTTGGCATAATGGTGGGTCATATCAAAAATTCTTTCAGACAAAAGTTTTAGGTAATTATTAGGGGAATATTGTCCATTTCGTACGGTTTTGATATTGTGCCTATTAAGAGAGATATGATTAATGTTTCCCGAAAACCCCACTTTTCCCATCCCTTTGGTCAATGGTTGGCGATATAAAAAAACTCTTCAAACATAAATTTTTGGGCTTTATCCGACACATAGTATGAACGTTGAACGGATTCGATATTTCATATATTAAGAGAGTTATAGCAATATTTCACTTTTTCGAAAAAAGCACCCCATTTTCACCCCCTTCTACCGGTTTAGCCCAGTAACGAACTCGACCGAGATTTTATAGGTATACATATTCGGTAAAAAGTGATTGGTGAAAAATTACGGCAGTTATCGTGTCCACAAGAAACTGATATATATATACTTTTGAACTGATGGTGGTTTTGGGGTCTGGGGGATGTGAAACGCGAAGATATGTCGAAATTTTCCGGAAGTCGAAACATGGTAGCCTACCCATTGCAATAGTTAGCTTTCTAATGAAATCTACCTCTGGTTGGTTCCTCAGTTTAGGGGCTGCGACAACGTGGTCATCTAACCCCGTGTACTTTGGGTGAGTGTAGAATCTGTCTGATAAACGGTGTGAATTGTAATGGATGTATTAGTCTGTAATTCAGGTAAGGACTGCAGACGGTCAATTTCAAGCAGTAGTTCCTAATGTTGCTACCAGGTACTACCGTCAATGACACCTAGCTGTGAACTTGGCTACTAGATGCCACCCCAACCAGCAACTCGTAACGAACGTTGGAACTTCCCCTCCAAAGGAAAGCATACTGAGGGATTTTTAACGCTCTTAGAAAATCCGACGACTTCGGCCGGCTTTGAAACCGCGACCTTGGGCATAGACATTCTGCATGCTACCAGTTACGTCACCGAACCCGCTTCCCACTTAGTCAGATGTCAAAGTCAACCCCTGGCACCATCCAGCCCATGACGGGCTAAGGCCGACCAAGCGACCGCTGCCCAGCCATTTGGCCTGCAGATATTGGGGTGACGCGTGATGAGCGCGTCGGGTCCCCTCGGCCGTTAATATTGGTATTCGTGATCGGGGTGCTGTCTCACTGTCAGACAGCTACTCAATTGTCCTCACGAGGCTGAGTGCACCCCGTTCCAACCCTCACGTCAGTTTTAAAATCCCTGACGGAGCCGGGGATCGAACCCGGGGACTCCGGGTGAGAGGCAGGCGCGCTACCCCAACACCACGGGGCCGGCTTAGTCAGATGGAAATACTGAATCTGATCTCGTGCAAGTGCGTTGTCATGGCAACGGCTCATCCCTCATCAATTTAGTAGTGTTGCCATGGCAACCTCTGATAGCTCTTGGCATTTTCTTATAATTCCGAAATCATTTTTCTCATCCCTTGGCGTAATGGTGGGTCATATCAAAAATTCTTTCAGACAAAAGTTTTAGGTAATTATTAGGGGAATATTTTCCATTTTGTACGGTTTTGATATTGTGCTTATTAAGAGAGATATGATTAATGTTTCCCGAAAAACCCACTTTTTTTCCACCCCTTTGGTCAATGGTTGGTGCTATCAAAAAACTTATTTGACATAAATTGTTGACACTTATCCGACACATATTACGAACTTTGAATGGATTCGATATTTCGCGTATTAAGAGAGTTATAGCGAAATTTCAATTTTTCGAAAAAAGCCCCCATTTTCACCCCCTTCGACCGATTTTTCCCATTAACGAACTCGACCGAGATTTTATAGGGATACATATTATGTAAAAAATTCAAAGTGATTGGTGCAATATTACGGCAGTTATCGTGTCCACAAGAAACTGATATACATATATACATATATATATTTACATACATAAATTATATATAAACTTTTGAACTGACGGTGGTTTTGGGGTCTGGGGGATGTGAAACGCGAAGATATGTCGAAATTTTCCGGAAGTCGAAACATGGGACCCATTGCAATAGTTAGCTTTCTAAAGAAATCTACCTAAAATCTCTTTTGAATATAAACAGAGATGATGAAACTGTAGATATGTTAAATAGAAGATTAACAAACATATCTCAACCAATCGATTCGTTAGATGCAATAAACAAATATTACTTAGAAAACTTTGCTGCCTCTCGAAAAGATCTAGAAGACTTAATCACTAAATTTAATAAACAAAACTTTTTAAACGTAGACGATGGTGGAACTTTAAATATGATGAGTAGACGAATTACTGACGTAAACAATCCCATATACGATAACGATGTTGCAAATAAGACGTTTGTTGAACAATATGCTGCTTCACGAGATGAATTTGAAAAATGAAACAGACTGTAAACAATCTACAACATCAAAAACAAACAAATGTTGAGTTTCCTGTTAACGACCAAGATGTGACAAATAAACGGTTTGTAGAACACTATGCTGCTTCACGAACTGAAGTTAATCAACTAAAAGAAATTTTAAGCAATTTACAAACTCGTATTGAGGGTGATGCTAACAATCTCAATATTGTTAAAAAAGAAGATCTTGAAAGTTATGCTGCTGAATCCAAAGAAGAATATAACAAGTTAAAAACTGAACTAGAAAAAAATTGAGCATTTGGTTAACAAAGAACCACTCGAAAGTTTTACTGCATCCAAAGAAGAATATGGTATATTAAAAGATGAAGTAAAGAAAAAGGACTTACCGAAATTTATTCTGAAATTCTCCAACACGCCATAAATCTATTCACCTGTATACACGCTTCATAGTCATAACATACAGTACCAACTTCCCTACAAAGGCATATTAAAACCAATTTTTGTTTTACCAAGATCTCCAATTGTGTATGCAATTTTAAATATACGTCAAGAGATTGAACTGGATGGCAGTGATATTGTTGTTGAAGAGCAAGATGAAATTCAGTTTCGACTTAGAGGCCCTAAAAAACATAAAACTGATGATCTTCCTCTTCAAATCGATTTTGAATATACTATAAATAAGTAAAACAACCACAATTTCAGTTTAGTCATGGAGAAGAGCTCGAAGATTAAAGCTGAAAGTCGAGTAAAGGATAAACTTTCTCGCTTAAAAACAGATGTTAAAGACAAGTATCTTTCACTTCAAAATGATGTTAGACGTAAAGAATTAGATATAGAGACTAACTTTAAACCAGTAACAAGTTCATTAAATCAACTTGTAGCTATTGCTAATACGTCAACTCAAAATAAAGAAAATCGAAAAAGAAAAGGAAAATATGACGATTCTGAATCAACTGCTACTTCAGACGAAGAAGATGGAGATAGCATCATAATAATTTCACTACTTAACCGCTACTTTGATCCGTTCATTAAACAAAACGTGGATAGAACATATGGTATAACGATAAGAAATGATAAACAATACTTGGGACGTGAACGAGTTCTCTTTGATAAAAAGTGGATAAAAGTTGGTGGTGAAAAATTTCCTATAACAGAAGGTCTACTTGAATTGATTCAAAGGAAGGTACCAGACCCCACTCTAACAGATAGGAGTGATTTAAGTTCATATTTGAAATTATTAAATGTTTCAAACGTGCACAAAAGAAATTATACAAGAAATGCAGCTACACGAGGAACGCAATCTTATAAGTATAGACATATAATTGGACCCCTTCTCACTGAAGACATAGATATAATTATAAAAACAGCAGATGAAAATGAAGAAGAAGCAAATACTACGATGCATACTGGATATGGTAAAAAAAAAAAAAAAAAAAAAACACATCACACCACAAGCCATTTGGAAATTTGAAGGCGGAAACAATATTGAATTCGTTCACTGGAATGAACCAAACAAATTGGTATCAAGACTTAAAAAATTAATTGCATCGAAAGCTGCAGGTCACACAGGACTCGACAGCGAAATCTTTGCAATTGAAGAAGAACTAAGAAATGCAGGATATATTGAATAAAAATTCAAACGTTTGTAAAACAATGCACAGTATGTTATAAAACATTGTTTGGAAAATGACTATGAACGAAATCAGACGAGAAATTGCAAAAGAACTTCACGCACCGCTTAGAAAAAAGTTTAAAAGACGACGTGTTATTAGCAAAGGAATCGATGACCTCCATGAAGCAGACCGTGTGGACATGTCCAAACTTGCAAAATGGAATAATGAATTTAAATATTTATTAACCATTATTGACGTTTACTCGAAATATGCATGGGCAATTCCTCTTAAAACCAAAAAAGGAAGTGAGATTGTAAAAAGTTTAAAATTTGTTTATTCTCGAAGTAAAAGATTGCCCAATTATTTTCACACTGATCGAGGAACGGAATTTTATAACAGTGAATTCAAAACATGGTCTCAGAAACAAAATCTAAAGCATTAATCCACTGGGAGCTCCATTAAAGCGAGCGTGGTAGAAAGATTTAATCGAACTCTTAAGGAATCGATGTGGAAAGAAATCACAACACGAGGTTCTTACCGATGGGTTCATATTTTGCCCGAGTTATTAGTAAAGTATAATCACAAAATACATCGCAGCATCGCCATGAAACCTATTGATGAAAAAAGAAACAATCCACCCAGCTTGCCAACACAATATAATGAAACTTTATGAAAACCAAAATATAAAATCGGTGACATTGTAAGAATATCAAAAATCAAGAAACACTTCACTAAAGTCTACGAAGCTAATTGGACTACGGAATTATTTACAATTTATAAAGTTCAAAATACTAATCCACGAACTTTTTTTTTTAAAGATAATAAAAATTTTCCGATATTTGGAGCGTTTTATGAAGCAGAGTTATAACGAACCAAACATCCTAATATTTACTTAGTCGACAAAGTACTACGTAGAAAAGGAACCCGAGCCTTCGTATCTTGGCTTGGATTCGATTCAACTCACAATTCCTGGATCCCCAACAAAAATATCTTCTAATTACAACAGTGTAAGTTTTGTTTTTTAATTCCTTGCAAAAATATTATTATTATTATTAATGTGTCTCTATATATCTTTTTCAGCTCACTAAAACCAACACACGCAAGAAAGAAAAAGAATGATTGTACTTACCCGTGCACAAGACCAGCATATTTCAACTCTGCAAACAACACAGCATCTTCAATTCTCCGCAGCTTGTTGGAAAAAGAACTACTTACCACTTGGATGATATACGGACCGAGCAAATTAAACACTTTGGCTTAACAACAAAGAAATGGATTCTCCAACTTTTCAACAACTGTGTGAGCAGAAGCCAAATTCCAAAGATATGGAGGAAGAGCCGAGTGATCGCTTTGCTGAAACCTGGCAAAGAAGGAAATAATCCAAAGAATTTTAGACCAGTTGCACTACTATGTCACCTCTACAAACTGCTGGAAAGATTGATTTTAAATCGCCTATCACCTGTAATTGACCCCTTACTTATACCTCAGCAATCTGGATTTCGCCCTGGTAAAAGCTGTACTGGGCAACTGCTAAATCTCACACAGTTTATAGAAGATGGGTTTGAAGCTCGTAAGGTGACAGGAGTGGTATTTGTCGACTTATCAGCAGCGTATGATACTGTCAACCATCAGCTACTACTAGTCAAGGTCTACAACCTCACCAAGGATTTTAGCCTAACCAGGCTCATCGCCACTCTTTTGCAAAATCGCAGGTTCTTCGTCGACTTTCAAGGACAGCGTAGTCGATGGAGACTACAGAAAAACGGCCTCCCGCAAGGAAGTGTACTGGCTCCAATCCTGTTCAATATATACACGAACGACCAACCTATAGCCCCGAACAGCAGAAGTTTCCTGTATGCTGATGACCTTGCTCTAGCCACTCAGAGCGCAGATTTTGAATCAGTGGAGAACACCCTCACGAATGCCCTTAAAGATCTTTCCAGATTCTACAACACAAACCAGCTTAAGCCAAACCCCTCAAAGACACAAGTGTGTGCTTTTCATTTGAGAAATAGGGAAGCTGCTCGCAAGTTAAAGATTGTATGGTCAGGGGTTGAACTGGAACACTGTGGGGCTCCAAAATATCTAGGAGTGACACTTGACAGATCTCTTACTTTCAAGAAGCACTGAAGAACTCCAAGTCGAAAGTTTCTTCCAGGAACAATCTCCTACGCAAACTGGCTGGATCTCAGTGGGGTAGTCAACCTGAAACGATCCGAACTTCAGCAATGGCACTATGCTATTCTGCAGCAGAGTATGCTTCTCCTGTTTGGTATAAATCAACACATGCAAAACGGGTGGATGTAGCTCTCAACGATACCTGCAGGATTATAACAGGTTGCTTGAAATCAACTCCAGTCGAATGGCTTTATCTCCTCGCAGGAATAGCACCACCCCCTGTTCGAAGAGAAATAGCTGCGAACAAGGAACGAAAGACAGTGGAGCATGAAAGAACTCATCCTCTATATGGACACGAACCGCAACCGCAACGACTGAAGTCGAGGAAGAGTTTCCTTAGAATATCAAAGGAACTTAGAACCACTGCTGAAAAAGCTAGGTTGCAAATGTGGAGGGCTACGACCAACCTTCCCCCTGGTTGGGAAAATGTGTCTGAAACTCTACCTCCTGGCTACGACGAGGAATGGACGACTTGGAAGTCACTGAATAGACTGCGCTCCAGAGTAGGCAGATCAAAGGTTAATATGGCAAGATGGGGTTACATTGACCAGGATGATATTCAATGTGATTGTGGAGAAGACCACACTGTTCAGCATATGACTGAGTGTCGACTGTGCCCAGCATCCTGCACGGAAGAAGATCTTCGTTGGGGAACACGGAGAGCAATGGAAGTGGCCAAGTTTTGGGCAAAGATAATATAATAACTGTGTTATATATTTACAATGTACGTTTCTGATACGAGAATAATAATAATAACCACTTTAAGAACGAAGATCATATCATTTTTCACTATTTCATATTATATAATTAATGTAAACCACAAATGATCAAATAAATATATTTTAAAAAAAATTTACACTGCACATTTTTAATTAAAAAAAAACAACCACTGTCCACCGTCCATATAATTCAAAATTTGAACATCTTCTTCTTCTTCTTCTTCTTCTTCTGCATCCACGTCCACATGTTCTCCAACCCCCACACCCTCTTCCTCCAGCGGTGGAAAATCGAGCAGCTCAATCGTGTCTGAATCGAGCGCTCGCAACCGTTGAATTATTACTCCCAATATGTAGAGAGTTATACCATCCGAAACCAACTCCCGACAATGCTGGCGGTCTCGAATAATCTCCAACAGTTCACAGTTCAACATGTCTTGTTCTAAATTGCTCAACCTATTGAACCATTGGTCCTCCTCCACTTTGAGAGCGCTCACGGCAAAGTTCAATCCTTGCCTCTCTGCTCGCTCTCCTAGAGATTCAATCTCGCCTAGCTGCTGGAGCTTTACAAGCAGGCTTCCGTACATAGTCATAATGAAGAGTAAGAATTCAACTGCGTTACTTTGAACTGAGTGTTACTTCATAGCCAAGTGCTCTTACATATTGTGAATATCAAACTGCAAAAAGCTCTTTTAAACAATTCACTTGGAGCTCTGGGAACTGGCTTCAGATCTTGTTCTCTCATTAAAATTACAGACTTGACTAATGATGGCTATGAAACTAAAAACAAACACACCAAGATTATTTTCACACTTGACTTATAAAACAGCGTAACCAGATTGAGATCATGAAGCAAGCCGGAACACAAAAAATGTTAACTTCATTTAAATTAAACAGACATTACATAGCGACAACGAGTAACACAAGTTCACTCCCACGCTCTGGTGATATATGGTGTACTTAAACAGAGTCTAGCTTTACGACGCCACATTACTTACTTAGCGAGCGCGAGCAAAAAACTTTAACAGCAGTGCACCACATGTGTGGAGAGCGCGGACTGGTCTCACGCCTCGCCCGCACGGCGCGATCAAAAAAAAACGGAACAGCTGCACGCCACATGTCTGGTAGCGAGCCAGCTATGTCGACCGCCTCGCCGTACACTCTCGTTCAAAATGTTATGACACCCAAGACTCTCTCCGCTCCCTTGAACAAATACCTAAATATAATTCAATAATAAATCAATAATTAATAGCCATGATACACAGCCGGCCTCTCCATGTGAACACAAGGCGTGGTGGTCATCCTAGCCATTAGCCAATCACCTGATCCCACCTGGACCACGTGCTCGCTCTAAGGACCCATGACGTCATCGCGATTACGCAATATCTGCTCGTGATGATGCAATATTCAAAGGGAACACCCCCTTACTACTGCCCTAGGGACTCTGAATATACTGTATACTTAGCTCCATCCCTTAAGGTATAGAATGCACATACAAAATTTGGCTGAAGTCTAATGGATAGTATGGTCGTTACATGCTGTTTGATATAGGATTTATCAGTGCGCGTAAAATCATGTTGGGAACAATACCATTTATGTGATGCTCAGAATTAATCTGAAATATCACGATCTATTATAGAGCCAATTTTGGATAAAATCCATTTGTTAGTATCGAAGGTACATGTAATTAAAAATTGAAACTATCAGAAAGCTTAGAATCATGTTGGCAGCACTGAGGTATATTAGTTACTCCAAATTAATCTAGAATATCAGGTACTATACGTGTGCAAAGTTTAGAGATGATGACTTGCAAACTTACTGATATATTGATATTAGGATTAAGCACACAGAGAGAGCATTTATTAACAGTTGGTAGCCCTGCTTGTTCTTATGAATACGCATAGTCATTACTGTTATGGTACTCAAAGCACATACGAAATTTGGTTGAAATCCAGTTGTTAGTATAGAAGTTATATGCATTTAAAAACTGGTTCTATCAGCAGGCTTAGAATCATGTTGGCAACACTGATGTATATACGTTACACCAAACTAACGTAGAATGTCAGGTAGTATTCGTGTGCCAAGTTAAGAGCCGTTGGCTTGTATACTTTTTGATATATTGATATTAGGGTTAAATATAGAGAGAGCATTTATTAACAGTCGGCAGTCCTGGTTGCTCATTAGAATACGCACAGTCATAGCTGCTGTAGTAGATATAGTACA
Source organism: Meconema thalassinum (assembly GCA_946902985.2). Classification (NCBI taxonomy): domain Eukaryota; kingdom Metazoa; phylum Arthropoda; class Insecta; order Orthoptera; family Tettigoniidae; genus Meconema; species Meconema thalassinum. Next base: position 759,276,443 of record OX336388.2, on the reverse strand, counting down.
TACGCAATCTGGTTGATATCTAATCGATAGTATAGGAGTTACATGCATTTAGAAATTGGACCTATCGGCAGGCTTAGAATCATGTTGGCAATACTGGCATGTATGGTCTTCTGAAAATTAATCTGGAATGCTATTGTCTATAGGCTGTGTGTGCCAATTTTGGAATAGTTCGTATGCATAACTTATGAGATATCCAACATAGAGCTCACATTACTATTGCGATTTTTCAGCAGTTGGTATCACTGACACCAATTTAAAATATGGCCGTGAGATATTTAGGTATAGATCTTTGCTCTTACCAAATTTATTACATTATTTAAATGACTCATGGTGGTTCCGTATTGATATGTTAGAATAGTTATTAACTAGAAATGAACATCTGCCTGAATCAATACTATACCGATAAAATTAATTATTGAACTTGTTTACAGTACATGTTTCGGGGATTAATTATATTTTATCCCCTTCATCAGCTGTTGAAAAAACAAAAAACTAAGCATAGACATTTTAATAAATGTAACGTTGTCCTAACCACATACACCATATGCTTTAAACTAACCTATGATCACGTTCCATCACGCCGTGTTTCTCAAAGCCGCTTTGTTTTGAAGGGCTATATTTGGATATAAGCATACAGGCTCTTCATTGGTTATAAAGCTACACGGATTGGTGAAGTATTCAAGGAACTACTATTTGTCATCACCGTCACCATCTGTTTCTCTTCATTTTATTCTATTCTTATACCCTAAATTTTATGGTGCACCATATTAGGTTTTAAACACGTATATTATTACTGTGCTACGCTTAGTTTTTTGTTTTTTAAACTGCTGATGAAGGGGATAAAATATAATTAATCCCCGAAACATGTACTGTAAACAAGTTCAATAATTAATTTTATCTGTATAGTATTGATTCAGGCAGATGTTCATTTCTAGTTAATAACTATTCTTAACAAATTTGGTTTCAATAGCTGCAGCCGTTTAGGAGTTGATAGGGGGGGGGGGGACAAACACACAGCCAGCCAGACAGAAGGACAGACAGACAGACACACATTTTCCCGGATTGATCTCATAAGTCTACTTTTTCCTCATTTTTGCAAAATGAGAAAAGTAGGCTAAAAAGCTCACTAAATCTCTTAGACGCCTTTATAATCGCTGACCGAAACCAGCTGAGTCAATCTAATGCCAACAATCGTAGAATAGAGATAATAAATATTTTTCAGCGGGAATTTCGTATGTAGAGTATACAACGTAGCACATAAATTGTGCCCTGCGCAGATAAACATAACGTTATCCGCATCCGTCCCGCAACCGCACGTCTTTTATCCGTATCCGCATGTTAGTTTTCCAAATCCACTGACATTCCAATTATATTTAGCCTACTTTTCACATTATTCAACAAGTAGTTCCGTGAAGAACTATACAGCCTATTTTCATATATCCTACTTATGTTAATTGCCACTATCAACATACACAATTTCAGTTTGATTGCTGTAATAGATTCGTAGACATTGAGAACCGACTAAATATTTCGGATGGTCGCCATGTTGGATTTTATATATGTAGGTCCTAGAGTTATGTACTGTTACATGCAGATTATTGTGAACGTGTAGTATTCAAACTTCAATCGCATAATTAGGACACAAGAAAAAACAAGGAGATTTAAAGAAATTCACAGCTGCCATCTTGAGGTTATGGAAACAATTAAAATAAATTAGATGCCAGTGGATTAACATTCGGATAAAGATTTACTGTACCAAGTTTCACTGCACGTGGATGGTTAAATTGCAAGAAACGTCCATGTGAATATTTATAATTCGCGTCACCGCCATGTTGGATTTGTGATCACCAGGTTATTTAAAGTCCTATAGGTGAACTTAAGTTCCTAGCCGCTATGAACATTAAAAAATTTAGTTTGATTGCTAAAATAGATTCGTAGATATTCAGTATCGTCTAAATATTTCGGATGGTCGCCATGTTGGATTGTTAAACGTATAGGCCATAGAGTCATGTACCATTAAAGGAAAATTATTGCGTAGGTTCATTATTCAAACTTTCACATCGATCGCATGACTACATCACAAGAAATAAAAACTTAATTTTAAAATCCGCACTGCCGCCATCTTGAGGTTATGTAAACAATTGAACTAAATTAGATACCAGTGGATTACAATGTGTATAAATATTTCCTGTACCAGGTTTCAGTGCGCTTAGAACATTAAATTGCGAGAAAGGTCTATTTAAAATGTTCAAATTCGCTTGGCCGCCATGTTCGTTTTGTATTTAACCGGTTTTTGAAAATCTTATAGATGGACTTCCAGTAGTGCCCTTTATCTCCGTACAAAATTTTAGGGAGATACCGCTAATAGTTTCAGAGATATAGAATGCCGGTGAAATATTTCGCACATCCGCCATCTTGTGATTATGTAAACAATTGAACGAAGTTAGATGTCGGTGCATTACAATGTATATAAACATATACTGTACCAAGTTTCATTGCGTTTGGTTGGTCAAATCGCGAGAAACGTCTATTTAAAAGTCGCAAATTCGCTTGGCCGCCATGTTGGTTTTGTAGTTACCAGGTTTTCAAAAGTCACATAAGTGAACTTATAGTAGTTCCCTCTATCACCATAGAAAATGTCAGGGTAATATCGGTAACAGTTTCGGAGATATTGAATGCTAGTAAAATATTTCGCACAGCCGCCATGTTGGATTGGTGAGTCGTAACAAAATTTGAAGGGCACGGTCGAGGTCGCCGGGAATAGTGTTATGAACTTTCCGAGTTCCATTGAAATCTCTCCTGCCGTTTAGATTTTATTAGGGGGACACACACACACGAATCACACACACACACACACACACACGGACAAAAGGTGATCTCATAAGCCTATTTTTTCAAAATTGAAAATAGGCTAAAAATGAGGAAAAAGTAGACTTATGAGAACGGGCAAATATGTGTCTGTCTGTCCTTCTGTCTGTCTGTCTGTCTGGCTGGCTGGCTGTGTGTGTGTGTCCCCCTATCAACTCCTAAACGGCTGCAGCAATCGAAACATATTTTGGTAGGAGTAAAGATCAATACCTGAATATCCCACGGCCATATTTGAAAATGATGTCAGTGCTACCAACTGCTGAAAAATCGCAACTGAAATTTGAGCTCCTTGTTGGATATCTTGGAAGGTATCAAAGGGAGCTATTTCAAAATTGGCACACGCATAGATAATAATATAGCAGTTTAATTTCCAGGAGGCCATATATGGAAGTGTTGCCAAAATGATTACATGCCTGCTGATAGGTCTAAATTTTTAAATGCATATAACTTCTACACTATCAATTGGATTTCAACTAAATTTCGTATGTGCTATGTGTACAAAAACAGATATGACTGAGCGTATTCTTAAGAGCCACCAGGGCTGCCAACTGTTAATAAATGCTCTCAACTTTTTTAAATCCAAATACCCATATATCAGAAAGTATGCAAGCCGACAGCTTTAAACTATGCACACGTATAATACCTGACATTCTATATTAATTTGGAGTAACTTATATACGTCAGTGCTACCAACATGATTCTAAGCCTGCTGAGAGGTCCAACTTTAAATACATGTAACTTCTATACTAACTAATGGATTTCATTCAAAATTGGAACAGCAATAGATCATATTATTTCAGATTATTTCTGACCAATACATGCATGGCATTGTTGCCAACATGATTTCACGCGCGCTGTTAGATACAATGTTTAACTGCATGTAACGTCCTTGCTATCCATTAGACTTAACCAAATTTTGTATTCTGTACCTTAAGAAATGGATCTAAGAATATATTCAGTCACCAGGGCTGCCAAATGTAGTGTTTTATTAGGCTACATTATGCCAGGTACACAGTATTTCGAACTAATTAGAAATTTCGATATTACCAAGTTAATTTCGTCATTATTCTAGATAGATTCATATAGATTAATCATTGGCATGCATCTTAAATTTTAAGAAATGTAGGCTCTTTAGTTCGTCACGAAACTTCTTGTTTTAGCCTTCTTTTTACATTTTGCAAAAATGAGGAAAAAGTAGACTTATGAGATCGATCCGGGCAAATGTGTGTATGTCTGTCTGTCTGTCCTTCTGTCTGTCTGTCTGGCTGGCTGGCTGTGTGTGTCCCCCCCCCCAACAGCTCCTAAACGGCTGGAGCAATCGAAACAAAATTTGGTTGGTGTAAAGATATATACCTGAATATCACAATGCCGTATTTGAAAATGATGTCAGTGCTACCAACTGCTGAAAAATCGCAATTGAAATTTGAGCTCCATGTTGGAAATCTTGGAAGGTATGAATGGGAGCTAGTTTAAAATTGGCACACGTATAGATTATAATATTTCAGTTTAATTTCCAGGAGGCCATACATGGCAGTGTTGCCAAAATTATTATAAGCCTCCTGATAGGTCCAATTAAAATGCACATAATTTCTACACTATGAATTGGAATTCAACCAAATTTCGCATGTGCTATGTGTATATATATATGACTGAGCGTATTCAGAAGAGCCACCAGGGCTGCCAACTGTTAATAAATGCTCTCAATTTATTTCATCCAAATACCAATATATGATAAAGTATACAAGCCGACAGCTTTAAGCTATGCACACGTATAGTATCTGACATTCAATATTAATTTGGAATAACTTATATACGCCAGTGCTACCAACATGATTCTAAGCCTGCTGGGAAGTCCAAATTTAAATACATGTAACTTCTATAATATCATTTGGATTTCAACCAAATTTCATATGTGCTATGTGTACCATAACAGATATGACTATGCGTATTCTTAAGAGCAACCAGTGCTGCCAACTGTTAATATGTACTGTCTCTCTTTTTGTTACCCTAATATCAATATATCAGAAAGTATGCAAGCCAATAGCTCTAAACTTTGCACACATATAGTACCTGCCATTCTAGATGAATTTGGAGTAACTAATATACGTCAGTGCTGCCAACATGATTCTAAGCCTGCTGATAGGACCAATTTTAAAATGCATATAACTTCTATACTAACTAATGGAATTCATTCAAAATTGGCACAACAATAGATCATATTAATTCAGATTATTTCTGACCAATACATGCATGACATTGTTGCCAACATTATTTTACGCACGCTGTTAGATCCAATGTTTACCTGCATGTAACGTTCATGCTATTCATCGGACTCCAACCAAATTTTGTATTCTGTACCTTAAGAGATGGAACTAAGAACATATTAAGTCACTAGGGCTGACAACTGTAATGCTCTATTAGGCTATATTATGCCGTGTATACAGAATTTCGAACTAAATAGAAATTTCAATTTTTTTTTATTTTTTTTTGTCGTTTACCCTCCAGGTTGGTGGAACCCACTGACTCAGCGAGGGAACTCACCACTACCGCCGCTACGGGCAGTGTCCTAGAGCTGGGAACATCGAATCGGAAGGGATACAACTGGTGAGGTGGGATTGGCACCTCGCCCAGGCGGCCTCACCTGCAAAGCGAACAGGGGCCTCATGAGGGAAGGTAAGGGATGGTTAGGGCGGATAGACAAGGAAGAGGGAAGGAGGCGGTCGTGGCCTTGAAGAAGGTACCATCCCGGCATTTGCCCGAAGACGAAGTGGGAAACCACGGAAAACCACTTCGAGGATGGCTGAGGGGGAATCAAACCCCCTCTACTCATTTGGGCCACCCGAGGCTGAGTAGACCCCGTTCCAGTCCTCGTACCACTTTTCAAATTTCGTAGCAGAGCCGGAAATCGAACCCAGGACCTCCGAAGCGGCAGCTAACTATGCTGACCACTACGCTACGGAGGCGACAATTTCGATATTACCAACTTAATTTCCTCATTATTCTAGATAGATCCGTATAGATTAATCATTGGCATGAATCTTAAATTTTAAAAAAGTAGGCTCTTTAGTTCGTCACGGAACTTCTTTTTTATTTATTAGATAAAGTATTAAATCAACACATTTAGATATTTGAGGAGAAATGCGCTCCCCTAACCTAGGTTGTGTGAATCGCAAGGCAATAATGACTGAGTTTTGTCCCTCTGTGTAACGGCAAGTGAAGCAGCGGGTGACTAATTATATAGGACTTACCTAGTCGTTGGAAATACCCACGCAGGCAAGTGGAGGAAGTGTAAAGGATTTTTTTATTGCAAAGTCAACACTTTCTTCTTAAGTATTCAATCCATGGATTGGTCTGCGGCAGTTCCCCAGTCGGCTCTATTTATAGCTTTCCTCTTCATCTGTTCATAGTTTCTGCATCCTACATCAGACATGATTTGCTGTACATATTGTAGGCGTGGTCTTCCTCGACATCTTTTGCCTTCAACCATTCCCTCCAATACCGTTTTCAGCAGGCTATCGTGTCTCAAAATATGTCCTATCAGTCTAGTCCTCCTCCTCTTTATGCTTTTCCATAAGGTATAATTTTCCTCCACCTTTTTAAATACTTCAGCATTCGTTATTTTTTCTGTCCAGCTAATTTTTAGCATTCTTCTATAACACCATTGTTCAAAAGAATTTATCCTCCTTTTTTCTTCTAATTGAGGGTATTTCCATGATTGCCTTCTTTCACTTCTCTATTATTCTCAACAATCCAAGCGAAAGCAAATAGGGAAATAACAAGAAACGTGGCGGCTTCAGTGGCGTAGTCGGTAACATGCTGAGCTTCTATGCCCAAGACCGCGTGTTCAAATCCAGCCGAAGTCGTCGGATTTTTTAAGGGCGTTAAAAATCCCTCAGTATGCCTTCCTTCGGAGGGGAAGTAAAGCTGGCGGTCCCATGTCATAGATTTATGGCATGTTAAAGAACCTTCCACTAATTACACCTGTGTGAAGCTACATTGTATAGGTTAAGAATGTAAACAATGTTCTTAGGTTCCTACGTTCGTTGCCAAGAGCCGACTGCGGTGACGTTTGGTAGTTAAGTTCTGAACTAGTAGTCGTTGAGGGTGGCGTTTGGCGGCAAAAGTAGGAACTACTTGAAAATTAATCGTCTGCAGTCCTTATAGGGGCAGATGACCTCGTAGTTCCGCCCCTTAAAACAACAATAACTAACTAGTCCTTATACTTAAATTAAAAGAGATACACACTCTGATACAGTCATCAAAATTAACACCGGTTTTCAGACAGATTCTACACTCACCCAAAGTACACTGCGTTGTCGCAGCCCCTAAACTTAAGAACCAACCAGCCAACCAACAAGAAACGTGAAGAATTCAGAACTTAGCAAAAACTAAAATTATTTAAAAAAATCCAGTTCAACGTAGTGGTCTAACAAGAAGTTCCGTGACGAACTAAAGAGCCTACTTTTCTTAAAATTCAGCATTCATGCCAATGATTAATCTATATGGATCCATCCAGAATAGTGACGATTTCTTATTAGTTCGAAATACTGTATACCTGGCAAAATGTAGCCTAATAGAGCACTACTGTAGGCAACCTGGTGACTGAATATATTCTTAGTTCCATCTCTTAAGGTACAGAATACAAAATTTGGTTGAAGACCAATGGCTAGCATGGACGTTACATGCAGTTAAATATTGGATCTAACAGCGCGCGGAAAATCATGTTGGCAACAATGGCATGCATGTATTGGTCAGAAATAATCTGAACTATTATGATCTATTGCTGTGCCAATTTTGAATGAAATCCATTAGTTAGTATATAAATTACATGCATTTTAAAATTGGACCTACCAGCAGGCTTAGAATCAAGTTGGCACCATTGACGTATATTCGTTACTCCAAATTAGTCTAGAATGCCAGGTACCACACGTGTGCAAAGTTTAGAGCTATTGGCTTGCATACTTTATAATATATTGATATTAGGCTAACAAAAATAGAGACAGCATTTATTAACAGTTGGCAGCCCTGGTGGCTCTTAAGAATACGCTCAGTCATATCTGTTTACAGTATGTACACATAGCACATACGAAATTTGGTTGAATTCCAATTGATGGTGTAGAAGTTATATGCATTTATACGGCATTGAGATATTTACTTCTACCAAATTTTGTTTCAATTGCTGCAGCCGTTTAGGAGTTGATAGGGGGGGACCCACAGCCAGGCAACCAGACAGACAGACAGACAGAAGGACAGACAGAAGGAGAGACAGACAGACATTTGCCCGGATCGATCTCATAAGTCTACTTTTTCCTCATTTTTGCAAAATGGGAAAAGTACGCTAAAAACTATCCGCAAATTTACTATAAACAATAGCCGCAGCTAATCTGCTGTCCGAAAAGTTATGTAAACTATATCCGCAAGGCGATACATTTTGTGGATGCGCGGATATCCACTTCCGCGCAGGGTTTTGCACATGAGTACCAGAAATCGAAGATCGATGAAAATAATCTGGCGAAGGGTTGTAAACACGTCAACACTGTGATTGATTAAGTTATTATTGTGACGAACGATTGTCAACACTATTCTGTTAACCCGCGAGGACTGGCACATGGGTATTTTGACCCGAGGATTCAATAATGATCTATTTTTTCGCTTTGATCAACGCTTATTTCCTGCCGCTTACTGTGAGTAGGGGGGCAGTAAGAGTCCTAACGCATAGTCTACTTTCCTGGTGACGTCATCCAAGATGGTGGCCATGACGTCACCATGACGTCATCCAAGATGGCGACCATGACGTCACCATGACGTCACACAAGATGGCGACCATGATGTCACCATGATGTCACACGGTCATGTCGTTGCCGTGACGTCACCCGGCCATGACGTTGCACAAGATGGCAACCATGACGTTACAAGATGACGGCTATAGCTTAACTAACCTAGCCTAACCTAACCTCACCTACGAGGTGTGATCAAGAAGTTCCAAAATGTTAACCCGTAGCCTACTTTCCTGCTGACGTCACCTACGAGGTGTGATCAAAAAGATAACCCATAGCCTACTTTCCTGGTGACGTTGCAACGAGGGGTGATCAAAAATTCCAAAATGTTGACCCATAGCCTACTTTCCACTAACCAAAATGGCGGCTAACCAAAATGGCGGCCATGGCTTAACTAACCTAGCCTAACAGACCTACGAGGTGCGATCGAAAAGTCCCAAAATGTTAATCCATAGCCTACTTTCCAGGTGACTTTGTAACGAGGTTAGGTTAGACGCCATTTTGGTTAGCCGCCATTTTGGTTAGTGGAAAGTAGGCTATGGGTCAACATTTTGGAATTTTTGATCACCCCTCGTTGCGACGTCACCAGGAAAGTAGGCTTTGGGTTAACTTTTTGATCACACCTCGTAGGTGACGTCACCAGGAATGTAGGCTACGGGTTAACATTTTGGAACTTCTTGATCACACCTAGTAGGTGAGGTTAGGTTACTCTAGGTTAGTTAAGCTATAGCCGTCATCTTGTAACGTCATGGTCGCCAACTTGTGCGACGTCATGCCAACGTCATGAACGTGTGACGTCTTGGTGACATCATGGTCGCCATCTTGTGTGACGTCATGATGACGTCATGGCCACCATCTTGGATGATGTCACCAGGAAAGTAGGCTATGCGTTATAACTCTTACTGCCCCCCTACTACTGTACCTTCCTTCCTAGCCTTGAACTTCACCCAGCAAAAGAAACATGTCCATTTCTTTTTGAACTCTCAAGTTATTTCTGTATTATTTACGGTCGGGTCAGATTTACCCATGGCGCCAGTCCTCGCGTGACAATTTTCGGCTTACGTTAGTCGGGACAATCTGTAAAAAAATAAGGGGGGAAAATCAACTACAGTATTTTCGTGCAGTACAATCACATAGCTCACTTTCTTGTTGATCCATGTTTAGTGTCTAGGGACACATTGGTCATCAGCTCCTTTGTTCAAAAATATTGAGCTGACTGCTTTGCTGCCATTATTAATGTCAATTATACTGTTACGAAAAGTATTGTAATTTTTCTGCATGTTAAATTTGAAAAATATAAATAATCCTTATTTTATATTGGGAAGAGTCCATAGGAAGACACCAGGTGAAAAATTACTTTAAAATCCGTACGTCTACGACAAAAAGGGAATGACCCGGCGCAAGTTGTCGTGTTATATTTTTTCACGCCACTTCACAAGGGTTAATGCCCGTTTCTATTTAGCGCTCCTATTTAACTGGTGGTCTATTATAATGTGGCCAGTTTTTTAAGGAAGCTAATACACAATTACTACAAAACAGTTGAATAAAATTATGCAAACTTTGATGGTATTTGGAAAATCCAATACAGCGTCCTTATTCAGTCACAATTCCCTGCGGACTTCAATAATTGTGTTTATGAGAAATGTTGTTGCAGTTAATTCATTTAGTGGCTTTCTGACATGGCGGTCGTGTAGCCCGATGTAATTGGATGTGTGTGTGTGTACGTGTGGAATCTGTATGATAGCGCGTGTCATTTTGTGATGGCAGTTCTAGCGCGTGTATTTGTAATGGAGAGGATGTTAGGGTTTAGCTAGAAGGCGGCCACAGCCTTAATTTAAGTACCATCCCAACATTTACCTGGAGTTGAAGTGAGGAAAACCACGGAAAATTCTAGAATAGGTGAGGTAGAAACGATCTCACCTCTTCTCAGTTCCGCCTTGGGAGGCTGAGTCAGCCCGCAGAACAGAATAATTAATTTTCTTGCCAGAGCCCGAACAATACTCGGGTCTCTACTGTGAGTATCAAGCACGGTAGCCACTACGCCACGGGGTGGACTCACCTGCTGTGCACAAGGTAGCGTGAACGAAAAAACTCCGGCGCAGTGAGTAGCCTTCAATGAGGGAGAGCCGTATTAATTGATTTAGTGGCGCGTTAAAGATCTCCTTCAGGGAAAATCTCTGGCTCCCAGGCTTCTCTACAAGTCACACTAGTAATAAAACATTCTATATCTGACTTTTCTAGCATACGAGATAACTCCACAGTAGAGAGACGATCGTGACACGACATGTCTCTAACAAGAGCACTTAATAAAATGATTGATGATACGAAAAGAATAATCCTATTAACTGGAACATTCACAGTAAGAGTTCAACAATATGAAACTAATAATCCAGACCGGTTAAACATTGTTATCTGAAAATAGGAACTTCTGCCTTGTAATAAGGAATTGGGAACAGACAAAGTAGAGTTAGAGAAGACAGAAAGACCAGACAGTGAAAATGAGAGGACATAAACAATAGAGACGTGAGAAAGATAGTGCAGGCAATAAAAATCAGAATACAGACAGAATAGAGATACCATAAAAAGAGGACAGACAGTGGAAATTTGAAGAAGGAATATAAATGCCAGAAAGAAAGAAGGAAAGAAAGAAAGTAAGAAAGAAAGAACAGGCAGCAGATGAAAATCCACAGCCTGCTTGCAGTCGACCGACCGGGCCAGGGATGGAATGAATGAATCCCCCATCTAGCGGCGAGGATATGAACTGTGAACAGGCAGTAGATACGAGAGAAAAAACAAGATGTTCAGCAAAGAACATATAGCCTACTTTCTCCTAAATGTATGGGTATATTTATAACTCTTTGTCCTCATCCCTAAAACCACCTCTACCACCATGTAGTGTTTGTTTTCTTTTATATTGATAATTAGCCAGTAAGTGTCAAAATCAATATTATATACTTTATGATGATTGAATAACAAAACTACTAACTTATTGTAATGCATTCACGTCCGTTAATCTCTATATTAAGCCAGCCTGCAAACTTAAGGATCTATCGTTTTGGGTACCTTCCCCTTAAAAAATCCGCGCCAATCACAGTAGGTTGGTGCTGCGACCTAGCAGTGAATTCATATTTATCTAGTACGCCTCTGGGTGTTCAACGAGTAGGCAGTTTAAAGTAGCCAGGAGGGAGGCGATCCAACTGGCAGTGTTTAATGATAGAGCGTACAGTCACTCGTCCTGCTAGAAGGACCTTCCGGAAGTACTTTTGTACACAGCGGTGCGTCCTTCCAGCAGGACTTTGGCTCCTTATGGCAAATGTTTGAACTGGCCTTCCAGCAGGACGCGTCCTTCCGGCAGTACTTTGGGTTATCAGAGCGTAATAATATTGCAGTTCTGGTACTGGGCAAACAATAAAAGTCTGTAAATATTCTAAAATATTCAATATGACTGATATTGACTAATACAATAACTGTCTCTTAACAACATATTGACTCTAAAATATATAAACGTATAAAGTATAAACGTGTTTTCTTATGGTACAGAGACTAAATAAATGTATGAGCGACGGCGCGTCCATCACTCGAGAATAAATAAATAAAAAAAAGCCTAGTTGTGTTTTTGTCAATATCCCACTGCACAGTTGCACAACTACACGTAATTTAAACTACAGTACCATGACATTTACTGATATCATAATTACTAGCAAATAACGAGCGACTCCATGCATCTCCGCTGTTTGGAGCATCGAAATAGGTAGCAAAAACATAAACACAGTCACCATTACGTATAATCGCCGCCATTACTGAACGGTCAGAGCTACCAACTTCAGACTTACATGCGCTGATTCGTTACATTTCCCTCTATATAATGGAAAAAAGAACTGTCCTGCCAGCAGGACGCTTCGTCCTCATATAAGCAATTGAATTACGTACTCAAATGAGGACCTAACTTCCTGCCGGCAGTGCCTTGTACGTTCTATCATTAAAGGTAATCGGAGCGCGATCGTGGCTAATAGTCGAACTACCAGTATTACAAAATTGCCATACTTTAGGAGGCCAGGTATTGACACAGCGGTATATTTGGAACAATACTACCACATAACCCACAAGAGGACAGCACCGTACAGAGACATTAAGAAGGCTGTGGTTGATAACAACGTGTATCTAATTCTTCTATTCTCCTTTTCGTAATGTCTTCCGTTTATGTGCAATGCTGGGACTGTGATTTTATTAATAAACGAGTGTATACATTAGCCTCCCCTTTGAGCTAAATGACATTTTATTCAGTATCTGTGAAAAGAGCTTGTGCACATCATTTGTAAAAGAATTCAAGAAAAAAAAAAGTCAACTGTAGCAGTATTCGATCCCCAGTCAACTGCGTGACAGGCTAACACGCTAGCCCAGAGCTAAACATATCCGTAACATCATGGCGATCTTAACTGATATATTAGATTCAACCTATTGGCAAATAATGACTTGAAATAAACTATTTCTTCACTGCAGTACATCTTCATTATAGATCATTTCATACAAAGTTTATATTATTTTATCAGTAGGGTATATCGCATACAACATACTAAAACTACTGAAATATAAGACAGGCTCATGAGGACAGCTGCCATCTTGTCGTGTGGCAGATACAGCTCAGCTCTTTTAAGCCAGTCATACAGAATAATATTATAATATTAAATTATAATAAATAACGGATCACGACCTTCAGGATAGCTTAAACCACCCTAGGCTTGATAATCTGAATTGGTGGGTCTTAAGCTATTGATTATAATGGTTGCATAATTCACACGGCCACCATCCTGAAATGGCAAGGCCGATGACCTTGAAGTTTGGGTGAAAGACGCGTCCTATATAAAGGTATGTTGTCACCAAATTTGGTAGAGTTCGGATGATTAGTATAACCGTAATTTGAGTTTACGTTTTGAACGTTTGAGTGGCCGCCATTCAGTTTTGGTAAAGATGGCGGCGATATAAAGTATGACACTGAGGTGCCCTATGCTAGAGCTACCTCTGTACCAAATTTCGTTCAATTCGGTTTCACCGTGTTCGAATTGATAGGGGGGGGACAGACATTCAGAGTACACTCACTCACTCACACACACACACACACACACAGACTCACACACACACATACGCACAGACAGACACACAATATTTCGCCCTGTGTTGATCTCATAAGTCTACTTTAATTTTTTGCAAAAATCGAAAGTAGGCTAATAATGAATATAGATAATAATGTTATTGGTTTAAAGTCCTTTTTGACTACAGTGGCTTTTAGAGACGCCGACGCCGACGCCGAGGAGCCGGAATATTGCCCCGAAGGAGATCTTTAACGTGACAGTAAATCTACTGACACAGCACCCACAAATGCCAACTGACTGTGCCGGGATTCAATCCTGCAATCTTGAGCACAGCAGACGAGAACGTTACCGCTGAGCCACGCAGCCAATCAAAATAATAGAGATGCCAGAAAGAAAGAGCAGGCAGTGGATGTGAAAAAAGGGCAGAAAGAATCAAAATATCAGAAAGAGAGAGCAGGTAGTTTATGTAAGAAAAGGACAGAAATAATAAACAGTCAGTGGGTATTATAAAAGGACAGAAAAAAGAGCAGGCAGTGGATATTAGAAAAGGACAGAAACAATAGAAAAGCCAGAAAAAAGAACAGGCAATGGATATGAGGAAAGGACAGAAAGAAAGAGCAGGCAGTGGGTACGAGAAAATGACAGAAAGAAAGAGCAGGCAGTGGGTATGAGAAAAGGACAGAAAGAAAGAACAGGCAGGGGATATGAAAAAAGGACAGATAGAAAGAGCAGGCAGTGGGTATGAGAAAGGGACAGAAAGAAAGAGCAGGCAGTTGATATGAGAAAAGGGCAGAAAGAAAGAGCAGGCAGTGGATATGAGAAAAGGTCAGAAATAATAGGAATGCCAGAAAAAAAACAGGCTGTGGATATGAAAAAGGACAGATTGAAAGAGCAGGCAGTGGGTATGAGAAAAGGGCAGAAAGAAAGAGCAGGCAGTGGGTATGAGAAAAGGACAGAAATAATAGGTATGCCAGAAAAAAGAACGGGCTGTGGATATGAAAAAGGACAGGTTGAAAGAGCAGGCAGTGGGTATGAGAAAAGGGCAGAAAGAAAGAGCAGGCAGTGGGTATGAGAAAAGGACAGAAATAATAGGAATGCCAGAAAAAAGAACAGGCTGTGGACATGAAAAAGGACAGATTGAAAGAGCAGGCAGTGGGTATGAGAAAAGGGCAGAAAGAAAGAGCAGGCAGTGGGTATGAGAAAAGGACAGAAATAATAGGAATGCCAGAAAAAAGAACGGGCTGTGGATATGAAAAAGGACAGATTGAAAGAGCAGGCAGTGGGTATGAGGTAAGGGCAGAAAGAAAGAGCAGGCAGTGGGTATGAGAAAATGACAAAAAGAAAGAGCAGGCAGTGGGTATAAGAAAAGGACAGAAAGAAAGAACAGGCAGGGGATATGAAAAAAGGACAGATTGAATGAGCAGGCAGTGGGTATGAGAAAGGGACAGAAAGAAAGAGCAGGCAGTAGGTATGAGAAAGGGACAGAAACAATAGAAATGCCAGAAAAAAGAACAGGCAGTGGATATGAGAAAAGGACAGAAAGAAAGAGCAGGCAGTGGGTACGAGAAAATGACAGAAAGAAAGAGCAGGCAGTGGGTATGAGAAAAGGACAGAAAGAAAGAACAGGCAGGGGATATGAAAAAAGGACAGATAGAAAGAGCAGGCAGTGGGTATGAGAAAGGGACAGAAAGAAAGAGCAGGCAGTTGATATGAGAAAAGGGCAGAAAGAAAGAGCAGGCAGTGGATATGAGAAAAGGTCAGAAATAATAGGAATGCCAGAAAAAAGAACAGGCTGTGGATATGAAAAAGGACAGATTGAAAGAGCAGGCAGTGGGTATGAGAAAGGGACAGAAAGAAAGAGCAGGCAGTGGGAATGAGAAAATGACAGAAAGAAAGAGCAGGCAGTGGGTATGAGAAAGGGACAGAAAGAAAGAGCAGGCAGTGGGTACGAGAAAATGACAGAAAGAAAGAGCAGGCAGTGGGTATGAGAAAAGGACAGAAAGAAAGAACAGGCAGGGGATATGAAAAAAGGACAGATAGAAAGAGCAGGCAGTGGGTATGAGAAAGGGACAGAAAGAAAGAGCAGGCAGTGGGTATGAGAAAATGACAGAAAGAAAGAGCAGGCAGTGGGTATGAGAAAGGGACAGAAAGAAACAACAGGCAGGGGATATGAAAAAAGGACAAATTGAAAGAGCAGGCAGTGGGTATGAGAAAGGGACAGAATGAAAGAGCAGGCAGTGGGTATGAGAAAAGGACAGAAATAATAGGAATGCCAGAAAAAAGAACGGGCTGTGGATATGAAAAAGACAGATTGAAAGAGCAGGCAGTGGGTATGAGAAAAGGGCAGAAAGAAAGAGCAGGCAGTGGGTATGAGAAAAGGACAGAAATAATAGGAATGCCAGAAAAAAGAACAGGCTGTGGACATGAAAAAGGACAGATTGAAAGAGCAGGCAGTGGGTATGAGAAAAGGGCAGAAAGAAAGAGCAGGCAGTGGGTATGAGAAAAGGACAGAAATAATAGGAATGCCAGAAAAAAGAACGGGCTGTGGATATGAAAAAGGACAGATTGAAAGAGCAGGCAGTGGGTATGAGGAAAGGGCAGAAAGAAAGAGCAGGCAGTGGGTATGAGAAAATGACAAAAAGAAAGAGCAGGCAGTGGGTATAAGAAAAGGACAGAAAGAAAGAACAGGCAGGGGATATGAAAAAAGGACAGATTGAATGAGCAGGCAGTGGGTATGAGAAAGGGACAGAAAGAAAGAGCAGGCAGTAGGTATGAGAAAGGGACAGAAACAATAGAAATGCCAGAAAAAAGAACAGGCAGTGGATATGAGAAAAGGACAGAAAGAAAGAGCAGGCAGTGGGTACGAGAAAATGACAGAAAGAAAGAGCAGGCAGTGGGTATGAGAAAAGGACAGAAAGAAAGAACAGGCAGGGGATATGAAAAAAGGACAGATAGAAAGAGCAGGCAGTGGGTATGAGAAAGGGACAGAAAGAAAGAGCAGGCAGTTGATATGAGAAAAGGGCAGAAAGAAAGAGCAGGCAGTGGATATGAGAAAAGGTTAGAAATAATAGGAAGCAAGAAAAAAGAACAGGCTGTGGATATGAAAAAGGACAGATTGAAAGAGCAGGCAGTGGGTATGAGAAAAGGGCAGAAAGAAAGAGCAGGCAGTGGGTATGAGAAAAGGACGGAAATAATAGGAATGCCAGAAAAAAGAACGGGCTGTGGATATGAAAAAGGACAGATTGAAAGAGCAGGCAGTGGGTATGAGAAAAAGGCAGAAAGAAAGAGCAGGCAGTGGGTATGAGAAAAGGACAGAAATAATAGGAATGCCAGAAAAAAGAACAGGCTGTTGACATGAAAAAGGACAGATTGAAAGAGCAGGCAGTGGGTATGAGAAAAGGGCAGAAAGAAAGAGCAGGCAGTAGGTATGAGAAAAGGACAGAAATAATAGGAATGCCAGAAAAAAGAACGGGCTGTGGATATGAAAAAGGACAGATTGAAAGAGCAGGCAGTGGGTATGAGGAAAGGGCAGAAAGAAAGAGCAGGCAGTGGGTATGAGAAAATGACAAAAAGAAAGAGCAGGCAGTGGGTATAAGAAAAGGACAGAAAGAAAGAACAGGCAGGGGATATGAAAAAAGGACAGATTGAATGAGCAGGCAGTGGGTATGAGAAAGGGACAGAAAGAAAGAGCAGGCAGTATGTATGAGAAAGGGACAGAAACAATAGAAATGCCAGAAAAAAGAACAGGCAGTGGATATGAGAAAAGGACAGAAAGAAAGAGCAGGCAGTGGGTATGAGAAAATGACAGAAAGAAAGAGCAGGCAGTGGGTATGAGAAAAGGACAGAAAGAAACAACAGGCAGGGGATATGAAAAAAGGACAATTTGAAAGAGCAGGCAGTGGGTATGAGAAAGGGACAGAAAGAAAGAGCAGGCGGTGGGTATGAGAAAGGGACAGAAAGAAAGAGCAGGCAGTGGATATGAGAAAAGGACAGAAATAATAGGAATGTCAAAAAAAAAGAACAGGCAGGGGATATGAAAAAAGGACAGAAAGAAAGAGCAGGCAGTGGATATGAGAAAAGGGCAGAAAGAAAGAGGAGGCAGTGGATATGAGAAAAGGGCAGAAAGAAAGGGCAGGCAGTGGATATTAGAAGAGGACAGAAAGAATAGTGATACTGGATAGAACGAGCTGGCTGCGAAAGAATAGAGACCAGAAAGAAAGAGAAGGCATAGGGAATGCGAGAAGGATAGAAAGAATTGAGATACCAGAAAGAAACAGCACTCAGTGGAAATGAGAGATGGCCCAGGGGCTTACGGAAGTGTGGCAGTAACGAGTTAGCGTGCAGCGCGGCCGCTTGTGAATTTCAGTAATTAAGAAACAATTGCTCGCTGTTGTCGCCAGAGAAGATGGATGTGAGGAGAGAGAAACAAGTGAAGAAAATTATGGTCGTGTTAACTTCTATTGTGCTACGGCGCAGAGCAGAACTCGTACATTTCTATAAAAAGGGTTGTAGTAAACCCAGACAGACATTGTAGTCATGTTTGTGTGAATACTAATAAAACAGAACCCTCGCGATCTGGCCTTAGAAGATAAGCACGACTGCTATCCACCTTACGGCCTGTGGATTATGGAGGACATGTCTGGAGGGTAATGACGCTTTCAGCAACATATACGGGGTTTTAACTATCAAGCAGCCAGAAATTCTCCTCACGAGGCTGAAAGCTCCTCATTTCAGCCCTCACGTGAGATCTTACTTTTAAAAGAACCGGGAATCGAAAGCTTAAAAGCCGCACGGATGGCAGGTCCCAGACGCAATTCAGAAAAGCCAAGGTGAACAGCATAACTCCAAACATATATAACTTACTCCTCTCTCTGAAGTCTTATTTCGACATGACTCTACAGTTTGACGCTGGCCGAAAGCTCGCACGCTAGCTCGTAAACCCGCTCCGAAGCAAGTAATTTAAATTTCCACTGAATTGAGATTGTTGAAAGAAATGAAAACGTAAAAACACTCATGCCGGGCGATGTATTATAGATAGAGATATGCTGCCGCGGACGTTTTTGTAGAACTTTGCATGCTGAACAATTCTTACACTCATAGATATTTTTCACGGTTTACTAAGTGTAAGCTTAACTGGCGCACGGATGGCAGAATTTTCTTCGACTCGATTCACTGAAATCCTTGCTCCTCAACTTCCATTGGTCATAAATGAATATTTTTTGTACAGAAACCTTCCTCTAGAAATCCTTTACAGAATGGTAAAAACCGCATCAAAATCCATCCAGTGTTCTCGAGATTACTCGTTACATCCAAGAATCGGGGACTTGGTTTTATACTGTGTAGAGATATCATGTTGTAATGTTGGTCGCCTGCTATCAACATTGAATAATTATTTAAGATAACAGATGAAATAATGGCTTATAGCCTAAATGTTTCCTGAACGAACTTGAATTTGAAGGTTATATATTTATGTGCTGTATATACGTTTGCTAAATGGGTGATATTATGCATTTGTAACGTAATGAATGGTAAGTTATTATTCATAGAGACTTATTAACTTAGGTATTATTATTATTTTTATTTATTCGTTAATTCCCCATAAGGAGAGCGATACAACACAATCAATTTTCATGCCTCATTCTGGACCTTTCTTCTCTTTTCCCAAAAACTCTCATATACACACTATGCTTCCTCTTTCTCTCCTCCGTCCACTTCTTTCCCGTTTGTCTCTCTTTGCGAGTTTGCTCTAACTTCTGTTTAAGTTTTTCTCTGTATGTGCTCCTGTCTGCAATGTCTTCTGTAGAGATGTTTAGTTTCTTGAAGTCTTCCACGGTTTCCTTTACCCAATTGGTTTTTAGTGTGCTATTCGCAACTATATTAAAAATTTTCATTGTCAGTCTGTCTTCGGTCATCCTATGTGAATGTCCATACAATTTTGCCCTTCTTTTCCTTATGTTGTTTGTAATCGTCTCTGTCTGTTTGTACCGTTCTATTGTCGGTCTCTTAATCCATATTCCCTCTTTCTGAACTGTCCCGTACATCTTTCTCAGACTTTTTCTCTCTTTATTTTTCTAATTCCTTGATTGCTGTCGTTTCTGAAGCGTATAAAGCCTCTGGTAGGACTACTGTACGATGATGTCGTAATTTGGCATTGATGGAAATACTTTTTTTTATTGAAGTGGTTCCATGTAAGCCGGCAATTTAGTGATCCTGTCTTCATTGGATGCCAAGTTCAGTCCTGTTTTCTGTATAATCTCTCCTAGGTATTTGAAACTTTCCAACTATGTTATTTTTCCATACTTGGTTTCCAGTGGGTGCTTGTCTGTAGATTTTGTGTCCATGAACTGTGTCTTTTCGTATGAGATTTGTAACCCTGTTTTGGCAGATATTTCATGTAGCGTCTCTAGAGCTTCTTTGGCTTCGTTTCTGCTATTTGTTATAATCGTTACCTCATCGGCAAAGGCCAGACATTTAATGTTGACTGCTTTTTCCTGGTGTTTTGCCATTTTTATGCCTTTGACTCCTTTTTGCCATGTCTTGATTATTTTATCCAAAACTGAGTTGAATAGACTGAGTGATAAACCATTTCCTTGTCGCACTCCTATATTAATTTTGAAGGGTTCTGAGATCTCTCCCATGAATTTAACTTTGGATATTGAATTTTTTAATGTGTCTTTGGATTAGTTTTATGGACTTATTGTCCCCCTTTATTTCTTCTAATGTGTCAAAAAGTGTTTCTCTATCTATGGATTCGTACGCTTTCTGTAGTCGACGAATGTGATTGTTGTGTTCCTGGACTTTCTCGTTGCTAATATTGTTCTCAGGCACCTAATCTGCTCACTGCACGATCTTCCCTTCCTGAACCCTCCTTGGTATTCTCCTATCTGTGGATCTATCTGAGGCTATATCCGTTTTAACAGGGCTTTGGAGAAAATTTTGTACGCGACGGGTAATAGTGAAATCCCTCTATAATTATTAGGGTTAATTTTGTCTCCCTTCTTGTGGAGAGGGTGTATTAGGTCTGACTACCATTCTTCTGGTACCTTCCCTGTTTCCCAGATGTTTTCGATGATTTTGTGTATTTTTGGTGTAACATTTTCGTGGTCTAATTTCCAGATTTCCGAAATCAATCCGTCTTCTCCAGGCGCTCTATTGTTCTTCAGTGATTTTATTATATCCACGATTTCTTCAAGTGTTGGAGGTTTGGAATCCATGTTAGGTTCTGGCTTTACGAACCTCTGTGTTGGTTTATCACAGTTAAGCAGTGAGTCAAAATATTGTGCCAGTATCGCACAGTTCTTTTTCGGGTTTGTCTCCAGTGTTCCGCCTTGTCTTGTCTTTTGAAGCATAAGCTCGGTTGTCGATATCCTGTCATATTCTCTCTGAATGTTCTGTAGAAGTTTCATGTGTTATTTTTGGTAAAATCCTCTTCTATCTCCTTCAGTCTGTTGTTATCGTAGTTTCTTTTTTCTCTGTGGATTATTCTCGACGAGTCTTTTTGTTTCTTGTTGAATTCTTCCCATTTTCGGATGTTCTATGGCTGTTAAATTTTTCCAGGCTTGTAGTCTATCCTTTATGGCTCTGTCACATGTCATGTTCACCCATCTGTGCTTTCTCGGGGGTTGCCCCATTTTTATCAGTTCTTTTATGTTTTCGGACATGTCCGTCCAGTTGATACTCTCAATTTTCTTAAGTCCTTCTGTTATTTCTTTCTTGTTTAATTGTAAATACTCTGGGTCTGTACTGAAAATTCTGGTTGTTCTCTTAATTTGTCTGTTTGGTATAAACTTCGCCTTGATTTGTAGTAGATGATGATCAGATTCGAAAAAAACTTTTCTCGTTCGTATATTCATAACTTCTGTAGTGTTCTTTGTAGACATCACAACGTGGTCTATCTGAAATTCTCCGAGGGCGCTGTTTGGAGATTTCCAAGTCCATAGTTTCTTGTAGGGTTTCTGGAATTGTGTTGACATGATTTTGAGGTCGAAATTCCTACAGAGGTTTATCAAATTCTCTCCATTCTTGCTTGTCCTCTGGTGCGCTGTATGTTTTCCTGTTGTGTCTCTGAATTTTCTTTCGCGGCCTAATTGTGCATTAAAATCACCAAGCAATAATTTTACGTGCTTCGTGGGGATTTTGTTGGTGAGTTCTTCTAAATCCTCCCAGAATTCTTCTATCATCTGCGGATTTTTGTTATTGTAGTTATTTGTGGGGGCATGGGCATTGATTATTTTATACGCTTTGTTACCAGAACGTATCGTAAGTGTGGACATTTTTTCAGATTTTGAAGTGAAATCTATTACAGAGTCCAATATTCAGTTGCGTACTACAAAACCTGTTCCGAAGAGTTTAAGATGTTTTCCTGGAATAGTTATGACTGGTTTCCCCTTGTATATTCTGTAACTTCCCGAATCGAAGTGATTCTCATCTGAGAATCTTGTTTCCTGTATAGCCAGTATTTTGATATTGAATGTGTCCATGATGTTTGTTAGTTGTTTCACTTGACCTAGCTTCAGAAGTGTGTACGTTGAGTGTTCCCATGTAAAATATTCTCTTAGTTTTGAGAGTATTTGAGAAGCTCCGCTTCTCCTCTTCATGACATACCTGATCCCCTGGAATCCGATGATCAGGTACATTACCCAGTTTTATTGACTGGGGCCCAGGGTAGTGTGTTCGTTTACGTCATTCTGTCATGATTATTGATTTATGTTCAAGTTGTGGTGGTGAAACCCCGAGGGATCTCACAGAATTACGAATGGAGTTTTGAATTCCAGAAGATTGAATCACAACCGAGCTCACAGAGCTAACAGACGCCGACCAGAGTACCGGTGGTTACCACACAGACGTGTCTGGATTTTAGATTTTCACCTAGTAACCCTAGGCAGGGGCCCTCACAGGGTGCTACCATCCGGAGCCAGATGGACCCAGGTTTTTTAACGAGGTGTTACTCCTCCCCCTCCTCCTTCCTCAACACTTGCGTGATGAGGCACCGGGCTTGGGACCGGCAATTGCGGAGTTAGAGACTTATTATTATTATTATTATTATTATTATTATTATTATTATTACCATCACTTTCAATGATGAGTGTGTTCTGAAAAGTACATCCAAACATTTTTTTCTGAACTCCTCAGTAACTTGATTTACTCTGCCGAATGTTATACATTTCATTATGTTCAAGCTTCGACTGTAGAATTGAGTATTTTAATTGCATGTTCATGCACATGGTCACTGTATACCGTATTACCAACATATGTTACATCCGTAATTAAAATCTCTCGGCCACAAATGAGAATTAAAGCGATCAGTAAATTACAGAGAGCTGGGGATATTTATCAGGGCTAACATATGCACACATGCTAACCAAACAATTACCGTACAGTACCAAACACACACACACCGTGTAGAGCAGGCGATAATGGAGTGTCACTACCTCAATTGTGAGGATAAGAAAAATGAAGGCTTTAAGCTATTAGGCAGAGTAATGCACAAATGTGTCAACGATGGGAAGAGGTGTGAACATAGCTTGTGAGGTCAAACTTCTTGCATTTGCCGACGAAATTGTTGTCATAACAGAGAATGAAGAGGAGCTAAAAAAGGACAGCTAAAGTGTTAATAGAGGAAGCACAAAAAGTGGGTCTGAGGATCAATCAAGAGAGAACGGAGTGTATGGTAGTTACAAGGGAGAATAAAGAAGACGCGAGGGGGGCACTAGAGATAGGAAGCTTGCTGTTTAAGATGATGATGATAATTGTTGTTTTAAGGGGCCTAACATCTAGGTTATCGGCTGTTTAAGAAGAATGGATCCTTCAAATATCTAGGAAGCGTCGTAAATTGGAATAAGAACATAGAGGAAGAGATAATGAACCGTATAAAGTCTGCAGAGGGGTGCATGTTTGCGATGAATAAACTATTCAGCAGTAAACTGTTATCAAGGATATCAAAACTACTGTACGTGTTTATAAGACAATTGTAGTAGCTTGTAGAAATACAACGTGCTATACGAATATTAAACATGAATATGAGGCGCCCTTTGTTAGTGTTACCTCTGTAAAAAAAATCATTCAATTCGTTTTCACCGTGTTTGAATTGATATGGGGAATCGATTTGCACATATAAATGGCTGCTATCTGCAAATTATTGGGCTGCTGACCTTGTAGTTCGGCCATAAGATGCTTCCCACAAAAATATATATTGTTGAAAAATTTGTTAGAGATCAAATGAGTAGGTCGGTCGTAATTTGATTTATGATTTAACATATGGCGGTGATATTGTTACATGCCACCTCCTAGTGGCACTTTTGTTAACTGGATTACGGTGGGTAGGAAGCACAACACCATTTACTGCTTAAAGAAATAATTAACTTTATTGTGGCCAGAAAATTACACTAATCAGCAAATACAAGCAATTAGGAGCCTTCTCCAGTTTCCTCAAGTCTCTTCCTTATGCGCTCTTGGCCCCTTTCACTTGCAACAGACCACAGAAGTTAATCCGTCCTAATGAGTCCGGTGGCCTTGGCAGAAGCTACCTGCCCCTCTTCCTCAGGTACAACAAATACAGTTACTTACGAGCACTTGATGTACGCTGTCCACAAGCTGGGAGAAACAATGTCACAGGATTTCGTAACTCGCACAGCACTTCGTCACCACACTTCTGTCGCACAAGATAATCGCTCGCACTAGCTCGTAAAACACAACAACAGAAAACTCGGTCCCCTCACTGTTGAAGCCGCTTATATAGCAGGCTGGTGACTCAATAAATTCTAGAATCGTCCAGGAAACACGGCTTCTAGACATTTCCTTCGCTGGTGGTGTCACGAAGATTCTGGACCATCCCTTTCACTTCGCAGTCCGTTGCGTAACGCGCATGCAATACACTGAGGGAGAGCAGTCCAGCCCTGGGGCAGTTTTGACTCATGCGGCGAGCGATGAAACGAACTCACAGCCGTAACACCACCCCCTTCCTAAAAAGGCTGATCGTCCCGATCAATCATTGGTCCGTCTGTGTCCCTCCGTAGGCTGCCAGGCGATCTCGATGCACGATCTTCATCTTCGCCCTCGGGCTCCGCTGGATCCTGTAGACGACATCGTTGGTCCGTTTCACGACTCGGTACGGGCCCTCCCAGGACGTCTGCAGTTTGGGTGACAGGCCTTTCTTCCGTAATGGGTTGAAGAGCCAGACCAGGTCGTCCTCGTGGAATCCGCCGGCATCCGTCTGCTGGTCGTATCGGGTCTTCATTCGGTGGGTCTCAATCCGCAGTTTCCTCCTCGCGAACGCGTGCACGTCCTCCAGTTGGTCGACCAGTTCTTGACAATACAGGCTTACCAGGATCGGATCATTCCCAGGTCGGCCAAAGGCAAGATCAACAGGTAGACGGAGCTCCCTCCCAAACATGGCCCGGGCTGGTGTGCACCCGGTGGCTTCATGCACGGCGGCGCGATAGGCCAGGAGAAATAGTGGAAGATGCTTGTCCCAATCCCTCTGGTGCTCGCTGACGACTATTCGGAGATGGTTCTCGACGGTGCGATTGAATCGCTCTACCATCCCGTCGGACTGAGGGTGTAGCGGCGTTGTCCTTGTCTTCCGGATTCCCAGCAGCTGGCATAGGTTCTGGAACACCTGCGACTCGAAGTTCCTCCCTTGGTCGGAGTGCAGCTCCAGGGGTACTCCGTACCGGCTGACGAATTCCTTCACCAGGGTCTCTGCGATCGTCGCGGCTTCTTGGTTAGGGAGCGCATACGCCTCCGGCCATTTGGTAAAGTAGTCGCTGACGACTAATATGTAGCGGTTCCCTGCCTCGCTTAACGGGAATGGCCCAGCAACATCGATGGCCACTCTCTCCATGGGGCCGCCCACGTTGTAGGTCTTCAGTGGACCCCGTCGTCTCCGTCCTGGGCCCTTGCTGGCTGCGCAATCGTGGCACCTCGCGCAGTGGTTCTCCACGTCTGTTCGGCATCCGATCCAGTAGAACCGCTCTCTCAGCTTCTCCAGGGTCTTCTTTATCCCTAGGTGTCCACCAGATGATCCTCCATGAACTTCCTTCAGGACTTCCTCCGTCATAGCCTTTGGAACGACGACTTGTTCCCGAGATGTCTTCCCGTCGTTGCTCTCTCAGGTACGGCAGATGAGGCCATCCCTTACAATCAGCGAGTCCCACTGTGCCCAGTAGGACTTAAACTTTGGGCTGCAGTCACTCACAATGTTCCACCCGGGTCTGGGGACACAGGCCCTCTTCCATTCGGCTATCAGTCCCAGGTCATCATCTTCCGCTTGCGCCCGCGTGAAAGATTCGTGGCTCCAGCTCCCTTGAAGTTCCACGGTAGTCCTTCGGCACTGTATCCCGGTGTTCTCCTCCCTTCGGGCACAGAAGGTGCAGTCTTCGGGGCACGGTCTTCGTGACAGGGCGTCGGCGTTAGAATGCAGTTGGCCTTTCCTGTGCTGAATCTCAAAGTTATACTGTTGAAGCCTCTCTAACCACCGCGCGAGTTGACCCTCGGGCTGCTTGAAGTTCAGGAGCCACCGCAGGGATGCATGGTCGGTCCTGATGAGAAATTCTTGCCCGTACAGGTACTTGTGGAAGTGTTCAATGGTCTTCACGATGGCGAGCAGCTCCTTCCTGGTGACGCAGTAGTTCCTTTCTGGCTTTGACAAGGCCTTGCTGAAGTATGCCACTACTCTCTCCTCGCCGTCCACTACCTGCGACAGGATTCCCCCTATGCCAAAGTCGCTGGCATCGGTATCGACGATGAACCTTGTTCCAGGTCTGGGGTAGGCCAGAATAGGCGCGGTGCACAGAGCCTGCTTGAGTTGTTCGAAGGCACTGTGGCATTCTGCTGTCCACGTGAAGAGTTGGTCCTTCCCAGTCAGGCGATGTAAAGGTTTGGCGATGTCGGCGAATCCCCTCACGAAGCGACGGTAATACGTGCAGAGTCCCAGGAAGCTTCGTAGTTGGGACTTGTCCTTCGGAACTGGCCACCCACTCACAGCTGCGGTCTTCTCTGGGTCGGTGCGCACCCCTTCCTCGGAGACTATATGCCCAAGGTACTGGACCCGCTTCTGGAAGAGCTGACACTTCTTGGGGCTCAACTTCAGCTGGGCAGCCCGTAGCTTCAACAAGATCTCCTTCAGGTTGCTGTAGTGCTCCTCGAAGCTTCTCCCCAGAACGATGACGTCGTCTAGGTAGACCAGGCAGGTCTTCCAGTGTAGTCCCCTCAGAATGGACTCCATTAGCCTTTCGAAGGTCGCATGGGCGTTGCAGAGACCGAATGGCATGACGGTGAACTGCCAGAGCCCGCTGCCCACAGAGAACGCCGTTTTCTCGCGGTCCTTAGGGTGGACCTCCACCTGCCAGTAGCCACTCTTCAAATCCAAGGTGGAGAACCATCTTGACCCTGATATGGTGTCCAGCGTGTCGTCGATCCGGGGTAGAGGGTAGCTGTCCTTCTTCGTGACGTCGTTCACCCGCCTGTAGTCCACGCAGAACCTGGTGGAACCGTCCTTCTTCTTCACAAGCACGACCGGAGAACTCCAAGGACTATGTGATGGCTCGATCACCCCTTGCTCCTTCATCTCTTCTACCATCCGGTCGACTTCGGCTTGCTTGGCGAGCGGGACACGTCGGAATGGGGCCCTAATCGGTGCGCTGTCCCCAACGTGGATTCTGTGCTGGACCAAGCTTGTCCTGCCGAAGTCTTTGCTCCCCACGGAGAAGACATCCTGGAATTCGCGTAGCAGGTCCTGAAGTTGGCGTGATTGTTCCTCGTCTAAATGGTCCTGGGATCCTTGGTACAGCTTCTGTAGTTCTTCTGGCAGTGTGCGTCTTCTTCGGTTGTCCGTCTGCAGGTGTCCGTCCGTCGTGTCGGTGATGCGGGCAATCCAGGTAACGGGCTCGCAGCCTCCTAGGTTGGTGTCCCGGTGAACCGTAATGTCGTAGTCGTTCAGGTTGGACAGGCGGACGTACGGCCGAGACGTCGTGTTGATGAGGGTCTTGGCAACTAGCAATCCTTTTGTCTGGATGTCCTCATATTTTGGCTCGATGACAGCCGCCACTCCCTCAGCAGTTCCGTCGACAATTACGGCGGCGCTGACCTCCGTCCTGGCGGGAACGATGACGTCCTCTCTCAGCCTTACTCGTCGTGCGGTGACGGCCTCGTGTGCTGGTTGCAAAGCAAGTTCCTCACCTCCGAAGTGCAGAGTGTTGGTACTCAGGTCCAAGATGATGTTGTTCTGGTCCAGGAAGTCCAGTCCGATGATCACTTCGTTTGATACGTCAGCCACAAGCACTGGATGCTTTATCACCCGTCGACCAATGACGAACTCCAGTGATGCTTCGCCATGTACCGGTGCGGTCTCTCCGGTCGCGGTTATTAGCTGGAGGTTCCTTTGTGTGGGTTGAACTCTCCACTTCGGGATCACGGTGGGACTGACGATGGTCCTCGATGCTCCCGTGTCGATTAGCATGGGCCAGCTCTCTCCGTTGACGACTCCGTCGACCATCAGGCTGCTATTATCCCTCCGTAACTGCGTCACACGAACTTGGACTGCCAGGGCTTGACGACTGTCACAAGCCAACCTTTGCCCCCCTAGGCTGGCTGATACTTGCTTTCCTGGGCCGCGCGGTTTCCCTACGACTGACTGTCCCGACGGAAACCCTTGGCGGCGGCGATCACCGCAGTCCTTGCTCAGGTGGCCTCTCTTACGGCAGGTCCAGCAGGTCGGTAGTCCTATTCCGGGCCGCCCCTCCGGATGTCCTTCGGCTACGTTTTTGTTGGTGGTACTGCGATTCTTGAAGAAACGGCTTAGCGCCTCCATCAATTCGTCGGCCAGGGGCTTGGTCTCGTTGGTTTTTACTGGTTCGTCGACGTCCACTTGACGCACCCGCGCGTGCATTCTGGATGCCTGTTTTGCCGTCTCGAACTCAAGTGCGTGGCTCAGCGCATCTGCCAGGGTCTTATTGCGCGCGAGTCGCAGCGCCTGTTGAGTGTCCGAGTCCCGTAGCCCGTCGGTGAAAGTCTGCGTCGCTATCTGCTCCAGAAAGTCGGCCGGCGCTGTTGGGTAGGCGAGCCTTACGAGGCGTGCGATGTCCATCTCGAACTCCTGCAGGGTTTCCGCGTTCTTCTGTACCCGGGTCCGGAGCTGCATCTGGTAGGCCTGCTGAAGATGGCTATCTCCATATCGGGACTCCATATGGGCGATCAGTGAAGCGTAGTCCTGGGATCCAGTCGGGATGGCCTGAAGGACGCTAAGGGCGTCACCTCTCAGCGCTACAATGAGAGCTGTAGCCTTTTCTGTGTTGTTCCAGTTATTTATGGAACAGGCCGCCTCGAACTGACGTAAGTAGGTGCTCCACGGGACCTTTCGGCCGAAGGTTTGGGGCGTCACTCTGCTATGTACCGTTCCTGATATTCCCGGTGTAACGGTGGGCGGGCGTTGGCGCAGCTCGGCAACTTCCTCTTGTAGGGCTTTGGCTCTCTCATCCACCCCGGTCGGCGGGCGTCGGCGCAGCTCGGCGACTTCCTCTTGTAGGGCTTTGAATCTATCTTCCATCCCTGTCGGCGGGAGTCGGCGCAGCTCAGCAAATTCCTTTTGTAGAGCGTTGAATCTCTCCTCCACCCCCATCAGCGGGCGTTGGCGCAGCTCGGCAACTTCCACTTGCAAGGTGTTGAACTTCTCCTCCACTGCCGCGACTTCCTCACGTAGGCCCTGTTCTAATTTCCTTTGGCTCTACTCTAATTTCGTCAGCAGACACTCTTCCAGATTTTTCTGGCCATCCAGAAATTTGGCGGTTAGGTCCTCTGCTAACTTATTCTGGCTGTCTTCCATCTGCTTCAGGTCCTCCGCTAACTTATTTTGGCCTTCTTCTAATTTGGAAGTTAGGTCCTCTGCTAACTTATTTTGGCTGTCCTTCAGGTCCTCTGCTAACTTCTTCTGGCCATCCTCCATCTTGGTTTCCATGCCATTTAACTTTTCTAGCAGTGCTGCCAATTTCTCCTCCATTTTAGTTGTTTGTCTTGTAAAGGGCATGCACTCACAGGAAAATTAGAGAAAATGACCTGCTCGGGTTTTGAAACCAGGACCGTCAGGTGTTGTGCTTGAGTTCGTAATCCGGCTTCTGACACCAGTTGTTACGTGCCACCTCCTAGTGGCACTTTTGTTAACTGGATTACGGTGGGTAGGAAGCACAACACCATTTACTGCTTAAAGAAATAATTAACTTTATTGTGGCCAGAAAATTACACTAATCAGCAAATACAAGCAATTAGGAGCCTTCTCCAGTTTCCTCAAGTCTCTTCCTTATGCGCTCTTGGCCCCTTTCACTTGCAACAGACCACAGAAGTTAATCCGTCCTAATGAGTCCGGTGGCCTTGGCAGAAGCTACCTGCCCCTCTTCCTCAGGTACAACAAATACAGTTACTTACGAGCACTTGATGTACGCTGTCCACAAGCTGGGAGAAACAATGTCACAGGATTTCGTAACTCGCACAGCACTTCGTCACCACACTTCTGTCGCACAAGATAATCGCTCGCACTAGCTCGTAAAACACAACAACAGAAAACTCGGTCCCCTCACTGTTGAAGCCGCTTATATAGCAGGCTGGTGACTCAATAAATTCTAGAATCGTCCAGGACACACGGCTTCTAGACATTTCCTTCGCTGGTGGTGTCACGAAGATTCTGGACCATCCCTTTCACTTCGCAGTCCGTTGCGTAACGCGCATGCAATACACTGAGGGAGAGCAGTCCAGCCCTGGGGCAGTTTTGACTCATGTGGCGAGCGATGAAACGAACTCACAGCCGTAACAATATAAAACATGACACTGAGGTGTCCTTTGCCAGTGCTACCTCTAAACCAAATTTCGCTCAATTCGGTTTTACCGTATTGAAATTGATACGGGAAATTAATTTGCACACATACATAGCCGCCATATGCAAACTATTCCACTGATGACCTTGTACATTCGGCAATAGACGCTCCTCATATAAAGGTATGTTGTTGCTAAATATGGTAGAGATCATATGATTAGGTTGGTCGTAATTTGGTTTACGCTTTTTACATTTGGGTGGCCACCATTACGTTTCCGTCAAGATGGTGGCGATATAAAGTATGACATTGAGGCGCCCTTTGCTAGTGCTACCTCCGTACCAAATTTCGTTCAATTCGGTTACACCGTGTTTGAAAAGATGGGGGGAATCCATTTGCACACCTACATGGCCGCCATCCGCAAATTATTAGGCTGATGACCTTGTAGTTTGGTCAAAATGTTCTTTATACATAAAGGTATAATGTTGCAAATTTAGTAGAGATCAGTTGATTAGGTTGGTCTCAATTTGATTCAAGCTTTTAACATTTGGGTTGCCGCCATTACGTTTTCGTCAAGATGACGGTGACATTGTTGTACCCCTAGTGTACGCCACCCTCATCCCCTAAATAAAATCCCCGTCAGATCCAAATTCCAAGCAATTACTTTAGAAATCTACAAATACAATTACAAAATTATAAGACTAATAAGTTAGCACCTATATGAACTCAAGTAGCCTCGTGTCCCAGGCCACGACCCTAGAAAGGACTATGACTTAGGAGGAATGTACGGATTCCACAGACGTAGCACGAGAAACCTATAAGAACCCCGGAGGTCATGCACCCGGGATCAGTCTAAGTGCTACCGACGTGACGAACCGCTGCTGTTAGCTGAAGGGTAAGTGACTCAAGCGATCACTACACGCACAATCACACTACTCTCACATCCCCCTGTGCTTGGACGGTAATAATTCTTTATTTTTATTATTTGAACTGCTATTTGCAAGCGTACCTCAAAATCGAGGTACACATTAAATTTAAAAGTAATAGAAGTCACTGGTCTTGTCCTTTATTTAGTTAGATCCTACCCTCTTAGCTTCCCCATCAGGTAGGAACTAGAAGTAGCTTTACTGTCTACTGTTTAATTGTTTCGTGACGTCAGCCGAGCGCTACCGCACAGCGCTGACACAAGCAGGCTACCAGTCAGATCGCTCGCGTACGACTTGCTTTAGACCGCTGGGTATCGCTAGCGCGCACAGAGTAGTATTTAAATTACCTTTCCAAACACCCCCTCACCCGGAACTACCCCGTCAAGCAGTACATTGGGGAGTTCTCCTTGCAGATCGTACTGACGATCGCAAATCACTGAATAATCCATACCTATTACAGCAATTGCCAAGCTCGCCCCCTAATCACACTGATTTCATCCCTTAGGTTAATTCTTTGTACAGGCCACCCTCACAGGTACCTTACAATATAAAAACTGACACTGTAGTGTCCTTTACTAATGCTACTTCTGTACCAAATTTCGTTCAATTCAGTTTCACCGTGTTCGAATTGATAGAGTACACAGACACACAGACAGACACACAATTTTTGGCCCTGTGTAGATCTCATAAGTCTACTTTACTTTTTTGCAAAAATCGAAAGTAGGCTAAAAACATAGAAATGCATGCACTTTACAACGAACTGGATGTGATAGCTTGTTAAGGAGCAGAAGAATAGAATGGCTTGAACATATACTGAGAAGGGAAGAAGGTATGTTAAAAAAAAGTGCCAGAAGGAAAACTACAAAGAAAGAGACCCCTCGGTAGACCAAAGTTGAGATGACAGGATGGAATCAGGAAAGACCTGGAGGTCCTGGGAGCCAACGAGAATATTGCCGGAGACAGAAAGTAATGAAAGAGGCTAAAGAGTGAGGCAATGACCCTACTTCGGTTCGTGTGGCCAACTAAGTAAGTAACTAATGCACAAATTGTGCAGGCCATGCAAATGGAAGTTAGAAATGATAATAATAAATGTTTCAATTAAATACCAATGGCAATAAAATGTTTATACGAGGCAAAACATTAACTATATTGGGTAATGCTTGGTTCTTCGTCATCTTATTAAATTCTTTTGACTCCTGTTAACTCTTGAGAAGCGGCGTGAAAGAATATAACACGAGGACTGGCGCCGGGTCATTTTGACCCATAGTGTCTCACTCCCTTTTTGTTGAAGTCGTACGGATTTTAATGAAGTAATTTTACACCTGGTGCACTCCTGTGAACTATTCCCAATATAAAGTGAGGTTTATTTATATTTTTCAAATGTAACATGCAGAAAATTAACAATAATTTTCGTAACTGTAAACTTGGCCTGGATAGTAGGGATAAAGCAGTCGTCTCGATATTTTCAACAAAGGAGCTGATGACCAAAGTGTCCCTTGAAACTAATAATGGACGAACAAGGACGTGAACTATGTTATTGTGCTGCACCAAAATAGGTGGATTTTCCCACTTATTTATACAGATTGTTCCGAAAATTGTCACGCGAGGACTGTGTAAATCTTACCCGATCGTAAATAATATAGAAATAACTTTGGTGTTCCAAAATATATTGAACCCTTTATCCACAGGCTGTATAAAGGATTCTAATAAATTATTCATCATCATTTGATACATTTCTACAGACAGCAGATATGAGAGCCAGACGGAGTTGGGAAATGTTGAGAAATCAGTGGCAGAGAGAACACAAAGGTTTAAGCTCCTGTGGTATTTTAGAAAGTAGCATAAAATTCTTGACGCATAGGACAGGTGCAACTTTTAGCGCGAAGAGAGGCTTGGGTACGCACAATATGGCTTGTTACTATGAGAGTTGGCGCCAAGAAGAAAATTGAATGCTACGATGTAATTGGTCAATCTTCATGTTAACCAC
Source organism: Meconema thalassinum (assembly GCA_946902985.2). NCBI lineage: Eukaryota > Metazoa > Arthropoda > Insecta > Orthoptera > Tettigoniidae > Meconema > Meconema thalassinum. The sequence goes on along the minus strand of OX336388.2, from coordinate 759,242,996 downwards.
TCCTTGTGGCAGGAATACAAGTAAGAGCGCGCAAAGATCTACAAGAGTCTGAACCAATAATATCAAGACGCACTCTTTAAGCGGCAACTCGGCGTTATAACGCACCCTGGTGAATTAACGCGGGAGTTATCAACGGATAAATTCCACGATCGATTCGAGCTACCTACAGCATAATCGTAACCTCCACATTGCTACGAACTCAATGATACCGATCGCATGCTAGTCTGATAATTATTATGGAATATTTTTCCATAAATCCCCTTCCATGCCTACTCTAGCCAGTTTCATTTATAAATTGTCCAGAAAGCTTCGAGAGATGACTTTTAATTGAGCGTTTGAGGACGTAAGGCCGTTATTCAGGTGTCTGAGGACACGAGGCATAACTTCTAATTATCATGTGTGTCAACATGGAACATTTTCGTCAAGTTATAAGTGTAACTTCAGTGATTTATTTGTAGTCCCAGTACTATCAGATAGGGCGAGTTCATCGAAATAATTCACCAATAGACTGTCAAGGAATTTAGTACTTGATCGGTGAATTTAATAGGAAATATATCGTGTGTGTATCTGACAAACATTATTTTAATTCAGCACGAGATGACGTCTAGGAACGAGGGCGGATCTTGGAACCAGCAGGACATTTGCCAGAAGATGTCGATGGCGAGCTAAGCATTTTAAAGGAGTGATGGCTGGAGATGTTTTCCTGACGCTGTTCTATAGGAATGAGTACAAATGAATGTATTTATTTATTAAATCAGCTATGGTTTTATGGGACGTATTTTTGTAGATGTTTGTTTGCTTGTTTGGTAATGTAGATTCTTAGTTCTTGTTTACTGACACATTACGTATGGGACAAGCTGATCCCTTTGTATTTTGTAAATATTGTGATTTTGTTTGGTTCAACTGTAAGGGGCTGTGCGCAGCTCGTGCTCGCATTCGCTTGCGTAAATCGCGGTCAAGCACTGATAATTCGGAAGTATGCCTTATAACAAAAATGGAACTGAATTAATTTTGAGATTAAAAATAGAATTTGGAGGGTAAAGATTATTTGTGAGCAGAATTTATGATGGATCAGGATTACTTTGACAGTTGCTTTTCTAGCAGGTCTGTACGGGATGGCACTCTTGCACCCGAGTTTTTCTTGTTTATTTGTTTAATGTGTCTATGGACGCAATGTAGGTTGATCTGTTTTGATCCGACCCAGATGGTATGTTTATGAGTGAGTCAGTCCAAGCTTTATGGTGTATATTGTGATTTTCTGAGGCTCGCGAGGCTGAGCTTGTGGAAAATATTTGTGTTCTTGCCATCCAAGTGGATGAGTGAGATATGTCTTTTCGCGTTTCCAGATGGATAACGGGATCAGTGTGATCCCATGTATAATTAGCACCAAGCTTGAAGGACAGTGAGAGTAGAGGCAGCGATTACTCATACAAGGAGGGGAGCGCTCAAATCAGATAACAACTGTTGGTCATTAGTAGCAGGCAAGGTTCCAGTATTTCAATATAAGACGTTGTTTTAAATTCACAAAACCCTGATCGGTTATAAAGAGTATTTGAATGATTAAATGGGTGTTGTCCATGGTTTTAAGGTATATTACGAAACATCTGTTTGTCTGGCGTTTATAAAATGTAAATATAAATTTTAGCCGTTAGGCTTGTATTTTGTTGTTTTTGCTTGACTTCTTGTGTGTTTATTTACGCGTTCAATGAGCTCGAGTGGCATTTGAATGTGCGAGGCTGTGTTCCCAATTTGTGATGCGAGCTTTTTTTGCCTATTTTCGGCATGCTCTTTATGTTTAGTGTGCTTTGGCACCGGCTAGAATCTTAGGGAAGTTCTTCATGTTTTTGTATTATTAGATCTAGCATGTGTCAGTAGTAATAATAGTGTGTTAATTAAGGGTGGGTCCCATAGCCGTAGTGTGATTTAAAAGATGCAACTCCGTGAGGAAGATGACTGTTTCAGTTGTAAACGGACTCGCATCAGTACTCATTTTCTTGTTAAAGAGCAGTACACCACGCATTATATAACTTCTTGACCAGGATAAAAATGGACTTGCATCCATATGTTGTGAGGAGCGAGTTCTTACCGCTCAATTTTATGTTATGATTAATCATTATTGAGTGAAGCTGTATTCACATTGTTTTGTAGTGTGGAGCGAGTTCTTACCGCTCAGTAATATCTTTATTTCTTATGGGAGTAAAAGTCAGGGAGGACTTCTTTTTAATATTATTATTATTATGCACATAATTTTTCAGTTATTAAATACTTTTTATTCTACTTTTATTCATTTTATTTCTAGTATAGCCTCTGTTATGGACCTTTCTATTAATTAGAGCATGTTGTTTTGGCGAACTATGCTGTAAAAAGCATTCAGGACTGAGCACGACCCCGTAGAAAGAATCTTGATAAAACAATGCCTTATTGAAGGGTGCATAGACAAGCTGGCGCGCCAAGTTGGGGCTAGTTCGTTGCTAGTTACCGCTAGAACATATTAGATAGTCAGCATTGATCTAGTAGATCAAGCTGTCGCAAAAATGTGGTATTTCACTGATATATGAGACTGTTTGAAATCACCGGAAGTGATATTTTGTTAACGTAAATACGGCGAAGACAAATACCGCCAAGAAAATGGAATATACAGTAGAATCATGAGTTTGCAAGTTAAATACGATTCACGTTTTGTTTATTGGTGTAATTAGTAAAGTAGTGTACGTGAAATCGGGCGCCCATTGTTTAAATGTAAAATTAGATTTGTTTAGAAAGTCAAACTCATGAATATGTTAGGAGGCTGGTAGCCTTAAATGGCAATTAATACTTTGTTAATTAGTCAGTTTTAACATCAGATCTGGATAGTAATTTTATGACTGAATATGTGCGAGGTTAAAAATTTATTAAGTAAAATTAGAACCATTCAGTGATGCAGATTGATTTGCGGGAGTAAAGGGAATAAGATTAAATGAACTCAAAGTGGTCAAATGAAGTAAATGTATGTCAAGAATTATATATATGTGTATCGGGGAGACATTTCCATGTCATCCTCCTATTTTCTCAATGATATATATTTTGTGTGTGATAATGGCAGCAGTAGCGCAGATCCAGGCGATCATTGAAAGTGCCACGGCACGAACCCAGGAACTATTAAAGGAACAGAGTGCGAAGTTAGACACTAAACTATCCGAACAGTCAGGTGAGTTAAAAACACAACTAGCTGAACTGAGTGAAAAATTAGACACTAAGATATCTGAACAGAGTGAAAAATTAGACACTAAGATATCTGAACGGAGTAAGAAATTAGACATTATATTAGCTGAACAGAATGAGCCATTAGAAATTAAATTAATTGAACAGTGTACCTCATTACAAGCGCAAGTAAATGAAAATATAAACAAACAATTAGAAGCGCAAGAGAGTAGAAATACGAGTCAGTTAGCCCCATTATCTGCAGAGATGAAAGAGTACACTACGCAGCAGATGGTTCAATTCGCGCTTGATATAGGTAAGGACAACGACAAACAGCTAGGTCAGATAAAAAATTAGAGGACACGTTCAACCGTAAATTAAATGATTTGGACGAAACTGTACTGGCAAAACTAGCCCAGATAGAATTAGCATGCACGGTAAATAACAGTGAGGTTAAAACGACACAGAATGGTCTTGAAAAGCGGTTTGATAAGATGGAGAAGGATTCTACGTTTATCGAGGGACAATTATCAGCAGTAAATGAAAGTATTACGGGCCTCATAAAGGATATGGATAAATTAGAAATACAATCAGCAGAGCGATGGCGAAACCTAGAATCGGACCAGGATAATTTGAAGAGTACCATAGATGAGAATAATCTACGTCTAGAAGACAGGCTTGAGAAGATAGAATCGAATCAGGAGGACACGAAACAGCAGATGGAAGAAAAACTGGGCGCGATTAAAGATAGCATCAGAAAGGATTGGCGTAAGATGAGCAGCGACTCTAAAGAAGAACGGTTAACGATCATAAATACCGTAGGTGATAACCATACGCGCAATAAAGCACTGCGTTCGATGGGACAGAACCCGTTATTTCAGACAGAGCACGTTAAAGATAAGGAAGTTGACTCAGCAAGCCCGGGGGCAATTAGCGCAGCGAGTAGCCAAGGACTGACAGGCAGCCCATTATCGACTAACACAGAGGGATTTCACAACAACATTGGGGGAACCCATACTCCTCAACATGGCCATCAGCACCCTCAAGTCGTACAAGTTATTCGATCAAATGAATTTAAACCAAATAAATTCACAGAAAATTCTGGTGTGACGCCGAAGGCGTATCTTAGGGAGATGGAGGACTATTTTAATGACAATAACATACCGCCCGCGCGTCGTTTAAGACTGATGGAACGATATCTTTCGGGAAATGTACATACGTGGTTCTTGAGCTTCAAGTATACTTTCGGAGGGATGGATGATTTCAAGGATGCGTTTCTTAGGAAGTATTGGTCGGCTTCTCTCCAGCAAAGCCTTAGAATGGAACTTTATTCTATAGAGCGTCCAGGGTTAAGAAAAGACTACAGGTCTTATGGGCTAGCCGCACTCCGCATTTGCCATATCTCCTCGCACATCGCCGCCCGGTCACTCGTTGTGAAGTACAGTTGCGACATAAAATTATACTTCGCCTAGTGCAGCTGTTTTAGTGACTGAAATAAGTTAGATAATAATACTACTTCTACTGCTACTACTACTACTATTATTAATAATAATAATAATAATAATAATAATAATAATGAAGTATGATCAACTCGTAGTGTAGCGGCTATCATTCTTGGCTGCCACTCCGGAGGTCCGAGTTCGATTCCCAACTCAGCCAAGAACTGTAATTATAATCAAAGCCCTGCGCGGACGCGTATATCCGCATCTGTTCTCGCCATGCGGATATAGTTAGCGTGGCTGTGCGGAGAGCGGATAAGCTGCGGATAATGTTTGGAGAAAATTTGCGGATAGTTTTTAAAATACAATCCGAATTTATTTAATATCATTATTAAGATCCGGATGTTTATGACATACCGGTATCATATACTGGCGTTATGTTTTTCTCATGACAAATGTAAAATGATGATTTAAGCTAAGCACATTCAAATTATGTCATTAAGCAGAATTACCACTCCGAACAGGAAAGACTTGCAATTCCGGCTGTGTAACATTGATTGTAAACATAGCACATGATATACATAGCCTAAGGGAACGACGTTTCCTCACATGTCTCAATATGTTGCTTTAGTAATTTATGCTTTATCTAATTGAAAATATTAATGTAACAAACATGGGGATGGGGAAAGAGTCATGCGGATGCGGGGCAGATGCAGATAACAACTGTGGGGATACGGGGCGGATGCAGATAACAACTGTGCGGATGCGGGGCGGATGCAGATAACAACTGTGCGGATGCGGGGCGAATGCGGATAACAACTGTGCGGATGCGGATAACAACTGTGCGGATGTGGGCGGATAACAACTGTGCGGATGCGGATAACAACTGTGCGGATGCGGATAACAACTGTGCGGATGCGGATAACAACTGTGCGGATGCGGATAACAACTGTGCGGATGCGGATAACAACTGTGCGGATGTGGGCGGATAACAACTGTGCGGATGCGGATAACAACTGTGCGGATGCGGATAACAACTGTGCGGATGCGGATAACAACTGTGCGGATGTGGGCGGATAACAACTGTGCGGATGCAGGGCGGATGCGGATAACAACTGTGCGGATGTGGGCGGATAACAACTGTGCGGATGTGGGCGGATAACAACTGTGCGGATGCAGGGCGGATGCGGATAACAACTGTGCGGATGCAGGGCGGATGCGGATAACAACTGTGCGGATGCAGGGCGGATGCGGATGACAACTGTGCGGATGCAGGGCGGATGCGGATGACAACTGTGCGGATGCAGGGCGGATGCGGATAACGTTTTGTTTATCCGCGTAGAGCTCTGGAACGGAGTACACAGACTCGTGAGGCGGGCATTTCAGCCATCCTGGAAGTGGTTTCCCCACTTCTACTCCAGGCGAATGCCGGGATAGTTCCGAACTGAAGGCCATAGCCCCCCCCCCATTCCCAGTATTCATCTGAATTACAAATACACACCACTACATACACCACAGTAACATAGGTTATCACGCAAATTGAACACCTGGTTTAATCAGCCCCTCGAATGAGACAACAAATAATACAAGAGCAAATTATCACATATGTGTCCAGAACCTGAAGTGAATCCCCAGCTTGCATCGCATTGTTCCTTATCAGCAGGGGTCACAGCGCTGAGGTAATTACTTTCCGGAGACATTTCACAACGAAGACGGCTATAACACAAAAGTACCGTTAACAGATGGATGCGTGAGTGACAGCTGGACCTGCTCTCACCAGCTGGCTATAAATATCGTACCTCCAGTAATGTTAATTTACTCATAAATGATGACAGATGCGATATTTTGATCGCAACAGTCAATAGATATTCTTTCTACCCAACGTAACTTAAAGAAGAACGAAAAGAAAGTCGAAAGTCCTATTTGCAAGAGAAGCACATTACCGACAAATACGAGTATAAATTAAATGCATTTTGTAAGTAATTTTAAAATAAATTATCTACTTACATTATCAGAGGTGCCATGTTCATCTATTCCATTTCAGCACTGCTTGAAGAATCTTCATCTGAAGAGTCACCGAGACGGACGATGATTGGTTCGATGTCATCTTGAATTTCATCAGCCTTCCACATATCGCCTTCAATTTTCTTTACATGGTTTACGTAGTTCCTCCAGTTATCAGGTGTAACACAAGCTAAACCTTCCTGAATTAACTTTTTCATTTCTTTCACTTTGAAGTCCGTATTGTGTAAGCTCACGTGATGTTTTGCCTGGGCCCATACGAGTTCAATGGGGTTTAATTCGCAGTGGTAGGGGGGCAGTCGAAGTACCGTGTGTCCTCTTTCTAACGCAATTTCGTCTATCTTGTACTTATCGTATTTGCCCTTTTCCAAAGCAATAATGTCCATTAAATCTTTCTTCAACATGTGATCTTCGTACTGAATATGATGCTCCGTCATCCATCCTTGCATATCGCATTTCTTCCAGCCTTTTGTCGGTATTGGCTCCTTCTTCCTGCTGTGGTAAGAAGCATTATCAATAACAATTACGGAATTGGGAGGCAAATTTGGAAGAAGCTTTTCTGAAAAGTATGTTTCATAACACACCCCGTCCATTTCATCATGCGCATCGGCAGTATTTTTCTTACACAAAAAAACATATTCAGCGTTAGGCACGAACCCATTTTCGTTACCTGCGTGAACAATAGCAAATCGTGGCCCACGAGCGGTAGGGGTTTTCAATCCGATCGATAACCCTGCAAGAAAAGCTTGCCTTGGTGTGGTAACCGTTTTGTCTTTCCACTCTTTAGCCACGGTTATTCCAGTGTTAGCCCAACTTTCGTCTGTATAAACTATGTTCCGACCTTCTTCTCTATACCTTTTAATTTGTACGAGATACTTATGACGCCAAGACACGATATCATCCCTTTCTATTAACATTGCCCTATTTCCCCTTCTTTCATAAGTAATGTTAATTTCCCTGAGAACAACATGCAACGTAGTTTTCTTAAAGTCGGGCAGTTCTGGGTTAGTGTTGATAGAAGTCAGGACGGTCTTCAGAGTTGGGGGTTGATTTCTAAAATAGAATTCATGAATAATCCTCCGTATTCCACTTCTGACAAAATCATCATATTTAATGAGCCTAGAGTTACTGCGAATTAACTTTTTCCTTTCCCGTTTCTTGCTGGGACTCTGAAGTGGCCCTGCACTGGCTTCCTTCCTTATTTTGAAGACGGAAGACCTTGAAATTCCTAAAGACTTAGCGGTTTCGTCCACTAACCAGCTAACACTCTGTCCTGGATGTTCCGTTTTCAAGTATGAAAATACATTAAGTACCATCTGTCGTTCCTTTCTCCTGAGAATTTCCCCACTTCTCCTTTTCACATGTTCAGCCATAACTACAGTTATCACTCGCTACTTTAAAGTATGATATGTAAAAACGAAACAGACAAAAACAAACAATGTAACTATACACACAACGAAAAGTAAAATGTACACTATGAAGCACAATACAAGGTATTTATAACACTATGCACTCTCCAAAGCACTTGCACCTGACAAATAATAATTTTCACGTTCTTTTATGCCCACTGCTGTACGCTCACTCGTTTCTCCTCTCTGAGTACTGGCGCGAACTGACATTCCCGCTCGGCTGTTCCTTTAAATAAGCCCACTATTCTAACACTTTAAATGATAAACTGAAATATATCAAAACGAGTTTACGTCTTCTTCAGTGTCGTAATGCACAAACAATACATGTTTCATAAGGAGACGAACGCATTTTCATAGGACTTCATTATAATACAAACTTACAGTTTGGAGCAATAGGGGTGAAACCAACAGAAATAAAAGCCCATAAGGCCTGTAGTTTTTTCTTAACCCTGGACGCTCTATAGAAAATATCAGTCAACTCAGCAGACGAAATATTCAGATTTCTTTTCGTTACAATTGTGAAAATTAAAAAATCGGATCATCCTTTAGAAGAATCGGATCTGGTTAAGACGATTGCACGGCAGTTGCCAGTCAATGTTCAGCAGGTGTTAGTGGCGGCAAACGTGGACACAGCGGTTCGAGCCGAACAAATCTTACGTCAGATTGATGAGACAACATCTCACTTGCATCAGAGAGGGGAGCGACAGCTGCAACTTGTAAACACAACGGAGGTGGTTAAACCCACCCAAGTACACACAAGATCGCAGGCCACAAATACAAGTGTGTCAACAACACCAAGACGAGGTCAGGAGGGCGAAGAAAATAGGTCACATCAGCGACATGATAATAATAATGATAGGCAGACCCAGAGTAACAATAGGTATCAAGAGCGAGGGTACCAACAATGGAGAAATAATAGGAGAAATGAGGGACCCTACAGACGGTTCGAAAATAACAATAATGAGAATCGACAGTGGCGTGAAAGGAGATACCAGAACCAGGGGGACTATCAAAATTATAGGAATGAATGGAACGACAGGCACGCCGAATCGCAGCGTTACCTGGAAGAATTACACGCTAATGGAGGAGACGAACAAGGACATTGGGAACATGCCATTAATAGGAGGTCAAATCCAGACACTCACATTGAGGGGGCCGAGAGTTTATTGAAGCAGGAAGAACATCAGGGAAATCCGCGACAGAAGGATGATGGTAATCGCGGGGGTTGTAAAAAAACCAATAATTGCAAAAGGAGTCACCCTGAGAGAGCAACAGCCGGATTGTGAAGAAGGATGGGTCGTGGCACACATACAAGAGTGGATAGCTTTGCCGGAAGATTGCCTGGAGGAGATTGTAAAACCACGGAATGATGATATCAAACAACTACCCATTATTTATGCCAGGATCGGTGGAATTAACGTGAGATGCTTAGTTGACACGGGCTCACAAATTAGTCTTGTATCGGAGGCTTTGGTTAGAGAGTTGGGACGGAGTCAGAATATTCCTGTGATTCCAGTACCGCAACTCAAGATGAGGGGCGTTATTCCCGAACGCACCGTCACGTGCAAACGTCAAGCATTTATAGAATTGGATATATTAGACCATATATTTGGACAGACTTTTATCATTATGGCTAAAATGAATTTAACAATATCCTGGGTGCAAATTTCATTTGTGACTACCAGGCAGTCATAGATTTGCACAATAATACAGTCAGTTTTAAGGAGTTTGATAAGCTGAAGGATGTAGGCTTACACATGGATGAAATCACTACAGGGAAGGACGTGAATTCATGGGCATTGGAGGCAATAGCAGTGGAGACATTAGAGGAGGTACGAAAGGCGGAAGATGACCTTATAGATGTGGCTGTTGTGGAATTAAATGAACAGAGCGACTCTCAGGAGATATGGGCTTTACTAGCAGAAGGAGACGACAGCGATACTCAGTTTGAAGAACTATTACAGGAGCGGCTCAGTGACATCCAACTAGGGGTTGAACATAGGAAGACACTTGAGGAGATCTTAAGAAGACACAAGGCAGTGTTTGACACAGTTCCAGGGAAGATAATAAATTTTCAGTATTCTATGCAGGTTGAGGATTGGTCCCCATTTCGAAGTAAATTATACCCTATACCAGAAAAATATCGGGAGCAGGTCAAATGGATTATTGATGATATGTTGCAAGCTGGAGTGATTAAGAAGACTCCTACACCTTATTTAAATGCGATTTTGGCAGTCACAAAACCAATGGATCCATTAAACTTTGTCTAGACGCCAGAAAACTAAACATGCGCCTTATTTTTCCCGAGTATGACAGAGCGCCAATCATCAGAGACGTCTTAAAAGGATTAAAGAAAAAGAGTATCTATTCGTCCGTAGATCTGACGAGTTCGTTTCACCATATCGAACTGGATGAGAAGTCACAGCTTCTTACTGGCTTCTTGTTCGATAATCAGACATATTGCTTCGTCCGTATGCCCTTTGGCATTAAAACAGCTGGATGCGCATTAATTCGAGCCTTAGATCGGAACCTGACTGAAGAAGTGAAGGAAATGACGGTACGATATATTGACGATATACTCTTGGCGTCAGATAACATCGAGACTCATATGGAAAATATGGATAAGGTTTTGGACAACCTTAGAACTGCAAACTTTAAAGTCAACTTGAAGAAATTCCATTTCTTCAAGAAGGAGATTTTATACTTAGGGCACATTATTGACCAGGAGGGAGTGAGGCCAAACCCTGCGAAGATAGAGGCAATAAAGAATTTCCCTACACCAACGAGAGTGAAACATATCAGAGCTTTCCTTGGCGTGACGGGCTTCTTTAAGGAAAACTGCCCAGGATATACTGAAACCGTAGCACCTATGCAGGAGATGCTGAAGAAGAACAACAAATGGCTTTGGAACGCTGTGTGAGAAGTCATTTCAAGAGACTAAATAATTACTGGAAAACTGTATCATATAAGTTACCCAGACTTTCAACGGAAATTTATTATCCAAGCGGATGCTTCCATGGTTGGTATAGGAGCGATGTTATACCAAGAAGATCCAGCTAACCTGCAACATCGTGATTATTTAGCATTTGTGAGCCGCAGATTGCGTAAACACGAGCGCAACTATACGGTCACGGAACTCCAATTGTTGGCAATACTTCATGCTTTGCAACAGTGGAAACGGATTGTTTATGGTTACCCCATTATTATTAGAACAGACCACAAAGCACTAACGTTCTTGTTCAAGACATCTATGGCTAGCGAGCGTGTGACACGTTGGTCCATCTATATACAACAATTTAACATCGAAATTGAACACTGCCCAGGAAAAATGAATGTAATTCCGGATGTATTAAGCTGGAACCCCGAGCCTGATACTGAAGAAACAGCGATAGTACAGCATATTGAGTTAACAGCAAAGGACCATGCATTCTTGGAGGAATTACGGGAGATACAACGAGAGCAGGAAGCAGAACCATGGATGTACCAAATGATCCAGTATTTTAAGAAGGAATTACCCGCAGGAACCCCAGCGTACGGAGAATCAAAAGCCAGAGAAGGAAGATATGCCTACCTCAACAATTTACTGCATAAATGGATAGATGAAGAACACACCAAATTACGTATCATGGTACCTGCATCATTACAAAGAGGACTTACTTGGCACTTACATGAAAGTATCGGTCATGTGGGAATCGACAAGGCACAAGCGACCATTAGAGAAACGTTTACATGGCCGCGAATGAGGACTACCATCTGTGACGTAATAAAGACTTGCGATCCTTGTCAGAGGACGAAGCCCAATAATTACTTAATGAGGCAGTATCCTAGACTATTGCTACCTCAGAAATCCTGCGAGCTTGTGGCACTAGATTGTTTCGGTCCGATCCCGAAAGGTAGGCGAGGTTGCCGTCACTTACTAGTGCGTATTGATGTGTTTTCTAAGTTTGTTGTATTGTGCCCCATTCAGAAAACTACATCGAAACAAGTACTCAGTCGTATTCGAAATAGAGTTGTTCCAATCCTTGGAAAACCAGAGTTTATATTGTCGGACCATGGAAGCTATTTTACGAGCGCCGAATTCAAGAATGGTATGGAGGACTTGGATGTAGAACACATGTTTAGTAGCGTTCGCCACCCTCAAGCTAATCCTAGCGGACGCGCAATAAAATGCGTTACTAAATACTTAAGAATCTTTATTCCCAATGAACATCACAAGTGGGTAGATAGGATCAAAGACGTAGAGACCTGTACGAATACAACTAGGCATGAGTCGACAGGCCAGATTCCCATGGTCTTGCACATGAACGAATATCCAGTAAGATCGTGGAGCTACATCATCAATTGCCCACAAGATCCCATGGTTGGTCATGAGTTGAGAATTGAGAGAACGAGAGTCCATATGAGAAACCAGGCGGATCGCAGATTACGTCGTGTCAGAAATAAGAGGTATCACAGAGAAATATTAGTAAACGAGCTTGTGTTAGTACGGAAACCAGCGACATCTGATCCAGAAAAGAAGGAATTCAACAAGTTCAGTCCCAAATTTATTGGACCCTTCTGTATTTTGCATAATCTTGGTAACAACGCATACAGAGTAAAAGAATTGAGTACAGGTGCAATGTCTGTCTACAATGCAGCGAATTTAAAGGTGTATTTTACTAGCGAAACTTGGGAACGCAGAAATAATGCTGCAAATTGAATATATGGTAGTACTTTTGCACATCCAACTGTACGGGGGTCTATGAGTACGTCTGTTGAACGAGGAAGTTGGGGGCTGCCTGTTGTTGTCAAACATTAATGAGCTATGACGATGATGACACAGCGAGCGAGCGAGAGAGATAAGGATACTGGGCAGGAGAGGTACTAGCCTTAGGCGATCAGACAATCAGGCAAGCTTGGAATATCTGAATGAATGAATGAGCAGGAAGTAAACACGAGTGCGTGTCGACACTCCAACGACAGTGGCGGCTAGACTAGACATATGAGAGGGAGATTTCTCGAGGATTGGCAGAAATGGATTACAGATGTTATGTGTATTTTAAAAAAATCGACTATATGCTATGTCCGATTTTTTCCAAGCAGGAGGATTGTGAACCCTTTATCCACAGGCTGAATAAAGGATTCTAATAAATGATTCATCATCATTTGATACATTTCTTCAGACAGCAGATATGAGAGCCAGACGGAGTTGGGAAATGTTGAGAAATCAGTGGCAGAGAGAACACAAAGGTTTAAGCTCCTGTGGTATTTTAGAAAGTAGCATAAAATTCTTGACGCATAGGACAGGTGCAACTTTTAGCGCGAAGAGAGGCTTGGGTACGCACAATATGGCTTGTTACTATGAGAGTTGGCGCCAAGAAGAAAATTGAATGCTACGATGTAATTGGTCAATCTTCATGTTAACCACTCCTTGTGGCAGGAATACAAGTAAGAGCGCGCAAAGATCTACAAGAGTCTGAACCAATAATATCAAGACGCCCTGTTTAAGCGGCAACTCGGCGTTATAACGCACCCTGGTGAATTAACGCGGGAGTTATCAACGGATTAATACCACGATCGATTCGAGCTAGCTACAGCATAATCGTAACCTCCACATTGCTACGAACTCAATGAAACCGTTCGCATGCTAGTCTGATAATTATTATGGAATATTTTTCCATAAATCCCCTTGCATGCCTACTCTAGCCAGTTTCATTTATAAATGGTCCAGGAAGCTTCGAGAGATGACTTTTAATTGAGCGTTTGAGGACGTAAGGCCGTTATTCAGGTGTCTGAGGTCACGAGGCATAACTTCTAATTATCATGTGTGTGAACATGGAACATTTTCGTCAAGTTATAAGTGTAACTTCAGTGATTTATTTGTAGTCCCAGTAGTATCAGATAGGGCGAGTTCATCGAAATAGTTCACCAATAGACTGTCAAGGAATTTAGTACTTGATCGGTGAATTTAATAGGAAATATATCGTGTGTGTATCTGACAAACATTATTTTAATTCAGCACGAGATGACGTCTAGGAACGAGGGCGGATCTTGGAACCAGCAGGACATTTGCCAGAAGATGTCGACGGCGAGCTAAGCATTTTAAAGGAGTGATGGCTGGAGATGTTTTCCTGACGCTGTTCTATAGGAATGAGTACAAATGAATTTATTTATTTATTAAATCAGCTATGGTTTTATGGGACGTATTTTTGTAGATATTTGTTTGCTTGTTTGGTAATGTAGATTCTTAGTTCTTGTTTACTGACACATTAAGTATGGGACAAGCTGAGCGCTTTGTATTTTGTAAATATTGTGATTTTGTTTGGTTCAACTGTACGGGGCTGTGCGCAGCTCGTGCTCGCATTCGCTTGCGTAAATCGCGGTCAAGCATTTTAAATTCGGAAGTATGCCTTATAACATAAATGGAACTGAATTAATTTTGAGATTAAAAATAGAATTTGGAGGGTAAAGATTATTTGTGAGCAGAATTTATGATGGATCAGGATTATTTTGACAGTTGCTTTTCTAGCAGGTCTGTACGGGATGGCACTCTTGCACCCGAGTTTTTGTTGTTTATTTGTTTAATGTGTCTATGGACGCAATGTAGGTTGATCTGTTTTGATCCGACCCAGATGGTATGTTTATGAGTGAGTCAGTCCAAGCTTTATGGTGTATATTGTGATTTTCTGATTTGTTCGGGGGAAATATATCATTGAGATTATTCCGACTTGCTGCACATCAACCCAGTTCATAACCTCGCGAGGCTGAGCTTGTGGAAAATATTTGTATTCTTGCCATTCAAGTGGATGAGTGAGATATGTCTTTTCGCGTTTCCAGATGGATAACGGGATCAGTGTGGTCCCATGTATAATTAGTACCAAGCTTGAAGGACTGAGTGAGAGTAGAGGCAGCGATGACTCATACAAGGAGGGGAGAGCTCAAATCAGATAACAACTGTTGGTCATTAGTAGCAGGCTAGTTTCCTGTATTTCAATATAAGACGTTGTTTTAAATTCACAAAACCCTGATCGGTTATAAAGAGTATTTGAATGATTAAATGGGTGTTGTCCATAGTTTTAAGGTATATTCCGAAACATCTGTTTGTCTGGCGTTTATAAAATGTAAATATAAATTTTAGCCGTTAGGCTTGTATTTTGTTGTTTTTGCTTGACTTCTTGTGTGTTTATTTACGCGTTCAATGAGCCCGTGTGGCATTAGGATGTGCGAGGCTGTGTTCCCGATTTGTGATGCGTGCTTTTTTGGCCTATTTTCGGCATGCTCTTTAAGGTTTGTGTGCTTTGGCACCGGCTAGAATCTTAGGGAGGTTCTTCATGTGTTTGTATTATTAGATCTTGCATGTGTCAGTAGTAATAATAGTAACCCAGTGGAAGGTTGGGTAATCAATCCCAGCGGGAAATTGGGTCGGTGAGCCGATCAGTGCTGGTGGCTTCAAGGCATACAACCTTGATAGTTAAAAACCCGTTACCTTTTAGGTAACCACCATTACGACTCTCGTAATACTCGAAACATGAAGAAAACAAATATTCAGAAATCTACCCCAGGTGGTATCCAATCCATCCCCACGCAGTTTGGGGCATGCAGGTCTTCAGACTCTGGGGAACCTGCACCTTCATGCTTCCAACTTATATCTAACTCTATTAAACGACAACCAAAGAAACACATCGAGTACTTTGCTACAATAAACATTAATTCTCTACTGAAAGTAGGTAAACTCAAACAAACACTTGACGTGTTGGAAGAGCATAAAGTTATGATAGCAGCACTACAAGAGACACGTTTTACCGATGAGGATGCAATCGAGTCCGGAGTGTATAGAATATTCAAGGGGAAACCTGGTGAAAGAGTTATCAAGACACTCCCACAGTTTAGTACTGGATTTGCGGTACACCAGAAGATGGTAGATCATATTTTAGAATTCACTTCACCTAACGGAAGGACCTCCTCGTTATCCTTCAGGTCTCGTAATAGAGCACACACAATTGTAAATTTTCACGCTCCCACAAATGATACAGACCGGAAAAACCTGGAATACGTGGAGCAATGCTGGGCAACTTTAGAAGAAACTCTGGATATGGTCCCACCTCACCATTCCATCATACTCATGGGAGACTTTAACGCACAAGTCGGGAAGGAGTGGAAGTACTGAAATATAGTAGGCCATTATCCAGTCCATAAGAGAACAAATTGAAATGGAGAACGTCTTATTGAACTATGTGACAAGTACAACCTGGTCCTAAAATCAACAGCTTTCAAACGTCTACCTAGAAAGGCCAAAACCTGGAAGAGTCCAAATCCTATGCTTGGTGAGTTCCAGTTAGATCATGTTGCTATAGCACGACAACATCATATTGATATACAGAACGTAAAGGTATTACGAGGAGCCAACATAGACTCTGATCACTACCTTTCACTTGTCAAGATTAATTTACAACCCTTTAGGAAACAACCAAATCTTCAAAGTAGTCATAAGATACCCAGGTTCAACACTCTGCGACTGCGCGATGAGGATTGTGACTTTCAGAACGCCCTTAGGAAAAATACAGAGAAAGACGGATGGCCTGCCTTACAAAAGGCCTTGTTGGAGGCCGCTCAGGAAACTATCCCTGCATCATCAACCAAAGGCAAACACCCATGGTGGGATGCAAATTGTGATGAGGTTATAGAAGAAAGGCGTAAAACCTGGATTAGGTGGAACCAACAAAAAATGAAGCTAATTATGAAGACTTCCTCCTGCAAAGGAAAGCTACAGCTAACACCATCCGCAGAGCCAAGAGGAATTACCTCAGGAGTCTAATGCAACAGGCTGAAAATGATTTTCAGAGAAACAACTCAAGGGACTTAAGAAGCAAACGGCTCAGTATACAGCTCCTACCCTCATCCTCCGCGGACCGGATGGGAAACTTCAACTAAACAATAAAGACTGCTCTAAAACTCTTGCTGATTACTTCCAGAAGCTACTAAACGCAGAGGAACCTAATGAAAAGCTTATTTTCCATGAGCCTCCGCACAGGAATCCTGATTCTCAACCGCCTACAATACAAGAAATAATGAACATCATTTCGAATGGTCTCAAGAACAACAAGGCTCCAGATGAAGACGGCATAGTAGCCGATATGTGGAAAAATGCAGATGACCAGTCCTTAGAGAACATCTATCAAATCGTAAAGGACATATGGGCAACAGAGTCCCTACCCGAAGGTTGGACGTCTGCTGTGATTTATCCCCTCCACAAGAAGGGAAGTAAGACAGACCTCAACAATTATAGGGGTATTTCCTTGTTACCAATTACCTACAAGATCCTTTCTGTAGCCTTGCTCAATAGAGTCACTGCACAGCTAGACTCAGAATTAGGTGAATACCAGGCTGGTTTCCGTGTGACCAGATCTTGCCCAGAACAGATACACAATCTTAAGACAGTTCTCACCTACACGAACCGAGGTGGCCATCCATGGGTGGTGGTTCTAGTAGATTTTCAGAAAGCTTATGACTCTGTGGATAGAGATATCCTTTTCTTCACACTACGGGAATTTGGTCTGGATGGAAAGACACTACGATTAGTCCAAGCCACTCTGAGAAACACGACGTCCAAGGTCAGAGTCAGAGGTGAACTATCAGAAAGCTTTCCAATCAGAACAGGAGTTAGATAGGGCGATGGTCTGTCCTGTATTCTCTTCAACTGTGTACTGGAAAATATCATTAGGGAATGGAGAACGATGCTACCACCGGGAGCTGGACTGAAGCTTGGTTACAAGAGAGACAACCTCTTCGTCCCTTGCCTAGCTTTTGCTGATGACCTCATTCTACTGGCAAATAACATAGAGGAGGCTACCTACAACCTACAGAGTCTTTATAGTGTAGCAGTTAAGACTGGTTTGAAGATCAACATCCAGAAGACTCAATTTATGACCAATATCAAAGAGGCCCCTTCTAATATTCCTCTCACAGACACTACCATACGAAAGGTACCTGCAGTTAAGTACTTGGGAGAATGGATTTCTGCGAATCAGAGCGAGAACCTAGCCATAGATGCCAGATGTACCAAGTTTGAAAGGGCTTATTATTCCTGTCGTAGTATCTATTCATCTAAGTGCCTCTCCAAGAACCTCAAACTCAGACACTATAACTCCGTCGTCAAGCCATCTGTTCTGTATGCTTCTGAGTGCCTTGTAATGACCAGAAAGGGTCCACTCAGAAAACTGGAGTTAAAAGAGAGGAAGATCCTGAGGAGGATATTAGGTCCAATTAGAGAGGAAGGAGGCATTTACAGAATCCGTCATAATGTTGAATTGTATGAACACCAGGAGGACATCATCACGTCTATAAGGAAAAGACGCCTGGCCTTTTATGGACACTTGGCACGTCTGGATTCTGAAAGACTCAGCAAAAGGATATTCACAGTAACAGGAAGAGGCAAGGCTTCTATGAACAAATGGATTGCGTCAGTTAAGCCAGATATGGAACAACTAGATATCCCACTGGAACAAACTCGTGACCGTCTGCTGTTCCGTCAGGTCATCCGACAGGGCGTTTTCCCAACGGCCCTTACAAGTAAGACTACAGGAGCTAAGTGGTCAGAAGAAAGAAGACTGATTCACAGTCAGAAAATGAGGGACTATTGGAAGAAGAAGAAAGCAACAACTTTACCGAAGAGTAGATACGAGCCCCGTGGTCCTAAGTAGGCCTAAACGATAAAGAAGAAGTAGTGTGTTAATTAAGGGTGGGTCCCATAGCCATAGTGTGATTTAAAAGATGCAACTCCGTGAGCAAGATGACTGTTTCAGTTGTAAACGGACTCGCATCAGTACTCATTTTCTTATTAAGAAGCAGTACACCACGCATTATATAACTTCTTGACCAGGATAAAAATGGACTTGCATCCATATGTTGTGAGGAGCGAGTTCTTACCGCTCAATTTTATGTTATGATTAATCATTATTGAGTGAAGCTGTTTTCACATTGTTTTGTTGTGTGGAGCGATTTCTTACCGCTCAGTAATATCTTTATTTCTTATGGGAGTGAAAGCCAGGGAGGACTTCTTTTTATTATTATTATTATTATTATTATTATTATTATTATTATGCACATAATTTTTCAGTCATTAAATACTTTTTATTCTACTTGTTATTCATTTTATTTCTAGTATAGCCTCTGTTATGGACCTTTCTATTCATTAGAGCATGTTGTTTTTGCGAACTTTGCTGTAAAAAGCATTCAGGACTGAGCACGACCCCGTAGAAAGAATCTTGATAAAACAATGCTTTATTGAAGGGTGCAATATGGACATGTTTATTTTGCATGGTGAAGATGAAGGCTAGGAAGGAAGGCACTGTATGTGACTGGAAATAAGGGCTGACCAAAATGAAAATATTATTAAAGAAACTCGCACAAGTTGTGCATTAAGCATACAAATACATTTACACTACATTCATTATTTTAAATTCCAATTTTGTTTCAGTCTTATGGTTCTAAGCTGGTGTTGATTATTGACTTGGATAATTTTTTGCATCTTGTAATGTGGTATCGATCACATGGGTGTTCACAAAGATCACATACACATGATTCGTTCGGCTCGTGATGGTTCTTCACTTTGCACACTCTGTGGTGGTATCCGTGCGTTGCCAATGAATTCACGAAATGACGCAGGTCTTGTTTGGTTTTCATCCATGATCTAATCACCATGGCCTCCGCTGCGTAGAAGTCAGCCCATATCTCTTTTGACTTTTGTTTTCTTATTTCCACTTGTTTTTCCCAGTTTATAGTCAAAGGTAGATTAAATTTGGTTCTGAGATCTTCCATCAGAAAGGTTTCTCTTGCTAGGACATAGACGAGTCTTGAGCGGGTGTAAACTATATGAAAATAAGGAAACAAGGGCTGACCAAAACGAAAATATAGAGCATTATTTAAGCCCCGGGTCAAAAATACCCATGCGCCAGTCGCCGTGAGTTAATACTCCAAAATTATAAAGACGATAATGAAATAATAAAACGATTTCAAATCGAATAAGACTTCCAGAATAACAGTTCCAAAAGATATTAACGTGAACACATGTGGCAACCAGAACTTCCAACAAGCTCCGGTCATTTCACTGGGAGAGTCTGGACTATCCACCATACAGTCCGGACCTCGCCTCTACTGATTTCCACGTTCTCGTTCCGCTGAAGAAGTTCCTGACAGGACAGCGATTCACGTGCAACGTTGACGCCAAGACAGCAGTTCGACGATCGTTCCACAGTCAGCCGGCTGAATTCTACCACAGGGGCATCTCAAATTCAGTGCTGAGATGTAACAAATGTCATAGGGAGGTTGAGGCTGCTTGAACTTTTAGTTCTCGCAGTCAAGAGGTGCAGTTTCACCTTATATAAAGGGAGGTGGCGCGCAGTCCGCTACTCCAGTGGGGGGTCCGGGTGGGGACACCAAGAGCCCGCCGATGAGCCAGCTTGGTGTCCTAGGCGAAACCCCACACAAGACACGGCAAAACCTAGAAGAATTGCTGAGTTTTAATTCACTGGCCGTGAAAGCCAATATACCATCTTTTTGGAAGCCTTCATAGGGAGGATAAAGCTGCTTGAACTTTTAGTTCTCGCAGCCAGGAGGTGCAGTTTCACCTTATATAAAGGGAGGTGGCACGCAGTTCCCTACTCCAGTGGGGGGTCCTGGCGGGGACATCAAGAGCCCGCCGATGAGCCAGCTTGGTGTCCTAGGCGAAACCCCACACAAGACACGGCACAAACCTAGAAGAATTGCCGAGATTTAATTCACTGGCCGTGAAAGCCAATATACCATCTTTTTGGAAACCTTCATAGGGAGGTTGAAGCTGCTTGAACGTTTCGTTCTCGTAGTCAAGAGGTGCAGTTTCACCTTATATAAAGGGAGGTGGCGCGCAGTTCGCTACTCCAGTGAGGGGTCCGGGCGGGGACATCAAGAGCCCGCCGATGAGCCAGCTTGGTGTCCTAGGTGAAACTCCACACAAGACACGGCACAATCCTAGAAGAATTGCCGAGATTTAATTCACTGGCCGTGAAAGCCAATATACCATATTTTTGGAAGCCTTCATAGGGAGGTTGAGGCTGCTTGAACGTTTAGTTCTCGCAGTCAAGAGGTGCAGTTTCACCTTATATAAAGGGAGGTGTCGCGCAGTTCGCTACTCCAGTGGGGGTCCAGGCGGGGACACCAAGAGCCCGCCGATGAGCCAGTTTGGTGTCCTAGGCGAAACCCCACACAAGACACGGCACAAACCTACAGTAGAAGAATTGCTGAGTTTTAAATGTGGAGACTGTCTGGAAATATAGTAAAAGTTACGTAGATCAGTAGGGTACGTAATATTTGTAATTACCTGTAGTCTATGTTTTTTTAAAGAGTAACATCTTTCCACACGGTTGCTGGATATTTTTGTGGGAGTGATTTTGAGAAATGGGACGGAAGTGGATCGGACGGAAGTGTGTAAGACGTACTGCCAGCTAGATCGCATCCCTGTTGCTAAAGCAAAAGCTAAAGCAGCCAGGAGGGATGCGATCCGTTCCAGCTGGCAGTGGTACCATGTGTAATGTATATAACATAAGGATTTCTTCAAGGTTTGGAGGCGCCATTACAGATATTTCTACAATAAATCATCATCAAATTGTCGTTCTTTGGTGTAAAAATATTCATTAAATCATATTTGCTGAAAACAATTATGATTTATTAAGTCTTTTTTTCAATCTCTGGATAAAAGTGATGGGCATCCACTCGCCGAGTAACTTTCCAGAACACTTTCATACTGAACGGTAAACGCTCATGCGAACTCTGGTGTCAACTCATTGAAACACAAACCACATGTCTTCGTATCAGTATTTAAATGATGATAGGCTTTTATATGAAACATTGTAACTAGTCTGCAAAGCCGGTATTATTTTTCTGCACAATGGCCATTCAGTTATTAACCCACATTGCGGTAATGAAGAGATCAATGTAACATATATCGATGATTTTATATGGGAACTGGGCTAGCCTTTCATAGACTAAAATAGGAATTCCATTTACTGTCAAGTAGGCTTATTCATAACTAATTTAAAACTCAATTCCACGCAGGAAGATTATCGAAAAAAAAAGCAAAATATTAATGGAGCATAAAAAAATACTTCCATATTTTTGTCTAAGAAGAAATAGGAACAAAGACTTTTTGATCCAGCCTCGTATTTTAAAACGTTATGCCCAACTAATCTCCTAGATATTCTCAGACTTCCAGCTATAATTTTTGCTGAAACTTTATACACAATATACAGCAATGCTATCCCTCTCTAACTATCAAAGTCTGGTTTGTCATGTTTCTTATGTATAGGGCAGAGTATTGCAATGTTCCACTGCTCTGGCATTTTCTTCTTTTGCCATATCTCTACCATGATCTCATGCAACCGTCTTGTTAATTTTTCCCCTCCATATTTTATCATTTCTGCTGTTATGTTATCTTCTTACGGCACCTTATTATTTTTCAGGGCCTTAATACCATCTTCAACTTCTTCCAATGTGGGTTCCTTGACTGATTCCAGGTCCGTCTCTACTCCATTTTGTATGGACCAGTAAGGGAGGGTGAGTTCTAGCGAATCAGAAATAATATGGAGATAAGAGAGTTGTATGGAAAGCCAGATATGGTAGTGGAAATATAGAGTGGTAGACTGTATTGGTTGGGACATTGAACCACTTTATAGGGCGCAACATGTAGAAAGAATGACAGAGAACAGGGTAGTTAGGAAGGTCTTCAATGGGAAGTCAGGAGGACGACGTGTGAGGGGAAGACCTAGGACCAGATGGCTGGACAACGTGGAGGAGGATCTGAGAAGGATGGGAGTCAGAAGATGGAGAACCAAAGCAGTCAACAGGGAAGAATGGGTGGAGATTGTCCGGGAGGCCAAGGCCCTACAAGGGCTGTAGCGCGAGGGGGTAAGTAAGTATGTCCAACTAAGGAGCACGATTGAATATACTTAACAGATGAATATAAATTGGCTTTCTTCTCTTTCCCAAATCTTTTCATTCTCTCACTATGATTTTTTTCCTTTCTACTGTCCATATAGAGAGCACCTGAGAAGCCAATCCCATGTGTAGACTTGAATTATTGTGATATCGAGAAAACGGGACCGTTTTAAGCCCGCTGTGGATATTGAATTAATTCCTCTCCGCTGCGCTGTTCAGGCAGTGAGATGTTAATAGCAAGGGCCTAATTGCTCCCACATTCCCTGCAGTTGAATGTTGGCCAAGTCTGCCTTATTTATGCCTCTACGTGTGTGAGAGAATTCTCGGCCAAATGTTTGAGAATGAATCGTAATCGGCTTCGAGAAATCTCTGAAAATGGAATATTCAATTGTGGAATTTCATAATAGTCAATGATAGTGATTAATTTAACTAATTTCCTATACATAGCCTACAGAATACAAGAGAGGAAAACCTATACCTATCTCAACAAAAGACCAGCTTACCACGGTGGGTGAGTGGTTATCGTGTCGGACTGCCAACCCCCAAGCTTGCAGGTTCGCTCCTGGCCATGGTAAGTGAATATTGAAAGGCGACAAAAATCACGATGCGCATGTCATACGATGTTGGCATGTTAAGAACCCATTTGAATTCAGTAGGCCGTGTTCATAATGGCAAAATTAATCTCGAGATTTTCTGCCAACACAAAGTTCCTCATTTCTCTACTAGAAAGCGCTATAGTGTCAAGGAGCTTAGATAAAAATCTAACCTCTTTGACTTTCATAGCACTTCAAGGATCGATAAAAATTCAAATTATTGCAAATTGCCCTCTGGGCGTCAATTAACAAAGCTTGCACCCGGCATCCGAGGCCATACGATATTATTATTATTATTATTATTATTATTATTATTATTATTATTATTATTATTATTATTATTATTATTATTATTATTATTATTATTATTATTATTATAACAAAAGACCAGCTCGGGATTTAGTGGCTAGCATTCATGGCTGCCACCCGTGAGGTGCAGGTTTCATTCCCGGCTGTGCCAGGAAATTCAATTCTGGTCTGAGGGCTGGAACAAGGTTCAGTCTGCATCATTGGGCAAAACTACAAAACTGAGAAGAGAAGGGTTCGATTCTTACCTCAGCCATCCTAGGAGTTCCTTTCCGTGGCTACTCACTTCTACTTTAGGTCAATACTGGGGCATTGTACAGTTCACTCCACCATTACCTGCCAGTGGTTCTTGATGCGCAACGTGACACCCTACAGTCTGCGAGCCTCAAATTCTAGGGCATGCACCCTGATACGTAAATCGTCAGTCGTGGAAAGAGCTTGGCCGGGTTACAATCATGTGCTTTGCTATTGGCCAGCAGTGCCTCCAGTGGACTGTTACTAGACTCGCTTCAATGCGTGAGCTCTCAAGGACACCAGCAGAAATCCGTGGAGTAAAGAGTACTTAAATTAAGGCCTCGGCCGACTGCTACCCCAATCTTAGCCCCACTTACAATAGTTATTTCATACTGTAGTGCAGTCATCAAATTAACGGGCTACACGACCACAATGTCACAAAGATCGCCAATGAATCAACAACAACATGATTCTTGCCAGAACTTTGGGAAAAATCCCTTAATTCCTTAAAAATGTGGTCTGCCTCGTTGCGTAAGGCTAGCATTCTTGACAGTCACTGCCGAGGCAAGGTTTGATTCTCGGCTCCGCCAAGGAATATAATTCTGGTCTGAAGGCAGCAACGGGACACACTCAGTCTTGTGAAGCAAAACTGGGTAGAGGCGGCTTCGATTCCTATCTCAGCCACCATGGAAGTGGTTTTCCGTGGACAGTACCTAACGTAGGACCACGGCCGCTTCCTTCCCAAATCCCACCTTAATTACAAATACACACACTAGTAGAGACATCATAGTGACAGTGGTTCTCAGACAAATTCTACACACATCCAAGTACACGGGGTTACATTACTACAATGTCGCAAAGTCCTTATAGAATCAACTTCAATAATACTTACATATGTCGAAAGAAGACTGTTTATGTATCAATGACTTCTTTTTGGCATGAATTGTGGAAAGGAGATGACCAGGAAACGAGAGAGAAGGCTTATTATTTCTACAAATGTAGACTTAATTTCATTTATATGGACAGGAATCATTTAGATAGAACATTCCAGACCCCGTGGCGTAGCCGCTCGTTAAATCGTGCACCACGGCCTCGTGGGCAGCTGCAGGAAGTCCAAATCCTGGCGTTGGCAGCGGTTATCCTGAGTGTGGTTCTTCACCGGGGTTTTCTACACTCCCTACAGCCAAATGCCGGGATAAAGTTCTGTACCAAAAATTCACGTAACCACCAACTACTGTATTATCCGAGGGATGGAAAGGATCGCAACGGACGCTGATCTCCAGCTAGAAAAACCAACAATTCCTTGCTAGTCGGCGAGTTAGGAATATCTCGATACATAGATTAATATAAATATAAATCTACTACTACTTAGTTACATACAAATGCTACAATAAACAAGTAGTTCCGTGAAGAACTATACAGCCTATTTTCATATATCCTGATCATGTTAATTGCCTCTATCAACATACAAAATTTCAGTTTGATTGTCGTGATAGATTCGTAGATATTGAGAACCGTCTAAATATTTCAGATGGTCGCCGGGTTGGATTTTTATTTTTGCACTATTACATTAAGATTATTGTGTATGTGTGGTATTCAAAATTCAATCGCATGATTAGAACACAAGAAGTAAAAACGAGATTTTAAAATTACGCACAGCAGCCATCTTGTGATTAAGCAAAGAATTGAAATAAATTAGATGACAGTGGATCAACATTTGTATAAGCATTTAACGTGCAACGTTTCACGGCACTCGGATAGTTAATTCGCGAGAAACGTCCATTTAAATATTTATACTTTGCGTCGCCGCCATGTTGGATTTGTGCTCACCAGGTTACTGAAAGTCCTATAGGTGAACATATGTTCATAGTCTCTATGAACATAAAACAAATCAGTTTGGTTGCAGTAAAAGATTCATAGATATTGAGAACCGTCTAAATATTTCGGAAGCTCGCCATTTAGGATTGTTATATGTATAGGCCATAGAGTTATGTACCATTCAAGGACAATTATTGCCTAGGTTCAGTATTCAAACTTTCACTTCGATCGCATGATTACGACACAAGAAATAAAAAATTAATTTTAAAATTTCGCACAGCCGCCATCTTGAGGTTATGCAAACAATTGAATTAAATGAGAGGGTAGTGCACTACAATCTACAAAATCATTTACTCTACCACATTTCACTGCGCTCAGAGAGTCAAATCACGAGAAAAGTCTATTAAAATATTTCAAATTCGCTTGGTCTCCATGTTCGTTTTGTACTTTAAAGGTTTATGAAATATACATAGGTAAACTTGTATCAGTACCCTTCATCACCGTACAAAATTGCAGGGTGATATCTGTAATAGTTTCGGAGATATAGAATGTCAGTGAAATATTTCCCACAGCCGCCATTTTGAGGTTATGTGAACAATTGAACTAAATTAGACTCCAGTGCATTACAATGTGTATAAACATTTACTGTACCAAGTTTCATTACGTTTGGGTAGTTGAATCGCGAGAAAAGTCTATTTAAAAGTCTCAAATTCGCTTGGCCGCCATGTTGGTTTTGTAGTCACCAGGATTTGGAAAGTCTCATAGGTGAACTTCTAGTAGTGCCCTTTATCACCGTACACAATTTCAGGGCGATATCGGTAATAGTTTCGGAGATATTGAATGCTAGTGAAATATTTCGCACAGCCGCCATGTTGGATTGGTGAGACGTAACAAAATTTGAAGGGTACGGTCGAGGTCGCCGGGAATAGTGCTATGAACTTACTGAGTTTCATTGAAATCTCTCCAGCCGTTTAGATTTTATTAGGGGGGACACACACACACACCTCACACACACACACGCACACACACACACGGACAAAAGGTGATCTCATAAGCCTATTTTTTCAAAATTGAAAATAGGCTAAAAATGGAGAACGAGATTCTCGGAATCTCGAGGGTGAACGGTTGGTGCCAGTATCAAACCAGTAGTACAATCGTAACGAATTATTAAATGAACAGATGGATCTTTACTATAAAAAAGGAACAGGCAATATAAGTAGCGCCTGCTAATATTTTTTAGCCTACTTTTTACATTTTGCAAAAATGAGGAAAAAGTAGACTTATGAGATCGATCCGCGAAAATGTGTGTCTGGCTGTGTGTGTGTGCCCCCCCCCCCCCCCACCTATCAACTCCTAAACGGCTGCAGCAATCGAAACCAAATTTAGTATGAGTAACGATGTATACAGGAATATCTCAAGCCTATATTTGAAAATGACGTCAGTGATACCAACTGCTGAAAAACGCAATAGAAATTTTGAGCTCCATGTTGGATATCATGGAAGGTATGCATGGGAGCTATTCCAAAATTGGCACACATGTAGATGATACTATTTCAGTTTAATTTCCAGGAGGCCATACATGACAGTGTTGCCAAAATAATTTTAAGCCTTCTGATTGGTCCGATTTTTAAATGCATATAACATCTACACTATTAATTGGATTTCAACCAAATTTTGTATGTAATATGTGTACATAAACAGATATGACTGAGTGTATTCTTAAGAGCCACCAGGGCTGTCAACTGTTAATAATTGCTCTCTCTATTTTCTTCATCCAAATACCAATATATCTGAAAGTATGCAAACCGACAGCTTTAAACTATGCACAGGTATAGTACCTGCCATTTTAGATTAATTTGGTGTAACTTATATACTTCAGTTCTACCAACATGATTTTAAGCCTGCTGATAGGACCAATTTTTAAATACATGTAACTCCTATACCAGGCTGTTCCAAATCCATGAGTTTGAGTATGCGTACACGCGAGTACTCAGCAGTAATGCTCGGAGCACGGTTGGATAGGGACTGGGGGTGAGAGTCAATACGTCACTGGGCGAAGGTCATAACACAAGTGCATGCACTTCTTGCCAGTCATGATGTATCCACCCCGAAGTGACGGCAGCCCCCCACAGCAGAGCTGTATTGCATGTTGCAGGTTTACTCACGGAAGGCGGTGAGTACTCCGCTGCTCACGAGCGAGTTGCTCGGCTGGAACAGCCTGTCCTATACTCTCAGTTGGATTTCAACCAAATTTCGTATGTGCTATGTGTAACATACAGATATGACTATACGTATTCTTAAGAGCAATCAGGGCTGCCAAATGTTAATAAATGCTGTCAATAATTTTTTACCCAAATATCAATATATCAGAAAGTATGCAAGCCAACAGCTCTATACTTTGCACACGTATAGCACCTGACACTCTAGATTATTTTGGAGTAACTAATATAAGTCAGTGCTGCCAACATGATTCTATGCTTGCTGATAGGTACAATTTTAAAATACATGTAACTTATATACTAACAAATGGATTTCATCCAAAATTGGCACAACAAATATCATAATATTTCTGATTATTTCTAACTAGCACACGCATGACCTTGTTGCCAACATGCTTTTACGCGTGCTGATAGATCCAATGTCTAACTGCATGTAACGTCCAAAGGACTTCAACCAAATTTTGTATTCTGTACCTTAAGAGATGGAACTAAGAATATATTCAGTCACCAGGGCTGCCAACTCTAGTGCTCTATTAGGCTACATTATACCAGGAATATTTCGAACTAATTGGACATTTCGATATTACCAAATTAATTCCGTCATTATTCTAGATATGTTCATATACTGTAGAATAATCATTGGCATGAAAAGTCAGCTCTTTAGTTCGTCACGGAACTTCTTGTTTATTCATAATATAGGACGAAAAATACAAATAATGTCAATAAGTATACAAATCGAAGTTCACTTTAAATAAAATATGTTATAAACCTTAAATAATAATATCTTCGCTAAGAAGAAAAATATACCGTGAATTTCGGTAGCTGGGCTTAACTCTGTCCTCATTAAAGAGTAAAATAAAAATAGTCTATGTAGACCTCTCGTCTATGAATCCTACTTAAAATCATCGAATACTTGTTGATCATACTGTATCAAATACTGATTAAATGAATTTGTCAAATAACTGCCTTCTATTTCCATTTCTTCTTTACTGTATACATAGATCTCCTAAATTCCTACTTCTTTCAAATATTAACCAATAAACTATTTAATCCTATCAATTATTATTAATACGAAGTGTTTAAATATTTACAATATTATTATTTTATCGTTGTCAGTTACGATAATCTCTTTCATCTCTTACGATCTCTTATGCTTCACATTACTCTCTACATATTTATCACATCTCAACGGTTTCTTATATTCATGAACTGTGTAGCGATCGATTAAGTTAATTACAGTTCCAATTGTCAAATTCTTGATAAAAATCGATAACACTGATACTATATAAGGCTATCCTTCATACACCTTGCTTATTCTTTAAATAATGGTTTTGCATTATCATAATTATTTTAATATTCGCTGTCATCTTCATAAGTCGCTAACATTGACTACAATACCGCTAATACCTTCATACATCGCTATCGACAGCTATAACATCGTTGATAATACTCATATTGACTTAATACACTTAACAACAAGTCTTACACAACGTTCCATTAAACGTACAATCCTACCTACATACAATTCTCTACTCGTCGACTTTAAAATACTGCACGGAATTCTACACCCAATCGTGTAACTCTCCTTTACGTAACCACGTCAATAGCATATTTTCTCCTTCAACATACTTATTTCAATAATATTAGTTCCAACAATACATCTTTATACATTTCACCATGGCTGAATTATTTTATTACTCGTTGTACTTTCGATACCATAATACTTGTTGTACTCTTATCAACTTAAATATTTTTCATTAGCGACTTTCATTACTGTGTCCAATATGACAGTAGAATATTATTTCCATTAAATAACCACTATGTTGCTTAGACTCCTTGCGTGTTTAAATTCAAGATTTTCGTCTAAGTACAAATACATTTAATAAAAATACATTTCTTTTCCTCCCTTTCAGTGTTTCGAATTACGGAATAACAATTCCTTCTTTCCTTTCCTTTCATATTTCAACAATATTCCTTTTATATTTTTGCAAGGATACATTCCATTACATTCGTGTATTGACTTCTTTATAACTAGTCTAGAGTTGTCATGAATTCTGTCTTTCATGGCGTACGAGAATTCTTCTACAAACTACTTTATGGTCCTTATTAAGACTCCCCATCGACTTCCGTAAAATATTCACGTTCAGCAACGAACACCATCAATATACATGTATGTTGCTTAAATCAATTACTTATTCCTACTATATTATCGTGTCGATAACATATTATTCATGAAATTTCTCATATTACGGAATTTTGTCCTAATTGAATAAAAATTAAGAATTAAAATATAAAAAATGCGGTCGAAGAATAACAGTACTGTACTGTTCCCCTTAGAGGAGATTGCTAGGATACCACCAACCGAAAATGACACTCCAGACAATCCCATCCATCGAACACACAGCCTGAGAGGATCGGATGCACTTCATTTAGGCTAGTGCCGGCACGAAATCAATCACCTGGGGGATCGGGCTGTTACACGGGGTAAAGTCATAGACGCCCAAAGAAGTACACCCTCAACACACAAAGCTAACAGATAACAAGATCCAGGCTTAAGTAAAATTCGTAGAACATTTATTCAATGAAGTCAAACCCCTATCCTACTTCGGAGGGTTTCAAATCGGCTAATCCGCAAGGCTAAAAAAAAAAATAAAAAAATAAAGGAATCAAGTCCTATCTGAAGCTATGTTGACCCTCTCAAAAGTCAAATAGCAGACTTTCACGCATGACTTCACCATCATCCTATCAAATACAACTAAACAGCTGTGACCTACATTCCTTAGCATTCATTGAACAATGTTTAAAACATTCACAAGAAAGTGTGACGTGTGAATCGCCGATAGCAGTCAAGTCTCGCATATTATGAGAATACACTGGGATTCTGGGTAATCGTAAGCTCTCGGGTTGGCTTGACCTTCAGTGAGTCGGCATGTCGCGACTGCAGTAAGCGTGCTTCACATGGCACGTGAAGAACTTCTTGCCTTAGCAAGTTGAAATACATGCCTTATACAATGCTGGGTTCACATGATCAAGTCCTGAATGTGACCCTTTCAATACAGGTAATTAAGTTACGTGTCCATCACTCTGATTCGTACCGTGAAGTGTACAGCGTGAAAATATAAACTGTTATAAAAACCTATGAATACAACATGACAGAGACTTCACTCTCGTCCTAACTGCTTTGCTTTGTACAAAGATATTCCTACACCTTTCCTCATATGTACACGTTTTTGGGAAAAATATGCGTGTCACCTCTAGACACAACAAAAAGATAAACTGACAGCACTTGCACTCCCCGTGCTGTATGAAATGATACGCTGGTGTATTTGGGTTCATAACAGGATTTGATATCCACTGATATTATACACGTTGAATATTCGTACTCGTAATTAGTGGCGTCAGTGCTTCACATAAACATGAAATGAAGCCTTCCTAAAGGCGGTGGTTGTAACTACATTCCACCAAATGATACGCCCAGAAATGTGGCGTAGATAAAGTAAAAACTAAACGGGGTGCCTATCAAGTTAACACAAGGATGATAATCATCTTACAAAATCATGATCAGCACATGCCGAATGAAAATTTGCTCTCAGAGCTAAGACAAATTAATGGGTAAGATTTCATCATTGGTATCCAAGTTAGCGTGGGTGCACCAGCATACCACCGCCATAGGGTGTCTCACACAAAGAAAGACCACTTTTTCAAAAGCTGAATGGAAGGAAAATATATAAATCTGCCTATATGGTTGCTATGAGAGTACGGTTTGAAGACTACTCTACCGAGACATTACCATTACAAACAATAAAGTACAGGACTCACTGTGGAATTTGTATTTCACCTCGTTTTACCATGGATATGAGGGGTTAGTCATCTCCCATAGATAGGAGGGTTTTTCCTTATCCATCCTTCGTCCAAATCCTGCCTTTTTTCCTTTCCCTCTTCATAGTGTGGCTATTCCTCAGACATCCCCCTCATGGTAATAGTTTAAGCCATCATGGAGATCTTGTAGAATAATTGAAACATGTGGGCCACGTGGTTTGTCATGAGATCCATGTTGAGTAGAATAAGGTCGATGCTCTCACTGAATTTACAGATTTTAGACTGGTTTATTTCCAACACTGGCTTTACACTTATCTGCAGACAAATGCCAAAATGGCCTTTGGCGTCTGCCACAGACTCTATGGACACTACAGATGGTAGGTATCCTTCTCACAGAATCTACTACTTTCAACACTATCTTCCAGTTTCGTAGTAATCGTAGTACAACAATTATGGCACAAAATCGGAAAACTGATGAGTAAATACTCAATTGCGTGTTTGACGCTGGTTACAAAGTACTTACAGGTTTATTTCACAAGATTTTTACACCTCGTGGATCGAAGATGCATGCAGCGTGGTATCGCGATGATTGACCACGTGCACGAAAGAAAATGGATATTTCACGAATCTGATTGTAAATTCAACACTTGATTTTCTTGTGCACGCTCGACACGGCGTCTTACTTATAATCATGCACCTTAAAGTGCGTTTTAGATGTGATGCTCGCAGAGTCAGTATAACTTGAGTTTTCTCGGGGACTCTCCCCACAAAAACGTCAACTCGACTCGACGTTCAGAAACGTGGTGTGTGTCGTCTCACGGAATAACGTTCCGGGTTCTAGAGGAACTTCCCAAGTCGTGCAGCGACTATTTAAATCCACTTCGCATATCTGCGAGGAAAATACCTTTACCAATGATTTAAAATAGTATGAAAAGTCACTGTAACGTGGTAAATTATGCAGAATGACAAATAATAAATTCCTATAATGTGCAAAACGATGCTATGAATGTGTGCAACCAGGAATAACATTGGAATGCAGTCAAAAGAGTATCTGAAGCTCGAACTGTCTTCCGGAGTGCGTTCTACACATGATCGGTGTGATGGACATGCGTCCTAAGAAATTATCACTAGCATGAGCGCGAGCGCATACGGGCTCAATACGTCAAAATCGTAATACAATGACGTCTAAAACTGGCTAGATTAATTTAACGTAGATAAATTATTAAAAATAAGACATCTTCAAATAGCTATTAAAACATGGTCAGGTCATAAATATCCATACTATAATCCATCAACAATATACGGACATGTTCAAATTAGGCCTACATAAGTTTGTACATTTTGTGTAACGCGCCAATCTTATTTACACACTAGCAGAAGTACCCACTCCTCGAACGGTCTTCGGTATTGATAACCAGACGCTATCATTTAAGCTACTGTTGCAATGGTTACGGGCTTGTGATTCCTTCATAAGTTCATCAGAACGAAGTTAGTTTTCTGGGTATATCACAGACACTGTTAATTTAAGGGCCTTAAAATGCGGTTTTCGGAGACCCATTATATACTCCCTAGTTTTGTGTCACACATTGAGAAGCGCAACATATGCTTTGGTCGTCTTTCTGGGATAATTTTTATTTTTCGCATATTTTAGCATGTATTTTGAAACGTTTTTCCCTATACCAACCCTTCTATGAGAAGTACGGTGAAGAGTTTTATAATGATTGGTGTGTTGACTCATGGTTACAATACCTAATTTTACGATGCTCCAAGCACCCGGACACGAGTTATAGGCGTACTTAAACATAAAGATATATCAACCACGCAGTGTCAAACAAAATCATCTTAACGATGAAAGCGTTTGTCGACAAAAATATGATTAGTTAAAATGTGCTCTCAAACTAAATTCACCTAACCTGTACTTCCTGACGTGAAAATAATATTGAAAACCTCGTAGACGAAACGCAATATATGTCAAATAAAAACTGACTCTCACCGTTGTGGAAAGTCCCCATCCCCAGGAAGACTCCTTTAATAAGTTATAAAGGCTTGTGGTGCATGGAAATTCAGGATTTTTAGCCTCCAATTTCCCAAATTCCCAAAAGCTGCAAAACACACTCTTTCAATTCAGGAATTTTTTAAAATAATGTTGCTGTTTGGAGATATAATAGACCTTCTGTACAACATATCGCACGTGTAAGTTGCGTTTAAAAATGCTAGGGTACCTCATGACCCCCTTAAGCGCTTTGATGAATTTTACAGTCTATGTTTGTTTCCATGATAACCTCATAGCTATTTGCAAACTTTTACAGAAATTTAATAAATTGAGTGGCATTGCTTCTTACAGAAATAGATGGAAAGTTGGAGGTCACCTCTTGAGATACTGTTGTCATGGTTACCGGCTTGTATTCCTTCATTATTTTCTTCTTCTTCTTCTTCTTCTTCTTCTCCTTCTTCTTCTTCTTCTTCTTCTTTCGGATGGGCCAGCTAAGGACCACGACGTTCAACTTATCAGCCTGGCGAGGGACTTGATATTTGCCCAATATTCGTGCATTCTCTGGCTATGTTTCTCCTTTCTCTCTTTTGTCCAGATGATGCCGGTTTTCTTACAGGGTGGTCTGTCCTGAAAAATCTTCAGTGTATGTATCTTTCTGAGATTATCTTCAGTTCTTGGATGTCCTTGTTAACTTCTGTTAACCACGGTGTCACGCTCTTTCTATTCTCCCAGTAGTTGAGAAGCCGGTTGGTTAGTCTTGTTGAGTTAATCCTTGAGCATGTCCGTAGAAAGCCAGACGTCTGTTCCTGGCCACCTCTGTGATTTTCTCAGGATATCTATATATAGCTCCTGATTTGGTCTTCTTCTGTACTCGTCATATATTTTTTGCCTATTTTCAATTTTGAAAAAAATAGGCTTATGAGATCACCTTTTGTCCGTGTGTGTGTGTGTGTGTGATTCGTGTGTGTGTCCCCCCCTAATAAAATCTAAACGGCTGGAGCGATTTCAATGAAACTCGGAAAGTTCATAGCACTATTACCGGCGACTTCGACCGTGCCCTTCAAATTCTGTTATGACTCACCAATCCAACATGGCGGCTGTGCGAAATATTTCACCAGCATTCTATATCTCCGAAACTATTACCGATATTACCCTGACATTTTCTATGGTGATATAGGGAACTACTATAAGTTCACTTATGTGACTTTTGAAAATCTGGTAACTACAAAACCAACATGGCGGCCAAGCGAATTTGCGACTTTTAAAGAGACGTTTCTCGCGATTTGACCAACCAAACGCAATGAAACTTGGTACAGTATATGTTTATATACATTGTAATGCACCGACATCTAACTTCGTTCAATTGTTTACATAATCACAAGATGGCGGATGTGCGAAATATTTCACCGGCATTCTATATCTCTGAAACTATTAGCGGAAAAAACCTGAAATTTTGTACGGAGATAAAGGGCAGTACTGGAAGTCCATCTATAAGACTTTCAAAAACCGGTTAACTACAAAACGAACATGGCGGCCAAGCGAATTTGAAAATTTTAAATAGACCTTTCTCGCGATTTAATGTTCCAAGCGCACTGAAACCTGGCACAGGAAATATTTATACACATTGTAATCTACTGGTATCTAATTTAGTTCAATTGTTTACATAACCTCAAGATGGCGGCAGTGCGAATTTTAAAATTAAGATTTTATTTATTGTGATGAAGTCATGCGATCGAAGTGAAAGTTTGAATAATGAACCTACGCAATAATTTTCCTTTAATGGTACATGACTCTATGGCCTATACATTTAACAATCCAACATGGCAACCATCCGAAATATTTAGACGATACTGAATATCTACGAATCTATTTTAGCAATCAAACTGCATTTTTTAATGTTCATAGGGGCTATGAACTTAAGTTCACCTATAGGACTTTAAATAACCTGGTGATCACAAATCCAACATGGCGGTGACGCGAATTATAAATATTCACATGGACGTTTCTCGCAATTTAACCAACCGCGTGCAGTGAAACTTGGTACAGTAAATCCTTATACGAATGTTAATCCACTGGCATCTAATTTATTTCAATTGTTTCCATAACCTCAAGATGGCAGCTGTGAAAAATTTTAAAATCTCCTTGTTTTTTCTTGTGTCCTAATTATGCGATTGAAGTTTGAATACTACACGTTCACAATAATCTGCATGTAACAGTACATAACTCTAGGACCTACATATATAAAATCCAACATGGCGACCATCCGAAATATTTAGTCGGTTCTCAATATCTACGAATCTATTACAGCAATCAAACTGAAATGTTGTATGTTGATAGTGGCAATTAACATAGGATATATGAAAATAGGCTGTATAGTTCTTCACGGAACTACTTGTTATTAGTTTATTTACTGAAATTTGTTTTCTGGGAATATCTCAGAAATGTGGTTTTACAGCCTTAAAACGTAGTAGCCTCCGAGCCACCGAGGGGCTTAAAATGAGTTTTGTCTCATCCGTGTACGCCATAATATAATAATAATCATAATAATAAAATAATAATATAGGGAGAGAGATATAATAGTCCTTTAGTACCAGATCCGCACGTGTTGTTGAATTTTACTGCTTAAGTTGGTTCCGTGAATACCTTATAGCCATTTGCGAACGTTCACAGTATTGTAATGAATGGAATGGCATTGCGTCTTACAGAAATAGATGGACTTCTGAGATTGTGTTGCCAAGGTTACCGGCTTGCATTCTTTCAATCCCTATATATATAAAACTATCTGTTATGCCCGGCGTTGCTCGGGATCACAATTGGATATTAAGAGATCGTACCTTTGCTCGCATTGTCGTAATGTGTGCAACCCGGAGGAAGGTCGTTGTTATAATGAGCAATATTATTGACACTAAAAGTCCTCTAGCGTGATTTCCATCTGATCAAAAATTTTGCTGATGTTATTAAAAAGGAGGGTACGACGGCTTTATACTGCTTGAAGCTTATAGATGTTTCGCTAATATAACTGAATATTTTACTTCAGTCATTGTATGCATTATTATTCTAACTAAGACATTTTAAGGGCCAATGAATTTCTTTTTCTTAATAGTACGAGGCACGTCCAGAAAGTAAGTTCCGTTTGGTAATAAAATTGAATTGTGTACAGATACAGAAAAATATTTGCTGCACAACATTCTAAACCTCTTAAACTACTTTTCCACATAACTGCCGCAAATTTGCAGGCATGTGTCATAGCGTGGCTCAAGTTTTTGGATACCTTCTTCATAGAAGTTTGCCGCCGATCGAAAACGAGAGTGAAGACTCCCCTGTAAGATATCCTACCGTTTGGCCACCAGTGTTAGAGAAATTGTGTGTGTGGTCAGGAGAACTCCTAAACATACGCAGTTCTCCTGGTAAGCCCGCAATTTGCCTAACAGAAGTGGCCAAACGGTAGGATATCTTACAGGGGAGTCTTCACTCTCGTTTACGGTCGGCGGCAAACTTCTATGAAGAAGGTATCCAAAAACTTGTGCCACGCTATGAAAAATGCCTGCAAAAGTTCGGCAGTTATGAGGAAAAGTAGTTTAAGAGGTGTAGAATGTTGTGCAATAAATATTTTTTCTGTATCTGTACACAATTTAATTTTATTACCAAACGGAACTTACTTTCTGGACGTGCCTCGTATTAGCCTTGCGTGTTTTGTCGAACAGCAACATTTGAAGTGGATCATGGGAGTGCGCAAATAAACGCTTAGAATCCCAGATTCATGATAATATATATATGCCTTTGATTATGGAAACATTGAATACCGAAAATAAGAAATGCATGCTAAATATCATCTAAGAAACTGTCTGTATCTCCACTTGCACTTAAATAAGAACTACTCATTCGAGTGCAGAGAAATCTTGCGGCCAAGAGACAAACTAAACCTATTCAAAACACCATATTACCCAGATGACCAAATCTGGAAGTGAAAACCATACACCAGAATGACGCAGGTTCTATGAGATGAAAAGTTTGACGAAAAAAATAATATGATAAGTAAAAAATTGTATCTGATCCGGGGGCGTGGTGGCTCAGCTGTCTAGCTGAATGCCTCTCACCAAGGCAGTCCGGGTTCGATTCCCGGTCAATGCATGTGAGTTTTTCGAAGTGAAATGCCATGTCCTGTGGTTCGGATTCCACGTAAAAAGGAGGTCCCGTGGCTCATGATCTCGAGATTAACGGTCACGTTAAACTACAAGCTTCCTTTGAATTGCATCTGATCTATATTTATCAAAACTCTCTTTCCTCAGGTGAAATCAATACTGACACCCTCATACACGGAAAACCATACACACGTAGAATATTAAAAGACCCTAAAACAAAACAAAAGAATCAAATAAAGTATGATTATAGTCTTGAACCACAGACCCAGCGGCTGTCAAGTAACTTAAACTTATCCTATACGTTTTCCTTGACCAATTAGAAGCATGCAGCGCCATAATCTGACTCCTCACTGGCTAATCTGCTCCTTTTTTCTTCTTTCGTTTCTTTGCACCCATAACCTGTCAAGCACTTTCAATCCAGATGCTCTTTCATACTTGGGGGGGGGGGGGGGGGGGGGGGGCGTGGTGGCTCAGCGGTCTAGCTGTATGCCTTTCACCAAGGCGGTCCGGGTTCGATTCCCGGTCACTGCATGTGAGATTTTCGAAGTGAAATGCCATGTCCTGTGGTTCAGATTCCACGTAAAAAAAGGAGGTCCCGTGGCTCATGATCTACAGATTAACGGTCACATTAAACTACAAGCTTCCTTCCTTCGCTTTCATACTTCTACTCTAAGTTCTTCAATAACCTTAAGTCTACCTGAATTCCCATGATTGAAGGTTATTACAGCATTAAGTGTTTTTACGTTTTCATTTCTTCCAACAATCTCCAATCAGTGGAAATTTAAATACTAGCTTCAGAGCGAGCTTCGGCCAGCATCAAACTGTCAAGTCATGACGCGCAGCAGTATAGCCAACTTCTGGAACTTTAAAATCAGCCAAACCTTACCCTTCTAGTTCAAGAAGTTCCTGATATATCAATGACTATACCAATCGGTGCAATATAAAACTAAAATCCTTGCAATGAAGATGTAAATATTAAAAATAATTAAAAATACTTCTTGCAGGAAGCAGGCTGTGGATTTTCATTTTCACTTCTAGGACAAATTTCTATCTAAATGATACACCAGAATGTTCGTTAAAGTCCAAATTGTAACATAAAGGTGCCTGTACATTGGAAAGATTTTGCCCTAGCTAGCGCGTAGAGTAGCTCTAGCTAGGGCACTTTAAGCTCCACTCCAGTGTACACAGATGGTAGAGAACCCTAGCGGAGACCGCTCTAAGCTCTAGCTAGGGCCGGCTGACTCTACGGTGTAAACAGTATTTGGGTGCCCTAGCTAGACCAGTCTAACTCTATTCCTTCGGTTGAATATTGGAGAGTGCTCTACGTAGAGTCAGTGGTGGATTGTTGGGGTTATTTGTTTGTTGTTAATTATAGTGTTTGAATATGGCTGAATATGTGTGGAGTCGCGAAAAAACAAAATCATTAATTGAAAATATTGAAGCCCATCCAGAAATTTGGAATTGCACTCGGAAAGAATACAGAGACAGGAATTTGAAGGCACAGTCGTTTCGGGTGATCCCTTCTGCTGATCCTGGGGGTAATTTCGGTCAAAATATAATCATAGTAATTTTTGCTCATTCTTAAAAAGTTATTGTACGCTTCAGAATTTTCTGAACATAACTCTTGCAATAAATTAGCGTGCATTCCCTCGTATTCCCTTTTTGATATCAAATTCCTCACCCAAAACCTTCTTTTCCTCTTCATAGTTTTCTTTTTTGACAAGGCACACACAACCACCACAGATGCTAAAAGCTCTCTTGATGACATTTTAACTTCACAACACAGCGCAAAAAATCTAGACTCACACTGCTCTCAGAATGTTTTAGCGCTGCTCTACCTAGTGCATTTACGTTTGACAGATTACACAGGTTCAGAGAGTGCTCTAGGTAGATTTGTCTATCTTCGCTCTACGAATGCTCTACCTAGGGAAAATTACTCAACAGTGTACACGCACTCAGTTTAGCTAGAGCGATTTAGATAGACTTGCTCTATGAAAATCACTCTCCAGTGTACAGGCACCTTTAGTCACTAAACGAAAAAAGTTATTTTTTTTTCTTCAGATTTTGGCGTTCGGTCTTACCTTAGAACTAAGCAACGCTGAAAAGATGTCTTCTGTCACTTCAAAATTCGTTTTCATACCAAAGTAAATGCATTAATGATTATTCGTGATTTGTTTAAGGTACAGTGCAGTTAAACCACAAATGTTGGAAATAAATCATAACAATTAAATTAGGATGTGATGTGGTCTTGTCACTAAATCATTTAAAATTATTCAAGCTGTTACTGGATTTGAAATGTTATTAAAATAGCGTATAGAACCTCCGTGGCTTAGGCGGCAGCACTCCGGCCTCTCACGTCTGGGTCCATGGTTCAAATCTCGGTCACTCCATGTAAGACTTGTGCTGGACAAAGTGGAGGCAGATTGGTTTCTCACCGGGTACTCCGGTTTCCCCTGTCAAATTTTCATTTCAGCACCACTCTCCACTATCATTTTTATTTCATATGTCATTCATTTAATCATTGCCCCAGGGGAGTGCGACAGGCTTCGGCAGCCGGCACAGTTCATATCCTCGCCGCTAGAAGGGGGTTTCATTCATTCCATTCCCTGACCCGGTTGGTCGACTGGAAGCAGGCTGTGGATTTTCATTTTCATTAAAGTAGCTTATACATTTTCCTCTTTCTGGAATGATATACAGGGTCTTCCAGATAAAGTCAGACCGTCAGGCTGCATCTACACTCTCCGCTACGGCAGTTGCCCAAACCGAGTTTATGTGGCGGCCTCGGCCGGGCTTGTGTCGTGCTTTTACAATCGTACTTACAGTTCTTACTGAGACTGAGCTACGGTAGATTATTCAAGCGTACGAAACAATATCGTGTTACCGAATAACAATGTCAACACCAAAACAAAAGTTCGCATTGTTGTCATTAAATGCCACCAGTTTCTCTTACAGGCTGTATTGTTGCTGTGTTCTTGCCAGTCTGAATGGCAAGCCACTAAATTTTCATCAACGAGGGTGTGAAATGTCAGCACACATATAAGAAGGTAACTTAAACAACAGCTTTCTGCAAGAATTAATTAAAGAAGCACAGATATTTTTTTATTTATTTCAAGGGAGTCTAGATGACCTCACGTCACCAGTTAAATGTTTCAAACATGGTAGAACTTACTCGCGTCAGCCAGAATTTGGTTACCATATGCAATGCCTGTATAATCCTGGAAGGACGACACTTCCAGCATCTTTTATAAGGTAATATTTCATATAAGATTGTATACGCGCGACGCAAGCCCGGCTGAGGCCGCCGCATAAACTCGGCTTGGGCAGCTGCCGTAGAGAAGAGTGGAAACGCCACCTCACTGTCTGACTTTACCTGGGAGACCCTGTATATGGGTGTTTTAATAATAAAAACAAGATGTTCAGTAAAGAACATATAGCCTACTTTCTCCTAAATGCATGGGTATTGTTATAACTCTTTGTCCTTTTCAAGGTGTATGATTGAATGTTGGTTGTAGTAGCTTGTTGAAATACAACGTGCTATAGGGATATTAAACATGAATATGAGGTGCCCTTTGCTAGTGCTACCTCTGTACCAAATTTCGTTCAATTCGGTTTCACCGTGTTTGAATTGATAGGGGGAATCGATTTGCACACATACTTGGCCACCATCTGCAAACTATTGGGCTGATGTTCTTGCAGTTTGGTCTGAATATGTTTCCCACATAAAGATATGGTGTTGCAAAATTTGGTAGAGACTAGATTATTAGGTTGATCGTAATTACATTTTAGCTTTTAACATTTGGGTGGCCGCGATTACGTTTCCGTCAGGATAGCGGTGATATAAAACATGACACTGAGGTGCCCTTTGCTAGTGCTACCTCTGTACCAAATTTCGTTCCATTCGGTTTCACCGTGTTCGAATTGATAAGGGGAATCGATTTTCACACAAAGATGGCCGCCATCCGCAAAATATTAGGCTGATGACCTATTAGTTTGGTCAAAGGATGCTCCCTCCATAAAGGTATGTTGTTGCTAAATTTGCTAGAGATCGGATGATTAGGCTAATCGTAATTTGATTTAAGCTTTGAACATTTGTGTGGCCGCCATTACGTTTCTGTCAATATGGCGGCGATATAAATCATGACACTGAGATGCCCTTTGCTAGTGCTATCTCTGTACCAAATTTCGTTCCATTCGGTTTCACTGTGTTTGAATTAATAGGGAGAATGGATTTTGACACAAAGATGGCCGCCATCCGCAAACTATTAGGCGAATGACCTATTAGATTGGTCAAAGGATGCTCCCTCCATAAAGGTATGTAGTTGAAAAATTTGGTAGAGATCGGATGATTAGGTTAATCGTAATTTGATTTAAGCTTTGAACATTCGTGTGGCCGCCATTACGTTTCAGTCACGATGGTGGCGATATAAAACATGACACTGAGGTGCCCTTTGCTAGTGCTACCTCTGTACCAAATTTCGTTCCATTCGGTTCCCCCGTGTTCGAATTAATAGGGGGGATCAATTTTGACATAAAGATGGCAGCCACCCGCAAACTATTAGGCTAATAACCTATTAGATTGGTCAAAGGATGCTCCCTCCATAAAGGTATGTAGTTGCAAAATTTGGTAGAGATCGGATGATTAGGTTAATCGTAATTTGATTTAAGCTTTGAACATTCGTGTGGCCGCCATTACGTTTCTGTCAAGATGGTGGCGATATAAAACATGACACTGAGGTGCCCTTTGCTAGTGCTACCTCTGTACCAAATTTCGTTCCATTTGGTTTCACCGTGTTTGAATTAATAGGGGGAATTGATTTTCACACAAAGATGGCCGCCATCCGCAAACTATTAGGCTAATGACCTAGTTATTAGGTCAAAGGATGCTTCCTCTATAAAGGTATGTTGTTGCAAAATTTTGTAGAGATCGGATGATTAGGTTAATCGTAATTTGATTTAAGCTTTGAACATTTGTGTGGCCGCCATTACGTTTCCGTCAAGATGGCGGCGATATAAAACATGACACTGAGGTGCCTTTTGTTAGTACTACCTCTGTACCAAATTTCGTTCCATTCGGTTGCACCGTGTTCGAATTAATAGGGGGAATCAATTTTCACACAAAGATGGCCGCCATCCGCAAACTATTACGCTGATGACTTATTAGTTTGGTCAAAGGATGCTCCCCCCATAAAGGTA
The DNA here is from genome assembly GCA_946902985.2 of Meconema thalassinum. Taxonomy (NCBI): domain Eukaryota; kingdom Metazoa; phylum Arthropoda; class Insecta; order Orthoptera; family Tettigoniidae; genus Meconema; species Meconema thalassinum. The sequence goes on along the minus strand of OX336388.2, from coordinate 759,199,683 downwards.
TGTTGTTGCAAAATTTGGTAGAGATCGGATGATTAGGTTAGTCGTAATTTGATTTAAGTTTTGAACATTTGTGTGGCCGCCATTACGTTTCCGTCAAGATGGCGGCGATATAAAACATGACACTGAGGTGTCCTTTGCTAGTGCTACCTTTGTACCAAATTTCGTTCAATTCGCATTCACCGTGTTCGAATTGATAGGGGGGACAGACAGTCAGAGTACACACACTCACACACACACACACACACACACACACACACACAGACACACAGACACACACACACACACAGACTCACACACACACATACACACACACAGACAGACACACTTTTTTCGCCCTGTGTTGATCTCATAAGTCTACTTTCATTTTTTGCAAAAATCGAAAGTAGGCTAATATTTATAGATTTTAAGACGAAGACATGTGATAATGTTTCACAAAACAATGCGCTGGAAATAACTTCTTTGTTCCAAAATAATTGCTTAAAATATTAAATTGCTCAAAACAATGAAAGATGCTTATCAGTAATTAAAAAACTATTTATTAAAATAATGGTCAGAAAAGGACAACTCCGGAAATTGGAGCTGAAGGACCGGAAGATTCTGCGAAAAATCATGGACCCTATTAAAGAGGAAGGCAAGTATAGAATCAGGCACAGCAATGAACTCTATGAACAAGTGGAGAGCATTACAAAAGCCATGAGAAAGAGGAGGCCGATCTTCTATGGCCATATTGTGAGAATGGATAATCAGAGGCTCACATCAAGAATTTTCAATACTGTCTCTAGAGGGAAAGCAACTAACGCTAAGTGGTCGAAACTAGTCAGGAAAGACCTTGAACAATTAGATATTGACCCCAGTAACATCTATGACAGGAATAAATACAGGACTATAGTCAGAACATCAGACTCTCTCCAATCACTAACAGCAAAATCAGTGCGTCCAGGAGTAGATGTGAAATGGACTCAGGAGTGGAAGGACATCCACAGTGCCAGAATGAAGGAATACTGGGCTAGGAGGAAAGCTGCCAGAGATAAGAACCACGTGGTCCACAGCTGGCCCACACGGAACTAAAAAATGGTTACATTATTTAGGAGACGTCATCCAACCCACAGGATTGAACACAATTTCTAATGCAGAGATAATAGTAAAACTGCAGAAGGCGTACAAGCTGACATGGAATCATTACATCAAAAGAGCAGTTTCTCGTAATGCAAAACTGCACCATTACAACCCAGTTTCGCCTGAAGCCTTGTACGCGGCAGAAACTACAGTCATTAGAGGAATGACGAGAATTCATGATATTGAGAAACAGGAACGAAAATTTCTTAGGAAAATCCATGGCGCTGTTTTCGTGATGGAATTTGGCTCAGGAGACCAACAACGGAACTTTATGAAAATACAGACACCATTATAGATAAATTTAGGAAGAGACGTCTGCAGTTCTATGGATACATATATAGGATGGATGAGAACAGACTCACTAAGGAGATTTTCTTGAATGCAAGTAAATTAAAGACCAGTTGGATAAAAGAAGTAGGCCTATATGAAGACATGGAATTATTTAAAATCTCTGAAGACGACAGTAAGGGCAGAGAACAATTTAGAAATAAAATAAGACACACGAAAATTGTACAAGTCTCAAGGAAGGTAACATCAGGAAAAAAATGGACAGAGGAAAGAAAGAAAAAGCACAGTGAACTAATGAAGAGGTTTGGGAAGAAAAGAAGAGAGGAAAAGGAAGTGAAGCTTGATTGGCTCAAGTTCGCACGCTCTCCTGAAGGTGAATAATCGGAAATAATAATAATAATAATGGTTACATTCTTAATTATGGTGGCAAATACTTAATGAATTGGGAAATGTTAAGTTAGTTCATATAATTCGGCAACTTCAGTGCAATGGGCTAATGACCAATATGTCCCAAGCCCCTCAAATCAATTAACAATGACAACAAGAAGATTCTAGCGTCAGGCTTTTTGTATGAATGTGAGCAAGGGCAAAAGGTGCTACACAAAGCGGAATGTAACCTGCGGTTGTAAAGTTCATAGTGGCAGACGGCACAAGTGACGCGGCTGCTGGCTAATTTTGAAACTGCGACATGGAAAGGAAATTCAGCTCACAAACTTCAGTTGTCAGAGTTTGAGCTCCAGAGCAGAATTATTCACATAACTCTCTGATGTGGAACCAACACTACACAAACGAGACATGCACAAGTTTGATACAGAACTAATTCATACCCGTTCCACACAACGTTCATACAAAGCAGTGCCGAGGCTGGAGGGGAATCTTGGAGAATTTGAATACCCATTTCATTCTCAAGGAATATTCACATTTAAATGTTCCCATTTTTAATTGCCATAGACAAATTAAATGTCTAGTTTTCGGTATTATTCTCTGTAACCACGGTGGGATTGACGCCAACTTCTCAGCGCGGGACTGAGCAGCCAGTGAGTCTCCTTTGAAACAGGCTCAAATCTCTGTGGGTAGGGAAGGCAATTGCGCATGCGCCAAACGGAAGGTGGATATCTGAATGCGTCAGCAGAGAGCCTAGGCTCCAAGCAGTGTATTCGTGAAGCAGGCGGTATTTCAGCGCGTGCATGTTCGTTTGTGAGTTTTAAAACATAGATTAGTTTAGTGATTTAATAGTGTATTTAAAATAAAGACTATTTTTGATGTGTAACATCTTTCTACTCGGTAGCTGGACTTTTTTTGTAGGAGTAATTTTGGAAAAGGGACGGAAGAGGATGGAACGGAAATGGATGGGACGGAAGTGCATGGGTCGAAAACAATGAGCGCGCGTGATAGCGGAGATCGGTACAACGACGTACAGTAGGCCATGTGGCTATGGGGAATGTATGTCGCATACAGTTTAGTTCAAGTTTTGGATACCCCATTTAAGATATTCCTACAATAAATCATCTTCAAGTTGTCGTTCTTTGGTGTGAAAATATTCATTTTATCAAATTTGCTAAAACCAATTACGATTTATTAAATCTTCATACTTAAGCTGTATTCATATTTAATGTAAACACTCGATGTACTGTCGGCCATGTGGCTATGTGCAGGCGTGGATTCAAGGGGGGGGGGGTCACGGGGGTCATGACCCCCCCCCCCCCAACGGAGACCAAATTTTTTTTGCAAACTCAAAAAACGAAAAACACAATAACCAGACAAATACAACTTAACGAATTTTAACTGAATAACAGTTTTTTTCATTTTATTCAATACTGAAAATATCTTTATTGCAATTATTATGTTCTGTTACAACTGTACATATTTACAACTTCATACTTGTTATATAAAAACGATTATTTATGTAACAAAATCAACTCGTCTATTTCGTTTAGCAAACCTTGTGATTACCGAATCGATGTATATAGTGATGTCACGATGAATGTGCAGCGATGCACGGATAGGAATTTGGGACTTTTTTCGCCCCAAGAAATTTTGCCGACGTCCAAACTGCAAGCTTGGTTGGCAACTTAAGCTGTGACTTTCTCCCTTTGTCGGTACCAACTCGACTTGCCAAAACTGTAACGTACCTTGATACTTTTCTCGAAGCTCGATGTAAAAGTCGCAAAACACGCTGTTGCAATTTGTTCGAATATTTTTGGTGCGCTAAACGCATCAAATTTCTATCCATGTAGCTTGCAAAAAAAATGGTCTGGTTTTGTACGTTTGGTTATTTTGTGATTGCGTTGTTAGTGATACAATTTTACTTAATAATTTCGATTCTGTGACCCCCCCCCCCCCACAAGCCAAACTCTAGATCCGCGCCTGGCTATGTGGAATCTATATCGCATCAACCAACACTCCAAACAACGTAGGAATTCAGTATATTAACGCCGACTACTAACAATAATTGAAGCTTCGTTGGTCTAAACATATCACTGGAAGAAACACATTTAATATACCTTCCGCACACCTAATTATTAATCGCGCCTATACTGGGCAGTGCGCTGATCGGCAAAACGAGGCCATTTTCAATAACATCGCTGGCATGGGTTCACTAACTGGCTGGTATAGAGCGCAGCTCGCATCAAGTAGGCAGTGGATTGCTTCCGCCACGGCAAATAACAATTATGATTCATTACGGTCAGGATTTGGCACTGGAGTCTTACAAGTAGTTATTTCAATGACCAACAGAGTTCACAGTCAACCAGGGATTTGCGCTCCCGGGACACACATAGTAGGATAACATGTCACATGTTAGACATCATATGAGACTACTGTAAGGCTCGTATAATTTTAATTTCTTTGCCAAATGAAGAGAAATGTGCAGTGAAAGAGAGAAGACCAAAACCTCATCTATATACTGTACAGAGTGATAAATATCAGTCACGTAAATTCCAGAGCATGCTCTATCAGAGCGAAAAACTGTAGTCTAAGCCAGGACTGACCAACCTACGGCCCACGGGCCGGATATGGCCCGCGAGACTATTTTGTCCGGCCCGCGCCGTGTCGCCAAAACTTTGAAAAGTTCCAGTCGTCGCACTAAACTAGATTATCATGAACTTTATTTCTTAATTAGATTATTCAATGTGTAAAATGAACATAAATACTCACTGTTTGTCATTCATGATGTATGAGTGCATTGAATATCATCGTACTTCTATTTTAAAGGCATTTATTAAAAACTAGCAACCCGACCCGCCTTCGCGCGGGAACAGTTATGAATGCATTACGTGATAAGCGCTTTTTTTTTGTCAATGAACAACGACCAGTATCCCTTTTACGTCTCGGTATGATGGGTTAAAATCACTAACTGGACTGCTAATTATATTATCATGGAGATGCATGTGCAACAAATTCTTGTCAGACGTATTTTAAGAATGGCGAGGTTCATGAAACACAAATCCCCCTTCCGTCCAATCTTAACTTGACTGTGAATTTTGCGGAACGAAAAGTTCACAGGCGAAATGAAGAAAACCCGAGTTGCGCTTCCAGGGAAACTCCAAACACAACCACCCTTCTCAGAAGTCTTAACTCAACATGACACAACGGTTTGCTTCTGGCTGTATCTAGGGCAATAGGTTCGCCCGCTAGCTAGGCTGTAACAGGGATGATAGATTAGCGCTTAGCTAGCTCGTAAACTGTCGCCTCAGTAGTTGAATGGACAGGGTTGGAAGAAATTAAAACGTAAAACACTAACTTATAGTGGGCGATGTATTAAAGATAGACATATGCTCTCGCGGACTTTTTTGTAGAACTTTTCATGCTGAACAATTCTTTCACGCATAGTATTTAGATATTTTGAACGGTTTGACCAGCGTAAGCTTACAAAACGCTCGGACGCCAGGTTTTATTTCGACTTTTCCACTCAAATCGTTACAACTCGGCTTCCTTTGTGCATAAATACATTATTTTCTACAGAAATCATCCTCGAGATATCCTTTACAGAATTGTGAAAACCGCATCAAAATTCATCCAGTGGTTCTCGAGTTTACCCGTAACATCCAAGAATCGGGAACTTTGTTTTATACTAAGTAGAGATATTTAGATTTATTTTTAGTAATTTTTTTATCCACTTCAAATAAATATAGAGAACGGCAAACATACTAAGAAAACTAAGCTCAGACAGCCACAAAACGCACCATATTGCACCTATATATTTAAAAAAATCCATACCCCTCAAACCCCCGGAGTGTCGTTGGCCCGCAAGGTCCCCCGACTATTTACAATGTGGCCCTTTGTCAAAAAAGGTTGGTCACCCCTGCCTGTAAGGTATGAACTTTAGAATACCCAGTTGATTCGTCACTGATACAAAGTAGATATATTTGAGATGTTATAGGCCTACCCCGTTATGTTGTTTAAAAAACCAACGAGTCGTTACTTCGGTGTTGTTGTTCTTGTTGTTAGTCTTCAGTCTTTTGACTGGTTTGTTGCAGCCCATCACGCCTCCCTGTCCTGAGATAAGAGTTTCATCATTACATAGAGTTTTGTTCAATGGACGAAATCTGAGGTACAATCCTTTTCAGAAATATCTTTGAGTCACTTAAGATATATCCCTGAACTACATAGAACACATCAATAAGCTTTCCCACAAAGTCGCCGCAAGAAACAACATATTGCATAAGCTCAGTGGTACATCCTGGGGAGCCTCTGCTGACTGTTTGCGCTTATCTGCCATTAGTCGTGTCTACTCGGCTGCTGAGTACTGTGCACCCGTCTGGTTGGAAAGCGTACATGTGAAGAAGGTAGACACAAAATTGAATGATACAATGCGTTGCATTACTGGTTCCATAAAATCAACTCCATGTCACTGGTTACCCATGCTGAGTCACATCCCACCAGTAAGTAATATAAGGCGGTTCTGGCACAGGGGCTAATGGGCAAGATGGCCGCCATGCGCAACCAGACCTATGTTATTCTTATGGAGTGGACAGTCAGAGCTGGCACAGGGGCTAATGGGCAAGATGGCCGCTACGCCCTGAGCCCGTCAATGACGTCACAGGGAGAGGTCGGCCATGTAGTTGTCAAATGGAATATTTATTATTATTATTATTATTAGGTAATTATTGATTAATCATGTACAAACAAGACCAGCCTTATATTGTCCACCTCGTGGTGTAGCGGCTAGTAATCTTGAAGGTCACCGCGGAGGCCCGGGTTCGATTCCTGGCTCAGCCAAGAAATTTAATTTTGTCTTGTGAGGCAAAAGTGACAAAAGGCGGGTTTAATTCATACCTCTGCCATTCAGCCTAACCCAACTTCATTTAACCTAACCTAAACTAACCTAACCTAACCTAACTTCATCTAACCTAACTTCACCTAACCTAACCTAACCTAACTTAACCTAACCTAACCTAACCTAACTTAAAATTGAGAGAAAAAAAAGTGAGAGCAAAAAGTGTGAGCAAAAAAGTGAGAGCAAATGTGAGAGTACAAGTAATAAACTTAGTTATAACCTAACCACACCTAACCTAACCAAATTAACTTCACCTAACCTAATCTAACATAACCTAACTTCAAAGTGAGAGCAAATGTGGGAGCAAAAGGTGTGAGCAAAAAGTGAGAGCAAAATGTGGGAGCAAAAAAGTAGGAGAAAAAGGTGGGAGCAAAAAGAGGGAGCAAAAAGGTGGGAGCAAAAAGTGGGAGCAAAAAAGTGGGAGCAAAAAGTGGGAGCAAAAAGTGGGAGCAAAAAGTGGGAGCAAAAAAGTGGAAGCAAAAAGTGGGAGCAAAAAGGTGGGGAGCAAAAAAGTGTGAGCAAAAAATTAAGAGCAAATGAGAGAGCACAAATATTAAACTTAGTTATAACCTAACCTAACCCACAGACACTTCATTTAAAGATTTTAGATTTTACATTTTAACATTTTACATTTTAACATTTTAGATTTTTGATATTTTTCATTTTACATTTTTTAGATTTTACATTTAACATTTTTGATTTTTGTATTTTAGATTTTAGTTTTTTTTAGATTCTACATTTTAAATTTAAGATTTTTTGATTTTAGATTTTACATTTTACGAAAAGAGTAAACTACAAGGTCACATACCTAACTTCACCCAAGCTAACTTTACCAAACCTAACTTAAGCTAATCCAAAAGGCTAATGCACATACACAAAGTATATAAGAGCACATGCAACTAGCCTTATGCTAGTCTTATAGGCTACTGTACAACATGATCACTACCCCAACCGTTTTTTTTTTCATTTTGTTGTTTACACATTTGTCAATTTTCCAATTTCCCACATTCTGTTTTTTTAATGTCAGTTTTAAGTTTTTCCAATTTCATAATATGGAAACATGGATTTTGCATTTTGTTGTTTACACATTTATCATTTTCACAATTTCCCCACTTACAGTTTTAAAAAATGTCAGTTTAAAGTTCTTCATTTTCATGTTATACAAACATGGATTTTCCAATTTGTTGTTTACACATTTGTCAATTTACCAAATTCCCATTTACAGTTTTTAAAATTTCAGTTTATTGTTTTTTCTATGTTGTCAATATGGAAACATGGATTTTCCAATTTGTGTTTTACATGTTTTGCATTAGGAGTGGAGAGAGGTGGGTAGTAATTAAAAATGTACAAGCAGTGTACATACAATATTTTTTATTTTAAATACCTGTGCACTATTTACACATAATACATTTTTATATTCTTTTTTGTTATAAATTGTACAGTTGTTTTTTATTTTGTTTTCTATTTTTATTTATTTTTTAGTATGAATGTAATTTTTCTTTTTGTGTTTTTCTATTTTTGTAGTGCTATTGTTTTAATTTTTTAAATTGCTTTGTTTTATGTATTTTCAAGATGCATGCAGAGGATTTTGATACTCAAAACTTAACTCTTTAAGCATGGTCAATGATTGAGTAATGACCATAGGCATGTGTACCTATACCATTAGCATCAATTACTCTTTTATCGTCACCAGGACACAAAGCAATTTTGTTTAGTCTTATAGATGATATTTCATGTTGTTTAGAAGCGATAATGTTCATGGGTATTCTTTTTACATTGTTTTTCATGACACAATCCTTATAATCTTGAAAGCTTATACAATTTTTGACAACACCTCTGTTAATACCTTTAATCTTTTTGATTTCTTTACCATTTATGTCTAAAGCGTACATTTTAGCTCTAAGCCAAACGAATGCTTTTATAATTTGTCCACAAGCCTCGTCTTTAAATTTCCCCAACGTTTTCTTGTTCGATGTAGAGTAACATATGTGATTAGCAGGATAATCTGATGTGTCCAGATGTTCTAGGAAATCCTACTTGTCTTGATATACATCTTGGGTGTTAACCAAATAAATGAACGAGTCGGTATCCATATACATGAGTTTAAGATTGTTCATTCCATAATAGGGTAGCAGGACATCATAGTTGTGAGAATACATGAGAGTTTTTGAAATATCCAGTATACACATTCCAATATATATAGGCTTATTGAATACTATGTTACGTTTAGCCATGTGGAAAGCAGCTAGGTTAGGACCATAAATTGTTCTGTCAATAAATGTCGGCTTTGCTATTAGGTTTTCTGCCTTTTTGCTGTCAGTCACAAGACGTATGTCTATTCTTTTACGGATATTTTCCATTGTTTTCCCAAAAATGGCATTGTTGAATAATTTGTACAGATTTTTCTCAAAATCATTTTTGGCTTGTTTTCTAAGGTTGTTATTAAAATCAACGTAGGCCTTTAACCAAGGTCTTTGCTTAAACTTTAACACACGAAGAATTTTTATCAATTTTATTCATGCTCTAAAGCCTGTTCTAATGCCATGTAGTGAACAACATATCGCCTTCGATTTCCAAGATGAGGAATTAGTTTTTTCAGAGACGAATCCTTAGGTTGTGTACACTCTGGTAGGAAAGGTAAATCATTGTGTAGATCATGAAGGTCAGATGGGTAAACAACATCAACGTCTAGAATGTATCCCACAGGATCGTCTTCCTTTAGTTTTTTTAGATCAACAGTATCTGGAGAAACCCACTGAAATCCTCCATAAGGAAGGGAGTGGCACATAGCCCACCCGTATTGGTTGTTGGCATCATCGTAGATAATAAACTGCGATGGTTTCTCAGAATCATAGGTTTCCATGTATTTATTGTTAGCTTCAGCATACCGATGAGACACTTGGCATATGCCTCCACGTATTCCAGACTCGATTAGAAGAATCTGATCGTAATCCTGTTGCAATTCCAGTTCAATTCCTGTGTAAAGGAGCATTGCCTCGAAACTTAAACCAGGCGAAGTAAAAAGTGTGCAGCATCCACTCGGTGTGTTTCTAGTGTTTTGTTTCTAAACGTTTCAAAGCTGTCTGCAAGAAGGAGTACATCTGAAGTTAGGTAGAGGTCACTATATTCCCCTAGAGTATTAATGTTGAATTGTTTCCAGACATTTTTGGCATGTTCATAGTCTCCTTGACTATCATTTCTTGACTTAATTTGTTAAAGAATGCCTCTTTTGGAGGTAAACACGTTTCACTAACTTTTCCCATGAGTCAATGTAGTCATAACAAAATACCCCTTTGCGAGTCATGAGCATTGCATTTTCTTTTCCAAAGTACTTGTCTGTTTCAGGGTATGATGTTAAGTTGGAAACTAAGTGTTCCAAACTACTTGGCATTAACCGAAACGTATCCACAAATCTAAGCTTAACATTTCCCACATATTTGGTGAAGGAAATGTATTTTTCTTTAGAGTTAGCGATAACATCCACTCTCTCAGTAGTACAACCCAATTGCTTTACAATGAAATTTGCGTCGTAGCCACTCATATTATGTAGAAACACAGGAACGGGGTTACGTGTTTTACACCTCAAATTACAGTTATTGTGAGCACTTCCACGGTATTCCCCTGTAATATGGCAGTGGTCTCGGACTTTCCAATCTTCTTTGGTAAATGGTTTTTGACACAAATAACAGGTTTCAGAACATTGGAACTCTGCTTCTTGATTCTGAGTTAAGGCCTTTGGAACATTTAAGCTGCAAAGGCAATCCATTTCATTAGCTATTGAGTTGGAAATATCTGTTCCCGAAGGAACAAACAGTCCATAAACTTTTCTGCAGCGTCAGGCCCACGATAAATAACAGGTTGGCTTGGAAGGTTTGTCTTTATGTGTTCCACAGCAGGTGAGGGTATAACGTATATACCAAAGCTCATAGGAACATGACTCTGGTATGGCACTGTATAACTTGCCTCAGGTATAGGTAGACATGATTGATAGGGTAACAGTATACTTTCAAAATCTGCATAGATAACGTAAGGTATTCTCAGCATTTTTTCAACATTTAAGAATTTGACAATGGGGTTTTAATAGGCATTTTAACCCTAGCAATGTCATGCTGGACACACACAAAGCTCTATGTTCTTTCAATTTTTCCATTCCTTGTTGACCATATTGATTATCAAAGTGAGTAAAACATCGTTTACACGTATATATCATATGTTCATGGTGGGTAATCTGATGTCTTACTAGTTTATCAAAATCTTTGATAAAGACGTAGTGGTTCTGGCCGGATGAAGAACTTAGCATAAGGAGGTCGCGATGGTCTTGCAGCTCTTGATCCACAACCTTTAGAGGGAACAGTTTATTGTCTTGTTCCAATCCAAATACATTAATGGATATATCGTTGGCTTTATCAAATTTGGGAATGTCAGCTAGCGATGTAGGAAACGATATTACAGAAAAATCATACTTGTTGTCCAGGTCCTTGTATTTACTAATGCGTTGAGCATTCTCTGTAACCAGTTTTCCTAAAATGGCATGCATAAAACACATTTCATCATTCAAATTTTCAGGATTAATGCAGGCTTTTCTTGCTTTTATAGCTGCTGGTAATGGAATATATGTGCTGCCACGCAAGGGATTGTACTTATTTATTTTCAATCGTACTCCTTCCACTGCTAACAAAGCCCAATTACTGCCGCTTAACTCAGATTCATCCATTTCCGTAGTTAACTTTGTAAATTGTGTTTTCAAGAAACTACTCAAGTCTGTTTCCAAAAATAGGGCCTGATTTCGTGTTTTAAAAGCACGATCTGTAATTTCATTGGTAGATGTATGAATGAATCTACATTCAGCCACAAGATTAACTTTTATCGACTTGTGCATTGCTAGTTCTTTCTGCATAGCTTGTATTATTCGCTGTTTGGACGCTTCAAGGTATGAATTTAAATCCTTGCACATATCGCAACGAATGAAATAGAATTTAAGACGACCTTCAAAAGATGTCTCATATTCAATAAGTCCATTTTTGTCAGGGACCAATGACAGAAGGTAATGTTTTGTAGGCTCTGCTTTTTGTCTTTTAGCTGCCGACACAACATTACAACATTCTTTATGACGACGTCCATTGTACACATTGTTGAATGTACTACCACAGGTCTTGCACTCATGAAATTCACCACACGATACTTCATGTCGCTTCCTATGATAGTCTCGAAGAAAAGTTTTTCCACACTCTTTACACATATAGCTAGGAATGGGTTCTTCCATTATGAATGTTGATTTCTGCAAACAGCTAAACAGCTACTTATTGCGTATCACAGGGCTATAGGTTGGTCGGTAAGACGGTCTTTCACGATGTGAACACCATGAGTGGTAGTAGTCAACTGGTGATATTCTTGTTAAAGGTCCTCTAATATACCCCTAGTCTAGACCAACAGCTCTTTACAGCGTATGACAAGGCTGTAGACTGGACAGTGAGACGGTCTTTCACGATGTGAACACTGTAACAAGTAGTAGTCAACTGATTATATACTTGCTAAGGGTTCTCTAATATACAATGGTCAAGACCAACAGCTACTTACTGTGTAGTACAAGGCTGTACAATAGTTGTTTTGTCAATCTTTCACGATGTGGTCACTGTGAGTGGTGGTAGTCAACTGATGATATTCTTGCTAAGGTTCCCCTAATATACCCCTAGTTAAGGGTAACAGCTGCTCACTGCTTATGACAAAGCTAAAGACTGGTTGCTTCAACGGTCTTTAGCGATGTAAACACTGCGACAGGTAGTAGTCAACTGAAAATATTCTTACACCATACTAAAGATTATCAGGTACTTACTGCATATCAAAAGGCTGTACACTCATGTGTTAGACAGTCTTTTTTTGTTGCTAAAGGCCCTCTATATTCCCTACACAAGGCTATACATGTTAGTTCTAAACACTTAGTGGTTAATTGTATAATAAATTTAAATACACAGCATATACGAGCACGTTTTCACTCGGTAAAACTTGACCAAATAGTCAAATGCGACACGCAAAGTATGTTGCCACTATCTAGCGGAGACTATGAGAACTACTTGAACGACTAGCATGCTACCTAGTGCTCCATTTCAACACTCGCGTCAGTTTTTTGTTGGCTTTTTTGTTGGCTTGTGTTGGCTTGTGTTGGCTTTTGTTGGCTTTTGTTGGCTTTCGTTAGCTTTTTTGTTGGCTTTTGTTGGCTTTTGTATTAGCTCTTACATATTTGCTCTTGCTTGTTGGGGCTTATTTGGTCTTGGAAAGTATGTCAGTCCTTTTTATGGCTGCATAATGCTTACAGCCATGTTTGTAAGCAACAGCAACAACAACAACAACAACACACAAAATTTAAAAAAAACAAACAACGAAAGTACTCTAAGGTTTATCAAAGACTCTCAACTCTTACACTTACCTCTATCCCATGCCTAGTCAAAAAAGTAGTGTATTTTTCAAATTTTTCAAAAAAATATTTGGAAATTAGGCTATATCATTAAACTAAAAATCCTGAAAGACATATGTTAACTCCAACACCTACTTCTATACCACTCTCAGTCCAAAAATAGTGTAATTTTCAAATTTTCCAAAACATATTTCCAAAATGGGTTATATTTCCAAAATTAAAAAGTATAAAAAATGTTTGTTTGACATAAATGAATGGCCTTTGCCTCCTCTTCCACCATACCAAGTCCCAGGTCTCTAAGACAAAAAAATTTAAATGGGTTTTATTTCCAAAATTAGGAATTTTACAAACACATTTGTCTGACGTAAATCAATGGTCATTACTCCCTCTACCCCCACACTAAGTCTCATGTCTCTAGGACAACAAAAATAAAATTTTGAAAATGGGCTATATTTCCAAAATTAGTAATTTTACATACAAGTTTGTCTGACGTAAATGAATGGTCTTTACCCCCTCTACCCCATACTAAGTTTCATGTCTCTAGGACAAAACAAAATTAATTTAGAAAATATGTCTCTATTTTGGAAACTAGGAATTCTACAAAAAAGTTTGTTTGACATAAATGAAAGGTCCCTGCGCCCTCTACAGGTAAACCAAGATCCACGTCTGTATGACAAAAATGAAAAAAAGTTCAATTGGGAAAGTAGGCGATTTTTCATAAAACCAAACATTCTAAAAAGTGTTCTATGGGCTTAAAACAATGATCCCTATGTCCTTTATCTTTTTATAATAAAACGTTTTTATTTTTAACATTATTTTAAAAAAAGTTCAGTTTTGAATTTTTTATATTTTGGAAACTAAAGAGTTAACAAAAAAAGTTGTTTGACATAAATGAATGGCCCTGACCCCATCTACCACCAAAATAAATTTCAAATCGCTAGGACAAAAAATAACAGTAGTGGAGTAAGGCCGATTCTAAGCCACCCGGCGTTGCTCAGGCGCGTCCATGTTAATAAGTGGATATCTCGCGAACCCATTATCCGAATTTGACATGCAACATATCAAATTATTCAGGCTGACGCTCTCTCGATCATGGGTTTGCAAAGATAACCACAAAATCAGCGTAGCCGAGCGCCACCGGGTACGTTAGAATCGGCCTTACTCCACTACTGTTATTTTTTGTCCTAGCGATTTGAAATTTATTTTGGAGGTAGATGGGGTCAGGGCCAATCATTTATGTCAAACAACATTTTTTGTAAACTCTTTAGTTTCCAAAACATAAAAATTTCAAAATTGAACTTTCTTCAAAAACAATTAAAAAAAAAACGTTTTATTATAAAAAATAAAGGACAATGGGTCATTGTTTTAAGCCCATAGAACACTTTTTAGAATTTTTGGTTTTATGAAAAATCGCCTACTTTCCCAATTGAACTTTTTTTCATTTTTGTCATACAGACCTGGAACTTGGTTTACTGGTAGAGGGCGTAGGGACCGTTCATTTATGTCAAACAAACTTTTTTGTAGAATTCCTAGTTTCCAAAATAGTGACCTATTTTCAAAATTAATTTTGTTTTGTCCTAGAGACATGAAACTTAGTATGGGGGGTAGAGGGGGTAAAGACCATTCATTTACGTCAGAAAAACTTGTATGTAAAATTACTAATTTTGGAAATATAGCCCAATTTCAAAATTTTATTTTTGTTGTCCTAGAGACATGAGACTTAGTATGGGGGTAGAGGGGGTAAAGACCATTGATTTACGTCAGACAAACTTGCATGTAAAATTCCTAATTTTGGAAATATAGCCCATTTTCAAAATTTAATTTTTGTTGTCCTAGAGACATGAGTCTTAGTGTGGGGGTAGAGGGGGTAATGACCATTGATTTTACGTCAGACAAATGTGTTTGTAAAATTCCTAATTTCGGAAATAAAACCCATTTTTTTTTGTCCTAGAGACCTGGGACTTGGTACGGTGGTAGAGGAGGCAAAGGCCATTCATTTATGTCAAACAAACATTTTTTATACTTTTTAATTTTGGAAATATAACCCATTTTGGAAATATGTTTTGGAAAATTTGAAAAATACACTATTTTTGGACTGAGAGTGGTATAGAAGTAGGTGTTGGAGTTAACATATGTCTTTCATGTTTTTTAGTTTAATGATATAGCCTAATTTCCAAATATTTTTTTGAAAAATTTGAAAAATACACTACTTTTTTGACTAAGCATGGGATAGAGGTAAGTGTAAGAGTTGAGAGTCTTTGATAAACCTTAGAGTAATTTCGTTGTTTGTTTTATTTAAATTTTGTGTGTTGTTGTTGTTGTTGTTGTTGCTGCTGCTTACAAAAATGGCTGTAAGCATTATGCAGCCATAAAAAGGACTGACATACTTTCCAAGACCAAATAAGCCCCAACAAGCAAGAGCAAATATGTAAGAGCTAATACAAAAGCCAACAAAAGCCAACAAAAAAGCTAACGAAAGCCAACAAAAGCCAACAAAAGCCAACACAAGCCAACACAAGCCAACAAAAAACTGACAAGAAAGCTATGTAGCATGCTGGTAGTTGAGTGAGTTGTTATATTGACCGATAGGTAGCAAGCTGGTAGTTGAGTGAGTATTGTTATCGACCGCTAGATAGCATGCTGGTCGTTCAGTGAGCGAGTGTTGAAATGGAGCGCTAGGTAGCATGCTAGTCGTTCAAGTAGTTCTCATAGTCTCCGGCTAGATAGCGGCAACATACTTTGCGTGTCGCATTTGACTATTTGGTCAAGTTTTACCGAGTGAAAACGTGCTCGTATATGCTGTGTATTTAAATTTATTATACAATTAACCACTAAGTGTTTAGAACTAACATGTATAGCCTTGTGTAGGGAATATAGAGGGCCTTTAGCAACAAAAAAAGACTGTCTAACACATGAGTGTACAGCCTTTTGATATGCAGTAAGTACCTGATAATCTTAGTATGGTGTAAGAATATTTTCAGTTGACTACTACCTGTCGCAGTGTTTACATCGCTAAAGACCGTTGAAGCAACCAGTCTTTAGCTTTGTCATAAGCAGTGAGCAGCTGTTACCCTTAACTAGGGGTATATTAGAGGAACCTTAGCAAGAATATCATCAGTTGACTACCACCACTCCCAGGGACCACATCGTGAAAGATTGACAAAACAACTATTGTACAGCCTTGTATTACACAGTAAGTAGCTGTTGGTCTTGACCATTGTATATTAGAGAACCCTTAGCAAGTATATAATCAGTTGACTACTACTTGTTACAGTGTTCACATCGTGAAAGACCGTCTCACTGTCCAGTCTACAGCCTTGTCATACGCTGTAAAGAGCTGTTGGTCTAGACTAGGGTTATATTAGAGGACCCTTAACAAGAATATCACCAGTTGACTACTACCTCTCATGGTGTTCACATCGTGAAAGACCGTCTTACCGACCAACCTCTAGCCCTGTGATACGCAATAAGTAGCTGTTTAGCTGTTTGCAGAAATCAACATTCATAATGGAAGAACTCATTCCTAGCTATATGTGTAAAGAGTGTGGAAATACTTTTCTTCGAGACTATCATAGGAAGCGACATGAAGTATCGTGTGGTGAATTTCATGAGTGCAAGACCTGTGGTAGTACATTCAACAATGTGTACAATGGACGTCGTCATGAAGAATGTTGTAATGTTGTGTCGGCAGCTAAAAGACAAAAAGCAGAGCCTACAAAACATTACCTTCTGTCATTGGTCCCTGACAAAAATGGACTTATTGAATATGAGACATCTTTTGAAGGTCGTCTTAAATCCTATTTCATTCGTTGCGATACGTGCAAGGATTTAAATTCATACCTTAAAGAGTCCAAACAGCAAAGAATACAAGCTATGCAGAAAGAACTAGCAATGCACAAGTCGATAAAAGTTAATCTTGTGGCTGAATGTAGATTCATTCATACATCTACCAATGAAATTACAGATCGTGCTTTTAAAACACGAAATCAGGCCCTATTTTTGGAAACAGACTTGAGTAGTTTCTTGAAAACACAATTTACAAAGTTAACTACGGAAATGGATGAATCTGAGTTAAACGGCAGTAATTGGGCTTTGTTAGCAGTGGAAGGAGTACGATTGAAAATAAATAAGTACAATCCCTTGCGTGGCAGCACATATATTCCATTACCAGCAGCTATAAAAGCAAGAAAAGCCTGCATTAATCCTGAAAATTTGAATGATGAAAAGTGTTTTTTGTATGCCATTTTAGCAAAACTGGTTAAAAAGAATGCTCAACGCATTAGTAAATACGAGGACCTGGACAACAAGTATGATTTTTCTGTAATATCGTTTCCTACATCACTAGCTGACATTCCCAAATTTGAAAAAGCCAACGATATATCCATTAATGTATTTGGATTGGAACAAGACAATAAACTGTTCCCTCTAAAGGTTGTGGATCAAGAGCTGCAAGACCATCGCGACCTCCTTATGCTAAGTTCTTCATCCGGCCAGAACCACTACGTCTTTATCAAAGATTTTGATAAACTAGTAAGACATCAGATTACCCACCATGAACATATGATATATACGTGTAAACGATGTTTTACTCACTTTGATAATCAATATGGTCAACAAGGAATGGAAAAATTGAAAGAACATAGAGCTTTGTGTGTGTCCAGCATGACATTGCTAGGGTTAAAATGCCTATTAAAACCCCATTGTCAAATTCTTAAATGTTGAAAAAATGCTGAGAATACCTTACGTTATCTATGCAGATTTTGAAAGTATACTGTTACCCTATCAATCATGTCTACCTAATCCTGAGGCAAGTTATACAGTGCCATACCAGAGTCATGTTCCTATGAGCTTTGGTATATACGTTATACCCTCACCTGCTGTGGAACACATAAAGACAAACCTTCCAAGCCAACCTGTTATTTATCGTGGGCCTGACGCTGCAGAAAAGTTTATGGACTGTTTGTTCCTTCGGGAACAGATATTTCCAACTCAATAGCTAATGAAATGGATTGCCTTTGCAGCTTAAATGTTCCAAAGGCCTTAACTCAGAATCAAGAAGCAGAGTTCCAATGTTCTGAAACCTGTTATTTGTGTCAAAAACCATTTACCAAAGAAGATTGGAAAGTCCGAGACCACTGCCATATTACAGGGGAATACCGTGGAAGTGCTCACAATAACTGTAATTTGAGGTGTAAAACACGTAACCCCGTTCCTGTGTTTCTACATAATATGAGTGGCTACGACGCAAATTTCATTGCAAAGCAGTTGGGATGTACTACTGAGAGAGTGGATGTTATCGCTAACTCTAAAGAAAAATACATTTCCTTCACCAAATATGTGGGAAATGTTAAGCTTAGATTTGTGGATACGTTTCGGTTAATGCCAAGTAGTTTGGAACACTTAGTTTCCAACTTAACATCATACCCTGAAACAGACAAGTACTTTGGAAAAGAAAATGCAATGCTCATGACTCGCAAAGGGGTATTTTGTTATGACTACATTGACTCATGGGAAAAGTTAGTGAAACGTGTTTACCTCCAAAAGAGGCATTCTTTAACAAATTAAGTCAAGAAATGTTAGTCAAGGAGACTATGAACATGCCAAAAATGTCTGGAAACAGTTCAACATTAATACTCTAGGGGAATATAGTGACCTCTACCTAACTTCAGATGTACTCCTTCTTGCAGACAGCTTTGAGACGTTTAGAAACAAAACACTAGAAACACACCGAGTGGATGCTGCACACTTTTTACTTCGCCTGGTTTAAGTTTCGAGGCAATGCTCCTTTACACAGGAATTGAACTGGAATTGCAACAGGATTACGATCAGATTCTTCTAATCGAGTCTGGAATACGTGGAGGCATATGCCAAGTGTCTCATCGGTATGCTGAAGCTAATAATAAATACATGGAAACCTATGATTCTGAGAAACCATCGCAGTTTATTACCTACGATGATGCCAACAACCAATACGGGTGGGCTATGTGCCATTCCCTTCCTTATGGTGGATTTCAGTGGGTTTCTCCAGATACTGTTGATCTAGAAAAACTAAAGAAAGACGAACCTGTGGGATACATTCTAGACGTTGATATTGTTTACCCATCGGACCTTCATGATCTACACAACGATTTACCTTTCCTACCAGAGTGTACACAACCTAAGGATTCGTCTCTGAAAAAACTAATTCCTCATCTTGGAAATCGAAGGCGATATGTTGTTCACTACATGGCATTAAAACAGGCTTTAGAGCATGGAATAAAATTGATAAAAATTCATCGTGTGTAAAGTTTAAGCAAAGACCTTGGTTAATGGCCTACGATGATTTTAATAACAACCTTAGAAAACAAGCCAAAAATGATTTTGAGAAAAATCTGTACAAATTATTCAACAATGCCATTTTTGGAAAATCAATGGAAAATATCCGTAAAAGAATAGACATACTGCCCCCGTAAATTGAATTATATTGAGACCACGATGGCTGTATTGGCATATATGAATAAAGTTATGAATGTCATAGTTGTGACGTGTATATTCATGACGTAGGCACGGATGACGTACAATTCATGCAAGTAGGCTGATTGAGCTGAGATTCTTGGTGACGTCATGATTTTGTTCGAGAAAGATCTGAGATTTACAACGCAGTCGCAGGAAACAAGGTATTGTGCTGAGGAAGAAGTTACGCTATTGGAGGAGAGACTCGAACCAATGAACGATAGTTTGGAAGGAAGACGGAGATTGCTGAAACTACGATATTTGATTACTTTTGGCATGCAGATTTGTGGAAAACTATTTTCAGTTATGGCATTGATTTGGAATTTTGAAGAAATTAATTTTGAGTTTTTGAAATTTGAAAATCCGTCAAGTATAGCCAAAGTTAAAACTTCTAGCAATGACGGAGCAACAGGCTATGGAAGGGATGGATACGCCCCTTACGAAGTTGATAAAAGGTTGTGCACAGGATAGAGGAGCTCTCATATCTCTCATATCTCTCATACCGCTGATACCGCATATATATTTCTGATGTCAGATAGTCATTTTCGAGTGAATAAGTGAAGCAAGTTGTCTTTAGCGTGTGGTTAAAGCCCGGCGCATCGAACGAACACGGAGCAGTTCCATTTTACGCTGTTCGAAACTAGGTGAAGTTGTAACGCTCACACTAACGTTTCTACGAGATAAGATATAAAGAGTTAACTTCTGCCTTCATTATAATTCAATTGGGCAGTACAACATTGAGGTGTGTAGAACATTTGAACAATTTCACGAGTATATTTTGAAAGATATTGACACTTTAAGGCTGCAGACAAAAGTGATATTCTCGCCACCTGAGAGGCACTTTTAAATTTCCACAGTATACACTACGGCTGACACGTATATCGCAACCGTGATATTGGAGAATACGTTTGGTAATACAACGATACATTCTACTATGGAACATTATAATCTTGCAGTGCTTTCAATGATTATAACAGAAGTTGAGATGGAAGGCTAAGGCTTTAATGCAATTGGGACATATATCGATGGAGTGAAGTAACGGCATGGAACTTCGTTAATCGTCATTCTACAAAAGCGAGCATGTAGTGAACATCCAACTACACTCATGCATCGTGAATCCATCGCTGAATTATATCAAATGACAGTGGAAATATCATCATACTCCACGATTATGAATATTTCTGCGGAAATAACTGCAATAAACTTCATGGCGAATTACGACTGGAACTTCAGGGAACTTTCAAGAGAGGCCAGGGTGGACCCGGCTCATAAAGAAGAGTTTTGCCAGAAGGATGTCTTTCGTATACATGGAGCAGTGCAATTTCCGGAGAAGGAAGCAGTTCGATTCTCCGAGGACGCTGATTCCAGGTTCGAGGACGGAGCACATCTTTACGCTGGTGAAATGGAACCAACAGCAGTTTTCTTTGAAAACTTTCCTCTAGAACTTCAATCAACAGATAAGGTAGTCGTGAACGTTTCTTGTATTATTTGAGTCATGTAGCGATATCTGAGCAACCATTTTTCCCATATTTTCTGTCCTATCTTTTGCCCCATTTTCTGGCTTGACATTTCTGTACTCAGTACACTTCGATGATTTATGCCTTTTTCTACGATTTGTTGAGACATTGTTATGTCATTGGCATACCTAAATAATTTTGGATCAGTTGAGACTGATAATTTAGATTCTTTCAGTAATTTGCATATTTTTGTAGTCACGATTTGACTGTAAAGTTAACGATTTGCTATGGCAGATTTGAATTCAGACAGCGTGTCATTTTATTAAAGTAATTCTATTCAGTAAATTACTTTGACCTATTTTCTGTCATCCTCAAGAAAGAAGAATGATTAAATGATTTTAGAGCGTTAAAATCTAATACGTTATCGACGATCTTTGAAATACTAGTCGTCTTATGAACATGATTGCAACATAGACATTTATCATTGCATTATAGACAATTTTATGAAATATGAACTTTGAATACGATTTATTGAATACACTATAATAATGAACTTTTGATAGGAGTTTTTCTCAATTCTAGATTGGAACAATAATGTTTGCATTCCACAGTCTAATTGTATTCTATTCGACTATTTATGCAGTTTATATGAACTTTGATTGAAGATAGTATTTTTATACTGCCTTACTTTGAAGATAGTAATCTCAATTTTTGATAGACCAGGGAGGAGTGTCTAATCGTATTTGCTATTAAATTTATTTGTGATTGGCAAATTTTTACTTCATATCGATTCATGAATGAAACCCACGAAGGTTAAATAATAACAGACATTAATACAATTGATGAATATAAGAATTTTTGAAGAGGAACAATGTATGTATAATCGTTAGTTCAGTGGACCTGTAAAAGTCGCTGATGAGTAATGCCCTTGAATAATGAAGGAGGTTCCCACAGTAATAAATGAAGTTGTTGAATTTATGAGTGGAGGTTTTTGTATGTAATTTGGAAGATTTTGATGCCATATATATGAAGATATATGATGAATTCTGGGCCTATTGTTGAGCAATTTTGTGCGTTTTGAGCGAAGTATTTTTCCGCTGAATGTATTGTCCTGGTTCTTTGAAAGTTATTCATGTGAAGATACTGTTAAAGTTAACAAGAGTGTTAAATAATTTGAGATGAAGATTTTGAATGGAGGTTACCGTCACAAATATTAATAATAATTATTAAACCTTATTAAACCTGAATTTGACATTTAAATATAACTAACCTTCATTGGTCGATTATATCAACACAATTTGAGTAATTATCAACCGGATAAACGTGTGGTTTAATGTATTTCTTGTATAAATAATATAAATAATATAATATTGTAAATAATTTTGTAAATATCTTTGTTAAATAATATGAAATGAAAGGGATTAATAGAGGCGTGTATAAAATTTTCAATTGTCATTTGACATTGTTATAAACAATTTATTATTGTTATAAATAATTAATGAACTTTTGTTATTAACATTTAGAGTTTTGTTATTATACTCTAAACAACGCTAATTAAACAAGTGGATTGAACAATTAAACATGATTTAGGATTATTGAAGTAATCCACTGGTGTTTGAATGGAGCATTTAAAAAGATTTGCGTGATAATATTTCAGTTGAGATGTGGACATTTAACGTGTTTTGAAAGGAGAGCTAGGCTCTGATGTAACTCGCTTATGCAAGGGTTGAACGGAGGGGTGAGTCCACTTTGACGATGCAGGTGCATTGCAGCTGGCCCAGACAACTGTATGATAGAGGCCAAGGACGTTTACATAATAGCCTTGTGGCTATAAATAAAATGTGATGTGTATAAACACGCAAAACAATTGCTATATGTGTCTCGTCCCAAATCCCGTTTCCATTCCAAGTGCATCATTATTTTTACGTTATTTTGAGCTTGAGAAAGCTGAAACATTGTATGTAGAGTATACAAGTCTGACAGGAGGACATGGTTATGTGGACAATGACTTCTGATTGCCACGTGGATTTTGTTGTTTTATTTTGTTAAATTCATTCTTTATGTGAAATAAATTATTGTGCAGTTTAAAGTTTCTCGTCTTCGTTATGGTTCATTTTAAATATCATGGTGGAGGTTATTGTGAGGGCATACTTTAAGTGATCCAGTTGACAACCCAGTCCCCGAGATAAATTTAAGAGGTAAGTAAAGGTAAGTATGAACCCCCGTATATTTTGGTGTGTTCCACAATAATTTCTTGTTTACTATTGTGCTCTAATCTCGATAGTATCTGTCAGTGCCATTTTCATTGATGTAGCTGTGCCGGTGCGATTGATTATTGGCAATCCGATTGAGGGGGCGGATATCTGACAGCCTACTATCCTGATAACGGGGACAGTAGGATTGGCGCAATCAACGTGTGGGGCTCGATCGACTGAATAACATTGGATTACCAAGTTATTGCAGTAGATTTGGCACCGCAATTTTTGTGGAGTGTTCGAATAACATTGGATTACCATGTTATCGATGTCATAGGGATTGTGAAGACTCAAATAAAGAGGTTGATTCTTTGTTAGATGTCTAGGCCAATTGTAGAATTTGAGAGTGTGATTATATAGGAATTAAATGTTGTGTTGTATTAGGAAAATTACACTCAGAAAAGATCAGATCTTATACAACTTGAGAGAGGTTAAATAGGCTGGAAACTTAGAAAAATCGCCTATGATCTGGAATCTTATTTTATTTGACCGGCTTATGACATGTGTAGTCATATTAAAGATAAAATTAAACTATTTGGATTGTAAATGTAAATTATTTGTGTTAGGATATTTTAAAATGAACCAAAGAAACTTGAACATGTGCTTGAGTTTATTTCAACATGAAGTGTCTACGAAGGTTAATTATAAGGTAATTATAAGTTAGATTTAAGACAGAAAATTGCTCAAATTTATATATGGTGAAAAATGTTGCTCAGATGTTGTTATTTTGCTCTGTTTGATGTATGTCCCTAAAGCAGTTTATTATTGAAATATTATTGAAATGGCAGATGAGAGTCTGAGAATGATGCTGGAGGAGATGTCCAACAGCTTGAAAACTAGCATGAATAGCAGTATGAAGCAGATGATGGAGGAGAATTCTAGTAGTTTTTCTGCTAATTTGTCTATTAGGCTGGATGAAAGTGTGAAGGAGATGGAAGCTAGGAATACTAGTCGAATGGAGGAGAATGCTAGTAATATGTCTGCTAATTTGAAAGCTAGCATGAATGAAAGTGTAAAGCAGATGCTGGATGAAAGTTTGAAAGTTCTTCAGACCAGTTCTGCAAACTTAGAGAATAATGTGTCGCGTTTACAGATCAGTATCCAGGGAATCGAGAATGCCGTGAGTGACATTCACAAAGATGTTTCTGATGTTAAAATTGATGTTTCTAAGGTACAGAAAGATCTTACTATGTTGAATCTTGATGTTGCTAATGTCCGGGGTGATATTTCATGTGCTAGAGCTGAAGTAATTGTTGTTAGGAATGATGTTGCTACTGTACAAGACAAAGTAGAGGAAATTCAAAGAGAGGTTAGAAATGCTCGAACTGATGTGTCAAATGTTCAAGTTGACATCAATAATATTCATTCAGATGTTAATGATATGCAAAGCGATATCAATAAAATACAAGTAGAAGTCAATACTGTTTTTGTAGACATTGCTAAAGTTCAGACTGATGTTAACAAAGTTAGGGAAGAAATTGAAACTTCAAAAACACTTTGTACTCGTAACATTAGTGCATTAACAACTAGGTTAGTTGACGAGTCTGTTAGGACAACAGCTTCTTTAGCTGGTTTAAAATACGATGTAGAGGTCATGAGAACCCAAGTATTAGATCACAATCGTTTACTTAAGGAAGACATTGAAGTAGATATCGCGGAAATGTTAACTGCAAATGTAACGGTTTGGAAAGATGAATGGAACAGGTCAAGTGGGGAACATGTAGATCAGATTCAGGAGCGAATTGAAAGAAAACTTGCCAGTACACAAGTAGACATTAATAATGAAGTAGTTCAGATTAGGAAAGACTTGAATGTAAGGATGGATTCGCTATCCGAAAAGCAGGTAGAGGATAGAACTCAGATAGGTCAGGACGTGCAAGCATTAAAAACTGCGTTAGAGGAACAGATTCATAAGGTTGTCTCTGATATTAATGAAACTACGAGCAAACTTCAGAATTTGAAACTAGGAGAAGCTAGCATGATGGAAACCTATAAGGAAGAGTTGATTAGGAAAGTCATCACGGAAATCACAGACAAGGATACTGAAGGATTGACTGGTGAAGAGGATAGAAATTACGGGAGAAGATGTAACCTCGCTACAGAAGAGAGAGATGTTGGTCCTGAAGAACGTATATCCAGATTCAGAGAAGACGAAGAGGATAGAAATATTGAACCTGAATGGAAGTATCGTGATAGTGGGAAACATTATATGGATTCATATCCGAGAAATGTGACAGTCATCCGGAATTTTGAAGACAAACCTCAAAAATTTAGCAACACTGATAGTCTCACACCGATCGAATATATCAGGAATCTTAAAGACTACTTTATAGAAGCCCACATTCCTAGAGAGAGAGAGATGAGAATCGTAGAAAGATTTCTAGCTGGAGGACCCCTTGAGTGGTTTAGATCATATCGGTACACTTTCAGCAATTTTGACGAATTTGCAGAGGCACTGATAAAACGATTCTGGTCAATAGAAGCTCAGAATTCACTAAGAGCTGAGGTATACTCGAGGAAGTATTCAGGTACTCTTCCAACACGGTACGCTGATTTCTTCACGAGTCAGATATCACGCTTGAGATTTTTGCAACCCCCATTGTCAACAGAGCAGTTGATAGATGCGATTTCACGTATGCTGCCTGTGGAGGTAAGAAGACTGATCATATCGTCAAATATCAGAGATTTGTCCAGTATGGACGAATTATTGGGAAGGCTTGACTACACGAGTCCAATGCCAAATTTGGTACAAAAAG
Source organism: Meconema thalassinum (assembly GCA_946902985.2). Lineage (NCBI taxonomy): Eukaryota > Metazoa > Arthropoda > Insecta > Orthoptera > Tettigoniidae > Meconema > Meconema thalassinum. The sequence goes on along the minus strand of OX336388.2, from coordinate 759,173,629 downwards.
GTCAGAGGCACGAATTCAAAGACGTTAATACGGTCTACATGGATCAAGTGCAGCAAACTGATAAGCCTGAGGAAGAAAAAACTGAAAATGTAGGTCCTCACAGGAATAATTATTTCCGCAACAACAGATCCCAAGGTTACCGTCCATATCAGCAAAGACGAGGCTGGAGTAATAATAGAGGGAATTATAACAACGGAAGAGGTAGATACTATAACAATGGTTATAATAGAAACTACAATAGAAATAACCAGTACCAGAATCAGAATCAGAATTCTCAAGGTCAGGTTATGACACCCGACAAGTATCAAGAAAGAGAGAAAGAAAGTCAGCAGTATCTGAAGGAATTACGAGAAAAGGAAGCTGAAAACCAAAAGAAAAGACAGGATGTAGTGATCGATCCTGGTCCTTCTACAAGTCAGCAGAACTTAGAAAACAGAAATACAGGACAGAAGAGAAAGTAGAAAGGAGAGAATGCATTAGCCACACACAAACCAGAGAAGAAGAGACTTATGATTAAGGAACATAGAAGAAATATCATACAAGAGTAAGCCAATAATAATTCAATTTCGTGTTCAAGTGAATTGAGATATTTATAACACAGAGTTTAAAAACAATTTGCAACTGTTTTTAAAACGTGGTGAAGGGAGAATGCCCCCGTAAATTGAATTATATTGAGACCACGATGGCTGTATTGGCATATATGAATAAAGTTATGAATGTCATAGTTGTGACGTGTATATTCATGACGTAGGCACGGATGACGTACAATTCATGCAAGTAGGCTGATTGAGCTGAGATTCTTGGTGACGTCATGATTTTGTTCGAGAAAGATCTGAGATTTACGACGCAGTCGCAGGAAACAAGGTATTGTGCTGAGGAAGAAGTTACGCTATTGGAGGAGAGACTCGAACCAATGAACGATAGTTTGGAAGGAAGACGGAAATTGCTGAAACTACGATATTTGATTACTTTTGGCATGCAGATTTGTGGAAAACTATTTTCAGTTATGGCATTGATTTGGAATTTTGAAGAAATTAATTTTGAGTTTTTGAAATTTGAAAATCCGTCAAGTATAGCCAAAGTTAAAACTTCTAGCAATGACGGAGCAACAGGCTATGGAAGGGATGGATACGCCCCTTACGAAGTTGATAAAAGGTTGTGCACAGGATAGAGGAGCTCTCATATCTCTCATATCTCTCATACCGCTGATACCGCATATATATTTCTTATGTCAGATAGTCATTTTCGAGTGAATAAGTGAAGCAAGTTGTCTTTAGCGTGTGGTTAAAGCCCGGCGCATCGAACGAACACGGAGCAGTTCCATTTTACGCTGTTCGAAACTAGGTGAAGTTGTAACGCTCACATTAACGTTTCTACGAGATAAGATATAAAGAGTTAACTTCTGCCTTCATTATAATTCAATTGGGCAGTACAACATTGAGGTGTGTAGAACATTTGAACAATTTCACGAGTATATTTTGAAAGATATTGACACTTTAAGGCTGCAGACAAAAGTGATTTTCTCGCCACCTGAGAGGCACTTTTAAATTTCCACAGTATACACTACGGCTGACACGTATATCGCAACCGTGATATTGGAGAATACGTTTGGTAATACAACGATACATTCTACTATGGAACATTATAATCTTGCAGTGCTTTCAATGATTATAACAGAAGTTGAGATGGAAGGCTAAGGCTTTAATGCAATTGGGACATATATCGATGGAGTGAAGTAACGGCATGGAACTTCGTTAATCGTCATTCTACAAAAGCGAGCATGTAGTGAACATCCAACTACACTCATGCATCGTGAATCCATCGCTGAATTATACCAAATGACAGTGGAAATATCATCATACTCCACGATTATGAATATTTCTGCGGAAATAACTGCAATAAACTTCATGGCGAATTACGACTGGAACTTCAGGGAACTTTCAAGAGAGGCCAGGGTGGACCCGGCTCATAAAGAAGAGTTTTGCCAGAAGGATGTCTTTCGTATACATGGAGCAGTGCAATTTCCGGAGAAGGAAGCAGTTCGATTCTCCGAGGACGCTGATTCCAGGTTCGAGGACGGAGCACATCTTTACGCTGGTGAAATGGAACCAACAGCAGTTTTCTTTGAAAACTTTCCTCTAGAACTTCAATCAACAGATAAGGTAGTCGTGAACGTTTCTTGTATTATTTGAGTCATGTAGCGATATCTGAGCAACCATTTTTCCCATATTTTCTGTCCTATCTTCTGCCCCATTTTCTGGCTTGACATTTCTGTACTCAGTACACTTCGATGATTTATGCCTTTTTCTACGATTTGTTGAGACATTGTTATGTCATTGGCATACCTAAATAATTTTGGATCAGTTGAGACTGATAATTTAGATTCTTTCAGTAATTTGCATATTTTTGTAGTCACGATTTGACTGTAAAGTTAACGATTTGCTATGGCAGATTTGAATTCAGACAGCGTGTCATTTTATTAAAGTAATTCTATTCAGTAAATTACTTTGACCTATTTTCTGTCATCCTCAAGAAAGAAGAATGATTAAATGATTTTAGAGCGTTAAAATCTAATACGTTATCGACGATCTTTGAAATACTAGTCGTCTTATGAACATGATTGCAACATAGACATTTATCATTGCATTATAGACAATTTTATGAAATATGAACTTTGAATACGATTTATTGAATACACTATAGTAATGAACTTTTGATAGGAGTTTTTCTCAATTCTAGATTGGAACAATAATGTTTGCATTCCACAGTCTAATTGTATTCTATTCGACTATTTATGCAGTTTATATGAACTTTGATTGAAGATAGTATTTTTATACTGCCTTACTTTGAAGATAGTAATCTCAATTTTTGATAGACCAGGGAGGAGTGTCTAATCGTATTTGCTATTAAATTTATTTGTGATTGGCAAATTTTTACTTCATATCGATTCATGAATGAAACCCACGAAGGTTAAATAATAACAGACATTAATCCAATTGATGAATATAAGAATTTTTGAAGAGGAACAATGGATGTATAATCGTTAGTTCAGTGGACCTGTAAAAGTCGCTGATGAGTAATGCCCTTGAATAATGAAGGAGGTTCCCACAGTAATAAATGAAGTTGTTGAATTTATGAGTGGAGGTTTTTGTATGTAATTTGGAAGATTTTGATGCCATATATATGAAGATATATGATGAATTCTGGGCCTATTGTTGAGCAATTTTGTGCGTTTTGAGCGAAGTATTTTTCCGCTGAATGTATTGTCCTGGTTCTTTGAAAGTTATTCATGTGAAGATACTGTTAAATTTAACAAGAGTGTTAAATAATTTGAGATGAAGATTTTGAATGGAGGTTACCGTCACAAATATTAATAATAATTATTAAACCTTATTAAACCTGAATTTGACATTTAAATATAACTAACCTTCATTGGTCGATTATATCAACACAATTTGAGTAATTATCAACCGGATAAACGTGTGGTTTAATGTATTTCATGTATAAATAATATAAATAATATAATATTGTAAATAATTTTGTAAATATCTTTGTTAAATAATATGAAATGAAAGGGATTAATAGAGGCGTGTATAAAATTTTCAATTGTCATTTGACATTGTTATAAACAATTTATTATTGTTATAAATAATTAATGAACTTTTGTTATTAACATTTAGAGTTTTGTTATTATACTCTAAACAACGCTAATTAAACAAGTGGATTGAACAATTAAACATGATTTAGGATTATTGGAGTAATCCACTGGTGTTTGAATGAAGCATTTAAAAAGATTTGCGTGATAATATTTCAGTTGAGATGTGGACATTTAACGTGTTTTGAAAGGAGAGCTAGGCTCTGATGTAACTCGCTTATGCTAGGGTTGAACGGAGGGGTGAGTCCACTTTGACGATGCAGGTGCATTGCAGCTGGCCCGGACAACTGTATGATAGAGGCCAAGGACGTTTACATAATAGCCTTGTGGCTATAAATAAAATGTGATGTGTATAAAGACGCAAAACAATTGCTATATGTGTCTCGTCCCAAATCCCGTTTCCATTCCAAGTGCATCATTATTTTTACGTTATTTTGAGCTTGAGAAAGCTGAAACATTGTATGTAGAGTATACAAGTCCGACAGGAGGACATGGTTATGTGGACAATAACTTCTGATTGCCACGTGGATTTTGTTGTTTTATTTTGTTAAATTCATTCTTTATGTGAAATAAATTATTGTGCAGTTTAAAGTTTCTCGTCTTCGTTATGGTTCATTTTAAATATCATGGTGGAGGTTATTGTGAGGGCATACTTTAAGTGATCCAGTTGACAACCCAGTCCCCGAGATAAATTTAAGAGGTAAGTAAAGGTAAGTATGAACCCCCGTATATTTTGGTGTGTTCCACAATAATTTCTTGTTTACTATTGTGCTCTAATCTCGATAGTATCTGTCAGTGCCATTTTCATTGATGTAGCTGTGCCGGTGCGATTGATTATTGGCAATCCCATTGAGGGGGCGGATATCTGACAGCCTACTATCCTGATAACGGGGACAATACGTCTTGTGACTGACAGCAAAAAGGCAGAAAACCTAATAGCAAAGCCGACATTTATTGACAGAACAATTTATGGTCCTAACCTAGCTGCTTTCCACATGGCTAAACGTAACATAGTATTCAATAAGCCTATATATATTGGAATGTGTATACTGGATATTTCAAAAACTCTCATGTATTCCCACCACTATGATGTCCTGGTACCCTATTATGGAATGAACAATCTTAAACTCATGTATATGGATACCGACTCGTTCATTTATTTGGTTAACACCCAAGATGTATATCAAGACAAGTTGAATTTCCTAGAACACCTGGACACATCAGATTATCCTACTAATCACATATGTTACTCTACATCAAACAAGAAAACGTTGGGGAAATTTAATGACGAGGCTTGTGGACAAATTATAAAAGCATTCGTTGGGCTTAGAGCTAAAATGTACGCTTTAGACATAAATGGTAAAGAAATCAAAAAGATTAAAGGTATTAACAGAGGTGTTGTCAAAAATTGTATAAGCTTTGAAGATTATAAGGATTGTGTCATGAAAAACAATGTAAAAAGAATACCCATGAACATTATCGCTTCTAAACAACATGAAATATCATCTATAAGACTAAACAAAATTGCTTTGTGTCCTGGTGACGATAAAAGAGTAATTGATGCTAATGGTATAGGTACACATGCCTATGGTCATTACTCAATCATTGACCATGCTTAAAGAGTTAAGTTTTGAGTATCAAAATCCTCTGCATGCATCTTGCAAATACATAAAACAAAGCAATTTAAAAAATTAAAACAATAGCACTACAAAAATAGAAAAACACAAAAAGAAAAATTACATTCATACTAAAAAATAAATAAAAATAGAAAACAAAATAAAAAACAACTGTACAATTTATAACAAAAAAGAATATAAAAATGTATTATGTGTAAATAGTGCACAGGTATTTAAAATAAAAAATATTGTATGTACACTGCTTGTACATTTTTAATTACTACCCACCTCTCTCCACTCCTAATGCAAAACATGTAAAACACAAATTGGAAAATCCATGTTTCCATATTGACAAAATAGAAAAAACATTAAACTGAAATTTTAAAAACTGTAAATGGGAATTTGGTAAATTGACAAATGTGTAAACAACAAATTGGAAAATCCATGTTTGTATAACATGAAATTGAAGAACTTTAAACTGACATTTTAACAAGAGGTTCAGTAAAGAACATATAGCCTACTTTCTCCTAAATGCATGGGTATTGTTATAACTCTTTGTCCTTTTCAACGAGTATGATTGAATGTTGGTTGTAGTAGCTTGTTGAAATACAACGTGCTATAGGGATATTAAACATGAATATGAGGTGCCCTTTGCTAGGTCTACCTCTGTACCAAATTTCGTTCAATTCGGTTTCACCGTGTTTGAATTGATAGGGAGAATCGATTTGCACACATACTTGGCCACCATCTGCAAACTATTGGGCTGATGTTCTTGCAGTTTGGTCTGAATATGTTTCCCACATAAAGACATGGTGTTGCAAAATTTGATAGAGACTAGATTATTAGGTTGGTCGTAATTACATTTTAGCTTTTAACATTTGGGTGGCCGCGATTACGTTTCCGTCAACATAGCGGTGATATAGGCTAAAACATTACACTGAGGTGCCCTTTTGTTAGTACTACCTCTGTACCAAATTTCGTTCCATTCGGTTGCACCGTGTTCGAATTGATAAGGGGAATCGATTTTCACACAAAGATGGCCACCATCCGCAAACTATTAGGCTAATGACCTAGTCATTTGGTCAAAGGATGTTTCCACTCTAAAGGTATGTTGTTGCAAAATTTGGTAGAGATCGGATGATTAGGTTAGTGGTAATTTGATTTAAGCTTTGAATATTTGTGTGGCAGCCATTACGTTTCCGTCAAGATGGCGGCGATATAAAACAAGACACTGAGGTGCCCTTTGTTAGTACTACCTCTGTACCAAATTTCGTTCCATTCGGTTGCACCGTGTTTGAATTAATAGGGGGAATCGATTTTCACACAAAGATGGCCGCCATCCGCAAACTATTACGCTGGTGGCCTATTGGTTTTGTCAAAGGATGCTTCCCCCACAAAGGTATGTTGCTGCCAAATTTGGTAGAGATAGGATGATTAGGTTAGTCGTTATTTGATTTAAGCTTTGAACATTTGTGAGGCCGCCATTACGTTTCCGTCGAGATGGCGGCGATATAAAACACGACACTGAGCTGTCCTTTGCTAGTGCTACCTTTGTACCAAATTTCGTTCAATTCGCATTCACCGTGTTTGAATTGATAGGGAGAATCGATTTGCACACATACTTGGCCACCATCTGCAAACTATTGGGCTGATGTTCTTGCAGTTTGGTCTGAATATGTTTCCCACATAAAGATATGGTGTTGCAAAATTTGGTAGAGACTAGATTATTAGGTTGGTCGTAATTACATTTTAGCTTTTAACATTTGGGTGGCCGCGATTACGTTTCCGTCAACATAGCGGTGATATAGGCTAAAACATGACACTGAGGTGCCCTTTTGTTAGTACTACCTCTGTACAAAATTTCGTTCCATTCAGTTTCACTGTGTTCGAATTGATAAGGGGAATCGATTTTCACACAAAGATGGCCGCCATCCGCAAAATATTAGGCTGATGACCTATTAGTTTGGTCAAAGGATAATCCCTCCATAAAGGTATGTTGTTGCTAAATTTGATAGAGATCGGATGATTAGGCTAATCGTAATTTGATTTAAGCTTTGAACATTTGTGTGGCCGCCATTACGTTTCCGTCAAGATGGCGGCGATATAAAACTTGACACTGAGGTGCCCTTTGCTAGTGCTACCTCTGTACCAAATTTCGCTCATTTGGTTCCACCCTGTTCGAATTAATAGGGGGAATCAATTTTGACATAAAGATGGCCGCCATCCGCAAACTATTAGGCTAATGGCCTATTAGATTGGTCAAAGGATGCTTCCTCCATAAAGGTATGTTGTTGCAAAGTTTGGTAGAGATCGGATGGTTATGTTAGTCGTAATTTGATTGAAGCTTTAAACATTTGTGTGGCCGCCATTACGTTTCTGTCAATATGGCGGCGATATAAATCATGACACTGAGATGCCCTTTGCTAGTGCTATCTCTGTACCAAATTTCATTCCATTCGGTTTCACCGTGTTTGAATTAATAGGGGGAATCGATTTTGACACAAAGATGGCCGCCATCCGCAAACTATTAGGCGAATGACCTATTAGATTGGTCAAAGGATGCTCCCTCCATAAAGCTATGTAGTTGCAAAATTTGGTAGATCGGATGATTAGGTTAATCGTAATTTGATTTAAGCTTTGAACATTCGTGTGGCCGCCATTACGTTTCTGTCAAGATGGCGGCGATATAAAACATGACACTGAGGTGCCCTTTGCTAGTGCTACCTCTGTACCAAATTTAGTTCCATTCGGTTTCACCGTGTTAGAATCAATAGGGGGAATTGATTTTCACACAAAGATGGCCGCCATCCGCAAACTATTACGCTGGTGGCCTATTGGTTTGGTCAAAGGATGCTTCCCCCATAGGGGTATGTTGCTGCAAAATTTGGTAGAGATCGGATGATTAGGTTAGTCGTTATTTGATTTAAGCTTTGAACATTTGTGAGGCCGCCATTACGTTTCCGTCAAGATGGCGGCGATATAAAACACGACACTGAGGTGTCCTTTGCTAGTGCTACCTTTGTACCAAATTTCGTTCAATTCGCATTCACCGTGTTCGAATTGATAGGGGGGGAAAGACATTCAGAGTACACACACTCACACACACACAGACACACACACACACACACACACACAGACTCTCACACACACATGCACACACACACAGACTCACACACACACATACACACACACAGACAGACACACTTTTTTCGCCCTGTGTTGATCTCATAAGTCTACTTTCATTTTTTGCAAAAATCGAAAGTAGGCTAAAAACTGTAAATGGGGAAATTGTGAAATTGATAAATGTGTAAACAACAAAATGCAAAATCCATGTTTCCATATTATGAAATTGGAAAAACTTAAAACAGACATTAGAAAAAACAGAATGAGGGAAATTGGAAAATTGACAAATGTGTAAACAACAAAATGAAAAAAAAAACGGTTGGGGTAGTGATCATGTTGTACAGTAGCCTATAAGACTAGCATAAGGCTAGTTGCATGTGCTCTTATATACTTTGTGTATGTGCATTAGCCTTTTGGATTAGCTTAAGTTAGGTTTGGTAAAGTTAGCTTGGGTGAGATTAGGTATGTGACCTTATAGTTTACTCTTTTCGTAAAATGTAAAATCTAAAATCAAAAAATCTTAAATTTAAAATGTAGAATCTTAAAAAAAACTAAAATCTAAAATACAAAAAATCAAAAATAAAAAGTAAAATCTAATAAATGTAAAATAAAAAAAATAAAAAATCTAAAATGTTAAAATGTAAAATGTTAAAATGTAAAATCTAAAATCTTTAAATGAAGTGTCTGTGGGTTAGGTTAGGTTATAACTAAGTTTAATATTTGTGCTCTCTCATTTGCTCTTACTTTTTTGCTCCCCACCTTTTTGCTCCCACTTTTAGCTTCCACTTTTTTGCTCCCACTTTTTGCTCCCACTTTTTGCTCCCTCTTTTTGCTCCCACTTTTTTGCTCCCACTTTTTGCTCCCTCCTTTTTGCTCCCACCTTTTGCTCCCACTTTTTGCTTCCACTTTTTTGCACCCACTTTTTGCTCTCACTTTTTGCTCACACCTTTTGCTCCCACATTTGCTCTCACTTTGAAGTTAGATTATGTTAGGTTAGGTTAGGTGAAGTTAATTTGGTTAGGTTAGGTGTGGTTAGGTTATAACTAAGTTTATTACTTGTACTCACATATTTGCTCTCACTTTTTTGCTCACACTTTTTGCTCTCACTTTTTTTTCTCTCAATTTTAAGTTAGGTTAGGTTAGGTTAAGTTAGGTTAGGTTAGGTTAAGTTAGGTTAGGTTAGGTTAGGTGAAGTTAGGTTAGGTGAAGTTAGGTTAGGTTAGGTTAGGTTAAATGAAGTTGGGTTAGGCTGAATGACAGAGGTATGAATGAAACCCGCCTTTTGTCACTTTTGCCTCACAAGACTGAGTGTGCCCCGTTCCACTCGTAAGACCAAAATTAAATTTCTTGGCTGAGCCAGGAATCGAACCCGGGCCTCCGCGGTGACCTTCAAGATTACTAGCCGCTACACCACGAGGTGGACAATATAAGGCTGGTCTTGTTTGTACATGATCAATCAATAATTACCTAATAATAATAATAATAATAATAATAATAATAATAATAATAATGATAATAATAAATATTCCATTTGACAACTATATGGCGGACCTCTCCCTGTGACGTCATTGACGGTCTCAGGGCGTGGCGGCCATCTTGCCCATTAGCCCCTGTGCCAGCTCTGACTGTCAACTCCATAAGAATAACATAGGGCTGGTTGCGCATGGCGGCCATCTTGCCCATTAGCCCCTGTGCCAGAACCGCCTTATATTACCTACTCCCACCACCTCACTTAAGGAGGAAGCAAGCTCTATTAAGGGAAGTTAAGAAAATCTTTGCATCACCCTCTTTACCATTGCACCAAGAATTCTGACATCCATCACAGCAACGACTGAAATCTAGAAGACCAGTAAGTGTCACTGCGTGGCAACTCATTGCTGCTGGATTTGATCTAAATGAAAGCTGGAAGCATGAGTAGTCAACTAAAATATTGGGAACAAGTGCCCACCATCTTGATCCCACAAAGAAACCAAACGGTTTTGACTTACCGAGGAAATTCTGGTGCCGCATCAAAAGGCTGAGGACTGGACATGGTTGCTGCAATTATTTCAGGTACAAGTGGGGCTGGATCAGCTCACCAATCTGTGAGTGTAACCTGGAAGAACAGACGATTAAACATCTGGTCCAACGCTGTCCTCTTTATTCGTACCCTGGCATTCCTGACGATTTGTTCGATGTCACACCCGATTTAACCGAATGGTTGGGAAGGATGGACTTTAAATTTTGAATATACCCTGTTATGTATAATTGTATCTCTACTTAGTATAAAACAAAGTCCCCGATTCTTGGATGTTACGGGTAAACTCGAGAACCACTGGATGGATTTTGATGAGGTTTTCACCATTCTGTATAGGATATATCGAGGATGATTTCTGTAGAAAAATATTTATTTATGATCAATGGAAGCCGCGCAGGAACTATTTCAGTGGAAAAGTCGAAAAAAAACCTGGCGTCCGAGCGCTTTGTAAGCTTACGCTGGGAAAACCGTAAAACATATCTAAATACAATGAGTGTAAGAATTCTTCAGCATGAAAAGTTCTACAAAAAAGTCCGCGAGAGCATATCTTCAATACATCGCCTACTACAACTGTTTTTACGTTTTAATTTCTTCCAACCATGTCCATTCAACTACTGAGGGGACAGTTTACGAGCTAGCTAAGGGCGAGTCTATCATCCCTGTTACAGCCTAGCTAGCGGGCGAATCTATTGCCCCAGATACAGCCAGCAGCAAACCGTCGAGTCGTGTTGAGTTAAGACTTCTGAGAAGGGTGGTTGTGTTTGGAGTTTCCATGGAAGTGCAACTCGGGTTTTCTTCATTTCTCTTGTTAAACACAGTCAAGTTAAGATTGGAAGGAAGGGGGATCTGAGTTTCATTCATCTCGCCATTCCCTGGAAGTGCAACACTCATTTCGCCTGTGAACTTTTCGTTCCGCAAAATTCACAGTCAAATTAAGATTGGACGGAAGGGGGATTATATTATATTCAATTATTATATTATTGTTACGAACAAATTTCCTCACAGTCAGCACAGACCAATAATTCTCCAGTCTGGATTGCTTGTGCCTATTGTTCACTCCTGCCCGAAACAGAGATGTAATTAAAAAAAAAGCCAATTGGGATGAATTTTCTAAATAGATTGACTCCAACCTGCGATGGATAAGACCTATCCATAGCAACTACAGCAGATTCATCGGTGTAGTTAAAAGTGCAGCAAAACGATGTATCCCAAGAGGATATCGTAAACAATACATCCCCGGCTGGAACGAGGAGAGTGAAAGGCTCTTCAAAGAATTTGAGGCCAATGGTGATCCAAATACGGCTTCTGAACTTTTACAATCCCTAGATGAAAACAGGAAGAGAATTTGGCAAGAACTGTTGAGTCACTAGACTTCACTCACTCCAGCAGGGAAGCTTGGAGCCTGATCAGGAAATTGGACACATCCAACAGCAAAATTAGACCAAAAACAAGCATCAGTCTAAATGACATGGCAAAGCATATGATCTCTACATCAAAGGTTTCAGTTGAAAAGCATCATAGAAGACACGTAAAGCAACTCTTCAAGGAAAAGAAACGTTTGGCTCTGCGATCCTCTGAATTCTCTGTCCCATTTCAACCACCAGAAATTAAGCAGGCCATAGAAAGTTTAAAACCTGGGAAAGCGGCAGGTGCTGATGTTATATACCCAGAGTTCATTCTACATCTTGGACCAGCTGCTGTCAAATGGCTTACTAACTTCTTCACGAACATCCTAGAGACAGGTCACCTACCTTCACTCTTCAAGGAGACAAAAATAGTAGCTGTATTAAAAACATCTAAGGACCCAACAAAAGTTGAGAGTTACCGGCCAATAGCACTCCTCAGTGTCACAATGAAGCTTCTGGAAAGGCTGATACATAACAGGATCTCCGCGACAATCAATCAGCATATTCCAGTCGAGCAGGCTGGATTCAGACCTGGACGTGGATGTGATGAACAAGTTTTAGCACTAGTTACCCATATTGAAAATGGCTTTGAGAACAAAATGGTAAGCACGGGTGTTTTCTTAGATCTGACAGCTGCATATGACACCGTGTGGCAAGATAAGTTCCTTCTTAAATTTATCAGTATCATCCCTTGCCTGAAACTCACCACATTACTCAGTAACACGCTGAGTAATAGGTACTTTCAGATATTTTCAGAAGACTCCAGGAGTAAAGTACATAGGATAAATGGTGGACTCCCTCAGGGCTCTGTATTGGCCCCTCTGCTATTCAACCTGTACGCATATGATCTCCCAGCAACGAAATCAAAAAAATTCATCTATGCAGATGACATCGCATTGGTCGCCCAACACCATCGCTTCGATGAGCCTGAGTCGATGCTTACATCAGACTTGAAGATCCTAGGCAGCTACTTTCGTCAGAACAACCTTAGACCAAACCCTCAGAAAACTGTTGTGTCTACCTTCCACTTGCGGAATAGAAGTTCTGGGTACAAACCAACCATACCATTCAGAGGAGAGAATCTACAATACTGTAGTAACCCAAAATACCTGGGAGTCACCCTGGACAGGTCACTGACTTACAAGAATCACCTCTGCAATGTGTCAGCCAAGATCAAGACCAGGAATAACATCCTTCAAAAGCTGGCGGGTACATCCTGGGGTGCTAACGCTCAAGTATTGAGATCCACTGCTCTTGCACTTTCTTATTCCGTCGCTGAATATTGTTGTTCAACTTGGCTTAACAGTGCTCACATTGGACTAGTAGACACCCAGCTGAACCAGGCAATGCGTATCATTACAGGGTGCATCCGACCTACTAACACACACTGGCTTCCCACCCTAAGCCACATACCACCTCCATCCCTAAGAAGATCACAGTCACTGCTTAACTTATGGAAGAAAATAGAAAACAATCCTCACCTCCCTATTCATTCTGATATAGCAGGTTCTCCAACCAAACGACTGAAATCCAGACACCCTTCTTGGCGTACTGCAATGATTCTACAGGACACCTCCTTTAATATATTGGACGCCTGGAAAGAACAATGGCATCTGCAATCCTCGTTACCAAATCATCACATCATTAAGAACCCCTGCAAGTGCCCTGATGGATTTTCCCTTCCCAGACGACAGTGGAGGACGCTAAACCGTATTAGGACCGGCCAAGGTAGATGTGGAGCCACTCTCTTCAAATGGGGATGGAAGGCATCACCTCAATGTGACTGCGGAGAAGAGGAACAGACAGTATACCACATTACATTCGAGTGTCCTTTACGCGCATACAGAGGCTCTATAGAAGACTTACACTGTGTCTCAAGCGAAGCCCTTCTTTGGCTCTCAACTTTAAACATGGAACTTTAGTTATGAACTTGTGATGGTAGTTGTACTGTATATATTGTATATAATATTGTATTCATCATACGCTAAATAAAATAAATTATATTATTCATTCATTTCGTATAGGCCATCTATGGACCGCGTCATTCCAACTGTCTTCTACTGGCTTTGATGTTTGCCCAGTACGCCCGCATTCATTCTCGGTGGACTTCCTTCCGTTCCTGGGTCCAAATCTTTCCCGTTTTCAGCTTCGGTTTTTCTTGGAAATCATTGTCAGCTTGAAGTTTCCCTTTGAGTGGGGCGCGCTCCTGAATATCTGTTGGTGATAACCCAACTTCTTTCAGATCTTTATCCAGTTCAATGAACCAGGCCCATTTTGTTTTCCTCTCCTGAAAGTAAGTTATGTTGCGGATGGTCAGTCTCGCTGGGCTCATTCGTTTCACATGTCCAAAAAAAGTTATCCTTCTCTTCCGGATGACGTCACTTATCTTCTCCACATGAGTATATAGTTCATGGTTATGCCGTCTCCTGTATTCCCCGTTGTCTTTGATGGGACCCAATATCTTTCTTAAAATTTTCCTTTCTTTGGTCTCCAGTTTTTCGACCAAGCCTTTTTTGTTCATCGTGAGGCACTCAGAAACATACAAGACCTCCGGACGGATGACACTGCAGTAATGTTTTAGTTTTGCGTTGAAGGATATTGATCTTTTCTTATAGATGTCCTTAGTTAAATGGTAGGCCATTTCCATTTCGCTCATGCGTGATGTGAATGCTTCTTTCTCTGATACATTAGGTGTTATAATTTCTCCCAGGTACTTAAACTTTGCAACTCGCCTAATTTTTCCTTGTTCCACAGCAAGGTGTTTGGGCGCCGGTACGATATTAGTAATGAACACAGTCTTCTCAAAGGAGATCTGGAGTCCTGCCTTCGCTGCTTGTGCACTAAGCTGATTAATCTGTTCCGTGGCTGTCTCTAATGAATCAGAAATGATTGCAAGATCATCGGCAAAGGCTAGACAGTCAATTGTGATGGTCCGGCTTCTGTAACCCAGTCTGACTCCGCTTGCAACTCCTTGTTTATTGAGTTCTTTACGCCACTCACGGATAACCTTCTCGAGGACACAGTTGAAGAGTATTGGTGAGGGACCATCTCCTTGCCTTACTCCTGTCTTGATTACAAAGGTGTCTGATATTTCGCCCCTAAACTTCACCTTCGAGGTGGTGTTGGTCAGCGATTGTTGGATGATCGCTCTGGTTTTGTTGTCCAGGCCAAATTCTTTTAGGATTCGGATCAGGGTGTTGCGATCAATAGAATCATAGGCCTTCTTAAATTCTACGAAGGTCACCACAAATTTCTTATTCCTGATCTTCAAATAGGAGAGGGTAGATTTGAGGTTTATAATCTGTTCGACGCATGATCGCCCTTTCCGGAAACCGGCTTGATATTCTCCCAGTTGTGGATCTAGTTGTTTCTCTGCTTTGGTAAGAAGAGATTTCGAGAGAATCTTATAGGTTATCAGAAGGAGGGAAATGCCGCGGTAGTTATTTACGTCTGTTTTATCTCCTTTCTTATGAAGGGGGTGAATCAAGGCAGAAGTCCAGCCATTGGGGAGTCTCTCTGTTTTCCAAATTTCGCAGATAATTTCTAATAGTTTATCTAGCGTCTTGTCACCAGCTTATTTCCAAAGTTCGGCGATAATAGAGTCTTCGCCTGGTGCCGTGTAGTCCTTCAGCGATTGAATAATTTGTTTGATTTCTTTCTTCGTAGGTGGTAATGAATCTGGATGAACTTTGACGATGTCTTCAAAAGTAAAAGTGGACTTTGGAGCTTATATTATATTATTTTAAATTATACTCATTGGCGTATAATCTCTACTTAGTATAAAACAAAGTCCCCGGTTCATGAATGTCACGGGTAATCTCGTAAACCACTGCATGGAATTTGATGCTGTTTTTGCCAATCTGTAAAGGCTACCTCGTGGAATGTTTCTGTAGAAAATAATTTATTTATGATCAAAGGAAGTCAAGCAGTAACGATTTCAGAGAAAAAGTCGAAAAATAATCCTGGCGTCCGTGCGCTTTTTAACCTTACGCTGGGAAAACCGTTAAAAATATCAATATAAGCCTACAATGAGTGTCAGAATTGTTCAGCATGAAAAGTTCTACAAAAACGTACGGGAGAGCACATCTCTATATTCAAAATATCGTCCACTATAAGTGTTTTTAGATTGGACGGAAGGGGGATTTGTGTTTCATGCACCTCACCATTCTTAAATTACGTCTGGCCAGAATGTGTTGCACATGCACCTCCATGATAATATAGTTAATAGTCCAGTCAGTGATTTTCACCCATCATGCCGAGACTTAAAACGGATATAGATCGTAGTTCATTGACATCGTAAAGACGCGCTTATCACGTAATGCATTCACAACTGTTCCCGGGCGAAGCTGGGCTTGGTTGCTAGTCTTGTATAAATTACCATATGATTAAACAAATAATAGCTACCACAGCCTACATCTGAGGCAATCTGTTTAACATATTCTAACCTTGGTCTACCCCTACAGTTCTTGTCCTCGACCCTTCCTTCCATAACCTAGTTTGCTATTCCACGAGGTAGCCTTTACAGATTGGCAAAAACAGCATCAACCTATCTCTTCTCTTAATTAGCAGTCACCAGAACCATCACAAACGTGGAACTACAGGAACCCTTCGGACAGGTAGATAATGTGGTGAAAATTAAGTATGGGTGGATAAAATGGGCACGGCACGTACAGAGAATGCCAGAATCGCGTAGCGTAAAAAAAAGGTGTTTACATAAAGACCGGATGGAAGAAGGACAAGAGGAAGACCTTGGAGACGGTGAATAGATGACGTGGAGTCTGGGAATCAGGAACTGGAGAAGGCAGGCGGAAGATAGAGATGAATGGAGGCAGGTGATAAAGGAGGCCAAGGTTCTTCAGTGACTTTAGCGCCGACCAGTAAGTAAGTAAGTATGAAACATCACTTCTCGCCCAGTTCTTCATTTGTTATTCTATCTACCTATCGAATCTTCATAATTCTCCTGTAATTCCACATTTCTAACGCTTCAATTCACCTGTTTTCTTCTGCGCTAACAGTTCGAGTTTTACTTCCATAGAGTACCACGCTGTAGGCAAAAACTTTCAATAATGACTTTCTAATACCTAAATCCTCCCTATATTATTCTGCTAAAGTCCCATTCCAGTTTTGTACCGCAAATAAGGTCCTGTTAACACCAACCTCCACATATGGGGTACCTACAGGTTCCGCATAACCCCATGTGAGCCCGAAACGCACTCAATTCCACTTTAAATGCCTCACAATTAAATAAATACGGTAAAAACTGTACATTTACAATGGGAGCACCGTAACCTGGCGAGCCTGCCACTAGAGCACAGGGCAGCGCGGCGGCGGTCACCATCTTGCGGGAGGGCAGCGTACTGCTAGGCGAGCCTGCTGCTAGAGTGCAGGGCAGCGCGGCGGCGGCAGCCATCTGGCGGGAGCGCGGTGTACTGCTAGCTGAGGATTCTCTCAGCAGATGGCTCCGGTGTGGTCTCGCCAAGACATTCTCTACGGTTCAATCCTTTGCAAATGTAAAAATTGCTGTAGAAGAAACTCCCGAGCAAACAATAACCAATTAATTCGTTTTAACATCGAATATTGTGTACAAAGAGGTGCTGTGACAATGACAAAATACTGTTCTACATAATTCTTTGTGTTCTTCTCATGTTCGTATGCCATTTAACAAAAATAAATACATTTCTTCAATATTTAAAACTTCGTTCTCCCACTTTCTTCCCTACTACGTTGCGAAAGCTCGCACCACTAGTCTATATTATATTGATATCAACAGATTTCTTTTCTGTAGAAATGCTTTCCTTGCCTGAGTCAACCTACATTCTATAACCTCTTTGCTTCGTCCAGCACTAGTTTTTTTGCCTTTTAAAGTAGCAGAAGTCTCCAACTTCCTTTAGCATTTCATCTGCAAATTTGACGTCCATATGGGTTTCTGATTTCTTTCGGCTGCATTCCACTATTTTTGTTTCATTGATTTTCATAATGAATTCTATCCTAAGAACGGAGCCCATAACATTTAAAAACTTCTGAGAGATAATACGACATAGTAGCACATACTGATGGATAGATTCAACATTTATGTTTATAATACATTTGTAAAGGGACACATGACATCGGCGTCCCACCCCGTTAAATCAACAGCAACATCAACAAACACCACGTAGTGTGGAGAATGGTACAGACAACGCCCTCTGAAAAATTGTATCGCCAATATTTAGCCTACTTTCGATTTTTGCAAAAAATGAAAGTAGACTTATGAGATCACTACAGGGCGAAAAAAAGTGTGTCTGTCTGTGTGTGTGTATGTGTGTGAGTCTGTGTGTGTGTGTGTGTGTACTCTGAATGTCTGTCCCCCCCCTATCAATTCGAACACGGTTAAACCGAATTGAACGAAATTTGGTACAGAGGTAGCACTGGCAAAGGGCACCTCAGTGTCATGTTTTATATTGCCGCCATCTTTACCAAAAGGTAATGGCGGCCACTCAAATGGTCAAAACGTAATAATGCATTACAACCAAACTAATAATCGGATCTTTACCAAATTTGGTAACAACGTTCCTTCATATAAGGCGCGTCTTGTGCCCAAACTACGAGGTCATCAACCGTACCATTTCAGAATGGCGGCCGTGTGAATTATGCAAACTTTATAATCCTTAACATGGGACCCACCAGTTCCGACTATCGAACCAAGAATCGTTTAATCTGTTTGAAACGACGTGGCCCGTTTGAAATTAAAAGTTTATATTTTAATATTATAGTCTAGAAGTGATTTTAAAAAGCTGAGTCGTTTTGGTTATTTGACAAGATGGCAGCTGATCTCTCGTTCTGACCTATATTTTATTAATTTCAGTATGTTGCATGCAATATAGGCTAGTGGTAACAAATATATGAACTTTCTATGAAATGAACTCGGTTTAAAATATACTCCAGTAAAGAAATCGTTTAGTCCAAGTCATGATTTGCTATAACGTGGTATATGTATTGGTTCCTAACGACCTATTACAGTGTGCACGATTGGCTGCGTGGTTAGCGCGTTAGTCTTTCACCAGGCTGGCCGTGGTTCAAATCCTATCAGAGTTGGACTTTTTTTCTTGATTTTTTTTATATTTATTATTTCTTGAGTACTGAGACGTTATAAAATAAAGCATTATATGGTGCATTTTGAAATGGAAAATATGTATTTAATTAAAACAACATTCACCACCGGAGTGACATCTAGGAGTAATTACTTGAACTATGTTATTGGTAACCACAGCCACAGATTACCTACCACAGCCTTCTAGATACGAGCTATGCTCTCTACCGGCCAGTTAGTGAACCCATGTCTACAGTATAATTGCGAAGGTTATTATTTTTGCCGATAGAGGGTACACATCCCCAAGATAAGGCGCGATTATCACGGCATCATCAAGCAGTACCGGTACATTGCCTACGTCACAGAAGGGTTTGGTTTACGAGCCATGGCCTGTCTTCCTCGTTAGCCGCACGCGATTACAAATTAGCTGTGTAATAGTTATATTAAATATGTTTCTCCCAGTGATACGTTTAGAGCAACTAGTTGAAATTATTGTAAGTAGTCGGTGTTAATAAACTGAATACCTACGTTGTTTGGAGTGTTTACTGATGAAATTGCAAAATGCTGGGGTAAAATATTTGAACGCCACTAATCAAATCCAGTGTGCCAAATTGCACTTCGAATTGGAAGAAATTAGGAGACAAAGAGTTATAACTATACCCATACATTTAGGAGAAAGTAGGCTATATGTTCTTTCCTGAACATCTTGTTATATATTAGTATGATGATGAAAATATGAAATTTTTAAACCAAAGGGTGTAGTGACGTCACAAATGTAGGTTTAACTCGGTAACCGTTGGATATACACGAAATGTGATAAGGACATTTCGGATAGAAAATTAAATTTTAAAGCTCGTAGTGCCATCAAAAGGGTGCTATATCTTAGCGTTCTCTTTTAATTTGAAATGGAAATATGAAAATAGTCACCATTTTTCAATAGTGCAAAATATCGTAGTCAAAAGTATCCTATATGTAAACCTGGTAAATCAGCTACATCCATGCAAAATTTAATTTAAATCGGACCATTGGTTCTTGCGTTATTGAGTAACAGACACACACCATCTCATTTTTAGCCTACTTTCGATTTTTGCAAAAAATGAAAGTAGACTTATGAGATCAACACAGGGCGAAAAAAGTGTGTCTGTCTGTGTGTGTGTATGTGTGTGTGAGTCTGTGTGTGTGTGTATGTGTGTGTGTGAGTCTGTGTGTGTGTGTGTCTGTGTGTGTGTGTGTGAGTGTGTGTACTCTGAAAGTCTGTCCCCCCCTATCAATTCGAACACGGTGAATGCGAATTGAACGAAATTTGGTACAAAGGTAGCACTAGCAAAGGTCACCTCAGTGTCATGTTTTATATTACCGCCATCTTGACGGAAACGTAATGACGGCCACACAAATGTTCAAAGCTTAAATCAAATTACGACTAACCTAATCATCCGATCTCTACCAAATTTTGCAACAACATACCTTTATGGGGGGAGCATCCTTTGACCAAACCAATAGGCCATCAGCGTAATAGTTTGCGGATGGCGGCCATCTTTGTGTGAAAATCGATTCCCCTTATTAATTCGAACACGGTGCAACCGAATGGAACGAAATTTGGTACAGAGGTAGTACTAACAAAAGGCACCTCAGTGTCATGTTTTATATCGCCGCCATCTTGACGGAAACGTAATGGCGGCCACACAAATGTTCAAAGCTTAAGTTAAATTACGACTAACATAACCATCCGATCTCTACCAAACTTTGCAACAACATTCCTTTATGAAGGGAGCATCCTTTGACCAATCTAATAGGTTATTAGCCTAATAGTTTGCGGTTGGCGGCCATCTTTATGTCAAAATTGATTCCCCCTATTAATTCGAACACGGTGGAACTGAATGGAACGAAATTTGGTACAGAGGTAGCACTAACAAAGGGCACCTCAGTGTCATGTTTTATATCGCCGCCATCTTGACTGAAACGTAATGGCGACCCCACGAATGTTCAAAGCTTGAATCAAATTACGATTAACCTAATCATCTGATCTCTACCAAATTTTGCAACTAAATACCTTTATGGAGGGAGCATCCTTTGACCAATCTAATAGGTCATTCGCCTAATAGTTTGCTGATGGCGGCCATCTTTGTGTCAAAATCGATTCCCCCTATTAATTCAAACACGGTGAAACCGAATGGAACGAAATTTGGTACAGAGATAGCACTAGCAAAGGGCATCTCAGTGTCATGATATATATCGCCGCCAGATTGACAGAAACGGAATGGCGGCCACACAAATGTTTAAAGCTTAAATCAAATTACGACTAACATAACCATCCGATCTCTACCAAACTTTGCAACAACTTACCTTTATGGAGGGAGCATCCTTTGACAAATCTAATAGGCCATTAGCCTAATAGTTTGCGGATGGCGGCCATCTTTATGTCAAAATTGATTCCCCCTATTAATTCGAACACGGTGGAACCGAATGAACGAAATTTGGTACAGAGGTAGCACTAGCAAAGGGCACCTCAGTGTCTTGTTTTATATCGCAGCCATCTTCACGGAAACGTAATGGCGGCCACACAAATTTTCAAAGCTTAAATCAAATTACGATTAGCCTAATCATCCGATCCCTTGCAAATTTAACAACAACATACCTTTATGGAGGGAGCATCCTTTGACCAAACTAATAGGTCATCAGCCTAATATTTTGCGGATGGCGGCCATCTTTGTGTGAAAATCGATTCCCCTTATCAATTCGAACACGGTGAAACCGAATGGAACGAAATTTGGTACAGAGGTAGAACTAGCAAAGGGCACCTCAGTGTCATGTTTTATATCACCGCTATCTTGACGGAAACGTAATCGCGGCCACCCAAATGTTAAAAGCTAAAATTTAATTACGACCAACCTAATAATCTAGTCTCTACCAAATTTTGCAACATCATATTTTTATGTGGGAAACATATTCAGACCAAACTGCAAGAACATCAGCCCAATAGTTTGCAGATGGTGGCCAAGTATGTGTGCAAATCGATTCCCCCTATCAATTCAAACACGGTGAAACCGAATTGAACGAAATTTGGTACAGAGGTAGCACTAGCAAAGGGCACCTCATATTCATGTTTAATATCCCTATAGCACGTTGTATTTCAACAAGCTACTACAACCAAACATTCAATCATACTCCTTGAAAAGGACAAAGAGTTATAACAATACCCACGCATTTAGGAGAAAGTAGGCTATATGTTCTTTACTGAACATCTTGTTTTAATAAATACATTATACATGTGTAAAAGGAAGTAATAGAAACCATAGGCCATCAGATTTGTAAGTCTTAACTTTGCCACTCCTGTCTGGAATTAAGTGGAATTGAGCTTGTCACCTTTACCTTTATCGTAGTTTACACACTTCCCGAGTCGCAGTTTATTTGCTACCTGAAAAGAATCGTAATGTTTAATTTGCTGTATATTTGCTCCCCGCAAAGGAACTTAAATGTTACTGTCTCATTTAAATTGCTCCCCGAAAAGGAACGTAATGTAAAATTGACAGTTTATTTGCTCCCCTAGAAGGAACATGATGTTTAATTCGCAGTTTATTTGTTCCCCGAAAAGGAACGTAATATTTAAGCCACAGTTTATTTTACTTCCCGAGAAGGAATGGTTAAATTTAACTCGCAATTTGCATGCTGGATTACTAACTACCTACGGTTTGATCGCAATTTAAAAAGCCTTATGGGACAAGCCTGTACGGGATTAACATATTATTTAGTTGGGTAATAAACGTTGTGGACAGTGGACCAATGAAAGAAACTTTGTGACTGCTTTCAAACTTCTGTTTGATTCCAACAATGTGTACACCTCTGTAGCTTGGAATCTGAACTATGGCCCTCTACGTTGATTAATGATGTGGTGTGCCCGAACATTCTCCCTATCTCTCTGCTAATGTTGTCCCCACTGGACATTTTATCTGGCGCACAGTATTATTGACGGTTGTGACATGCACTGGGAGGTGTAGTAGATAGGCTAGTGTGACACTTCCGGTCCCCAGCAGTGGGGTCATTCTAATACACTGCACTTCTACAAGAAGCTAATCACTTCAACAAAGTTGCATTACGAACATGCACAATGACTCATTGGCAACGCATTGGGGATTGCTTTAGTGATTAATTTGGAAAGGGTATCTCTCCTACCCATTAAGGGACACTAGGACTGGGTTTTTAGGCAAAAATGACAAAATAACTGTTTTTATATTTTTCCCATATATATATATATATATATATATATATATCTTATGGACCCCTGTGGAACATTTCAGTCAAAATGTTTTCATGCACTGCCATTTTTAAAGGCTCAGCGACATTTTTAAAATCTCTTTTGCGTAAAAAGAAGATGGAAGGCAGATCATAGAAAGTAGGCTATACTCTTAAAACTAGAAATCCTAGAAAGTCGAAGGTTAACTCAAACGAAAGGCCTCGATGCTCTTTATCTCTACAACAAAACATTGTATTTTTCAGATTTTTTCCAAATAAGTTTCATTGGGTGAGCCAAACTGGTTAATATAGCATGCAGTTTTATAAAAATGCTTTTATCTCCAAACAACATTTTTAGGTAATCAAAATACTCCATGTGCACGAGATATTCATCAATTTTACTAAAAAATCACTGGATATTCAGAAATAAATGTGTTGTAAGATAACATTGTAATATCACCATTCACTTTGTAAATTACAGACAAAAAAAAAAAAACTATGAAAAATTATCAAAATTCATGAAACATGATTGCACATCAAGAAAAAAACAAGATGTTCAGTAAAGAACATATAGCCTACTTTCTCCTAAATGTATGAGTATAGTTATAACTCGTTATTATTATCAAAGAGTATAATAGAACTATTCTTTGTTGAAGACCTTAGAAACGATTTACCTCTACCAAACGCCACAACCTAGATAAAAACTGCTACCATCATTGAAGAAAGAAAGATAAGAAGTATATCAAGAATGTTATGGATCTGGAGACATAATCGACCGGACTGGCTGCGTGGCTCAGCGGTAACGTTCTCGCTTGCAGGGCCCTAGGTTGCAGGTTCGTATCCTGGCATTTGAGGGTGCACAAATGCGAGGGAGCCGTGTCAGTACATTTACTGGCACGTTAAAGATCCCCTTCGGGCCAAAATTCCGGCACCCTGGTGTCTCTAAAAGCAGCAGTAGTTAAAAGGGATGTAAAACCAATAACATTATTATTATTATTATTATTATTATTATTATTATTATTATTATTATTATTATTATTATTATTATTACATATACGACCTGCCTTGGGCAACATCCAACTTTGAGTTGAGGCATGTCTTTACACGTCTGGTTGTGCATGGCTTTCACAACCCTAATTGAATTAACAATTCTTTCCATGACCCTACAGAGACGTGTGTATACAAACTATGTGGATATTTTCGATTGCTATTTGCCTGAAATAAAAGTAGTAATTAATAACCTGAACTAACACCAACGGCTTGAATTCAGTTACTATGTGAAATCGTTTTGTTCTTTACTTCAAATAACATTTTCAAGTAACGCAAAATAGGCTGTTACAAACCCTTTAAAATAAAAAGTAAAAATGTATCGTAGTATCATCTTGTCATTCTTCAAATTCGATGCGCATAGAATGCCAATGGTATAGTATCAATGGAGCCCCACGTAGACTAGTCGTGACATCTAGTGGTGAAATATTGAACAATATAATCCTAACAGAGCGAGTGCATTCTAGCGGCCAGAAGAAGAAACTTTTCAATAAAATCTGGAAGTTAATAAGTAGGTCGCCGTGCAGTTACCTTTTTGGCAGCTAGATGTCTCGAGTAAATCTGCTGGCGAATTATGGTTTAATTAAATATATATTTTACACCATAATATGCACAATATAACGCTTAATTTTAAAACGTCTGAGTCATTACAAAACAATAAACATATAACATTTCAAGCAAAAAACCTAGCTCTGACCGGGTTTGAACCATAGGCATTTGACCGATAGGCAAACGCTCTACCACTTTTTTTTATTAGCTCTTTACAGAATTACAGAATTTTCAGATATGATAAATACCATACTAATACATCACAAGAAATCCAGATAGTGTCCATATTTATCGTACAATTGTCCACTTTCACTAAGCTTCAACGCTCTTTTTGCAGGTGGTACCTGAGATCCAGGAACGAGAAATGTTGATCATTGTCCATCACGAAGTGTACATTTTGGCCCATTATCCACACAATGGCAGTCTGTTTAATTTGGGGGAAGGCGGTCACCGACAAACGAACCTACTTCCTGTCATCAAGGTCATCCGTGGGCACATTTAATAGTTGACATACTTTTCCCTTACACCACAGCCACGTGGAGGCAACTTGCGTGCATGATGTGAAGCGGTGTATCGCCGTATCAGTTTGACCACATATAGTACACCATGGGTAAGCTTCAAGACGGATGGTATATCGCCGTAGAGCGGTTGGGATGAGATCGTTGAGGAAGATAAAAACCTGGGAGTGTACAGCAGAAGAAATGGTCATAGCCCCAAAATTTTTCCAAACAGTGGGCCAATGGACGTAGAGGGTGGTGGCCTCTATTCGCGGTTTGGAGTGTACCACTTGCCGCAACATGTTATAAATACTTTTCGTCGTTGGAACAGTCCCTGAAGGCATTTGGCGAACAGTTTCCAGAAGGTGCTGTTGATGGTCCCTAAATATCTTCGGCAAAGCTCTATCACAATCACGGGCTGTGTTTCGAATATCTTTGTATAGCGCTTTCGTAAAAGTGTCATGTTGGGAAAGAATGGTGATATCGTTCTTGCAGAGGAGTGCACGGCATTTCATGCCATGAGCTGTTAGCCCTAGCCCGCCTTGCCGGGATGGGAGATACAACTGTTCCCGTTGTACTCGGAACAAAAATCCTTGCCATATAAACCAACCTGTATATTTTGCCAATTGGCTCTCAAACATTTTGGGAAGTGGGAAAAGTTGTGCGACATACCATATTTTAGAGAGCGCAAACACGTTGAGGACTATGACCCGTTGCACTATATTGAGGTTTCTTTGACCAAATTGGATCAGCACTCCCCTAACTTTGGCAATGACCTTAGTCCAGTTTGCTTGCACTGTGTCCAGAAGCGATTGCTTCCAGGTAATGCCAAGAATTTTCACCTCATTTACTATCCGGAACCAGTGCTGTTGGGTAATCACTGAGTTAGTATTGAGCGGAAGCAAAGCAGTTTTCTGGGGGTTCGATTGTGCTCCAGAGGCGATATGGTAGCGCTGAAGGACGCTATCGATGTGGGAGATGTCTTCATTATTGCGGATCAATATTGATACGTCATCAGCATAGGCGCACATTCCAAAAACATGTGTGGACAGTTTGTAACCCTGTAGCTTCACCTGGGTAGTCCGAATGAACGGTTCAAGGCCAATGACAAAAAGTAGCATAGAAAGGGGACATCCTTGCCTAACTGATCGTTGTATTGGAATCAGAGGGGAAAGAAAACCGTTGACGAGCACTCGAGACGTAGCATTACAATTTATCATACGAATGTAGTCAATAAGGATTTCAGGAAATTCGAAGTGTTGCAAGACCATGTACAAGTATTCATGACTGATGCGGTCGAAAGCTTTATCAAGATCTAAGGTGAGAAAACTCATTGGCTCAGTGAGGAGCATTTCGGCTTTTAGGTGTAGGTCCCGTAGTATCGCTAAGTTTGTTAACAGAGTTCTTCCAGGAATACTGCAACATTGTTCATCACCAATGATATCAGGTAGAACAGTCTTCAATCGGCATGCAAGTACATTGGTAAGGACTTTATAGTCACTGCAGAGCAGAGTAACTGGTCGGAAGTCACCAACTGCCATGGGAGAGGATGTTTTTGGTATGAGGACTATGGTACCCTCGTGATGTGATTGACAAAGAGCACGACTTTGGAGAATGGTACGCAGGACATGACAAAATTCTTTGCCAATGAGAGGCCAGAAGTGTTTATACATTTCATATGGCAGTCCATCAATGCCAGGTGAGCGGTTGTTTGGGAGTTGCTTAACCACAGAGTGAATCTCTTCATCCGTAATATCCGCGCTGAGCAGAGTTTTGTTGTCCGGAGATAGTTGGGTACTGCAAGATGACAGCAATAGGGTCACCTGCTGTGGATCAATGGGAGCCTTAGCGTAGAACCGTTGATAAAATAATGATATTTCACGACGTATAGCGTCAGGGGAGGTAACGACACTTCCAGTACTGGTGCGGAGGCGGTGGATATATTTACGTTGCCGCTCACGTTGTCCTTTGGCGATATGGTATACACTTGCACTTTCGTCCGGGAGCACAGTACGATCTTTTAAAGCCACGTTTATATGAGCGAGCGTTCGTTGCTGTAGAGACAGGAGCTTGGTTTTAACTTCCCGGATCTGGTCATATATACGCTCCCCAGCATCAGATCTTTGCTGGAGCTGGCGAAGAACTCGATAGTAAAATTCAACTCTATCCCGTCTTTCCCGACCTCGTTGGTAAGATATGTTCTTAAAGACGCGGCGGATCCCTGGTTTAACTAAAATATCCCACCAGTCTGCGAGGTCGCGAAATTTGCATTTTTGTTGGACCCATCGAGTCCAGTGTTGTCTGAAAATATCTTGGCATTCCTCCTCCAGTAACAGCGAGCAATTCAGCTTCCAATAACCTCTTCCTATGTGAAATATGGGATGGGGGTAAGAGATTGTACATACGACAGCATGATGGTTAGTGAAACTGGCAGGTATCACTTCATATCGTCTAGGCTGGATAAGTTCCTGTGAAAAGTAGATACGGTCAAGTCGTGATGAGGAGTTGTGACTTATACAGGTGTAATGGGGCAGGGGCACCCTTAAACTATCCACAGCATCAATGAGGTGTAGGGAGGTAAGAAGGGTCCTGAGAGCCGGGTTGACACCTTGGTATGAGCTAGTGGAATCTTCTGGGCGTTGAATACAATTGAAATCCCCTGCAAGAATAAGTTTTTCCTTAACGTCGTGCAGATGAGGCAGTATACTCTGTTGAAAGAACATTTTCCGTTCCACACGTTTATTGGACCCGGATGGGGCATATACATTTATCAGGGTGGTATTGTTTATGTGTCCAGATATTATGCGTCCTGATGGATGACATAGCACACCTTCGAGTGGGATATCATGTGTTATGAGGAATCCGGTCCCTCTATTCGTATTACCGGTATTGATGTATTGTTTGTAGAAGGCAGATATGGGCAAACAGGGTAGAGCAACTTCTTGAATGAAGGCAATGTCAATGTCTGCATCTCGAAGGAATCTCTCCAACAGTTGAAATTTCAGAGGGCATTCTATTACATTGATATTCACAGTGGCCACAGTGAGAAATTGCGCCATTAAGAGAAGTATAAAAGTTGTGCTAGACATACTGGAAGGTGGACTCGAGAAAAAAGAAAAAAGAAAAAAAGACACAGGTGAGAAATATACTGGTGCACTATGTCAAATTAGGTTGAGATAGTTCCTTATGACTGCCATTCATAGGCCAGCTGTCAGCGGTTGAGATCGTTCGTGGGTCCCTAGATGACGTAGAATGAAGATTTTGTTTCTTATTCACAGCTGCGGGAACGTTTGTAGAGCCAGTTTGATTCTTCGGGGCTGGTACGGCAATCGAGGCATTTGTTTTAATCTTCTTAGAGACGTTCTCGGATCCCCGATCAGCCTGCTTAAGTGAGTCGGTAGGGACCAGCGAAGGTGGGGGCAGTGAAGACAAAATTTCTGTGGCAACCTGTAGTGACGGCATAGTTGGTTCTAAGGCTGCGATGCAGGTTGCCGATAGCACAGGGGCACTCTGTGGCTCGCTGCTCTGGTCAGGGCAAGGTACCAGTTCTGCGTCATATGTATTCGAGGCCACTTCTGGTGTTGTCCCAGCTGACTGATCAATAAGCATGTTTTCATATGACGTTTGCTGCGTCACAACTTCCGAGTATTGGGTACGTCGTTGTTGTGTAGGAGTTATACCGAGGGGAATCATTTTCTTTGGGCAGTTGATACGTAGATGTGTGGTAGCATTGCAAATTAAACAGGTCTGTTTCTGTCCATTATACGTTATATAGCCAGAATGGCCACCAAAAGTCTCAGTGGAGGGGATATCTTTTTTGATTTCCATAGTGACGGCACGTATTCCATTATACACCGGGAACTGATAAGCAGAAGACCATTGTTCTTTCCTGACGTCACTCACAGTGCCATATTTCGACAGGACGGATTTGAAAATTTCAGGGGGAACTTCGAGTGGGACATTAAATATACGCACTGTGGTAAAATTGGAATCCGCTGTGGAGAGCTTAACATTTGTCATTTCGCCTGAGTCATACTGAAATTTAATAGGATCTGCAAAAGTATTTAACAATTTCTGATAAGTAGATATGCTGATTACCTTGATGTACATGGTTTTTTCGTGCGCATTTAACTGGATGGCTTCTACTTGGTCGACAGTCAACCGGAGGGTATCGCCAATCCAGCGGTGAATTTCTCCTGCTGAGGGGCGAGAACTCTGCCTGTCCCATTGGCAGCGTACGGTGTTTTTCCTCTGGTATCCGGACATGATTTTCAGCGGGGTTTTCTGGGTTTCTGGTTTTGTTGTCCTATCTGGTACACTACTTGAAAAAGTATTGTCCGAATGACACACGGAAGGTCAGTACACACGTGGAACTAAGGAAGCACCGGTATTAGGAACCGTTCACTCTTCCAATGCGGTCACACAGCGCGCACACACGTACCTCACTCGGCCACGACTAGTGACCAACTGGCCACTGAGCTAATTGTGTCAACGAATATCGTTCTACATAAAATGACTTACATAGAACTTGTTAGCAAATAATGATTTATACTAAACGATTTCATCACTGGAGTATATTATTTATATATAAAGCATTTCATACAAAGTTTATTTATTTTGTATCAGTACGCTATATTGCATGCAATACTCAAATTAGTGAAATATAAGTCAGGCACAAGATATCCGCTGCCAT
Organism: Meconema thalassinum; assembly: GCA_946902985.2. Classification (NCBI taxonomy): domain Eukaryota; kingdom Metazoa; phylum Arthropoda; class Insecta; order Orthoptera; family Tettigoniidae; genus Meconema; species Meconema thalassinum. The sequence continues at coordinate 759,143,727 of OX336388.2, read as the reverse complement.
CTTGTCTTATTACTGAATCGGCTCAGCTTTTTAAAATCACGTCTGCACTATAGTATTACAAAATAAACTTTTAATTTCGAACGTGCCTCTTCCTTTAGAACAGTTAAAACGATTCTCGGCTCGATAATCCGAACTGGTGGGTCCCATGATATGGATTATAAAGTTTGCATAATTCGCACGGCCGCCATCCTGAAATGGTATGGCGGACGACCTTGTAGTTTGGTCACAAGACGCATCCTATACGAAGGTATGTTGTTACCAAATTTGGTAGAGATCGGATGATTTGGTTAGTCGTTATTTGATTTTACGTTTTGAACGTTTGAGTGGCCGCCATTCAGTTTTAGTAATGATGGCGGCGATATAAAACATGACACTGAGATGCCCTTTGCTTGTTCTACATCTGTACCAAATTTCGTTCAATTCGGTTTCACCGTGTTCGAATTGATAGGGGGGGACAGACATTCAGAGTACACACACTCACACACACTCAGACACACACACACAGACTCACACACACACACACACATACACACACACACACAGACTCACACACACACATACACACACACAGACAGACACACTTGTTTCGCCCTGTGTTGATCTCATAAGTCTACTTTCATTTTTTTTGCAAAAATCGAAAGTAGGCTAATAATCTGACAGCATACATGTATCACTTTCGTGAATTGTCTCAATGTTATAATATTTAGAATAGTTTTATGTATAAGTAATGAAAATATCAAGCGTTTTACACAATTTCTAATGCGCATGGAGCATTTTGATCACACGATATATTTTAATAATATAATTAGTAAAACTTCAATTACATTTCATCCAATTGTTTTTAAATTTGGTATGTGACTTAGTGTTACTATTCTACGTATGCAGTTTAAATTTCAACTCATTCTGATAAAAAAAAATGTGGAAGTTGAAAAATTCAGTCCTAGTGTCCCTTAATAACGAAAAGAGATGACTTTTTTCACGAGTCATTCAATGACGTGCAGTATAGGGTATCGTATATAGCTCAGTAATTCGGGATGCCTACAATTATAAGAGTTTCGGAATTCCCGGAAGTGTTAGTAGCTATACTGCTTTAGGTGTGCAGCGAGGCGATCCTACTCTACTCCACAGGTGAAATGTCCATATTATCGAGTTCATTCATTGATAAATTTACTTTATTTACAAATGGGGGGTAGGCCTAATTTCCCGGTGAAAAATTGTACACTTGCAGAAAATTACCAACAATGATATCACACTTTGTGTAAACAAGTCGCGATTTGGAAACAAAAGTAATTACATCGGAGTTTTTTACACAAAATTTCTATCTTTTATAAACACATCAATATGTTTGAGGAAAGGCTCTAAGTCTGTGGCATGTAATGAGTTCCAGTTATATCAAAACGACAATTAATGAAAGAATGAAAAAACCTCAGCCAGCTCCCAGTCGACCGACCGGGTCAGGGAATGGAATGAGTGAAGCCCCCGTCTAGCTGTGAGGATGTGAACTGTGCCGGCTGCCGAAACCTGTCGCACTCCCCTGGGGCAATGATTAAATTAATGACAGCTGAAATGAAATGATAGTGGAGAGTTTTGCTGGAATGACATTGTGATAGGGAAAACCGGAGTACCCGGACAAAATCCTGTCTGCCTCCGCTTTGTCCAGCACAAATCTCTCATGGAGTGATCTGGATTTGAACCACGGACTCAACGGTGAGAGGCCGGCGTGCTGTCGCCTAAGCCACGCAGGCTAACAATATTAATGAAAGAATATTTCCCATAATTTTTACGCTGCGGTTGGCCCTTAACTTTGGGAGAATGATCTGCTCTGCTCAGGTAGGTAAGATTTCCCAGATATTTGCTTCGTTCTCGCCTTGCTGGGCAATTAGTGGGTTAAACATAGCGTATAATTAAGGGGCAGATGACCTCTTAGTTCCGCCCTTTAAAACAACAATAACTATTTTCGTCCTAGTTTCTTTATCATTCGAGTAGAACTACTTCTAGGATTATTATTTACTTATTAATTAATTAATTAATTAATTAATTTATTTATTTATTTATTTATTTATTTATCGTATGGCTTTTAGTGCCGGGAGTGTCCGAGGACATGTTCGGCTCGCCTGAGTCTGTAGCTGCTTGAAGCGGACACCCTTAGGTTGAGCTAAAAGTTCCGTTCAATTTCAAGTAGTTCCAACTTTCGCCACCAGATATCAATGATACCTAGAGGTGAACGTTAAAACTTTGATAGAGCGTTCCGACGAAATCTAACCTAACAATTTAGCTTCACACAAGTTTAGTCTGTGGAAGAATCTTTTACATGCCACAAATCTATGACATGGGACCGCCGGCGATACTTCTCCTCCGAAGGAAGGCATACTGAAGGATTTTAACGCTCTTAAAAATCCGACGACTTCGCCCTGGTTTGAACCCGCTATCTTGGCCACAACAGTTCAGCATGCTACCGACTACGCCACCGAAGGATTAAAATCGTTGAGCACAAACCTAGCAGCCTTCCTTTGTACCATCTCCAGCTCATTCATGCGCCCTACTTGACTTATCTGTAGCTATTGCCTTTAGACTCGATCGTCTAGCAGCACATCTAAAGCAGCAGTGAATTTGCTGTCATAAATTGGGTTTAGATTGAAGTTCTGGTTTTCCTAAACTACTATTAGGCTTACTGTAGGCAGTCCAGCTTACTCAACTGTATGTCAACGCAGCTTCGGTCTGAAACTTTTGTTTACTATCTACTGGTTTACATACATCTACATTACCATCTGCAATCTGAATAATTTCACCGTCACCAATTTCTTCATTTTTAGTCTATATTTTAATCTTTACAACCTATATATATTGTGCATCAAACAATTGGTGAATATCAACGAGGATTTCGGCGTGGAAGGTCCTGTACCGAGCAGATTTTCAATCTGAAAACAATTCTCCAACTAAAACAAGTGAGGAGTACGAACATCACTGTGGTTTTCGTCGACTTTGCAAAAGCTTATGATTCCATCGACCGCCAGACACTCTTCTCAATACTCCAAGAACGAGGTGTGGATTATAACACTCGCACCCTCATCAAACAGACTCTCACGGATACAACCTCTAAGGTGAAGTTCAGAGGAGAACTATCTCGGAGTTTCAAGATCAAAACCGGAGTTCGACAGGGTGATGGCCTCTCGCCCATTCTGTTTAATCTGGTGCTTGATAAAGTCATCAAGACCTGGGAATGCACATTGAGGAATCTAGGAATCAAACCAGTTGCCATTGGAGCTGGAACCCGAAGAATCGAGATCAGGTGCCTTGCCTTCGCAGATGACATTGCAATCTTAGCCAACAACTCTAAGGATGCTGTCCAAGCCCTGCACGAGATAGCGGTGAAGTGTGGATTGCAGATATCTTACGATAAGACCAAGTACTTTGAGAATCGGCACTCCGGAAACACCCCTCTGACGACCACACATGGAACGATTGGAAGAGTCAATCGCTTTCGTTATCTTAGCGAATGGGTCCACCCCAATGGTAGAGATGGCACCTCCATCTTAGCAAGGCGTACCAAACTCAAAGCAGCATACCAACTATCCCACAATTTGTACAACAAGAAATGCATTTCGAGGAATGCTAAGATCTGTCACTACAGAACTGCTGTCAGACCACCGTTTCTGTATGCCGCAGAGACTCTCTTGATGAACAGAAAAGGCACCTTGGATGACCTGGAGAAAGCCGAAAGGCGTATCCTCAGGAAAATCCATGGCCCTAGATTGCTCCCAGATGGAACCTACCGTTTGAAATCTAATTCTGACCTGTATCGACAGTTAGAATCAGCCAATACCAGTATGCGACGTAAGAGGCTAAAGTTCTACGGGCACCTACAACGAATGAACAGCAACAGGCTTACCAAGAAGATCTTCTCCTTGGTTAAAAGCTAAAAGACTGGAAGCCTGTGGCTTAATGAAGTACTAAAGGACTTGGATTCGGCTGGAATTGCTGACCTTGACGTAGAAGACCGTTCCAAATTTTGTGCTATGGTAGAATCTTGGACCCCACCACCTAGAGTCCCTATATTTTGGAAGCCCCGTTCGCAGGAGAGAAAGGAGAAATTATCAGCAGGGCTCAGAGATATTGGGAACGGAAAAGAGCATCGAAGAAGAACTAGTCATAAGCGTTCCATAGTGGGCTTAAATCAATAACACTATATTGTGCTCCATATTAGGTTAAATAACCTTTCATATTTTCAGTGCTACACTTTATTACGTTTTTCAGTATGATAATGCTTTGCAATTGGCTGATGGAGGGGATCAAATTGTTGATTAATCCCCGAAACATGTACTAAGAACAAGTTTAATAATTCATTTCTTTATAGTATTGATTCAGGTAGATAGATATTTCTCATTAATAACTATTTTGTTTGCAAATGCAACACTGAAATATGGCTTCAAACACCATATCAAAAGTTCCCTGTAGAATTCAATAGCCTAATTTCATATTTTCCACCATTCTTCTCCACCTAAAAACGCTCCCGCTTATAAAATGGGTTTTCCACACAATTAACTAAATAACTGTTGGTACACGACCAACGTTTTAATAAAGTATAGAGCAACAATTCAAACTCATTCTCAATATCCAAGAGTTGGCGTCATTTCATACAATTAACATAATAAATCACCATTCTAGCCCTTCAACTTAATGTTGAAAACAGGAATTGGGAAATAAGATTTTAGGAAAATAAATAATCGACTTTACATCAATTTAGTGAACTGCATACGACAAAGGAAGTGGTCTAACTGTTGGTGTTCATGACATGTTAGTCAAAACGGAAGTAGATATTTCGATTTTGATTTGACCAGGTATGGGTCAACATTAGCGCTCGTAGTGATAGATTTAGTGAAGTAAATACGACAAGGCGTATGTTCTAACGCTTGTTGTCCAAGTATTGTTTGAACGAATCTATGCTAGTATCGTCTGTCTTCGTCTTCTGTTGGCGAGGTTTGCGTTTCTTTGAAGTAATTTAAATTGTACCTAGTTGATTATCGTTCAATGGTTACAACGTCTTCACCTTTTTGCCGACTCGTTCAAGATTCGTCGATGAATCTTACTACTTTCTGGTTTTTAATTGTATTATTTCACTTTTGAATATTTTGTGTATCAACCAAACGCCTCTTACGATTCGGCGGCATAGTGATACACAATAAACTGTCTAACGTATTATGGTACTAATGCATGCCCCGTCTTAAATCAATCCAATCATTGTTACTCAAGATAACTCACTTCAACACACCTCTTACGATTTGGCAGCATAGTGATACACAATAAACTGTCTAACGTATTATGGTACTAATGCATGCCCCGTCTTAAATCAATCCAATCATTGTTACTCAAGATAACTCACTTCAACACACCTCTTACGATTTGGCAGCATAGTGATACACAATAAACTGTCTAACGTATTATGGTACTAATGCATGCCCCGTCTTAAATCAATCCAATCATTGTTACTCAAGATAACTCACTTCAACACACCTCTTACGATTTGGCAGCATAGTGATACACAATAAACTGTCTAACGTATTATGGTACTAATGCATGCCCCGTCTTTAATCAATCCAATCATTGTTACTCAAGTTAACTCACTTCAACACACCTCTTACGATTTGGCAGCATAGTGATACACAATAAACTGTCTAACGTATTGTGGTACTAATGCATGCCCCGTCTTAAATCAATCCAATCATTGTTACTCAAGTTAACTCACTTAAACACACCTCTTACGATTTGGCAGCATAGTGATACGCAATAAACTGTCTAATGTATTATGGTACTAATGCATGCCCCGTCTTAAATCAATCCAATCATTGTTACTCAAGATAACTCACTTCAACACACCTCTTACGATTTGGCAGCATAGTGATACACAATAAACTGTCTAACGTATTATGGTACTAATGCATTCCCCGTCTTAAATCAATCCAATCATTGTTACTCTAGTTAACTCACTTAAACACACCTCTTACGATTTGGCAGCATAGTGATACACAATAAACTGTCTAACGTATTATGGTACTAATGCATGCCCCGTCTTAAATCAATCCAATCATTGTTACTCAAGTTAACTCACTTCAACACACCTCTTACGATTAGGCAGCAGAGTGATACACAATAAACTGTCTAACGTATTATGGTACTAATGCATGCCCCGTCTTAAATCAATCCAATCATTGTTACACAAGTTAACTCACTTCAACACACCTCTTACGATTTGGCAGCATAGTGATACACAATAAACTGTCTAACGTATTATGGTACTAATGCATGCCCCGTCTTAAATCAATCCAATCATTGTTACTCAAGACAACTCACTTCAACACACCTCTTACGATTTGGCAGCATAGTGATACACACTAAACTGTCTAACGTATTATGGTACTAATGCATGCCCCGTCTTAAATCAATCCAATCATTGTTACTCAAGTTAACTCACTTCAACACACCTCTTACGATTTGGCAGCATAGTGATACACAATAAACTGTCTAACGTATTATGGTACTAATGCATGCCCCGTCTTAAATCAATCCTTTCATTGTTACTCAAGATAACTCACTTCAACACACCTCTTACGATTTGGCAGCATAGTGATACACAATAAACTGTCTAACTCATTATGGTACTAATGCATGCCCCGTCTTAAATCAATCCTTTCATTGTTACTCAAGATAACTCACTTCAACACACCTCTTACGATTTGGCAGCATAGTGATACACAATAAACTGTCTAACGTATTATGGTACTAATGCATGCCCCGTCTTAAATCAATCCTTTCATTGTTACTCAAGATAACTCACTTCAACACACCTCTTACGATTTGGCAGCATAGTGATACACAATAAACTGTCTAACGTATTATGATACTAATGCATGCCCCGTCTTAAATCAATCCAATCATTGTTACTCAAGTTAACTCCCTTGAACACACCTCTTACGATTTGGCAGCATAGTGATACACAATAAACTGTTTAACGTATTATGGTACTAATGCATGCCCCGTCTTAAATCAATCCTTTCATTGTTACTCAAGTTAACTCACTTCAACACACCTCTTACGATTTGGCAGCATAGTGATACACAATAAACTGTCTAACGTATTATGGTACTAATTCATGCCCCGTCTTAAATCAATCCTTTCATTGTTACTCAAGATAACTCACTTCAACACACCTCTTACGATTTGGCAGCATAGTGATACACAATAAACAGTCTAACTTATTATGGTACTAATGCATGCCCCGTCTTAAATCAATCCTTTCTTTGTTACTCAAGATAACTCACTTCAACACACCTCTTACGATTTGGCAGCATAGTGATACACAATAAACTGTCTAACTTATTATGGTACTAATGCATGCCCCGTCTTAAATCAATCCCTGCATTGTTACTCAAGATAACTCACTTCAACACACCTCTTACGATTTGGCAGCATAGTGATACACAATAAACTGTCTAACTTATTATGGTACTAATGCATGCCCCGTCTTAAATCAATCCTTGCATTGTTACTCAAGATAACTCACTTCAACACACCTCTTACGATTTGGCAGCATAGTGATACACAATAAACTGTCTAACTTATTATGGTACTAATGCATGCCCCGTCTTAAATCAATCCATTCATTGTTACTCAAGATAACTCACTTCAACACACCTCCTGCGCTGAAAAGTATGTTTACAAATCAACACGATGAGTGTTATCTACAATACACTGGGTACTGGTTCATCAACTTACCGAGAGATATAATGATGATGATAACTGATATTTTAAGGGGCCTAAGATCTAGATTATCAGCCCCTAACGGCGTGGGTGATTATGAAATTTGAAAATGAAACTATAAGTAAATCCAACTACAATTTACAACTTAAATTAACTACAGCTTACACGCTGGAAGAATAAAAGGAAAACAAAAGAAGAGTAAGGGAAATAAAAGAAAGGGGCAAAAATGCCCTCAACCCTCGAAGAATGTGGTTTGAGGGACTTAGAAAGAAGGAGAACCAAGAAGAAAGGTAGGTAAGAAGGGGAAAGAGGAGAGGGCCCACCCCAAAGGCAATGGAAAAAGCGGGGAAAACCGGACCCAGCTCAAAAATCCCTCGAGGTTGCCAACTCCCGAACTCACCAGATGTGAGCCCTTGAGGGTGCAGCACTATCCATGGTGCACCAGAAGTGGTAAGGCTACACACATCCTACCTCCTTGAGGGCCTCGAGCAGAAGGCAGGAGATATAATAAAAATAAAAAGAAAGGCTGACCCCTCGAAAAATGAGGGTATCAGGAAAGATTAGAGAAGGGCCAAATAAGGCGGTAGAGGAAGAGACTCCCTAGGCCTCGGATACCCTAATTCGGTCGGGGTTGGAAGAGAACAAGAGTTTACCAAGAGAGGTCGACGGAGAGAAGCCCGGCATAAGTAACTGGAAGCAATGCCGGACTCAGTTGGGGTCCCGTAGTCGCCAACCCACGTCCCACTAGGTGTGAGCTACCGAGAAGCATGTTAAATATAACACAGTAAAATATGGTCTTTTTCAGGAATGAACATGCGTATAATCCTTAATTTACGATACCTCCAATAGAAAATTGGTGTAGATGACCTTGGTGTTATACTCCTTAAAACAATCTCCACCGCAACCGCTGCAGTGACAAATCATGGGTTAGAATATACTTAAAACTTTTAGTGTCGGTAATCACGACTACTCCCGTGAGATGGCAATTATCTGTAACGAGTCACAGTAATTAATTATAAGAAAAGTTTACTCAGCTACTTTAATTTATGAAAAGTAATCTACGGAATTCAGTGTTATTAGATAATTATTGTTATGGACCAATAGTTCAATACCAGAAGATTCTGTTCGATCACTTGAATATGATACGAGAAATAGGAAGATTTTTTTAAAACTTTGAACTGACGTCATTTGCATAATTATTTTTATGAATTATTTATTTCTAATTCTAATGTTCCTGCTCGGAGATAATGGAGATACAAGGTGAACGAAGAGGAAATAAGTAAGATTTTAAGAAAATATGTTGATTGTTTAGGCTGTCAAAATTATATTGAAATTTCCAATTTTAAAAAAATAAAAGTGTTCTAGAGAAACAATTGAAACAAGGTGCTGTATTTTTACTTAACTTAATACCTCTATGCCCAAGTTCACGGGTTCAAACCCGGCCGAAGTCGTCGGAATTTTCAAGAGCATTAAAAATTCCTCAAAACACTTGACAGTCGGAATATTTACAAATGTCAGATAGTGACAACGACGATTTTCAATTGGAACACTTTCCGAATTTTAATGCTTGGAATGTGGTAGTTAGTCCACAAAGCTGCTTTGCTGAAAGTGATCGTTATGAATGCTGGTGGACGGAAGCCATGGCGTGCTGCTAGGATTCAAGGCCAGCATTACCTCTTCCCACCTCCTCGCTCATGCCGTCACCAGGCAGGTTTTCGGCGATCAATATTGGCGTTCAAAATTGAATGTGGCCCGTGCTGTTTTCACTACGTCATTGTACAATTTTGTAGGAATATTGTGTACTAAATTTCAACCAGATTAGAATTTTACACCACAATCCGTTCCCTTGTTAGTATGCCTTCCTTCGGAGGGGAAGTAAAGCTGGCGGGCCCACGTCATAGATTTATGGCATGTAAAAGAACCTTCCACTAACTATACTAGTGTGGAGCCTAAAATTGTAGGTTAGAATTTATAACACTATATTAGTTCCAACGTTCACCGCCAGGTGCTGACTGTGATGTCGTCTAGTTGCCAAGTCCGCAAGCTACGTGTCGTGTACGGTAGCATTTGGTAGCAAAATTTGGAACTACTTGAAATTATCGTCTGCAGTCCTTACTTGAATTAGAACAGATAACACACACTAATACAGCCATCACAATTAACACCGGTTATCAGACAGATTCCACACACACCCGAAGTACACGGTGCTACATGATTGTCGCAGCCCCTAAACTATGGAACCAACCAACCTTTACTTAATATCTATTACGTTTAAACATATTTGCATGCTATGCCTATCAATAGCTACTAAGATCCAACATTATAAAACTGTAACTCTCCCAGAAGCCACTTATGCTTGTGAAACACTGTTCCAAATTAAAAATTAACAAAGAACTGATCAGCTCCACAAAACGGAAAGAAGAATCATTAGAACGTGCATAAATAAAAAAGTATCAGGTTGAGGGAGTCTGGAGGATTCCCCCAAATGAAACTGTATATCGTGAGATTGATCCAATCACCAGCACAATGAAGAAGAAAAGAATTTCATATTTTTTTCACATCTTACGGTTTCCAGAAAGCAAAATTGTATGCCAACTGGTGATGAGAAATCTAGGAAAGAAAACTGGAGGAAAATTGATCCAAGAAATCCAACAAGATCCTAAAGCAGTTGGACTCAAGATAACAGATGCCGAGGAGAAAAATAAAATTAACACCATTCTTAAAACTCTCAAATTTTCTGCAGAAATGATACATGGAAAGCCTATGGAGATTTCAGATGAGTTGAGAAAATCCTGATCTGAAAGAATGAAAAAGTACTGGAAAGAGCGCAAGAACGAAGCAGTACTACCTTCAAAGAAGAAGTGATTGTGGAATGACTCAAGTGGTCCAATGTGACCAATCAAGATTAATAATAATAAATAATTTGCATGCTAAGGAAAATAATTATATTTTAAATATACAGATTGGAGATAAATTTTATTGATGACGTTTAATCTCACAAATCTTTGCTTGGAATTTTTAACATAACCACTCATAATGGCTTGGTACCAGAAAAGTTAACGGCTAAACATTCGGGCTATATGGCAGACACAATTTTCAATTTCCTACTACAGATTAGATACAGTGATGAGTTGATGAGTGGTATGTGGCGTTGTAAGAGGAGCCTAGGTGGATTTAGTTGCTCTGTGGTTCCCTCTTAGAGCTGATATCACAAAGTTTAATGAACTGGAAGGAGTTGAAAGGGCAGCAAGGTGTGAGGAGAGAGATTTGGACGGACAAGCTGCGTAACTCCAATATTGGAGAAGTTAGTCTGTGTAAACCTCGTGGTTATATGGCGGACAGTTGGAGAGAAGTTCAGAGCAGGATGTAACAAGGCGAGATTATTACTTCAAAAAAACAATATGGAGGAAGAGGTGAGGCCATAGGTTAAGCCCTGTGTGGATGCGGATATCCGTGGATAAACCCACAGATATCCGCAAAATCTTTCGCCACGCGGATATAGTTTGCATGACTGTGCGGATAACGGATAAGCTGAGGATTAGGTTTGAAGAAAATTTGCAGATAGTTTTTAGAATACAATCCGAACTCGTTCAATATCATTATTAGGACCCGGATATTTATGACTAGGGGGCGGATTTCTATGACCTAAAAATGTATGAAATATGTATGCATATATGACCTAAAAACATAAAAATATGACCTATAAAATTCAAAATATGACTTTAACATCACACAATTTCAGAATAATATCACTCCATCCGTACTGAATATGTTTTCACCGAACTCGCGAACATAACTTCGTAACTTCCCACAAATTGGGACTTTCGTTTTGGCATATTGAAAAGAACTGAATGACTGAAGCTCCCTAATGAGTGACCAAGGTCATTCAGTGTGTTGAAGGTGGAAGAGGGAAGGGCGAAGGAGAGAGAAAAGAACGATATAAACAATAGCCTGGTTCCCAAGAATTGACCCAGATAGCAAACAATAGCTCCTACCTGTTAGAAACATTTCATACTCTACTTTAGAATTGTTCTTCAGAAGTATATTCCAGTCTATCCGGAACAAAAATTTCTAGAGCTTAGGCTATTTTGATTTGTATAAAACGAAATTTAAATGAAAATTACCAAAATATGGCGTTTATAACGATATTTTGTTCAAAATATGCCATAAAAATTAAGAAAGCCTAAATATGCATTTATATGCCCAATAAATTTGTTTAATTTTGATTATCATGCTTGGAAACGTGCTGAAAATACAAGACTATAAGATATAATGTTAAGGAAAACAAGACGTTCCGTGACGAAATAAAGAGCCTACTTTTCTTAAAATGAAGTTTCTTGTCAATGATTAATCTACAGTATATGAACCTATCTAGAATAATGGCGAAATTAAGTTGGTAATATCCAAATGTCTAATTAGTTCGAAATATACCTGGTATAATGTAGCCTAATAGAGCATTACATTTGGCAGCCCTGGTGACTGAGTATATTCTTAGTTCCATCTCTTAAGGTACAGAATAAAAAATTGGTTGCAGTCCAATGGACGTTACATGCAGTTAGACATTGGATTTATCCGCACGCGTAAAAGCATGTTGGCAACAATGTCATGCGTGTGCTGGTCAGAAATAGCCTAATTTGAAATACAGTATTATGATATCTTCTTGTGCCAATTTAGGAGGAAATCCATATGTTAGTGTAGAAGTTACATGTATTTTAAAATTGGACCTATCAGCAGGCATAGAATCATGTTGGCAGCACTGACTTATATTAATTATTCCAAATTAATCTAGAATGGCAGGTTCTATACGTGTGCAAAGTATAGAGCAGTTGGATTGCATACTTTCTGATATATTGATATTAGGTTAGAAAAATATAGACAGCATTTACTAACAGTTGGCAGCCCTGATTGCTCTTAAGAATACATATAGTCATATCTGTTATGTTACGCATAGCAAATACGAAATTTGGTTGAAATCCAACTGATAGTATAGAAGTTACATGTATTTAAAAATTGGCCCTATCAGTAGGCTTAGAATCATGTTGGTAGAACTGAAGTATATAAGTTACTCCAAAATTAATCTAAAATGTCAAGTATTATACGTGTGCATAGTTTAAAGCTGTCGGCTTGCATACTTTCTGATATATTGGTATTTGGATAAAATAATAGAGAGAGCAATTATTACCAGTTGGCAGCCCTGGTGGTCTTAAGAATACGCTCAGTCATATCTGTTTATGTACACATATTAGATACAAAATTTGGTTGAAATCCAATTGTTAGTGTAGAAGTTATAGGCATTTAAAAATTGGACTTATCAGAAGGCTTAAAATTATTTTGGCAACACTGTCATGTATGGCCTCCTGGAAATTAAACTAAAATAGTGTTATATACATGTGTCCCAATTTTGGACTAGCTCCCTTGCGTACCTTCCAAGATATCCAACATGGAGCTCAAAATTCTAGTGCGTTTTTTCAGCAGTTTGTAGCACTGATATAATTTTCAAATATGGAGGTGAGATATTCCGGTATACATCTTTACTCATACTAAATTTGGTTTCGATTTCTGCAGCCGTTTAGTAGTTGATAGGGGGGGACACACACACAGCCAGCCAGACAGACAGAAGGACAGACAGACAGACACACACACACACTTTTTCCCGGATCGATCTCATAAGTCTACTTTTTCCTCATTTTTGCAAAATGTGAAAAGTAGGCTAAAATTATGACGTCATAGAAATCCGCCCCCTATTTATGACATATCATATTTTTCCGTTTGTTTTTTCATGACAAATGTAATATGATGATCTAAGCTAATCTCATTCAAATTATGTCATTAAGCATAATTAACATTCCGAACATAGCACATCTATATATATAACAAGATGTTCAGTAAAGAACATATAGCCTACTTTCTCCTAAATGTATGAGTATAGTTATAACTCGTTGTTATTATCAAAGAGTATAATAGAACTATTCTTTGTTGAAGACCTTAGAAACGATTTACCTCCACCAAACGCCACAACCTAGATAAAAACTGCTACCATCATTGAAGAAAGAAAGATAAGAAGTATATCAAGAATGTTATGGATCTGGAGACATAATCGACCGGACTGGCGGCGTGGCTCAGCGGTAACGTTCTCGCTTGCTGGGCCCTAGGTTGCAGGTTCGTATCCTGGCGCAGTCAGCTGGCATTTGAGGGTGCACAAATGCGAGGGAGCCGTGTCAGTACATTTACTGGCACGTTAAAGATCCCCTTCGGGCCAAAATTCCGGCACCCCGGTGTCTCTAAAATCAGCAGTAGTTAAAAGGGATGTAAAACCAATAACATTATTATTATTATTACGACCTGCCGTGGGCAACATCCAACTTTGAGTTGAGGCATGTCTTTACACGTCTGGTTGTGCATGGCTTTCACAACCCTAATTGAATTAACAAATCTTTCCATGACCCTACAGAGACGTGTGTATACAAACTATGTGGATATTTTCGATAATATAATCCTAACAGAGCGAGTGCATTCTAGCGGCCAGAAGAAGAAACTTTTCAATAAAATCTGGAAGTTACCTTTTTGGCAGCTAGATGTCTCGAGTAAATCTGCTGGCGAATTATGTTTTAATTAAATATATATTTTACACCATAATGTGCACAATATAACGCTTAATAACATTTTCAAGTAACGCAAAATAGGCTGTTACAAACCCTTTAAAATAAAAAGTTAAAATGTATCGTAGTATCATCTTGTCATTCTTCAAATTCGATGCGCATAGAATGATAATGGTATAGTAATCAATGGATCCCCACGTAGACTAGTCGTGACATCTATTGGTGAAATATCGAACAATATAATCCTAACAGAGCGAGTGCATTCTAGCGGCCAGAAGAAGAAACTTTTCAATAAAATCTGGAAGTTACCTTTTTGGCAGCTAGATGTCCCGAGTAAATCTGCTGGCGAATTATGTTTTAATTAAATATATATTTTACACCATAATGTGCACAATATAACGCTTAATTTTAAAACATCTGAGTCATTACAAAACAATAAACATATAACATTTCAAGCAAAAAACCTAGCTCTGATCGGGTTTGAACCATAGGCATTTGAGCGATAGGCTAACGCTCTACCACTGAGCTAATTGTGTCTACGAATATCGTTCTATTTAAAATGACTTACATAGAACTTGTTAGCAAATAATGATTTATACTAAACGATTTCATCACTGGAGTATATTATTTATATATAAAGCATTTCATACAAAGTTTATTTATTTTTTATCAGTACGCTATATTGCATGCAATACTCAAATTAGTGAAATATAAGTCCGGCACAAGATATCCGCTGCCATCTTGTCTTATTACTGAATCAGTTCAGCTTTTTAAAATCACGTCTGCACTATAGTATTACAAAATAAACTTTTAATTTCGAACGTGCCTCTTCCTTTAGAACAGTTAAAACGATTCTCGGCTCGATAATCGAAAGTGGTGGGTCCCATGATATGGATTATAAAGTTTGCATAATTCGCACGGCCGCCATCCTGAAATGGTATGGCGGACGACCTTGTAATTTGATCACAAGACGCATCCTATACGAAGGTATGTCGTTACCAAATTTGGTAGAGATCGGATGATTTGGTTAGTCGTTATTTGATTTTACGTTTTGAACGTTTGAGTGGCCGCCATTCAGTTTTAGTAAAGATGGCGGCGATATAAAACATGACACTGAGGTGTCCTTTGCTAGTGCTACCTTTGTACCAAATTTCGTTCAATTTGCATTCACCGTGTTCGAATTGATAGGGGGGGACAGACATTCAGAGTACACACACTCACACACACACAGACACACACACACACACAGACTCACACACACACATACACACACTCACACAGACTCACACACACACATACACACACACAGACAGACACACTTTTTTCGCCCTGTGTTGATCTCATAAGTCTACTTTCATTTTTTGCAAAAATCGAAAGTAGGCTAAATAAAAATCAATGTTACGAATAGTTTGTCTGTGGGTATGTGGGTATGTCTCCTATGCGTTCATATACCATTCGTCCGATTGCGATGAAACTTCGGTGAAATGTTGAGTACACTCCAAGGAAGGTTTCTGACTTAGTAAATCCATTTTACAATAGGTAGCGCACGCCTAGATTCAACAAATGAGCGACGATGCGCGAAGCGTTTCAAGAAAGTCCCGTATGTGTTCATATACCATTCGTCCGATAGCGATGAAAGTTGGGTGAGATGTTGTGTACACTTACGTGAAGGTTTCAAAATTAGTGAATACATTTCACTGTAGATAGCGCACGAGTAGATTCAACAAATGAGCGACGACACGCAAAGCGTTTCAACAAAGTCCCGTATGCATTCATATACCATTCGTCCGATAGCTATGAAACTTGCGTAAAATGTTGTGTACACTGCAGGGAAATTTTCTGGCTTAGTACATCCACTTTACAATAGGCAGCGCACGAGTAGATTCACCAAATGAGCTACGACGCGCGAAGCATTTCAACAAAGTCACGTTTGCTTTCATATACCATTCGTCCGATAGCGATGAAACCAGGCTGAGATTTTGTTTGCACTCCAGAGAAGGTTTCTGGCTTAATAAATCCCTTTAAAAATAGGTAGAGCACGAGTAGAATCAACAAATGAGCGACGACGCGCGAAGCGTTTCAACAAAGTCCATATAAGGTCATATACCATTCATCCGATAGCGATGAAACTTTGGTGAGATGTTGTGTACACTCCAGGGAAGGTTTCTGGCTGAGTACATCCATATCACAATACGTAGCGCAAGAGTAGAATCAACAAATGAGCGACGACACGCGAAGAGTTTCAACCAAGTCCCGTATGCATTCATAAACCATTCGTCCGATAGCTATGCAACTTGGGAGAGATATTGTGTACACATCATGGAAGGTTTCTGCCTTAGTAAATCCACTATACAATAGGCAGCGCACGAATAGATTCAACAAATGAGGGACGACGTGCGAAGCGTTTCAACAAAGTCCCGTATAAGGTCATATAGCATTCTGCCGTTAGCGGTGAAAATTGGGTGAAATATGGTGGACACGCCAAGGAAGGTTTCAGGCTTAGTAAATACATTTCACAGTAGGTAGCACACGAGTAGATTTGACAAATGAACGACGACACGCGGAGCGTTTCAATACAGTCCCCTATGCCTTCATACCCCATTAGTCCGATAACGATGAAACTTGGGTGAGATGCTGAGGACACTTATGTGACGGTTTCTAACTTAGTAAATACATTTTACAGTAGGTAGCGCACGAGTAGATTCAACAAATGAGTGACGGGGTGGGAATCGTTTAATCAAAATCCGGTATGCGTTCATATACTATTCATCCGATTGCGATGAATCATTGATCAGTTATTGTGTACACGCCAGTGAAGGGTCTCGACTTAGTAAATCCATTTCACAATAAGTAGCGCAAGAGTAGGTGCAACAAATGGGTGACGACGCGCGAAGCGTTTCAACAAAATCCCCTATTGCGTTCATATAACCTTCTTCGATTGCGATGAAACCTTGATGAGTTATTGTGTACACGCCAGGGAAGGGCTTCGACTTAGTAATACATTTCTCAATAGGTAGCGCACGAGTAGATTCAACAAATGAGTGACAGCGCACGAATCGTTTTAACAAAACCCCGTATACGTGCATATACCATTCATACGATTGCGATGAAACATTGATGAGTTATTGTGTACACGCCAGGGGAGGGTTTCGACTTAGTAAATCCATTTCACAATAGGTAGCACACGAGTATATGCAACAAATGGGTGACGACGCGCGAAGCGTTTCAACAAAATCCCCTATGCGTTCATATAACCTTCTTCGATTGTGATGAAACCTTGATGAGTTATTGTGTACACGCCAGGGTAGGGTTTCGACTTAGTAAATCCATTTCTCAAATAGGAGGCGTACGAGTAGAATCAACAAATGAGTGACAGCGCACGAATCGTTCAAACAAAATCCCGTATACGTTCATATGCCAATCATCCGATTGCGATGAAACTTTTGAAAGTTGTTGTGCACGCTCCCACGAATGATTCTAAATTACAAAATCCATTTTACGTTAGCTTAGAGGCAGTGAACGGAAATTGAAAAACATGTTGTGTATCCAAAATCACTTCAAGAAACAGAATTTCAACGCCAACACTTTCTTTGATTGGCATTGCAACGCATGCCGGGTACAGCTTGTGATATATAAATAAAGCCTAAAGGGCCGGCGTTTTCCTCAAATGTCTAAATATGTTGCTTTAGTAATTTATGCTTTATCTAATGAAAAATACAGTATTATTGTAATGCCAGTAGATTCGGACAACAAACGTGGGAATGCGGAAGAAAATAGTGGGGATATGGGGCGGATGCGGATAACAGTCATGCGGTTGCGGGGCGGATGCGGTGCGGATGCGGGGCAGATACAGATAACGGTTAGTTTGTCCGCGCAGGGCTCTAACCATAAGCACTCAGATAAATAATACGGAGGTCTCTAGTGCCCCAATATTATATATTTATTTATTTGTCTAGAAAAAGATTCCCGAGAGCAGACCTCTGTCGTGGGGAACAGTACATAGTTCATTACATAGATGACGGACTAACTATACATATGCTAAATTATAATACATTTAGAGTACAGTATACAAATAAGCAATTGAAGTGTATTCAAAGCGACGCTTTTGACACAAAACATGACCAAGGAAAAAGCGGTATAATATAATTGGAGAAATGAGACTATAAGCTAATGAGCATGCTTTGAAGTTATGAGTCAATTTGTGTTGATAAACATAAAAGATAAAGATTATTTGGAAGAATGTGGTATCACAAGAGTAAGTTATTATACATTTAAAGTAAATTATTATACATACATTATTATACATTCAGAGTCAGCAAATAGTACTTTTTCAACTTTACACGAAATGGCCCAATTTGAGAGATTCTTGCTAGATCAAGTGGTACCAGGTTATACACTGAGATGAGCGAGTGCTGCAGTGCATTGACTCCAAATTTAGTCGTTCTATTGCTGACTACATGTAACTTGTTAATGTATTGCGTATTTTGTCACTTCTGCGATGTGGAATGCAGCCTAAATAAATCACATACCCCTATGGACGTCAAATTGTCACGTGAAGAGTTAAAGGATGTAGGAGACTTTTGTTACTTAGGAAGCAAAATAACCAGTGATGGACGAAGCAAAGAGGATATAAACATTAAGTTGGCTCAGGCAAGGAAAGCATTTCTATAGAAAAGGAATTTGTTGACATCGAATATAGATTTGGGTATTAGAAAGTAATTTGTTTTTGAAAGCATTTGTCTGGAGCGTGGCGCTCTATGGAAGCGAAACTTGGACTATTGGTGCAGCAGAAAGGAAGCGCAAGAAAGAGCTTGGAAGTCCATTTGAGGAGTGTGCGAATGGTGTCGCGCCCGCTGACTGTTTTGAAGATCCCGGGATCAAGACTATCCAATGGCGGAAAATTTTACTTCTTTTTAATTATTTCATTATATCCTCCCTACCTCGTACAGCGATATTTCAACTTAGTTTTATTCACATGATCTATGAGGATAGGAAAAGTTGTTTTCTTCTCTCACTTACATTTCTATTTCCCCTACATACTTTTCAAAACCATGGATGGATACTATTTGTGATAACTATTAGAATTTTATTAGCTCTGTATTTACCCCCCATGCAAATCCAAAGCCTGCTTCCAGTCGACCTACCGGGTCAGGGAATGGAATGAATTGAGCCCCCATCTAGCGGTGAGGATATGAACTGTGCCGGCTGCCGAAGCCTGTCACACTCCCCTGGGGCATTTATCCCATAATAATAATAATAATATGACACATTATGTAGGTTGTATAGCAAGCGCTTTTCGTACAGATGCCGTTTTAAGAAAATATAGTATCGTTCTGATGTATTTATTCGTGGGCCTACCCACATAATAATTTATTTATGTTCCCGCAAGGATCTCTACTTGCTCGGGTGGGCACCATGCAAACTGCCGAGGAAAATGACACCTGTTCAGTTTCGTGAGTTGTATGGAATCTATTATGGAAGACAGACGCTAGTATAGAAAGTACAAATCACACGGTAATAGACGCGACTATACCAGCGTGTATACCCGTACTGGTAGAAGCTCCATGCTGACGAATGACCTGTGATACTGGCTCTTGGTTCTCCCTCCTCTTGAAAGGACCTGCTGCCTTGTCTGTTACTAATGCCATGAATAAGCTACAGGCTGCATTACCAGTACGAGCTTAATACTCTCGGTCTAATTAGCTATTGCTGTCACTCTATTGATAGCAAATTAATTGAACGGAATCAATATAATTCGTTTTTATCTTATTGCACTAATTACTAATAGGTTTTCAACTGAGTGCGAAACAGAATTGACAGTTCCCTAATGAGTATCTGCAATGCAAACCGTGGGGGAGAAAATAATCTCCAATGAACTGAAAATATCTGCGTATATCGTTTGTCTTTTAATTAATTAATTTAATAATTGCATCAAATCGCAGGAGGATAATTTAAAATACATAATATAGTTTTCAACACAGAATGCAGTCACTGTTTTTGAGCATTATCTTGCAATGTAACTCGTGATTTAATTATTTAATTTATTTAGCCCGCTGTGTCCAATACTTCTTTGTGCATAGTTTTCTTTATCGAATGGCTTTTAGTGACGGGAGTGTACGAGGACATGTTTGGCTTGCCAGAGTCAGTAGCTGCTTCAAGCGGACATCCATAGGGTGAGCTACAAGTTCAGTTCAATTTCAAGTAGTTCCAACTTTCGTTGCCAGATATCACTGACACCTAGGGTTGAACGTTGGAACTTCTATAGAGCGTTACAACGAAATCTAACCTAGAAATTTAGCTTCACACAAGTTAAGTTAATGGAAGGATCTTTTACATGCCATAAATCAATGACATGGGACCGCCGGCTTTACTTCCCCTCCGAAGGAAGGCGTACTGAAGGATTTTAACGCTCTTAAAAATCCGACGACTTCGGCCGGGTTTGATCCAGAGATCTTGTGCTCAGCAGTTCAGCATGCTACCAGCTACGCCACCGAAGCCGCCACATGATATTTATCATATTGTAGTTCACCAAATTTACATATACACTTATTCGTCACCATATGAAAACTACTCATGGAACACACTTTATGATGAAAACCATGTAGCCTACTGCCAGTCGCGTTACAACATTCCTCATGTATTTATTCAGTCCTGTCCAGCTCCAGTCTAACATAGCAACTGTTGCATTGAAATCTTCTTCAATTATTCCTCTCTTTCATTCCTGTAATTCCAATGAAATTGTTTCAAGAGCCATTTAGTGCATAAAGAGAATATATTGAACCCTTATTAATCTGCGACAAATAAGTATTCATGATTTATTATTATTATTACTGCGGCCCAGGCAGTACATGTGGAAGTTGACAAAGAGGAAGGCAAGTTTGTGTGTTGCAATGATTACCACAGAAGCAGAGCTTGGCAGCTATTCTTGAAGATGACCGGGTAAGCCGAGTTCAAGGCCAAATTGTGTAACAACATGCACCAAAATTGGAGTCATGAGGGGATGGTCACGAGTTAGTTGCAACCGACCTACGATTGAATCACCCAATCAGATGAGACCACGCCAAAACCACGCGGTGGGTAGCGTCCCTGGTAAAAAAAAAAGCGCGCGGAATTGATTATCTAAAGAACCGCCGATCCGAAATATCGCCGCATAAGTGCGCTGAGACGATTGAATTAAATGATGAAGATTGACACTAGTCCCATGTGTGTGAGATAAAAACTCTAGAATTTTTTTCTTAATTCTCCCCACTCCACCTCACTCTGTCAGTTTCCAATAAATTGATCGAGGAGACGCTGTTTCGAAGACAACCGTTTTGAGCTCTGGTGAGCTAGGTTCACGCCAGTTTTCATGGTGATTTTACGCTCTTCATAATTATTCTAAAGACAACTATTTTCGGCTCTTATGGGCAAGACTTTAAGTAACATTCCAATTAGTGCTCAACGCGAGCAAAGGTCAACGAAGAGCAGTAGAGATTATCTAGCGAGATAAGGACTCCGAGACAGTCATATTTAAAACTTGTTTTTCAAGCCAGTGATGATGTGTTTGAAGTATATAATTCATGTAAATATTTATTGTATTTTTCAAGTGATATATTGTGCGTGTGTAAGCGAATGCTAAGCTAGGGAAAGTCTTCGTTGATTAATCGCATAGGACAATCGTGGGTGAAAGTAGTAACTCACAGCGATTATAGCCAGGCAATTTATATTAACATTGAACATTTCTGTCCAAGAGACTACGCCAAGATGTCCGACGTTTGGTCAGGAGCCGGAGTGATGTCCAACGCTTCTATGGAGTCGACGATGGAGGGCTAATTTCCCGTAGGGAAATGGGCCGAGATGGAAGTTATATGTTCTACAAGCTGATACGGTGGTGTACAAAAATTGATTTACTCAATATGTAGTTAGATATGGCGGGGGAACTTTGTAAATAGTTCATTTATTCTTTTTATTGTTTAGATTGTTTTTCTTGCACCGACACTAATGTTTTTAAATGTACGTTGGCTCGTGGCCAAAGTTGTTTGTTGTGTATTTTTCTTTGGAGTCATATTTAGTGTACACGGCGCGTGTACCAGATTTTATCCATGCGAATGCGAAACCCGTTACATTCGATAAGTGGTGCTTTATTAAAGTTCATTTTTTTAATAGGAAAGGGAGGTAATTACTGTAAGATGTTTGCTGAACAGGTTATTACTCATATTAGGGTTGCCGAGCGCAACACATTAAGATGTAATTGTAGAACACCTTAGTTCTAATTTTTTTAGATTTTTTTTTGAGTCCTTTTCAGGTTCGATAGTCACGGCCTAGAACGGAGGCGCCAGCTGGTGGAAAATATTTATGTCATTTTATTTCAGGGTCTGTCAAACCCATACGTGTGATTCTGTGTGTGTTCTCGTGTCAGGTGTGTGTTTTGATTCTACGTGAAGAGGGGTAGAGGTCCTACCGCCCTCATATATTTTGTTGTTGTTGTATTTTTGATGGAAAGGCAGGGTGCTCCGAGGAGGCCACTGTACCTTGTCCAATGCTGATTCTTGGATTTCCTAGGGGAAATGCTGAGATATATTTTTGTTCTGACACACACACACGTATATGTTGTGCTTTGAGGCACGCTTCTTCTAGACTCGATCCCGTGCCTTGGGAGGTCGAGGTTATTTTGACACGTGGGTTGACAGAGATGCAGATTTCCACGTACCGCCCGTCTAGCCATGGTGACTTATTTTTGTTAGGCAGTCCTGTTGTCCGACTGGCCCCTTTAAGCTAACATTAGCAAACCTGTTCTTTTGTGATGGTTATTTGTACCATAATTAATTGGGAAGTTCGCCACGTTTGTCACGGATTATTGCATGTCGTATGGTAATTGGTTTGCTACGGCAGTTTTGATTCCAATTTCATGCGGAAATTATTTTGTTGTTTATTTTAGTATAGGAAGTGTCGGTTTAGTTTTAAGTTGTGTATAGTTGTTCCCCGCGTCTGTCTAGCTCTAAGTAATGCGGATTCGTCTTCTGAAAGTTTATCCGGATGATGACGAATCATGCATTCAATTGTACTCATCGTGAAGCATGTAGAACAGCACACGCGCATACATTGTCATTATTGATGATTTTTGGGACATTTGGTCCGAGTAATAATCTCTCCTGAGATTAGGCCTAGTTTTTGGCAAGTTAATTTATTCAGTGGGAGTCATTATGGGAGTTTTGTTTGTTAATTCTTGTAAATAGCTGATCTGTCATTAAATTCATTTGTTATAACCCTGGCTTCACTTTTTCCTGCATGTTATTTTGTTATATGTTACCCTGCATTTTAATGAAGCGCTTTAACAACAACTTACGATATGGACTGTTACACCCCCAGAAATTGAGTCTCATAAGCTTCTTTGCAAGGGTTCAATATAGAGTACGATAAATATTTAAGGACTAGCAGTAGTGACCGGCTTCGCCCGGTGGATTTATTTGTTTTATGGATGATAATGAATACTACTACAGAACTGGCACATGGATACTTAAACTAACAGAAAAAAATATTTAAAAGAATAACTTGTGGTGGTTGTAGTGGTGATGGTTGTAGTGGGGGTGATAAGTAGTACAGTATAATGGACATCACATTCAGTTCATTTTCTCGTAATGATAATAATGAATAGGGAAACGGCTATTTTGTAACTACAGCACTGACACATGTAATTTACAAACAAATTTTAAAAAATGATTAGAAAGAGTAGTCAGTGAAATAAAAGACACTGCCTTGGGCCTATATCTCATTGGCTGTTAGAAATGTAGAGAAATGTTTAAGGATGGCTTTTCAAACCGTCAAATATCTTTGATGCACAACCGGGTGAGTTAACCGTGGTCGTTACTGCGTGGCTGCAGGCAGTCGCTCATATCCGGCAGGCGCTGAGGTTTGAATCTCCCTGCCGACAACCTTGAAGATAATCTTCTGTGGTTTCCCATATTCCTTTCAGCCTGGCTGACTCCGGTGACCCCAATTAATTGGGAAAATCCGAAGAAAGAAAAAAGAAAACATATTCTTTGCGTTATCGTTTTACCCTCCAGGGTTGGCCTCCCTCACGGACTAAGCAAGGGATCCCACCTCTGCGGATGATGATGATCTTCTAGTTAGGGTCCTGGTTGTTTACCACATAAAGGCTTTCTTTTCCGAAATTTGTTAGAGACACGATGGTTAGTTTGATTTGATTTAAGCATTCAACACTCAAGTGGGCACCATTTTGATTTCGTTAAGATGGCGTCGATGTAAAACATGCCATGGAGGAGCACTTTTCTTGCGCTATCACTGTATTAAATATGATTCACTTCGGTTTCGTCGTTTTGCAAATGGTGTTGGGAATAACGACTTATACACACACAGATACATGGGTATTTGACCCCTGTAGATCTCATAAGTCTAGTTTCAATACGAAAATAGAAGGTAGGCTTAAATGGAGGTCCTGTGGATTTATATCGCAATATCACGTAGGGGAGACTCAGATAAACACGGAATATTAAGGGGTTGATGGTAAACAAGATAAATATGGGAAAGGGTTTCAAAGAAATAAGATGGAAATTAAATTGCAGTACTATATACTAACTTAAATTGAGTTCTTAAAATTTCACCTTGGCTTGGGCTGTCTAAAACAATTAATAACACTCTCGAAAGCATTTGAATATTGTAACTTTTGAGCTTATTTTTGTTGATGCTATTGGTACTAGCGAAGCCTCCGTGGCTTAGGCGGCATCACGCCGGCCTCTCACCACTGGGTCCGTGGTTCAAATCCCGGTCACTCCATGTGAGATCTGTGCTGGACAAAACGGAGGCAGACAGGTTTTTCTCCGGGTACTCCGGTTTTCCCTGTCAAAATTTCATTCCAGCAACACTCTCCACTATCATTTCATTTCATCTGTCATTCATTTAATCATTGCCCCAGAGGAGTGCGTCAGGCCTCGGCAGCCGGCACAGTTCATATCCTCGCCGCTAGATGGGGGCTTCATTCATTCCATTCCTGACCCGGTCGGAGACTGGAAACAGAGTGTGGATTTTCATTTTTTTTATTGGTACTAGCGATAATTCCGTGATACCTTGTCTAAATCTGCAATATGATAGATTTAATATGCTTCATTACTATAGCTACCATATCAGCGAGATACATGCGATTTTATAAGTACTTCACAAACAAAAAACAACAGAGATTTTTACGATCTTACCACCAGGTTGTAGCATTTGTCGTTTCGAAATTCATAAGTAAGAAAAATTAAATAGTTGACTTAATCAGAAATAAAATACAATAAGTATTTATTAAATTTTAAGTTCGACCCTGAGTATTATAAGTCAGAAAACTGTATCATAATGATGGCCATTATAACACAATTTTAGCCTATTTTCAATTTTGAAAAAATTGGCTTATGAGATCACTTTTTGTCCGTGTGTGTGTGTGTCCCTAATAACTTCTAAACTGCTGGAGCGATTTCAATGAAACTCGGTAAGTTCATAGCACTATTCCGGACGACACCGACCGTGCCCTTCAAATTTTGTTACGTCTCACCAATCCAACATGGCGGCTGTGCGAAATATTTCACCAGCATTCAATATCTCCGAAACTATTCCCGATATCACCCTGGATTTTTTACGGTGATAAAGGGAACTACTAGAAGGTCACCTATGTGACTTTTGAAAAACTAGTAAGTACAAAACCAACATGGCGTCCACGCGAACTGCAGTTAGTATAGGGCAGAGAGCTACAATCCTTGGGCATGATTTAACATCATCCGATAAAAAAAAACGTCCAATTTCCAATTCGCATGGCGTACTTTATCACAATCAATAACGATCATGGGGAATCTCTCGAACGTGTAGGGCTCTATTTGCCTCATCGAGGTTTCAGTCATGGCCAGTTATATGTTGCGAAGTCGATCTTTTGACGCCCTTAAAGTTGCAACAGTGTCAAAAAGGTAATTGTTCAAAAAATGCATATAAGGGAATCCTTCAGTAAATATTTTCCCAATGACCGTCATGTTTTGACGGGTTTCTTCTACTATAAACATAAGTAAGTAGAAAGTCTTTTTTTTTTTCAGAAGATCAAAAACCAATTTGCATTGACTACCAGATAGAGAATTTCCTTTCGCAGCGAGACTATTCGTAAAATCGATTGTTATATAGATTTTGCGAGTTGTTATAATCGATTTTACGAATAGTCTCGCTGCGAGACGATATTACTTCGAGGGTTAACTTGACCCTAGTTTCCACAAATCCCATGAACAATGTATCTCCTGATGAGAAACATCAAGAATATAATGCAACTGTACGTTTAAATAATCTTTTCCCTGTGCTGTAACTTTTTTCTTCTAGAATTTGCCGAGTTGTGTTACACGTAACATCTGGTGCGGCAGCTTCTTAACATTCTTTAGCGACTCGTAAACAACACTCTGTTGAAAGTTTGAGCACGTTCAGACGCTGCTCATTTCTTAAACGAACTTTTGTTTCGTATGAGGGAGGAGGCAAGGGAATAACAATAGATAAAAAAATAATCTGCACACAACTGTAGTTCTTTGTCCTGGTAGCATTCTTGGTTGTCACGTGGAGGTCCGGGTTCAATCACCGGTCAGCCAAGAAGTTCTAATGTGGTCTGAAGGCTGGAAGGAGAAACACTCCGCCTCATGACGCAGAGCTGAGAAAAGGAGGCTTCGATTCCCACAACAGCCATCCTGGAAGCGGTATTTGGTGATTTCCCACTTCTGCTCCAGGAAAATGTCGTGATGCTTCCTAACATAAGTCCACGGCCGCCTCCTTACAAATCCCAGCCTTGATTACAAATAAACATACCACTACCACCATCACAATGATACAGGTATCATACAAATCCACACACACCCAAGTACACGGGGATACATGACCACTATGTCACAATAAATGAATCAACAACCTCAACATCATTATCCCGGACACTATATCGTGGCTATTTAGCCCCGTGCACTTGTGTGTATATTCTGTGTTATTGTGATGGCTGTATGAGTGTGTGTATTTTGCAGCTAATGGCCATAGCTGGGTATGCTTGATTGAACGCCCGAGGGCTCCCAACAAATACGATTTCAAGTAGTTCCAGCTTTGGCTACCAGATGCTAATGTCATTAACACCTAACGGTGAACGTTGTAACTTGATAGAGCGTTTCTAACTAGTCAAATATAACCTACAAATTTCGCTACACACTACCAATTGCAGTGGAAGGTTCTTTTACGAGCCATAAACATAAGGTGCGTTCAAAAAGTAACGAGCTGGAGGCTGTAATGCGCAAACCGGTGACGATATCGGCTTATCATGGCGTGTGTAACGAGGTGTGGTCCCGACCAGCGCGTGGAAGGCCACAGCCCGTCGCCAGAGGGCACGCGTGCACGTCACGTGACGATACAAAGCGAGCAGCAGCATGCATAAATCGTCCAACGCTGCCAGTCGCATTGCAAACAGTGACATGGAGGCGTCAAACGAAGAGCAAAGAGGTGTTTTTCGGTTTCTGACAGCGGAAGGAGTAGGGGGAACGGACATTCATCGCCGAATGTCACAAGTGTTCGGTGAACACTGCATGTCCCTTGCAAGGGTCGAGGCGTGGCACAAGCGTTTCAGGGAAGGACGTGTGTCGTTAGCCGATGATGCCCGGTCTGGGGCACCCCACTGCATTACCCATGACAACGTCCAGCTGGTTGATGCACTCATTACCCAGGACCGCCCAGTGACAGTGAACGCCATAGCCGCCGTGGTCGGATTGAGCGTCGGAAGTGTGCACACCATCATGAAGGAATGACTGCACTTGCGGAAAGTGTGTGCCCAATGGGTGCCCCACAGTCTTCAACCACACCAGGAAGCATGTTGAATGGCCTACTGTCTTGGTCTTGGTTGGACGATTGATGCATGCTGCGGTTCGCTTTGTATCGTCACGCGACGTACACGCGTGCCCTCTAGCGACGGGCTGTGACCTTCCACGCTCTGGTCGGAACCACACCTCGTTACACACGCCACGATTAGCTGATGTCGTCACCGGTTTGCGCATTACAGCCTCCGGCTCGTTACTTTTTGAACGCACCTTATATATGACATGGTCACGCCTGCTGTACTTCCCCTCCGAAGGAAGGCACACTGAAGAATTGTAACGTTCTTAAAATTCAGGTAAGGATTGGGAAGGAGTCGGCCGTGGCATTAAGTTGGAACCATATCGTCATTCACCTGGAGTAAAATTGGGAAACCACGGAAAATCACTTCTAGGATTGATTAAGAGGGAATCAAACCCGCCTCTTCTCAGTTTTGCTTAATGGGGCTGAATATTATCACTAGGGGGCGGATTTCTCTGACAAGTCATATTTTTCCCCTTAACATTATATCTTATAGTCTTGTATTTTCAACACGTTTCCAAGCATGATAATCATAATTAAACAGGTTTTATTGGGAATAAAAATGCACATTTAGGCTTTCTTAAGTTTTATGGCAATTTTGAACAAAATATCATTATAAACGCCATATTTTGGTAATTTTCATTTAAATTTCGTTTTATAAAAATCAGAATAAGCTCTAGAAATTATTGTTCAGGATAGACTGGAATATACTACTGAAGAACCATTCTAAAGTAGTGTATGGAATGTTTCTAACAGATAAGAGCTATTGTTTGCTAGCTGGGTCAATTCCTGGAAACCGGGCTATTGTTTACACTGAAGCAGAGGTAGGCTAATTCCGCAGTTATTTGTCATCGTTCTTATCTCTCTCCTTCGTCCTACCCTCATCCACCTTCAACACACTGAATGACCTTGGTCACTCATAGGGAGCTTCAGTCATTCAGTTCTTTTCAATATGCCTAAAACGAAAGTTTCAATTTGTGGGAAGTTACGAAGTTTTGTTCGCGAGTTCGGTGAAAACATATTCAGTACGGATGGAGTGATATTATTCTGTAAATTGTGTGAGGTTATAGTCATATTTTGAATTTTATAGGTCATATTTTTATGCTTTAGGTCATAAATGCATACATATTTCACACATTTTTAGGTCATAGAAATCCGCCCCCTAGTTATCACGTTCCAGACCTTAGACCAGAATTATATTTCTTAGGAGAGCCCGGAATTAAACCCGGACCTCAGGGGTGAGAGCCAATAGTGCTAGCAAGTTCCGCCACAAGATGATCACCGAAATATAAATTCGAAATAGTTATAGTCACTTTTATCGCAAAGTTAATGGATGTGGTATCCAAACGCAACGAATCATCACGGCGATTCACTCCACGTTCTGCGTTTAAAATTATTTCCATGCAATTAGTAATGTTCGATAGTTATTAACTTTTACGTTGTGAGAGAACGCTAATAATATCGGTAATGAATTTAGTTGGAAGGTTTTTCCCATATCACATCAAATCGTGTTCCATTCCATACATTTTTATTGCATTACCTACTGCGAGCAACGTGGAATCGGATTTCCCGATTTGAATGTTCATTTTATTATTAGTCTTTTATTTTGCTCTGAAATATTATTACACCCCCACAATTAGCATATATAACTTAATATGCGTTAATTAACTCGTAAATATTTTGGAATCCATAGTTTCACTTTATGTTTATCGGTTTCAGTGTTACAATTTTGTAATGAGGAAGTTTAATGTTGAATTGAGTTGGAAAATTCTAAAATCCGCTACGGTTACGTTATTTTAAATATGACTCGAATATGTGATAAGAGCTGACCCGTGCGAGAAATCTCGCATGTTCATAAACCACACTTTCCCCAATAGGTTTATAAGGAGAGACTTAAGGAGGCAGGTTGCTGTAACACATTCGATATTTATGAAATTATATGATTTGAGTACTCATCCCTTTGATTCACTGTTGCTGAAATCCATGCAAAATGATAAAGGAAAGACCTCAGAATGTTAAAATGACATGAAACATGCGTCACAGCGGCCAAAATGTGAAGTGGGCAGCAATAATAAAGCGAATTTTCGTACAGCAACAGTATTTGTAAATCGCACACGTTCTACTTATTTTTTTAAAGTAATTTTTTAAAGAAATTATAGATATTTATGAAATTTGAGTGCAATTCGTCACTGCTAATGTCAATTCTCTTTCATTTGAATGCTCATTTGTCACGATCGGTCGCTTGTGAGCGGCGCAGGAGGGATCTGTAGTACTCAAATAACACATATGATGTTGGCTTACCACCAAGTGTATGAACTCCGAGGAATCTTGTAGGGTTTTGATGGGTCTGTTACGAGGTTTCGCCTAGGTACACCAAGTCAGATATATTAATTGGCTCTTTGTACACCTTGCCCGGGCCATCGCTAAGGTAGCGCACCTTGCATTACTTTCCATAGCTGTAGTACATCGTTAGCCGTGAATCATATTCTGGAATCTCTACAGGAAGTTGATATGTCGAGGGACTTCTGTGGGGGTCACTGTAGGAATTGTAGTCTTTTGTAGAGCTATAATAATAATAATAATAATAATAATAATAATAATAATAATAACCCCAGGCACTACAGCCCATTAAGGGCCTAGGCCTACCAAGCGACCGCTGCCCAGCCATTTGGCCTGCAGATATTGGGGTGCCGCGTGATCAGCGCATCGGATCCCCTCGGCCGTTAATCTTGGTTTTCGTGATCGGGGCGCTGCCTCACTGTCAGACAGCTTCTCAATTGTCCTCATGAGGCTAAGAGCACCCCGTTCCAGCCCTCACGACAGTTTCTAAAATCCCTGACGGAGCCGGGAATCGAACCCGGGACCTCTGCGTGAGAGGCAGGTGTGCTACAAGATGATTGCCCTTGACTTTGAAGCTTGCGGGTGAACCTGTACACAGTCACTTTGTAGCCCTGTCGCTTCACGTTTGTCACCACCGCTTTGATGTAATGGAATTCCAGTGTTGAGCACGTGACGACACCGGCCTGCAGACAGTACAGTCCACGTCGAAGTATTGTGTTACGCGGACGTACATGTTTCATACACACATCAAAAAAAGTTTTGCATCACCTCGGTTCCCAGATCTCCGGCATATAGACGTTGACTGTGTATATTGTATCCAAGATACAGTCCCTTTGACTGTTCATAGATGTCACTAAAACTGCTCAAAGATGTAAACAACCATGCATGAGCAGGGCCTATTAGACGGAGGGGGTACGACAGCCGATCAGTTCCAGTCATTCCACCAGGACGAAGGTACGCTGCTCATGTTGTCTGTAGTTCTACCATGCCTAGAAGGTCAATACCGCAGTTCGATCGCGTCCGCATTGTTACTTTGTGTCAAGAAGGGCTCTCAACAAGGGAAGTTTCCAGGCGTCTCAGAGTGAACCAAAGCGATGTTGTTCGGACATGGAGGAGGTACAGAGATACAGGAACTGTCGATGACAGGCCTCGCTCAGGCCGCCCAAGGGCTACTACTGTAGTGGATGACCGCTACTTACGGATTGCCGCTCGGAGGAACCCTGACAGCAATGCCACCATGTTGAATAATGCGTTTCGTTCAGCCACAGGACGTCGTGTTTCAACTCAAACTGTGCGCAATAGGCTGCATGATGCGCAACTTCACTCCCGACGTCCATGGCGAGGTCCAGCTTTGCAACCCCGACACCATGCAGCGCGGTACAGATGGGCCCAACAACATGCTGAATGGACCCCACGGAATTGGCATCACGTTCTCTTCACCGATGAGTGTCGCATATTCCTTCAACCAGACAATCGTCGGAGACGTGTTTGGAGGCACCCTGGTCAGGCTGAACGTCTTAGACACACTGTCCAGCGAGTGCAGCAAGGTGGTGGTTCCCTGATGTTTTGGGGTGGCATTATGTGGGGCCGACGTACGCCACTGGTGGTCATGGAAGGCTCCGAAACGGCTTTACGATACCTGAATGACATCCTCCGACCCATAGTGCACCCATATCGGCAGAATATTGGAGAGGCATTTGTCTTCATGGACGACAATTCTCGACCTCATCGTGCACATCTTGTGAATGCGTTCCTTCAAGATAACGACATCGCTCGACTACAGTGGCCAGCATGTTCGCCAGACATGAACCCTATCGAACATGCCTGGGATATGTTGAAAAGGGCTGTTTATGGACGTCTTGACCCACCAACCACTCTGAGAGATTTACGCCGAATTGTCGTTGAGGAGTGGGACAATTTGGACCAACAGTGTCTTGATGAACTTGTGGATAGTATGCCACGGCGAATACAGGCATGCATCAATGCAAGAGGACGTTCTACTGGGTATTAGAGGTAGTGGTGTGTACTGCAATCTGGACCACAAATGCTGAAAGTCTAGCTGTATGATGGTACAACATGCAATGTGTGGGTCTCATGAGCAATAAAACGAGCTGAAATGTTGTTTGTGTTGATCTCTATTCCCTTTGTATTTAACGGTTCCGGAACTCTTGGAACCGAGGTGATGCAAAACTTTTTTTGATGTGTGTAGTTACGAAAATAATGTCATTATATTTGGTTGGTTGGTTCTTAAGTTTAGGGGCTGCGACAACGTGGTCATGTAGCCTCGTGTTCTTTCGGTGTCTGATAACCAGTGTTAATTGTGATGACTGTATATTTGCCAATGACTGTACTTCAGCAGTAGTGTGAGACAGCTTTGTCAATCATCGGACCGCATGGGGCAGCTGACAACAATACAGGTACTGTAGTAACTCGTCTCCAGGCTTCCATTAAGATTGTTCACTCGTCTAAAACAAACGTCCGGCCTGTACCCCAACACCACGGAGCCGGCTTGTAGAGCTATTTGTCTTGATAATTTGGATCTGATGATGCTCGCTTGTCGAACGAAACATGTCATCCCTTAGTCTTCTTCTTCCTCTTCTTCAATAGTCCACATCAATACGTATATATAAATCCTAATCACATGTAATTTATTTTAGATTAATTTTCACATATTCCAGTAATTTGAATGATTGTTGTGTTGACCGACTGAAAGCTAAAATAAGTTATTAATCTAACCAAGGAAGACCTCATTAAGTTACTTCTAGAATGGCTGACGGTTGGTAGGAAATCGAAATTACTCTCCACTCAATCATCATCTCAAGGTAGTCTAAATTACATTTTTACCCAAGCTGAGACTTTTCACAAAGAGTATTCGAAAAACCGATCTGTAACAATGTGGGCTTTAAAATTATTGAAGCTTCTCTAAAATAATTTCTGAGAAATACCTATATCTAAAATATATGGAGATAGTAAAAATCATTTATAAATAGACTACAAAAACAAAACACGAAAGTTTGGTGCTTTTCAGTCGGTCAACACGAATGTACCCAAAAAGAGCTGCGTTGTGCCCTAATCCTGAAATAAATTACATGAGATTAATAAACACACTAGGATGACCAGTTTCGATCGTCAAGCGATCATCATCAGATCCATTACACGTAGTCTATAACATCTATGTTTGAGAATACAGGTGAAAAATATTTACAATAGGCCTATGCACAATTATTTAGTTGCAGTATTGGTATTGCAACTGTCAGTGTATGCTAAATGTAGTATATCTAATGTTAGGTGAAATGCTAAAATGATGATAGAAATCCGGAGTTTGTCTGTTTGGGGTGATTATATGGTTGTAAAAAAATCAATTATGGTTATACTGTAATAATACAGACTGATTCTTATCTGGTTGTCTTCCTGGCTGGAACTTCGAGCAGTTTCGTGTTCACTCTAGCACCAGTTGTAGTTGACTGAACCCGGGTGTTAACTGGACGAAACTGGTTTTTCCTTTCTCCCCCCTTTTTTCCTATGTGCTGTCTGAGGTCAGTGCAATGTTTATTTGTGTGACGTTGCCAAATCTAGATAAGAATGTGTGTTATTGA
This sequence comes from Meconema thalassinum, assembly GCA_946902985.2. NCBI lineage: Eukaryota > Metazoa > Arthropoda > Insecta > Orthoptera > Tettigoniidae > Meconema > Meconema thalassinum. The sequence goes on along the minus strand of OX336388.2, from coordinate 759,109,574 downwards.
ATACAGGAAGGTCTACAACCATTAAAGACCGTGGAACTGTCTTCGCCAAGCGTGGACTAAAAAACCATTTCAGGATTAAGCCATAACCCAGCTCTTTTTGGGTACATTCGTGTTGACCGACTGAAAAGCACCAAACTTTTGTTTACTTAGGCAACACTGAAAAATGGATTCAAACCCCACAATAAATAGACTAGTTATACCCGGCATGCGCTGCATTGCCAATCAAAGAAAGGTTGGTTGGTTCCTTAGTTTATTGACTGCGACAACGCGGTCATGTTGCCCCGTGTGCTTTGGGGGTGTGTAGAATTTGTCTGATAACCTGTGTTAATTGTGATGACTGTATTAGTATGTGCTATGGGTTATTCAGGTAGAAGGATACAGACGATTAATTTATTCAAGTAGTTCCTACGTTTGCCACCAAATGCTGCCATCCACGACACCTAGCTGCGGACGAGGCTACTAAATGTCATCGCAATCACCACCTGGTGGCGAACGTTGGAATTAATAAAGAGTTATCAAACTAACCTATAATTTAGCTTCACACAGGTTTAATTAGTGGAAGGTTATTTATCATGCCATAAATATATGACAGGGGACCGCCGGCTTTACTTCCCCTCCGAAGGAAGGCATACTTAGGGATTTTTAACGATCTTAAAAAATCCGACGACTTCGGCCGGGTTTGACCCCGCGATATTGGGCATCGAAGCTCAGCATGCTACCAACTACGCCACCGAAGCCGTCCAATCAAAGAAAGTATTGGCATTGTAAGTTCGTATGTTGAAGTGCTTTTGGATACACAATATTTTTTCCCTTTTCCATTAACTGCCTCTAAACTATTGTTAAATTGATTTTTATCTCAGAAACATTTGCAGGAGCGTGCTCAACAACTCACCAAAGTTTCATCGCAATCGAATGAATGGTAGCTTTTATGAACCCATGAGGGACTTTTTTGAAACGATTCGCGCACCGTAACTCATTTGTTGAATCTACTCGTGCGCCACCTATTGCAAAATGGATTTACTAATTCATCAACCTTCGCAGGAGTGTACACAACTACTCACCAAAGTTCCATCGCAATCGGATTAATGGTATATGAACGCATACGGGACATTCATGACACGATTCACGCACCATAACTCATTTGTTGAATCTACTCGTGCGCCACCTATTGCAAAATGGATTTACTAATTCATCAACCTTCGCAGGAGTGTACACAACCACTCACCAAAGTTTTATCGCAAACGAATGAAAGGTATATTAACGTATATAGGACTTTGCAAAAAAGATTTGCGCGCGGTAACTGATTTGTTAGATTTACTCGAACCCGGCATCTCAGCAATAGCATCAAAGAACGCTTACCACTGCACCATGAGGCGCTCCTGATCGAGATAGACAGTTCTAGAGTTGAAACTCAACCAAATTACAGTTCCATCTGGTGGTAGTTCACATGTATTTAACACCTCAACGCACCATTCTGCTTGCTTCTCTTGAACACCTGAATACTTGACATATTGGCGTCTCTTATCGCTACTCTCACCCCTCTTCACCGTGCCGTATTATCAAGTGTGCTATTTCACGCTTTACTGGACCATGTTCCATGGGATCACAGTCCACTTGATTATTCATCAATATCAGGCATTCTCTTTCCCATCCGGCTTAAAAGCTCATCTGATATGACGTTTGATACACAGTAGATTCTACAGTACAGTGAGCTTTCGATCTGCTTGAGCCTTCCGTCTGTCCGGTGCAGCTCAGTCAACTATGGTTTGCTCGGTTCATAGACTGGAAATAATCTATTCCTTCTAAGTACCCATTATTATTCATCCTTTTCAATACTTTATACAAGAAATTGAAAGATAGAAGTGGAAGCATATAATGGTGATAAGTAGCTTACCTGGCGGAAAGTGTTTTCATGTAATCAGATTAGTGATTCATTTCAATATTAAATAGCGCTATCAAATGTTATAAGTAAGTAAGTAAGTAAGTAAGTAAGTAAGTAAGTAAGTAAGTAAGTTAGTAAGTAAGTAAGTAAGTAAGTAGGTAAGTAAGTACGTAAGTAAGTATGTAAGTAAGTAAGTAAGTAGGTAAGTAAGTAAGTAGGTGAGTGAGTAAGTAAGTAAGTAGGTAAGTAAGTAAGTAGGAGAGTGAGTAAGTAAGTAAGTAGGTAAGTAAGTAAGTAAGTAAGTAAGTAAGTAGGTAAGTAAATAAGTAAGTAAGTAAGTAAGTAAGTAAGTAAGTAAGTAGGTAAATAAGTAAGTAAGTGAGTGAGTAAGTAAGTAAGTGAGTGAGTGAGTGAGTAAGTAAGTGAGTGAGTAAGTAAGTAAGTAGGTAAGTAAGTAAGTAAGTAAGTAAGTAAGTAAGTAAGTAAGTAAGTAAGTAAGTGAGTAAGTAAGTAAGTAAGTAAGTAATTAAGTAAGTAAGTAAGTAAGTAAGTGAGTGAGTAAGTAAGTAAGTAAGTAAGTAAGTAGGTAAGTAAATGAGTGAGTAAGTAAGTAAGTAAGTAAGTGAGTAAGTAAGTGAGTAAGTAAGTAAGTAGATAAGTAAGTAAGTAAGTAAGTAAGTAATGCACCCTTCAATAAAGCATGGTTTTGTCGAGAGTCGTCTACGGGGTCGTGTTCAGTCCTGACTGCGTTACACAGCAAAGTTCGCTTAAAACAACATGCTCTAATGAATAGAAAGGTTCATGACAGAGGCTATACTAGAAATAAACTGAATAACAAGTAGAATAAAAGATATTTAATGACTGAAAAGGTATGTGCATAATAATAATAATAATAAATAAAAACAAATCCTCCCTGACTTTCGCCCCCTTAATAAATAATAATAATAACACTGAGCGGTAGGAACTCGCTCGTCACAACAAGACAATGTGAATGAAGCTTCACATAAATAAAAAAAATCATAACATAAGCATTTGAGCGGTAAGAACTGACTCGTCACAACATATGGATACAAGTCCATTTTTTTTCTGGTCAAGAAGTTATATAATGTGTGGTGTACTGCTCGTTAATAAGAAATTGAGTACTGATGCGAGTCCGTTTACAACTGAAACAGTCATGTTGCTTACGGAGTGCATCTTTTAAATCACACTACGTCTATGGGACCCACCCTTATTTAATACACTAAAACTACTACTGA